>OU343126.1:10000000-11317500 GCA_910594945.2 Amphipyra berbera | reverse complement strand
AGATATTAGCCAGACAAAAAAATTGAGCAGCCAAACAAATAAGTATGTGTGTAACAAAACGGACAAACAGTATTGATGCGATGAATATAATTTCTAATAAGGTACATTTTTATTCTCCTCTCAGACGGTCTTGACATCTATCTATGACAGTCAGCGAAGTCATTCATATTCAACCGCATCTGGGTTAGGTTCTAGGTCAACCTCCACATGGGAAAATATTCGGAAGATGACATAGTAAATAATGATATATTCGATCCTGCCGTTTACTTATATGTAACGTTTCTGCGGTCACCAACCCTGGCAAGTGGGTGTCGTGTCGTGACATCAGCAACAACTTGTTTCTTGAGAAGTACTTTGCATGAGTGAAACTTATTGCATGTTGTGTTCATGTTTGCAGTATAATATTATGTATCTATGTTACGCTTAGTTTAGATAGGCATAGATGATATTAGGTTTAAGTGACCTATTCGAAAACACAAAAAAATGTAGTGTGTTACATACCGGCGCGGTCTTGCCGGTGACATTAAGTGGTAGAGAGTCGATCACAATGGTGCGCAGGAAGTCCATGACGCCTTGTCGCACGGCATGTTGCGTAAGTGCGCCTGCGCAGCCCCCAACCACCACCTCCTTCTCAGAACCCGGCGTTGACGCGCCTGAGCTTTCGCCGCTCTCGCATATTGCTGATATTATAGTAATATTAGGTTATATGCATTCGACTTGACATTTTTTTACAATGATCAATACAGCCCCGAATGGGAAGGCTAAAAACCATTTTTTTTGTGTAGTATTACATTTTCTCTTGTCTTATATCATGTTGACTCGGACTAGTGCTGTCCACTTCGTACAAATTAGTGTTTTTACAAAATAGCACGGTAAAAACCTGAAAACACTTACGCATATGAATATCATCAGTCGAGTTCGGCGGGAAGAGGATCGCAGCGAGCGCAGTCAGACATTCCGCCATCATCATAACGGGGACGAAATCAGGCAGCGTGTTGTACAGCGAAAACAGAACCTATAATGTTTAAACCAATTCAACTAGCCGCTCGTTTGTGAGCCGTCGTACTACATTTTACCAAAAGTTTATTTTTTATATGAGGCTAAAACAGTAGGCACTTACAACTTATGATACAGTGTTACTTTCAAATTCACTGTGATTCATGGATTTTAAATCTTAACAGACACATGCTATACTTAGACACAGGATAGTTACATAAAACAAAAACGAATTAAAAATTACTACTCACTAATTCAGAACGAATTAATTCAGAAAGCGCAGCTTAATGTCCCGAATTGGCCAACTGCAACTCGGGACGAATAAAATAAGAGTGTGGCATTGCCAACCAACCTGAACAATAGCAACAGGATGTTCGGCCAGCCATTCGGGCGAGTTCGCCCGATCAGCGTGCACGAGCGCGCGCACTGCAGCCAGCAGGACGACGACGGCGTCGGGACACAGCGTGATGCGCTGCGACAGCGCCGCGGGCGACTGGCGTGCCGGCGCCGCCGCGCCCCACGCCGCGCCCCACACGCGCTCCACCGACACCTGCCGCTCGCCGCACGCCGCGCGCACGGGCTGGCCCAGCGCGAGCCCGAACACCAGGTAGTACAGCTCGGGGATCTGCAGGTGGCACGGCACCAACCTAACGACGAGTAAAGCGTTCGTAACCATGCACTAAAACTAAACAAAGGTTTGCTCTGGGATTCTGGATTGCACCGTTTGAAAAGGTGAGCTGATCCCCAAATCTTGATTTGATCGGTCCGATCTGATAGGCGACGAGCCTGTCACTATTTATTCTCAAGTTCCGTGGTTAAGTAGCTTCTAGTCTATCCGAAACTAGGAAGTTTAAAATATTTCCTTACCATGCTAGCAGGGTGAAGCCAGGTGAATGTAGTAGAGATGTGTGGAGATGCGAGTTTGAGTGTACAGTGGTTGACATCACCACACCAGCTTGTTGCTGTTGCGCTATCATCTCTGTGTGACGCAACCAACCTCCGTTACCGGCACCTTCCCTAAACCTGTTTAAAGTTACAAGAATACTGTTGGAATGGGTTAGTTCACTTGATGGTTGTTGGAAGCAAGTATAAAAGAAAAAAATATCTCGCTATAATGTATGTTTTTGCAAGCTTGTTCTCCCGTGCTGCTACATAACAGCTTGTCTTATCTTGAGCTACTTTATGGCAGCTCGGAATGTAAATGCCGCCTATTTTCTACCGAAACCACTGCATGATTACTCTATGTTGACTATATGCAGTTAGATTAAAAATTGACTGTGCTATAGGAGCTTGCTGTTATAAGTGATAATTATACAAATATACCTTTGCATTATAGCAGATTGCTGTCCTTGTCCCGAACATAGAACGACCATTATCCTCAATGCCCATAAAACGGTCGATGGATGAACATTCTCCAACATAAAACTGAGCAGCCAATCCACGCCAAGGACCCGCGATATCTCTTCACAGACAATAGTGTTAACAAGATTTCTCGCCGTAAACAGTAGACCATGTATAACGTTGAAGCATTTATTTCTTAATATAATTTGTTCTCCCTCGCTCTCGCAGTCACTTTCCTTGGGGTTCATTCCTTTTTCTGTCTGTGATGGCAAAGGTAGAGTAAACGCCATAAATTGTCCCAAGCAAAGCAGGTCACTTGGTCGTGGTTGTCCCCCTAATAAGGCAGCTAATAACTGGATAAGGACATTCCTTGTGCTAACGACTTTGACGTCGTTTATGATATAAAGGAGTTTGGAAACTAATTGTAGCTCCCTCATTGTGCGTAGATTGTGCGTTCTGTGCGCTGTTTCGGTCGCTAGTTCAAGTAAATGTTCTAAGAGAGATTTGATCAGTCCACCAGGGGCACCGAGCCATACTTCTAACTCGCATATTAAATCCTAAAAATACACGAAATAAAATAGTTTTATAAAATGCACAGTTATTATGACAAAACGATTAAAGTAAACTTACCTGAAAGGCAGTTAAGTTAGGTATGGAAGAAGTTTCTTTTTGACTATCAACAGTTCCAACTAGACCAAAAATTAGATGCAGTATATGAGAGTTGAGCAATTGTTTTTTCCTTTTCAGCAGCATGGCTAAAGTTTGGTAACCTTTCCGTCTGTCCATCTCTGCCTGTGCGGCTTTATTTGACCGGACCACGCAGACAAGCGCTTTGACGCTTGCGTATAAACATTCCACGTCTTGAGCCATTGCAATTAATCCTAATAATACTGAGCAGCCGCCAACTGTATCAATCTAGAAAAAACAAATCACAGTCAAAAAATATTGAAACTGTTTAACATAACATGGTGATTTAAATATTATAATGTGCTTACCATGATGGCAGCAGGTTTCGGGCAAAACACTCTGACGCCTAAATAACCGACAACAGTCCCGCCCAAACATCGCGCTGGGCCCATGAGGTGTCCTGCCGAATTGTGCAATATCCTGATAGGGGTCGCATTCTCGTGAGAAGACATGCCGAGCATCTTCGCTATAGCTTTGTTATCATTTTTGCTGTACACTTTGCGTATCTTAGCGAGTGTCAGCTGAGACATGGCCCGTGCGTTTATGCCGAATACGACCTTTTCTTCGGCGACTACGGGAGCGAGTGGCTCTTGGTATTGTCCGGGCGTCAACGGTGCTTGTAACGTGCCTACGTAGTGTGGGCCTAGCTGGTGGATTATGGACACTGTCTGTGCTGGAAGTACCTGAAAGAGACATTATTTAAATTTATTATACGCATTATGTGTTTACGAGGATAACAGGTTGTAGTATGCCAATGTTTTATTGAGAGAAGTCATGTGATCTCTGAAAAGGTAGACAGATATGCACATTATTTTAGGTCTAAAGTGAGGGCCTCGTGTGGGTTTTAATCAGTTCTCAGTAGGAAGCTTTCAAAACGACATAGCAGCTAACGACTGGCAATTAGAGGTCTTACTAAGGTCCCCTGGTCTTGAGAGCGCGTCAATCATTGGCAATAAACAAGTCCAAAACAAAAATACAATGGTTACATCTTCAAGCAGCAGCGCCGGCCCCTGGCGCCACACGAGCTTGGAGTACCGTCGCCAGTGCGGCGGGGTGCCCAGCACGCAGTACACGCTGGACGCGCCCGACAGCGTGGCCGCGCCGCCGCCGGGGTTGGCGCTCACGTAGTGCAGCTTGCCGGAGTGCATGTGCTGACCTGAACAACCCATATCATTTAGATCGACCACATCATTATTTTGTAGTACGATATCAGGATCGAAGGTACGTCATACCTTATTTCGGACTTTTTTGGACCTTACATCAGTCTGAATCGGACGACCAATTCAGCAGTTGGATTTGTGAACATAGCAAACTACGTTTAGCAAGAACGCAAGAAATTCTAACATGTTTAGAATATGAGATAAACAAATCGGAAAAATGTTTCAAGCTTTAACATTGAAAATGAGGCCCTTTTCGCTATAGATGCAGCATAAAAACGATTACTACGAACATTATATCGCTAATGTTCTGGTGCATATGAACTTGATCGCTATATGTATAAGCAGTTGCGTTCGACACGATAATATTGACCGCGGGGTACGTCTTCGTACGTCTAAGTGCGATGGCACTCGGGTGCCACAATTTGTGGCACTTTGTGACCCATAAAGTGTCGCTTTTTCTATAGTTTGTTACAAGATACACGCGTGTGCGTACAAGGAGCGGACAACGAGTCAGTCTTACGACGGGCAGTCCAATGAGTTATTAGCTAAGTCACTCTAGAAATCTCTATACATAGCACATACCGTCTAAATATAAGGAGAAAGAAGAGTTCTTGAGCACAGCGCGGTTGAGCACCAGTACTAGATGATGCCATTGTCCCTCATGCTGCAGATCAGGACACCACACGCGCGCCCCGCATTCTCCCGAGCCTTCTGGCTCCCATTCACCCACGTCTGTGGGAATTACCGTAATTTTATTTGGTTCCTTCAATAAACAAGTTTAATTCGTCATGTTTTGTTTTAATTCATGATTAATAATAAGATACCTTCCAAATTATTCTACACAGTGCAGTTTACGACAAAAAGAACATTTAACTATTTCGTACAAATACATTTTGTTTATTAATAACTTACTGTGCGGTACTAAAGTCTCCTGCGTGGAAATAATAATAGCCTTGTCCCTTGCCGATAATACCATAGTGAGACAAACTAGGTGTTCATCCCGACTGTTGTTTATGTTCCGTACAAGAGTTAACAAGCGGACACAATGAGGGTCCGAACGTGGGTCTGAGTACTTCTCCACGCAAATCCATGTCGAGTATGTAAGACCAGTTTGCGGCGGAAACACTCGATCACCTTAAACAAAACGTTTTCGTCACCATAAAATCACGATTGAGTAATAAACTTTTAAAATAAAACTCACTGGGCCGCCAACTACCTGAGCCGATACCACCTAAAGTGGCAGTGTCTTGCGTACCAAGTGCATTTAAATTTGCTGATTGAGGCGCAATACTTGGCAAATAAAGACAGCCAAAACCTTCAGCTGACATGTCGAATTCGACAAATGGAGGCAGAGTGCAAGAGTTCTGCGATCTGGGAAAAAAGAAAAAACATATTATTAGTGCGTCGTTTAAACCTGAAGACTGTACCCTACACGAGTTTGCAAGTTACGAAAATGACAATAGTATTCGTTAGGTCACGAAAATATTCCCCCCCGGTGGGTTCCCGCATTGTCGTTGCGGGGGGGCTCAGTAGCCGTGGCGTAGATCCCCACGGTGAAGCGAACAGGAACCCGAGGAGGGGCTGCTCGTCGGGGCTTGGGCCTGGAAACCCTTGACGTAGCGACCAAGTAGGTTGCGGTGTCGCCTGGGCGACATCGCAACTGAGGCGGGTCGCGATGTCTCATGGGAGGTATCGCGGCTGAAGGGTGGAGGACGCGGCGGGAGAGGAGTGCCGGTATTGCGGTGCGCCGCTCTCCCTACCTTCCGCGGCGTTGCCGGGGTCGCCAGTCAGATAGCGGACGCGGTGGGGCCGCAGAGGGAGAGGAGTGTCGGTATGTCGTTGGCCGCTCTCCCTATCCTCTGCGGCCGAAAAGTGGTAGGCGACGGGGCCACTAACCTGACCCGTCGCAGGGGGACCAAGGGTGCCCAGACACGGGGTAGTCTGACGTCCATGTGCTTGTTTGGTCCCCGGGGTGGTCACGGCGTGCCATGTGTTCTGGTGCGCCGGTGATGTGGGGTGCTCCCCGCGCCTCTCAGGAGGTCGTGGGGTGGGGCCCCATAGTGGAATGTCCACCAGCAGTTGGTGGACCAAGACCTGCCGGGGTTGCGGTGCATGCTTAGGCGAATCCCGCGACCCCGGCCGACGGTCACTAGGAGGAACACCGTGGGTTTTTAGCCGGTAAGAGTCCAGCAGACCCCCTCGCCTATCCCGGGCGAGGGACATCCATGAGGATTTCCCCACGAAAAAAAAAATGGGTCACGAAAATATTGCCGATTTCGTAATTTGTAAGGGTACTGAGACCAAAGACGTAACTAGAAACTTACCTGTAATCTCTTGGCGTTGTCATTGACACCAAAGTCTTGATTCTAGTGAGTGGTACAGGTCCACCAGGTTTACAAACTTGCCCCGGTTCGGGAGCCACGCAGTTCAAAGGATTACCCATTCGTAAGAATTCCCTGGAAACATAATAATATTAGCATTCGACATAGATGTCCCAAGATATTTACAACAGTAATAGAGGAAATATAGTATTTTCATTGTATCAACAAAGGGGCTGTTTTTCAATAACAACGACATGCCTTTATCATTTTAATGTTATTATTATAACCGATTATGTTGTGTGTGGATCATTCAATTAGCACAGCAGCTATAATTTACTCAGTTCAGTATGTATGAAATTAGCACCTGATTTCGAAGTGCACGTTTAGCGGTCGGCTGCTTGACACTGTGATTGCACGATTTCTTTTTTCTAAGTCGGAAATATTAAGTGCAGGAGTGTTCCAACTATAGTGTCAGGCCCACGAAATGTCGAACTGACTTGTGGCGTAATTGTTTACAGAGTTCACATCTTATTCTACCCATTATAGAGAGCGACAGAGCTCTAAAGAAGGTAAACAACATCTAGTTACCGTAAACGTCAACTTCTCAATGCCGCTGACAAATAATGTTACGATATTCAAATTATAGCGGGACAGCCATACAAATTGAAGGCCTAAATGCCACAGGCTGGTAATAGCCAGCAACCACACCGGGGCGAGAGTGTTAACGCTGCAATTGTCTGGTGACTACAAGACTTACATTATGTAATTTGTTGGTAAAGGCCTGTGTTTAGTGGTCTACTATAATCTGTTGATGAGCTACGAACGTACCTGAGTTCGGAGGGGCGGAGCGCATGCGCAGCGAGTCGCTCCAGCATGTACATGGCGGGTGCATGCAGCGGGTGCCGCTCGGCCCGCAGCGCCGCACCGCATACGCGCAACACTACGCCCGCTAGACCCGCGCCGCACATCACTTGCTGGTTGCGTTCACTGAACAAAACACGATTCATTGCATTGGAATTTTCAGAACATGCACTTTAACACTCCGTTTGTTCACTACTCCGTCGACGAAATAAATAAAAAAAAGATTATCAAACTATCCGAGTGTGAAAATAAAGTCATACCTTCTAACAAGACTTTTCAGAACATGCGCCAAATAGTCTCGTATGGCTCTGGCGTGTGCCTCGTGTTCTGGAGGTCGTGGCAAGGCGGGCAACAATTTAGCGAGCACAATGACGACGCCCGAGTGGATCACCCACGCCTCGCCGTTGTTACTGCCCATGGATAAGTTAAGTGGCGCCGTGCGGCCTGCTGGTTTTGACTAGAAAAAAATAGAATTATGTCAACCAAAATCTCTACTACAAAAAAACGATTAGACACCTAATATTATTTAGTAGTGACTGCCTTATTGGTTTAGTAGTCGCAAGCGCGACTGCTGAGCATGGGGTCCTGGGTTCGATCCCCAGGTCGGGCAAAGTGTTATTGGGTTTTACCATTAAGAATTTCGCAGTAGCAGCCCGGAGTCTGGATTTGTGCCCGGTTAATGGTAATAGGCTCGCCCCCTGTTACATGGGACTTAAACATAACTGGCGAAACGAGGGTGTACTAAAAACACTTCTGCCGAACCATTTTGGGAATACAAGGCGTGATGTTATGTTATTATTTAGTAGAAAATATTTTGGTTTGGTTTGTTTCCCATACATTTCGAACCGGAGCTGTTTCCGGATCGAAAATTTACGGGAACTAGTACCAAATCGAGTTCATGAAAAACTTACCTCATTGATAGCAGAGCTCTGTCGAGTCAAACTTGGAGATTTTACATTGAGCGATCCGCAGAAAGTAGGCTTATCAAATGAGTCCAATGCGACATCGTACAAGAGTCGCAGAATTATGCACGCATGCACAAAAACGACTGGAACTTTCTCAGGAAAACTGTAGGAAAAGATAACGTAATCTAAAGTAACATATTCTATCTCACGAAGTCCAGTTACTCATTGCAATTTAAACCTTATTGTGTTGACGGAAAGTCACTAAATCATACTTTGTGGGATAGAAAAATTACACCAAGTTAAAAGTATTAAAGTTCATGATCCTTACGTCATTTCCAATATGTTGCCAGTAAATACTTCATGAAAAACTTCATAGAGGTTGGTGTCACCAGGTTCAGTATCATTTTGCAGCTCAGTTTCGTTTATGAAGCAACCCAACAGGCGTATTGTCTTACACAGAGTGGTCATACATATCTGCAAAATGGATTTTCATTAGTATTTTTAAAGATTTCAAGAAACTATTGTGGACAAATGGCAAGATACCGACCTCATGATGAAAAAATTTTGCGTTAGCCGGTTCAAATCTCATCGCCGTGCTTATAGTGTAGAATACAATATGTATTAGTTGTAGCATATCTTTGTCCATCGGCTCATCTCCTTTTAGTTTGTCTTCTAGAGAAACTAGAACACTAGTTACGTATACGAAACCGCTAACCTGTGGGAATGTGTTAATAGAAGTTACATTTAGGACACTAAAGGAAAAAAGCCAGAAATATTTTTTATTTCATGTTTTCCACGCAGCAGTAAATAAAGGGTGCTGTAATTGACATTTCTTATTAGAATCTAATTAATTCAATTCACTTGGGAAGGACCATAGCTGGCCAACACGAAATGCAGCAGCAGTGTGTGTGAGGTTTGATGATTATACTAAGTTCAGTATAATCATTACAACCTGAAATCGTATACAGTTGTATACGAGATGTCTCACTGATGAAATTCAGTGCATGCAGTACACGCCTGCGCAGTATATTGCGTGGCGTATGTGTGTCTCTAATTTGCTGCATTTTGTATCGCAATTACTTCGATATCAATTGAATTACATGAAAATAACGTTTCGGCATACGTCAAACGGACAATAACCTGCACACTATCATTCCATTTGTATAGTAATCTGTGATTTTTCTAAAATACAATTACCTTTCTAAATATAGTCCTAGTGCGATGCGAGTCTCGTAGGCAAGCTAACAGCGCTTTCAATATATGCAGCTTAAGAAGCAGCGCGTCGTTAGGAGCAGCGTGCATGCCACACAACAAGGCAGACATGTCCTCCTCACCTGACCCACTCACTATCAGTTCTCTTACAACACCTAAAATAGGGTAGATATAATAAATAAATAATTATATAAAGAATTGACAGCAGGTAGCCACGCACTACTGTGACAAGACACGTCAAATCTCCCATACAAAGTTTGATGACAGTCGTGACACATGTTTTGTCGCTGTAGTATGAGCTATGCCTGTGGTAGTCTATAAAATAAGTTGGAGAGTCTCAAAAGAAATTTAAAACATCAATCCTGAAAACATAACACTTCTTTTTTGGACAGTTGTGATAAAATACTTTCATATTCTATGCCAACTCACCTAAAGCTTTACTTCTACAAGATTCATACACAACCATCCCATGCACGCATTTTGCGCCTCCACAATCTCTAAACACATTGCAATTATTAGAGTTCCCATTCAATAACGCTGTCAAGCCATCCATTACTAAAGATCCTAGTTCCTCCTCTTCTTCGTCTAAATTAGGGTCTCTGATCAAAGAGTCGTGTCGAGTCGACTGTCTTTTCTTTCTTTCTGGCGCCTTAGGAGACTCATTCGGGGCATTGTCGATAGAAGAAGGCTCTGTCGCTTCTCTTTTTTTATTCTCATCGTCAAGTATTTGCTTATCTTTGAGAAACACAGCATAACGAGACAGGCAAGTAACGAATACTTCTAACATTCCCACCTCCCGGTAAACATCTTTGAAAATTGCGTTATGTCTGTAACAGAAGCAGACATAATAAAAATATAAATTCCATTTGAAGTATTACTCAAACACGAAAAGAATATATACCTACTTTAAAATATTCAGTAGTGTCTTCATACATAGTATGCTACACGTTCTTGATCTATTAGCCTTCAATAATAACGACAAAGATATTAACTCTTTGCACGGCACAAAATTCAGCTGAAAAACAATAAACTCCAACAATTCGAAGAACTTTTCTTGTATTTCAGCATTCTTAGTGTAAATTCTTTCTGAGAATTGACTGAGTGTGTTTTGATTTTCAAGAATGAAATAGTTTGCATTGTCAGCGTGATACACGCTTGATATAGCATCTAATATCGTGCAGCACAACGCTGGAGAATTGGATTTCATAAACACCGACTGTAGGACCTGTAATTTCAAACAATAAAATAAATTGGTGGTAAAATCGTAAGCAGGAATAATTTTCACAATGATTTTGACATAGACCTGAAAAGCCTGGACATTTCTCACAGCTTGTCCCGGTGTGGAAGGTTGTGGTAACACGAAGCCCTGAAGTTGGAAGAGTTCAGTGTTTGCGCGCGTTGGACGCAGTTCAGAAAAACCACACGCACACAGCGACGATATCATAAGCACGAGGTTACGTAGAGCTGCACGCGCTTCTGTGCCACTGACGCGTTCTTCTTCCAACCTATTTCATCGATTAAAGAAATGTTCAGGTAATAGAGTAATGAATCAATGCCAATGTTATATTACTTGAAAATATCAAATTATGATGTTAAATAATACATTTAATAATAAATCCAAACTTTAAAAAAAACTATTTCTTACTAAAAAAAATGCTACAGTGAACAGTGCTTACCCTGATGTCAAATAATCGGGCACACCTTGTCTCTCATGTCTGTGATAAACAAAACAAATCATAGGTAAAAAAATAAAAACAAAATAAAATAAGTGCAGTCACATGCTATAATAACCAATAATACCTTGATTCTGAACATGCTCATGCTGTAAATGTTAATACCCCATATTACTAGAAACTTACTTTAGAAGAAATTCAGATAGAAATAAGTAGCCTTGGCAAGAACGGAAATCATCCAGTAATAATTGACTAACTTCACTTGAATCCTTTAGGAAACAGAATACTGCTACAAACATTTCAACAACCTGTAAAATACAAAACAGAACATTGGTATCAGATTAAACTGAAATCTCGAATAATGTTTATGTTTAAATATCTCAGTGAGTAATCATTTAATATGGTAATTACTCACCTCTAGAGGTGTCAATTCTGGTATCCTTTGCATGTTTTCTATGCAAAGTGCAACACATCCTTTATCTGCAATAATAAAGCAATTAATTTACCAACTTTACATCTAAGTTGACCTGTAAATGCTAATTAGTTGTTTCGTTTATTAAACAAAGCAAGTAGGTATGTAATATACATACATTAACTAGACTAGATAATAAATAACATCAGATAATTGTGTGTTTCATATTGATCTTTATAATCTTGCATCATAATTATAAACAATATGCACTTACTGTGTATGTATTGAACTACAGATTGTGTCAATCCATGTCTAGATAAAGTCATCAGCACTTCAGCAGCTGATTTCCTCCACATAATATTATGGGGTGCACACCATGATGTGATGGCGGAAAATAATAAGCTGAGATCATCTTTTCTTGCTAATTCCTCACATGGGAATGGATGACTGCATAGTCTTACAAGAACCTATAATGTGTGTTAAATAATGCATTATAAAAAGTTTGCTGTGTGGCTATGTAAACATATATTATTCAATTGTAACCACACTAAGCAAGACTGTATTGTGGATACCAGAATATTTAGATAGTAGTATATATTTATATAGTTGTGGTTAACATTATGTGAACCACCACTTGTACAAATGATAAAATGGGTTAAATTTGAGTTTAAAAAAAACTGATTATTATTAATCTTACATGTACTTTTACAATGATTTGGTTTATACTTGTTCCACCTGTAATTGTTTACATAAAAGTGATAATTTTAGAACTAACAATATCTATTTGTGATTTTGCATAATAGATTCTTATTCATAATCAAATTCAAATAACATGTGAGTAGAACATGAAATATTATTTTAGTTTCAGGCTGAATACTGTATCTTGTACCTGTATACTGTTTATTGGGTTGAGTATGTATTGTAGATCGTCAAAACAAAATATTTTTACCTGCACAAATATCTTCTGTAATAAAATTCGCCTTTCTCTAGGCGTAAAGTCACTATTACCATCTTGAACATCTGCTTCAGACTCTGGTATTTCAGGTAGATCGAAAAACAGGTATAAACATTTGACTAATGTTGAAGGTATTGAAGCAGTGGTCATGACCTACAAATAAAATTTAAGTGAAGCACTCTAAACTATGATAAACAATATTGGATAGGGCCTTGAGCTAGAATAAACTGCAGTTTCACAAAAAAGACAATACAACTTAAAAAACATAAAACCTGACTTCTCTATAAAAAATAGATTTGTTTGATTGTTCAACATTACGGTGCCTATGTACTGCTTCCAATAATGTATTCAGCTCTTCAAAAACCCTACAACATTTTCTATGTATGGAGTTTGTTTTTGTATTGCTTTTATTTGGACATAAAACATTTACAAACAACTTGATATCTGCAGTGCGTTGTGCATACACACCATTTTAAAACCAATACAATTCAATTAAAGAAGGATGTAAATATACAAGGTTAGTCGGAAAGGGGGTACTAAGCTGAAAGGGTGTTAAAGTAACCATAATAAGGGATAACTTTAGTTCTACAACTTTCCCCAAAACTCGATAGTTTAAGAGAAATATATTTCAAAAATTTCGTAAAAAAATATGCTAAATAAATCTGTCCATAGCTATGATCAGTTGTGTTTGCAATTTAGGACATATTTGGGGTCACGGATTAGTAACCTAATATTCTGAATTCATAAGTAAAGCAGGTATGATATCTTAATGAAAAATCTAAAATAAAAATCTTTTTGCATGCAAATAACAATAATAGAAATTTGAAATTTTAACACTTGCTTTAAAATAGTCATCAGTGATACTTTAGGTGGCCCGCGGCTTAGTACCCCCTTTCCGATTAACCTTGTATAACAATGGTTAAATTGTGCTTGAATAAATCAAAGAGACAGTACTGAACATTTTATTTGAAAATTATTTCATTTTTAGTAAATAACTAACAAAAGAATTTAATATTGCAATGGTGTTACATAAATACCTGTATTAAAGACTGATCGCCAGCAGCCAAGAGGTTTAATGTTGACAGTAGCATCCAGCCATTGCTCGACTCCTCAGAATTTTCAATTTCTAAGAACTTAGCAATAGCACAACTGGCTGCCTCAGTACTTTGGTTACTGGCTCTCTTTCTTATCTCTGACACCATGAGCTTAGAAACTTGCTGACAGAATGATAGAATATCCCAGAATTTCTCATTCATTTCGCTCGATGGACTAGTGCCAAATACCTATTGAAAAGAAATATGTTTTATGATAATTATGTTAAAGTATGAAAGGAACTAAAAAAACCTTTACTCAAGTGCAATTTTTCACACTTTATCTTGAAACCTTTGTTATTTTGAATAGCGTATGGTGTTGCATTCTATTGACAAGGTAACCTTTCCCCTTTTTCACTTATTTCATCCAACCTTTAAGTTAATAACTAGATTCTTATAAGATTGCTTAACTGTGTACTTAAGATAGCCTCTTCATGGTTTTAAAGAACAATTATTTTATAGCCAAACATGTAAAATGTAATTTAGTTACATACTATTCTGGAGTAAATAAGTCATATCAATAGTGTCTGCTTAGGTTGTGATCTAATATAAAAATATTCAAGTTGATTTAAGAATATTACTGTAAAATGTTGAAACATTTACTCTTCCAATATTGTAAGAGGCCAGGTATTGAATTGTCCTGTTGGCATAAATATTGTTTAACTACTATTGGTGTTTTTCTAAATAGTGAATCATTAATGATAAACATTTTAAACCAACTCTTGCCTTTTAAAAGTTGTTGGCTAGATTATACAATAATTATATTATTTTCATTAATACATGTTTCATATTAAAGTAAAGAAAATAATTATATTACTACTTACTATGTAGTTGATTTTAAATCGCAAATAATATCAAATACCTTATTTAATTTTGTTGCATGATGGACACAAGAAACAAATTTATTTACCTTACAGAACAGAGGTAGCATATTGTACAGTTTGTCATCTTTTTCTGGGTCTGTAAGAGGTTGTGGTGGATGTGTATACTCCGCGAAGAGTTTTTTGAGGTGCATGAGGCCCAGTTGGATGTGAGACGACGAGCTGGAAGCTTCGGCAGTCTCTGGAGATGCCGAAGAAGTCGCCCCACGCAATTTGCGCATTAGATTCATTTTAGATTTATAAATCGCTAAGTTTACACTTTGAAGCACATCTTTTGTTTATTGCATTTTAGTAGAAATAAACATTTTAATTAAATAATAATAAACATTGATTTTGATTTAAATAAAATGTAGTAGTACCACCATTATGCACAGTTATTGGATAAATAAAATGTATAAGAAATACATAACTAAACTAGGGTAAACGAAAAATATTATATAAATTACGCTATTTTCTTGGTTTTTCTTTTGTAAATTGATTGATTATTTTCTGATACTTTCGTACGCCCACACTGCAAAGTGTTTGCCATAGATTATTAATATTTATTTATTAATATCAATCAATCGTGAAAAGTTTCATGGGTGATATGCTCGATGGTCTTACCAATGTTCTACCGATGATGAAGGAGTGTTTATTATATCAATCACAAGATTTGAAATAATTATTTAAACATTGTAAAGAAAGAGGTGTAATTAAATCTTTAATCAAAAAAGCACAACATGCCCTAAAATATTAAACTATCATCTCTATTGCAAAGCAACGGTCGGGAAACGGATTGTCTCAAGTCCGCCAGTTCCGCCGCCCGCTGCCCCAAAAGCTAGTCGTAACAAGTTAGTATCAGTGTCGTGGTTAGTGTAATTTTAATAATTATTGTGTTTAATTTTACATGTTTTGTCCTCATTTTGCCTTTGCAACGCCTTGCAATCAGTGCTACTGGGCTACCCTAAGATAGTGTTAGTGGGTCTCTAAGCACTCTATAGCTGAATGCACAGATTAGTGATTATGTCTACGAGCTGTAAGTTAAGCAGATACGAAGAATTGAAACTTAAACGCAATCAAGAAGTCATCGGCTTCAGAAAATGTTAATTATTTAATACTTTTCAGTTTCAGATCTCCG
Source organism: Amphipyra berbera (assembly GCA_910594945.2). Classification (NCBI taxonomy): domain Eukaryota; kingdom Metazoa; phylum Arthropoda; class Insecta; order Lepidoptera; family Noctuidae; genus Amphipyra; species Amphipyra berbera. The sequence continues at coordinate 11,301,888 of OU343126.1, read as the reverse complement.
GTCACCGTAGATAGCCTGCTGATACGGATGTTGACTTCAACTTTTACCGATTTAGCCATTTCATTTGATTATTTTGGTTGAGGTATGAGGAGGATGCACGGTCGTATTAGGACCGGGCAATTCGGGTAGACTATGCGCTAAAAGCGGGCCAGCATTAAAAACAACCAAAAAAGTTGAAATAAATTTAAAAAAAAAGGCAGACGGTATTTAAAAAAAATTGAATCATTTATCCAGTGATCTTAGTTTGGCCCCTGTCGTTAAAATATTGCAATATTTTCATACGAACGCATAAGATTTATATTGCGGGCGGGCCGCACGTGTATTGACGAAGGGCCGCATGCGGCCCAGAGGCCGCGGTCTGTGCTTATCTGGCTTAAGCTAAGCCGCTTAGCTTTGGTTTAGATCACTCACACTCAGGCCCGGACTGGTCATACAGGCAAATCGGGCAAATGCCCGATGGGCCAGATGCCCGTTGGGGCGGCGTGGCCTGATGAGCCGGTCACACAGTCGGAGAAATAGAAAGAGTGAGAGGAACGTCAAAAAAAAAAGTCGTACAACTATCGCCTATCGCTTGAAAAAGAAGCCGCACAATTTTGTAAATGCACCCAAGATACAGGAGAAAGAGTTGAGGGGAGTGTCCTGTTCACACTCACTAATCTAATCTCTGGTGCGGCTGGCAGTACTATAATTGTTATTCCTAGCCGGCAACTTTAGACAAAGGCCGGCAACTCTGCTCGCCACTTGCCGTCACTTTTGTGTCAAATGTCAATCTTATCGAAATCGAATATCGATGTTGTCACTGTCAGTCTGTCATTCGTTTCGTCGTATTACAAAAATAGAAAATAGTATCTGTATATTCGTTTATTACGTGCACGTTGTCTTGATTTGATACATATTACTTGAATAAAAATGCCCGAAAACCAGAACCTTGTGCAGTGCTACAACCGTGGCTGCGGTCAACTTTTTGACCCCAGCCACAACGACAAAGGTATGCGAAATTTCTAGACTTTTCCATATCCAGGACCAATCCAGGAGAATATTCGGAGTAATTATTTATTTTCAGAATAATAGTATTATTAAGGAACTTCCGACATTACAGGTATAATTATTAGTTCAAAATATTGTAAGTAATAAATAATACATTTCACATATTGTATGTGGCTATCTGAAATTGTAGTGCATGATTAATATGAACTATAATAATTATTGCCTCTAAATCAACAGATGAATGCCGTCACCATCCTGGTACTCCAGTATTTCATGATGCATATAAGGGCTGGTCATGCTGCAATAAGAAGAGTGTTGATTTTACTGAGTTTCTGAATATCCAGGGTTGTACACTGTCAAACCATTCGAATGAGGTTTGATTTCACAATTTTTAAACATACAATACAAAACAAATATAATAACAGGATATAATGTGTGTGTATATGTTTACAACCAAATAACTGTCTTTATAGAAACCTCCAGAACCCGAGAAAAAGGCTTTGGATAAGGAATTGGATAAAAAGGAAGTTATTGAAGTGAGAGCGCCAGTAGTTGGTCCACAGTTGCCAAGACCTCCATTTGAGTCACCGTTGGTTACAGTTAAACCTACCATAGCTGAGGCACTGAAACTAGCTATACAAAATACTTCCCAACCAGCAGCTGCTGCTGATGATGGGTATGTGAATATTTTGAATTTAATTAATGTAGTTTTACTTAGTACATTTTTCAAGATTCACCATCCTGCTTCGCTTGAATATTTAATACTTAACCATACCATAGACTCATTCACTACAATACTCCCAAAGTTAACTGATATTGATAATAAATTAGTAATATAATAAATCTAAGCAAAAACCTAGCTCTGGATGAAATTTATAGAGGTGGCAGAGAGGTTATGCATCATGGATTATTTTAACCCAGAAAACTGGGTTAGACATCAAGAGCAACCAGCTTAAAAGATTCCTCAGAATATCTTAGTATTTGTTACTATATGAATCAGTCTACATTAATTTCATAGATTTACTGAGAAAAAAACGATTGCTAAAGTACTATAAATATACATTAAAAATATTTAGTATTAATTCCGCGAAAAACAGTTGATCAAGCCTGAATGCAGTATGCAGCACCGCCCTCCCGCCCGCAAATATATGCAAATGCAGAAGGTGCGATTAATAACATGCAACACACAAGCAAAACAAACAGATACGACACGTGTTTCGCCCCTCCACAGAGCATCCTCAGGAGATGTTGACTCGTCGACTGCTTGGACGCGAAAAATACGACTGCGTAGCGCGCGCCCCTTTCTACATCGCCTCGACCTGTTGTTTGTGTCGAACTACCCACACAAATACGTAATAATGGGGATGGAACTAAATTAGTGTGGTCATTCAACAGTGTATATCTATCTGTATTATGTTTTAATATTTCCAACTGTTCCAACAAACACTACCGGAAACTATATAGGTCATGGATTTCTGCAAAGTAACACCTGATTCCATCATTTATGCTAAAGTACTGCTTAAATTCACCTTATTAAAAAAACGCCTTTAATCCAACTCTTGGATGAGGTAGTCATGTGTACTGAAAACTGAAATACTCCTAGATCATATTGTTACTGCTCATAAATAAGAAAAAAAATACTTTTTTTTACAGTAGCATAGCTATTGGTACGTCATGCAAGAATGGTGGTTGCGGCATAAACTATGAAGGCCCACATTCAAATGATAACATGTGCACTTATCATCCAGGCTGTCCAGTGTTCCATGAAGGCCTCAAATTTTGGTCTTGCTGCCAGAAAAGAACAACAGACTTTAACACTTTCCTAAGTCAGCCTGGGTGTACAACTGGGACCCATAAATGGACGAAAGAGGTAAAAATAATTATTTTCAAACTAGGAAATTCTTGATAGTAGTTTTTGGTATTTTCTTAGTTTATGTACCTTATTCACATTTATTTTACAGGGTGCACCAGCTGGTACGGTTAAATGTCGTTGGGACTGGCATCAAACACCAGACTACGTCATTGTAAGCGTATATGCCAAGAAATATGACCCTTCACTAAGTTTTGTCAAATTAAACCCTATTCGTCTAAATACAAAGTTGGTATTTCGGGAGCAAGGTGATGCAGTATTTGAGTTGGATCTTGAACTTAGAGGTGTAAGTTTTTTTTTTTGGATAAGTACTAGTATTTTTTTGTAGCTCAAACTAATTTCTAAATTATTGCAGGTAATAAGTGTAGAAAAGAGCACTGTATCAATGTTGTCAACCAAAATTGAGATAAAACTAAAAAAAGCTGAACCAGGAGCATGGAGCAAACTGGATTTCCCTCGAACAGAGCCGAAGAAAGAAGAAGTGAAACCACAAGAAGTTAAACCATCAGATGACGATTACGAAGATCTTTCGACTGTAGAAGCCATACAATCTATGGGGAAAGTTAATGTAACTGGCTAATAAATAGTTTCTATACAAGGTTAGTCGGAAAGGGGGTACTAAGGCGAAAGAGTGTTAAAGTACCCATAATAATGGATAACTTTTGTTCTACAACTTTCCCCAAAAGTCAATAGTTCAAGAGAAATAGCTGTTCAAAGATTTCATAAAAAATACGCTAAATTCTATCTATGTATATGATCAGCTGTGTTTACATTTTACTTCATGTTTATAACTAAAGCATATAACTAAAGCAGGGATGAAGATTTTTTGAAAAAACTAAAATAGAAATAATTTTTCATGGAATAAAAATTAATCGAATTTTTAAATTTTAACATTTTCTTTAAAACAATCGTCAGTGACACATTAAGTGGCCCGCGGCTTAGTACCCCCTTTCTGACTACCCTTGTATAAGAATGAAAATTATAATTCCTAGTTATATACTGTTTGTTTAGGTATTGAAATAAAGGTAAACAAACTAGACGTGTCTTTTTATCTAAATATCTCTAATATGTAACAAATCTGAACATTGCTACTTACAAATGAATTATTTATGATTTTTGAAAATCTAGTTATTGTAATTTTTTTGTAATATTTCACATTTTAAACATATTTTGTAGAAAAGGCAGATAAGATTGTTTACCTTTATTTAAATACCTAAATGAACAAATTATAGCTATAATTTTTTACGAAGCACAAGAATGTTCTCCATTATCGTAGGTAATTATATTTTTCTGTAATAATGGTAGATGTGCATTTATTTAGTGAAAATAAAATGTGCTTTTACTGTTACAAACTTAATGTTTCATTTGGGGACCATTAGTTTTTGAAATAAAACCACAATATATATAGAGTTTTAACTCCTTGATCAAATCAAAACATTATTTATGTACAAATAAAGTACAGACTTGCTATGTATAGTTTCTTTCTTTACATTCTTTCCTCAACACATTTTCGAATAAATTGTCTATATTATGTCGCATATAATTTAAATAGTTTAATTATATTTAATTACAATAGAATAATAACATTTACAAATTTATACAACGTGACTAGATTGACTAGATAGATAAAAGACTCAAAGGTACATTTTTTCTAATACAATAGACACTTTCATAATTCAGATACTCAATAGCTACCTGTACACTATTAGATGTTTATTATACCCATTAGGAGATTCATTCATTACTGAATTATTTTCTATGAATTCTTATTTGAAGAGGTGTTTTCTAGAACTATTTTTGAAATTTGAAGGGGCAACCCACCACCGCGTAGTAATAGACAAATCGCTGACTGAATTCAATAGTGTCACAAGACAAAATTCAACAATTTGAGAAAAAGCACAATTAAATGTCCGTTGACAAGTGCGCGCGCACATTCTAACTCGTTTTGAGTGTACTATAAGGAATAAATAGTTGATGTTTAGTTTTTATTTATCTACGTTAGTGTTGCCTTACTATCGATTGCCTATCGATAGGTTGTCAATACTATCGTGACTCCGAAAAATAGTCAGAATATCGATAGCCCTATCGATACTATTGAAATTTTACAATACTACTGATAGTATCTATCCAAGAAATTGAGCAATACTATTGATAAAGTGCAATACTATCGATAGTATCGATACTATTGGGTATAGATACTATCGATACTATTGGGTATAGATACTATCGATAGTATCGATACTATCACTATTATGGCGTATTTTACTGCAATCACTGTCGATACTATCGATAGTTTTACTACATCGATATTTACCCAAAGTTCAATAGTATTGCACCGGAATTTTGACATGGATTATGATTATTATTAAGTAAATATATCAACAATATAGTCGGCAATTATTAATTTATGAACTAACAACTTAAAACAGCGTTGTAATATGCAAAAAACGTAAAAAATGCCGCCCTTTAATAATTATATTTTAAGTAAAAATATACAGTGTTGTAAGGATTATTACTTACCCATTTAAAAAACAGTCACTGACAGGAATAATATTATTAATTAGTAAATTCGATGGTTAACTTCACTTTTTCTGCATAAGTAACTAATAAAGGTTTGAATCCAACACGATACTATTGAATTTTGGTAAAATATCGATGTAGTAAAACTGTCGATAGTATCGATACTATCGATAGTTTCGCCAGTGATTGCAGTAAAATACACCATAATAGTGATAGTATCGATACTATCGATAGTATCAATACCCAATAGTATCGATACTATCGATAGTATTGCACTTTATCAATAGTATTGCTCAATTTCTTGGATAGATACTATCGGTAGTATAGATAGTATTGTAAAATTTCAATAGTATCGATAGGGATATCGATATTGTGACTATTTTTCGAGGTCAACTATCGATACATCAACTATCGATAGTTGGGCAACCCTAATCTACGTTAATGCTTCAGTTGCCAGCAGTAATAATATTGATGTTTTTTTTGTTATTTTGATTAATATGAGGACCAGAAGATGGTAACTTCGATTTATGCCAGTATTGCATTTTTTTTTACTTTTTGGATTAATGCCAGGACTAATCTTATGAAACTAACACGCTGGGTCTTTAATGCATAAAATAAAGTACTTACGTAATTTATGACAAAAATTCATCATTAACTCAAAATGTCAAAAATTTTACTTGTGCCACTAATGAATTCAGTCAGCGAAATGAAGTTCGAAGTCTCCCAAATCAATGACTGCAGAAAAACCAATCGGAACACTTGCGTATGACGTGCGGCGTTTGTCTAATGTTCCCATTCAAGGACCTCATTTTGATTCTAGGGAGATTCCATTTGCTGTTTACTTCGTTCCAACAATAGGGTTGCCGCTACCATTATAGTTTTACAAATCCTATGACAAGATAGTTTACGGTGAGGAACAGTGTTCACTGGTAGGCGGTGCTGGCGGTGGGTGGAAGGCCGGTGTAGGCGCGGGCTGCATGCGGTACATGTCGTGAAGCAGCGTGGCCACGGACACGTCACCCACCGTGTCGCGGAACAGTAGCAGCTCGATGGAGCGCGCGCGCACTGCCCGCAGTGATGGCAGTAGGAGGAGGAGGCGACCGAACCTGAAATAAAATGCTTTACAATTTCTACTTATAGGTAGGTATACAATCTATCCTTCATTTCTCATGGGGGCAGACAAGGTGTTCTATTAGGTAGGTATCGTTCATATGACGGTATTTAAGTCGTCGATATAATAAGGGACAAGTCTGTTACCATAATACAGGTAAAATTTCAAACTCCAACTAATAAAACACGCTTTGAAGGATAATGGTGTCGATTCTGTTGCACATTTTGACAGTACCTACTAAACTAGACTAAACGCAACTGTCACTTTCTTTTTCTATTGAAACGGAAAGAGACCAACACCCTTAGTTTAGCGTGCGCGCGCGACAACTCAGTGCGTGGCCAAAATTGGAACTAATCAAGGTCCGCTACAGTGTTGCCTCTTTATTAACTGTCACTAGATTTACCTGATTTTAGGAATAAAATATAATAATTAGGATTATAGTAGAACTCATCGGACGATAATAATCATAAAATGCATTCTTAGGCCTCATTTACGGAGATGCGGCGCGTCGCGCGTTGCGATGGGCTGCGCGGCCCGCACTGAATTCAAACATATGGCGTTGTCTTAGTGCGTTTACGGAGAAGCGATTTTACACGCGTTTGCCGCAAAAACGCTCTATTTCAAGATAGAGCGTTTTTGCGGCCGAGCCCGCGGATGGCATCGACGCGTCTCACGCGGCGTTTATCGCGGCGGCGCGGCGCACGCAGCGGCAATTCTCGATGCAGCGATGCCCGCGGCCGAACCCTCTGCCAGTCTTATTTTGAAATCGCGCAACACAAACGTAGTCACCGTCGCAGTGGAGTATGATATGATCGAATTTTTGTTCCAATTTTGCGTCATTCGTGCTGCAAGTTGCGACACGTGCGCTTCCATCTCTCGCTAACCTAAAACTAGTCGGTTTGATTGAGTACCCCACGTGCACCGCAGCGATGCCCGCCGCGTGCTTCGCTTCACGCGTGAGGATTCGCCGCGGGCGCAGCGGCGGGCACCGCCACTCTTCCCGTCTCGCATCTCTATGAACAACATCGTATATTCCTATAAGTTTGTGTTTACGCGTGCGATGATACGTGCCGCTTCACGCGCCGCCGCACCGTAAACAGAAAAAACGTCCGACGCGCCGCAAGACGCCACGCCACACGCGACGCGCGACGCCCCGCGTCTCCGTAAATGAGGCCTTATTCATTCACGTCACATTTATAAGCTTAGTTCTTTTCCTTTGCAAATTACGTAAAAATACTAATTAGTTTAATTGGTAGGTAGTAAATTTTAACGTACATATTTTAGCACAATTATAATATAATAAACCGCAAAAGAGGGCTGCCAAATTTTAATGCTCACGAATATTTACGTTTCCTTAAAAAGTTGTACTTTGTATTTTTGGCACCAGACTTATCTTGCGCATGAACACTTTTACTCAGATCAGAGAGATCTTGCACGCACTCTAGTTTAGTCCTGTCAAAGAGCAGAACAGAATCGACACCAATGATGAGATTTGTATTATGTATTATAACCTAAATTAATTTAAAATGCATTTATTCCGGGTAACTAGGCCCATAGAAGAGAATTACGAACATTTTGCAGTCAATAAATAATAATATAATAATACCTACGCAGAAAAGTCATGTACAAAGATACATACAAAAGATTAATAACGCCTGCCAAATGACTTTGCCTGAACATGCCTGTTGCAGCAATGCAGCATGTAGTGGCAGTCCAGCCTATCGGCAATCATCGCCAGGATTGCGTTGGTGCTGGCCTGTACTCTGCGCACCAGGGAGATGCTCCGCCTCCGCGCATATTTGTGTAAAAACAGGCGCTACGCGCCTGCCCGAGGCGCTGTAGAACCGGGGCAGCCCCACCACAATCCTAAACGCATTATTGTAGAGAACTCGTAGGTCGCTGTAGTACTTCTTTGTGTAACGAGCCCACAGGCTGCAGGTGTAAAGCGATGTACAATAGGCTCTAAATAGTGTGACTTTTACTTCCTTTGTTATAGCAAACCTGCGGGCTATCATGTTGGCTCGTATTGAGAGCGACCTCCGCTCTCTCTCAACATCCTCATTATCGCTTAGGTCAGGCATAAGAATATGTCCCAAATATAATACACTAATTATACACGCTGGATGAAGTAAGTAGGTAATAAACATGGATTTACCTCGTAGGTTGTCTGGTATATCTGGTCCGCACATAGTCAGCAAGTATGCACTGAGCTTGATCCTGCAACATCTCCACTGGTTGCGTCTCGCTAAGTCCAGGTGTATCTAAACGGAAACCCAAAAACTTTATTTAGGCCACGTTGTAATAAAACAAGGTAGGTAGTCTCTTCTCGTGACAGCTAGATTACGTGACTGACCGATATTACGTCATAGCTATTGATTAACCTATAGGTAAGCTTCAGCTTCTGTTGTCAAACTTTGTTGTTATTGGTGGAATATTAAAAATGGTGAAGTATCTAATACCGGCCATCGTCGGAAGAGAATACCTTGTTTTATTATCTACTAGCAACCCGCCCCGACTTCGCACGGGTGCGATGTAGATACTAATGTGGGGCATATAAACCTTCCTCTTGAATCACTCTATCTATTGCTGAAAACTGCATTAAAATCCGTTGCGTAGTTTAAAAGATTTAAGCGTACAGATAGCGGGAGCGACTTTGTTATATACTATGTAAAGATGTACCTACCTATAAGTACCATAATTATAAAAGGTAGGTAATTTTTTATATTATTATTTATTTATTTATTTATTTATTTATTTTTGTAAAACTTAAACTATCATTACAGGTCTTACCCTAATGCGACAGTTACGATCTAAATTTTTATTAAAATATTGCCAGTTCTTACTAAACTTATTAACTATTAAAATATATATTTACAATAATAAAATGAGACACTACTAATATAAACAAAATAATTACCACAATATAACATAACTAATCTAACATAACATGTTACTTACTTATATATTTAATTATTATTTTGCTTGTAGCATAATATAAATAGTAATACCCTTGCGAATTCACTCCAACTACCTGTAAACATTATGTTCTTACTACAGTTAAGTACCTACTTAGTTTGTTGATGCGTAGGTACCTACTTACTTATTTAAAAAAACGGTAGGTATAGGTCACTAACCTGGTGAAAAAAGAACTATTGCTTTCATACAGCCACATTCACTACCATCTGGTGCTATTTGCCGAAACCGACATAGAATTTCCTGAAAATAAGAGATCCATAAATCGATTATGTACCTACCTACATAGTTGCAGGTGCGGTCGCAGCCAAAGACTTGGGAGGGGGGGGGTCATATTAACAGTTGAGCACATTAGAATTTATTGCACAAAAATTTGTTTTGTAAATTATCTATTTTTAGGAGGTTTGTCAATTTGACGTGTACGATTTTGGGGGATCATGACCCCTACGACCCCCCCCCCCCTTCGGACCGCCACTGCATAGTTGTTACTTAATCAATTTCAGAATAGCGAATAAAGGAAGTGAGTTTTTTTTACCTAAATAGCCAATTAACCTGAACTAAACTAGGTAGGTTATATCGCACTGCTAGATTAAAACTGTATCAACTCAAAGTTTGATCAATTTGAGATAGCTCTTTTCTTTCTTTTTTTAAAAACGTTTCCCCATGCTAGGGTTTCTCCTGTATCGTCGGTGCGTTTACAAACACCTTCACACGTAATTCATTTCATTTGTAATCTATAACAGGAAGTAATTAATCAGTTTTCTGTCGTTTCTGAAAAAAGCTTCATTTTGAGTTGATACACTATTAATCTAGCAGTGCGATAAGTACCTAGGTATCATAGGTTGGCATTAATATTTGTGACAGGCTGACCTGCTAGTACTGATACTGAGTCCCTAAAATACCTATCATTGCAAGCTCAAAGTCCATCAAAAAAGAATATCCTAACTAACCTGTAGAGTATTGAGTTCCAAGTCAGCCAAAGGATCGGGCGGGAGACGCGCGCGGGCGGCTGGCGCTGCAAGCAGTGGTGCCAGGTCCCAGGGCGCGGACCACTGCGCCAGATGTAGTAAGAACAGGTCCTTCCAGGCGGCACGCAGGAGCACCAGCTGATCGGACGCTGCTAATGCTTGGAACGGCGCCAAGCACCGCACCCAGCGCACCGCCATGAAGAGAAGACGGGCACTTGTTTCCTGTTGTTGGGAGAACGAAAATAATATGTTTAACTCTGGTTTGCATATTACCTACATTATACAGCTCAGATCACAAGTCATATTCTTCCCAACCACATAAAATAACGACTCATAGAGACGATACGGTCCTGCCTATTCACAAACCTTTCTGTTTAGAGACCTTGTGTTAGCTAAAGATACCATGAAGGTATTCATGAAGAATGTAAATAACCTAATTGTATTGACACGCACTTTCTTTAGCGCATTATACAAATTAATCGCGTTGGATTTTTTCCTAATTTGCATGTCAATATCTAGGTTACCTACAATAGCTACTATGTAGGAAATAGCTGATGGTATCGTATAGATAACTTTACCCATCTTTAGGTATCTATAAGTGCCAATGGTATTCAGTGAAACATGCGCACTGTGACGAACATAATAACGTAACAAGTCAAGTGACGATGACTCCAGTGGCGTAGCGCACAGAGGGCGATGGGCGGAGTAAGTCAAGTTAAGGCGATAAGTCACCCCGCGACCGTCCAATCGCGGGTTGCACCCGCCCCTTTAGTCAAAAAGCCACCTATCAAATGTCAAAATATCTACACCCCTTGAAGTTGATTTTCGAGTCGTTAGACAATAAGAAAAACTTAGTTTCAGATGCCTACGAAAAGAATTAAATCTTTCATATTGAAAATAGCTACAGCTTTTATATGCTCTACCTACGAAAGCTTACTGGAAATCTAAAGCTAAAATCTGTTCCAAATTGCAGTAGGTAGGTACGAATACGTCGGTACTAAATCCGTTAGGAAATAACCAAATTGTCAGTTCTAGTACCTACGGATTCATAGTATAAAAATCTTACCTGTAAAAGTTCCCATGTGGGCGCAAGGGGTGCTCCAAAAGCACTCGGCGGTGGTCGCAGTAGTGTAGGGTCACCTTGTAACTGCAGCTGTTTTGCGCTCCACATCAATTCCTAAACAAAATATGTATGTACTTACATATAAGTTTAAATCTTACGAAAACCACAATACAGTCAAATCTGAAATGATCAGGGAAAGGTTTGATGGAACATGTCAATCGAACTTAATAAGTTATAATAGGTATGATGACTTGGACTAGAAAATTTCAACACGATTGGTTCATTGGTAATAAGTAGGTATACCTACTGGTTCATTAATCCATAAACATTTCTGTGATTTGATGTCGCTCAAGCGATTACCGGGCCTTCAGACGATTGACATAGTATACCGCGGTGTGCCATAAAACAATGAAATCTGGCATTATCGTACCTGACATTTATCAGAGGACATAAGTATGTGCAGTAAGCCGGGCGGCGGTGGTGCTAAAAACGGTTCCGGCACGAGCGGCAGTGGACTCGGAGCGCCCGGACCACCAGCGCCACTTGACCCCGCTGACGACGCTGTACTCAGAGGCGCTGGCTCGCTCATGCCGCTGATACTGAACTGTTTGATGAGGAAAAGTGTTTCATAAGTACCTTTCGTTCATACTGCTCAAACGGTTGTCCTGTCTGTTAAAGTCTGATACGGTCTTAATATTCTATTTTGCTGAGTGGCGTTTTACAAATAAACTTTTGGTCACAAGCAGGGCTGGAGTGGGACCTGAAATCGGCCCGGGCATTTGAGAGACGGTCGGCCCAGTGCTGGCAAAAAAAAATAATTCCCAAGTGATTCGACGGACGACGTTTTTTTTTTTAGAGGTCCCCTCACTCTTTCTCCTGTAGGTATCTTGGGTGGATGTACAAACACAAACAATTTGCGGCTTCTTTTTCAAGCGATAGGCGATAGCTGGACGGCCTTTTTTTCTTTTTTTTCTACTTTCCCCTCACTATTTCGATTTCTCCGACTGTGTGACCGGCCCTTCAGGCCACACCGGCCCGTCGGGCATCCGGCCCATCGGGCATTTGCTCGATTTGCCCGTATGGCCAGTCCGGGCCTGGTCACAAGCGGTAAAGAAAATGTGGTCAACATTGTGTCGCACAAGTTTTATGAAATGCCGAAATACTTTGATAAAGAAATGTACCTTCATGACACGATGACCGCGCTTGTGCTGACTTATAGACTTGTAACTGTAATCAATGTAAATGCTACGAGTGATACCTGAAAATTAAAGGGTTGCGGTAGCGGTGCATACGGCGAAGGTGGTGAGAGTTTGAGAGCGTGCGGCTTGTGCGCGTGAGAGAGCGGTGGCGGGCCCAGCGCGCCCATTGCGCCCGCTTGCAGCTTCGGCTTCCGAGGGCCTCGTTCGTGCTGCACCGCTGGTGGAGAATACGCAATGTGAACAATTTAATTAACGTTAATTCGTGTAGTTGTAAACGCGCGTTAGCAAAGCGTGCGCTTAACGCTTGTCATCTGAATATAGTTTAAAAGACCTAAGAATGTTTTAGTACAAGGGTTCTTAGACATTTTTCATAGGGTCGACACTTCTAAGACCAAACCCTAACCCAAGATAATAAATATATCTACCTCTTTCCATCTCCTTTCTCTTCTATATACCTAAATTATATATCTAATCGCCGAGTACAGATAAATATTTATGCTCATTGTAGTTATGATTTATTATAATTATTATATAGGTATACAGGTTTATAATTATTATAACAGCGTAATAAATTGAAGTAGGTAAGTAATTTAGATACCTATAGTATCTTTACAACCTGAATTCAAAGTATCTATAACAATTATTTTCTGATGACTACTGTTTCAAAAAATCATAAATAAAAGATACGAATTATCATTATGCTTGTTAAAATTTCTAAAATCAGTAATTGATAAACAAGCATTTAACTGTATTCACTAAAACGAGAAATAATTAAAGTATTTGACTACATGTAACTTGGTAGTTGTTTTACACGTCGGATTATAGAGCCATGAACCGCTTATTCGCTGGCGATCCCTCGGTAAGCCGGGATCGTCCGCGCCTCGCCTACCTTCGTATAATGTGCATCGTGGGCCGTGCTCATAGGCCGCGGCCTTTGACCGATGAGTTGCTGATTATTATGTCTTTTGACCACTTTTAGGGTTGATTGTGACTCGTTGAAGCTAAGCTAATTTTTGTTTATTGAAATCGAGATAGTAAAGTAACATAAAGGTTCTTTTAGGGTTAGTTTGTTAACGAGATAGGTACCTATAGATCGGTGCCTTTAATACCTAAAGGGATAAACAGGTGAGTTGATAAATAAATTATATCGTAAGAGTCTTTACGTAGACCCCTTATTTTATAGTGCAGGTTAAAGCGACAGTGACCAGAATTAATGTTAAACACTTTAAAATATATTTTGCTAAAGTAAATTTGTACTGACGACTTGACGAGTAATACCTAAATCTACGTAGAAATCGTAATTATAATTATTATTTTCAGGTAAGTATGAGTTCATTAAAATTCCACATCATTCGTTAAAGCAGATACTATAGCTAGCTAGCTTTTTCATGTCAAAAACGCAAAGCGAATAGTTAAAATTGCACCAATGTGCATGGAGCCTGTGTAGGGATGACGTCACGCAATCAGCTTAACGAGGCTGAGTCCATGAGAATGCGGCTATTGTGCCCGCACATGTCGGCGCATACGCTGCGTTCCCGCGCCGCCACCACCGCTGCCTAGTGTCACCAAAAACGAAGTAACAGAAGTCTCACATCTAACCATAATCGATGAGGAACCATATAAATGACTATTACTCGCCACCGAATAGGTAAGGGTGGACATATACGCTGCATTTGGGCAGCAACAGTATGTATATGGTTCGACTACATCATAGATGTACAGCAAATTGGTTATGCACCAATTTAATACGACGACACGTGTGGTGCAGTGGCTGAGCGATTGGCTTCTGCGCTACGGGTCGTGGGTATGATTTCCGCACGGAAATAATATTAGTATGGCCTACAGATAGTTGTTCCGGGCCTGGGCGTTTGTGCATGTGAAGATTTGTGTCTGTAAACGCAATCACGATACAGGGGAAATAAAAGTGTGGGGAAATGTTTAAAAAATAATACCTAATATGGTAACGGCTAACTGCAGTGCATTGTAGTTCCATGCAGTAACAATGCAGAAAAGTAGTTCTAGATCTCATCGAGGATTAAACAATTATACATTCATACAGCAACTCTGCAGATAATTTGAAGTTCAAGTTAGTGACTGTTTTCAACCTAAAGCGGAGCAGATAATCCACAGATCAGGTAACTCTCACGCTAGCGGAGTATCTACCTATCTATTTTGTTTGTCATTTGCATGCATGATGACATTTTTATGGCCCTTCTGCATCTAACTGTTTAGTGGTACCGTCTACACGGCTTAGTTGACGATACAAATGCTGACGGACGCACTATTCTGATAACTGACGGCCTCTACGTACGTAAGTGGGGACTTTAAATTTTAAATGACGACTCTAGAATGGCTTATTAGGGAATTAGTGACTCTAACGCATTCTCCTAACACTCCTCCTTTATCCTTTACTAATAGGATTAACATTATCCTTTTATTTATACTATTTTAACATATAAATTAAGCATGTAGCTTTGCACTTGTAGAATTAGGTTTTGTTACTGATCTTTCAGATCCGTAAGAGTCTTCAGATCATAACGATCTAAGTAGAGGTTAAATCTTTTAATACAAAACCTATAGCCGATTATCCTGTAGATAGAGACGAATAGAAAGAAAGAAATTTCTTTCTTTCTATTCGTCTCTATGTACAGGATAATCTTACTACTTAAGTAATTAAGTATTAATTATACTTAATTAAGTTACAGAATTATTACCTATTAATTTACCTTACTTAAGTTTTTGAAATATTGTTGTTGCCCTTAAAAATTGCCCTACAACGTAAAGAAAAATACTTCAAATTTCAATAAACACAGTCTTTTGTTTCATATAACGCATACAACACATCGCGTGTACCGTAGTGTCAGAGAATGTTAACCTTTTGTTTATGGGGCGCATGTAATCCCAAATAGAACACGTGCTTTTTTTCTCGACGTCATCGGCTTCCCTCACTAACCCTTAACAACCCGAAATGGACTTTATGATCTGACTGTAAGGTATACATTTACTAATCGTTGATATTTAGGGTCGGTTAAGCCAAGGGGCTCAGTTTCCAGTGTGACGCGGATAAGCGAGATTTTAATTAAGTAAAGGCGAAATGTATAACAAGTTTTTCATGATCTGATGACTCCAATAAAGTATAGTTTTGGGGTTCATAAAATAAAATATGTAAAAAATATGAAATAATAAACAGGTTTTATTTTTAATTCAGTTATTAAAATGCAGTGCTACGGTCAAGTGTCAAACAGACATAATTATGAAGAAAATGTATGGACTTATGTGTAGCCGTAGCTGCCGTAGCGATATGCTACGCCGCGCCGCACCCGCTAGTAAAGTAGATTTCCAAAATCTATTACTGAAATATGTCATGTGACAGCCACTATTCAGTAGAAAATACAAAACGAAATCCTGCAATCTCACCTAGTCTTACAGCAACAATACTAAGGACATATTTCGTACACTATTACCTACGAAATTAATAAAATATATTTTTATTTATAGGTAAAAAGCCTGCAGTTTTATAAGTTATCATTTAATTAATAACTTTATATATTTACTAGATTAAAGGATTATCTAGTAGCAGATCTGTATATTTTTTATCGACAATCTATCATAAACCTAATCTTTAAAATCCAAAGATACTTATTGTGAAGTTCTAAATCTATACTTATAAAGAGAAATCATTCGTAAATATCAAAAGTATAAATATCGTTTAAGTTAAAGATATAAAGCTCAAAAAGAAGTTAAGTCTCCATCGCTTAAGCTCGTATAAAAGGCGCACAGTGAATCACATTGGCAGCGTTTAAAAGGGAGATTTAACTTCAAACATGTATCAGCGACAAGCCCCTCGCTCACCGAATTGAAAGCAAACAAAACATGTTTTTCAAAAAGGTAGTTGTTACAAAAAGTATTTGTTATTTATTACCCGCGAGGCATTGGCGGTTGGACGTCAATTACTTTCACTACATTTTAATTTGGCATACGGTGAAATTGCTGACGTTAATATCGTTGAATTTTTTTTATGTGAAACTGTTTTTAAAGTATACCTATCACTCAGGTATTCAGAATTTTCTATTCTATAGGTAGATGATAGTTATCTTGATTCAAATTGATTCAGTGTTTAGTGTAAGAACTAAGATATTTCGACACAATGGTGTCGATTCTGTTGCGCACTTTGACAGGACTAAACTAAACTAAAGGTGTCTGTCTCTTTCTGTTTCAATAGAAAAAGAAAGTGACAGTTGCGTTTAGTCTAGTTTAGTACTGTCAAAATGTGCAACAGAATCGAACACCAATGTAAAATTTGTTTTTGAATACATGGCAATGGAAATAATAAAGGGTTCTTTTTATAATATTTTTGTTTAAACGCAGAACAATAAAAGTCTCGGTTGTCAGTTGCACCGGGCATGAAAATCCTTTACAATATTTAATTCATAATTGCTATTACATTTATATACAGAATTGCAGCTATTTAATCTAAAGATATATTGTTACTGCCTTGTTGGTCTTGTGTCATGCGCGACTGCTGATCGTGAGGTCCTGGGTTCGATTCCCAGGTCGGGCAGTGTTATTGGGTTTTACCGTGTGGAATTACTCAGTAGCAGCTCGGTGTTTGGATTTGTGCCCGGTTGATGGCAATAGGCTCACCCCCTATTACATGGGACTTAAACATAACGGTGAAATGAGGGTCTTACCTCTGCCCAACCCTTAGGGGAATACAGGCGTGATGTTATGTTATATATTTTTTATATCTTCTTTTAATAATATTCCAAACTAAACACAATTTCAAAAACTGAAGTTGAAATGTTGCGATACACTGGTGACCTATATGCTGCAAAAGTACTTGTAGTACTTACTCTGCACTTTATCCGTGCACCGGTGAGGTGTGAAACATTTGTTACGAGCAACTCATACCAATATTGTTGGGTGGCGAGGAGCCGGTAGTGGGTAGGTTACCTATAATGTACTTGCTGTACGACGTTACTGCCCGTGTAAATGGAGTTCTGCGGTCGATATCATAGTGATGTACTACTGCACCTCAATGTGGTTTTAATTAAAATGGATCGTAAAGTTTGAATTAGTTTGATTTTCTCATCGATGCTAGGAATTTTCTGATACCTATTGAAATGCATGATGTAGTAAAAAATGCAGATTATTAGCAGTTCAAAAAACTTTCCTATACTTACCTACAATTCTACTGGTTGTACTTGACTGACATAACAACATCACGCCTTGTATTTCCCGAAGGGTTCGTCAGAGGTGTTTGTACATACGTTTCGTCAGTTATGTTTAAGTGCCATGTAATAGGGGGCGAGCCTATTGCCATTAATCGGGCACAAATCAAGACTGCGGGTTGCTACTGAGAAATTCGTAATAGAAAAACCCAATAACACTTCGCCCGACCTGGGGATCGAACCCAGAACCCCATGCTCAGCAGTCGTGCTTGCGACGACTAGACCAACAAGGCAGGGACCCTAACTAATTAAATAAGACTAGATATTTAATCTGTTTCATGCCGCATGAGCTTCAAGGGTTAACAAGAGCGTGACTTACCTAAAATTCTATACAAGAGTTATGCTTCTATAAATGCCGTGCTATCACATTTATTATACCAGTTCTTACAAACGCCAACTTTGATACCTTAAGAGCAATAAAGAAAAACTTAGGCAAGTATTAGTTTTATTTATCGATAAGTGCGAGCACCACTCTGGTTGGGCAGACACGTACCCTGAGGAGGTGGCGCGGTGTGGGGCGTGATTAATGACCCAATAATCCCGGCCGCCCGCCTGCCTCATGAAAGCTTCACGAAGCCGAATTGGTGAGCGGTCAAAAGGTTTATTGACTGAACAGGCATAACCAAGACGCACTTACATAACTAACAAGTGTGTTAACTAAGTCATTAGCTAGGTACCTTGAGGTGTACTGAGGTTTTACGTAATAAGATGTTGAATAGTGACAGTTCTTCGGGAGCTTTTTTCTTATTGACGTATTCGTAAAAAGTTGCCTGTTTTAAACACACTTTGTACACGATATTGTATCAGATTTCGAATATTTTAAGATCGCTTATTTGGATATTCGAATTTAAATTGCACAGGTGTCAAAAACGTAAAAAAAATCTACACCTAGCCACAGCCTCCGTAGAATCTAACACCAAATAAGGTAAATTAGGTATTAAGTTGTCATTCTTCCATTTTTATAGTATCTCTGAAACAAAATCTTCATTTCCATATAAATATTTAATGAAATGATCATACCAAATGTGCTTTCCAGGCGAGGTTGGCCGCGTGATTCATTCAAGCAGCATGACTAGCAGAAGTTGCCGACTTGCCGCCAAGAGGCAAGCCCCGCTCTGCCATGATAATACCAACGCGGATCAAGATGTTAAACAACCTGTTTTTTTGCATCATAGGCTTTACAAATAGATTTATTGAGGAAAATGTGCCAAGAGCAAAGAAATTAAGGATTTTTTTGCCGAAATGAGAAAAAGTAATTTTGAGTTTATTAGAATAAACAATGTGTCCAATGGCGGATGACCAGTTTTTGAGGCCCCAACCACAGAAAACCGTAGGCCCTCCATTGAGTTTGACCTCCAAAATTTTTTGCCTTAGTTTATTTTAGTGTCCAAATTGCTTTATAGTAGGTATAGGTAGCTGAGCAAAAGTGATTCAAAAAGACATGAAAGACAAATAAATATAGTAATGTTTATTTGCCGCAAACATTATTACCGCTTCATAGCTGCACATCAAAATCATCGCGTGGAAAATATCCGACGAGAGAACGACCCCGTGTCCCGACATTCGTTCCGACGTTAATTCCAGCCGCATTTGTTCCATTACATTTCCGACACAAAGTAGATACGCGTTTGCCGAATTGACTAGGTGGATGCGACCAGGCGAACGGCGAACGAAGAGGATGGGGCGAGCGCGGCGAGCGGCCCGACAGGGACAGAGTATCAAAAGTGAGAAAGATGTATTCAGAAGTGAAATAGTCTGCTGGCTGAGCACATCATCATTAACGAGCCAGAGAGGGCGGAGGGCAGCGAAGAGGCAGAGGGGGCGCGTCAGGTGGGCGATGTCCCACGCTCCGGCACACCTGCGCGCGAAATTGCTCCTTACCGCAACCGCCTCAGAGAACTTATCTGTTTAAAGCCAGCCAGCTACAAGTACCGACCTCAGAGAATATTTTCGAGTGCACCGACATAAATATGAGAAATATCCAGGTTTTTATTCACCTTCCACCCTGCGGGGTCCGCCCGGGTCCCGGACAAACATCTCATATAATAGATGTCCAACAATGTCGAGATGACATTAGGTTTTCTCGTACCTACGCACGTACTTTTGCTTTTATTTCTACACTTTTATGACACCTGTCAATATGTTACAGTGTGAAAATAATATCATAATAAAATAATGGGATGGTTTTCTCTACAATAAAATAATACATAGGGTATTGATAGCAGGCGAAGAAAACAACAAAATTGTGTCTCTTCATAAAGTTGACGCAAAGTTACCGCTGCGGTTTTTGAACGTCGAGCCTGTTTCAGAACTGAGGAAGTTGGGAGTGCAGCGCATCGCTTTATTTCACCGCTATAAATAACTTTGTTCTGTACAGCATAAAGTTTACAGATGGACTAAAAAGTTTTTCCTTTTCATGCAATTTTATAAAAGCTCCGCTGAAAAAGCGGTCGTAAGTTGATAACGTTAATAACCACGTTATTGTTTTATTAAATTGTATTTCATTACCCGGTGTGCACATGTGTTAGAATTTTCAATAACGTTAATTACATTCAAAATAATATCTAATAAATTGGGATAAACCAAGCTTAATTTAACTACAAAAACAATCATCAATAAACCTCGACTAATCCATTCGTGTGTAATGCAATTAAACCACCCACTGTACAACGCGAAAATTAATTAAGAATCACGTAAACGTGAACAAAAAATAACCCCTAAACCAGATGCAACAGATTATCCCATTAAACATTTTAGTTTTATTCGCTATGACAGTGCAATAATTTGTTCACGCACAACATTAAAATGAAATTAGACGGGTGAGATTCGCCCCCGGGGGCGAGGGTTGAATCACTTGCTCTGTCAAAATATAGGCAATATTTTAGTTGGTCGGGAGGACACCAGACAAACACGGAAGCAGTGAATAAATCACATAATCGGATCGAAAGCTACCGAGCTTTTATTCTGCCCAACCATTATCAAATCGCGTATCAATATGCCAAGTACCTGGAAGTAGACATGTGTAGGTAATGAAAACAAACAGATTTACGTGAGCAAGTTTATTTAAAAAGTAGAGGTAAGTAGTAATGAATAATTAGAGTCAATCATTTGAAATCAAAATACATACCTACTTTGGAATTTTAAATGTTACGTTGCCTTTACAAATATTTTGTCAATTGTTTTCCACCTGAAGCAATAATTTGATAAAGACAGGTATTAATTTAAAGGTATTCAATTTATGTTATATTCACAGACTCTCACTAAATAAAAGAAGAAAGTTATTTTGAAATCAATCACGGTTTATCTACAAAAAATCAGATTCTGAATGGGATCTATATTAAAATCCATAAGAACCACTTCAAAGTTTATAATAACTAACTTAATATGTAATTAAAGGTAATAAATATCCGCAAACATAACTGAAGTAGCTATTATAGTACAATTGGCGTCCCTTTGTTCAGTCCCCCTCGGGTGTGGTCACGCTGCACTGGGCTGAGCGTGAACACGTGTTACTGATCCTCAACACTGCTCAAAAAGCACCGATCTAGTCGATTTGATACGCTCCCGATGCCCCCACACGCAACATCGGGTTCTACATCAATAAATATTCATTTGAAGTGGAATATTAAGTGTGCAATAAAGCTTGACTATTACCTAATCATTGATGAAGAATACACGCTACTGATGACAAAAACTTGAATACGAGTACATCATAAGATTTCAGTAGGTATCAATAATTTTGATAAATTAATTGAATCATCATTTGCTTGAATGTTTTATAAACGGTTCTTGTTTAACATTGGCAGAAAATACATCGAGCAAGGTTCGTTTAAATTCGTTACCAGCCATTTAAATTCTCTTTTTAACACAAAAGGACTTCAAAAAGGTAAGCTCGTTGTAGAATCAAAATCTAGCGCGCGAACCGTTAAATTAAAAATAAATATTGCGAAACGTCAGCATGTTACGGGTCGGGTTCTGGAATATATCCAGGGAAAAATCGAAAAACGTTAGGATGGCCGATGTCGGTTCACAGGGGTGGTTTGGGGTAAGGTGAATCTTTTTGTGAAGTGGAGAGAATTAATTTAACCCGCTGCGGGGTAACACGACATGGCGGTAATTGAAAAGTTTGCCCCTTGTAGCAGCCGACGCCGAAGGCGACGCGTCTTCGCGACACTCAGGTTTTATATCAGGCTTTTATGGTAATTGATATTTAAAAAATAATTAAGGATCATATTCTTTTAATATTTTACAGTATTGAATAAAGACAGTTCACTCGGATTCCGTTAAGGTTCATCTCAATGTGTAACAAATGTAACAATAACAACCTTTAAGATTTGTATCTGCAGTAGGTACCTACTGGTTTTATTTTACAAATAAATTAATCATGTTTCTATTTAACTTTTAAGAAGTGAAAATAAAAGGTAGTGCTTTTTATTGCTTACGAATCATAGCTGTTCTATAATTATTATGAAAAAATAGGCTGAAATATTTTGCAACTCTACCTACTTAATAAATAATCAAGAGGCCAACATTGTAGTGTCTAAAAGTCTGTTAAAATTAAGGCTAGTTATTTGAACTTTCCAACTGACGACAACTGATTAACTTCGAGAAAGACCATCCAAGAAAAAGCTTTTAGTATCAACCCTTTAACTTTTTCGATGAAAATTAAAAAGTATTCGTAACTTGGGGAAAGCAAACGCCTGGCTTGCTCGCCCCTGATCGATTTTAAATTAATTTTATAAAGTTAAATTGGGGATTATGTTTATTTGATCACTCGAAAAAGACGCTCTGGTATAGAATTTTGTTTATGATGAACCTAAGTAGGAACCTAATAAAATAACACATTCAAATAATAATATGTTTTTAAAATGTTTTCATACGTTTTGCTAAAAAAGATATAAACTTTTTTGCAGAAGTTTGATTTTATGAAGAAGTTGCTACGGATGTTGATCCATTGAGATTGGCGTTTAAAAATCAAATTAATTACGCAAAACTAATTTCAATATCATCAGAATTTTACAAACCGAATTTCAAAATGATCTTGGACAGTGATTAAAGTATAATAAATTCGTTTAAAGTAAGTACCTACCTATTTGATGATTTACACTCATATCACATCGGATTTGCTTATACAAATGTCTAGTTAGGGACGCAAAGGTAGCTGGGTGTGTTGACGCATTGGCTAACATCGATTCGGTCTGTTTGTGAACGATATTGAAGTTAGCTGATTGGCTCCCTGGCTGTTGGACTTGGTAAACTTAATGATTTACTTCCATAGGAACGTGACCTTTTTGTGTTAGCTATTCGAAAATTTTGATGGATTTGTGTATGAAAATTAAAATTATTTAATTTTAATACTATATTTCCATGCTTTGTTATGCTATAAGTAACACGAATTATTTTCCCTTTATTCAAATAAATTGAAGTACTTGTTCCGGGTATCTGGAGTTCTAGAGGTGTTTCAGCAAACAGATTTCGATTTTAGATAGAAAAGCGGCTCTTATTAACTTTTCAGTATTTGTCTTTACAGTGAAAATGTTAAGGCCTCACCAGGATTTGTTATAGGGTATACTATGTAAACTATATGTTCTAACAACTATATCAATTGTGACAACAATTACTTGGGACTTGTCCAGGATTTAGAAAGCGACACTTGCTATTTTGGTTACGCCAATAGTTCTCCTCAAAGCGTTAACTTGATTTTATTATAACTTTAAACTGAAACAAAGTAACTCTTCAACAAATTGTATGAGCTGTGAACTGAAAGCCACGTCGCCAGGCTGCTCGTGACTGATTAATGGAATTAATTCATTATTCTGCGGTTGCGGCCGGGAAGCGACGCAGTCGAACTCAGAACGAATGAATTGATAATGCCGCTGTCTGCGATTGCTCACGGTTCAAGTCGATATTTGCATTCGCGAAAAAAACAAGTAATCAACTATTTGTTTTGGCAACGTGACTCGCTCAGTACACACAATAAATGTTCATTACATATATGTATTTTGAGATGTTAATATGTGGAAGTCAGACAATATGCTCTACCGATATAGAACCTTGGTATGTGCAACAATTTCAATATTTAGAAAAGGACTGAATTTCAGATGAATTATGAGTTGCAAAATTTTTGCGTTTTAACTCGTTAACACGCCTTAAAAGGAATGGGTCGAATGTACAGACAGCCTGTATTGCGTATTCGTATCTATTATCTATATACTTAAGTAATAAAAATAAACTGTAAGGTTTTCGAAATGGTACATTGCCAAATCACACATCATATTACTTATATTGACTTAAGCAATGTGATGTACCTTTTTAGTTTATCAACCGTTCCGTGGTTTCAATAACTTTAATAGGGGAGAGTTGGCTCAATCGTACTACCATTTAAATCGTACCACTTCTAGATTTCCCACAAAATAGTATATTTTTTCTACATTGGCACCACCAAACAATGCTCAAGTGGCACCTCCAACTATCCACCATTTTGTAATAGCGTCCGTTGAAAATTGCACGTGTGAGTGAAAAAGTAGTTTTTAGTGGATTACGATCAACATTTTTGTGTTATGTTATAAGGACATAACTCGTAAATAAGGTAAGTTAAAATTACGCAATATACGGTATTTAATTACAAAATTAAATTAGTTTATTGATCATTTTTGCAACGTGTCTAAAATTCAAGGTTATGTTGATTTCTTGATTTTTCAAAAAAAATATGTTTTTTTTTTTTTTTTTTTTTTTAAGTCGTACCACCTGCAGTTCGCTTAATTGTACCGGTACGATTTAAGCATCCGAAATTTTACGATTTGATGAATGTATTTATTTTACAGTGTTGTTGCGGACAGCAAGCCTAAATTGTACATATTCATGTAAATAACATTTAAAGTAGCTATGTGGGTGTTGCTATATACCTCTGCTTATCCCTTCAGGAAATACAGGCGTAATGATAGATGAAGTAAACAAGGTCATAAAATACGTCATAGTATATAGCACAACATGACCACTAGCTACAGATATTAAACTCAGAAAAATATGTTGGTAGATAGCAAGTGTCGTGGGGCCATACTATCCACAACTTGCGCCCCCCTGAACGATACTTAATGAGGTGCATTTTATGCATTGTTACTGATCCTGGCAGCGGCAGTCACCGGCACTCATTCATCGAACATGAAGAACTGAATCCTGAATTCTGAAGCCTGAAGCCTGAAGTGAAGCAAGAAGAACGTGTAGTCGCTTAGGTTTTCTACCGAATGAGTGTCAATGTTTAAGTTTAAAGTTTAGAATTTCTATTGTAATGTAAATAGGTTTATACTGTGAAATAAATACGGCAAGTGCCTTTCAGTAAATTGTGTGTTTTGACTGGTTGTCCTCTACAAGTGTTTTTTTTTTAATTTTAGGCAATGAGCATGGACGACAAAAGGAAATACTACCAGTGGAGTAAGGAAGACTTGGAAAGAGCGATTTTGGCCTACGAAAAAAAGAATTAAGTTTAAACAAAATCTCAGAGACCTATTCGATCTCAAAGCCAACAATTCTACGGCATTGTAGGAAAAAAAAACAAGATTGCGGTTGATGCTAATATTCATAAAGGGAGACCATCTCTATTTTCTGAAGAGATTGAATATAAATTAGCTCAACACATCCTTGAATTGGAGAAATACATGTTTGGGCTAACAATAAATAATATTCGGTGTCTTGCATTCGAGATTTCTTATCTCATATTTTTATTAATGTTTAATATAAGAATATTGATTATAACATTCCTACTTGAACTTGTGCAATCACGCCAAAAATAAATATTTTAATTAAAAGTTTCCTTGTTTCTAATCAATGGTACGATATAAACAGTTGTAGTACAATTTAAATACCTATGGTACGATTTAAGCAACTTGACGGCTAAGTCGTACCAATGGCAGATCTTCGGGAAAACTATAATTTGGGTATGTAAATTAAATCCTAAGAAACTGATTTCTCTGTTTAAGATAGCCAAAATACTAAACTTTTACATGCATATGCGCTCATATTTATGTCTTTTTACTAACTAAATATCCATATCCAACTCAAAACTGGTACGATATAACTGACTTTCCCCTATACGACGTAAAACTTTAAAGTTGGTAATATGTAGTAGCTAACTATATCAAAGCATCAGGTAGGTAGGACCCTAGATAGCGGGTGGAATGGAACTCGCGTCGGTGGGTAAGTTTCGTGAGGGCGTATAATTACGCGAGCGAGTAAACATATAAAGGTAATCCGGGCCGCGGCGGCACAAAGTGATGCTCGTGAATAAATTAGCGACGGAGCACCTGCGGCAACACCGCAGCGCCGCTGGTACGGAGACAGGGCTACTACGAGACACAATTTACGTGCGATTAGTGCTTTGTAAACTAACACCTATAGGAAAGGCTCTTGTCTAGAAGTGAACTGTGATAGGCTGAGTATAGGTGGAATCTTAGCACAACGGTGACTACAAATCTATTGACCAAAGCATTATCGGAATAGATTCTTTCGTAGTCGGTAGTTTAATCTAAGACCTCGCATTATTTCTAGTTTGCTCTTGCATTTTGAATAGGTAGTTTTGATGCGAGTTCTTGTAGTGAAGTTACTGTCAGTACATCACATCATAACATCACGTCTGTATTCCCCGAAGGGTTGGGCAGAAGTGTATAGTAATACCCTCATTTCGCCGTTATGTTTAAGTCCCATGAGCCTATTGTACAAACACAAACTCCGGGCTGCTACTGAGGAATTTCTCACGGAAAAAACCGATAACACCCACCCAGAACCTCACGATCAGCAGTCGCGCTTGCCACCACTAGACCAACGAGGAAGTTGGTACTGTTTGTAATTAAAAATATCTGGATTATTAAGTGCGAATAACAATAAATCTTAAATTCCATGTGCGCATAGGCAGACAGAGTACACTTCC
The DNA here is from genome assembly GCA_910594945.2 of Amphipyra berbera. Lineage (NCBI taxonomy): Eukaryota > Metazoa > Arthropoda > Insecta > Lepidoptera > Noctuidae > Amphipyra > Amphipyra berbera. Next base: position 11,275,043 of record OU343126.1, on the reverse strand, counting down.
AACGTTGAGATTTGGCTTAGATAGACATATTTTTTACCTATAGAAAACCGGCTGTACTAATTCAGGTATTTAACCTGAGCCTAATCGAATAGATCAGAGCTTTGACAACCCTACAGGAGATAAGAAGTATCTATCTGTATATAGAGTACATTCATACTAAAAGGCTTCGTCACATGGTAGAGCCCGACTTGCGGCCGACACGGGTGGGACTCTATGAATATTCAATTATTCACAAGATTTTACTTAGGGAGAATTTAGATTTAGATCGAGTCATATATTATACTGTTGTGAGATACACTCGCTTGGAATTAGAAATATAAATGGAATCTCTGTTACAGGTCGGTATGGAATGTGAGTGCTGTGTGAATATTTCTCCTGTAAATTTACACAGATATTTTAACTATCATACGAGATCATACGATTTGCGAGGTTAAGCTGCGCTAGTCGCGGTCATTCCGTGGATGGGTGACCATTCGTTACACATCGAAACCCCTGCGTGCCTCGGAGAGCACGTTAAATTGTCGGTCCCGGATGTCATACGCATACTTATCTATGACAGTCGTTACGGGACGTCAGAATCCCGATAGTCTAATATAGTCTAATCTGGATATCGGCATTATCCAAGTAACTGGGTTGCGGAGGTCCGAGTGCAGTCGTTCCGTGTAAAATACTGGTATTCAGCCACATCTAGTTGGGCTAGAAGCTGATCCCAACATACAAGGGAAAAGGCTAGACAGAACAGTAACTATTATACTTTTTTGCTGTAGAATCTTATTTACATACCTAATTTTTAAAGTGCTAATTTAATGAATTCGGTGAAAGTTAGGGAGTTGGTGCATTTTAAAGGTGATGTATAAAAGAATGCATATTTGTAGTATCAAGTTTAATTAAATTAATCTACGGTAGAGAATAAACAATTTTACCTGTGTACTTTGTTGAAAATACATACATACATAAACTCGCGCCTTTTTCCCATGGGGGTAGGCAGAAACTATAGAACGCCACATGCTACGACCCTTACATACCCCTTTCGCATCATCCAAATTCATACATCTTGTCATATTGTTGAAAATAACAGTAGTTGTATTCTTTTGGAATCCACAATAGATATAAATAAAAAGGACAAAGGCTGACATCACAACACAACGCAATATTGGGTACATCGAGATGACGTAATGACAGATAGGATCTGAAACTACGGTGGAAATTGAACTGGCCGCCGGCAAACGCTATATTTCACTCAATATTTGAGCGAATGGACAGAGCACAAAACAACCTGCTGCGAGCCTGATGGACGTTATGTGCTGAATGATAGCCGTATATACTAGGATAGCAAATAAGACCGGCCATTGTCAGGAATAACCATTTTTACGACTACATAAAATGTGTTTTCAATTTGCTTATGAGTTTTAGTTTGCCGTTTTCATAATAATACGCTATATTGGATGCGTTACCAGCGTTATATTATAAGTATATCTAGACATAAACAAACGGCAAAAAGATAATTAAAAATCGTTATATTTCTGAGATCGACCATTATGAATTTGATAAAATTATTGTTATGTAATTAACACTTTACATGAAAGAGAGAGATTCTTACTTGAGACATCTCGAGACATGATGTCATGACATGATGTATGTCATGTCATGTCATCATGTCATCTCAACATCTCTTGAGTAACATCTCTTCTCTTTGTAGAGTAAGAATATTTTATTACAATAACACAAGCATACCGAAAGCACAATAAAAAAAAGTGCTTTAGGGTAATTATGAACATGGGAATATTACGAAAATTACGAATTTTTACTAAACCAGGTAATATTTTTTGCTCTGGCAACGTTCTAATGCCAGAATGTGTAATGTAATGTTGCCAGACCAAAAAATATTGCCTGGTTTAGTAGTAATTCGTAATTTTCGGAATATTCCCATGTTCGTAATTACCCTAAGGCACTATAATTTATATTATTTTGTGCTTTCGGTTGTTGCCTATTCTGGCAAAAACTTAGATACTACGAAGTTACCTAATATAGCAATTTAAAGTGGAGGTTTTAATTGAACACAATTCAATTACCATTTTCTTAACGACAAAATCCTCGTTTGTTTTTAAATGGTCCAAATGTCCACTTACCATCTTTGTTCATATTGGCCTGGAAGCATTTGGCGAGTCGGCAGGCGCGGCACTGGTTCCTGTGCGTCTTGTCGACGGGGCAGCGGCCCTTCATCTCACCCCCCGCCTTACAGGTGTACACGCGGTTCCGGTGGATCGACCGCTTGAAGAACCCGGAACAACCTATACAAACATCATTAATTAATTGCTAATTATGCTATAATAATGTAATGTATGTAAAGCAACCGGGTAGCCGAGCGGCAGCCATGTTGGAACGCTATGAAAAGAAGAAAATTGGGTTATATCATGTTTAAAAGGAATTGTAAAGAATGCAAAGAAACTTATTATAAATGCATAATATTAAAACCATTAAGGACTTATTTACAAATCTGTTATAAATAAGCAGTTTTTTTAGTACATTTTGCTATCAATCCGACAGAGCTATGTTGAACTACTGATACTCAGGCAACGCCAATACCTATAGAGAAAATATTTTTACGTTTGACAGTTAGTAATTCAATAATTATACATTAACACAACATTATCCGTAGCCTCCTCCCACAAAAATCCAAATCCATTCATAGCCTAGGCAGTGATAGCCTAGTAGTATGACCGTCGGACTGCCAAGTCATCGGTTTCGAGTTCGAACCCAAGGCACGCAGCTCTGGCTTTTCGGATTCATGTCCATATTGTATAATTATCACTTGCTTAAAACCGGTAAACGAAAACATCGTGAGGAAACCGGCATGCCTGAGAGATATTTCTCGACAGCATGTGAAGCCTAGTCAAAGGCTCGTGGGCGGCATGAACTCTGTCACCAGGTTAGTCACTAACCACAAGAAAAGAAGAAGACGAAAATAATGAAAATAGTTGAGTTTTTGTCTTAACAACTTCAGAGTATTAATAATAAAAACAATCCCGTTACCTAGTTAGTAGTTAACTTTGAATGAAGGTACAATACGAGAAGGAATGATAAAAAATATTTTCGTTACTATCTGCATAAGCATATAATTTGAAGTTTGTTTTCCTTCGGCATTTTCTTAAATGTACATTAAATCGAAATAAAACAAAGGCACTGCTTATTTCTTAAAGAAAACTCTTCCCGAAGACCCGCGGTAGGAAAATATATGTAATAGATTGAAAAAAGTATGTAGGTCTTACCGTCGCAGCTGTAGATGCCATAATGTTTGCCAGAACTCCTGTCTCCGCACACATTGCAGGGGATGTCGAGAAGACGATCGCCTGCAACCAATATTAATACGAATATATCAATACTCTTTGTACATTATTACGATAACTACCTGAATTAGATACACATCGTTTGTGGCACAAGCGCAAGAGTTGATTCTATGATCATAAAGTGATCTATCTTCCTAATCGTTTGTGCCGCCTACACTACTGTATAGACTTGATTAGGTACTACTAGGTGACTACCTAGTTGATAAAGGCCTGTGTCATGCAAATGCAACACGAAATATATATTAAAGGATCCGTGCCATCCGCCAGAGCGGTGAGAACGCGCCCTCAAGGGCGTTCGAGATTACGAGACGACGGAAGAGACATCACGCGTTTAAAAAGCGGTGCAAACAACTAGAAGGGCCGCAAAAAATACACAAGCGTGCGGTCGAAACTGTTCTGCCGTGCTTTGAAGCTTGGTTGAAGATGGGTGAGCATTCTACCGGCTTGCTCAAGTGTTCATCAGGCACGGTTGCTTCGGTGAGTGTCTGAAAAGGATTGGAAGGGATTCACGGCGAATTGTCACCATTGTGGGGATGACCAGAAACCGTGAGGTTTGCACTGCGTGGGGTGTCAAGCGGTAGATCCTGATTAGCCGCATCGGGCAAGATCTTGCTGTGACGTAGTAGTGTCGGGTATGATGACTGAGTTAACAGCTCGTAGTGCTGTAGCCTCTTTTTGCGAGAATCTCATGCTGCAGAAAGGGGCTGCAGAGCGGTATCAGAAAAGGGCCGATGCCGCTTGAAGCCGATCGCTCCGGGGTGACAACTGCCTCGATGCCCAGCCCAGATAGGGCAAAAAGCCGCATCCCCTGCCACCGCAACACTGGCGGAGGACCTACGTAGTCGTGGGCGCTAAAAGTAAGAACTCGAGGAGTAGAAACCCCGGGGAGAACAGCAGCACGTATTGGTCACATGCTGCTGTGACAGGTTGTTTCCCCAACCCCCTCCCAGTGGGGAGGGGGTTGGGGAAACAACCTTGTTTCCCCGGGACGTGCCAAAGGCGTAGCACCAGAGGGGCACCGATGCATTCCTAAGGGGAACCTGGAGGAAAAAAATGTCATGTAGGGGTAGGTAGGGGTTTTCAAAGTGTTCTTTTATTTATTTGGTGTTATTAGCAAGTGTCATCATAAATCTTATTCATCATTACAATGATGTCGAACACGTACATGTATCTACAAAGCGTGAAGCAAGTTTAAGAATGTTCTTTAGTTTTCCCGTTTTCCCTTGTAAGTTACACGTAACGTACTATACTGAAAGAAGTGTTTATTTATTAACTGATACTTCTCCGCACCTCAGAGGCTCAGAGTTCCCCTTTCCCAAAATAGATTAGTCAGATTACACCAATCTCGCTAATAACGTTGGTGTTTTTGTTTCGTTTACAGAAGCCTTCCCCTTCGCCCCTTTTCTTAACGCTTGCAAAGCCTACTGTCACACCGAAGACGAATAAACTATTATCGATGTCAAATCTTGACTTCACACTTTTAAATTTAAAGCTTTAAATTGAATTAATAGTCGTCTAATACTATGAAGTAACTACAATATATATTACATAATATGAATTTAAACAATTATTTTATCTATATTTTTAGTAATAAATATCTTTATTAGAATTCAATATTCTAACTAGAATCTCAGAAATTACATTCTTATAATAATAAATTGTATCCCTTTTAACCTAACTGAATTGAATTATTATATCTATTTATAATCTCATTTCAAATACAAAGGACATGTTATATTTTTGTATGGAAGCTGGGCTTTGGCTGTGAACAGAGATGATATTATATTTTTATGAAAGTACCTACATAAAATATGGAGCTTTCGTATAATTTTTTAATTATTTTTAAAAGCACCCTTCTATTGTTTTTTATTTATTGAAATAATTAGAATTAAAAAAATTAAGTTGCAACCCACAGTAATTATTAATTCTGGCAACACTTCCATTGGATGACATTTATTGTCGTTGTCAAAAATGTCAAATTCAATTCAACTTATTCAAGTGTTGTAATGATTTTTCTGCGTAAATTAGCACAATTTCGCGAATATCAAGTAAAACAAAAATTACAAATTCAGTAAACAACCACAATAGATAGCGATTTTGTTTGACAACTTTGACATGACCAAACATTGATGACATTAATGACAATGATAACCTTGCTGACAGACGGTAACTCTTTTCATTTATTCTATTGAGACAAAGGAATCAATGCTATACATCCAAATCATTGAGTTAATTCATTGATTTTATTTGAATTTAAGACGTTTAATATTATTTTTATATTGGGATAAATATTATGCTTTCAAAAATGATATAAATCAGTTTTTTCTAAGTTTTTTAACACAAATATCAGGATTTTTAATACTTTTTAATTAAATAATGGTGCTTTTTAAAAAAAAAGTTTTTCTAAGCACATCCCAGACATTTTTCCCTATCAGAAAAACTGCACATGTAAGTGGTTCAAAAATAAAAATATTTTAAGCCCATTTCATAACATGTCCTTTATTCAACTCTTGTTCAATTCATTTTTCGATACGGTGTTACGAGAGGCCATTTTAATGCCGCGAATCCTTTTCAAGAAAGGATCTTTTATTTTTTCGTTAAAACGGACTTAGACGACTTTACTGTTCGTCTTTCGAGCCTCTAAGAAAAGCCGTGAAGTGTCGTAATTATCCCCTTTTTGGCGTACTTTTTAAAACGTTTTATAGAAGGAAAATGATGGGCTGATTCCCATTACTTATCTATTATTATAGATATACCTATAATTTAAATACGGTAATAGATATTGTGCAGATAAAATACACGCAGATAGGTATTTACTTTAAATACACTATAGTATTATTGTAGTGTATAAACAATATATATAAGTACATTATATACTATTGTAAAAAAAACAGATCTCGTTGGTAATTAATAGATTGTGCCGAAAAAAACTAAAAGAAATAATTACTAGCAGTATGCCATTATAGATCTGCCGTAAAATTGTGTTGCGTCCGCGATATTTCACGTCAGTCCGTCACTTATGCTTGCGCCTAGGTATGAATTTATAAACTCTCAGTCACCAGCAGTCTCCTCAGCCTTAATCATAGGTTCCTTAATTCAGGTCGTAGCAACTATTCAGATATTCATACCGTGGCAAAAACTTCGTAGTTTGTCTGGCCAGTGGGTTTATTACTAGTTCTTTATTTAAGTTAACTGGAGTCTTTAGTTTTCCTATACTTGTTCTCAAAAGATCTGATTAGCTATCTCTTCTTGCTTTCGGCGGATAAGTTCGTTAGTAATTCGATGATAAAATATTATAGGGTTCTCTTGCAAACGCCTAACTGTTCAGTGTTTTCGTTCGAGATAATTATAAATACTGCGCAGACCGGATTCACAGATATAATACAGGAACATGAAGCGAACAGTGGTAAAGAACAAAACAGGAAAAAATGCCCTTTATTTTTTATAATTAAGCTACCTATAAGCCCATGAGTTCATCAATAAATAATATCTACTATAGCTGATGAAAAGCTGCACAATCATCTATCTATTCGTGTATGTGTGTGCGTGTATGTTAGTGTGTGTGTGTGTCCACTGATGCGTGTGGTTCCGCGCTGAACTCCGCGACAAATTACGATAGTCGTGTGAAACACCGCACTTGCTAATGCCGATCAAATGAATATACTTAATCGTTGCCCTCGTGATGTTTACACGGATATAAGTAGATTATAATAAATTAATGATTGATATTTTTCGTAAATTTTAGCATTTTAACGTTTTTTTTAAAATAAATAATAAATAAAATAAAAATGTTTATTTCGATTACAATGGGCTTACAGATACATATATTTGGAGATCACCTTTTAAGCAAAGGATTGCTTGTCTAAGGAGTCTCCGCACCTCCAGTAAAATAAATAAAGTTAAATAACTACAGAATTGTATTATTCCATCAAAGTTTATTTCAGTGAAGATAATTCTTTTGACATGTTTTTTTCTTATTGCAATTACTATTGAAATTGGATTCGTATTATCGGCACATACTAAACAAAGTAATGAGTCGAACATCTCCCGTCGGCGGCCGCAATATAACGGGGAAAGAATAGGTAGAATAAAGAATAGGTATTTTTGATACAGATAATTGAAGTTTTTTATAATTAATAAATCATTTAATTTTTAATACAAATGTATACCTCGAATTTATTATGAGAAATCCTAGTAGGCATAGGTTAACATACCGATCCGCAAAACATATCTTCAATACATAATTTAACTCGCGTTTAATATCATTCGTTGATTCAACGCAAAAAAAAACATGTATCCAACTCGTAAAATGTGGAATTATTAGTTACTAGACTAACACCCGCGGTTTCACCCGCATCCTAGGGGAACTATTTGATGTACCCGGATAAAAAGTATCCTATGTGTTAATCCAGGGCATAGTCTATCTGTGTGCCAAATGTCATCCAAATCCGTTCAGCCGTTTTTGCGTGAAAGAGTAACAAACATCCATACATCCATCCACACATCCATACATACAAACTTTCGCGTTTATAATATTAGTAAGGAAGTAAGGATAAGGATGTATTATGAAATTAATATTTTTATTTAACAAAGTTTGATGTAACGTTCTTCTTTACATATACTCACAATGCAGATTAAAATCAAGATTACATCGCTTTCAATTTATTTTTGAGATATCTTGATTAGGTACTTACTTTTTGACAAAAGTTGATAAACACAAGTAAAATACTTAATTGAACTCAAACAACGGTAACAAGTTAGGCGTTAAGTGATTAGATTAAGTTACATGCACCCTTTGTACAAGAATCGGGGTAGGGGTGGTCCAAGTTTCGGGTTCGTCCCTAAGTTACATTTGTAAGGGTTTCGACTCACTGGTCTCTAAGATCTTATTTGTGTGCTAACTGCGAACAATGGACTAAATATACGTTGTATCTACATGTCGTATTGTGTAGTGTTAAGCTTATTACTGAAGCATTTGAAACGTTCTCGTTTGACAAATAATTAGTGAAATGCTTTGGTTTTGAGTAATAGTTATTTCGTTTCTTTTTGGAAGCTAGATTGTTATGATTTGTACCTACTTCTCTTTTTTCAATCCTAAATTATCGAATAAAAGGAAACAGGTGTTTTAAATCAATGCAGTAAGTCTAAAGCCGGGTTCTCCTGCACCCATATTTTTGTTACAACTAGCCCCACCTAACATGTTTTTCTAACAAAATTGGGGCGTGACCTAACTGTTTACTGTGTTGTGAATGGTACGAGTGTTCACTAAACATATTTTGTTAGTTTATTTTGTTCGATTTTTGTCGCAGGAGAACCGGTTTAAACACGATAACAAACAAGTTTCATCAACGCTTGGAAAATGTTGTAAGAATAGTTTTACTATAGGAATTTGTTGGTGACAAACGGCCGTTAGGTACTCAGCTTCACGTAGGATCTTCGTAGTAAATATGGGATAGTTGTCATTTTGTAAATCATTGCGGCTACTTTAATCGAAACTACATAAACGTGATATAGGTAGCTAACTTTTCTAAAGTTTTTGTTTCTTGAATATTGGAAATTCTTCGATAAATGCTAGGATCACAGAAATCTAAATAATATGTAGTTATTCGTACTTTACGACACATCCTGTATTTCCACATAAATCTAAATACTTTAAACTGTTCGTTGTTATATTATACAAAGCAAAGACAGCAGTGAGAACAAACTTTGGTAACGGTAATTCAAACAGAAAAAGAACAACTTTGTTCCCATGAATATCAGCAGAAGACATCCATTGAAAATAGACGTTGTACCTCGACGAAGGTGAGCATCAGATGTTAATTTCTAAGTGTGTTATTGTTTCGCTTGAACGAATTGTCAGTTTCAGATTTAAGCGTAAAGTAACTAATTTGCTTTGAAAGTTAAACGGACATTACTCTTGTAGTTATTTTATATGCCCAAAATCTGTGTCAAATGTAAAAATATATCTATGTATAATGTAAGATTCCAAATCTTCAGAAAAATGTGAAATAAATCAGCTATTTATGGGTATTACATTTTTTTGCGGTAATGGAATAAATATTATACTAACATTTTATAATGTTAAAGATTAAATAGAAAAAATACAAATTATAGAACAATAACGCAGCTTTATAGGGCTTTTTAGGTGTTCGATCAAAGTTTACTTGTAAATGTATCAAATATATGCGGATAAGTACATTATGAAGTAAGTTGCATATAACGAAAAGTGATAGATGAATGAAAAAAAAATAATTTAAACAGCTGACCTGTTCCCATTCTCCGGACTGCCACGGCTGGCGCCCGTTGTCTCTCCCAAAAGGCAGACAGCTCGGCAGTTGTCTGAGCCTCAATTTAAATTAACACCACTGTTTTTATCTAAATACATATTTGCTTATTCACTTAAAACTTTTTTAAATATTTAATGTTTAATCTCGCAATACACAGTCGGATTTAAAACAGTCTTCTCCCATAGGATTTCATAAATATTGATGAAGCACATATGTACGAAACTTTTAATGACTTATCTGGGTGACTTCACCACCCAGTCGCGGCTTTCGACAGACTGCTCCGATAATTGTGATCTTTGAAGCCGCTGCGGAGATCGCGAGTCACATCATCCCCTGATTACATTGAGTCCCACCCCCTGAGTGGGACAACAGTATCTAAAGAGCACGCGTGCAAGCGAGATCGGTGTCATCCCATCTTGTGTCCCGGTCCACAGGCTACATTGTCAGGGCAGCGGTCGCTACGTATCTGTATCTGACTGAATTACGTACGAACATAATGGATGAATTACGTGATAAAGCGATGTTTGCGTGACCAGTTAACTTGTTAAAAATAACGTTTACGTCACTTTAAACCTGTAATCCCCATTAACGGAAAAAGCGAATTGTACTTTTGAACCACAATTTAAAAACAGCATCCATTTCTATTAATATAACAATGTTTTTTTAGTCTACTTTCTTATTTCAATATCTTTAATATTATAAAGAACAAAGCGTATGAGGATGAAACAACATTGATCAAAATTAACAATATCTAACCGTAAACATAAGAAAAGAAACCAAAGGCCAAGAAACGAAAGGAACTCAAACAATTTTCTTTCGCGAACTATCAGTATAGTAAACATTAAAATGTCAAGTTAGATCACGGGGTGAGCGAGGCAGCTTAATTGGCTGGGCGGCGGCGTCGGCCAATCAGAGCGCGGCTCGAACGCGGAGGGCGGGCCGTGCAGCTTTTGATGTGAACCGAGCTACGAAGCGAAGTCGCCACGTGAACCATTGAATAGGACAAGGATGCTGTGTCTAATGAACGACTAAGATACACGTAGCTACTCCTTGTTCGCGTTTTATTTGGTCGTACACCTTCTGTTTGTGTTACACACCTTAAAAAGTTTGGCAGAGCTTCCCTTCTGATTTCTCTGGCCGGATAGTGGCTTCTAATAATATTCACGCAGACATTTTATCTGAAAGGTTCTTGCATTAAATCTTTACTTTTCTTGAGATATTAATATCGTTACAAAACGTTATTATGGACACTTAGAATGTGTATTATGTATGTGCAATTGTGTAGTATGCCCAAATTTTATAGTAGCTAGAAAAAAACAATTATGTGACATTTGTTTTAAGAATTTTGGAAATCAGACAAATTAAATCACCGTCTCGTATAATGTTACTGATTAGCTAGACTACAGGTCATATTTCTAAAAAGTAGGAACAAAAAGTTGTTTTTTATAGGTACTGAATAGGTATAATCAACTGAGGATTACCTAGCCGCTCAAAGGGCGCATCGTGTATCTTATTAGCTAGATTATAATATAAATCTAACATAAAATTAGTTGCATAAACCGTAAATCGTAAGCAAATCCCTATTAAACCAGTCACGCAACAATAACACTTCAGAACAATACTTCTCACACCCATATTAGGCGTACAATTGCTAGGTACACACCAGACTCGCGAATGGTATTCGAGCCCCCTATATCTTGTAGGTGAATCCTAGCGATTATGAACAGCATGTTGTTTTAGCGCGGCCGTCGGCGTAATCCGGGCGACCGCCGCCGACCCGCGGCCGCTTGAACTGTTCGCACTCAAGTACTCTAATCTAGGGATATGCAACCGGCTATATTGCAGGGAAATTACGGGACAGTACTTTTTATTTATCAAATCGATTACAGTATTATTTCAATGTGAAATAATTCTTTATAAATCCACTCGTACCTAACATTAAATGGAAAACTGAATTTTTCTATTTCCAAGGAGGGTTGATGTCAGGCAGGCGGCCGGTCATAAAACAATAAGCCAAAACCTGGATTTATGAAATACATATTGTGCCGACCCCACCTAGTGTGGGATAAGGGCAGGAAGATGAAGAATAAACTGAATTTTTCTGTCTGTCTGTTTGATACTTCTTCACGACTAAACTACTGAACCAATTTTGATGAAGCTCGGCCCAAAGATAGCCCGAACTTAAGACTTCTTATCAACATACCACGCGACCGAAGCCGTCGGTATCAGCTAGTTTAAAATAAAATGCCTCAGAATATGAATCATTACTATTTACAAAAACTGCTGTAAACTCAACTGTACCAAACATTTCTCACGGGAATTTCCTGCTAAACTCCCACAGTGATTTTTCATTTAATAAGCAATAAAAACATTTTTGTACTCCATAAACACTTGTGGTTTAGAAGTACTTAATTCCTTTATGATTTTTATTATGACGATTGTTCATTTTAGAATAAAAAACATATGCATCCGTGACAAAAAGAATATGAAAGGGGTGACGCTCTCCGTGTGATATGAAAAGTACTTGAAAAGTTTAAAACTGAATAATGTGCGCGTGACCACTCCTTTGTTAAACGTGCTCCTTTTATGTTTAATCAACATTGCAAACTGTATAGTAAATGTTTGTCATTTTGTTGTATTCTATTAAGATTATACAAATCTATGATTGTTTAATTTTAAGGATATTATGTACTTAGATTTCTTGGTTTAAGTACGTTATCTATTATTATTACTTCTAAATTCGACAACTACTGTTCTACCTAGCTTTTCCCCAACTTGTCGAGGTCAGCTTCCAGTCTAACCAGATGCGGCTGAATACCAGTATTTTACACGGAGCGACTCCCATAAGACCTCCGCAACCCGGTTACTGGGCAATGCCGATATCCTAGGGTTAGACCGGTTGTCAGACTTTCGGTCTTCTAACTACCCGTAACGACTGTCATACCTAGGTATTCGTATGGCACCCGGGACCCACTTTTTTAATGTGCTCTCCGAGGCGTAACGAATGGTCACCCATCCACGCACTGACCTCGGCAAGTGCAGCTTAATCTCGGTTGATAATTAGCCACGAGCCCCTCCAAATTCCCTCCCTTCAAATTCGACAACTACTATTGGCTACTTATTGGCTAAAGCGCTAAATCCACTAGCAAGTTTTATTGTACAAGTTGACTTGTGCAACCGACTTTCAAAGTGTGGACACACCCGCAGCAAGTCTACCTTTTACCGAATTAAGCGAGCAATAGAGTGCAAATAACTTGCACAGTAAAACGGTAGATTTGATGCTTTACACTTCAAATAAATTTATTTTTATTGTCACTGTATGTATAGCGGGGGAAAATAGTTGCAGCAAGTTATCATACCTATAATTCTTCGTATTGTAATGGATATAGGCTATAATCAATTCCAAATAACATTAGAAAAAAAGAGGATTTCTCATTAATATTTTTTGGATAACTTGCGTCTAGCAAATACACTGGCCTGCAAAAATAAGTCTCACACTTTTAAAATTTCAATTTTTTCTAAACTATAGAAGTTAGAGATTTAAAATAAAAAACGTTTTATAGCAATTTTTATCAGCTTTCTTTGAAACTATAGTAACAAAGTTAAACTCTTTTTTGAGTCCTTTTTGCTTCGAAAATATATCTTGTGTACTTAAAAAGTTATTGCAATTTTAAAAGTGTGATACTTATTTTTGCAGGCCAGTATAGTTGAAACATTATAATAAGTCTTCTATGAAGTTCATAATCCAATCAAAATGTATTGAACTGCTCAGAAGTAATCCTCTTGTGATTTTAATAAAATATTACTATTACTACCGAGTGTTTCAACTAAAAGTTATTTTTCAAGAGTACTTATATTCACGGAACGAAAAAATAAAATGTAAACAACATTTTGAATACTCTTAATAAAGATATTTTCTGTAAAATCAATGAAAAATACGAAACTTACTTGAATAAAAAGTGTTTCAAATACGAGTAGACTAACATCACACAATTTTTTTTCTTAGAAATTAATGTTATGAAATATATTACAGAAAATATCTCTATTAAGAGTAGTCAAATGTTGTTTACATTTTATTTTTTATTTCCGCGAATAGGGTATAGGTATATCAAAAACAAATGTAAACAGTACACATCCAAGTATGACATAAGAGTTCTCCAGAGCTATGCATGCTCATTACCGAAACCTGGCACTCCACTCGGCATTATCCGGTTAAACGTAGATGATCTGTCAGACGCGAAACGACAACTCATTCGACATCAAGACACTCTCACACTTCACTGGGCGTCATTAAGGGGCTGCCAGAGCTACGAAGACATTGATGTTTGGATATGAATCCTTGCAATAAAATCTGCACAGAGAATTTATTTTAGTTTTTTTCTACATACACATAATATCTTAAGATACGTTTGTATTAATAGGCCTTTGCAAACCTTAATCTGTATCTACTATTCGTAAAATTCCAACATTTCTACAAAGCCTTTTGCAATCAGAAATGTTTCTGTTTTTTTTTTATTTAAGCACATAATTAGAAATTTTGCAAATAAACTGAAGTACAACCAAATATTAAAATAGGGGCAGCTTAAACATCGACCATTTCTAAAATACTCTTTTTTTTCTATTCCAACTACCTACCTACATACTTATTTACAAATTATTCAATCCAGATAAATTCACTAAAAAAATAAAACCAATAATATTTTCGCTGAGGTTGTAAACCAACTAATTACACCATAAATGTAGTTAAAAAACAAATCGACAAACAAAAAGTTAAAAGATGCATTGAAAGAAAAACTGTTACCTATTTATTTTGTGTTCGCCGAAATCTGCCTGATCCATATATTATTTGTGTGTGTGTATTATGCGTCTGTGTGGTGCTTTTAGCGGTGCGATGCTACGCACCTGTGGTATAGGTGCCAGTAATGCCAGTAGGTGGTGGTGACAAATGAGCACTACGAGTAAAAATCGCGCGCGTTCAAGCTTTCGCCGCATTTGGCTGAATTAATTTGTCTCGCGATGTCTCTTAGAGCTTCGTACTCTAATGACGTACATAGAACTGGCAGATGTGACAAATTTTCCGTTCTTTGGTTAGAAAATGTGTAACTGGAAACAAAAATGGAAATACAAAAATTTGTACGGTCGTTTCCTTCCCATCAACTTATTTAAAGTATAGTACAACTACTGTTTTTTAACAAATTTAAATTGTTTTAGAAATATTGTTTGATGTCCATTAAAAACCCATTGAATTTAATTATTTTACTAACCAAACGAGTAGTACAACAAAATAATTCGCCTGAGAAAAAATTTATAGCGCATATAATTTTTAGCGTCCTCTCTATCGGTTGCTACGGCGTAGCGCGCTCGTAGCAGGCACTTAGCTGGTGGCCCCAGGCGCTCTGATTTATGTGCCGGCTACAGCCAGTCGCGACAATTCATTTCAATTAACGCTCGCTGCGCCTCCAGCGGTCCACCCTCATATAACATTCATAATTATAAAACGTTACACATCTATTTGCTAATAATATTATTATAAAATGTAGTAATTATGAATCTTATTGGATCTCGATAGAGAATCACATATTTTATATACTTAGATCAGTGAATAATTATATTTAATATTTACATTTTACTTACAATATGTTACTTGCTGTAAGTACAATAAGACTAGAACAATACTTGCACCCAGTAACACAATTTATATCCGAGTAAACCTTTGACTTTTTATTTACTCTCTCCGCTCCACATTTCTTTAAAAAGAAAAAAAAAACAATCAAACAAAATCATATTTCAACTTAACGAACGCTAAACGGTTTACACAGCGAATCCCGATCATTGGTGAGAATTCATTTGTTCGCTAAAAGCGTGACAATTGTGAAATCCGTGGCAGAGCGACGACGCGCGACGGTGCGCAAACAGAAAACGGCGGCGGCTCGCGAAAAAGTCCTTTTAAAAATGTTGCGGCACGTACGGGTGGGAAGGCACCCATTACTGTGAAGTGGCGATTGTTGGTTTAAAGATTTAGCTGCAAACGAGGAAACAGAACAGTGGTTTATGCACGCAGAGTTATAATACTGGAATGGAATAGACACTGTATTTCCTCTCGTGCCTATATAAAAGAACTTTACTATAGCAGATATGAGCTAATTAGTTAAATTGAACATATATTTTTGATTTACAGTTAGGATTAATTTGATCATTCGATCTTCAGACGGTTTCTTTGCACGGTTCTACGTCTTCAATGCTTAAATATTTGTGGTCGGATTATACTTACACCACGTAAATACTCCTGTTGATTTCATAACTATTACGTGGAAATAATACTTGCAGTTTTTATTTAATATATTGTTAAAAAAGCTTGTTAATATATGTTTGTTAACATTTTTACTAATTCGCAGCTGGACAAAGCCCTATCTCAAAAATAGGATATTTGCGACTCGGACTTGCGAACCATCCACATTCATTGACCAATTGATGAAATAAAAAAAACTCGGCGATTTTTCCAGGAAACGGGATCTGCGTACCGTCTTTGTACCTAATTGCTCACTCACAATCTCTCATAATGCCGTATTTAGACATCAGCGGCGGCGCCCGCGGCGTGGTGAACGTGCTCGTCGCCCCTCAAATGCTTACACACACACACAAAAATATACATAATTCTGCTAGTATTTAATTTATTTCATAACTAGTGACTCGCTCTGACTTCGCACGGGTGCAATGTAGATACTAATGTGGGGCATATAAATCTTTCACTTGAATCACTCTATCTATTGCTGAAAACTGCATTAAAATCCGTTGCATAGTTTAAAAGATCTAAGCGTACAGACAGCGGGAGCGACTTTGTTTTATACTATGTAAAGATGTGTTAGTGTATGCAAAATGCACTACGGCGATACACTCAAAATAACTAACAAACTTCCAATAACAAAAATCTAGCCATCTTACTGGTGCGAGTGATGACCAGTCAGTTCACTCAATGGTCAGGTCACTCAAACCTACAACTATATAGGAATGGCATAGCTGTCAGTAAACAGGCAATCCTTTTTCTCCGTAGGTTGATACCTACGGAGAAAAAGGAGTAAGTTGTCGTTCGTTACCTTTTGTGATCAAAAGGTAACGAACGACAACTTACTCCGACCACTAATTCGTTTGACAAGCGTAGGTAAAAAAGAAATAAAAAAAGTACCTAATGAATAAATGTTTTAAGCAAGTTTGTAGCGATAATAAAAATACTTGTACTTTGTAGCTGAGTAGGTCTGTACCTTAGTACCAGCGATTCAAACCGCATTACTTTGTTAACATTTATCTAATATAGTAACTCCTGACTGCGTATACGCGACAACGATTATTCAGGCTGACACGCGGCGACGTCATTGATACACATTCATTGTACTCGACCCAGTAGTAGAATAAGTGAATGATACTGATTCCTGGGACCATAGTTCACCATAATTAAATAATTGTTATAAATTAAAAGTGGCCCACACAAAAACTGCTATCACTATCCGTCTGCCAAGCGTGATGATTATGGCAACATACCGAATGACCGTTAACTGTAGCCGTCATCGCAAGATTCATGTACCTACTGCAAGTTTACGGGCTGATATGATGATGGTGATAATACATAGAATAGAAAGCCAAACAAATTAAAAACCAAATGATATTTATTATGCACATCAGATGCGTGTATCAAATAAATAAAAAAATATTAAGTATCACCCTTGGAATCTATTACAAATATAAAGTGTACTCATAAGGATATAATACTTACTATTAAATAAATAATAATATTTTAAAAAACTTAGTCTTCATTAAATTAAGTGTCAGTGCAGCATAAATAGTTAATGCAGGGTCCTTTGAATGCCGGTTATAGAGCAGTTTTATAAAGATACACACTAGGGTCATCACTAGTTGCAGTTTCGGGAATATTGGCCAGGTTCTGTATTATTTGCTCGTAGATGTCGATGCCTTGCGTGAAGGTTGCGACGTTCAGGTGTTCATCGACTGAATGCAGGAGAAAGGGCGTGTTAGGCATCGGTGAGATGCCGAAAGCTGGAAAGCCGGCGTTCCGAACGTGACGTGCGTCCGTGGAGCCGGGCGGCAGCGTCGGCAGGATTACTATGTCACTATTAACAAGACGAATTGTTAATATTACAACACAATAATTGGTAATAATATAATCAGTTTAATAATGCTGAAGTCGGTTTCCGTTTTGGGAAAGGTTGATGTCCACAGTTTTACAACAAACGGCAACGGTTGTTACATGGCTCCTACCAAGAAAAACGTTCAAGGGTTTCTGGGATTGTACCTACTCAGAATCATAAACAAACTTTGTATTATGACTTTTCAATATAACAAAGAAAAATATTTACATATAAAGCTAAGTATCTGACTAGTTTGTATCGGAAGTTGGAAATAATGGTATCTTATTTACAAAAGTTGTTGAATGAAATAAATGCTGTTTGTGTTACAACGAGTTTAAAAATTAAATCACAAAGAAACTGGGTTTATGTTATAGATGTCGAAATATTAATTCAAATAAACTTACGAGTAAGCGGCTGCCTTGGATATAGCGGTCCAGTATGGGTTGCTGGAGTTAGCGATAGTAGCCGGGGACTGTTCGTTTTTCAGAATGAAGGACAAAGTAATGTTATCACCAGCCTCGGCTATCCATTCGTTAAGCTGTCAACATACATTAAATGGAATTCAGTGCTGAAAGTTTTTGGAGACCAGTGGGTCATTATACACGATTGCCAAGGTTGCAAGTAAAAAAATAAAGGAAGTTATGTATGGAGTCTCTCTGTGATACCGAGCATTTCTTCAAATCAAATCAAATCGTTTATGTCGCTTAAAACATGGGTACAGACAGATGTAAATAGAGTTAATATTATATTTCTAACACATTTTGCCTTTTGTGGCATGCGAAAATATCATATTTATGAAATATGTCCTAATTTACAAGGTACATGCATATAATTAATATCTATCATTTCCATTCACAAGTAAAAGTAACATTGACAGATAATAATCTTGTAACAGTTGGCTTAACATGCGCACCATAAAATATATAATACTAGCTGTTCTCCCGCGGCTGTACCCGCGTAAATAATTTTACTACAGCGCCACTTATTGAATCCCAGCATAGCTACGAACCATCGTATTGATAAAACAAATATATTGTGTAAATATAATCTCAATCGGTAAAGTCGTTTTCAAGTTATGGCGTGACCAAGGGAAAAAGGGATTCATTTTTATATATACAAGGTTAGTCGGAAAGGGGGTACTAAGCCGAAAGGGTGTTAAAGTATCCATAATAAGGGATAACTTTTGTTGTACAACTTTCCCCAAAACTCGATAGTTTAAGAGAAATAGCTTTTCAAAGATTTCGTAATAAATATGCTAAAATCTATCTGTCCATAGCTATGATCAGCTGTTTTTACAATTTAGGTCATATTTGGTGTCACGGATTAGAAAATTAATTTTTTGAATTCATAACTAAAGCAGGTATGATTTATTAAAAAAAACTAAAATAAAAACCTTTTTGCATGCAAATAAAAGTTATCGAATTTTGAAATTTTAACACTTGCTTTATAGAATAGTCATCAGTGATACTTTAGGTGGTCCGCGGCTTAGTACCTACTCCATTTCCGACGAACCTTGTATAGATGTACTATAATAATCAAAAAAATATTTTATAACTCATTATATATATATAACTCATTTTATAAATCAGTACCTGGATGACCGAGCTTAGCTCGGTATTTTTTTGGTAAATCGTGTTTTTTGGAAAGAAAAAAAAAAAAAAAGAAAAAGAAGGAACTTGAAAAGAAAAGGGGAAAAAATAATCATCTGGACTCGATCTGGGGTTTTCTGGTTTCGGGACCGCCCGATTTCCCACCTGAGCTATAATAACCCTATAGATGGTGACGAATTTTACCTTCGTATTCTAATGATATTGTAGCAGTTTTTCATTTCCTGAAAACACGGTTGAGAGTACTACGCACCTGACCTTTGTGAAGAACATCACCAATAATATCGATGTAAGTCCTTCTAGGACGTCCTCTACCGGCGTTCCCATTAACATCCGCCTTATAAATTCCTTTTGTTAATCGCCGTTCACTCATTCCCTCAACATGACCAAACCACCTAAGCATACTCCTTTCAATTTTTGTCACTACATCATCTTTTAAACCGCAACTTTGTCTAATCTCTTCATTTCTCAATCTATCATTCAAAGTTACACCGCACATACTTCGCAAGAAACGCATTTACACGGCATTTATTCTACTTTCATGCCTCTTCTGCCACGACCAACATTCACTTCCATACATAAGCGTAGGTACCAACACACCATTATGGACAGCCAGTCGTGCCTTTTTGGACATGACTGGCTGTGCCACAACCGCATGCAAAGCACCATTTACTTTATTTCCCGCATTTGCTCTCCTTTCCACATCTTCGTCAATCTTACCATCTCTTGTAAACATGCTTCCCAAATAAACAAACTCATTCACCTGTTCAATACTTTCATCTCCTATCTTTACCGTGACACACTTGGCGTGAGTTTATGTATGTATGTATGTATGTATGAAAACACGGATAAAACGACGTTTTCTAAAAATGAAACCTAGCTAGATCGATTTATCGCCCCCGAAACCCCCTGCATACAAAATTTCATGAAAATCGTTGGAGCCGTTTCCGAGATTCAGATTATATATATACAAGAATTGCTCGTTTAAAGGTATAAGATAAGATTTGGTGGCCAACATTTCGTAAATAATTACTTAGGTTCGTTCTTATCATTCAGGAATATAATACATATTAATCTATACAATTTAGGATCTAGAATCAAATAGTTTTATGTTTAAGCATCTGAACGATGTTCATATCGATCATGACTCATGATCGACATGATAGATAGGGTTTTTAATTGAACTACCAGGAAAGATTCTCGCTAGTCATCATCATCGCTATTAAAAAGGACAAGTGGTGTTTGACCAGCGACATTTACCGTGGCTTCGAAATCCTCCTCGTTAACAGTGGTACCAAGGCGTATGTCGAATACGAGACTTGCGTGGCTCGGAATTACATTGTTGGCTGTACCACCCTGCAAGCATAAAAATATTGATAAAATACAGATGATGATTAGCACGCAGCCATTCATATATCACATATTCATTATATAGCGCCAAGTCCACTAGCAAGCTTCATGGCGCAAGTTATAGCACGCCATTGCTAGCACAGTTGCTTGCAGAAGTCTGCTTGCTGCGGGTGTGTCCACAGTTTGAAAGTCGACTGCACAAGTCAACTTGAGCAGTATAACATGCTAGTGGATTTGACACTTATGAGTAGTAAGTGCATCTTTTGTTTTTTAAACTTTTGACGTCCTTAACTTAACATGATCGAAAGGAACTTTCCTCGCAACTCACCCTCAGTGTTTATCCGCCTTTTCAACCATTTTCTTTTTCATAATTCAATTTACTGAATCAAAATGGACCTGACGAATTGAAAAGAGAGGACAAAATTTGTAGCTTACATTAAGTTTGTTGAGGTTGACGGAGGTGTATTCGCCGGCGTTGGTCTGGTCCGCCTTTGTATATATTACGTACTGTTCATCTCTGAACGCGAAAAGCCGGTCGATTACGTTGCGGCACTACAAAAAAATATTAAAAATCATTTTTTTATCTTCAAGTCGAATTTCGATTATGCAAGTAGCTTGCAAGCAAGAAAGATGAAACATAATATGATAGCGACTTGCATACAAGCTTCTGTCTTCATTCTGCTAGCTTCTTGTTATGGTACTAGTACCTGCAGGCTGCAGCTTGCGTGCACGCTATCATGCATTTATTTGAATGCGTTTTTTAAACGCGATTTCATTTACCTACCGACGACTCCTTGAAAAGCTTAGCTATTTATAAACTAATTTTAGACTACGCCCCAAAATATTAATTAATAGAACAATTTAATTGAATAAATTAACTTTCCTACCATATTATCCTTTCATGGCATAAATAATTTGGTAAGAGAGAAGAATGCTGTTAAACCTCGTTTAGCCGTAGCGTAACTCAGTTAGCGTTATTTTGTTATAAAATCAGGCGATAATATGGCTATTTGTCACTAAACACACATTCGCATCTGCCATTTTGTGTGCCAGTTAAGTTATCTTCATCTAGCTATTTCTAAGTATATGTATATCTATGTTATGTTACAAATTACGACTACGCACTAGATCTCACTATAATGATTTTAATTAAGTAGGTACTTATATTTATTAATATTCACATACCTTGCCAGTAGCTGTGGTGTTAGTCAAAGGGAATGAAGAACCATGAGCAGATACGCCATAACAATCAACTTGTATTTCTGTAATCAATAAAATAAAATACATTTTTTTGCATCTTTTCGTATTATTTACTATACAAATACCTACGCCACCACCATGTGTGATGTAGGGAATCGTCGATAAAATTAAAAAAAGGAAGCAACACAGATAAAAAATGTGGAATAAGTACCTGATTGCTGACTGCAGACTGATGACGGACAAATTAGTGATCAGGGGTAACTCACTAACTCGTATAAAAGTACATCTACCTCATCATCAGCCTAGTCTTTTTCCAACAATTTTGGGGTTAGGTTCCAGTCTAAGCATACAACTGAATATCAGTACTTTGCACGGAGCAGCTGCTATCTGACTTCCGCAACCCGCGGTAGTCGCTCCGTGTACAATACTGGTATTCACCTGTATCTGGTTAAACTGGTTGCGGACCCCAACATAATTGGGAAAAGGTTAGGAGGAAGAAGATTGGTAATTTGACAACCGGGCTAACCTAATGATATTGGTATCCTTAGGTTAGATCGGTCACCAAACATTCTGGCTTTCGACTACCCGTTATTACCCGTACCAACTGCCAGCTTTATTCGTATGACAATATTCTTCCAGCGAGCCTACCACACACTTGCAGTGAAGAGATGTGTCACGATTTTGTCACGGTAGTGCGTGCTAGGCCAGGATGTACAAAAATGTGTACATAGTCTAGAGAAGACGAGGGATTAATTTCATCAATTGTTTAAAATTTGAAGACTTTGGATGTGGTATTTAATAAAAAAGTTAACATTATGTGAGTGTCGTTCACTTACGCCATACGACCTTGTCTTGATAGAAGACTGGTATAAAGGGTAGTGGGAATGAAGAGCCTTCGTCTAACTCTACCCCCACATTCATGGCTGCAAACTCCTTACTCTCTAGGAAAGGTATCATACCGGACTCAGCTCCGACTTCCTCATCTAAGTGAAATAACGTCAATTACACCAATATCCTGATCCTATTCCTAGTATTAATAGATAAGTAATAGTATACATATAGAAGTTCATCAAAACAAGTATTTTTTATAGCTAATCGTGCTATACAAGACGTACGCGTACCTACATTATGTATACCTTTGATTATTTACTCCAATAATCAAAGATGTATACTTATTGCTTGATCAAGCGGCCTAGCACACACTACAATGACAAGACATGTGATAAGGAATTTTTATTGGAATCTTTTATACATATATCATGTGATGTCACCGTAGTGCTTGTTAGATCGCCAGATGACTCGCACATTATTTTGTTACCTAACTGGCATTTACACAGCAGTGTGTAATAATAAATTAGTTTCTCATTTCACATATTATATACAAATAATCAATACTCACCAGGCATAAGAGTCATGTACACGTCTCTGAGTAACGTGACATTGTTTTTACTAACTCTACGCAATGCTTCATAGTATTGTATAGATACAGACTTCATGTCTTGTGTTCCTCGGCCGTAGATGTCACCGTTGTCGTCCTTGTAGGCAGAAAACGGATCGTATGTCCAACCGTCCTGTGAGAGAATAATATTGTTATCAATTCACCCGCCATGTTATATTTCAACTAACACTGAGCTGAATTATGCTGTTTTCAGTTATAGGTATAGAACTAGTACAATTTGGTCTATATGCGGCTGAATACCAGTATTTTACACGGAGCGACTGCCATCTGACTTCCGCAACCCAGTTACAGGGCAATGCCTATATCCTAAGGTTAGACCGGTTGTCAGACTTTCGGGTTTCTGGATACCCGTAACGACTGTCATAGATACTCGTATGACACCCGGGACCGGCGGTTTTACGTGCTCTCCGAGGTACGGAGGGGTCTCAATGTGTAAGAAATGGCTACGCATCGGACTGACCGCGGCAAGCGCAGCTTAACCTTACAAATCATAATGATCCGTGTGGTTGTTAATTAGCCGCGAGATTAGCGAGATAGATTGATAAAAATAATACGGCACAC
This sequence comes from Amphipyra berbera, assembly GCA_910594945.2. NCBI lineage: Eukaryota > Metazoa > Arthropoda > Insecta > Lepidoptera > Noctuidae > Amphipyra > Amphipyra berbera. The sequence goes on along the minus strand of OU343126.1, from coordinate 11,251,091 downwards.
ACATCGGATAAAGCGCCATACTCATTACCCTTAATTTTTATGTTCTATTTACTAGAAATACATAATAATATAATTATTTTGTCCATTTCCAGCATTAATTACTAGATATTCTGTTTATGAAAGTACAAAGTACATTTTCTACAGCTACCATAAAACTGTATATAAAAATATCTTAATCCAATAAACAGGTCTTTTTTCAAAGAGATAACTACTTTTGTCAGTTTTACAATAAATTGTAAAACAATGTTATACAATACTGTTGTAAATTGACTCACTTAAAACAGTTATCAGTATAACTGTTTTATGTGAGTCAACTGAATTTCTTTTTATCGTTTTTATGCGGATCACACACAAATTTGCAATTAAAGAAAAGAACTAGCAATTACAATTAGTGCTTTGCCAAAGAGGGATATATACCGAAACATGATTTTATACTCGGTCTGTCGATGCTTATTGAATATTTATTTATGCCTATAGGTTCACGCACGGCATATTATAGACATTAAGTTTCACGGTATGGATATTGGACCTTGTATAGTGCACTAAAACGTCGTTTACATATCTTTGTAGTGAACAGGAAGATGCAGCTACTCGTCCGTGGTAAGAGAGAGTGTGGCTTATGCATTGTTGGTAGCACAGGTAAATAACACATTACAGTTACCTAAACTATTACAAAAATTAACTTTGTCTTCAAGGGAACATACCTCTTTAGCGGCAGGAACAACGTCCATGTGTGAGTTGAGCATAATGCTGTTTAGGCAGCTGTCGGTTCCCGCCCATTTAAGCACTACTATGGGGTATCCCTCCACATATTCGTAAACAGAGATGGGTACATCGGCTACTGATGCCAATGCTCTCCAGAATTCCACAGCCTCCGCTGTACGATAAATAATTAAATTAGTTAATAATAAAGACAGGATTCGATTGCCTGGAAGGAGAGTTCGATAATATAAATAACGATATATTTTTTAGATCATAATATTCATGCATCGATAAAGTGTAGATACGCGAATATCTAACTTATATGCACGTTACTTGTATAGTGGATACACCTTAATTTGATGTTAACTTGCATGCAAAATGATGTTTCACTTCGCAAGCTACTTGTCCTGCAGCTTGCTTAAGGTTAAGGGCCTTAGTCCACCTCACTGGCCTGATGCGGGCTACCAGACTACACACACTACTTTTTGCAGCTTCTCAAGTGTGCAGGTTTCCTTACCATGATTCTCGTTCACTGGTAACGCAAACGATGAACAAATTCTGGTGTAATCATAAATTCGAACAGTCAAAGGTGCGGGCTGGGATCGAACTCAGACCCTCCTGAATGGAAGGCAAGCCTCCAACCGCTAGACTATTATATATGCCCTTACTCAAATTGTTATTGGTGGTGGTATTTATCTTGATGTATTCTTGGAACAGTTGTACCGCGTCGCTGTTGGCGTAGTCGATCGCATTGCTGGCTGCAGAGGTGCCTTGCAGCAGCGCCAGGACTATACTTACTATTATACCCAGCATTCTCGCGCTCTGTAATACATATTATATTCATATAAGAAAATAAAACAAAGAATAAAATTAGTTTCTATAGGTACCCAACATAAACAAGTATTGGAATGGCTTAGATTTCAAATTTTTATAAATAAAAATATTGTTTTACAGTGGGTGCCTTCTCATACCGGTATCGAAGAAAACGAAAAAGTTGATAGTGCAACTAAGGAAGCGTGCTTTGAGGGTATTCCTGTAACGTATAAGCCTTACTAGACAGATATTTTATGTGATGTTAAGTCGAAAAGTCAAAAAAATTGAAAAGAATACTTTGACGAGAAGTCACAAGCCAAAGGTATTTGGTATCGGACGATGCAACCATCCATTCATAAATATCCTTGGTTTGATAACGCCGCATTGAGTAGGCAAGAAATTGTGACAAGTTTGAGACTTCGCTCCGGACACATCCCATTGAATAGTTTCGCTACATTGATGGGCAAAGTCACAACACCAAATTGCACGGAAAGCAATGTGGTTGAAGACGTTTTCCATATTATGGTGGAGTGTGTTCGGAACGAAGTGGAAAGATGTTTGATTCAAGACCAATTTAATACAAATGTCCGTCAATTAGGAGCATGTAATACTATTCTAGTTTTTCCAGCATCCAAAGCTGCTAGAATAATATATAAATTAGTTAATTTAGGGATTAAACGTAGATGTTAAGATTAGATGTCATGTACTAACTAAGGTTACCTATGAAGGTGACATGTTCAGATTGTGATCAAACCGTCGTTAATAAATAAATAAAGATAATAAAAAATAAAATATAGTTGATATAGGTAAATTATTTGCACCATAAATTAATTATTGAAAGGTAATGAATTTTTTGTTGTCAATAACGTTAATTATATTTTTTTTAACTATTACTTTAACACAAATTTAAAAATCTCTATAATTTTTAATCCCAAAAATGTTTAAATGATTCTCGTTTATTAAATAAAATACCTACTATGTGAAGTGTGTAGGTAGAATTTTTAGAAAAAAAGTACAGATACACAGAAATCAACATCTTTCCTGGGTGCTACCACTTTAAAATACAAAGCGTGTGATCAACATTTAGTTACTTGACTACTTACGCAATTGACAGAGGACTGCTGTTTGCTTCATTATCACACTCGTATTTATTGCAATATAGCGAATCGCTACAGGGACCAACTCAACTACAAATAAAATTCATTAAATCATACCAAAGAATTTGTGATAACGCATGATCAGTTTATTCAAATATATTCGAAATTGTAATTTAGTTAGACTTTATTTTTTTTGTACTTACTAGGTTTTTTTTTATACTTATTTTGCTCAAACCAATTTTATTGGTCTGAGGTATTTTGTACCTATATCAGTGAGTACGTAGCGTTTGACGACCCTAAACCTGGACCGATGACCTGTAGTAGAAGTCGGAAAACCAGGTGTGGCGGCGAAACTCTTCTACTCTCGTGTCCACACAAGCAATACGTAAGAGAATAGTTCATGCAGTGGTAAAAAGATTAACCAGTCGGCAAGGTTAGTAGTGACGTTGGTTACTCGTGGAGGCTCTTTTAATGCACCCCAAAACGAAACTCTGAAGATGTTTGACTGAGTTGTTTGAGAGCGTAGTTAATTACACAACTTTCAAAAAAAGGAGGAGGTTATCAAATCGGCTGTATTTTTTATTTTTAAATGTTTCTTACCTCACCACGCCTTCATTTATAAACCGATTTGGAAAATTCTTTTTTTGTATGAAAGTGTATTCTTTCGAAATGGTCCCATTTAAATTTGGTGAAGATCTGATGAAGAACTTCGGAGATAGACAGTGGAACTCCTCAATGACGAACAGTACCTACGCATAATATGATGATGTGATTAGGTTACGAGCAGCGTCTTTAGTAAGTTTTGGCCATGTTTTAATTAAGGCCACTAAAATTAAAAACATTTTAACAAAAATAAAACCGACTTCAAAAAACCGAAAAAATTAATAAAATTTATTTATTATTTTTATATTATGGTAATTATTTTATTCATATTTTCGTTTTATTGAAGTCGGTTTTATTTTTGTTAAAATGTTTTTTTTTTATTAACGTATCCTATCTAAATTCGGCACTTGTTTTCCCTATCTAGGAGAATAGAATGTATGAATGAGACAATACTTAGATATGGCGTAACTAACTGCTGCTTGCCTACCGCCACCAATACAACAGCAATAACAACATTGCCGTAACTTTTTTGTCACTGCTATTTGTAATGAGCAGCCTTAATAACTATTGTAGTACATTGATATAACTTTCTAATGACATACGTGTGGTCGTTATAAGACTTAAGGAATTTGAAATAAAGTACTTACTTATTTAACCGATTAATTAATCAATATGAATAGAACTGTATATTTGTAGAATTTTCAGCCGTTTATTCAAATATTGCTGTCGAAAAAAGACCATTTATTTTAGCTTTGGTGACATACGACATAACATTTAATTAATTTACTCAAAAATGCTTGTAATGTGATCATTATTTTGACAACCTTCTTTGAGCAAAGTCGACCTTTCCGCGCTACTTGAATAGGCGCCAGCAAAGTTGTATGGAATTTCATTGCTGGTGAGTATTAGCCACCAGCAATTTCCTTTGGTAAATCCATTATTGTTGAGTTTTATTTCAAAAATAGTCAGTTGCAAAATGATTTTATTCAGATTTTGGCTGTATAGGTACAGGCAGTATCATCATCAAAGCCTAATTTAAAAAAAATAAAAACCCTGGAAAGGCGGTCCTGATTGTAACTGTATTTTTAACAATTTTATTACTTTAAATAAATTATTACTATGCTAAGCTGGTTTTATTTAAATTACTCGCATTGTTTGAGTAAAGCACTATACAAGCCTTGGTCCGCAATAACTGTGCTGCTGGCCACGCTATAGCTTAGCTTAGCTACGCTCTCGGCCTTCAAACTTGGTCATCATTGCAGACCTTGCTGTCCGCGCTATAAATCCTCGATCATCGGTCTCGGCCTTTATTCCAGCATGTCCATCAAGGGCTGCAATGCTGACCGCGCTGTGTTGGCTTGGAGCTGTGCTACGCTGCGCTTTCAGCCATCATCAGCGCTGCCAATAACGCAGTCATTACAGACCGCGGCAGTAATATACTATTATTTTAATTTGTCTGGAGTTTTTACGAGTATTTTTGGTTTAGCTCCATATTTGTTTAAATTAAACATCTATTCATTAAATTAGTTTTTAACACAATAACTTTTTCAACACACTTGCTCATAAAGTGGCTCTTATAGGACCGCTTTTAGGTCCGTAATATCTCTATGTAGTCTGTGTCCGTAATGTAGCTTTTTACGGACTAGTCTGGTAAAATGTACCACAGATTAATTATATAATTAATCTGTAAAAAAATCGTAGACTGTTAGACATATATATGTCTAACAGTCTACGAATTTTACTTTTTTTTTATTGTAAAAATTTTTGTTAAAAAAAAGAATAAATAAACTAAACTAAAACATGATAATAAACATTTTATTTTATCAAATTATTCATAATTAACAATAAGTTATGTTATAAATACGAAAATATTCGCTGTATTATATTTTTAATATTGGATGTATATCGATGTTGTTCGTGCCCCTGCTCCAAACTGTGCGCGCATCGCTGGCACGGCGCTAAAAGAAAAAGAAACTCAAGAAACTTACCCACCATTTTCCGTAAATATTTGTTAACGTTTTCGCTGTGTGGTTGATTATTATCAAAAATGTCGACTTTAAGTAGGGAAGAAGAGCAATACGTAGATTTGACGCCGCTGGAAATACTAATCGATGCACGAAGCGCATGTGATAGCCTGTTGCCACCAAAATCTAGAGAGAATACCTAGCGCCTTACGAAACTTTCATACAGTGGAAAATCAACAAAAATGCCCAGTCATTTTCTGAGAACGTATTTTTGGGTTACTTCAATGAACTGGCAAATAAATACAAGCCCAGCTCGCTTTGGTGTCACAGTTAAGACCAAAAATGATATTGATATACCAGTTATACCATAACACAAACTGTAAAAATGCCAACAAAAACTGTTCGGTATCATTTTGAGAATTGTACTTTCACTAATTGTTTCAATAATTAAAAGTTAATAACAATACAAGTCTGTTTTTTCCTCCCAAGTGTGTTGAAAAACGTCGTATGATACGCGTGTGCATTGATCATTACAGTCTCTGGTCACTTATCGTACTCGCCTGCAGCTCGCGCGCACAATACCGCCTCGACCATAATGACCAACATAGCACACTTATATCATAATGTACTATATCGCTATACACTAATTAAATAAGCCTAAAAGAAAGTGCCCAAGCTCCGTAGAACAAAAACCGAGAGTAGTAGTCATGAGCTCGATTTTGGAGAAAACAAAAATGACACTATTAGATTTTCCTTAATTTTTATACATTGTTACCAGATAAGTACCTAATAATAAGTTAGGTACTTTAGAGCTGATGATATTATGACATATCTAATTAGTATTTAAATTATGATGTTATGGTATGCCATAAATATACAACCTACGGGGTTGTAAAAATTCAATAGTTCTTGACAAGAACTGCATAGGTACCTACATGTCTAGTCTACGAGAACTATGTTTTAAAATTCATGCCATGCCTTTGAAGTATTTTATTCTTATCAGCAACATTATATCAATTGGTGCTATTTCGATTTTAGCAAAAAAAGCATACTTAGGATTCGATTCCTTAGCATATCAGAATACGCTGTTTTTGCTTCGCTTTGTTCTTTTAGTTTTCACTTTTCACTAAATATTCGCCTGTTTTAATTAACGTTTCCACCCTGTACCTATATTACACAATATTTTTATTTCCCGTTCTTTATTTCAATATTTTTTATCACACAATTTAAAATTATAAATCACCGAGAATTTTATATCGTTTTATTATACCTTAACACCTAATAAAGTATATTGCGAGCAGTATAAAATTATCAATTCCTGTGTAAATTTATGCACATTTTGTCTACTTACTCGTACAGTCATTTTATTTCTCTTACGACCGTTCGATGCAGCAGTATAAAATATTATAGTAGGATGTTTCATTACGGGCTACTACTGGTGATGATGAAAATGATGATGGTACTATCATAACTAGGCAAATACCGTAATAATCTTCTACAACTTGTAATTCCTATTATACATAAAACGCAATAGTTGGTAAAAACTTACGTAGATATACATATTTAACTGTCCGTCAAATGTTCACAATTTAACTATTTTGTTTAGATATTTTCTCCAAGTTTTATAACACAAAAAACTATTATTAGGGTATTTTAAATAGGTATGTACTTTATTTGTATCTTAGTTCAAGTTTCCCACTGAAGCCCTGTTATGTAGATAGTTGGTAATCTTCATTATCAAGGCGTCAGATGAGAAATGTCACATTTTCGTCACTATTATCTAAACAATCTGATACAATATCAACTGAAACGTCATAATTTTTTTATATCCTTTTATCAGTTTCCGTATTTTTACATAAATGTTTGTTTCTCCGTGAGGAACTGAAAATGTTATTGAGTTAAAGTGTACCTACCTATCTATTTTTTATTACATTTTCTATCTTACGATTACGACTGATATATACATACGTACATACATACGACTGATACATTTCGTGTTTTTATAGAGTCCTAAATCCGTATCTGAAGTACCGTCAAACCTGGCAACTTTGCCCTTGAGGTATGACTATGCCCAGCTGTGCATTTTTTTTAAAATTTGATGCATAGCAAATTTGTCTATAGTTAGGAGTATTCTTTTGCCTGTGGTAGAAAATTGATTATTTTTCTGACAATACCAAGTGACGTAATGTCACCTATGTTACTTCCGTTGGCTGTCAGGAACCTTTAAAAGTTGGTATTGTTTTTAGCGGGCAAAAACCAGTCAAAAAACTTTATCAAAAAGTGATAGTTGCAGATACAGTAGGTAATTAATTTTTTTGCCACCGTTAATATGTATGAAATGAATAATATAGACTGGTATTTCACACAAAACATCTCATAAAATTGTGAAATATATTGATGGGCAAAGTCACATGCATGTTTTTTGAGCATGGTTGACGACATTGCCCACCAATTTTTTTTCCATAGGGTTGTCACCTGTAATTTTTAAATTTATTATAATTTTAAGAGGTACCTATGCACAAACTAATAGAACGCTAAAAGAGAAAAACTTGTAAATGTTTTGGTGGCTTCTGATGAATAAGGTTGTCCAATGACCAAGTTGGACTAGAAAACGCTAGTTTTTAGCAAATTGGAAGAAAAGAAACCTGATGTTACATATTTAATGAAACAATTCCCAGCAATACATGTGTAGAACTATTTATAAATAGGCATTCATCGAATTTGTTAGTTCGAACAGTATCTGCAACTGGTGACTGTCTTCCGACATATTGTGTAGATGTTTAGTCACATATTTTGTCTTTTGGCTACCTTAAAGTTAGTAATATATCGTAGCAATATAACTTAACTGGCAATATACCGTATATCTTCATTTTGTATCCATTACATACTTATTGAATTTATGATTATCTCAATAGAAATATTCCACATCAAAAACTTTATCATTAAGTATTTAAATGTAGCATTTATTCAATGATGACAGCCCTTAGACTGACCATTATGGTAAGAAAAATGTACTAGGAGGCTTTTTGACTTTGCCCACTCAATTTTGAAGGACAACGAATATGTTCATTCATCTCATAATTTTATACTATACTTTATGGCCCTGTATTTATATTCAGCCATTTTTAAAATAATGATACGGTTTATAGTATCTGAAATATTACAAGTTGGCAAAGTTGCCAAAAACCTGTGATTCTTTGCCCAACAATTATAATTGTGTTTTTTACACACACAAATTCATTTTTCTGGAAATTTTCAATAATAAATATCGAGATAAGAACATATAGTATTGTGTGGTACAAAAATAATATGAAATACATTAACGTTTTCGGAAATAACTCAACTAATGCAAAAATACTCTGATTTTTTGGGCAAAGTTGCCAGGTTTTACGGTACGTATTTTGTAGACGCTAGCTTTATGATCCACTAACACGTGTTTAAATAAAATAAGGTGTTTGGTAAAGAAAAAAAAACACGTTAAAGTGTAATAATTAAAAAAAAAAATGGATTAAATAAATACAAAATTCAACCGGCACATAAATTAATCTTTATAATAATGGAGGAGCTCGTGGCTAATTACCAACCACGCGGATCATACGATTTGCGAGGTTAAGCTGCACTTGCCGCGGTCAGTCCGTGGATGGGTGACCGTTTGTTACACATCGAAAACCCTCCGTGCCTCGGAAAGCACATTAAACAAAAATATACTAAAATCTATCTGTCCATAGCTATGATCAGCTGTTTTTACAATTTAGGTCTTATTTGGGGTTACAGATTAGAAAATTAATTTTCTGAATTCATAACTAAAGCAGCTACGTTTTTTTTTGAAAAATCTAACATAAAAATCTTTTTGCATGCAAATAAAAATTACCGAATTTTGAACACTTGCTTTAAAATAGTCATCAGTGATACTTTAGGTGGCCCGCGGCTTAGTACCCCCTTTCCGACTAACCTTGTATAATTCGACTATACGTGTGTAGGTATGTCACTGAACTCCTCCTAAACGGCTGGACCGATTTGTATGATTTTTTTTGTATGTGTTTGGGTGGCGCCCTGGATGGTTTAGATTCATAATTGGACCTGGTAGGTGGTGCTGCTGTCGGTCGGGCAAGACAACGTCTGCTGGGTCCGCTAGCAGCGTATAAATGTGAACTTGCAAATCATATAAACCGCGCGGATTATATGATTTGCAAGGTTAAGCTGTGCTTGCCGCGGTCAGTCCGTGGATGGGTGACCATTCGTTACTCGGAGAGCACGTTAAACCGTCGGGCCCGGGTGTCATACGAATACCTATGCCAGTCTTTACGGGTAGTCAGAAGCCCGAAAGTCTGACAGCCGGTCTAACGTTAGGATATCGGCATTGCCCAGTAACTGGATTGCGGAGGTCTGATAGCAGTCGCTCCGCGTAAAATACTGGTATTCAGCCGCATCTGGTTAGACTGGAAGCTGACTCCAACATAGTTGGGAAAAGGCTAGGCAGAACGAAATAGCATAATATCTGCGTAGGTTGAGCGTAGCGAAAAATTCATAGCATGCAGTTAATTGTTTGTGTAGGTACAATCAAAACATCTGTAGTTACGACTTTCAAAGAAAGACAAGTTATTTTTGTTCTTTATTATATAAATAAGTAATTATATACCTAGTTCCTAAATACATACATAAATACAATAAATACATAGGACTTAAGTAAATATCAAGGTTATTCTTATATTGTCTAAAACATTCAAAAAGCAGTTTATCGACGTAGATATGTGTATTAGACGTGTGTATTGCATATCCGACATGGGTAGACTGTTGATCCTAAAATCTGCTATATTATAAGATCTAATTGTACACAGTTACGCAAAAAATTATTCTTATTCTTATTCTTAAACATATTGCCAAACCCTCAAAATGTGCAGCAGTCTATATTGCATTGTATTTATGTGTGTATTTATAGGCTTCCACGTTGGTCTAGTGGTGGCAAGCGCGACTGCTGATCGTGAGGTCCTGTGTTCGATTCCCAGGTCGGGCAAAGTGATATTGGGTTTTTCTGTGCGGAATTCTTCAGTAGCAACGCGGAGTTTGGATTTGTGCCCAGTTGATGGCAATAAGCTCGCCCCCTATTACATGGGACTTAAACATAAGGGCGAAATGTGGTTGTTACTATACATCGCTGCCCAACTCTTCGGGGAATACAGGCGTGATGTCAGGCCCGCCGCTAGCTGTTTCGTCGCCCGCGTGCAATACCGAATGAAAAAGATTAATTCCCAAGCGATACTTGGACGAGCTTTTTATTTTTTTTGACGCTCCCCTTACTCTTTCGATTAGTCCTGCATCTTGAGTGACACAGAACCGAAAAAAATGAATTTGGTCTCAATTAGATGAGTCGCTCGATTTGCCGCCCCCTGGGTGTGCCGCCCGCGTGCGGTGCTCGCTTTGCACGCCCGCTTACGGCGGCCCTGCGTGATGTTATGTGTCTTGATAGACTTTTTAAAACGACACATTTTACTGTACCTACTTTTTACAAAAATTATATAAACAACGTTGCTTTTGTTTGAAAAAATACAGTACAATGTGTAGGTAGGTCGTCAATTTTTACTTAAATATAAACTGTTGCACTTACATAATATTCTTTGAAACCATTTTTTTTATGGTTCGGTTGCGTTATTTTTGTAACTGTTGTCACTATAATATAGGTTTAGAGAGCTAAAAAAAAACTATGTATAATTGTAAAATTCAGAATTTATTTACTATTAAAAATATACCTACCTATGTAGTTACATGTAACTTACTTGCTATTATCACAAAAATAGGTATTGTTAAATAATTTGGGGATTCCCAAGTTCGAAGTTGGCTAAATTCTTAATTAGTTGTGTGTAAACGTCTATGCCTTTGATAAAGGTTTCTACATTGTGGTATTCGTCTTTACCATGTAGTCTTGGGGTCATCTTGGCTTTGGTGGTGAAGCCGAATGCTGGTATACCGAGGTTACGGAGGACGAGCATATCGGACGTTGCCGGGCAAACGACAGGCGTGATATTGATGCGCCTGAAATATCATTGTAGGTATATTATATCTCGTTGAGTAGCAGTGATATCAGATTTTGAGATCGCTTAGGCAACACCGTATCAATATGATAGTTATTCATACGTTTGACCCAGTTATTATACCTAAAAACGAAGCATTTTACTTACCAATGGTAGAACATTTTGATAAAACAGACCCGTACCAAATCTTACTGTTGCTACGCTAACAGTCTCCTGGCAAGGAGACTGAATTTCGTTATTAGTAAAGACACATGAGTCTGTACGGATCAGATCAGAGTGTTGGGCCGTGAAGAAGACGGATGAAAGAAGATTACACGTAGCGGAGATGAGAATGTTGAGATGGATGTGTGGAGTGACGCGAATGAATAAAGTAAGAAATACTTATTTCTGTTGAAAGGAAAGCGTTTGTCTTGGTATGGGCATGTGATGAGGAGGGATAAAACACATGTGACTAAGAGAGTGATGAATATGAATGTTGATGGATGGAGGGGGAGAGGGAGACCTAAGAAAAGATGGATGGATTGTGTGAGGGAGGATATGAAAGATAAGGGAGTAAATGATAATGAGACGGCTGACAGGGAAGAGTGGAAGAGAAAAACATATTGCGCCGACCCCAAGTAACTTGGGACCAGGGCAGGAAGATGATGATGAGTAAAGACATATGAGTCGTAGTTTTAATCAATAACGGTCAGTAAGCTATAGGAACTGAGCATATATTGTCAGTCATGTTGTTACTTACATGTTGTTCAAAGTATTCCGCATAACGACCCAGTAAGGGTTGGAGGCGTCAGTACGTGTTACTCCTGACTCGGTCTCCCGTCGTAAGTATGTCACTTCTGTGTTGTTACCAGCTTCATGTATCCAAGAATCCACCTGGAAAAAAAACCAAATAATTTAAAACAAACAAGATAATAAAAGTATGTCCTCGTAAGTAGCTACTTATAATCATTAGGTACCTATCCGTGGTCAGTTCGATGACGTTTAGAGAAAAGTGATTTATAAGTACATACATAGGTACATACCTACATAAACTCACGCCTTTTTCCCATGGGAGTAGGCAGAAACTATAGAACGCCATATGCTACGTTCCTTAGGTACCTACATACTTCTTTCGCTTCATCCTTTTATAAGTATTCTAACGCGAAAAATACCAATACAATAAATCGGCTTTTAAAAACAAAATAAGGTCAATGACATGCAATCATGATGTACATACCATACATAGAAATCTAAACAATAGTATCTTATTGTGTACATAAATAGGTATTCAAACTTTCAAATGTAAGATATTTTACATAATACAAATGGCCTTTCAACACGACTAACGCCATCTAGAAAATATTTCTGTTACTACTAAACCTTATTCAAAGTAAATACATTATTTCCTCAGTTTGGTTTGGGTCTATATCCACATATTTTAGGACAGGTAACTGCAATATTTTGCGGCTGGCTTAGGTACGTTTTACTTGAAATAGAGGAAAATAATGGAATAAATATGAGCCACTTACTAAAATTTGCACGGCCTGGGCATCATCTTCTGTGGATAACCTCATATCGACTACAAGCGTCATCTCAGAAGGTATTATATTTGTAGCCAGTCCACCCTGCAACATAATGAAAAGATATATCAAAAATACGTACCCCGATGCACCTTTTAGGGTTAATTTTGCGAAATTCATAAACATGTACGTAAGTAATTATTTATTTATTAAAAAGAGCATTTGTGCCACGTTTCACCCACTGAATAAGTTTTTCATAAAAACTTTACCATCCCTTTTCACCCCTCGGAGTAAATTTCTACAGACGAATGGGTAAAAAAGGGGCTCATGGCTAATTAACACCCGTGCGGATCATATGGTTAGCAAGATTAAGCTACGATTGTCACGGTCAGTCCGTGGGTGGGTGACCATCCGTTGCACATCGAGACCCCTCCGTGCCTCGGAGAGCACGTTAAAACGTCGGTCCCGGTAATTATACAAATACCCATGACAGTCGTTACGAGCAGTCAGAAGCCCGAAAGTCTGACAACCGGTCTAACTTTAGGATATCGGCATTGCCCAGTTACTGGGTTGCGGAGGTCTGATGGCAGTCGCTCCGTATAAAATACTGGTATTCAGCCGCATCTAATTAGACTGGAAGCTGACCCCAACATAGTTGGGAAAAGACTAGGTAGAACAGTATGGGTAAAAAAAAGCATTGATAAAGCAATCCTATACAGAGTGAAGTATGTACGGGTTCAACTAACACTGATAATACCCTTGCGTGCACTTGACATTAGTGTCTTTATGATGTTCTTGTCAATCAAAAGATAATAATGATGCTTAGTATCAAATCTTTTACCGTGACCTAGTTATGTATGTTCCCGTTCGCTAAACAAATAAATCGTCGGTTATATACGAAACATTGTGTAACAATAAGTAAATTGTAGAAGTGTGTGATTAAAATATTATGTGCGTAATTATGAGTTGTATGTAAATTAAAAGGAAATACATTTATACAAGGTTAGTCGGAAAGGGGGTACTAAGCCGAAAGGATGTTAAAGTACTCATAATAATAGATAACTTTTGTTCTACAACTTTCCCCGATAGTAATTAGTTTAAAAGAAATAGCTGTTCAAAGATTTCATAAAAAATACGCTAAATTCTATCTATCCGGAGCTGTGTTTACATTTTAGGTTATATTTGGAGTCACAGATTAGAAGCTCTAGTTTCTGAATTCGTTACTAAAGCAGGAATGAAGAATTTTTGAAAAAACATTTTGCAAATAAAAATCATTTTGCATGGTATTTTTTTATCGAATTTTGAAATTTTAACACTTTCTTTAAAACAATCATCAGTGATAGGTACATTAAGTGGCCCGTGGCTTAGTACCCCCTTTCCGACTAACCTTGTATACCTACAGTTTATTTTTTTATCCACTGCGCAGCAGGGTGTCTTTGGTTTTTTTTTGTTGTATCAGACATACAGTCTATTTCTTAAAAGGACTGCTTTGTTGGTCTAGTGGTCGCAAGCGCGACAGCTGAGCCTAGAGTCCTGGGTTCGATCCCCAGGTCGGGCAAAGTGATATTGGGTTTTTCCATTAGGAATTTCTCAGTAGCAACCCAGAGTTTGGATTCGTCCCCTATTACATGGGACTTAAACATAACTGGCTAAACGAGGGTGTTACTAAAACACCTCTGCGCAACCCTCCGAGGAATATAAGGCGTGATATTATGTTACGTTCTTAAAATAACATATGTATATATTTTCAAAATAAAACTTACATTAATCATATTAATGTTTACACTGGTGTATCCGCCATAATCCGTACTATTCTTATATTTCATGATTTGTTTCTGTGTCTCTCTGAACGCCATGACTGTGTTAATTAGTCTCTGAGCCTATAAACATACGTAACGATTAAGTAATGTGAAGGTATTTACTTACGTACTACTTTAGACATCCAAATTTTTAAAAACAATTTAGTAGCAAGTGTTGTCGGTAGCTGGTAACACTGGACAATGTTGATAAAGGAGTCGTCAAGATGAATCAACGTACCCGACTTTATAAAAACAGTGGTTATTCGACGGAGCAGAGATTCTACTTATGCCGCCGAACCGCCGTAGAAATCTGACCATGAATACCTATCTGATTTGCTGGTCCTTATTTTCTGATCTTGTATCAGTTATTATATTGTGAACTAGCGTCTGTAACTAACCACTAACCCAAATATAAGTACTCTCAGTGGTGGAGTCTGTTGGTTTCTATTACTTTATTTACCATGGTCGCAATCCTGACAGCCTGATATTAATGACAGTTTCACCCCTACACGATTCTGTTGTTTGTCTTTTACATAAGGTTGATTGCTACGAGATTGGTGAGCAAAACAGTTTATTCGCAGTTTCTTCGCTGTATAAACTTATTAGATTAGTCTCATCTACAAAGTTATAAAACGACCTGAGCACAGGTTTCAGGGTATTATTTTGTGAAATTAATTAACACCATACTATGTCAAATGAGTCTATTATGTGGCTCCTTCTAATTGAACATTACCTTGTCCATAGCACTGTTGTCTGGCATCGTAAAACCATGACCTCCTTCACCGTAGACAGTAAACTGCATTTCTATGAAAAATAAGGTGAATAAATTAACATATTTGAAAATAACACCATGCCTTATATCTGCAACGTGAAAGGCAGTGGTGTACGATTGTACACCCTGCCTTTAGTATTTCAAGTCGCATCTTCTACGTGACTTGCCATTACCGGGGCAGAATGTCAAACCTTAAGCCGCGAACTTCGCTTAACCCAATAAAACCAAATTTTCTCCAGATAGGTAATAGGTACCTAACTACCTATCATGAATTTAAGTATCGTCATAATTGACAATTCTATACTCACGCCAGGGTCTTCTGTCCACAAATGTTGCGAAAAGAGATTCATCTCTTGACGTCAATCCTTCATCTAGTGCGAACCCAATGTTCAAGGATTTGAACTCTTTAGTATTTACAAAGGCCTTCATTCCATGTTTACCACTAATTTCTTCATCTGTAAGTATGATTTTTATTATTAACATACAATTAGACTGATGATGTTTTACTACTAGACTCGCTTCCTCTGAACCGAATAGTTAGAAAGTCAATACCCCATCTAAAGCATTATGCTAAACATTATGATAAATTCAGTGCACGAAGCTACCCCCTATATTTAGAGTTGAGTGACTGGTTCCTGTCTATTCCCCGACCGTTATTGTTTAAAATTAACACATCTTCAACAATATCGAAGCATAGTCTTCAAAGCTTAGCGAGAGAGAGAGACTATATAGAGAGAGAGAGAGAGTATTTCCAAAAGACCAGTTAGTCCAAATGCTGCGGTTAGGAATCAAAACGATCCGTGTTTAGACATAGTAATCCAGCTATAATGCTCTAAATTATATATTAAAGAGTTCACCTTACAGTCTTAATAAATGCACAGAATTAAACATAATTTAAGGGCTGCCTACAGTTTGGCAGTCTCGCACGCATTCGCTCCTTCCACGTTTTAGGACATCACTGACTGACCCACGCGTTGAACGTTCCGAATGAGGCGTTACATGCGCATACGCTACTCGTGGATGCGTAGCCCACACGATACGTAAGAAGGCGGCAGAAATAGGTATGGTCGCAGTAGTTCCCCGGACGAACTCTTTCATAAGGAGCTTTACTGATTTGTAGGGGTATACAGGGTGTAAACGAAATCATGTAATTCCTTCAAACCTCGTGATGTACTGCTGACATAGATTAACCCAGCAAGCGATACCTTTAGATTCAATAAAAAAAAATACAAGAAGTAAACATATGCTCTTAACGTGAGGCATTTTAGCGCCCCGAGCGAATTCGGCGGCTGTCGCTCGCCGCGGGGTACGCTAAAATGCCCACTTTAAGAACACAATGTTTACATCTTGTATTTTTTTATTGAATCCAAAAGTATCCCGTGCAGAGTTAATCTATGTCAGCAGTACATCACGAGGTTTGAAGGAATTACATGATTTCGTTTACACTCTGTAGAGTTTGACACGTACCTACCTATAATAAGTATAATTACATACAAATATATACGTAGAAGACGTTAAATAAATATTTGACGTCATAACATATTATTTAATCACCTGGCATTATTGTCACATGTAAAGTGCGTGTTAAAGTCACATTATCCTTTTTGAGTTTTCTTATAGCCTCTATGTATTGAATGGCGACGTCTTTGGTATCTTGTGTGCCGCGTCCATATATGTCGCCGTTTGTATCCATATATGCTGCGAATGGCGGATATTTCCATTCAGTCTGTAACGAAAATTATTGGTCCTTGTAAGAAACCTACACGGAATTGACTCTCCCATCTCGACCCATAAGTGTCGTAAAGGCGATTAAGGGATGTTCTCATGAGGATGGGTGGCAGCAATTCCTGCTATGCCATCCAATATTAACATGAGATCACCGATCATCAATCCCTTTGCCAATAATATATCCCACGACCGTTTATCGTAGCGTTCTACTAGGCGGGCCATTTTGATAAGCGGTGATACCTATAGTAAAGAATATTTTATAAATTAACTGTCAGTAAGTATGCTGCCGACAGGTCTTAGTAGGTACGTTACTAATTTAAGTCACATAAGTATCGTAAACAAGGTGATCTGCAAGCCCAACATGCGCAGCGCGACATAGTTTTGTTGTCGCATTATCTCGCGCTGCGCATGTTAGCTCGGCTGAACAAGAATGTGTGAAAACAGGAACTGTAACTAAAACACCGATAAGAAATTCCAAATGTTATATTTTAATTCCAGTTACGAGTACCTACGGCAATAACGACCAATACCTACTCTGCTTTTTTGTTAATAGATTTTATATTATTATAAATGTTTGATTTACAGGTTAGGGAACGTACCCATACAACGTGACCCCTTTAGGGGGGGAGGGGGGTCTTCGAAATACCACGCTTGGTCATAGGGGCGGGGGGTGGGTCTTAGGTTTACGTCACGTAGTCAATATCCTCTAGGGAAATCTCGAGGTTTTTCGAGTTATATTCAAATATGGCGCGCAGAGTTTAGCGCTTTTTGAACGCACAAGTGGCAACACTGTCGCACATATGAGTCAATTTTTTTTAATACTAACTTTTTTGTTTGAATTTTTTTATTTAAAACCATATTTATATATTACTACGTGATATTGGCATATACTACGCGTGGTCACCGAGGGGGGGAGCGGGGTAAAAAATAGTAAAAAATTGGTCATGTAGTATGGGTACGTTCCCTTAATGCTATTTGCATATTTATACAAAAAAAAAAAAAAAAAAAATATCTTCTTTACGTGTCGATGACAATCTAAATTGAGTCGGCCCAGAACTTAGCTACGAGTTTAGCATTATCAGTAGCGTCCATTAGTTCCTGTAACGTGCAGGTATCAAGGCACGCAGGGCATGATGTCAGATGTCCCGTCGTTTGTAGAACAGCACCTACACTCCAAGCTGGAATTGTCTATGAATCTCCCTCTGAGGTTGCTTGCTTCGACCAACCTGGTTCCGGAGTCTGTTTAAAGACTTCCAGGTTAGCCAAGGCAACTCATGTCCAGGTGGGAGATTTTCAGCAGGTGGGACAAATGGGATGGGTAGGGAAGCACTATCACGTCACAGCTTTGACCTTTGTCGATACTGTTCGCCAGTGAGCGAGAGGACACACTTGTTGCGGCTTTTCAGTCTTTGCGCCACAAGGATTTTGTCGTGTAAAGGGTGTCGTGTATCGTTACCCATTTTGGCTCTTTCGCTAGAGCTTGCCAACGTTCTACGAACTTCTGGAGGCGCTATTCCTGCTAGTGGATACAACATTTGTACCGGGGTCGGTTTGAGGCAACCAGTGATGATCGTTCATTCAAAGCTGCATCCACCAACTTTGCATGAATATATTTGAACGCTGCAAAGCCCGTGTGTGAAAATTCAAACTTTTCGGTATGAAAAAGACCCTGTCTTTCTTTAGGTACCAATTAACCTCTCTGTGATAAATCTTCGAAATCGGTTTGTTAGTATTAGCCGCGAAAACGTAGCAAATTGATAGACATTCACTTTTGCATCCACATCAATATCGTCTCCCAACTAGCACAAACTGTTGCTTAAGAGCTTTGGAGCTAACCGATTATTCCCAAAGGCGCCAAGCTCAAGCGCCAGAGCGTGCACTGCAGACCTTATGCAGCCGCTTTGGAGCCAAAGGGGTACAACTTTTTGCAATCTACAGTTCCATTTGAACTTCATAATAGTGGCATAAAAGCGCTACAGGAGCTGCAACTAATAATTAACACCACACTGAAGCTCTTGTGGCGCTTATTGAATGAATGATAGGTTTAACTGAACGAATAAAGGATCACTGATCATTCACCTTGTCTCTCATTTATTAAATACATCTGTTGTTCCTGAGTCAGACATTACTGAATACAAATAAATAATAAGTAAAGTGAAGGTAAGTGTTTTTGAGCTATATTTTGTATTATATGCAAGTGGCTACAAACGCAGATCAGTTTATCGTGCATACAGTTGATATTATTGGAGTATTTTTAACGCGCCTCAATAATTACCTCAGAATATCATAAAATATGTAAAATATTATTATATAAATATTATTATATCATATACTTACACGATATTGAAATTACATACTTGACTACATTTGTATTTAGTAAGTTGCTGGTTCTATACTTAGTTATATTTTTTTAGAGGTTTTCTTATTTTTATTTTTTTATTTTTATTTTTATGGTTCTATATTTAGTTATATATTTTATTTAGTTATATTTGTTTAGAGATCCGTAGAACTCGTTGAAAACCCTAAAATACGAAGATCATTTGTAGCTGCTTCTATATTTTTCGCTCTTTCAATTGCTTAACACTTACTATGTCTTACCATGTTTTCAGAATGCCTTTCAAAATAATTCAAACTTATAATGAACAACAAAATAAACAAGAACTTTGCATCTGTCTATCTAAGTGGGAAAAACATGGAGTGTTACACTGGCCGAACAAAAAAGTAAAAAATTATGTAAAATAGAAGATTCAACTCCACAACCAAACTGGACTAAAATAAACTGCATTCTTAAAAGGAACAATATTATGACAATATTATTATGCATCTCAATGACTCTGTTTTCTATTTCGTATGTTAATGCCATCGTGAAGCATACTGCCCATTTCTTCAATAAAAACTTTTAAAAATTCATGCAAATCTTTTGGTTTAGCTGAACCTAGATAAATTCCACAAATAGTAGGACTTAAGTGAGGCATTTCAAAAATACTGCACAATATAGGCCAATTGTAAATAGGTAACCCGTCTATGTTTACTAAAATCGATATATATTCCAGTATAACTTTAGAATTTTCTAAACTTTTTATAATATTATTTTTCAAATTATTGTGCCAGTATTCACCTGGATCGACGAAGTTTATTGTAATTTCTCTTGGTGTACCAAGTAGTGAGCGTGGATCTTTAGGCATAGCGTTAGGAGTAATTTGGTTTAAAATTTGAAATAAGTATTTTAAAGCTACATGACTACATTTGTGTTTCAGCGCCCAAATTCGTATTTGCTCGCGATAGCTCCATTTTCTTTCACATTCGACATGCTCTAGTTTATATTCAGCATCGCTGTCCGAGTCCAGTCTAGAAGAAAGAAACAATAAATTGCGCAAAGAAGGTTATTTTACTTTATTTTTACAATATGCCACACCAAGCTATAACTTACTTTTCATCTGTAACTGATCCGTTATCAGTAATTGAGAAAACAAAATCTACGGGACCCTCGCTTGTGTTTGTTGAACTCGAACTTGGCGCATTATTTTTGTATCCAAATGAGTAGGCAATGTCCATTACTCTCCTGCTTCTATTGTGAAGCCTTAATGTCGCTATTAGTAATACAGTCGATCAAATTCCTACTTAAGTCTGCGCAAAAGAACAAATCACTTCTGCAATTAAACTTTCAGTGGCAGAACAGTGATAAATACATATTTTATACAGTTCCGTTAAAAAGTCTGCAATTAAAGTCTTTATGCAGTTCTGAAGCGAACAGCACCGAAAATAGAGGCTTTTTACAGCTATAAGCTTTAAAATACATGTTTTAACTCTCTTTTAAAGCTGTAGACGGCAAATGGGTTGTAAAATGATCTCTTATAAAACCTAGAGTGGCATTTGGTTCAGTTTCTGCTACCCCTAGTGATATTTACAGCTATGAGTAGTTACGGAAGCAATAGTAGAACTTAAAACCACTTTCTGAACCCCTAAAGCGCTACTGTACAACTAAAAGTTGCAAAATAGGCTGCTATTTCCACTAGTGTGCTAGTTGGGCTGTAACTCCATTTATACGATTTCACAGGCATTGATTTTTTTCTATTGTATTATTATTTATTAAAATGAAAATCCCGCTTCCCTATATACCTAGTATTATTTGAAACGTTATTATCATATTTTTCCTTCAATATGTTTTTATCTATATAGAAATTATTCATTGCCTATAAAATATTGAAAATGGAGTTATCAGTTTAACAATTTTAACCGACGCAATCATAAATTTATGAGAAAGTGAGTTTGTCCGTTTGTCTGTTTGTTACTACTTCATCTTCACTACTAACCTACGGAACTAATTTTGATGAAACTTAGCACAGAGTTAGCCTGAGATTCTGAGAAGGATATAAGATACTTTTTAACGACATACAACGCTAGTTAAGCCGCAGGCGTCAGATAGTTTTTATAAGTATAGCTACTAGTTTTAGTATTAATTTTATATCTATTGGTAAGTAATCGTAAACGAGCGATTAACTTAGTTAAATATTATACCTCGTCCACTTTGACTACATCCATGTGTGAGTTGAGCATGATGCTCGGTAAGGAGGGGTCGGTGCCTATCATCGAGGCCACGAATATAGGCTTCCCAGCTGGCTCGTATACTGCGTATGGTAGACCTAATTCAGTCGCCTGACGGATCCAGAACTCTACCGCACTTTCTGTAAGGCATCAATTAAATACTTAGATATTAGAGATCATAGAGCAACGCGGCCACCGATGACGACCGAGTCGTCGGTGACCGCGTTGCTCTAAGCTAGAGATAGATATTATATAAAAATGCAGTTATCTCTTTGTCAGTTAATGATAACATTAGAATTGAAACTAAACCCTGTTTCTCAGTGATTAAGTGCATAAATCTTGTTCGAAGCGGAACGGGAATTCTGCGTACGTACCTAATGGTGCATGAGAAATTGTAGCAAGGCTTTCGTTATTAATATAAGTATAATGCGGCCTTTACAAGATGCTAAACTCAGTGATTCATTAATTTAGACTGTAGAGAGGCTAATAGCTAAATTGTTTACTGAACTGAGAATAATACCTACCTATGTCTTTAGCATAAATAGTAAAGAGCGCTTACTATAAGATAATTGTCGTCTGTAATAATATGAGAGCATACTAATCAATAAGTTATATGCCTGTTATCTGTTCTGGATTGTTTAGTACTCAAAACGATAGCAAAAGGTCAGGATATGGTAATTATATTATCTATACTAATACACTGGCCTGCAAAAATAAGTATAAAAAAAAAATTTCATTTTTTTCTAAACTATAGAAGTTAGAGATTTAAAATAAAAACGTTTTATAGCAATTTTATCTGCTTTCTTTGAAACTATAGTAACAAAGTTAAACTCTTTTTTGAGTCCTTTTTGTTTCGAAAATATATCTTGTGTACCTAAAAAGTTATTGCAATTTTAATAGTGTGATACTTATTTTTGCAGGCCAGTATATTATAAAGAGGAAAGATTTGTATTTTTATATTTTTGGATTTTTGTATGTAACCAATAAACTTAAAAACTACTGGACCGATTTCAAAAATTCTTTTGCCGTTAGAAAGCTACATTATCATTGAGTAACATAGGCTACGGGCGGAGCCGTGAGGACACAGCTAGTAATTAATAATTCTAATAAGTCTGTTATATAACAAACGTTCTATCTAAATCTATATGTCACCAGAAATTACAGCATAATCAGACTAAATTAGTCGCTATACTAATTTTATTCTAATTTCTGCATGTCATTATAAATATTAAGCAAAGTTTAGGTATCATGAATCTATTCAAAACTTGTCTATTCTTTACATAGATTCTAATCGTAAAGTAAAAATAATTTATAACATATTTTCACACAGATACCGAATTGATAAATTAGTACCTGCTGAAACAGCTTATTTTTATTTATTCTGTTATTTATAGAAGACTAATGATAAGGTACAAGAAGAAATGGCGTCACTTCACTATCCTGCTTGTACGTCAAATCGTTGTAGGTTTAAACTAGTCAAGCTGTTCGGTAATTTTGTACTGTGCTTTGTACAGATTTATTTTTGCGTTATTTTTAAAAGTTTAATCTGATTAATAGATATATGCCGTAAAACGCTGCGATATTTTTTTGAGATTAATTTCTAACATTTTTATTATTGATGGGTTATTGAGTTTCTATACTTTCTATACCCACTAATTAATGACTTATTTTATAGTAAGTAGTCTTTTTTTATTGAATAAGGTAGTCTTTAGAAATATGAAAGTATACCTACTTATGTTCCGTGCCGTTTGTTTGGGTGTCGTAAAAGACGATTAAGGGGTGACATCAATAAGAGATGGGCAGCAGCGTCGTCCAGTCTGCTAATAACAAGAAACTGCGATCACCAATCCGTCTGTCAGGCGTGGTGATCAGTGGCAATTTCCCTTTAGATTATTCATTGTAGCATTGTAGTCATTGGGAAGCCCATGTTCAGCAGTAGACATTTACGGACTAATAATGTAGGTACATACTTAAATTTTGATCCCGGCTCGTGTCTATACGGATGTATTCTCGAAATCTGTCAACTGCGTCTAGTTCTAAATATCGTTGATATTTGTTCTGCAATGGTCCAGCATTACTCTTGCCAATTATAGATAGAATACACAGAAAAATCAATGACTTTAACATCTTGATCTTTTCATACCTTGAAACAAAAGATAATGCATTAATAATAAAATATTTCGCGAGGAAGTGTGTCTATCGTGCTTCATAAAGTTTTTTTTACGATACATTGTGCTTCAGATTTGTGGCATTAAAAGCGCCTAATCCGCACTCCATTGCTCGCTCAGTTCTAAAAACTTGCGGAAGTTGACTTGCTGCGGCTGTGTCCACAGCTTGAAAATCGGTTGCGTAACAAACCGATAATATGACTCTTAA
The DNA here is from genome assembly GCA_910594945.2 of Amphipyra berbera. Taxonomy (NCBI): domain Eukaryota; kingdom Metazoa; phylum Arthropoda; class Insecta; order Lepidoptera; family Noctuidae; genus Amphipyra; species Amphipyra berbera. The sequence goes on along the minus strand of OU343126.1, from coordinate 11,227,164 downwards.
GGTCACAAATCACAAAATAAACTAACATTCACACACTCGGATGACAAAATGCTTCAGTTTTTTTATCACTTACAATACAGCTTGAGATCACTTACAATATTGCGATTAATTAGATGATTTGACTAACAATAAGGGCCCCAAACATTTGGTAGAGTTATCAGAGATATCAACAATGTCGTTGATATTGTCTTAGATTTGTCAAACCTTACTGGTACATATGTTTTTTATTTTAATCAATGTTTCCCGGATATTATTTTGTTTAACTAATTTTGTAAATAGACTATCAAAACTGGCACTGCGTGAGACATACGCTTAAAGACTGATTATAACTGTTATGTATATAGTTGTAATTGGTACGATACCATCAGAGAAACTTAATAATGAGTAGGTAAGACATTGATTTAAAATTCTTTTTTTTTAAATTATATAGAAACAAAGTTGCTTTAAGGACAAATTTATTTTGAAAACAAAATGCACATTTTTCTTCATTATTATTAATTTGCATGTCATTATGCTATGGCGAAATATATACATAGTATCATGTCAAACTTCTGAATATTATTATGTATCACCAATTGTAAAGCAAATAAATATTTGAATTTTGAATGTACCTACAACCTTTCTTATCTTTTTCTCAAGTACGGGGTTTGCTTCCGGTCTAACTAGATGCGGTTGTATAATAGAAACTGCTGTAGTCTACCCTCCATAACCCAGCTGGTGAAGAAAACAATATTCTAAGACCGTGACGACTGAAATATATATTCGCAAGGCAGCCGTACCGACACATATCGAGCTCATCAAGGCGAAGCAGCATCATAGAAGTGTCCCTCTTACGAGCTGCGTCTTAAATGTCGTGGTGATAACTTTGAGATGTTGATTTGAATAAACATAATTTTATGTTGTTAAAATGTATTCAACTAAAATGAAGCGTGCAATTGTACCTCCTGGGATTTCGTTACCAAATACCATTTTGAGAGTGGCTTTTAATTAATAAGGACATTAAAATTAAAAAAAAATTAGTACGTTATCCTATCTAGGTCCTGTTCTGTTCTATTACATAGGTAACAGTAGGCGTAGCATGCTCACCGTAGATAAGGGTTTTCTCTAGGGAAGAATAGATAAAATGACATATTGCCACTGAATATGGTGATCATACTATGCCTGCAGGTTTCTTTTATCTCAAAATCGTTATCGAATAGGACTCGAATAGTGACTGCTTATATTATGTAATTTTTGATGTAAAACATCTAATGCGGCGATATGGGTGTGAGAGTGACTGTTGCGTGGCGACGCTTGCGATGGCGGCAGACCTTCGTAACTCGTTGGCTCTCTTCGGTTTTTTTCGGGCAGTATTTTTTTTACAAAATGAGTTTCGATGTTTCACATCTGACAGGCGACCCGCGACGGCATAACTTATTTTATAAATTAATCATAAACAGTATGAAACTTCACTATAATGGGTTTACTTTTTGGATTCGATTGTAATCTAAATGTTACCTTAAAATTGCTGATATCCACCAGTAAACACGGACAGTTTGTCAAGCATTGATAGCGTGTTTGAACCTGTTGCTGGCGCGAAACAAAATATTTATACTCACCAGCTCACAGGCATTTAATGTCAGCACAGGCCTACAAGTAGGCAGTTAGGCTTCCAGTTAGGTGTTAACTGAATGTTGTATGCCAATGTAACTCTTTAGGGTGGCTCTAAGAGACAACCCTCAACTAGCATGTGCACATACATTTTAGCAGGCGTGTACTTCTTCTTTCTTTTTTCTTCAACACGTTTCTAATTCCTCATAAATCAGTACCTCATCATCAAATCTACCTTATTTTCCCTATCACATAATTATATATCATATATATATATATTACAATATTTATATATATATGTGTAAGTATTATGTCTATGTATGGTGTGTAGTATAAATTTTGCAGCAGTACACCATGGACTACCCCCTCTATCTTATTCACTGACTTCCTGTTCATCCAAAGGTTGTCTGGTAGATATCGCTATCAGCGATAAGACCGCCATTGTACCCTTTAATGTTTGTTATTGTATATGAGCTGTGTTACAATTTTGATGTACAATGAAGTATATTCTATTCTATTCTTTTCCCTGTCCGTATCCCACACTAGGTGGGGTCGGCACGACATGTATTTCATAAATCCATGTTGTTAGAGGTTTTAGCTTATTGTTTTATGACCGGCCACCTGCCTGACATCAGACCTCCTTGGAAATACCTACTCGTTGCACAATCGCGCGGGTGACCCAATGTGCTTGCTAATATTATGCACTGGGTCCCAACATAATATGCTTGTCAGTCTTATGGACAGATACTAGCAGGCGTGTACTTATGGGAGGATAAAGAATAACACTTGTAACCGTACACTATAATTATATTTAATTAAGAATTACAAATGTATCAACAAGGCGTGGTTCGTACAATACGATAAACTTTTTAGAAACAATTTTACATTTAATGAATTTAGGAGCTAATTTTTTACTGAAATACTTATCTTTATTGCTTAGATAAAAAGTTCTACGCCAAACTATGTTGTTGTGTTGTCTCACTGAATTATTGACAATTACGTATTAAAATAATGGTGTCAATAAAGCCAGCTTTTCACAATGGGATATAATATAGGTACCTACGAGTATATTACATCCCAAGATATAAATTGATATCACTGACCGTAATTTTTAATAGAACCTTTTACACTGAGATGTGATATACTATGTATATTAGATTCCAATCGTGGGATGTTATTCATATCTCGGAATATAATCTGTATAATACCTATCACATAGTGGAAAGCCAGCTTAACTCACATATAATGCCTATCTGTTATCGATTCATGATTTGTTGTCATTAGGTTTTTATTCAGTTTCTGGTTATAGTATTTCTTAATTCATATTATAGAGTCCAGACTACCTGCTGAAACTTTTTATTTTGATTCTTTGGCTGGTACAGTTTTTTTAATAGTTAGGCCACCAAAGGCCTTGCAGCCAATAGGTGTCTATGCTTATTAATACCGTACATACCTTTAGTACTTACCTACGTACCTACTTTTCTTCCGCACAATAATGAAGGAAAGGCCCGTAAACAGGTAAACATCACGCGAGGTGAGCGGCTTGGTAGCTATTTAATGTAACCTCAATAAAGAAAAAACCTTTTAAACTTATCTAAACGCATATTTTCACTGCCTAATTTGTTACATGCTTACGAGAGCAAAGGTGTCCACGAAAGGCACAATTTGGCTCACGATCGATAGGGTCTCTATCAAACAGCATGTCAATAAAACGACCCGACCAGCCAACTTGCCTATTGACATGCCGAATTGGTGGGGATTACCGATCGGCGCTACCAATCGTGAGCCAAATTGTGCCGTTCGTTATGTGCTTAACAGTACCTACTTTCCTGTGCATGAACAACTTATTGCGACCACCAATCCGTTTGCCAAGCCTGATAATTATTAGAAAATCTCCTCAGGACTCTGTGCGAAGGGCCTAATAATGTCGCCAAAGGTACCATAGAACTTAACTTTAGCACTTATACAAGGTTAGTCGGAAAAGGGGTACTAAGCCGAAAGGGTGTTAAAGTACCCATAATAATGGATAACTTTTGTTCTACAATTTTCCCCAAAAGTCATTACTTTAAGAGATATAGCTGTTATAAGATTTAATAAAAAATACGGTAAATTCTCTTTATCCTTAACTTTGATCAGCTGTGTTTACATTTTGGGTCACGGATTAGAGATTCCATTTTCTGAATTCGTAACTAAAGCAGGGATGAAGAATTTTTGTAAAACTAATATAAATATCATTTTGCATGGAAAAAAAATTGAATTTTGAAATTTTAACACTTTTTTAAAACAATGATCAGTAGCCCGCGGCTTAGTACCCTTTTCCGCCTAACCTTGTATACGCACTAAATTTGCGTGTTTATTCTATAGCTAGGTACATTATTTTATTTTAACATTCGGTCGAATAATAAATAACAGATAATATCTCTACAGGCATTTCTCTTTATTTGTGTAATGTTCTCCTTCACCAGTCTCGGCTGGAACGTTGCCTAAATTTTTAATTAGTTCAGTGTAGATGTATATGCCTTTGATGAAGGTTTCTACATTCTGGTACTCGTCTTTATCGTGTAGCCTTGGGGTGGTGTTGATTTTAGTGGAGAAGCCAATGGCCGGTATACCGATGTTGCGTAGCACCAGCATGTCGGATGTACCTGGTAAAACTACCGGCGCGAACTTGACACTCCTGAAACGTATAAAAATTATATTATTTACTAGTTGTGATCGCAACTTCATCTGCGTAGAAGTCGGAGAACAATATTAGGTACTTTCTTAACTGAAATTAGGAAGCTATTTTTCAAATCGTTTGTTTATTAAAACCGGTGAAATATGTATTATCATTTATTTATAAAATAACCTCACATAGCTTCGTGTGCCCTAACTGCCCTATGTTTTTGTCAACAGTTTAGGCTGAATATAGTTGTTAGATTTGAAACTTAGGACTTTTACTAAACCAAATGTTGTATTTCTAGCATTAGTCAGGTCCATTATTATAAATGTTTTCTTGTAAACAATGTTAGCAGTAGAACCACCAGGGAGGTGAGCATAATTTCTCAGGTGGCTTAGGCAGGTACACGGGAGAGAGCCAAATAGAACTAATAGTGCAAGAGCCAGCTAACACTAAGGTCTATGCCCGCAATTTGTAGTATCTGGCTCTGCGCTTTGATTATGGTCATAGCATAACATAAGCTGACCTGAAACTGTATACGGTTAAGACTAAACGGAAAATTGATTAAACGATTTAACATACACATAACACTATTGAGCAAATATGGTACAACTGATGATGCTAATTTCTTTCACGATTACTTTAAATTCGAATATCTCTTGATTAAACGAACCGATTACGATGAATCAAAAACTAAGTGTTACTCCGAGATACGCACAATATTTGTCAACAGCATTAAGTCAGTAATTTTTACGTGCGGCGTGGACAAACAAACCGACAAACAGACGAACCTACAAACAGACCAATCGACAAACAGATAAACAGACTAAAATTCCAAAAATGATCAAATGGATATATCCTTGAACCCGCCCAATGTTTAGCATACCAAGTCTACAGATTTATAGAAGAAACGTTCTATTTCTAAAAATGATAATACACACACATTCCGTTTGACACACAAATTCCACCATCTTCCTTTGTTTGTATGACTTCGACGTGACAGCCGACTGTAGGTACTTCGACGTTATGAGACAAACACGACCCTCCCAGCATTCTGACTTTCGAACTTCCTTGTATGCTTGAGAGGTAGGTAAGAGATGGCATAAAACCTCGCGATAAAACGTTATCACCCTGTACGACTGAAAGAACTGTTTCTCTTTTGCTTACGTGTTTTTCAAGGTATTCCGCATAGCGACCCAATAAGGGTTAGAGTCATTGACAGACGTTATTCCTGACTTTGTTTGACGTCGAAAGTACGTCACCTTAGTGTTGTTATCAGTTTCATTCATCCAAGAGTTGATCTAGAAAGGAATAAATGATGGTATAAGTAGTATATAAATTATTTTATTATATCGTCCCGTGAGAGTCCAATGATTACTGGAAATGGGCTACCAAGACACAGCAACAATAAACGGTTAAGGAAATATGTTTGAATTTATCACAATTGGCAATACGATTTGTGATCACAGAATGCACAGGTAAGTAGATCAGTATACTTAGGCTCAGTTGCACCAACTAGCTTAAACTGTACCCGTTACAATTTTTTTGTCAAATCAACACAAATAGGACGTAAATATGATACGCTTATGGTTATAGTTAGTTGGTGCAACTGAGCCATAGTCGTCTTTTACGAAATCCACTGACAGAGAGAGAAAAACAGGAGGTGGCCTACTCTTTGTGGGTAAAAACATGGTAATAATAACCAATTAAGCATAATGTAAAATACCTAATGATCCACTTACCAGAGACTGCATTTCTTTGGGATCAGCATCCATGGCCAGCCTCATATCGACGACGACCTTCATTTTTGACGGTATTATATTCGTGCCCAGTCCACCCTGCAACACAGCATTTCAATCTATACTAATATATAAAGCTGAAGAGTTTGTTTGTTTGTTTGAACGCGCTAATCTCAGGAACTACTGGTAGGAATTGAAAAAATATTTTTGTGTTGGATAGTCCATTTATCGAGGAAGGTTATAGGCTATATAATATCACGCTGCGAATAATAGGAGCGGAGCATAAATGAAAAATGTTGCAAAAACGGGAAAATTTCCACCCGTGCGAAGCCGGGACGGGCCGCTAGTGTTATAATAAACTCGTAGTCTTCACAAATGACGATATTTAAGTACATCCAGGGCCTGCAGACCTTGCAGTCACAATATAGATAACGATCACTTTACGACCGAATACGATAACCTTTTAACTTCGTAGGTACTACGTTATTTAATAATGAAGAAAATGCACGTCATTATGATCAATTTAAGATTATAGCAAGTATTGTTGGTATGTAAAAATTGCAAGTCCGTCTTATCATCGCTTAGAATTTTATCGTTTTGACTTTACGATCGTTATCTATGTGGAGACTGCTGGCCCAGGGCAGTCCGTCAGCCCAGCTACCTACCTTGCTGGTTGGGTAATCTTTTTAACACAGCACGAGATATTTTCGTATAACTCGTGCCGATACAAGAGCAGTATTCCAGGAAGGGCAGACCCTGAGGTGTACGGTTTATACCTATTCAGTTCGGTTCACTAGTGACGGTATAAGATCCCATGTAAAAAAGGGCGAAAGTCTAGTGTCATTTATCGGGCAGAATGCAAGTGTCCCGGTTACTACTGTGAATTTCTTACAGGAAAACCCCAAAACACTACATCGCCAAGGTCCGCATTTGTGCAAGATTTTAACCACTTTGCCCAGACTCTTAAGTCTTCGAGTTCAATTCGTTTGTGCTCCTGTCATCTTTTATACTACTGACATATCTATTAGTTCCTTCCAAAATATTTGAAAAGAACTTACATTAATAACGTTAATGTTCGTAGTGGTGTATCCAGCAGCACCTTCTGCAGCTTTAGTTTTGATGATGTCTTTTTGTGTCTCTCTGTAGGCCATGACAGCTTTAATAAATTTATAAGTCTGTAAAAATAAATAACATAACCTATATTCCCCGAAGAGTTGCGCAGAGGCGTACCTATAGTAACATCCTCATTTCGTCGTTATATTTAAGCCCCATGTAATAGGCGGCGAACCTATTGCCATCAACCGGGCACAAATCCAAACTACGGGCTGCTACTGCGGAATTCCACACGGTAAAATCCAATAACACTTTGCCCGACCTTGGGATTCGAACCCGGACCTCACGATCAGCAACCTCGTTTGCGACCACTAGACCAACGAGGCAGTAATAATAAATAGGTACTAGTCCAGTAATGGGTACATCACATTCTCGAACTCCACAGTAGCATTTAAATCTGAGCTACTGTATTACTAGAACTAGAGGCTAGAGCTGAATCTCAATAACCCAACTAAAAGCCGTTATGCGACCAAACAACATCAGATCCATATACATGTAGGTACGTAATTCATTTAATAATAGAAGCCATCTCGCTTAATTAGAGACCGATATTGGGAATGTTTAAACACAAGGGGCCGTCCATTAATCACGTGATGTTTTTTTAGCTTTTTTTAACCCCTCTTAAGGTTTAAGAATAACCCTCTTGAGGTTTAAGAATAACCCCCCGCCCCCACCCAAAATCACGTGTATTTTTTCCTATCTACAAAGAATCTTAATTTTTTTAGAATATTATCTTTAAATACAGGTATAAAGTATAATCTAATTTTATTCTGAAATTAAGGAACATGACAAAAATGTCTAGACAGAAAGGTTGCAGGTTGTTTTTGAATGGCATAAAAATAATATTAAAGGAATGCTGTAATCATGCAAAAAAATTACATATTCGTTCGTTGCCTGGCAACAGCGAGTCAAGGTCACACTACACGCCGCTTTTCGGTTTAGAAATCGCGTGCTTGAGGAAAAAATAAATACACGTAATATCTTACTACACCCCCCTCCCCCCTTGTGATATTTCGTGATTTTTGTTAAACTCCCTCCCCCCTTTCAAGCCTCACGTGATTAATGGACGGTCCCGAATGGAATCCGATATATTGCGAATGTTTGAACACACATAGCTCAGATACAATGGAATGACAATTGTGGATCGCTGTGACGTTCGACGGTTCTTAGGAAACGTTAAATTGCCGTGGACTTCGTAAGCTCACCTGATTTCTACCCCCCATTACTATTACTTGTTGTGGTCTTCGCCTATGAGGCCTATTTTTGGGTTGACGTTAAAAGTTTTTATCAGTTAGTATGATTACACTCTTACATTGTCCATAGCACTGCCATCTGGCATCGAAGAACCATGCCCGCCTGAACCGCGGATAACAAACTGCATTTCTGAAATTTAAAACATATTAATATGTATCCTATTTTTAGGGTTCCGTACCCAAAGGGTAAAACGGGACCCTATTACTAAGACTCCGCTGTCCGACCGTCCGTCCGTCCGTCCGACTGTCACCAGGCTGTATCTCGTGAACCGTGATAGTTAGACAGTTGAAATTTTCACAGATGATAATATTTAAGGGGGCTCCCATACAACAAACGTGTTCTTTTTTTTGCTCGATATTGATAGCGGCAACAGGTAGACGCTTGAAATATTCATAGAATATTTAGTTATATATTCACTTTAAAAATAAATAATTAAATTAATATAAAACAAATATTTAAGGGGGGCTCCCATATAACAAACGTGATTTTTTTTGCCGTTTTTATAGATAATGGTACGGAACCCTTCGTGCGCGAGTCCGACTCGCACTTGGCCGGTTTTTTTTTTTATCTATGTTCATTTGTGTGATAAATTAGAAAAGAGTAAGGATGTGGAGTGGTAGTATCCAACAATAAACTTAGTAAGTACCTATATCATAATTCCTAAAAAGTATAGGTTCCTAATAGCGCTTATACAAAACAGAACACTAAATGATGATATTGCACAATTGAAAAAGTGCCAACTAAAATTAATGAAGTAGTCTAGCCGCCCGTCGGCCTCTGATCTAGTGGTTGCAACTTGCATTGCTGCCGAAAGTGAGGTTGAGGTTTCGATTGTTTAGCAAATCGCGATAGTTTTTCCCATATTACCCTTATCATACACAGTGGCGGTCCGAGGGTGGGAGGGGGGGTCGTAGGAGTCATGACCTTCCCATTTACAAAAAAAAATGTGCAATAAATTCTAATGTCGTGTCCAACTTATTTTACTATTTATATGACCCCCCCCCCCCCCAAATCTGGCTTCGACCGCGCTTGATTATACAAACAGGTGATCTATTTTAATTTCGTCGATGACGAATTTTGGGTGTTGGTACGCCAAAGAAATAGATATTTTACTTACGCCAAGCTCTCTTGTCCACGAACGAAGCGAAAAAAGTATCGTCACTTGTTGTCAGTCCTTCGTCAAGAGCGAACCCAATGTTCAAGGATTTAAACTCTTTCGTCTTGACAAAGGCCTTCATTCCATTTTGACCACCAGTTTCTTCGTCTGTAACGACATTTACATAACAGTACCTACCTATTATTATAAACTATGAATAAAGAACAAACTATTGTTTGTATTTTATCTGTTTGGATCTCTTTCATGGGATTTTCTACTTTCTCAGCCCTCGTTGGATTAAAAAGTAACAATACTTCTAAGTTTCCACAACCTCATTCATTCATTCTGCCAAGCCTTTTCCCGTCAGCTTCTAGTCTAACCACACGCGGCTGAATAACAGTATTTTACACGGAGCAACTGCCATCAGACCTCCGTAACCCAGTTACTGGGCAATGCCGATATCCTAAGGTTAGACTGGTTGTCTTTCGGGCTTCTGTCTTCCCGTAACGACTGTCATATGTATTCGTATGACACCCAGGACCGACTGTTTAACGTGCTCTTCGAGGCATGGAGTGATCTCGAAGTGTAACAAACGGTCACTCATCCACATACTGATCGTGGCAAGCGCAGCTTAACCTCGCAAATTGTATGATCCTCGCGGTTGGTAATTAGCCACGAGCCCCTCAAGTTTACACTACCTGTTTTATTCAATACTAGCTGCCCGGACAGACTTCGTTCTGTCAAAAGATATTGGCCTGTAGTGGGAAAAGAAAAGTGTTGTTTTTACTATTTTCCACGCGATTTTTGTTTTTTCTCTCCATAAGGACCTTCCTTGTGCTTTAAGGAATATATCACAAAAAATAGCCGAATTGGTCGAGCCGTTCTCATGTTTTGCGCTTAGCAACACATTTGGCGATTCATTTTTATTTATATAGATGAATCCATGCCTTGGACAGTCAACTTGCCACAGAACCATCAGCATCAGCATCACCATTATCTTGAGTTACCTGGCATCACTGTCACATGCAAAGTGCGAGCTAAAGTTATATTGTCTTCCTTTAATCTCCTTATAGCTTCAAAGTATTGAATACCAACGTCTTTAGTATCTTGCGTACCGCGGCCATATATGTCGCCGTTTTCATCCACGTAAGCTTCGAAAGGCGGATGTGACCATTCTTTCTGTAACGTTAATCATTTTAACATTGTAGCACAAGCCTTGTAAATGACTGGTCAAATCGCACTTGTTTTACGTAATCGTTTTTTGACCACGAGTCACGCGATCAAATAAACATTATATTTATGAGTTCATTTAAAAAAGCAGTTAAAACTCTGTCAACATACTCTAAATTTTAGAAACCACTGCTTAAGATATCGAGCATTCTACATAGAGATCCAGATTCTATATTTCTCAAAATCATTATTTATCTTTCCAACTACTTGAAAAATCACAACGTTGTAAAATTTGTATCTACCTAGGTACCTAATTTTCGACAAAGTTTAGTAATTAATCCAAAACCGTTGTCACAGATAAGTAATTATTTTCATTTATTTTTCGGTCGCCAGGTTAGTACCTACGCTAGGAGACCCTTCGTTTTAACAACCCATAGGTATACCTACCTTGTAGAGGACCATGTTCAACCATTTTGTGCTCGAGTTGGTTATCTATATTTACAGCAAAATCTTTCTCGGTATTTGAATAACCGTTGTTCTTGAAATCAGAAAATCCTTAGCTGAATATTAAATTTAAAAGTCCGTTTACATCACAGAGTAGGTACATTATACAGGGTGTAAACGAAATCATGTAATTCCTTCAAACCTCGTGATGAACTGCTGACATAAATTAATCCTGCATGGGATACATTTGGATTCAATAAAAAATAAATTACAACAAGTAAACATGTGTTCTTAACGTGAGGCATTTTAGCGCTCCGAGTTAAATGACCACGCGCCGAGCGCTAGCCGCGCAATCCGCTCGGCGCGCTATAATGCCTCACATTAAGAACACATATTTACTTTCTTTTTGTAATTTTTATTTTATTGAATCAAAGTGTATCCCGTGCGGGGTTAGTCTATGTCAGCAGTACATCATGAGGTTTTAAGGAATTACATGATTTCGTTTACACCCTGTATATACCGAACAGTTTACATGCCGTGACTTGCATGCGCAAACATATTGACGGTATTAATGGCACTGCGCGGTATACCGTTTTACTGTCGACAGGTATATGCTTACTTGTGCAAATTAAAATACCTAAGTATCTGAAAATAGGATTGAGCGTGTAGCCGGACCATTACCTCGTCCACGTTGACTACGTCCATGTGTGAGTTGAGCATGATGCTCGGTAGGGAAGGATCAGTGCCTTCCACCGTAGCCACGAATATAGGCTTTCCAGCTGGTTCGTAAACAGCGTATGGTAGATCCAATAATTTCGACTGACGAATCCAGAACTCCACTGCATATTCTAGAGAAAATTGTTATATAATTATTATTCCGTTTATTCATTTACTTACATACTATTAACATTTTTAAATATTCTATAAAAAAATATAAAAAAACATTTTAAAATACAAAAAATAGTAGGCCACCGGCACCGGGAACAGGGTCCAAGCTAGTTTATCATTAACTCCGTTGTTTTTATAGATCTCTTGGTTTCATTCCTGTAATTTATATCAGCAAGCCAATTTTACTTAAAAATTTGTTTAAAATAGCAATCGAACCGCAGCTCAACAAAGACCGTTTAAACCAGTGATACCCAAAGTGGTCTATATCGACCCTCACGAGTCACGGGTCGACGACGACCAAAAAGCAAAATTTGCAAAAATGCAATATTAGTTAAGCAACCCCAAAACCGAAAAACATGGCAAATGGTCTACGAGACAAAAAAGTTTAGAGACCTCTGGTTTAAACGTTAAATCCGTCGTTCCTAACGATACCGTATCCTAGTACTTACCTACCTAAAAAAATATTGTCTATTGCAAGAAGGCGGCACATGAAACATAGGTACTAAGTACACGAGAAAAATGCACATACTCAAATTTTCTTCCTTGCTTGTATCGATTTGGATGTATTCTCGAAATCTATCAACTGAGGGGAGTTCCAAGTAGCGCTGATATTTCTTCCACAGTGGTCCGGCATCGCTTATGCGTGTTGCAGATAGAATAACAATACACAGCCAGATTAATGGTTTCAGCATCTTGACAGACTGAAACAAATAAAATCTTAACTAAATTACCTATTCGTCTATAAAACTTTAAAATCTCTAATGTTTAAAATTAAATATGCGGCAATAGCATTTAACTGTAAATAAGGTTAGACAAGTACCTACCTACTACTGGCCATTGCCCTTTTACCTAATATTGTCGGTCGGCAGTGAAAACCACGTATGTATAAAATACAAATTTTTAAGAGGTAGAAATAACTGTCTCTTACAAAAAAAAATGCCCGATCAAATGTTAATACAAGTTTGTCATCGTACGTCATAGATAACTTAGAAGTATTTGAATTGAAAGTTCGTTGAACTAGTACGTGTACGACGAGTTTATCAATCTAAAGAACAAATAAAACGCTTTTGAAGAAAATTTTATTTACGAGGTTTCACTGCCGAGCGTCGATATCTACCTGTCGCCATGTCGGTTCATGTCTTGTAGTCAGTAGGTAGGTAAACACAAACAATTAAGTTTATTGCCCTTATGATGTCCTTACACTATAATATCAAATTGGAAAAAATATATTTTAACCGCTTGAGTCGCATTTCTGCGACAAATATTTCCGTGCCCCTACCGCGCGTTTTTTTGTTATGTTTTCGTCCTATGAACTGCGTGGTACAACTAAAACGATTATTCAATAGAGATATGATTTACAACAATTACTTAAAATTGTTTCATAGCTCTATGTATTGAAAAAGCTTAATATATTTATTGTAGGTATTATTTTATCGATTCGTAGTCGCGCGCTAGGGGCACGGCAATTGATATTTAGGTAGCTCTACGCGCCTAAAAGGTTAATAATAGATAATTTAAAAAGTAAAGCCACGCATGCATTGGGGGATAAAATATCGACATCGCGCGACATTTTCGTGCTATGACTTAAAAGTCTGCATGATACGTCGGGCGACGCGACGCGGCGACGTCACCGAACATCGTTAGCGACACGTTTCGCGGAGCTGCATTTGTCCCCTAATCAATATGCGACTTTGCGGCTTTCCTTTTTTCTAAGAATGCTAACTTGGCAATAAAAAATTCAATGCCTGTAAAAAAATAAGCATTTGATTAGGTATTGAGGTATTGATGACATTTAATTATGACAATTGTTTTATATAGTTTAGCTTCCCTAACACTTTTGTAAATGTGAGAACTTTGTGGACCTGCCTCTATAAATTTGTAAATTACTGTTATTCATACAGTTTTTATTCTATTTTGTTTGTTAATTTTTGTTCTACATTACTCATTGGTCTGTGGTCAGAACTCCATTGTTCTCTCACTATCCTAAATCATTGTAGGTACTCTGAAATTGTTAAAGATATTATTTTTAAAAGAGTAACCATGGAGTTTCTTGCCGGCTCTTCTCCATAGGAAACGACTAATTGGAACCGTGCATCTAAATTCGACTTTTCATAAGCACCTGTATTGGTTTATGTGAAATAAAAACTTTTGATTTGATTTGTATCACGGAACGGTGAAGGAAAACATTGTAAGGAAACATGCACACTTCAGTTGCTCCAAAAAGTAGTCTGGTAACCCGCACCAGGCCTGTGAGGTAGACTAACTAAATCCTAAACTCTTCTCATACTGAGAAGAGGCCCATGCCCAGCAGTGGGACAGTAGGTAGTAGGTTGATTATAATGAAATAATGACACGAAGCAAGAAGCACCGAATATAAATAGCAGCACTCGAGATAACATAAAATATGCACAACGGTTTCCATTTATTCTTACTCCACATTGAATACAAATTATAAAATTAAGTAGGTACTATTTAGTTTTAGCTAAATATCTTAGTTTTTTATAAATAAAATAAATATTGGTCGTAATTTAGTTTTTTGTGATACCTATAGGTACTTAATTTGAATAAGTATGATTTTTTATCAACTTTAGTTTTTACAAAAAATAATATATTTTAGAGTAATTGATTTAGTATAAATCTCATACTTCAAATTTTTTATCCATTATATGAAATTGACTTCAAAATGAGTTAATAGAAACAAAAACAAAACGAAAGTCGTAATAGATTAAGGTAGGTAGGTTACCTTAAATGTAGGTATTATACACCCTGACGGCCCGCAACGTCGCTATCCTGCGGAGACCGCAGCGGGCGATGGCCGTCAGGGTGATAAGGGGGTACCGTACGATCTCCTTCGAGGCGGCGAGTCTTTTGGCCGGATCCGTGCCCTGGGATCTGGAGGCGAGAGCCCTCGCGCTGAGATATCGTCAGCGCGAGGAGGCGCCTAAGCGGAGCGAGCTCCGCCAGATCCTGATGGCCGAGTGGAGGGAACGACTTGCGCAACCCAGCGCGGGGCACGCCGCGATAGCGGCGGTAAGACCCGTGGTGGAGGAGTGGCTGGAGAGGCGTCACGGCGCCCTCAGCTTCCGGCTGACGCAGGTACTCTCGGGACACGGCTGTTTCGGGAAGTACCTGTGTCGTATAGGCCGGGAGCAGACGCCCGGTTGTCACCACTGCGACTGCCCCGAGGACACGGCGCTGCACACTTTGCAGGCGTGTCCAGCATGGGGGTCGCAGCGCCGCGAGCTAGTCGCGGTCAGAAGGAGGGACACCGTGGGGTTTTAGTCAGTAAGAGTCTGGCACACCCCCCCGTCTTCCCCAGACGGGGGATAGTCCATGAGGATTTCCCCACGTGAGGAAAAAAAAAAAAAAAAAGGTATAATTGTATAATGAACACAGTTAAAGCAAAAAAAAAGGTAAACTAATGTAACGAAATAAATATTACCTCTGAAACTTATTGCTTGATAAATTAATATAAAATCACCGCTACATACACGCACTTGAAATTTTATTAAATTATACCTACCTACGTATTTTACATTTACTTTGTCCCCGTATAGGTACGTGTGTCCATGAAAAATTTATAAAACCATTTACTAAATTACTTTTTACCACTTCTTTGTCTAGACGTCGAACACAGAATATCAACTGTAGACAGACTGTTACTATAAACTTACAAGTTAATAACCGAAGAAAACATTGAACTCTGATGGGAATCAACGAGCCAACAAATTAACATGTATCGCATGTTTAAATGTAACCAGTGATTAAACTAAAAACATGTTTTTCGGGAACTGCCTTGTTGGTCTAGTGGTGGCAAGCGCGACTATTGATCGCGAGGTCCTGGATTCGATCCACAAGTCGGGCAGTTATTGGGTTTTTCCGTGTGGGATTCCTCAGAAGCAGCCCGGAGTTTGGATTTGTGCCCAGTTGATGGCAATAGGCCCGCCCCCTATTACATGAGACAAACATAACGGCAAAATGAGGATGTTACTAAGTATACACCTCAGCCCAACCCTTTGGAGAATACAGGCGTGATGTTATGTTGTTTTTCGGGAAATCGCGATTGAAGCTTTTTCTTAACAAGAATATCATAATAAAACTTGCACGATCTAGCGAGATATAGTTGAAGTAGAGCTGTGAGTAGTGTTTGTTTGATTCAAACGAGTGATATTTTTTATTATTTCAGTCTTATAGACAACGAACATCACCAGGCATTCGTCTTATTAGGTATCATTATAATTAGGGTTACCTATACCTACTTAGATAGATCCCTACCATCCTTGGATTGGACTTAGTTTGACTCATTACCAAAATACCTAAATTTCGGAACAGAGGTTTGTCGATGTGCGTAGAGGCCCAGAGGTGTCCTCCAAGGGTGCATCTTGGCTCCTACCCCCGTCTGCATTCGATGTTTAATTCAGGTATCAGTGGGTTATGATCACAGCATTTTGTTGTTGGCAGAAAGAAAAACGCTGCTGTACATCTGCCTTACATAAACCTTTTTCGCATCGCGTTTTACGAGGTTAAACACAAGAATTTATAATTTTCGTCGAGGAAAAAATAAACGTAGACAATATTTATTTTGTTCTGCTTAGCCTTTTCCCAACTATGTTCGGGTCAGCTTCAAGTCTAACCAGATGCAGCTGAATACCAGTATTTTACACGGAGCAACTGCCATCAGACCTCCGCAACCCAGTTACTGGGTAATGTCTATATCCTAAGGTTAGACCGGTCGTCAGACTTTCGGGCCTCTGACGACCCGTAACGACTGTCATAGGTATACGCATGACATCCGGGACCGACGTTTAACGTGCTCTCCGAGACATGGTCTCGATGTGTAACGAATGGTCACGCATCCACTGAATGACCGAGGTAAACGCAACTTAACCTTGCAAATCAATGATCCGCGAGGTTGTTAATTAACCACGAGCCCCTCTAAAACGTAAACAACATTTGACTACTTTTATTACACGCTTTATATTACCTTCACTTGTAACTAACTAACAATGTAAAAAAATCTTCGAAGTCAATTTCAACCTACTTCTATTTGTCGTATCGAAATGAAACTTTGTATGTAAAGGGTGTTTTTTTTAGAGGTATACAAATTTAAAATGAAATAAAACACGTAAAAATAAATTTAATCGCCATGGTATTGGCTTTGTTTAAAAGATATTCTTATGCCATTAGTGTTTAAACATGATTTCGGGCATATGGGCGCCACGGCTGGCTCGAATGAATCGTAACCGGCAAGTCCAATTTTCGACCACTTTATCGAGCAACTGAGGCCGTATATCGGCAATAACGCGGCGAATGTTTGTTCCAAGTGGTCCAACGTTTGTGGTTTGTCTGCGTAGACGAGTGACTTCACATATCCCCAAATAAAGTAATCCATAGGTGTGAGATCACACGATCGTGGAGGCCAATTCACAGGTCCATTACGCGAAATTATGCGGTCATCAAATGTTTCCCGCAATAAATTGATGGTGTCACGCGCTGTGTGGCATGTTGCACCATCTTGTTGAAACCAAAGCTCTGCCACATCAATACCATTCAACTGAGGAACAAAGAAGTCGGCAATCATGGCTCTATAGCGCTCTCCATTGATGGTAACATTCTGGCCGGCATCATCTTTAAAAAATATGGGCCAATGATTCCACCTGCCCATAAAGCGCACCAAACAGTGACTTTTAATGGATGTAAGGGCATCTCAACAAAGTCTTCTGGGTTTTCTTCACACCAAATTCGGCAATTCTGCTTATTGACGTAGCCGTTCAACCAAAAATAAGCTTCATCGCTGAACAAAATTTTGCATGGAAAAAGAGGATCAAGCTGAATATTGTTTTCGGCCCATTCACCGAACGTACGACGCGCATAATGGTCACGCGGTTTCAACTCTTGCACAAGTTGGATCTTGTAAGCTCGTAAGCCAAGATCTTTCCGTAAAATTTTCCACAAAGTGGATCAGCACAGCCCCAATTGCTGTGCACGATGGCGAATCGACTCATTCGGGTCCTCTTCAACACTACGCTCCACAGCAGCAATAACTTCTTCTGTGCGCACTGTATGGCGTCTTTGTGGATGCGTATTATCAACTAGAGTATGCGTGGTGGGAAAACGATCCATGGTTTTCCAAATAACTTGCTCGGATGGACGATTATGTCGACCGTAAAATGGTCGCAGCGCACGGTAAGTTTGGCGTACTGAACTATGATTTTCAAAATAAATTTGCACAATTTGCAAGCGTTGTTCTGAAGTAAGTTTATTCATTGTGAAATGGCAAAATGTACTGACCATAAATCAACTGTCAACTGTCAAATTGACAGTCACTAGAAAAAGTATTGGCAATTTAAAAATCAAACCTCTAAAAAAAGCACCCTTTATATGTAGTTCGGATGACAATACTATAATTTGGTATCTTGGAGCTGATCTGATGATGGAGCCAGGAGGTGGATAGTGGAACTCTTCAGTGGTTACTAGTGTACCCCTCGAGTTAAAGCTCATATAATTCGTCCTAATGATTCCAATAAATTGGGCTTGGTAACGAGGGTCTGATGATGGAGCTAGGAGGTGGATAATGGAACTCTTCAGTGGCTGCTAGTAAACCCCTCGAGTTTCGCGTCATATGATTCGTCTTGACGAGTCCAATATATTGGGCTTGGTAACGAGGGTCTTAAGATGGAGCCAGGAGATGGATGTTGGAACTCTTTAGTGGCTACTAGTAAACCCCTCGAGTTTCGGGTCATATGATTCCTTTTGATGAATCCAATAGATTGCACTTGGTGTTGAGGGTCTGATGATGGAGACTGGAGGTGGATAGTGGAACTCTTCAGTTGCTACTAGTAAACCCGTCGAAAATGTTATAACTTAATTAATATACATATAACTTTAGAAATATGCTAACTAAGCCAACTTTTAATGCATTCTGTGCCAGTAATAAATAAAAATATGTACTTTAAAAAACTAAAAACACGCTTTTATCACGCACTAAAAATGATAAAATAATTGTTTTATATATCCAATGGTTACTACAAAAAGCGTGGAGCACTTTTTGGTTGTGTGTACTTTTAATTAATTTAAATAAAGCGCTCCACGCTTTTTGTATTAACCATTGGATATAAAACAATTATTTTATCATTTTTAGTGCGTGATAAAAGCGTGTTTTTAGTTTTTTAAATTACATAATTTTATTGAAAATATTTTAAACAGACTTCTTCAAAATTGGGGAGGTTTTCAATTCTTCTGTATGTTTTTTCAATGTAATTTCGAGCAAAACTCAAATTATATGCACCGACTTGGATGATTATTTTTTTGTCTGAAAGAGTTTTTCCCAAGATGATCCCATTTAAATTTGGTGAAGGTCTGATGAAGAAGACCTTCGGAAATAGACAATGGAACTCTTCAATGACGGGCATAACTTCGACATAATTATGTATGTGCATCGATTTGGGTGTTTTTTTTTTTATTATCGCTGCAGGACGAAAGCCTTCACAACTGCCGATGTAAGTCGTGTTCGAATGTAATTTCTATAGGATTAGGTAGGTACAGCATTTATTAACATTTCTCTAAAAAAACGATAATAATTGATTTAACCTAAATGCATTTCATTCATACCCTAGTTATTTTAAATGATTTTTAATAAAACTTTGATCAAATAATTAAGTAACGATTTATTCAATAACAAATCACAACATTATGGTGCTCCCACAATGAGGTTATAACGTTTTATATAAAATATGTCCTCACGGCTCCGCTCGTAGCCTATGTTACTCAGTGATAATGTAGCTTTCTAACGGCAAAAGAATTTTTGAAATCGGTCCAGTAGTTTTTAAGTTTATTCTTTACATACAAAAATCCAAAAATACAAATCTATCCTCTTTATAATATTAGTATAGATTAGTACCTATAGACTACATAACGTCCTATACCTAAGTTTAGTTTTGTTTAGGTATCTTGTTGTACAAGGTGTTGTATAAATAACGCAAAACTTCAGACACCCCAACTGATTTTTATTGTAATAAATTGAACTAGCTATACCTAAATTATTTATTTTCATAAATAAATTATTGTAGAAGATATTTTTTTATGGCTATTCAGAATCGAATTATCTGATGTAATTACTTTGATCGGAAGACTACAAGCACCTTACCTCGCTGACCTCCCCTTACTAACCTACATATAGAATTTTAGTCTAGGTAAATCGAGCGCGTGGTTTGCGATAATTTAAAAAAGATATTTAAAACATTTTTGTTAAATATACTTACTTAACTTACATAAGAAATTAGTTTAATCGACTCTACTCTCGAATCTGAACAAACTACTTTCAGGTTTTGCATAACATATTTCAATTACACCTTGTATAACAAATATTTTATAACATTTTTTAAAACCTTAAGTGTGGGAGCACCATGACTTTCTAAGAAGGAATGTCTGCTGTAGACCCTTCTTTAGTATTCATCTTAATCTGATCTTCAATCCGATATTACAAGTTATCAAAATATGTCTGTTCACTCTTTGAACGCTTTTTGTATATAGATACTTTCGGTGCTTTTTCTTTGTAAGTGGTAATTTTTTCTTCAGCTTGTGTTAATGAAGTAAATACTGACTTAGATTTAAATTTTCTAAGTATTTTTGCGTCATGGTAGGAGTGTGAGTGAGCTTCCGACCTGTAATTATTAATTGTTTTAAATTAAGGAATGCCTCCGCTGCCGGGGCGCTGCGCCGGTCGTTCATACATTACACAAAATAAAAAATATGCTAAAAAAAAGAAATTCTAGGGCAATGGCGTCTCCCAGAGGCGAGACTAGCGATGATTCAGATTTAATATGTAGAATCTCTCTACGTATTATATTTTGTAGGTACAGTGAGGCCGCCGAGAGAATCCGTTGAGAGTTATCCGTCGTATAACAAAAAGAGACGGAACCATCTTTTCTAATACTCAATTAAATGGTGTCAGGAACGTATACTCCCGGCGGCCGTTATAGTAGGTTGACGTGTTAATATGGAACACGATCTGTCAGGAACGCTTGCCCCAAACTTCCTTTGATTTGTGCACAAAAACCGACGACACTAGATTGGATCGGCGACACCTGCAAGCTTACGCAAACCAAGCCAAATACCGTATCCACACGTCTGTGCTGTGGGGTTTGCCGTTTTTTGGCAAGCGTGTTAAGCCGCCTTTAGACATTCAAGTGCCATTAAAGTTCTAGCAGTGTCGGTGGGATAACAATTGTAAGTATGTAATTTTTTAATTTAAATTAGCAGATTTGACCCCGTAAACTAATGCTTACTACTTACTTACGACTTTAGAGTATTAAACCGGTATTCATGCGGATAGCGGTTATTTCGATAATTATATCTAGCTTAGCTTAATTTTATAATACCGACTTATGTAGTGATTATGATTGTTTTACCTATGCATTATATTATCGTCTTCCGTGTCAATAAAAGCTGGACAATGCAATTTTCTGTAATCTACACATCGCCACCGCCGCTTGTGACCTCCACATGAATGATGATGGCAATAGTACATGTAGCGGTTCAACAATAATTGTAATGAACCTCGGTTAGAAATCGTGTAATGTTGCGCTTTGTCTGAAACAAATTAATAACAGTTTAATATCTAAAACAAATTAAGCAAAAAATAGACTAGACCACGAAGCAAACTAGACCCACACTTCATTTTTGAAAATACAAAATCATTGCTATAAGTGCTTTGTTCTGGAAGCTAAATATGTTCGCGCCAAAGGTCTTGTCCGGTCTGAGCACGACGCGTATTACGCAGTAGAAATATTCGATATGTAGGTACACTAAAATATGAGGCGCGCGACAGAATGTGGCAAAAACTCTGCGATTAATATTGTTATTAAATGAATCACCATAGTATTTCCAATACATAAATGGAAGTAATATAACCAAACATACCTTTATCTCCTATACTAGGTGGAAAGGTTTTAACTGATCTTGCAATTGGTTGCATTTCTTTCGCACTCAGATTCAATACCACATTTTGTAGGTTCTGATCAGTGGTATTAGAATCACTGTTTATTAAAGTTTTACTTTGATTTTCGTTTTTATCAACTACTGGACTACTGACAGGTTCAAAATCTATTACTTCATTGTCCAACAAAATAATAGGAAATGTATTCTTTTGATTTATGTCATTGTCATTGTTTACTGCTGTGTCAATGTTGGGTTGATAATTTATTTCTATATCATTAAGGGAGGTAATAGGTTGTGCTTGTTCTTGTATGGTGGCATTATCAATTGGTATTACTTCCACATTATAGTTGGCAGAGTTGTCACTGTTAATTGTGATATGTGCTGCAAAATTGTCATCTGGCGGTCTCATAGTTCTAAAAAGATAATGAACATTAATAAATACTCATATTATGCTATACTAAGACCAAATCTAATAATCTAGCTGCATAATTGTTTAATGATAATGAAAGGGGTCAGCCTTTCATCACTGCTCCATACAAAATAATATTTCTTTTTTTTAATGATATATTCTTCTTAGCATCAAATGAGTTGATAAATGTTAGCATTGCAATTGTGTTCCCACTTTTTATATTGTCAAAATTAAAACTTTTTTAGAACCATACCTTTCAATGATTGGCTCCAGCTCCTCTGGCTGTGATTGCAATCCTATTTTCTGAAAAGTTTTAAATGCATTATATTTACTAACAAACAAAGATAATAAGTTGTCTCAAACTTATTTAATTAAAACTACATATAAAGTAGAAAGTTATACCTTTGGTAAAACTAAATTTTCAACCCCATTTATACACAATGCTTTGCAAGCTTCAATAAACACAGGTATCACATCTGTTTGTATCTTCACTTCGCCAGTATAAATATATTCCAATATGAAACCGAGGGTTTCATGATTTATGTTCTGTAAAGTAAATGCATTAATAGAATGATAAAACTACCAGCATTCATTGTTTGTGATAAAATATATCTATGACCACATTCCTGCTTTGAAAACTAATATTCCTCAAATTTCAGTACATGGCACAGAGGCATTTTCAGATATAATCTGCATCCTATGATCCTATTGTGAATACTAGGTTTATTTAAAAAACTGTTTCAAGAGTTTCTTTTGATTTCCTTTTATTTTCCATATTTTAGAATGTTTAAAAGTTAAAATGTATAAAACTTATTAATGGGTAACTTATTACATATCTGGGTTTCTCATGCAATCTGGGATTTCTGATGGTTGTAAAACTTAAGATCCTAGATCTATTAAAAATTGCACCAAAAACAGTATCATTTTAAATATGCTTGATTAAGATTCTGTTTTGTCACAAGTGATGCAAAGACATTACTGAATTCTTTATCTCAGAATATTACTTGCAACTTATAATTGGATGAAAGACATTTATTTTTCAAACAATTATCACTAAAGTTAGTAAGTTAAATACAAATGGTTAAAATGTCAAA
The DNA here is from genome assembly GCA_910594945.2 of Amphipyra berbera. Taxonomy (NCBI): domain Eukaryota; kingdom Metazoa; phylum Arthropoda; class Insecta; order Lepidoptera; family Noctuidae; genus Amphipyra; species Amphipyra berbera. The sequence goes on along the minus strand of OU343126.1, from coordinate 11,203,769 downwards.
AAGCATTCTCTTCCAGTTTTGGATACTGTGACAATGAAGACACCAAAACATTATTAAGGTGGAGCGTAACTTAAAATCAAAAACCTTTAGTAGTTCTAAAAATCTCTTAAGTAGTTAAGCAGAAAATCTTTCAACTATTAATACCTAGTTAATATGAACAACCAGTGATGAGCAACAGTGTCACTAGCATGAAAGGAAAGGTGTTGCAGTCACTAGCCTTGTGTAGTAACTACAGCTAACTTTTTTTAAAAGGCCTTTATTTTACTGTATGCTTTAATAATCTGCATACTTGAAAGCTTAATGAGTAACTTATTATACCTGGTGAGTTATTTATACAATTTATAAAATTGTATTTATACTTACATTTAGAAATATAATGGGATGCTGACATGAAACAGATTGTATCATTGCTTTAAGATATGGGCTGGCAAGTGCCACAATATTTTGATGGACTTTTACTAAATGGCCTTCGGCAGCTAAAGTCATGTCAACGAATTCACCATTCTGTAATTTATTATAAATAATTTAACTTTGTGTGTGGATTATGCACACGAATATTGATAAATACAAAAGATCAAAAACCTATTTTAAAACTGGCGGAATCTAGTTGGAGCGCAGCGGAGACCAATAATAATTTATTAATCTAAGCCCATATAATAAATAATGTTTACAAAACCTGCTGTAAGCGCGAGAATCCTTTTGAAATAATATTTTTATAAGAAACCCAACTGACACTGAATTGTTCTGTGGACATTGTCGTAAGAAATTAATTATAATACTTAAGTTTGCTTATACAAGATGTAAATCAGATATTCCGATAAATAATGACATGACAAACAATAAAATCCAAAATAATGCAAATCGTTAAGTTCGGTCAACCAAACAATAGTACATATCTAAATAATAGCAATTTATGCCAAATGCCAAACAACGCAACTGTCACGTTGACAATTGGAAAATATGACAACAGCCGACAGCGTTGCCGATTGCCGACATGCACGGTCTGGATTACCCAAAAACCTAAGTGAAAATCCCCAATTTTGGGGAAAATAAAATCGATATTCCCCACATTTTACCCACAAGTTTTCAGCAAAGAAATAAAAGTACTGTTCTTATAAATCAAATATATTGAATACTTGTACATAAGTATTTAATTATTTTAATCAATGTATTGCAGCTCTTAGTCTTCATTGCGCCAAAAGACATGTTATGAAATGGGCTTAAAATAATTTTATTTTTGAACCACTTACATGTGCGGTTTTTCTGATAGGGAAAACTGTCTAGGACGTGCTTTCAAAAACATGTTTTTTTTAAAAGCACCATTATTTACCTATAAACATTTAAAATCCTGATTTTTTTTTGTTAAAAAACTAATAAACTGATAAAAAACTTAGAAATAAAAATGATATATATCATTTTTTGAAAGCATAATATTTATCCTAATATTAAAATAATATTAAACGGCTTAAATTAAAATAAAATCAATGAATTAACTTAATGGTTTGGATGTATGGCATTGATTCCCTTGTCTCAATAGAATAAAAGAAAATATTTACTGTATGTCAGCAAGGTTGTCACTTGTCATTGTCAGTAATGTCATCATTGTCTAATCATGTCAAAGTTGTCACACAAAATCGCTATCTATTGTTGTTAAAAGCCAGGTCAAATAAAAAAAAACTCAAAACAATGGTACATAGTCTAAAACACAGGAACCACAGTCACAATAACAGACAACAGTTGAATAAGTTGAATTGAATTTGACTTTTTGACAATGACTGACGTTGACAATGACAATAAATGTCATCCAATAGAAGTGTTGCCAGAATTAATAATTATGGGTTAACAACTGGGGGTTGCAACTTTATTTTTTAATTCTAATTATTTAAATGAAAAAAAAAAACAACAGAAGGGTGCTTTTAAAAAAAATAAAAAAAATATACGAAAGCTCCATATTTTATGTACTTTCATAAAAAAATATTTCTTCTCTGTTCACAGCCAAAGCCCAGCTTCCATACAAAAATATAACATGTCCTTTGTTTTGTTAACATATGTATAATTTGAAGGGATCAAATTTTAGGCTCCCTCCTTTCTTCTTAATACCTTCTCTAGTAGCCATAAGCGCTACTACAGTGTCATTGTGCAGGCGATTACGATTCTCTGTTTTCAAATTCTTAAGAACGCTTTTTCTTTCGACGGATGCGTTTGAGAAAGGCAGAACAAGCAATAGGCTTATTGCGTATTTCAAAAAAACATTTCATGACCTGACCTGTTTTTAAGACGGAAAACTTTAGCCCAGTATGTTTCCGGATCGTCATCATTTTGCAAACCAAGAGCAGAGTAATCTAGCATCGCGTGAGCCCTCCATTCGTCATCTAGTTTTTGAAATGTCACAACATTTTTAAGTATCGAACGTTGCAACAACGATTTAAAGAATTTGACTTTCAATTGCTGAGCTTCTGACGGATTCACTATAGATATAAATGTTTTTTTAATTCACTATAGATATGATTTATTACTTCTATGTTCAATTCTAGTCTAAATGTCTAAATTCCCCGCATTTTCCCCACATAAACGCTCTCCCCACAAATTACCCAATAGGACTGAAAATCCTCGCAGTTTGGGGATTTCCCCACAGATTGGCAACGCTGAAAATAACATCAATCAAAGACAGCAAATCGCATCAAATTAAAGCATAGACATTAAATCTATCTCAATGAATCAAAGTTAACTTTTTTGTTTTTTAACAACTGCCGTGAATACGAGTCCTTAAGGCCTAACTTAAATATTTGTTTATGAAATGTTGGAGTCATACATTTCCTTTTAGTGTTAATAGAAAAGCAAGCACTTCCTTCAATTATTTGCGCATTAAAACTTGATAGTAGCTTAAGCGCTTAAAACTCTCTTAAAAATATACTACAAGTTAGTTGTTCTTACAAAAAACTCGAAAGTAATTCGCGCTCGCTTCGCCCGCGCTGTTATTCCACAGTCATTACCGCTTTGTTAGCGTATATTAAATGCAACTATTCCATAAAATGTATTATATTAAAACAAAAACTTTCCCAAAAATGCACTGAAAATGACGTCCTGTTTTCAGAGAAAAGCAAAAAAAAATGAAGCCGTCGTGAGACGCCTGGCAGATGTGAAACATCGAAACTCATTTTGTAAATAAATACACGCAACCCGAGCAACGTACAGTACAACCGTCGTGAGCGTTGCTACGCAACTCGTTTCACATTAATAACTTTGGAAATACTGTCTCCAATTTCGTAATTTTTCTCATTTTCTAATATTCTGTGGTTGAGTTGGTTCATCAGTTCAAACATCTTTTGAAGTTGTTAGATACTGTTGTTAGCAGCGCTGCCAATTGCGGGGAAAATCCCCGATTTGCGGGGAATCGGGGGTTAGCGCGGGGAGAACGCGGGGAATGACAGAAATCGGGGAATTGAGACCAATTGAATTTTTTTCGGTTTTGTGTTTGTAAACGCACCCAAGATATAGGAAAAATCGAAAGAGTGAGGGGAACGTGTAACAAAAAAAAGTCGTCCACCTATCGCTTGAAAAAGAAACTGAATTTTTTTTGTGTTCGTAATACAGGAGAAATCTAAAGAGTGAGGGGAGCGTCTAAAAAAAAAGTCGTCCAACTATCGCTTGGGAATGTATCGAAAAGAAACTGGGAATTTCGGGGAATTGACAACACTGACACGGGGAATCGAGATTTTTTTATTGGCAGCACTGGTTGTTAGTATTCTGTCATTCTGTAAGCGTAAGTGATAAGTGAAACTGCGGCCGTTTTCAAAGATCATGTTAATTATTTTTTGTTCTGCTATGTATTAAAATCCTCTGATATAATCTAGAGTATATACACATTGTATATAGGTATTCACAGAAATATCGTTTCTACAGCAAACTATCGTACAGTAGATAAAATCAAAGTCTTGTTTGTTTATATTGTTTGTAGTGTTCTGTAATCGGAGATAATTCTAGAATCAGTATAAATGATTTATACAGTCAAGCACATGCATTTTAGTATTTCCAAGATGACGGCAATGAAATCGGTTTCTTCTCTCACTTTTAATGTTTTACGAAAGTCGTTACCACTCACTTCATCGGATGCTAGAACTTATCGCAGGTAATAAAGTATTACTTACAATATATTTGCGACACATACATGCGTTAGATAAAACCTAAAATTATCATTTAGGAGTTAATTAGTCACTATTAATAAATACTTCAAGATATAGTTTTTAATTTCTCTGTTCCAGATATTCAAACCAAACTAATCAAAACTTTGACATCGTCGTTATTGGCGGTGGTATAGTTGGTTGCGCTTCAGCTAGAGAGCTCATTTTGAGGCACCCACAGTTAAAGATTGCATTAATTGAAAAGGAAAATGGTTTCGCTTACCATCAAAGTGGAAATAACAGTGGTGTGATTCATGCTGGTATTTATTATAAACCCGGCTCTTTAAAGGCAAAATTATGCGTACAAGGCATGGATATGGCTTACAAATACTGTGATGAAAAAGGTATAAAATATTTAAAATGTGGTAAAATGATAGTGGCCACTGAAAGGCAAGAAGTACCGAGAGTGCTGGAGTTATATGATCGTGGGATTCAAAATGGTGTAAAAGACTTACAATTACTTGAAAGTAAGGATATCAGAGAGATTGAACCTCTTTGTAAAGGGTTACAAGCATTGTGGTCACCTAATACAGGAGTTGTAAATTGGGCTGAGGTCACAAAATCTTATGTTAAAGACTTTGTTGAATGTGGTGGAGCATGCTATCTCGACTTTGAAGTTAAAAAGTTTTTAGAATCTGAGAATGTAGAATATCCTGTAATAATATCAGATAATAAAACTGGTAATGTTTCTGCAAAGTATGTTCTCACTTGCTGTGGCTTACATTCAGATACAGTAGCAGTACTAACAGGATGTCCTGAAGAGCCTAAGATCATCCCATTTAGAGGTGAATACCTATATCTTGTTCCAAATAAAAGTAATTTAGCTAAAACTAACATTTATCCTGTGCCTGACCCAAGGTTCCCATTTTTGGGTGTTCATATAACTCCTAAAGTAGATGGTCGTGTCATTCTGGGACCAAATGCTATATTAGCCTACTGTAAAGAAGGATACAAGTAAGTAATTTCATATAAATATGAATTCTAGTGTTTATCCTGTTGGAAATTCACATAAATAATATAATTATCCTCCTATCTGAAAACTAGTGTTGTGACATTTTGTTTTTTTTTTAAATGTCGCAGCACTATGCTGAGATAGGAGCCTTTTTTGGCCTCGTGCAGGTTGTTTAATTATTGTTATATTTTATATTTTTGTAAATTGCTTTATTTTTCTTTCTTTATATTATAGAACAGTCTGTTTACGTCAAGTACAGTCTGATAACGAAACTAGGTATCATTGTGATACTAATAGTTTATACACCATCATTCTATCAATATTACATCATAAAGGTCAGATAAAGGTTACATCGTATAGTACTCGTCTTTCATACAAACCAATTCTTTTCATCATATTATCAAATTAAAATTACAAGTGTCACTTACAGATAATATACAAGCAAATACAAGGTTCATCACATACATAACTGATAAATCTGTTATGTTTTCAGATATAGTGATATCAATATGAAAGACTTGAAGGACATACTAGCATTTTCTGGTTTCCGTAAATTGGCAATGAAATATGCAAGTTTTGGGATCAAAGAGATGGCAAGATCAGTTTTTGTCCCATTACAAGTTAAGCAGGTACAAAGGTATATTCAAGAAATTACATCGGCTGATGTAGAGAGAGGTCCTGCTGGTGTAAGAGCTCAGGCTATGGGAAAAGATGGTATGAATTATATTTTTAAGTAATGTTGTTTTCTAATAACTACTAATTAAGTCAGTACTAAGCTGATAGGGTATCAAAGTACTCATCAATTTTGCCTGAAAGTCAATTGTTTAGAGTGGTTTTATACCTTTGTAGAATTTTACCATTTTTGGTCAAGATTTTAGCACATAAATTAAATACGATAAATCATTTGATTGCATGCATACACTTCACTTCCCATCTGTATGAGGAGTATAAGGACATACTTAACAATGTTTCATTTTATGTTTTCCAGGTACTCTTATAGAAGACTTTGTCTTTGATTCTCAGCCTGGGTCTGGTGCAATTGGAAGCAGAGTACTACATTGTAGGAATGCACCATCACCTGGTGCTACGTCGTCGCTTGCTATCGCGAAAATGATAGCTGACAAAATGGAACAGGAGTTCAAATTTAAACTATAAGTAATGTGGTACAGTATCTTGTAAAGTAGCATTGTTGTTTGTTAATCAACCTGGCTAACATGCGCAGCGTGACTTAATTTTTGCTGAGACGAGATGAGCTATACACTATCTCGTCCGGGAACGAGACAATGCGACGACAAAATTATGTCACTCTGTGCATGTTAGGCTTGCAGGAGAGAGTTGACTGTCTGGATTGATGGAGAACAAAAAAGTAAATTTTCCTTTTGATAGCAATCAGCAAATCATAAAACATTAAAATTAAAACTATACAGGCTAGAGATGGGTCGAATATAGGTTCTGCAGACTACGAATATTCGGTTCAAAATGTATGTAAGTACCGATCCGAATATTCGGGTGATTTTTCGCGTGCTTATGCTAGCGAGTGTGGTGCCCAGTAAGTAGCGGCATTCCCCGCCAATTTACACCTGAGCCTAACTGGTGGCGGAGGCTGAATTGATTTCAAAATTATTCTATATTTAATTCAGTCGTACTTAATAAAATAATATAATGTACAACGTGTTATTGAAATAACGCAAAACCTGAAAGTACTTTGTTCAGTATGGAGAGTAGAATCCATTACTTAACAAATGTTTCATGAAGGTTAAAAAAGTAATCGCATTGCCATTACCGCTAATCACGCGCACCATTGACCTTGAATAAAATTAAATACGTAGGTAAGTAAGGGGCGGTCAGTGGAACGAGTCGGTCGTTCAAAACAATCAGACCAGAAAATTCAAAAAAATATTTTCCGGCCAACAAAAAATACAAATATCTTCTACAATAATTGATGAAAATAAATAAATTATAGCTAGATCAATTGATTCGGATAAAAATAAGTTGGGGTGCCTGAGGTTTTGCGTTAGGCCGCGTTCCCACTTTGTCGTAACGACTGATAGTCGTGTAATTTTAAGTGTCGTGGCTTGTATATTTAAATGGAGGTGTACAGTCACGTGTAATAATATGTATACACATAGCGAAATTAATAACCGATTTCCTTCTAAAATGTCTGTTAGAATTATGAAATATTCTACACATAGTTTCTACAATCACATACGAATTACAGTTTCGAATATTTCTTAATTATATTATATTCTCTAAAATAAATTCGCTTTTTAAGTGCGCTATGTGTATACATCTTATTACACGTGACTGTACACATATAAGACGACACGATTAACTGTAGTTCACGATTTGTTTTTGCAGTGACGACAGATTGCCAAGTCAATGAGAACGGCTAGCACAACAGTCGTAAAACGATAAGAAAACGTTACGACATCGTGACAGCAAATCATGTGTCGTTGTTACGACTATCTATCGTGGCCACGATAAAATGTCGTCGCGATCCAATGGGAACAGCTAGATACGATAGTCGCTAAACGATAAAAAAAAATTGACGACAGTCGTTATAATGGGAACAGCTAGAGACGACAGTCGTCTAACGATAAATTAATCGTCACGACATAGTGGGAACGCGCCTTTATTTAAATAACACTATAACTGACTTGAGTGCCAATGCCTACTAAATTAACCAATGTCTGTTATTTATAGTTATTAGAGTTAACAATTATCTTCTTTTGAGTCATAAGGTTAGGTAATTTACCAATGTTTATCGTTAATCACTCACTATTTTTTATTATGTTAAATATTTTATTTGTTTTATAAGCTACTTTTGATTTATTGAATATTTTAATAATGTTTCATTGATGATTAATAGAGGGGCTCGTGGCTAATGAACAACCACGCGGATCATATGATTTGAAAGGTTAAGCTGCGCTTGCCGCGGGCAGTCCGTGGATGGGCGACCATTCGTTACACATTAAGACCCCTCCGTGCCTCGGAGAGCACGTTAAACCGTCGGTCCCGGGTGTCATACGAATACCTATGACAGTTGTTACGGGTAGTCAAAAGCCCGAAAGTCTGACAAACGGTCTAACCTTAAAATATCGGCATTGCCCAATAAATGGGTTGCGGAGCCCTGATGGCAGTCGCTCCGTGTAAAATACTGGTATTCAGCTGCATTTAATTAGACTGAAAGCCAGGGTTAGGATCATTTAAATAAGTGTTTTTTAGGGTTCCGTACCCAAAGGGTAAAACGGGAACCTATTACTAAGACTCCGCTGTCCGTCCGTCAGTCTGTCTGTCTGTCACCAGGCTGTATCTCATGAACTGAGATAGACAGTTAAAATTTTCACAGATGATGTATTTCTGTTGCCGCTATAACAACGCTATAACAAATACTAAAAAACAGAACAAAATAAATATTCAAGGGGGCTCCCATACAACAAACATGATTTTTTTGCTCGATATTGATAACGGCAACAGGTGGACACTTGAAATATACACAGAATATTTAGTTATATATTCACTTTAAAAATAAATAGTTAAAATAAAACAAATATTTAAGGGGGGCTCCCATACAACAAACGTGATTTTTTTTGCCGTTTTTATAGATAATGGTATGGAACCCTTCGTGCGCGAGTCCGACTCGCACTTGGCCGGTTTTTTTTAATCAATTGTTTTCTTTAGAAATCAGTAAGAGTATGAAAATAAGCATGTCGAGTATACTCAGTTCTCACATTTGTTAGTATTTTACATAATTATCATTCAAAAAGAAATGTGGAAATGTGTAGGTACTAAAATAATATAGGTACTTGGAAAAGAAGTGGAAAAATGCTCTTCTTTATCTTTTTTATTACTCAATTTTACTACATATCAACCACAAAATACTTGTATAGAGTAAAATGCATCAAAATTAAAAAAAACGTCAAGGTGCCGTTAGTTTTATAGGTATATTATATTTATGTATAGTAAATTATAAAAATAATGTTATGTGATCTGAATTTTATTTATTAAATAAATATTTTATTATAATATTTAAACTTATACTACTTTTAAATATTTATATAAGTTAACATGGAAGATACAAAGAAATTATCACAAAAATGAAAATAATGTAAATAATACCTGCAACTTGGGTGCTAAATAACAGTCAATAAACTATAGCAGTTATATTTAGAATATTATTTGAATATAGTACCTATACAATTATTATGCATAGATATTTATGTTGTACATAAGATTGCAGAAGTACATACAAGTAGTATAAATTAAAGTCACTTGAAATTTGATCATAATCCTTTCCTGCTTGTAGGATTATTATCTATAAATGGAGAAGATTTTACCCTTTAAAAACCAATGTATTGTAACCTTTTTGATTGTTATTCCGTGGCAATTCCTTTATTTGTTAAGCATATAAAATTAATGTGAAGATCATAGGCAGTGGTCAAATGGAACACAATATTGCTTATAACCACTATGTACTCTGATAGACCAAACATTGAATATACTGAAAAATAAAAATATAAAATATTAATATAGTGTATTGTTTAATTCTTTTTCATTACATAGCATGTATTTAAAAAAGGAAAAGTACCGTTGGCTACCATTGGTTATTACAGATACTCAGAGTTCAGGCCTTGTTTATGGAGATAATTATATGGAGCTAAACATGGCACTAATAAAAAAATATTGTCCAGTACTAAATGTAACTTACACTGATCTGTGTACAAAAATATTTACAGAAATACAGTTGTTGTTATTGGAAATTCAGCAACTGAATCTCATCCATGACAGGTGACCATAATTATCTAATAGTTATTCATAAAAAGATGGATAATATGGAAGCTAAACCTGTACTATCATCTACCAACGAAATCGTGTAACTGGTTAATACCATGAAAGTAATGTAATACTTACTGTAAGGTTCACACAGCCTGTTATGTCTCAGGAAGAAATAAGCAGCAGATGCAAATGAAGTCACATTTACTATGAAAGCTCTCCATTTTAACTTCACTGAATGCTTTTCTCTATGTGTAATGTTAGGCCTCCTTCGTAACTTAGAAAGCATTATACATGTAAAGAGCATATAGAATACTGATGTACCAATGAATGTTTTGAAACATACCTCATGGTAAGCTGTAAAAATAGAATTTAATTTCTATAATCCACTCACAAGCAAACAGGTACTTAATTTTATTTACTTATTTTAAGTTCTGAAATACTTACAGTAATTTCTAGATGACGTCCAATGTGTCAGTCCTAACAAAGCTAAGTTTTCTATAATGTTTAAAAATACTGCTAATTTAACTATAAAAACGCAGTCCTCCATTATAATACTTCTATAATAGTGCCATCTTAAATATATTATATAAAATCGTATAGGTGCATGGATATATATAGCAGTTTTCCATATTGTACTTTGTGGTTCATAATTTCCTATGGATGCTGATATTGATGGGAAGACATTAGGAACTTTACAATGCGTATCATTTGCTTTATCAAAATCTTTATACATTGTCATTACAACACAAGTTATAAAAGCAAATAACGGTACTGATACTGCAGAGAAGCACAACTTTGCAGGTATTTTAATATAATACTTCTTTTCAGACTCATTGTAAAGAGGTAAATACATTTATTGAAAAATATTGTGGAGGTACGAAATTCATAGGGTCAAATTTAGTGAAACTGACAGTTAACTTGATTGACAAGTGTCAAAAGCAAGCGTCAATGTCAAATTGCCATAAACGTTGCATTCCGTTCCATTCATGTTAATTTCAAACATTTATTTAGGTTATATAGTATCACATAAAGCGTTTTCAATAAAACAAAAGCCCAGTATATTGATTTATAACTAAATCCTTCCGTAGTTGGCTTGTGATTATATTGATGAATAATGCTCTTTGGTTAGCGTTTATGTGTGCAAAGATTACAATAATGATCCGATGATGACAGCATGTAATGGACCATGAAAACTACGTTTCGTTATTTTATCGATATTTATTATTTTCATAGCAACCACAAAATCATTGATTTACCAACCAACTTTCATTCACCTTAGAAAAGAAAGATATCAAGAGTGCCTTGGTTTCTTTTAAATACATAAATTGTTAATATGATACCGGAAAAGTATGGAGAATATTCTAAATAGAGAAATATTTAATGATCGAGATTTGGACGAACTTTCTCCAGATTATAAACCTCGAAATTTCTTATTACGGATGCAGATGCGAAGAACGCTGGTAAATAAACAATTCATTTCTATAGATGCATTTATAGATTTAAGTGTTTAAATATTACTATAAAAAAAAATACAAAAAATAGTCCGGTTAGCACACCGGTGTCGGCAACAGGGTCCAAGCTACCGGAGGTCAGGGCTCCAAAGAGAGGGACCTCATAACAATATGCGCCGTGTTCAGAAGTACCTATCGCTTTCTGAATCAAGCCCTGGAACCAGCTGCACAATGAGAACCTCTTCAGCTGCTGGTCGAGGCTCTTGGTTATCAGATCATTGGCTGTAACTACTATCGGCACATTGATTGCTGAGTCAACATTCCACATATCGACAACCTCGTGTGCCAAATCGAAATATTACTTTTTTATATCCTTTTCGGCTTTTACGAGATTTACATCATACGGGACAGTTCTAATCGATTCATCACCACTACTATGTCAGATTTATTGGCAAAAATAGTTCTGTCTGTGATGATAGATCGATCCCAGTAGGTACAAGCTTGGCATATTATTATAGTACTTCTGCGCCCACAAGGTGGTATATCGGAGTAGGTTGCTGGTGGATAATCCTATTCCTAGTCACTAGGTTGTGCCTGTGCAAATACTCGCCGATACAAAGACGAGTACAACCAGAAATAATATGTCGGCTGAATTCACTGGGTCGGTGGCATGCCCGAGGCCCGACGGATGTCAACCGTGCCGTCCTTCACAATATATGCCCAGTAGCGACATTCGGTTTCCAAGAAGAGATCATCCACCGAAACGTAGCCAGGCTACGTATGGACGCTAGAAAATCTACATTGGGCCACTAAAGGGCCCGATAAAAGCGTCCGGCGGGCGGAGCTCCGTGCTCCGCCATACCTCCCTGTGGCCATATGTATCACTACTACAGGCGTGCGCTAGCTCTCTTTAGCCAAGGAGAGTGGAGTGAGTCCATTGCCCACTGCGACATCTCAGTGTATCCCCACTTCGGCTTGATAGAAATACGCCTTAAGAATGCATTTATTTTTACGACTGCTCTCTCTATATTTTTTGATGAATGCACAATCATTTTTATTTCAGGCAAAAGACACCCACAACCATGGCATACTTAAAAACACCAACTGGGCAAGGTATTTTCCTTTTTTTAAATGAATATTAGGTATCTCCTGACTAGACCCTGGTAATTTTTTTCAGCGTGACTGATAATCGGCGAATATTTAAATGTATCTATAGAAAAAAATATGAACTCTTGACTATAATCAGATGCGTTGTCAGTATTTAACGTAGAGCAAGTGTTTTAAGCGAAATCAACTACTTCTAGTGTAGCTCCATTCAAATTGGCCTATCGCAGTCAAAATCTTTCGCATCCAGCCCCAATCCTAGCTGCATTCTTCGAGTTGTTGATCGTGGCGGGCATCGTAGGCCTTGTTGGGTGATCCGCGAAATCCACTCCATTCCGCTCGTCTGCTTCTATATATATCTATGGCCACCGGACCTTCTATAGATTTGGCTGGCCTACTGACGCTTGCCTTACTGTTTATTGTTTTCTCTATAAGACCGTATAATAGTTATTTGTGCAACAAGAGAGCAAAGTTGTTTTTTGCTGCGAGTGCTGATTTTGAATCCTGAGTGTGGCGAGGGATTCAAAGGCACGAGATGCAAAAAACTTTGCTCTCGTGTAACACACATAACTTTTCACTTCAGTAGCGAGAACACTTTATGAGATAAAATAATAAACAGGAATATATTGAAATAACTATTTATTGTGAATCAAATTAATGTAAAAATTTAAAATCTAATTTAAATTAATATTTTCAGTTTTTTTGAATTTTTATTAGTTTTGCATATGTTTCAATATGCACGTTATGTTTTGTTTTTAAAGTAGCTTTCAACATTGAGTAAATACTCCACATTGTAGATGATCGCCTCGTCTGTGATAAATCTAAAAAATAAGATAGCAACACCGTCTCCGAAAAAGTGCTTGCGCCCTTTGTAAGTCTCCATTCATTGAAGACACGGTATGCTTTCAGATATTTCTCGCGAGACTTCTCAGGTAGGAAACTTAATTCTGCAATAATAACTTGTTGTTTTAACTCTTCCGGTGTTAAAATACTATTCTCGTCGCTAGTTTCACTCATATTTTACGATTATTTTAATATTTTTTAACTTATTCAACTCTTTACGCCAGCCACGAAATTTTATTCCCGCTCTTTTATTTAAATTAAGACGTGTTCGGAAATAGCACCCATGATATTTTATTATTTCTAAATACATTACGTACCTAACATTATTGAAACTAGAAATAAATATTTACAGGTTAAATATCAGTTTGATTTGCAGTAAATAGTTATTTTCGTTTAAATACAACAATAAGTTAAAAATTCAATAAATTACATTAAAAGACATAAATATCTTTTTGCAAAATTTCTTTAGTTAGTACGAAATTCCGAACGTGTTTGTCTTTGAGGTCGAATCCAAAATCGGAACTTCGAAAGGGCTGGTCTTTGTCTCTCTCTCTTTCTAATGGCGGGAAATAGATAGAGTGTGAATGTTTCGAATTTTATGATTAACCCAAAGCTGAATAAGATATTCGCGGCTTTCTGAAAAAAAAAAAAAAAGTTACTTGGTCTCACTCAGTGAGCAAAACCGCATTTTGCTCACTGATTTCAGGCAGCAAAACCTACATGTTTGAGCTACTGAAGTGAAAAAGTATTTTGGCTTATGTATCAGATAGAGTGCTAAGTTCATTCGGGTAGTTAGGAAGACTTTTTGTTTTATATTATTAGTAAAACTATGAACAGACTAATAATTTAGTAATGAATTTTGTATTCATTTTAAATCTATTTGAGCGTCTAATACAAACAAGTATTGAATTATTTTATCTTTAAAATTATGTTTCTGCTATTGAGCACTTTGTTTGTAGGTATCGTGTTAGCGTATAATAAAATTAAATATTTGCTGCATATTTTAGGAAATCTATGAAAAAAACGAAAGATAGCTATAACATTAATAAAGAAATTGTTAAATTGCGCCATGACTTCAACAATATCAATTTGAAAAACCGAGTTACGTTGAAAAGCCTCGAGCCTTTAAAGTTGAAATCTAGCGTTTTCAACGATGAGTCTTTAATTAATAAATGTTTGGATACAAACGAAACTAAGGAAAATATATTTTTACACGAATTTTCCGATGATTTGACTGAATTAGAAATACGTAATGATAATGAATTTAAAGTCAACCCAAAAATTAAACCTCTAAAACACATCAAGATATATAGAGAAACTCAATACTATAGGCGATCAAAGCATGCAAACGGTGGTTTATTGGATTTGAATAAAGATATAAACGAAAACAATGAAGATATATTTCGAGTAGAATGTACCAATAAATCTCTCAGCCCTCAGAAATGTAAGGAAATCAAACATGTGGAACAGTCGAGCAAACATGTTTTGAAACGAAATGTTTCCCCAAATAATTTACATGAGCCAGTAAGTGATTTGCAAAGCCTGTTAATAATGATGACTATATCTCCTAAACCAAATGAAGACGAAGAGATTGATGATGAAGTCGAAAGCAACAACGTTGAAACTCCAAAAAGTGAAAGATATTATTCAAATATTGATACAAATGTAGACTCACCAAAGTCTATAACCTGTGAGGGAATTGATAACATTTTAAGTGTAATACCATTAAGAGTGCAAATTGATGATAAGGAGACGTACCTTATGAAGAAATTTGTAAATAAATGGAAGTTTTATGTAAATAATAGAAAAAAGTACGTATCTGAAAAAAGGCAGGCAACTTTGAATCATTTCTTTGATAAAATTACAAAGAAAAAGATGGATATGAATCAGTCGATGGAACCTGAAAATAAAGCCAAACTTCTAGTAAGGGATTATAACACATATCAGCACAGGTAAGTTAAGCGATCGTTAGTGGTAAGTGGTTTAAGGTATTATTGAAATCTAAATAAAGAATAGAATTACAATTACTGATCTCTTTATAAGGAAAGCAGAAGTAAGTTAAAGTTAGCTAGAATACTTGGTGACTCAAATAAACTCATAAGAGTTTCCAAATTACGAAAACGGCAATAGTTTTCATGAGCTCGCTAAGCTCAATAATATATTCAAGGTTAGTCGGAAAGGCGGTACTAATCCGTAAGGGTGTTAAAGTACCCATAATATTAAATAACTTTTGTTCTACAACTTCCCCCAAAAGTCAATAGTTTAAGAGAAATAGCTGTTCAAAGATTCCATAAAACATACGTTAAAATCTATCTATCCTCAACTATGATCAGCTGTATTAGCGTTTTAGGTCATATTTGGGGTCACGGATTAGAAGCTTCATTTTCTGAATTCGTAACTAAAGCAGGGATGAAGATTTTTTGAAAAAAACTAGAATAAAAATCCTTTGTGCATCGAAGTAATAATGAGTGAATTTTGAAATTTGCTTTTAAACAGTCATCTATACTAATATTATAAAGAGGAAAGATATGTATTTTTTTAGTTTTGTATGTAACGAATTAACTTAAAAACTACTGGACCGATTTCAAAAATTCTTTTGCCGTTAGAAAGCTACATAATCACTGAGTACCATAGGCTACGGGCGGAGCCGTGAGGACACAGCTAGTCAGTGATACTTTAAGTGGCCCGCGGATTAGTACCCCGTTTCCGACTAACCTTGTTTATCATTTTTTTCTTACGAGTGTGTAAGAGAGATAAGAGCTCAGCACGCTAGCGAAAAATTGCTCTTTTCGTAATTTGCAAGCTCGTACACACGACAACATAATTATCAAGCTTTACATTTACAGTATAAGTTGATCTATTGTACTAAATTGTTCGGTCTAA
Source organism: Amphipyra berbera (assembly GCA_910594945.2). Classification (NCBI taxonomy): domain Eukaryota; kingdom Metazoa; phylum Arthropoda; class Insecta; order Lepidoptera; family Noctuidae; genus Amphipyra; species Amphipyra berbera. The sequence goes on along the minus strand of OU343126.1, from coordinate 11,187,579 downwards.
CGATTAATTAGGTTAATTAAATCAAGTATGACATATGTATTATAGGTACAAAATACAGAAGCACATTATAGCACTGCAAAAAGTAAAATTAGAAGAGCAAAATCGTTTGATAGAAGAACTTAAGTATAATAAGATTGTACAAGCTTCGCGTCAGTCAGTTGATGCTATGAGAGAAGAAATACGTAAAACGTATTATGAAATAGATCGCCATCTAAAGCCCAAGATAAAGTGCTTGACTAATGAGTTGCAGATCCCTGAAATTGACGGTCAGTACGCATAATAATTAATTGGTAATTGTATTGGCCTTTCTGAAATGCATGTATATTTATACAAAACTATTTTTAATTTCAGAACAATCACTCGTATTACAATGTTTGAAAGTTCCACAGTTTTTACAAAGGATGGAAAAAAGAGCTCGGGAACGAGAAGAAAAACATGCTATGATACGTGAGCGAAGACGACAGATGGAAGAAGAACGTATAAGAGTAAAACAACAAGTAAGTAGGTACCCTAATACATAACATAACATCACGCCTTGTAAACCCCGAAGGGTTCAGCAGAGGTGTTTTACTACACCCTCGTTTCGCCAGTTATGTTTAAGTCCCATGTAATAGGGGGCAAGCCTATTGCCATTAACCGGGCACAAATCCAGGCTCCGGGCTGTTACTGAGAAATTCCTAATGGAAAAACTCAATAACACAATAACATAACCTAATATGTAGGTACAAAATAATCTTGTAACTTAGGAACCTTTTATCGGACAAGAAAATATCGTTTTAGGCAGAACTGGCTAAAGCTGAAATGGATAAGGAAGAAAAAATTAAAAGAATACTAGAATTAAGGGAGAAGAGGAGAAAAGAAAAAATACAGAATATAAGAAAGAAACAATGGGCTTCAAGGTTGAGGGCGCTCATAGTTATGGCAGATTTGCACTATGAGAAATCTTTGAAGGCAAAATATTGCATAAAGCCTTTTCGAATACTGATGGAAATTAAGCGAGATAATATTGAAAAAGCTAAAGCTCATTATATTTTTCAACTCAAAAATAATACATTTTTACATTGGATGTGGCATACTGAGGATATGTGGATCGAAAGAAATTTCAAAGCAGAGAACTTTTGGCGCAAGAAATTACTCAAAAAGGCGTTGGAAGCTTTTAGAAGGGTGAGTATTTAATTTTATTATACTCAAAACAAAATAAGGCCCACCCTAAGTTAATTTCAAATTTTGTCTAAGAATAACTCTAATCATTAGCGAAGTTAAGCATTAGATTGTATAGTTGACATATTAATGAGTCCCCAATGTTTCGAGCGAAAATTTTAACATTGACTTCAAGTCGGTAGACAGAAAAGTGAAGTGCTTGAAAAAACATTCAATGCACAAATTCTGTCACTTGTGGTCTCAGTCCTATTCTGAGCGTTGTTGTAAGACGTGACTTTCTTTAACAGTTTTTTTTATTTCTGTGTTAATAGTGATTACCATGCCAGGTTCTCGCTGTCATATGGACACGGAAACCGCAGTAAGAGCGGTTACTATGCTTCAGGAGGGAGATTCTCAGAGATCTGTAGCAATACGTCTCGGTGTGTGGCGACCAGGAAACCGGGAGTGTGGCTAGGAGACCTGGAACAGGAAGAGCTTGGGCCACAACTGTCCAAGAAGACCGGTATATCAGATTAACTGCACGTCGGGAGCGTACTGTAACCGCCCGGACGTTACAAAACCGGCTGCGGCAGTCTACTGGTACACAAGTCAGTGATCAAACCATTCCTAATCGAGTCCACGAAGATGATGGTCAACGTTCCCGAGTGCGTGCTGATCGACTCCAACTGACAAGGGCCCATCGGGCAGCGCGCTTAAGGTACGCTCGCGAGCATTTGGACTGGACCATGGATAACTGGAGGACTGTACTCTTTACAGACGAATGTAAGGTGAAGTTTTCCAGTGATGACAAACGAATTCGCGTATGGAGAAAACAAGGCGAACGTTTTACAGAACCATGCATATAGATATACATCTACGGAACAGACTGTTTTGGGGGTCCAAGTGTTATGGTATGGGCTGGAATAAGCTTGGTAGGCAAAACAGAGCTGGTAATTACCGGGTACCGTGGTACCCGGTAATAGGGCGGTAGGGTACCGTGACCGCCGCCAGTTACATTGAACGGGTAATCTGACCTCATGTCATACCATTTTCACAAAGAGTGGGCGCTGGTTTTGTTTTTATGCAAGATAATACTCGCGCACATACGGCCCGTGCCACACAAAGAGCACTTTCTGACGCCAATATCAAGGTTTTGCCATGGCCAGCAATGAGTCCCGATCTCAATCCCATCGAGCATGTATGGGATCAATTGAAAAGAAGCCTCAAAGAGAACTACAGCCATGTGAACAGTCAACAGGAGCTCATCAACGTGCTAAGAATTTGTTGGGAACGAATCCCGGGACAAAATGTTACCCATCTCATTGAAAGTGTACCAGACAGACTCAGAGAGTGTATACGGAGCAGAGGAGGCCCCACTCGCTACTAACCATAACATTTTTCATCAAATGGTAGCAGAAAAATGGTGATAGACAAAGTTTATTTTTCCCATTATTGTGTGTTTATTTCCCTAAAAAGTGATTTTTGTGTGTAATTTGTTAAAAATAAAAATCATTTATTGTCGACTAAACAATTTCTAAATCCCTAGTCTTAACATATCTATCCATAAAAAACAGTTATCATTAATATTTTTAAAGGACAGTCATAAAACGTGGTTGGGCCCTATTTTGTTTTGAGTAGATTACCTATATAGCAATTTTTACCAGACTTCGCGACAACAAAAGGAAGGGTTTTGTTTTTACGGTATTTCTCTTTTATTGGGTCTGTAACTGCATAAGCTAGACAAAGATTTTTTTCAAAAACTTAATTGTATTTCAATCGAATGCTTGCATTACTACCTAACAGCTTTATCCATAATTACTATTTTCATGAAGTAATAAATACATTTTACTCATTCCAGAACCACCATGGCTTAGTTTTGAAGAAACAAGTAGCCGACGACTACTACGATCTATATCTCACGCAGATGGCTTTCAGAATGTTATGTGAAGGCACAAATGTGATCAAAAAGGAAAATGAGATTAAGTGGCAGAAAGCAGTTTTGTACCATGGCAGGTAATTATAACATTAGTGTTGTGCATTAAACAAAAACACATATTTATTGGTTTCAGGAAATTCATGGTAGCAATTAGTTTGGTCGAAATTTTTGATTTTTGTTTTCCATGTTATCATGGCATCGGTGTTATTTTGCGCTACATCTTCGATGCTAATGAGTAAAATAACCCAACATAATCCCTTAATAAAAAAGGTTTTATCTTGCAGTACCCATGCAGCATCGGGATTTGAGGATTAAAGGTTGAAATTATTATAATGTTGTGTGTTCTGCCTAGCTTTTTCCCAACCATTTTGGGGTCGGAGGGGTCTCGAAGTGTAACGAACGGTCACCCATCCACGGACTGACCACGGCAAGCGCACTACAAATATATTATTCAAGAAACATTCCGATTTTGTGAATTCTTTTTAGGATTCCGTACCAAAATGGTACAAAAGGACTATATGGTGCGACTTCGTCCGTCTGTCTGTAATACAGCTGTTTATTTCAGCAACTACTAATGCTATCGACTTGAAATTTGGAATAGTTTTAAGTAATGCTTGCCTACCTTTATTGCGTACCAATAATACCATAGGAGGTCTGCTGTATTTTACAAAACAAAGTTTCAGATAATTAATTAATTACTTAGAATCTGAAAAAAAAAACTTTGGTAAATTTTATATTGTATGGAATTCTCGGTGCGTGATTTTACTCGCACTTGACCGGTTTTTTTAAACTCGTGGGAACCCTTACTATTTAATACTGCCGCTGCACATAATATCCTATATCGGAAAAGCAGTCCGGTACACAGAATTGAAGGAAGGGTCCCACAGGGAAGTTTTGTGGGCCCTATACTACAACTCGTGCATCTATACTTCGGACCTTTTAACAACTGATGCTGTACAGATAATTTCCAGACGTCATTATTTTTCAATGCTCGGATGTAAATCAGTATATCACAATATAGCATCATACATTTATTTACCACCTACCAAGACACATGTTTTACATGGTGCACCCACATCGTCACAAAGTAATAAGCTCATATTTAATGGTGATAAACTCTACTGGATGATTTATATCGAAGATAAGTGTCCTAGGAAAACAAACTCACGTTCTACAAATGTTCACTAAAACCGATGTGCTTTGTTTAATGTTTCAGCAATCTCCTCTTTAAAACTTTCACGTGCTGGAGGACATTGCCAGCTTTAAATGCTTTGAAAAGGGAACAAGAAGCCAGGAAAGCAAGATGGCGAGAGAAAGTACTACAAGTTGTACCTGACTACACACCGCCTGAAGATTAACTACCTACTAGAATTTAAGATATTTTTTTTGCTATTAATACTTTTAGGCGTGTTCCCTGACTTGCAATCACTTACAACAGCAACAAAATCAAATTAAATTTTCCGGAAATAAAGTGATAGCGACAATAGCAAAAAAATAAAACGATGTTCCTTTGATCGATTTAAGGGGCAGAAGCCCGTGAAACTCATCCTTCACTACATACGACACTACCTACACTGCAGTTTTATATTTTTTTCCTATATGTATTTATTACGACCAAACCTGAGACTAGACGTAATAGTGTTATCTATATCTCTTGTAAATGCTATACGATTTTTATCAAACTTTGAATTTTCTAAACGGGTTCAATGTTCCTTATTCCGAGCATTAAATAATTTATGCTGGATGTATTTTAGTATCTTTATAGTTAAGAGTTTTAGCTTTCATAATCCTAGTTAAGAAGGTAAAAAAATATGTGTGAATAAAATTATTATGATTTCATCAATAATGAACTCAAGTGACTCAAAGCAAGGTCTATTACAGAAGTTTTATTTTGCACTAGCTGTTCTCCCGCCGTTGTGCCCGCGTAAATAATTTGACCACAGCGCCAACTATCGGATATGAGCATAGCTACGAACCATCGCCTCGACAAAACAAATATATTGTGTAAATATGACCTCAATCGGTAAAGTCGTTCTCAAGTTATGGCGTGACCAAAGGAAATAGAGATACATTTTTATATATATACTAGCGACACGCCCCGGCTTCGCATGGGTGCAATGTAGATACTAATGTTGGGCATATTAACCTTCCTCTTGAATCACTCTATCTATTGCTGAAAACTGCATTAAAATCCGTTGCATAGTTTAAAAGATCTATGCGTACATACAGACAGCGGGAGAGACTTTGTTTTATACCGTGTAAAATAAAATAAATAAAATAAAAATATAGATATTTAGCTGATATGTGTGGGTTTAGGCCTCGTTTATGGAGACGCGCGAACCGCTGCGTTTTCCGCCGCGTACAACATACAACTACATCAAAAATAATACGCAGCGATGACTGGTCTCCGGCAAAGACTACAATATAAAATAGGGTAGTCTCCGGTAAACGGTGTACCTACTGTAATTCATCGTCATAATGCTCCGCGAGTCCATTAACGAGGCCTTACCGTTTAAAATGTGTTAGAAAGAAAAAACAAAGAGTAAATACAATTAAATTGATTTTATTCATACTTAGATAATTCTTAAAACACAATAACCTATAAAATACATTTAGAAGGTACATCGTGAATTGTTTATCTATAGGTACTATCATCCTCATCCATATCATATTATAAAGTGGAAAGATTTGTATTTTTGTATGTAACGAATTAACTTAAAAACTACTGGACCGATTTCAAAAATTATTTTGCAGTTAGACAGCTACATTATCACTGAGTAACATAGGCTATATTGGAATAAAACTTCTTACGCGGGCGGAGCCGTGAGGACACAGCTAGTAAATTATAATAAGCACCTATAAACTGTATGGGTCGATGATCGTGAAAAAGACCAAGAATATTATTAAAATGCGTGCTTAATTATTTTATCTCTGCCATGTACCTATTTATTTTAATGTTACTTAAATATTATTATTTAATCATAAGGTAATCGATATGTAACGTATAAGAGTAAGAACTAATATTGCTAGCATATTGCTGGGTAGGCTTATGAAGCTAAACGCAATCAAAAACTAATAGAAATGTACATCAAGGAGCCAACGCCCGCGCTTGCTGTGGGTGTTGGCCACTTGGTGCCTTGAGATCTTGCTTTAACTCCACCTACATGTTTATATTCATTCATTCAATTCATAATTATTTTTTTAGCTGTAATTATTAATGTACTACATAATTCAAACACAATGCAAATTGTTATATGAATAAATAAATAAATAATATAATCTAGGAAAGTTGCAGTGCCACAAAAGGACGCTGGCGATGAAGATATAAAAATTGGGTGCCAGAGTTTCGAGTCTCTCGTTTTTCAAACTCGAGTCACAATCTATGTATGTACGACGTCAATTATTATTTATGTATTTTCTATTCTTGCAATGTGTCTTATGAATTCTTATTATATAAGAGCAACAATATATTTAATGTTTGTAAAAAGGAAGGAAGTAAGTACGAGTTACCTATGAAAGTAAATTATTGACTTGAATGATATGACTTTTATTTTTCAAATGACGTTAAGATATTCCCTTAATTATTTACTAGCAATACTTAAGATAACAAATAAAGCGAAAAGGCTATGGTTTTTATTATTAGTCTTTCTAATATTTTACAAAACTGTAAATCACAGTGCATAAAATAAAAAATAAAACAGCTACTTCTATTAATAAATAGTTGTCAAGAGTATGACAGAAATTACATTGTTATAAATAATGCCCTTTTCACGGAATAATAATACCGTGATATTATTATGCATTTAACGATACACACAAATATTTAGCAATTCATTCACAATGAATCAAGAATGCATTGCATTTTGTATTGAAGTTAATTCTGAACTCAGGATACAATGATTTCCTTCATACATTCAGTACATTGACCAATTTTTTCCATTGTGGTTCTGCAAAAAAGCATCATAACATGTAGATAGTTAAATTATAGGTATCTGAAACATTTTAAAAAGGGTTCCTTTATTTGTTTCTACTTACTGCTGTATTTTGGTATGTAGACGAGAAGTTGTCGAATTAAAACCATGGCAATAACAAATAAATATCCCAATCCATAGACGCACGTAACGAAGCATATCGTCAAGCTGGAATTGTTTTGCAATATATTAAACAGAGGAAAATGTTGTGTTTCTTATTATTAAGATAATAAACGATTTTAATGATCTCACAAACAGTGCATGCTTTATCCATGTGTATACCAACCATGGATAATTGATTGAACGTAATATTTAAATTCGAAGTTAGACGGGATTTCTTCACTAAATATACATTAGCTTATATACTTTAGCTTCTATTTTTTAAATTGGCCTTATGCTACTGTAGAAAACTGCTAGCAAGTCAGCAAATCATAAATATTTTAAGCATTTGATGATCCAGTGCTAGTTAACATTATCTGCATGTTGAATATGAAAGATGATTTAAATGTATGTTAAGAAAAGTAAAGGGCCTAGAATGTACCCTTGGAGTACACCTACTTTAATTCAACCCAGCAGAGTTTATAACTTAGTACCTAGTTTTCATGTTTTCTAAATAGATAAGGCTACACAAGCTCGATGAGTCTTTTAAGTATACCATATTAGTTTAATTAAAGTTAGAATTCCAAGAACAACCCTCAGGACTACAAGAGTGACTTTGTGTATTACATTTCACATGTAATTTACCAAACCTACAGGATTTAAACAACATAAAACAAACTGCCTAAGGGTGATCTGGCAAATGATGAATGCTGAACAAGTATCACAAATTTTAAAAGAGTGCGCATGCCGCCGAGGCGAACTCGCCGGTGAGCGCGGCTAAAAAGTTTGCAATTTCACCTAGCGCAGTGTGAGAAAGATATAGGCGCAGTGTGAGAAAGATATAGACGCAGTAATAAGCAGTTAGAAGCTAGTGCATACTCCCATATTGTATTACGATGCTAGATAACGCACACAGTCATAGACAAAACGGAAAATGGGCGCGCTCAAAAAAGTTATTTGGGAAAAGCATTCTTAATAGAAAACCACTGAATGTTTCTATGCAAAATAATGTTCTTTAAACTTTCGAATAAATAAACTGAGTCTATTGCTAAATTATTTGAGGTTTTCATACACGCTAATAACATTGACGTCCAAAGTTAAAATAGGTATCTTTGGAGGCTTGAACTTCCAAATTAATATTTAGTTTGTTTTATTTAGCAATAAACCTAGATAATGTCGAGACAAATCCATATCATGCTTAGTGTAGGGTGTTGTATCATCAAATAGTGCAGTTATCAACTTTCTTTGTTTGTATGGAGAAATAAGTGATTTGCGCATCCTTGTCACTGCGTCATAACATTATCTACAGACTTACTGTGATTACTGGGATTATACAATCGGACTTTAACATACTAATTTTATTACTCATAGTATTTTATACACATGGTACTTGTTATCAATAAATTATTGATTACTACAATAATATAAAATACTTACTTGAAGTCATAATATACATAATCACAATCCTGGGGCATGAGTATAACACCATAAAATATGACAGGTTGACAAACTGTTGTTAAACCCAAGTTGGTCCCAAAGATCAGTGTAGCAAAAGCAAAGATTTGGCCAGCAAGGAAATAAATGTAGTTAGGTCTTAGCACACAGCAATCCCACCTGAAAAGGAACAGTTATTTGCATGAAAAAGTACTGAAGTATAAATTGTATTGTAAAACAAACATTACGTTTTATCTCAGTCTTCTCAGACAAACAAATTTAATTTATTATTTGATACATAGTTACCTACCATATTGAATGGAAAAATCTTTCATTGACTTCAATTTGACATACTTGACAGTAATGCGAATCTGAGGTCAAGACTGGGCTGAAACAAAATACAATTGTTTGTATATTGAGGTATATGTTTAATACTTAGGGCTCAAACGCACTAGCGACTGGCCGTGACGCGACGTCCCGTTGCGGTTGGCCGCAGCATATACGGTCTGCCGCAACGGCACGCCGTATTCCGGCTAACCGTATCGTCTCGGTTTTGTAGCGGTCCGCCGCATTTCGTCGTCAGTGCTTCTAGAAATGTTGGACATGATGGACGTAGAAGAAGTTGCTGTAGTTATTTATTTAAATTATCGTGGAAAACGTCGTCGTAAAAATAAGCGTGGAGAGCGTGCGGTGCGCCGCTATATTCAACCGGTGCGGCCCACCGCAGCTCCAAGACAACCGGAGCGGTTGACGGCTGTCCGCAAGTCAGTGCGATGGTATCAAGCGGTTTCATATAAAAATTGAAGTGCGGCCAACCGCAACGGCACGCCGCGTCACGGCCAGCCGCTAGTGCGTTTGAGCTCTTATCCAAATTCATTAACAGACGGCAGCACCACGGGAGCAAAAAGTTTGGCTTAGTCCTTTTCTAGTTGATATGGGCTATTTGGGTAATTCTCAAAAATAATGACGCAAGAATTTAAAAAAAATGTTGTGTTATGACAATTATGTTTTTTGGAGTTGAATGTAAGTGCAAAAATGAGTTTATTGACCTACTTAGTTATGCTTAAATACCTTTGGAAGTGTTAAATTTTTTGATGTGAAATCATGGTTGTGACTTTGGTTACCACGGGCGTGATAGTTGGATCCACGGGCATGACTATATAGTGCCACGTGTTGTGATGTTATTATTTTTTTGTAAGCTTTTTATTATTTCTGGAAGTTTTACAGAATACTTTACTAAGCATTAATAAAACTGTCTAGTTTCTGTGATTATATGCCATGGCGTGTGATTAAGTAGGAACCAAAAAAGGCGATTCTCATGAAAAAAAAACTAAGAATAAAACGTGTTTAACGTTACCTAAAAATCACAACGATGGACATAAAGTCACGCCCGTGGATCGAACTGTCATACTCGTGGTAACAAAGGTCACAACCATGATGTCTCATCAAAAAAATTAACACTTCCAAAGGTATTTAAGCATAACTAAGTAGGTCAATAAACTCATTTTTGCACTAACATTCAACTCCAAAAACATATATTATCATAACACAACTTTTTAAATTTTATTATTTCGTCATTATTTTTGAGAATATCACACCCAGCCACACTCTCTGTCTAACCAGGCCTTAAATCTTACACTTTACCTTTTTTAGGTGGCATTTAAAAAGAAGGAAAAAGGCAACTTATATATAAAACCAATGAATTAAACGCATATTAACAACAAAAATAAGCTTGCATTGTCAAAACCGTGGCGACAATCGGCGACATGTCACAACCATGCTGTCGCTGAAGCTATGGCTGTGATAATTTTGTGACTGCTATGGCTGTGACAATTTTAAGCCGTGGCGGTTATAACCTCAAAATCTTTGCGTGCACAATGTTTTTGATACAATTACCATAATCTCTTGAAAACTAATGATAGTAATAAATATTTATATTATTAATAAATAATATCAAAATTACTTTAAAAATACTTGTCTTTTAAATCAAGAAATGCAATCCTCTGCACCACGACAACTGACGTCATATGCAAAACAGACAGATGGCTTGTGTTGCCATTTATCCATAACTTTATTTCTGTTAACGCTTCTTTAATTCAAAAACCAGCCTTTCCGCAAATATTTTATAACAGACCATGGTTGTGACAAAAAATATGATCACACAAATTTGTTCAATGAAATAGGGTTTTATTTTTATTTTAGAATCTTTATATATTGATAAGCTGAAGAAATATTTAATGTAAAATATTTAAAAACATGAATAGAACCCCAACAATTGGACTGATTTCAAGGATTCTACGATTAAAACAAAAATTTCGGGAATCTCACACATGGTTGTGACATTTTATGTACTTCTGAGTATATAGCTATTTTCACATAAGACATGGGACCTTATATGATATCATAAATTAAACAAAAAGTAACAACAAATCATATGATTTAAGAAGTACATTTTTGTTTATGGCTAATTGCAATTGATTCTCAACAATCACACTTTTTTCTGTGAGAATAAGAATAACCCATTTATGTATTTTGCAGAGCAGTGGTGGCCCAGCGGTAAAGGCCCCGACTTACGAGTTGTATGTCGTGAGTTCGAACTCAGCCAGCCACATTACTTTGTGTAATTTATTTCATCACCACTGCTCTCAAAACGGTGAAGGAAAACATAGTGAGGAAACCGGCATGTCCTAGAACCAAAAATTCGAAGACATGTGACATCTACCAACCCGCACTGGGCCTGCGTGGTGGATTACAGCCCATTCCCTCTCACAGAGAGGAGGCCTGTGTCCCAGCAGTGGGAACATTATAGGCTGATGATGATGATGTCTTTTGTGTAGTCTTGGTCTGTGTTCACCAATAGAATGGGGTATACACTTACTGTTAAATACCGTACCTGTACTCCTTTCCCTTCGAAGACCCAGTGGCAAGTTCAAAATCAGCGACTGCCTTCATTTTGTAAAAGAAATAACATGTACATGCCAGTAGCAGCGAGAATATGAAATTTTCCAGTTGTGTTATTTCAAAGGAACCCAGCACACCACTTTCAAATACCAGAAACATACTTATTCCTGATGACATTGTCCATGAAAAGAAAAATGAGGACCTGAAAATAGTGTATGCATACTTTATGAATAGGTACCCCTTGTTTTTGGTCTGTATATAAATATTAGAAAATTTAATGGGGAGTTACTTGGATGTTTATTAATAGTATCTTCAACAATTTACTATTTACAAGACCCTGACTAATTTTATGAGTCATAATAAATAGTGAAGTAGAAGTTCAGTCTTTTATTCTTAAAATATGCTTAGAAATTTCAAGAAATTAACAATATTAATTTAAATTTACATTAATAAGTAAAGTGAAAGTGGGGAAAATCTATGAAATTTACCTGTTTTTCTGTCGCGGTCTGAAATGCACATATAAAGCACCCATACCGATAACCACCATAATTATAATAGTGACTGGGCGCGATATGGTGGCTATTAATAATAATCCTGGTAAAATAAGGTATGGCAAAATAGCATCTACATCAATCTTCTTGCCACTTGTTCTATTTGATCCATACGGCAAAAGATCTTGAATAGTCAACGTAGTAGTCACCATTTTAACTATTCCGTTCCTAATATCAAATAAAGCGGAATTTATTTCTAGTATGTAATCGTTAGTATTGTTTTATTTTTGTCAGCTTTCGTTTATTTGCTTGTTTTGCACGACGACATTTACCAAAACATTTACCACAACAAACCAGACACCAGTGAATCAGCGAATGAATAGTATCATTAATCTGTGTGAAATGTGAATAGTGATGTTAGATGCCAACTCAAGAATTTATGGCACCGACCGGCCTGTCAAAATTCTGGTACTTTATAAAACTATATTACGGGTTTTAGGAGAGTCTCAGGAATGAATTCAGGATCTTAGGGTACGTCCAAGGTTATCAATTTTGATTTATTTGAGGACATATTTAGACAATTCGGTAAACACACATCAGAGAGAGGCCTGCGTAACCAAAATAAACTCGAAGACTCGAACGAAACTGAACAGTGCTGCCAATAAAAATTTCTCGATTCCCCGCGTCAGTGTTGTCGATTCCCCGAAATTCCCCGCTCTTCTTCTTTTCCATCTCTGGGCGATAGTCGGACGACCTAAATGTACCACTTCTTTTTCCTCCAGCCATAATTGGACGAGCTTTTTTTTAGGAGCTCCCCTAAATGTTTCGCCCTTTCTTTACCGTTTTGTCGTTTTGTCCAGCTCTCTCTTGTGTCTTGGCAGCATTTGCGGACGCAAAACCTGAAATATTCCCCGATATTCTACCAATTCCCCGAAATTCCCCGATTTTGTTCATTCCCCGCAAATCGGGAATTTTCCCCGCAATTGGCAGCACTGAAACTGAAGTCATTAATGGGTCTATGGTATTCTTATAAAGTTATAATGTTATCTGTGGTAACCTTACTACAGATTAGATATGAGATATGTATCTACCATAGACTTGGGATTTTTCGGCCTAGTTCGCTACGCTCATGATATCTACCTCAGAATAATAACTAAAACATAGTAATCTGAGGTATTTACACTCTACAGTAGACTAGCGTACCATGTACTGTATAAAAATATTAGGGTACCTATACATGGTACGAACACCTGAATAATGGTACATGTACCATAATTATGGTACGCATGACATGACTGCATTAAACAAAGACAAAACAAGGAGGACATATGGACATAAGTGCTTATTACACTATTCGATTTTTAGGAAATCGGAAGGTGTGGATGGAGTTACACAGTTAGATTCCGATTTAGTGCGATTGGAAGGTCTCGATCGAAGGTTCCTAAATTGTTTACGATATAAGTAAGTGTAATTTAGAGCAGTGTTGCCAGATCGGATTTGTAAATTTACAGCGGTTTGATTATATACTTACAGTATTTTAGTATAAAAATACAGTATATCATAAAGTTAAGAGCGAAGCGAAGAGCAATAACAAGTATACCTAGTCTGGCCATAAATACTGTTACAATTAAAAATAAGAAAGATATTACATTTGAATTTGGAATCTGTCATTTTTATACGATTGTTCGTTGAGTTTTCTAATTTTGGCGCCAATACATTGTACAATATTTTGCGATATTAAAATGGAGTGGGGTGATAAAGAGAACCGAATAGCTGTGATTGCATTACACAAAGTTGGTATGGAGCCAAATGCAATTTTTAAAACTCTCCATACGCTTGGTATTAGTCAAATGTTTGTGTACCGGGCTATTAATAGGTAGGTACAATGAGACCTCCTCTGTTTGTGACAGAAAAACGTAGTGTTCGTACAAAAAAGGTGGTCAAAGCAGTAAGGGAAAGAATTCAAAGAAATCCTGTCCGAAAGCAAAAGATTTTATCTTGGGAGATGAAGATAGCACCCAGAACCATGTCGCGTATTTTAAAAGATGACTTAGGACTTGCAGCCTATAAGAGACGCACTGGTCATTTTTTAACTGATAATTTAAAAAAGAATAGGGTGGTAAAATCGAAACAACTACTGAAGTGGTACGCAAAGGGAGGTCACAGAAAAAAATTGTTTACGGATAAGAAAATCTTTACAATTGAGCAACATTTTAACAAACAAATTGACCGTATTTATGCTCAAAGCTCTAAGGAAGCTTCCCAATTAGTCGACAGAGTGCAACGTGGACATTATCCGACTTCAGTGATGGTTTAGTGGGGTGTTAGCTATGAAGAAGTGTCAGCCATATTTTTGTGAAAAAGGTATCAAAACATCGGCACAAGTGTATCAAGATACCATTCTTGAGAAGGTAGTTAAGCCCCTTAACAACACCATGTTCAATAACCAAGTATGGTCCTTCCAACAAGACTCGGCGCCGGGTCATAAAGCTCGGTCCACGCAGTCTTGGTTGGAAGTGAACGTTTCGGACTTCATCAGAGCTGAAGACTGGCCGTCGTCTAGCCCCGATCTTAATTCGCTGGATTATGATTTATGGTCAGTTTTAGAGAGTACGGCTTGCTCTAAACGCCACGATAATTTGGAGTCCCTAAAACAATCCATACGATTGGCAGTGAAGAATTTTCCCATGGAAAGAATGCGTGCTTCTATTGATAACTGGCCTCAACGTTTAAAGGACTGTATTGCAGCCAATGGAGACCACTTCGAATAAGCTTTTTATATTTTAAATTGTTGTATATTTATGTATTAAAATAACACACTGTAAAAGTAATAAATATTATTTGCAATAAAAAAAATGTTTTTTCTTCGTGACCATATTTATGGCAAGACTAGGTATATGGAAAAGTACATAATAATAAAAAATAAATGTATACATTTTTTCCCTGAATTTCTCAAAAGTACTATATTTCTGCATCATTTTTGGGAAAAATACTATATTTGATCAAAAAAAAGGTGGCAACCCTAGTCGTCGCTCCGATTTAGAATTCAATTTAGTGTAGTGTGATCACTAGCTTCTAATTTCCTAGTTAGATTGTTCCTAATTAGATTTCCTAAAAATCGAATAGTGTAATAAGCACTTTAGGAGGAATCAGAGAACTGAACAAAAGCACAGAGCCATCCATACATACTTACAAAATCCCATTCAATGGGGATCCCATTGAAGAGCATCGCTCTATTCGCTCCGGTGTTGCCACTCTATGTATAATGATGCACTATGAAGGATAATCATTAATCTGACATGATACACATATTTTCTAATAAGTAGTTCGTTGTAAAGTATCTGAAAATTACTAATGACAATATAATTGGCAAACGCGAAGAAAACATTTTTACCAGTAAAGGTCTCACGGACAGGCGCAGCATGTAGTGGCCTACTTTATTTATTTTGGAAAAAGAAACAAAAATATTTTTTATTCTTCCCGTACACTGCACTCGCAAGACGTAACAAAATCATGTCTCGATTGTTGAGATAACATAATTTTCTAACATTATTGTAAAGACACAAATTCCCTATTAAATCTATACTAATATTATAAAGAGGAAAGATTTGTATTTTTGTATGTAACGAATAAACTTAAAAACTACTGGACCGATTTCAAGAATTCTTTTGTCCTTAGAAAGTTACATTATCACTGAGTATCAGTTAGGCTACGGGCGGAGCCGTGAGGACACAGCTAGTAAATAATAAATGCATGGAAAAGATTTTTATTATCCTGGCAATTGAATTAAATTGTCAATATCACAAATTACGACTATTTGCCATTTCCCAGGATTCAGAAGAGTTGGAAAATATGGTTCCTAGCTTTCATAGCTAATACAAGGGTTGTCACTTCTTTTTAAATATTTTGTTCGAAACCGCTATTTTAGATTTAAAACCGATCTTATTTTCGGCATTAGTTTACGCACCCGAAATCCATAGATATACCTACTCAAGAAGCTTATTACCTACCCTTGGATATACCTATGTATTAACAATATCTTCAAAATTCACATGGCATCTTTATTTTGTGAACCGACTTCATTACTACTTTAATATTAATAAAACGTGATTCTAATGGTACGTCCTCTCATAAACTATTTCACTGCTATTCGAAACCAGAAAGCGAAAGCCCTGGAGTTTATGTCCCGAGCTGCGGTATGGCAGCTCGAAACGTAAGCTCCGCCCACTTTACCCCGCAACTCCCGCACGATTGCTCTGCAATAAGGTTCTACGCAAGTTCTACGTTGACTGAATTCACCGAATGTAAGGAGTAATATGGGTAGATTGTGGTAATAATAAGAATTTTACAAAAATATTAAGGTTGTATACAGTAGTTCCGTGATCGTTAGCTTTTCATTACTTTATGGTCAATTTAACCTTAACTAAGTTATGCATTTTTGTAGACTCTTGTCCCTGCCAGAAACTCTGACTCCCTCCCTGGTAGTTGGGCAGGGGTCGCGGCATCCGACACATGCGCCGTGTCAGTCAACAACAGATTGCGCGCGCACGCGTAACTATAACTAACGCTGTTTTTTACCTTATCCGCCGGTAGCGATATACCGACCAACCAACAGTATTGATCGGGTGTTCGCCACGAAACGGCGTCTCGAAAATGCGACACGATTTTTTCCGCGCTTAACCTGTGTTCGACTACAATTTGTATACCCGATACCTACCCTAAAAAATGCTCAAAATGGAGAAGTGCTAAAAGGTTTAATAGAGTGATAGCTCTACAAGTTGACGAAATGTCCAAGGTAAGCGTTATCGCACATAAGCCATTGTTAGAACTTGGATTGTGGTGTTGCGGGTAGGTAGTTGCAAAAATCACTGCCAAGGACGGATCACGATAGTAGATTTTGTATGATTTCTGAAACCTACCTAATTAGAGACTCTTCGGTAACTTGGAATGAAAACGGACCAACGCACTAATGTTACATAGAAAAATTGATAAAAATAAATGTCTGTCTGTAAATTTACTGTATCATTGGATGGTTGGAATTGTTATTTCCTAATCTGTAACAGTGTTCATTAATCATTTTCTTCAACCTCAGTTTTCCTTACGTCGCCTTTTATGACGAAGAAACAATATAATGTAAACCGCAGTGCTCTGTTGGCCTATCTTGTGACTAGCTACATATACCAAAGCTACTACATCTGGGGAAGTATAACTAGGTTCTTTTACGTTATAGATGTGTTTATGTATGCCTTTAAGATTATTACATGACTTTATCTCGCATGTCGTGACGGCTTCGTCACAGAATTAATTAAATGAATCAATCTGGTTTCATTCAGAATGTCGTATCACTCGTATCGTTTGAAGTATTGATCAAGTCTTTCATGTACATACCCACAATGATTCGCATACCTGATGTAACAGTATCACAATCCTCCTTGCTATTTTTGTTAGGTATCATTGTTTTGTATTATATATTCTACCTGAATATATTTGTAATGGAGATTGTGAAAAAGTAACGGACCAGTTTAGGGTTAATAGATCATTGCTCAGGTTAATAAATAGATGAATTGGTTTGTAGAACTACTTCATTATTGTACCTACTTGGACAAATACCTAGATGAGACAAGTTATTCGTCAAATCTTTAGTAATTTTTCAAAATCATTCGAACACAAAACCTGACTGTCGCGGTATCAGATTAATTTTGTGTCTGCTCTCATCTTTGCAGCCGGTTTTTCAGAGCCTGTTTTGATCGCCATCTTCGTAGTAGTTTGTAATGTCTGTTTTTTCTGCGATTCGCCTTCAATTATTATTCGAGGAACTTAAAACTTTTCTCTAATTAGGAATATCTTCTCTACTGGAATAAATGTCGACTTTTTTTCGAGAAGATGCAACAGAGACATTTTCAGCACACTGTCAATACTGACATAGATTTAAACTAAGTAGGTATCTAGCTACCTATATCTGTCTATACTGTATGTTTTAATTCTCACGGTGTCATACTATGGTGTTTTTATGATTATAAGATCACATCTAGCTCTGTTATTCTTTTTGCCCGGCAATGATCTTAATTAAATTCAATTGCTTGCAAATTGAAGTAATCAATTTAGGATGTTACGTTAAACAATTTTGTTGTGCAGAATCTTCTTTGCTCACGGTTTTATTTAGGTGTGAGGTCAACATAATACAACCCTAATTTCTGAGCTTACGTCATCCATGGCAAAAAATTAACCACAGGTCGTTGACAGGACAGTGTCAGAGATTTTTTGCCCACGAGCAAATCGATGCAGAGTTTGGAACATCTACATCATCTGAGTTTTATTATAACTGTAAACGATCAAGTTTTGAATTAAATGTTTATTTATTTGAAATCGGAAGAGGTTACGAATTACACTTGCTTGAAAAAAAATACTTCGTAATGTTATACGTAAGTATAATTGCGCACTGTTTATAGTTCGATTCAGTATACTTCCTAGCAGGAAATAAAAAAATCATGGTGGCATTAGAACATTTGGTTAATTACACATTGATTGCTTGCGATCAAATTATAGCACACTATGCTTCAGTCCGATACGAATGATTCGTAGAAAGCTATCGTGGCTAAAGTTTCAAACTGTAAACTGATTTCCATTGCACCACGAATACTAGATATTGGCTGCACTCACGAAATGTTTTTGGTTACGACCAATCAATAATAGCCAATGAATTATATTGTGAGCTGGTTTTTGAACAACTGAATGCGCAAGCAATCAAAAAACCTTGGTTAAATATGTATATAATCAAGAACCAGGCTGTAAACCGGTACAATATTATTATTTTAGACGTATCGTATGGCATCGTGTCGGATCGGTAAGTATGGATTGCACGTTTCAGCAGTTGCGTTGCGATGTTGGCAATCGTCAATAATTTATTAACGTTTTTACCTACTTTGTTAACAGTGATACGAGGGAAAGTGTAGCGCCTCCGTGTCAGCGTCTATTGCACTTTCGTATTCGAAAATGAAAAATACTTTCTTCGGGTTACCGGGACCCTAAAATAATTCGTGAACATTTTAGTTTCAACAACGCAATTCGTACGAGCATGACTTAACGCTTAGCATACAATTAGCACAATTTGACTCTCAAATGGGTGATTACACTTAGATCCATTAAAGAAATTATCTACTTACATATTTTGTCGTCTGAAACTTCACCTTCTGCCGTACCTTCGTACCTATTTAATAGAAGAGGTAATAGGGCCTATGGGGGCCTCTTTGGTCACTAAGACCTGAAAAGATCTATTGTGAAAAGTCTTAACGTTTACCTACAGTAACAGTAATAACAGTAACCCCTCGTTTACACCTAGGTATAAAACATGTATTCTACATGTATCAGATATTTTTTCGAAAAAAATATTACAAATATGCATACCTACTTTAAGTAGCAAATAAGTATGTAGATCTTTGAAACACTTGTTTGAAATATTTTACACATGGTCATTAAGTGTTAAGACTAAGTAATTTCTTTTAAAAAGACCTTTACACAAATTATGTTTACAACTTGCTTTGAGGTGTAAACGGGGGGTTACAGCATTTTTCTAAGTGCCGATTTCACCAACGTCGAATAATTTTAATCGAGGAATAATTTTGACGTTTTGACAGCTTTTGTATAGGAATTCTGTCAAAACGTCTGACTTATTCCTTGGATAAACGCTATCCGACGTTGGTAAAATCGGGCCTTAGTCCCTTTAATTCAGAAGAAAGACAACCGAACTTGATGGATGTTAGTTAGGGTAGGTAAGTATTGGGCACGCCGCGATAGCGGCGGTAAGACCCGTGATGGAGGAGTGGCTGGAGAGGCGTCACGGCGCCCTCAGCTTCCGGCTGACGCAGGTACTCTCGGGACATGGCTGTTTCGGGAAGTACCTGTGTCGTATAGGCCGGGAGCAGACGCCAGGTTGTCACCACTGCGACTGCCCCGTGGACACGGCCCTGCACACTTTGCAGGCGTGTCCAGCATGGGGGTCGCAGCGCCGCGAACTAGTCGCGGCGATCGGCGGTGACCTCTCGCTTCCGGCCGTGGTTCTGTCCATGGTCGGGAGCGAGACTGCGTGGGAAGCCATCGCCTCTTTTTGCGAGGAGGTGATGGCGACCAAGGAGGTAGCGGAGAGGGAGAGGGAGGCCGCTTCTTCTCTCCCTTCTCGAGCTAGACGCACCGGGCGCCGGAGGGCGCGTGACGATCTCCGGCCACCCTAGTGAGTGGCCTGCGGGCGGCGGGTTGGGGAACCCGTCACCCGACCAGTAACGGGCCCAGGGAGGATGGCGCGCCGTGTTCCGCGCGCGCCTCTCGGACGGATGTGGGGCAGGGGAGCAACTGCCCCACCACAGGAGAGGTCCACCAGAAGAAGCTGGTGGACACGGACCTGCCGGGGTCGCGGTGCATGCAACAGCGAATCCCGTGACCCCGGCCTTAGGTCAGAAGGAGGGACACCGTGGGGTTTTAGCCGGTAAAAGTCCGGCACACCCCCCCGTCTTCCCCAGACGGGGGACAGTCCATGAGGATTTCCCCACGGAAAAAAAAAATTACATTATGTGTGGTTAGGGGTTCCCGAAGTGCTAATTTTCTGTGTGGTGCAGAAACTCATTCTTGCCATAGTCCAATTAAATTTATCATACCTAAATAGTGAATAGGATGGATTAACACAGAACAGAAGTTCACAGTGAAGTAATTTCCTTATCTTGCGAATCTTCCATTTTAGATTGCTTTAAAACATACAGTCCTTGGTGAGGCTCCACTGACCTTTCCTTTATTTTCAATGGCTATGGCAAAAAGTGTACACTGCGGGCGGAAATACTTGAGTAATCAATACCTGTTTGAAGGCAATAAAAAACATAAAATTAATTAAAAAACCAATTGGGACATATCTTACATATCTATGGACATCGTTTCTTTATTCTAAAGGACATGGTTATGATTTCTAGTTACCTTGTATCATATTTCACAACATATTAATTTAGCCACCTTATTTCATTTAAAATTGTGTAAGTTTCACACAAGAATTTGTTCGCAAACCCTCAGACATATCTAGACACGCGGCAGCGTGTCAAGCCAAGTTCAAAGGAAAAAGGAACTGGCGACGCAGCAGCCGTGTGTTGTATTACACGAACCATTTGAAGCCACTTTTGACGCCTTAATAACTCAAAATCTATTTAACATAAACACATGAAATTTGGTTTACTTATTAGGTAGAACCCCTTAGATTAACAAGAACCCCAAATTTCATAAATACAGCTCAAACGGTTATTGAGATATTAACGTCTGAAAATCGGCATTTTTAACACTGACTGACATATAGATCAAAAACCTAACCCACTTCCAGATGACCTAGAAAGTTGGAATTTGGTGTTCAGCTGGATAATTATGTGTATACAAAGGAAAAAGTCAGAAAACAATGAATTTTTACTATTTGAATTTTTTTTCAAGCAATCGATTTTTATTACTTAGTGCCTTTCGAAATTATAATAGCAACAAACTTTTTCTTTAGCAGGAGAATAGGTTCCATGATTCCATGATGAAAGGTCGCTTTTATCGTTTGTATACCAGATTATTTGATTCAAGTGGGAAATAAAAATATAACTAACAGGCAAATGATAAAAAAAGTTAAATAAATGGAGGACTTTCCATATACTTCTAACGTTCAAGAAATTGTAAAAAATTAACACAAAAAGAAAACTATACAGCGTAAACGTTTTACAGATCACTTTTGAATGATGAATAATAATAATTTCTTTACAAAAAGTAATGAAATCCCATCAAAAACATAAATGTGAAAATGGGAGCCAAGTTCAATAATAAGAATATGCGTAGTTGTCGACTTCGCGAACAAAAGAATTGAGATTTAAGTGGGTGCCAAGTTCTGTAGATAATCCTGAAATTTATTTATTCAAGATTTGACTTGGCTAGTTTTAAAGTTAGGTACCTATCTTATATTTGGCTAATCAACTTGTCTTCTTTATGTTATACGCAAGTTACTCTTTTTATATGTCTAAGGACAACATAATTATCTTACTCTTCTAAAAATTTGGTTTGCTGGTAAAAACTAGCCAAGTCAAACTTGAATAAATAAATTTCAGGATTATCTACAGAACTTGGCACCCATTTAGATCTCAATTCTTTTGTTGGCGAAGTCGACAACTACGCATATTCTTATTATTGCACTTGGCTCCCATTTTCATATTTATGTTTTTGATGGGATTCTATATACAACCTACCTACCTATTTTTTACAAAATATTAACACGCATTTAGGTAGGTAGGTATGCCTTGGTGTTTAGTATTTTGTGCTTCAAAATAATGTACCTACTTAAATAAAATGAGGAACATTTTATTTATATTATTTTGATAACTGGTTTCGCAGATCTAAATTTATTTTCAACTTGAAGGTAACTAACTATTCGAGTCTTTAAAATGTCTGGGTATTTTCAATATTTACAATAAGGTGTTCGTATATAATGAGAAGTCGTGACTTGCCACGAACTTAAGCTGGAGGCACCAATGTGTTTGCCTTGTGTTTATGGAAAATAAGCGTCCACGACCGATGTACCGACACGTAAGTGATGTTCAAGACGTCTTTTACGAAAAAAAAACAAGGAAAAATACTGTCGAGTTAAATATAAAATATTTTAGTAAGTTGGTACTCATTTGTTTAACAATTTATCATAATTATTTATCGACATTGCTAATGACCTCAGTACCTATACGTTTTAATGCCATTAAAATCATAAACCTATCGATCATTAGTAAAAATTAAGTCTATAAATGATAATCTACTGGGTATTAATGATGTTGTTGCATGTTCGGTTTGTTGGAATGCGTAAATGATTATGTTATGGGTAATAAAGAATAATCTTTTTTTCTAAAAAGCGGAAAAGTATTAGATACCTACTAGAACAATGTACTATTTAATGTTTTCGATGTGAAGGAAGTAATAAGAACACAGTTCCTGGTATAAATTAATTAATTTAATAAAATTAAGTTCAAGGTAACGTTGTACAAAACATCCTGAATTGCATTTAAACCTCTGTTACTTTAACCTTCAGCTAGGTACAAGTTAATCTAAATCGGAATCAAAACGATTTTTATTAAATCTTAAAAATATTACTTAAAATACTGTCACTGTCAATTTGGAAAAAACTATTATTAGGTACCAAAACATAACGCTTAATTATAATCAAAAGTTTCGTTTTTGTTATATCGTCTTAAATATCACCATAAACTTTCTACGGATGCTTACTTACACGAAAAAAGACTAATTTCGCAAACACATGTATGCCCTGTTACTGGGTTACGAAGGTCTGATGGCAGTCGCTCCGTATAAAATACTGGTATTCAGCCGAATCTTGTTAGACTTGAAGCTGACCCCAACGTAATTGGGAAAAAGCTAGGCGTAACATCTATCCGAATATGCTCATAAAAGAATTAGAGTTTCACCTTATTTGTGCCTTACGAAATAATCACTTTTAGTGTGAAACTCGTGTAATATTTTTTTATTAAGTTAGGTAGATAGGTACCTATTGTACAAGACTATTGTATGATACACGATTTAATCACAAGAAATGATGGTCAAGGATTAAGCCCGTACGAGGAAAAAAACTTGTTTTATATTGCCAGAGCATGTCCAGCCGAAGGCATGCAAGATTAATGCCAGGCAGTTACATTAGTTAACCATATTGTACACTAAGTATCGATATTACCTACTCCATTTGCACTTGATATAAAACGTAGAAATCGATATAAGTAGCCTACATTTGAATGTTTTTAAGATTAGTTATTACCCCTAGGTTCTAATCAATAACCTTTTACTGTGTCGCAGCCCTTTTGTACCCCAAATTAGGTAACGATGTTATTTCGCCTAGATTTTAGACCATTGAAATTTTAGTCTTCTAGACTCTAGAAGACAACCGTGCTAAGTATAAAAAATTGAGTTTCGGACATTTTAATGCCAAATGTATTAAATGAGCATGTCGTACCATTTGTACTCCTCAGAGCGCTAATTTTTCATCTTTTTCTACCCAAATCGTAGCTGCATATTAAATAAGTGACATGAAAATAAGGACAAAAAGCCAAAGTCTTTTAACTAGCAATACTATAAATTTCAAAATGTAATAAATAACCTTAAATCATTTCTCTTTGATTATCCCAAAAAGATCAAGTATCCGTATTAAGTGATTTTATTAGATGGGTAGGTACAACTGACGATCCGGTTTTTAAATAATAAGTGCCATACAAAGACACAATAAGGTTAAGTGAACATTTATTAAATACTAATTTAATATTCAACGGTACTAATATTGGTATTTTTTAATGTTTCTGTATTTTTTCCATTATATTTCATAGATGGATATATTTCTTTAATATGTAGTACCTACTTACATTATGATAAAAGTGTGCTATATTGGTCATAACAATCGTAGCGGTGTAAA
Source organism: Amphipyra berbera (assembly GCA_910594945.2). NCBI lineage: Eukaryota > Metazoa > Arthropoda > Insecta > Lepidoptera > Noctuidae > Amphipyra > Amphipyra berbera. Next base: position 11,163,153 of record OU343126.1, on the reverse strand, counting down.
GTGCGCGAGCCGTAGGCGTGCGCGATTAGGGAGCCGAGGTGAGGTGTAATGATCGATGCACACGCGTTTCATACGACGTTTTTCAACAAACTTACGAGGAAAATAATAGACTTTAAAGGTAGACGCATACTTATCAGAGCCGAAGGAAGCGAAAGAGCCGAAAGAATCGAATTTTAGAATTACTTGTATGAAATCCTATGAAACCTCGCACACTTATCCGCGCCGAATCGTCCGATTCGGCCGATTCGGATAAGTGTGCGAGGTTTCATAGGATTTCATACAAGTAATTCTAAAATTCGATTCTTTCGGCTCTTTCGCTTCCTTCGGCTCTGATAAGTGTGCGTTCACCTTAAGTTTCTAATACAAAAGTATTTGTGAAAAATGGCGCGTGGATTTCTTTGCAAACATATATCATTAATCTGTGGTGCCTGTGGCCGAGTTAGCTATGCGCGCTCAGGTGAAAGACAACAGGGCAAACAGCCTAATATTAAAAAAGAAAGATTATTTTTGTGTTTATAACACAAATTAATTTTAAGCGAGGGATAAGGAAAACAGCAGGATGCAATGAATGGTAGAAAAAATGCGAGCGAAAGCAAATGTTCGTGCAAAAAAAAATCCTGAAAAAATATGACAGTACCAAATGTGACAACAATGCTGCGGGGTGATGCGACTGTCGCCCTAAGCAACCTCCCTGGTCGGCTATTGTCACACATTAAACAATAAATTTTATGCGTCGCGTACATTTTTTTTTTTTTTTAAATGAGTTAATTCACCGCAGACATTTCGGAAATACAACATGTATTATTTATATTACTATAAATATTACTTATTCTACTTAAGCTATGCGAGTCCATCACATTATACATATGTTTACTTATTTAATATTATTATTATTGTTTTTTTTTTTTTTTTTTTTTCTTATAATATACACATTTACATTATTTCGTTGATACTGGTGGTACATGCATTGACTCAATAAAGTGGATGCATGTACCGGCAGGCATCATTTTGACATGCAGGTATAACTTAGCTATGCGCTGATGCATGCGCCGACTCAATAGAGTCGATGCCTGCATCAGCACACACACTTAAGACTATATTACTACTATAAATATTATTTAATGATTTTAATTTTACATGCTATAGTTGATAACGCAGAATGCATCATCAACATAATTATGTTATGGTTTGTTTGATTTCTTGGTATCTCTCATGGAGATACCGTCGCGTACATTAATGAATGTTAATTTGCTGACAAAATTAAATAACTTAATGAAACTAAATATTTATTTATCATATTTTAATTAACACAGTTTATTTATTCTATTTTTATAATAAAAACGTTTACTATTTTTTAGGCGTAAAATCTGTTGCTACGATTTAAAAAAAATGTAAAGTGAAATTCATAGACATATTATATCCTACCTTTAAACGAGCAATTCTTGTATATATGTATATTATAATCTGAATCTCGGAAACGGCTCCTACGATTTTCATGAAATTTAGTATGCAGGGGGTTTCGGGGGCGATAAATCGATCTAGTTAGGTTTCATTTTTAGAAAACGCCGATTTACCAAAAAAATATCGAGCAAAGCTTGGTCATCCAGGTACCATCATTAATCTGTGGTAAAATGCAGTAGTGCAGTAATGTACAGTAAAAACCACGCGTGTGTTAAAAGCATTATGAACTAAGGTGCATTATGAACCTAAAAGCGTTGCAATAAGAGCCAATTTACGAGCAAGTGTGTTGAAAAATTAATTATTACACAGATAAATAATCTAACTAGCAGTGAAGGTATACAAACAATAACAATTACTTATCAAAGTTTTATGGCAACTTGTCAAACTTTAAACTGCTCTCCTGAAAAACGACCAATCCTGTAATTAGCGCGTTTGTCTTCTAGAAATCTAGACCATCGATTTTATATTTATGTACTTAGACCTTTTTCTTACCATTGCTGTCCTCCTATATTACTAGTATCGATATAACGTACGGCTAAATATGCCAGGTTGTCGTATCTGCTAAAGCAGCTGCGGAATTTTACTCGTGCATAAATAATACCTTGGCAGATGGGTAACAAATTAAAATGCAGTCATTTCCTTCTTGGCGTGCACTGACTTGAGAATAGGTACAACTTTCAAGGCAATCGCAGGATTCACCAGGGGAAAGTCAGATTTTTAATGTTCACGTATTTCAAAGTATTTTATCACAGTACAATCTGAATATTTGAATCGCTATTTTTACATTATGACGCTGATGTCATAACCAGGCCATTAATGACTGAGCATTAATGGACTGGCGCTGGCGTCACTGCACTTTACGATATTATTTCTTTAAATTTCTTAGGGCATAATAATTATAGTTAATAGCAAGGCTTGTTTATTTAACTACCTATATTTGAATAGTCTACTGATCAAGATGATTATTCAAAAATGAGATACATAAATTACAACATTGTTCTCGCTGGTGTTTGGAATGGAATATTCCAAACATCAGAGCGAGGACAATGTTACATACATACGTATCATATTATTATGAATGAAGAATGTTTGATTTTGCCATGAACCGTGGAAGTTGAAAAGTCAAATAATTTCTAATTTATGTAACAATGACTGCGGTTTGCGAATGATGACCAGCATTTAACGCAGTTATGATAATATTTGACAACACAATGTGCCGGCGACACACTGTACACATGTCATGTAATAACTTTCTATTTTGTGCACAATTATCACTTCCTATTTATCATTATGATAACGATGACTTAAATAAATAATGTAATTCAGGAACTGAAAGGGTTTAAATTTCTATTAATTACATATTCTAGAAAGATCAGATTACCTATCACTCATTCGTTGATGACATATTGTTTGAGTGCGTCAATAAATCTGCATTGTTCGGTTCTCGATTACACCGACCGTTCATAGGAAAGGTTCAGGGATATTATGTAGCAGAAAGGCAAGTAGAATGCGATCAGGAATTCCTATGTCAAGGTTAAAGAATTATTCCTAAAGAGCATACTTAGGTACATTCTTCTATGGCGACTACTTTATTGATCGATTTTCTAGAATACGTAGACGTAAATACAGTGATCTGCAAAGCGTAGGTAACGTATCCGTGAGTTCAATAATAGGAATTATTATTAGTATAAATCCACACGTTTTCAATAAACAGAAAAAAATCAATAATTAAAATAAAAACCAGCAGTTCGTGGCGGGTCACGTATACCTAATGGGTTTAGGAATGCGTCTCTATTTAAAGACACTGACGTTACTTCGGTTTTATTTCCATGAATCTAGATTAAAATGGACTTTTCGTGTTTATATTATTAACAATTAATATACACGACTTGTTTGTTAAGCAAGATATTGACCTTATGCGGCGCGTATCAGAATTCAATAATAAAAAACGAACTTAAGAAATATCAAACTGGTTTGATTAGATTTTGATAAAGATCGAATAGCTCTACCAATGCCAGATGAAATTAACGCAAGTTTATTAACATGACGAATAGAATAATCTAAAAAATACGTAAACTAGGTAGAGATATGTTTTGTATACCTGAGAACTTGTCATTGTTTTCCTCTTGGAAGATTCAATTCAAAGTATTTTTCGCACGATCTTAAATTCTGAATACCTATTTACTGTACCTACCATCTAACGGGTGAAGAAGTTCGTTTTTAGTTCATATGTACCTACTAATTGAACATTCTCACGAAAGCAAGATGCTCATGAATTAGTAGGTTGTTAAGTTTCTAATTTTTTTTTGCCTGCATTCATTCCTATGTAGCCAACCAACATGAAGAATTTGTAATAAGCTTCACTACAATATGTAGTTAGTATCACCACTGTTTTGAACACTCGCAAGTTGTTTCCAAAATCTATGGGTTGTTCGATGGTGTGATGGCAAGTAGACGATGATGATGTATTATTTCGTTATCAATATTTAAAGTAATCTAGCAAAATTACTGTGACCTATCATCATCATTATCAAAATACAAGAGTTTTTAACAAATTAGCAAGAATTTATTTCGTTTCTTTCTTATCGTACTTACCTAATTTATTCAGTGATGACCCAAATCAGAAATATTATCTTATACATACACAGTGGGCTTAGACCCTGGCAAAATCTGGTATAAATATGATCTACCGTCACATGAGGACTAACAATACCTATCAAAATATTTAAATGTTGAATGACCTAGATTTAATTCAAACACGATCAATCCACCTTTGACCTTACTCGTAATATCCATAATCTGTTATAATGTACAAACTACTGACCAATTAAATAAATAGATATTGTCATTTTGGTACGTACCTAGGTAAGTACATAAATTGCTATAATACATGCTATCAGTCTGTTAGTCATTGTTGTGCTTTGTGTTTTGTTATGGTAGCAGATAGATGATTATAATCTCAACTTTGATGGTACATACGAACAGTTAGACTAAAAATATAATTTCTTTTTTTTCTTCAACAATTGCATCGTAACTGTAATATTTATAATGTTTCTGATATTTTTCCGCGTTAAGTTATTGCCTATTGTTCAAGTAATCATTGGATTTACTGCGGTATTATGATGCATTTTTTCTTGCCATAATGACAGATAAATTGCTGGAGATTGAATTAGATACATTAGCGTCATCCGCTGTTATTAGATCATCAAGTAAGGTCATGGACTCACAGCTAAGTAAACGTAATGCGAACAAAATCAGATAGCAGTAGATATGAAGCACTATATACAAAAATAAACTCACGCCGTTTTCCCTTGAGGTTTGCCAGAAACTACAGATCACTTAATATGTAAGCTGGTAAGGTAGTCCTTACCAGCTTACATATTCCTCTGGCTTCGTCCACGTTAAACCTACATCTTGTCCACAGAAAATTGTCATATCCACGCGGCGTGAGATAGAAAGTAAAATAACATTCCATAGAAAATCTAAATTCAGTTTGAACGAATTCATTCAAATTAGTAATATCAATAGTCAATAATCAATAAACAGCCCGTCTTTTAAAATTACCTTTAAGCATGCACATTACCCTAGGGCAGTCCTACAATGTTTGTATTGATTTTAACTGTGCTATGCCTGTTACTGCTTTCTCGTCACGTGACTCATAATTTGATAATATCGTAGGTAAACACACATTATCTGCTTTTACTGTTTACATTGCACCTGCTACACAAATCTATGTACCTACTTACAATTATAGACATTTTATTTGCAACTAATATTTGTGGCGCCTGATTTATCATATACCTACCTGATAAAATCATCAACGCGGAATGTTTGAATTCTTGTACATGTAGCAAGCTGATTGAACTGAGTTTAATAAATAATCTTGGGTGTCATCAATTAAATAAACAATAATTCGCTTCCCTCCTTTTAGATTCGACAAATAGTAGAATGATAAATGTAGAGACTTTATTTAATATATTGAATGTGCTTGTGTGAATTTATTTAATTAACACAAACTGCCATCGTTCTGCCTAGCCTTTTCCTAGCTATGTTGGGGTTAGCTTCCAGTCTAACCAGATGCAGCTGAATACCAGTATTTTACACGGAACGACTGCCATTAGACCTCCGCAATCCATTTTCTGGGCAATGCCGATATCCTAAGGTATTCTTCTTCTTTGCGTGGTTAGTGACTAACCTGGTGTCAGAGTTTATGCCGCCCATGGGCCGCTGATTTGGCTTCAAGAAATATCTCTCAGGCATACCGGTTTTCTTACGATGTTTTCCTTCATCGTTTTTAAGCAAGTAAACAATGCGAATATATGATACAATACGCACATGAATCCGAAAAGTCAGTGGTGCGTGCCGTGCGTACGTGCCTTGAGTTCGAACTCGAGACCTATGACTTGGCAGTTCGACGGTCACACCAGTAAGCTATCATTGCTGATCCTAAGGTTTGACCGGTGGTCAGACTTCCGGTATTCTGACTATCCGTGACTACTGTCCATAGGTATTCGTATGACATCCGGGACCGACGGCTTAACGTGCTCTTCGAGGCACGAAGGGGTCTCGATGTGTAACGAATGGTCACCTATCCACGGACTGATCGCAGAAAGCGCAGCTGAACCTTGCAAATCATATGATCCGCGCGGTTTTTAATTAGCCACGAGCCCCTTAAAAACAAACAAAAACTACCATACAGGTGATTAATTGAATCTAATGTATGTAAAAGTTCAAATAATAACATGTGTTCTAGTAGATAGAAAAGTACATATATCTAATCTATGGGGCGTTAATGTTGACTTTGTTGAACAGTTAAGTGATAAGCACGTTGCAAAATAAACCTATCGCAGATAACGTGACATTATTGTAATACCATTAACCAGAATATAGTCCTTGATTTGTAACGTGAAACGTGAAACAACGAATAAAAAGAAATAAACATAAAATGTTACACAACCAGTCCCGTTATAGGTTAATTTACTGTTGTATTAACGTAACGTTACTGAAGTATTAATTACCGTTTGAGGGAAAATAACCGAAGTGCTGGCATTGTGAAAAGTTAATTCCTTTTGACGGTTGAGCAACGTTTGAAATGCACGAACTGTTATAGCCATTTTACTTGTTTAATATAGCAAAGTTAGCTATAGTCGTGAAACTACTAATAATTAGAGGAACTTCGACATAAAAAATGTATATGAAGATGTGTTATTATTTCACAAGTTTAGTATATGATCCGCTTTCGACGTGGAAACACGAACGAAAACGATGTTAATTAGACTAAGTTAGTGTGGAATAATGAGTGGGAATGAGCAGTCGTGCTTGTGAGAGGAATCAGGTTGAGAAGTGCCGGCTGCCTTCTCACGTGGAATAATGCGGCATGGTGTCAAAGATTCTTGGTAACGTTGTATTCATTCGTGACTTCGCGCTCCAATAACATGTAGACGTTTTTATATTCTATCGTATGATGAATGATGATGCCTTGCTAACGACCTCTCTATTGTGTTTTTTTAAATAAAGAATTCTATAATTTCGCTGTGATTTAAAATCGTGACATTTTTTTCTATTGAAGATAGTGTTCGTTTTTATTGTGTCAAAGATTTGTAATAATCTGATGGAAAAGTAAAGGTTTCTATATAAAACTAAATACACAGAATGACCTTACTTCAATGAAGAAAAAAAGCACTCATTGCAACGCGCTGTAAGTACACGTGTCCCCCACAATAGTATGTATGCATGGAAAGCACCATGCGTGACTGTCCTCTGAACCGTGATGAGCAGACAATAGGGAGCGTTCAGCACAGCTCCAAGTTTAGAGCGTTAGCGTGATTGGTAGAATGAATCATACGGAAATCATATAAAATCTTAATTAGATTATAATAATGATACCTCATAACTAACAGGCTTTGAGTCTAATCCGTATTTCGGGTAGTTTTTTTCTATCTTCCTGATTTGTGTAGGTAACTTAAACAAACTGAAACTTTATACAGAAACGTCCGCAACTGATCGTATCAGATTCTTATGATTTTAAACGTATTAGAAATATAAAGACTGATATTTTAATGATATTATAAAATTCATAATCAATGTTTTCTCTTTTTTCAGATACCTGTCGATAAGAATGGCAAGCTAAGAACATTAGAATTGCGAGGGGTTTACTCAGCTACCAAATTAAAAAGTCTGGAGACCATTAAATCCTTTGATGTTACAAGAACTGCTGATATTGCAGAAAAGTCCCATGCTGTTACAAAAACTAAAAATGATGTAAAAGAACAAGGCTTTTGCAAGACTTATGCATCATTTATACCAAAAATGAGCATAAATTTGGAAAAAGTAATTGAACAAAATCCAAGAATATTAGATTTACGTGAAAAATTAAATCAAATAACAAAAAAGCAAGATTGTAATGTTGATAAGAAGACAAAAGGATTAATCAATGATATAACGCAACATCTGGTTGACAAGAAAGAGGAAGATGAGTCCGGCCCGTACAGTTTGTTGTTTGATCTACACTCCGATGCTTCTACATCATTTACCGAAAGTGCAGCAATGAACGTTTGGAATCGACCAAAATCAGAAGTACTTCTTAGCGATACAAATTCACAAAACTTAAAAAAGTTGATTAATCCCATTAAAAGCGCAGACAGGCTACCGAACGTTTTAAATTTCGAGGAAAAACCGATGAGAGAATTTGAATACTCTTGCGAAAACGAGTTTAACTTCCCAGTAAAAAAGACATTTAATACACATTCCAGATCTGATCTCTGTCTACAGTTAAAATCGCATGTACATACACGAATATTCGAATCAAACCTGAGTCCTAATGACAATTCATTGAGTAGGACGAACGAGGAGAACTCGTTGGACGATAGTTTAGGCATTTTGACACCAGATCAAATGGATGACATTTGTTATTTAGAGAATGCTTTTTCGCCTACAGTAGAGGGTCTACCAATTTTCTGTGATACTAATGAGAGTAAAATATCTCCAGATAATGGTGATACCCCATCAACTGATAAGACTGAAAGTAACTCTGCAGCATCGACAATACAAAATGATGGATTTGATAGCATAGAAAATAAAAGGTGTACGTTTGAAGGTCAACTAGCTCCTATTGTGAGCCTGGAAACAATAATGAATAACGAAGATCACAATTCACTAATATCCTTTGATTCCCCAGCTCATAAATGCAGCGATATGTTGTCTATTCAAGAGCCATTGTCCAATACTTCAAGGACTTTTGATCTGCCTTCTCAAGATATCACAATAGGGAAGGACGAGTTGTCTTCAAATTTAATAGACGAAGAATTCATGCCTTCTATTCACAGCAGCATTTTAGAACCAGTTAGTTCTATTGCTGAAAATGTTGCGAATTTAGAAATTGCTCTAGATTGTAAACATGAAAATATTTTGATCACAAACAGAATAGAACAAACACCATCACCGGAAGATTTGCCACTAGACAGTTCAGAAATAAATGGCGAAATAAGTACCTATTCCCAATTTTCCGCGTCGACACTGCATGACTCGCAGACTTATTCAGACGGCAAAAATGACTATCCAAAATCCATGGAAACTTCTAAAGTTTCCAATAGTTTCATAACAAGTATTACCAGTATTACAAGTCTAGATGGTTATCAAGGTGATGGAGAAATGTCCAGACCTGTGAGCAGAGGTGCGGATCATTCTATTGAACAACGTGAAGATGCTATGGAAATGGATTGGCAAAATGTGCCAGTGGCTAGAAGAGCAGATCCCATGACAGATTCTGACTTTTTTACTGAAAGCGATGCTGATGGATTAGATGATCACATGCAAAGGGGTGACCGAAGGGCTCAAGTTATTGATGGAGCTCTTTATGGAGGAAAGAAAGTTAATGGTAATCCTCCTTTAATTGTAAACAGAAACGAAGATTCTTGCATGGAATCAAGTGGAGTGTACACTGACTTTGAAAATCATCGTACGTCTCCTGTATTCTTAAACGTCATTGATGACATGTCTCCTGATGGATCTACTCCTTCCACTCGGTCAGAATGCAGCCAGAAAAATGCTAGTACAGGAAATTTGAACGCTTATTTTTCACCAATGCAAGATGCACTAGAAGAACAAAAATCCGATACGTCTCACATTGTTGATGAAGATGAGACACCAAAAAATACTAGTAAAAGGAACTCTTTAAACAGCGTGAAAGATGTGAAATGTACAGAAAAAAATAAAGAAGAGAAGAGGAGTTTTACATTAAAAAAGTACAAAATGCCTAAGCGTGATGTGCCAAGTAAACTGAAGAGTATGCTGGCAAACAGAAAGACTGATGCGGATAACAGTGTACAGAGCAGTCCAAAGACCGTGAAAAAGACCGACAGAAGAGAAAATTTAGCAAAAAAGAATTCTTTAGACCCGAAAAATGATTACAAGATAAAATCATTCAAGGATATTAAGTCAAAGGTGGACTGCTCATTTTCACTACAACGATCTCAAACCTCATGTAGTGTTAGTAGAATGTTAAGCTCAAAATCTACAAATACCAACGTGAAACCTAAAAGGTAAGCGTTTATTGTAAGTAGCCTATATTTGGTGTTTTCATAATGTATTTGCTAGATATAAAAATGCAATAGTGTAAAACTGGGCTGTACGTATGTAGTGACTGGAGTAATTATAGTCAATTTTACTTATAATGGCACTTTAACATCAAGCATGACACCATCATGATTATAAATCATAACTGTTACTTTATTAGCAAAGGTATACTTATTAGCATTTCGCAAAATTTTGGTTAATAAAATATTATATTATACGTCACCATCAAAATATGCAGCTTTAAAATTGAGGATAGCACGATTCTGCATGCTATAATACAATCTATTTATAAATATATTTATTTGAACTGAGGCAAATTACATCAATCGCGTCGCATTTATCTAACTAAACAAAGCTTCTATTGCTAATAGCCGCGGATTTTGTAATGGGGACACACATTTTGTGATAACGATTAAAAATATAATAATTAAAATGTAATGCGATCTTAGAGGCCTTTTATGAACGTTAAGATCTTGGATTCAATTCTTATACAGGCAAATGCTAGAAAACTTTGAATAAGTTCTTGTAATTAGTTTTGGGCCCCAAAAATATTCTGGGATTGACATGGAATCTTCATTGTTGAATTGGGCAAAATAACAACAATAATTCACCATCGTTGAACATATTAGGGATCACGGACAAATTATAAGAGAGTTGTAAGTTTACACTGTAACCGTCTCTAAATAAAATGTCAACCTTCACATTACTACCTGCGATACACCCTGACATTGCTGGAAGAGGCTTTGATGACCGGCAGATAGTACGACAGGCCTATGTCTAGCGGTGGATTGCCATTGGCTGTAGATGATGCATCTTTAATGCGTTTTATTATTGTATTTGTAGTCGCCACATGCGTATGCGCATGGAACTGGGCTCGGCGACTGGTAGCGGCAAAAGCAGCCTGCACAGTTCCCAGAGCGACATCAGCGCCAGCAGCACCCCGCTCGGCAAACACTCCACCAGCCGCTTTCCTCTGCTCAGTAAGTACCAATTCTCTAACTTGAATTTACAGATAAAAAGGTATCAAGCTAAATTGTTTGTAGTCCCTCTTTTTTTTGTGCCGGACGCACACATTATCTTCGTTATGGAATGTAACGTGTATGGTGTTTTATGATGGAGCATGTAATCTTTTGCGGCAAATCATGGTAATATTTTACCAGTACGGTACAATAATTCTGAAAAGTGCTTTAAATCATGCAAGATTTGCCAATTTACTGACCCATAAGATATCTGAGTGGTATTCCTACTGTCAACATTACATACATACATACATACATAAACTCACGCCTTTTTCCCATGGGGGTAGGCAGAAACTATAGAACGCCACATGCTACGACTCTTACATACCCCTTTCGCTTCATCCACATTCATACATCTTGTCATACACGCACGCCGGTTGAGAGTACTACGCACCTGACCTTTGTGAAGAACATCACCAATAACATCGATGTATATCCTTCTAGGACGTCCTCTACCGGCGTTACCATTAACATCCGCCTTATAAATTCCTTTTTTTAATCGCCGTTCACTCATTCTCTCAACATGACCAAACCACCTAAGCATACTCCTTTCAATTTTTGTCACTACATCGTCTTTTAAACCGCAACTTTGTCTAATCTCTTCATTTCTCAATCTATCATTCAAAGTTACACCGCACATACTTCGCAAGGAACGCATTTCCACGGCATTTATTCTACTTTCATGCCTCTTCTGCCACGACCAACATTCACTTCCATACATAAGCGTAGGTACCAACACACCATTATGGACAGCCAGTCGTGCCTTTTTGAACATCGACCGGCTAGCCACAACCACATGCAAAGCACCATTTACTTTATTTCCCGCATTTGCTCTCCTTTCCACATCTTCGTCAATCTTACCATCTCTTGTAAACATGCTTCCCAAATAAACAAACTCATTCACCTGTTCAATACTTTCATCTCCTATCTTTACTTTACACTCAGATACATCTGCATCTCTTTCAAAAACCATTACTTTCGTCTTGCTTACATTAATTTTCATCCCTTTCATATTATATGCTCCATTCATCATAGTTACCATGTCTTGCAACTCTTCCGCCGACGATGCAAGCAAAACTTGATCATCTGCGTAGAGAAGACATTTGACAGGCAACTCATTCATTTTCAATCCACACTCACTCCCTTTTAAATCTGTCAAACAACTATTCATGTATAGGTTGAACAGCCATGGAGACGCTACACAACCCTGTCTAACACCTCTGAAGATGCCAAACCAGTCTGTGAACGCCCCATTTATCCTAATACAAGATATTATTTGATTTTTAATAATGCATAAATGACCGTGTGGCTAACGGGGTGGATTCATTTCCTCTCCCGTTTGAAAGGCGGTCAAGGGATTAAGTCGAGAAGTTCGGCAGCGTTGTCCTCCTAGAGTGCAGTTAATTATCTAACTTCCATCACCATATGTGGTGATTATAGCAATATATTCTCCTAGCAATTTATTATACCGGTCTTTGAGAGCATGTTCAGGAGTTAACATATTATACGGGCTGATATGACAAGAACGAAATACCTCGTCAAAACGAATATCATTGAAGGAAAACAATGAAATTCAGGCATACCTACCTACGCACAGAGCATATAGTTTTAAACTACGTACAGACGAAGGAAAATCTAAGATCACGCATATCGGCGTTAAAACTGCGTGATAACAACGCAATACTTCTAGTTTGTGTTTTGACACACCACTCTACTTCAAGGTTAGCTAGCATTGATTTCATGTGATTCAATGACATGTGTGAATTCTAAAACAATTCACGTAGACGACTGGTCATTAAAATTAGATACGTTTTCTTTTAATACTTTGTATAAGAATTGTTTCTGAACTGCTGATGATCCATTATATGATCACACCATCTACGATGTTATTGAAAGTTGTTAACGTCACAAAAGTGTGAGGTGATCTTTATAATTATCATTGCATTGCTAATTCAGCACAAAAGTAACCCTAAAACATGAAAAGACATGTCTAGGAAAATACAATAAGTACCTACTTGTAATTTTTCTCGGAAAATCATATAAAGTCATACTGTCCTATTGATTCGTAACTGTCTATGTATTATCTACGTCGTGTTTGTATGAATATTCAATGCGACAGGTGACAGTGGCATGCCTACAATGTTAACTAACCCGATACTTATTGTTTGTACTCCTAATACTTGTGTAAATTTAACTTTAATACAGTGAAGAGTTCATGGCAATGTGTTGTCCTTGTTAGTAAGGTTTCGTATGATTTAACACCTCCTTATGTATTGGTGATAGCAATTACCACGTAAGCGTGCGTGTACACGAGTGTCGAAACTCGTAATGTTCGAAAATCACTCGGTAAACGATCGAATTTCTAGAATTCAATACCATCTTTAGCTATTGTCTATTTATGTTACTTTAGCTGTTAGTCTACCGCTCATTATACCTGATAAAAGGCTGAATTTTGATTTTGTAGGATGTCATTTTAGCGCCTACGTAAAACGTAACTTTGATAATTTTATTAGGCATCGATGTTGCTATACAGTTATGATCAGGCATTCTACGACATTAACATTATTCTGTGATGGAAATTATTAATTTTAATTTATTTACAAAATATCTGTAAGCTATATTCCAGACGAGAGCTTGCTAGAACTTTATGCTAAGCAACCTTTTGCTGAATGAAGGAATTCCTTGTAAAATTCTAAATAAAATTTAAAAGCCTGAGCGCCTACCACAATATGTGAAGCAAAGATTTGCTTACGAGTAATGGTAGGCTTTCAAAGTACTCTGTGAGTCGTGGTCGTGCTCGTGATTGTGTGTTTTCTCATAATAGTTTAGTAAAAAAATGTACAAATATCATAAAATACATTATGTACATTTTTCAACAACATCATTTTGTAAGCAAGATAACTTTATCTTTGGAGATGATCAAAAACATGAAGATTATTTTTCTGCTTATCAAGGATGATGTTACATAGGTACTGACTACGAGAAATACAAATGCTAAATGGTTGTTTGAATTTGTATAGACTTTCCTTCAATACCAAAATTAACTGAAGCTACCTACCTACTAATTTTATTAATTTGCATTAGGGGAGATGTAGGTACACGTATGCATGCGCAATTGACCTATCGGCTAATTATCCAAGATTTCTTTTACCAAATAGTAACTAGTCTAAGAATATTAAGCATAACCAAGTTGCATATCTACCCCAATTAAAAATCAGCTGTGCTCGAATCACAAGCACAGATCGATGCGGAAGGTCAACACTACGGCTGACTACGGCAAGCAAAGGGAGCAAGCAAGTTGAGACCGCATGGCAACTAGCGTTTCCTCTCGGCTAGGTTCAGTTTGCCAGTCGCCGGTGAGACGCGAGCCGGCGCGCGCCGCACTCCGCCAGCTTGTCGTGTTCGTGACGTCAACTTGCAACGCGAAAAATCAATGGATTCCCCTCCGACACTAAGGTTAACCGCATACCGCATTTACTCAAAGAAAATGTGTCATATGTCAGTGAAGTGTTGACGATACATGCACCTGGGATACTATTCATTGATAATGATAAGGACACTACGATGTAAAATGCAACGCGTCACGTGAACGAACGGTTTACTTTCAAGTTTGTTTTGTGTGGTGTCATATTTTAAGTTATCATTATATTTAAATATACCGTTTGTTTATTTGCCGTTAATTAATGAAACACTTGTCATTTTCTTTGATAGGTAATTAAAGTACGAGTGCGGTTGTTTATGTTGCGAACTGTCACGAAGTTGAAGTAATGATTGGTTATTACTTAGAAAGGATTGCAGTCTACGTCATAATTACCTACCTTAACTTGAAGCGCAAGTCTTGTTATGTTAAATCACTCGATCCTTTATATTACTGAACTGTCCTTCATTTACTTCATGTCTACCGACAACTGGTTAAACAAGCTAACTCTACAGGCCATTATTTATAAATAAACATTTGTTACGTTGACAAGCATTACGTACACTTGCCTGTTTTCCGAATTTTATGTTGATTTATATAAACATAAACAAAAAACTTTACTGGAAACATGATAATTTTAATAAAATTATAAATATTTACTAAGTTTACAACACGTAGCGGTTGAATCCTTTGATAGTTGCATCGAACACGCACCACTACCTAATTAACGAATCAAAATCATCTCTAATAAAACTCATAATCATTGTAACTTAATACGAGTCTTATTAGAAAT
Source organism: Amphipyra berbera (assembly GCA_910594945.2). Classification (NCBI taxonomy): domain Eukaryota; kingdom Metazoa; phylum Arthropoda; class Insecta; order Lepidoptera; family Noctuidae; genus Amphipyra; species Amphipyra berbera. The sequence goes on along the minus strand of OU343126.1, from coordinate 11,147,888 downwards.
CGATTATTTAATACTGTGTAGGTGATATTACATAAATCATTGTAACTCATTGTTAGATAGCAGACACAGCAGAAAATAATAGGCCAAATAGAAAGTACATTAACGCACATGCTCGGTCGGTTCACATGCAACGAAGCTCTACTACATAATTAAAAAGTGATTTATACTTAAACGTACACAACAATTTGTATTGTTTTTACGGAGACCACAGTTTTTCACATTTTCTCTTCAGGCTCAAACACGTTTTCAATAGCATCTACCTACGTAAGTCGTAATGTAAGTCGTCTTAGATTATGTGAAAACTTAATCGTAATCGAAATACAATACTCTATTTCACCTTTCACTATAACATTGTAAGGTACTTTTAACTTAGAATATCCAGAGGTAACTATATTCTACACGCAAAAAGTAATTGTACGAAATTTTTAATTGACACAGCTAACTCGATTCGAAAGCATGAAATTGGAGAGTCATGATATAGATAAATTTTATCTTTCACATCTACTTCAGATGTTATTGACAGATAAATGTTAAAGTATTTCGACTGTCCGTTTCTTATCTAGAGTATCAATAACACCTACGAAATATTTTTCTGGAAAATATCAGCCATAGATACCTACAATTTCTTTTCAAAACTCATTTGACTTCCAGGACGAATGACATTTGGAACCTGCTAAAGATATAAGAAAAAGTAAAAATATCTATGAAACTTAAAAGGCAGACGTGTGGTCACAATGGTTAACTTTACCATAGAAATTGTAAGAGACAACTTGAGAAAATGTGCTAATGTTACAGCTTTAGCTGTATTATCTTTCAGCACAAGCCATATTATTGAGTTTAGCACATAACCAGTTAAACTAAAACTCTGCTAAAATCCCGTGTTAAAACTTTCTGGATATAAGAAACCCTGAGTTATATACAATATGTAACATAATTCTGAAAGTAGTTTGTTCAGAATCGTTAACTGAATCGATTTCTATAATTTTTAATAGGTATAGGTAATTTTTTATCCCAAAAATAATTATAACTACGGAAATTAGTCACATTACCCCTGTACAGTCAAAAAAACTGAAATGGACCATAAATCAAGGCAAAAAGCTTTTTAAAACTGCATTTTTATTTGTATTTATACAAATTCCGTCACTCAATACAAAATAAAGAAAAATAAACCTTATTTCAAGAACGTTAATTTAGTAAATAACAATGCATTACATGTTAAACTAAAATTTCAGTGTATGTATTATGATTATAGCATAATATTCTAATTTGGGGTGTTTGAAGGTGTGCGTTAATTACGTTACATGTTGTATAGGTATAAGAACGTGCTCAAACACATTCAAGAACTTTTTATGAAATATGAAAACACAAAATGTGACTTAGTATCGTTGATTGATAGATTTAAAAATATCTACTTATAATCTTATTCTGACTTATCTTTGAAAATAATATCTGGGATGATATATTATAAATTATAAAGTACAGTATTTGCATAAATATATTATTCTCCATTGGGAACAAGTGAATGTGAAAATGTTATTCGGTTTGCCATAAACCACATGTGTGAAGTAACGGCGATTACTAACATGTTCAAAACTTTTACGTCATAACAGATATTAAACGTAACGTTAAGGTATTTTGCGTAACAAGAGTTAGATATTTATCTATTCACTTAAAACAAGTTTCTAAATCGTAGGAGTAGTAAATCGTAGTAACCTCGTTACTCATCATAGATAAATATTACAACAATAACCATTAACTAAAGAGATTTTTTTATATAGGTAAAACTTAAGGAATATAAAATTTAAATTTTATGAGTTAAAAAAACGACTAGTACCTAGGTACTTTAAATATCCTGCCGGTTTTACCGTTTACTTAGGCAACTTAATTAAAAATACACAATTCTATTTAAATATACACAACGGTATTATTTCCAATGATTTGCTTATCGTAGTTGTGCTTGTGTTTTTGTAATAACTAATGATTATAAAATATAGGTTTCCGAATATAGACTGTTAGGGTTAACCCTAAATATATAGTATAAAAGTGGAGACAGTATAAATGGTCTAGGCGATACTTGCGAGTGAAATCCACTGGAAGCCGATGCAGTGTAACGGGTTATTCTCGTCGATGGATTTGTTGACGAGTCGAGAATCGTTGACCCCGTCGGTGAAGGCGAAACCGAGTGCGAACCCATCTACTACTTATTGATGTTAAAACCACGGCTGACAGAACTCCTAGTGACGGTCCAGCTAACAAAATGATCACTAATGTGTACAAAATGGATTCCTCCAGTACTGTTTATGTTATTGGCCAATCCACCCACGGTATTCAAGTATTTACTCAGTTGCCTACATTTATTTGGACAACAAACAAAGATTTTGAATGAGGATAAGCAACGAAACGAATTGATTACATTTCTTCAAAGTGATAATAAATATTCGGGTCATTACAAATAATGAAAAAATAAAAATCATTTGATTGAAAAGCCATTATTAGGTAGTAAAAGACATACGAACAGTTAAATGGAAAATAAATATTATGACCGTTTTAAATGGGCTATAAATGAATAGGTATTATAATAAAATAGTTGTCCCAATTCTGTCGTATTGGAATCGATTCTAACAGAACACGTTGTGTATACAGCCGAACTATGAGGTCTCGTCTGACCCACATTTGAAACATTAAACCATGGCCTAAAAGCCTACGTGACATAGCGTTCTGCTATTATATCATTACTGTCATTAGTTACATCAAAGGCTTGCAGTTAATATGTTTAGGGCCGCCCACTGTGTGTTCATATAAGCAACCCACTAGAACTACGAACCATAAAACCCTATCAGATTATAATACAAACTTGTCCACATGTTTCACTTTCGATAATTTTGATGTGTTCAAAATTAATTACCAGTATTTTCAAACCTAGACAAAAAAGTTGCAATTCTGAGATAAAACTAGACATCAAATACATCGTAGGTATTGGTGCAGTCTGATGTAGCTAAAGATCTTTCTCTGACAGAAAGTTTCAAATGCACTGTCAAATTAAAACTTACGCTTTATTTAAATGGTATTGCACTTTAGCATTTAAGCTATCTGGCTCATCCCTCTTTTCTGCGCTATTTGGTTTTCCAATCTTGGGAGCTTGGATAGATACTAGGACTCAATCCCTTAGCAGATAGTGGTTGTTATCGCCTGCGATAAACTAGTAAATACATACATAAACATAAACTCACGCCTTTTTCCCATGGGGGTAGGCAGAAACTATAGAACGCCACATGCTACGACTCTTACATACCCCTTTCGCTTCATCCACATTCATACATCTTGTCATACACGCACGCCGGTTGAGAGTACTACGCACCTGACCTTTGTGAAGAACATCACCAATAACATCGATGTATGTCCTTCTAGGACGTCCTCTACCGGCGTTCCCATTAACATCCGCCTTATAAATTCCTTTTGTTAATCGCCGTTCACTCATTCTCTCAACATGGCCAAACCACCTAAGCATACTCCTTTCAATTTTTGTCACTACATCATCTTAACTAGTAAATTAAACTAATCAATCAATTATAAATGACAGATATTGATCGATCATCCAAACAAAAAACAGATAGAAATGTCTTATTAACCGACTTCTAAAAAAAGGAGGAGGTTATCAATTCGGCTGTATTTTTTTTCTTTTTCAATTTTTTTAAATGTTTATTACCTCACAACGCAACAAACAACAAACAACGAAAATTCTTTTTTTTGTATGAAAGAGTATTTTTTCAAAGTGGTCCCATTTAAATTTGGTGAAGATCTGATGAAGAACTTCGGAGATAGACAATGGAACTCCTCAATGACGAACAGTACGCATACGATGATGTGATTATGTTACGAGCAGCGTCTTCAGTAGGTCCAACCATGTTTTAATTCAGGCCAATATAATGAAAAAAATAAAAAACATATTAACAAAAATAAAACCGACTTCAAAAAAACTAAAAAATGAATAAAATAATTACCATATTATTATAAAATTAACAGTTTTAGAAGTCGGTGCTAATCCACGCTGAACCAAATTGAAGGCACCGACTTCTGAAACTGTTAATTTTATAATATGGTAATTGGTTATTTTGTTCTTTTTTTAGTTTTTTTGAAGGCGGTTTTATTTTTGTTAGAATGATTTTTTAAGCTAATAATATCGTATGGTAATATAGTTCAATAACTTATACAAAATTTTATAACAATCTATTGTTTGGTTGCGACATATAAACAAACAAGCAAACCAACTTTCGGTTTTTAGATTTTAATAATTGAAGTAATGGCTTTATTTACAATTTAAACCGTTATTAAAAGTTTGTAAGTACAGTCACACATTCACCAACGTAAATTATATCATCGGATATGGAAATAATTCTGAGTTTACGATAATCGTAATTATTGATTTGCGTACCTACTTGCTTTCGTATTCACTTTCATACCCAAATATACCTATATTGCGGAATATAAAACATCGTGAATCATCTTATTGTTTGCTTGATGTTTATTATTTGTAATTCTTTGCATAGGCATTGTGACGTCTGGTGGGGCATAGATGCAGATCATCACATTTAATTTCGTGTGGAAAATCGGTAGCTGGTACCGTTTTATGTCCAGTCGATCACATAACCACTTACTCTAGATACAAAAAGGTAAACCGTTTTAATGGATACCGGTTACAACTTTACAGTTCCCAGTAAGGTTTCCCGTTGATTGTTTGGTGCTAAGTTTGTTCCAGCCTCCCACAAGCTGTTTGCTTCATTTATAAACTGTTGCGTTTCCGAGAAACGACTTTACAATGGCGCGTATGATGAATGTTGATTTAATCGTTATTTTGTATCGGTTCGGTATGACTTACTGAGAACACTGTTATTGCTATTGAAATTTATTAAACCAGCACATTTGTATTTACGTTATAACTATATTTTATTATAATCAAAGCATGTTAAAACAATGAAATACATTATGCATTCCTTTACATCAGGAAATACTTAAAACAATGCTACAATTAAAACTGTCCTCATGTTCTGAAATTACATACATAAACTAATAAAGGCGGTACGATATTGCATACAATTTTATATTCCTAGCAGTCGTAAGTGTGACGACCACCTTTTTGTGGTTTTCTGACCGCAGCAAACCGGTCTCACTGCAGGATAGTTACAGGTGATTCCTACGAAGAACAGGTTCCTTTTCGTATTGTTGAAAATCAACTTCTTTGTCCAGTGAGTGAACGAACCGATATCATTTGTGCTCGTGTCAAGACTACTTTTACTTGAAGGGAAGTTGTAAGTACCGGTGTGGTGCCGCAATCAAGCTCTACCACCGGTAAATTTAAATCTTATGAAATCTGAATTGAACAAGATTCATAATTTTCTTGATAATGTTTTATATATGAAACAATAAAATAGGGTCTGAATTATTTATATTGCCACTATCTTTCTAATAAATAGGTTAATGTAAGAATAATGAATATTGATACTAAAAAGTTATTTTTAGTATCAATATTCATTATTTAGAAAGGTGTTATCAATGGGCTATTAGAGCAATTACGGAGTCAAGTTTCTTAACAAGCGGAGTAGAAAACTTTCGGAATAACAATTTTCTCATCGGTCTTTACTCCTCCATCGGGTAATTTCTGTTTTGATACGATTATGGCGTACGCGCCGCGAGCTGGGTCTTGCGCTTGCGACTACAGTGCTGTACTGAACCACGCAGTCTCCTTGTAAGGTTCGCTATCGTGAGATTGAACGGATGAAAGCACAGACATTGCTTCGAAAGCAAAGTAATTGCTACCTATGTGTTGTTTTTGCTCACCGCAACTTGTTTAGCGTTGTCTACTTTGATACATTCTCGCTTATTGATATACCTGTCGCAAGCCTGCGTTCACTGCCGCTACGTGCGGATGTGTTCAATTATGTGCTCTACAGTCTATAGATTGGTGCTAACAAAATCTATTTCTACATCGTCATTTGTAAGTTTGTTGGTAAAGCTGTCACGTTTTTACTTGATATTAGAAGTCAAAACGATTTAATGTTTTTTTTTCGAATAGTGGTTAATTGCGTACTTAATATGCTCATTAGTAATTTTTGTTTGGGTTTAGATTGAGATGAGATAATGAGATAAGCATGACAAACTAATTGCAATATGTTAAATAAAGTAGCGTGTTGCATGAATTAGCTTGAATTTTAACATTGATTAGACAATAGACTATTATTCTATATCTTTATCTATACCTATATATTTATATCTGGTTGTTCGTTTTGCGGAGTCCGAAGAAGAAATCAAGTTTATTGTGGTACTTATTGATGATAAGCTGTCAATTGTCAAATTCGTTAGATATGCTTCTTTCAAATTACGAGGCAAGAGTCCGCAGGAGAGTTCGTTGGTCTAACCTTAGGATGTCGGTATTGCCCAAAAACTCGCTCCTTGTAAAATACTTATATTCAGTGGCGTCTGGTTAGACTGAAAGCCAGCCTAGTTGGGAAAAGGCTAAGAGGAAAAATAACTAGTAGTTTCTTTGTTATATAAGGTCCAACCAAAATACCTGGACAAACTTTTAAACAGTGTTTAGTACATTTAACTAAACATATGTATGCAAAAAAAAACGAGATCCAAGTGTTTCTTTTCTATACAAAAAATAATAACGTTTTAAATGGCCTGTACTCTCTAAGAATAAATTCATCCATTTTTATGCATCGACCGCCACCGGGGCGCGCGTTAATTCCACGCCGTGATTTACCTAAACTGCGAAATGAAAAATATAAAAAAATAATTAATTAAATTGAAATTAAAGAAGAAAACAATTTTTTGTTTAGAAAAAAAAAACACTTGAATCTCGCTTGTTTTGCATAGATATGTTTAATTAAACGTACTGAACACTGTGTAAAAGTTTGTCCAGGTATTTTGGTTGGACCTTATATACTAACACTGCTGTGTCTTGTGTACAAAGTTTGTCTAACATCAATTATATCACAGTATTTCTTATATAGAATTCGTTTGAAGTGGTCATAAAGTGACGGATATTGTTTAAAGTTTAAAAGAACGGGTTTGTTGTCTGCGTGTCAGTGTCTGTTGCACGGTCGTACATACGACCCGTACAGTCGCAACGAGCTCGTGTAACTAATGGGAACGCATTGCGACTTCATAATTTAACGTTAAGTACGTGACATTAATAATTATTTTGCTTTAGTTCAATCGATTTCAAACGTGTGACGTTGGGAACACTGCATCAAAAATGTATCGAGTGTTTTAGATTTTTAAATTTGCCTAGAGCAACTTACACCCAACACCAAACGCTTTTTAAAAGAACTACGCGTTCATCCTTATGAGACCACTACAGCGAACTATTTGATAGAAAACTACAGGAAACATTTATAAAAGAAAAATAACAGTCTATTACTGTTAGAATAAAAAGAGTCTATATTTAAGATATAGAACCTTTTTGTTATATGCAAATTTATTTTTCTACAATATTCTGTCAACGTGAAAAAAAAGACGAACAATGAAAATATAAGTTTAATCTCAGCTTATAATTAAATCGTTTTATTTTACCAGTGCTTCTATCTGCAAGCTAGTGGGACTTGAGCATGTAACACCCACTACTAACAGGTTATGGGCCCAGCACGCTTCCACTGCGCTGTCCATCACGCCGTGTTTCTAAAGAACAAGTCACCAACGATTGCGGTTAAGAATATGACTCCGGATGAGAAATGGTCAGGGAGGAAGTGTGACCTAAGCATGCTAAAAATTTTTGGGTGCAAAGCATTTATGCACATTCCTGATCAAAATAGGACCAAGTGGGATGTAAAAAGCAGAGAACTTATCCACACGGGCTTCGATGACAACGCCAAAGCGTATCGTCTTGTGCATCCTATTTCCGGAAAAATATTAAAGGCTAAAAATGTTGTGTTTTTGGAGAATCAAAAATACAAACAGATAGAAGAAAAATTGCAAGAGGAACCAGAAATAATACTACTACAAGATGAACCAATTGTCAGGAATAGAGTAGAACCAGATGTTTTGCAACCTCAACAAGAAAATGATGATGTTAGCAATGTTCCTAGAGTGAAACAAGAACAAGAGAGTTCTTCTGAAAATCTTGTTGAACATGAAGTAGTTATTCATGAACCAGAGGATGTGGAGTTTCAAGATTGTGAGTCGGACGTAACTCAGGATCGACCACAGGTGGAACGGAGGTACCCACTAAGAGACAGGAAACCCAAAGAGTTCCCGGATCATGTTCTATACAATGTAGTGGAAACAGAACATGACCCTACTACGGTTCAAGATGCACTGTCAAGGCCTGACAGTAGAGAATGGAAAGCTGCAATTCAGGAGGAACTTGATGCTTTAAAGAAAAATGGAACTTGGACTTTAGTAAAACCTGGACAAGCGAGCAACGTTGTAGATTCGAAATGGATTTTTCGAATTAAAGAAGAGGCGGGAAATAAGCGAAGATACAAAGCTCGGCTTGTTGCCAGAGGCTTTAGCCAAAGATGGGGTGATGATGATCTTGAGTGACATTCAATCTGCTGTTGCTATTGCGCAGAACCCTGTACACCATCAACCCACAAAGCACATAGATGTGCGACACCACTTTGTGAGAGAGGCAGTTGAGCATGGCCATATTGAATTAGAGTATGTAGAGACGAGTCGTATGGTTGGGGATGTTTTAACGCAACCTCTGTTGAAAGGGAAGTTCAACTGGTGTACGCTAGGTATGGGTGTTGTGTGATTGTGTGATGGATAAAAGTAGAGAAATTAATTTAAGGAGGAGTGTTAGAATAAAAAGAGTCTATATTTAAGATATAGAACCTTTTGTTATATGCAAATTTATTTTTCTACAATATTCTGTCAACGTGAAAAAAAAGATGAACAGTGAAAATATAAGTTTAATCTCAGCTTATAATTAAATCGTTTTATTTTACCAGTGCTTCTATCTGCAAGCTAGTGGGACTTGAGCATGTAACACCCACTACTAACAATTACTATCAGCTGGTATTGCAGTCAGCTAACGACTCCATCCGTAAACTACATGCATATTGACCAATAGGTATGTTAATATATATAGTTTACAGTCTAAGATATAGTTTATAGATTTAATATTAGGTATGAAACAAATTTTACGATTATATACTACCTTCAAATTTATTGATGTCAATTGTTATTGAACATTCCAATTTGAATTTCAGGTTAAACTTGTTCTTTAAAATGTTTGTCGGCGCCGCGCCGTTTGGCACCCAGCGTCATTTTAGTCGCCGAAGTCAATCACGTGCCGGATGCTAATCTGTGCTTGTGTCCTCACGCACTGATTTAATCTCGTTGGCGATACCCATGCTGGGCGCAAGCGAGCAATCTGCTATTTAAATATATATGACCACCTATGCCGAGACGTGTGGCTGTAAGTACTAACGAAGTTGACCTCTGTGACTTTCGGATCTCTTGCTGTTCATAATAACTGTTGACACAAATGCTTGTGCTAAAGCAGTTGTGTTATAATGTCCATAGTTATTTACTAAATAGAAACAGGTTTAAATGCATGTGATTGTATACTTGTATAGCCATTTTCTACTTGAATTGTAGACATTTATTGCTGCAGCATGCATGTCTAGTCTATTGTTAACGGACGTAACAGTTGAATGTTAGTAATTATATGTAATATTCGTTGCAAATAGTTCAAATTGTCAGCATTCTTAAACATTTCTAGAATATATTTATATGGAGATAATTCTTAGTGGAAGTTTTAAAACGTGGTTTTAAAAGGTGTTTAACCATCCGCAGCTCAGTTCCTTTCAAGTCGACTGCAATTGGCACCGAGCCAGGAGTGGTCGCCACGATGTTTTGTATATTACGAAATTCCGCCAAAACTGTTGCAGTAGGCAGGAATGACCCCATTTTCAGAAGCTATTATGATATGACGTGATTATTTATTACGAGAACGCACGATACTCTATTAACTTGTTCAGTTAAATTGCAAGGCATTGCGAATTCGATTTGAGGACATCAGAAAGTAATTATAACCACAAGCTCACTCGTCCTCGCTATTGTTATTTCATTGTAATTGGCTAAGACTAAAATTGGATAGGACTAAAATTAGAAAACAGTATGTCATGTCATTTGTAATTACAGCCACAATACACATTGAACGTTTGACTCTTTAAAGCCGCTGCACGCACTGGTATTAAAACAATGTTTCATGGAACATAGAAAGGGTGTTTAGCAGAAACAATGCTTTCAATACAAAAAATTCTAGGTTTGATAAAATGTACAATTTATCTGATCGACACCACGCTAGCTAGCGCTGCTATATTTCTCCATGACTCGGCCGTTGACCCAAATTGGTCGGTTACCTTTAAATTTAATAAATACCAGAGATTATATTTTTAAGTTTAAGCGGAATAGGGCTGTGTTGTTATTAATGTAGAATCAAGGCCTTCCTTGAACAGCTAAAAATAATAAAGTATGAAATCGGTTAATTCGTCCCATTACTGTTTTGCAATAGAAGTTATAGTTTAAGTTACACATAATACTGATCTGGATATAACTGTTTGTCTTATTTATGAGGCCTATTAGAAGATTTGCATGACCGGGTTTTCTGGCCTATTAACCAGCCGGCCTGAAGTCTTGATAGCTGTGCAACCAGAGCAAATACCTGAACGTCTCATTCAGGTTGTAGTTCGTGTACCTCGTGGATCAGAACAGTAAAGGCAGCATCCGTTTTGAAATCAGTCGTCCGTAGTTGTTTTATGGGTGAGTTCGTATCAGTGACCGATTTAAGATAGACCAGCCCTATTTTTAGAATATTTGGAGCATAAACTGTGCATTTGAATTACTTTATGTTTGTATTACGAAATTTCAGTATTATTATTTCTGTATTGTTATTTGTCAGAATTGTAATAATGTTTGCTTTTGGTTTATTTGATTTTGAACATTTGAAACTGGTTGTCTATAACCTAAAACCAATAAATTTATTCAAATTAGATGTGTTCATTATTATTATAACGGTGTGAAATGATCGGAGAGGCAAAAAAAACAAGATATTTTAATTGCTTGTTGTTTAGTGGTTATCAGAACGAACAAACAAAATGTTTATTTTTAAGGTGGTTCAACTGCCCTCTAGTCGATAGGTCAGCATACAAAATGTCACGAGTTGAAATGCCAGAAGTTACTTGCGATGTTGAAAATACCAACAGTTACGGTTGTTTTACATACTTTCTATCTCCAAAACAAGAAGGAACGTTACAATCTATTAGATTTATGTGTCACACTAAAAACTTAACGGTTGAATACTTTACTGCCAGATTCCATAGCATACACGATAAAAATGTTTGATTTAATTTAAAATGGAAACTATTCTAGTAGATACCAAAGCATTTTCAATATCTTATGTTATTTTCAGTAGGATTTTGAATGTTTTAGGTTTGAGATATGACCAATCATACAGACATTTAATTCACGGCATATTGTTGACGATCATCTGTTAACTGTATGTATGGCTTTTACAGAATAGTCCTTATTGGTGTTTTCATAAGGTTTATAATATCTTGCCCGTTTTAGAATCAAGCCTCGTCACGCAGTGTCCGTCGTAATGACTGCACCTAGGTAATAATCATACTCGTGTGTTTGTTGTTTTAATGGCATCATCTTAAGGCTATTTTTGTCGATGTAGTAAATGTTATCTTCACAGAATAACCTTTTAGGTTTCACATTATGTTGTTTTATTTACGTTTTGAAATCTATAAGAACGTGTGAAGATCTCTCAATGATCTTTATCATCATCAAGTTGATTACGTACAGGAATTTGAAAAGCCTTATGCTTTTCCAATTCTTTGCGTGTTTTATAATCTGGTAATATATGTATATCTTTGTAGTTTAATTGTCTCTCTTTGAAGTTAAATTAAAAATACAAGTTTACGTCGACCGGACTGGTTCAGTATAAATTATAATAGGTGCAACTAAAACCGGGCATAAAGCTGTATCTTTGACCCCAATCTACAAATATACTATCAGACAAATGGATTTCTATTTACACTTGCTCTATATTCGAGTTCCCTTACCAATAATAATATAATCGTTGTGTAAAGTTATTACAAGCTTATACATAAAAAATGTATGTTGGAATAGAGTTATAACGTTATAACTTAACATAGATATTATGAGTAAGGCGGGAGGTGTATAGCAAACAGTATTAAATCAGAAAAAATACTCATCAACTCATACTTCCATTGAAAATGATGAAAATGGTGTTTTCTGATGATTTTGTTCCGACCAAAATAAACTCAGATCAAATGTAAGAAAATATTAGGACAAAATTTATTGAATTTTAAAGTTCCCTTGGACGCCCAATTCTTAACAAAACAATAAATGTTCTAGCAACAACATAGAACCAAAGAAATTATTTTATTTTTGAACCTATTACGCTTATTTCAAATACCAGTTTACATTTCATTTGCGAAAGTATCGATTTAGTCGGAACCAGACATTCGTGCAGTCTCCTCGTTTGCAACTGGGGTAGGGTAGTGAAGCGTGGCTTGTTAAAATTTTACGATAGCTCCTACTTTAGATGCACCAAAATGACGCAACACTGCAAACCGGCTTTCAAGTGAACGTATTTTGGAAACATATTCATTAGGTTCTTTTAAATCTGGATATGAACCATTTATGCTTTGTTTTAATGCATTAAGGTGCTGTAGCGTTTTCCCAAGGTTAAAGAGGTACCCGAGTGATTGTTCCATTTGCCGGGCTGTTTTTACATTAACAAGTTCTTTAATTTATAGAAACCGCAAACTAAATGCTAGTTTCCAGAGTTTTGCCTTCCGCTTCTTTAATTTGAAGTAAATAAATTGCTCAAAAATAATAGAACGGAGTTTAAGATAGAGGTCGAGTTTATTCTTGAACTTCTGCGTAAGGAAATTAAAGAATAAAATTACCTCTATTTTATTAAACCTTATGTACCTAGATACTTAGATAGAACAAAATTCTACTGCTGCTGACACCGATTCCAAATTTATTGAAATGCAAATTGTTTTTTAGCAACATATTACTTAACCGTGGCCTGGTGGGGTGCTAAGTCGCTACTGTAGTGTCCGACGCGACGTACTAACTTAGTTAACACCCATTTGTTTGTGAACAATATTGTTTCGTGACGTACGTTCTTCTTTTGTTCTAGATTGGTTTAAATTAAAAGTTGTGTTGACGTTTGGATGGTCAGTGTCAGTTTCAGTTCATTTTCTCGATGTGTATTTGATTGTGAATTCTGGTGTCTATAAATATTTGTGAACCATATTATTATTGTCTCGCTTACAGTCTCGTTTTTAATTCAATTTTGCATTCGATATCTTTAACAAGTTGCATTGTAAAATACTTAATTGAAACTCTTCTCTTAAAATCATTTGTGATCGGAGTAGAGGATAATACCTTTCAAATATTCATCGCGTGCTGGCTTCTATTCAATGTGGAAAATAACCGTGTGAAATTATAAACTCCTTCATTGAGCTGTTTCCTAATAAAAGCAAACGATTGTAATGTGAGCGCAATATCAAACATTTAAACTATAGTTATTACAAAAAATTGCAAAAGTAACGTAGGTGAGCATACTTAACGCCCGCGTTCGTCTCTACCTACGAGACGTGAAGATGGTCTGCTCGTTGCGAAGGCTTCAATCATTTACGCGCTGATGAACTTAATAAAATCAGTAATCCGAGATTATCATTTAACTGCCGTGTTGATGTAATTATGGTTTACAAAAACCACTAGCAAGGTGTAATTTGCGTCTATTATACATAGAAAGATGCAGCTTCACCGTTAGTTCTGTTTTCCATATCAATGTTGTAGCTAGTAACACAATCCGAGCACTAAAACGCATTTATCTCCATAAACTAAATATACCGCGCAACATTGGACGTGTTTAAAATATCTCCTTCAGCCGCACTAAAGGACACAAGTGCTCCTTTAAGTTATTTAACCCTGAAAGCATCGCTTACTAAAATAGCAACAAATCTGAGAGAACTGGTAACACTTGCTTATGTTTGAAGTGACTAATACGATCTATTGCTGCTAAACTTAGAATATTATATGTGACACTTTTATTTATTTTCATTTTAAATTGGATTGATGATTTGTGATGTTTATGTTGACGATAAACATAGCACTGTCATTACCTTCAACGTTAAATAATCTAGGTAATTTCACGTTTTTTCTTCACAGTGTACGAAATTGCTTTAAATCACTGCGACGTTTTAGTTAATTTGATGAATATGCGTGAGCGTCTAAATTGGGATCAATTAGCCGCGAGCTTATTATAAAAATATCCGAAGTTCTGAAAAGAAATCTTATATCGCATAAGGAGCTGTTGAGTGATTCATTTTTATTAGAATTACAGTTTCTATTTCATTATGTATTATTACTGTTTATAGATGAATATATTTTTAGATAAATTGGTATTTAATAAACCGTTCGCTTTTTATTTCCGTTCCAATGTATGGAGCCGTATTGTAAATTTACGTTGCTCTTCAGAGCTCACAATAATCTCCGGTAGGAAATGAAGTCGCCGACTGACGACGTTTTCTCTACACGTCGCTATTTGTCTTTATTTTCTTTGGAAAATTCGAAATCTTGATTTTGCATCGAATAATCATTAACATTCCTTTTGTTACTCGAATGACCTAATTTATGCAGCTATTGACAGCAATGAACAATAAATCCTTTGTTTATATGGTTATTCATAAACGACGCGACGTCCAATAAAAATTACACATTTCTTTTCACGTCGTAGCTGCTTTCTGCACAGACAACATGGCTCTTGCAATAATGTAACGTTGAATGACAAATGGTAGCTCTTTAGAGAAAATCCTTTTTAAACAGAACGCGTGAAATTACCATTTTATGAAGAGCTCCAAGATTTCGCTTATTAAAATCTCATTAGTTGTCCATAAAATAATCGTGAACATAGTGGGGGCTCCTGTTACACTGGCACATTAGTAGTGAGTCGCTTACAGAAATAGATTAAAGCGTTGCAATAATTATATCAGCGAACGGGCTTTGTTGACCACGATAAACCAAACACGTGTGACCTTTTATAAGATTATTATTCAGGACCACTTAAAATAAATCTGCTTTCCTTTTAAGTTACATTACGAAGAAGAAGAAAATGCCAAGTTCCAAATAAATATGATTTTGTACAATAATTAATAGATACATAACAACTTAAATTATGACACTAAGAGCTCATTTTATTGCTCTTTGAAGTAATTCATGAGTTTTAATACTGTAGAGACACAAATAAATATAGATGACTACTAAAAATTATAGAAATATGATACTAAAACAATTATAATGTGACTTTAAAGTGATAAAAAGTCTGATGAAGTTCCTAAAAGTGCTTAATTACAATAATAAAATGGATAAATAAAAAAATGTTTTGAATATTAATGAAGAATTTGAAGATGGGGGCACACGGGTCCAAAGAAAAGTTATACAGAAGTAACTCCGACAAATATCCGTCTAAACTACCAGTGCCGAATGACAAAAAATATAAGATAGCGGTAAATCGAGAAAGATTCGGATCTTTTGGAACCAGAGGTGAGTAGCGTTGGAAAATTACCTTCCAATTTCATTATATATTATTATTAATGGACATTAAAAAATCGTTTCCTTATTTCTGTTAAGGTTGTTAAGTACCTACTTGGTTTTCTCTTTGCCATACGTACAAATGAAGGTTTAATAATGTAGTACATGTACCTCAGTACAGTAAATTCACAGGAGAATAAGCTTTAATATCTTCATCTGTAAATATGACAAATGAGTCATATTCATTACTTCGGAAGAATTGTATTGTTAGTTACAGTGTCTCCTTCTGATGGTGCTAAATGATTTATGGTTTCTTAAAATTGTGTTTCATCCACTGCGTAAGTAAGGGTGAAACACCTTTGCCCTTGAGTTAATAGTACGCTTGGACTCTGAAATATTATAACAAAAACTTTACTGCAGACTGACGTGATTCAAACATGAGTTCTTTCACCCGTTTCCTCGAAACGCGAAAGTAAGTACGTCGATAAAGTTACAAGTCAATGCTTTGATTAATTATATTTGGTGGAACAGCTATGAAAATCCTAGTTTTGTAATACGGGTGAAGTTATGAGAATGGCTCCATAGGTCATTGCTCCCTTCCTCCTGAATAAGTTTGTGGGAAATAAAAAGATTACCATTTGAAAAAATCAAAGTTTTAATTACATTTTTCAATCACAAATTAAGGTCTTTAGCATAAACAGATACATTCACAGAAAACCAGGGTACCTGCCTATATCCGTAGGTTGCAAATCGTGAATTAAACCCTAGACACAAGTTAGGATGGTAATCTTGTTGAGAGACCGGATTAATAAAACGTTGTTTACACAGCAGAAACAATTAAATTGCATCTGTAACAACCTTTAGGAGCACGTTTAAAGTCCGTTTGTGAATGTAGTGATCTAAAATCAAGTCGTAATCACAAAAATAAAAATCTATCGCGTAATACCATTGCGTGGTAGCTTTTTATTTGGTGATGAAAAGATGGTAACACATCGCAACGACACGTAACAATTTGAATTTCCTTTTTTATACTATTGTGAAACGAATTACGAAAAGCTTTTTTTTAATACTCTTTGCAGCAGTCTAATATAAAAGTATTTAAAGTACTGCAAATTGTAACCTGATACAGATTATATAAAAACAGCCAGAATTTAATTGTCTTTCAATTAATTTTGTACCAATTAGAAACGTACCTACCTAATACAAATTAGCACCAAAAGTTAGAAGTGAAATGAATACCGCACTAATATGAATAAAAATAGGTAACATGTAGCGTGGGACAACAAATCCGCGATAAATCAAGACGTGTTGGTCTACACGTGTGCTCAGGTGCCCAGGTGGAAGCCTTACGTGCTATAATCCATATTAGACATCACGTGTCAGTAAATATTTATTTTTATATTTTATAGACAAAATATTTTTTATAGTTTGCAGGTATACAAGGTTAGTCGGAAGGGGGTTACTAAGCCGAAAGGGTGTTAGAGTACCTATAATAATGGATAACTTTTGTTCTACAACTTTCCTCAAAAGTCATTAGTTTAAAAGAAATAGCTGCTAAAAGATTGCATAAAAAATACGCTAAATTCTATCTATCCTCAGCTATGATCAACTGTGTTTACATTTTAGGTCATATTTGGGGTCACAGATTAGAAGCTCCATTTTCTGAATTCGTAACTAAAGCATGATGAAGAATTTTTGAAAAAACTAAAATAATAATAATTTAGAAAAAAAAAGTTAACGAATTTTTTAATTTTAACACATTTTTTAAAACATTTATCAGTGATACATTAAGTGGCACGCGGCTTAGTAGGAACCCCCTTTCTGACTAACTTTGTATAATTATATGCTCCAGCATTTCTTGTGGTGGTTTTAACCAAACACATCTATTTTTTAGTAACATAAGTGTTTTACTATTCCTACTAAAGGTTTCCTAACTGCGAATATGTGACTTTATTTACTGTAGCTTAACTTAAACTTAGCCTTAACCTTAGCTGAATTTGTGTGGGTAGTTACTAACAAGTTCCAGCTAAAACCTAATACCTGTTAGACACGTCATTGCTAATGCCTATAAAACAAAACTTCTACAGGTAAAGATTACCAAAGATTACTTCTAATTTCTCTGCATATTTCAAGGTGGATTGCCCCATGCTGCTAACTGGAGTTTATTAACGATTAATGTAGCAACAGATTATTACCAATTCAGTGCAGACATCGCAGTCCACCTCAATAGTGGCCAGATACAGGAAAAATGATATTACGTTATCAACATTTGCGATCCGTCACACAGAAATCAGAGCAGGCACAGCACTGCTGTTTATTTTAATATTTCTCGGTATACTGACTTAACTCGTACTATTTCGCATTTATCGTAAAATGAGACCTACGCGACGTTATTATTATTTAATATAACTATTGTTTCTGTGATTACATCGCTATGATGTTTATTTTAATCCTATAACAAGCAATCGAATTGTTTGTCATAGCCGTTGTTCGGTGTCTGGCAATATTATTTAATATAGCTATTTATTGCCAGACAGATTTAGGTATTCGCAGTTTCATGGCGTAGTTAGTGATGTCACTCTTAATCGACTCGAAGAGGGCAAGATTGAAGGGCCCTGCCCGAAGACAAAATCAAAACTAGTTATTGGTTAAGGCTAAAACTAACATAACAGTGAAAGAGATTAGTTATTTTTTGACTGTGCAGTCTGGCCATTGCAATTCAAGCAATATGTGATATTTAACTACATTCATTAAGATGTTTATAGAGAAGAAACCCAGAGCGATTCCACTTTCGTCCATACCTCACTGGCGGAAAAGTTCTATCTGTGCGAGATGTATCTAGATTGGATCAATGAATTCGCATTATGTTACCAATCTCTAACGCTTATTGGTAATGGTGATATTCTGTGAATGCATCCAATCCTCACGTTACTGCTGGCAGTTTTAACCGCAAAGCTTTTACAGTAACCGCAGACCAAATGGCTTTACTATTTTCTTGAGGTCTGCTCACTATGGAGAAGAATGTGAATAAAATTCATCGTCAGCCCGTAAACTAGTAGGTACTGCTGAAGACACACCTAAATATTGCCATAATCACCAGTTTGCCAGAAGCGTTGGTGATCGCAGTTTATTGTCATTAGTATACATCAGGAGGACCCTGCTGCCCGTTCTCTTGACAAACCGCCTTTTCGGCCCCCACGGGTGCAGAGAGTGAAGATGAGTAAAATGCTGAATAGAAACAATAAGTGCTAAAACTTTTTATGTCACTTTTGAACTATAATGACTGATTTAATAGCTGTGTGTCACAACATTACAGCGTGTTTAGCGATAAGTTGATATAAAGATTTCACCTCATGCATTTTTACTTATCGCATCTTTTCTCCTCGTCTTGGTTCTTCCCACGATATCTCCTATTAGATAAGAGATTCGTGCTGCAGATAATGAATAGGTATTATGTGGTAATCTACACAATTTTTTGGAAGGAAGCTCGTTGATCGAAGTTCAATGTTGTTTTTTATCTTTGTGAATTTTTTGCGACTATAATGTTTTTTGCACGCGTTTTTCTCATTACGTAAATTAATATCATGTACAGCTGGTTTTATATTTTACAGACATTTAAATTGAGACAATAAAGATATTTCGTATAGATATTATATAAAATATAGCTAATTAGACAATTTATTGCGTTCGTTAATTGCGGTTATTATCATTTGTTTGTAAAACCATTGTTTCTGTCTACGAATGGTAGTTCATAATCGATATACCTATACGTAGCTATTTATGCATACATGTGTTCATTTTTGTTTTCCGTTTTTTCCAGGGAACGGCAAGAAAAGGGAGAGCGCCCCTACACCGACCACCCCAGCGCGCCCTCCACCTACCCCTCCGCAACCCCAAGCTGTTCAAGGTGAGTCACACATGCATAATTTACATATCTATTGATATTTACATAAAATACAGAGTGCAATAGACGCACTAAAATATACGCTCGTAAACGGTGACAGACACATGTCGTTAGGGCTACCGTTCGCCGAAAAAAGTATCAAGTTGCAGCCTAATGACAGTACAACAGTAGTGGCTGACATTGAAGTAGATTGATGACACGCGGCTCAAGCGAGAGAGTCGCGAGAAAACGTGAAAGGTGCCGTTTATAGTTTATATGCACTACCATTCGGACAAAAGACATGTTTATGTACTATAGTTATATGCATCGGAAGTAAAACTAATCAGCAAGACGGCGACAAGCCAAGCGTTAAGCTTGAGACCGGTCGACCTGAAACGCTTTGTAGACTCGCCATATCGAGACAATATACTAGAACATAAATTGAGCTCCAATGAAATCAAAGAAAATGGAAATTGGTATAGTGTTACATCCGGGGAACAAAGGTGATTCCCGAACGCGTAACAAGGAAAAGGAATCTGAGAGAGATTAAGTTTAATAGGTCTTTAAAATCAATTCCTTAATTAATATCAATGATCCGTTACCCGATATCAACAGAAAGGTCATTTATATAACAGGAATTTAGAGTTATTAGTGAACGATTAATTAGTGTCTAATCCACTTATACAAAGTCATGTCGTAACAGTCTGTTAAGTGGGATTAACAAAGACTTAGACGGTCTTCATTAATTTTGTGCTGGGTTAGGTGTACATAGTTTTCTATGTTTGTATGTAGGCACAAGCAGTAAGGAAGTCAAGTGACTAGAGTTACATAAAACATGCAGTGTGTACGTGTAATGAGATAGTAGAGACCCACTGGAGCAGATAAGCAGCAGGCTTAATGAAACCCTGTCATTAAATACATCAATCTAAGCAACTATGTAGGCTTTAATGAGGTATAGAAACTAGGCGATATTATTCTATTGAAGCAAATGGATTTCCTCTTTGCACAAAAGCAACTATTCGTGATAGCAAAGTAGCTCGAGCACATTTTGTAAAATTGGGATAGCTTGTATTTAATAATGCTTTGATTTTAAAAACACGTTACCTATCTTAAATATTAATCAATTTATTTTAATTATGACTGCTGATAGAATGGTGATAAAACGTCAATGCTTTTAATTAATCGAGGTATAAAAATAGCTTCGTGTTTGGGAAATATGGTATACCGTTGACAAAATGGAATGATTTCTGCGTATATTGTCTTCTTAGAAAGGTTTGCAGACAAGAACAGCGCGTAGCAAAAGCAATACACTAAACATACTCAATAGACTTTGCATATAGACCAACCGATTTCGTAACTTCGGTTACGCAAGTCATCTTTGAAGTATAAACAATGGCGGCTGCGCAAAGGTTGTCCTTTGAAAACTGTGTCAGATGGTAACTGGTTCGATCAGTTCCAGTGCGTTAGAATATTATGATCCACGCGTCGGTACGTGCTAGCTGGTGGTTTATGATCGTGTACGCGCGTCATAAAGAATTAATGTATCGTAGCGAAAATTGTATCTCCTCTATCTAATCCTAAAGAATTCTTCACAAGTTTTAAAAGTTCTCAGCTCCGTTATTCTTCGATTTGTCCAAAATAATGGTATCAACAATCCCATTCATGGATTAAATAACTTCTCATCCTAAAGTCTGTTTATCATAATACAATTCAAACAATGTAATGGTCATCCGATCGTCTATTAGCATCGCCTAGTTTTCAATACTTGTAGTTTTGCAACGGTTATTTTTATCACTGATTTGCATTGACATCGCTTTGTTGCATCGAGAGTCTGGGTCGTTTCCTTATCATTCCGTTCACTTTCTGATGGTTGCTTATATTTGCCACGATATTCACGTTGTCCATTATGTTGATATCGTTTGCTTTTAACATTTGTATATTTCTAAAACAATTTAAATGCGTCTAGAATATTATAATATTAATAACTAGCTGTGGACTCACGGCTCCGCTCGTAGCCTATGTTACTCAGTAATAATGTAGCTTTCTAACGGCAATAGAATTTTTGAAATCGGTCCAGTAGTTTTTAAGTTTATTCGTTACATACAAAAATACAAATCTTTCCTTTTTATAATATTATATTAATAATATAATATAATGTTTATTTCTCACCACAAACCGAAAATGCAAACAATGACATGTTGCTGTTGGTATACCTACTAATGTAAACTAAACCTGTTGTTTATGTAAGCTCAAAATTAGATTTGAAAATGTGCTAAAGTAAAAATTATTTATTTATCAGTATTGTATATGTTTTTTCAGCTAAGAAGAATGGCGTGGTGCCGAAATTGTCGTCATCTCCGGTGGCAGTGCGCGCGCGCACTTCCCTGGCCCCACCACCTTCACCAAGAAAGCCTACGCCTAACCGAGTGCCGCCCCAGAGGCCTAACACCCTGCCTACTAATAAAGGTCAGTCGAAAGTTTATTTAGTAGATAATCTTATAATATACAGCTAAACTGTTATGAGATGATGATAATTATGTATTTGGCAGTGGCGTGCATTGGTTTTCGGACTAGGTAGGCAGGCACTAGCGATGTCGCCTTTCAGTTGTACGCTTAAGCCCATACACGCTTATTTTATTTGTAATAATAGTTAAACGATGGAGTTGTTAATTAAATCTTATGAGGTAGGCACTGCTTAATTGCCTATATGCAATGCACTCCACTGGTATTTGGTATCAAAAGCCCTGGAAGATCTTTTCTATAGTCTAAATCGGTGTTAGATCCGATATAAAGGTAAATGAAACGACAGATAAACTCCTTAGATAATTTATATATCTTCTATCATTCTATGTCGTGCAGGTAATTAGTTATAATATTAGCGCGAAACAGACTCGCCATCCGCGGTCAGTCCGTGGATGGATGACTGTTTGTTACATATCGAGTATCCTGCGTGCCTCGGAGAACACGTTAAACAGTCGGTCCCGGATATCATACGGATGCCTATGACAGTCATTACGTGAAGATGCCCGAAAGTCTGATAACTGGTCTAACCTTAGGGTATCGACCGTTGATCAGTAAATGGGTTGCGGAGGTCTGATAGCATTCGATTCGTGTAAAATACTGGTATTCAGCCGCATCTGGTTAGACTGAAAGTTGACCCTAACATAGTTGGGACAAGCCTACGCAGTACATTAGCGCGAAACAGAACCTTTACTTCGTCGTAAATTTTAACGAATATCCACAGCAATCTTGTTTGACCACTGCTTGGCACTACTTCTACTGCTTAACATCTATTTGCCTTGTTCCAAGAACAATCAATTTGAAAACCTAAAATCGATGTGAAGATAGAGCCGATTAGGTCGGTGCTGCCATCTGTTAGTGTTTTTTTGTATCAAAAACCTACCTCCTACCTACCACCGCACTGCTACCGCAGCTAGATGGCAGCACCACTGTACATACGTTTAATTATAATCAAAACAAGGTTTTGAATTGCATGCTAACCAAATTATATTTTAACATCAACTTTAACGCTAGTGGCGTCAATAGTACCACAGTCGTCCACCAGTAACCGAGTAGTTTGACACCTCGATTGTTGTTTCAATTCATACGCTTTATGATAGATGGCGCTCTTCGTTAAGAAAAACAAATCGACTCTATTGTTTGTCGAAATATTGTAGAGTCGCAACAAAACAAAAAAAGATCGTTCTTTCTTTTCTTTATAAAAGCATTGCCCCGCACTAGGATCTTTCCTGTATCGTGGGTGCATTTACAGACACAAATCTTCACAAGCACAAACGCACAGATCCGGAACAACTATTTGTAAGCCATACAAATATTTGATCTGTGCGGGAATCGAACCCACGACCCGTAGCGCAGAAGCCAATCGCTCAGCCACCAAACGTGTCGTCATAACGTAAAACGTAACGTAAATGCGTCTATCGTTTGTCATGTGCGAAATGTAGAGTCACAACACTCGCAGCAGAAAAAAAACTGATAGGCGTTGGAATAGATGATTGAAAAAAAAAAAACGATTACCAAAACAAGGATTTAATACCACTCTACCATTTGTCAACTGTAATTGCCTCGTTGGTCTAGTGGTGGCAAGCGTGACTGCTGATCGTGAGGTCGTGGGTTTGATCCTCAGGTCGGGCAAAGTGTGCTAATGGGTTTTTCCGTGTGGAATTCATTAGTAGCAGTCCGGAGTTTAGATTTGTGCCCGGTTGATGGCAATAGGCTCGCCCCCTATTACATGAGATTTAAACGTAACGGCGAAATGAGGGTGTTACTATATACACCTTTGCCCAACCAACCAACAACAAACTTTGTGATGCTATGTTATGTGTACTACCATTTTTCATATTATTGTAACATAAAATTGCTGTAAACGAGGAAGTATAAAAACGAGCCAAATATTCCGTTTATATTACAGAAAATTATTTCAAGAGGCGTATTATTAAAACCCCTTTCATGATCCCAAAAGGAGCTGTCAAAATATGAACATTATCCTGAATTTCTTACATTCGTTCTTTTTGAACCAAATTTGTAGCTCACGTGACATCGTTAAAAAAAAAGCGTTCTAATACAACAACGCGCGTTAAAAAAGCGTTCTAATACAACAACGCGCGTTAAAAAAGCGTTCTAATACAACAACGCGCGTTAAAAACGCGTTCTAATACAACAACGCGCGTTAAAAAAGCGTTCTAATACAACAACGCGCGTTAAAAAAGCGTTCTAATACAACAAATAGCTAGCCGTATATGTGTTCACATGATAGCGCTTTTTTAACGCACGCTAAAAAAGCGTTCGTGCTTATCAGGCCTAAGTGGCAGTTCTCAAATTAATTTGATATAAAAACTATAGTTTTGTCCTCAGTTTTCTACATGCATCTCGTTTCATGCTTGAAAAACTCTTATCGTCTTAACAAAAAGAGGAGCTTGTTAACAAAACGAGGAGCTTGTTTTAGACTTTAGACTTTTTGTGCTCGCCCGTTAAAGCGACAAATCGTGATCGAATAATTACTTAGATGCTTAAATATTTTATTCAAGAATGTTGACATTTATTTTTGTGTATGTATTTTAATGTTATTTTCGTAACGTTATTTTATTCTCAGTACATGAAGTGGTCTAGGTCGTAAACCCTCAATACGTTTAAAGCAAAATGGCACACTTTAGATAAAAACGCCGAAATCTATAACATTGATAATAAATTATCTTTTTTCAGTAAGTGTAAAAAGTACTTTTGATATATTTTTTATATAATCAATAATAAATACAAAAAAATATCCTAATATTAAACTATTAAAAGAGGGCATCAAAATACTCTTCCGCATTGCTAACAAGTCCCCAAAGGTTGGGCAACTTTGCAACGTTGCAAGGCAATAGGTAATCCTTTGGCGAAAATAAAGGCAAACCTTTTGATGACGTAGTGTCGAACATCAGTCTTGAGATGTCCCTGAATAGTAGGTGAACACTCGGGATCTGAGTGTTTCAACCCCAAACGGTTCAAGTGTAATTACTAATAAAGTTATTATATTTTTGCCGGAGACCATCTAACAACTTTTAGGTACTTAAAACGTATGTGGAAGTGGAATGTTTTTATGTTTTGACTAGCTGCCCGGTGAACTTCGTACCACCAAATTATTATTTTCATTTTTTTAAACCACCCCAGTGTTGAGGCGTCCCCAACAAAAAAATAATTATTCCAATCGGTCCAGCCGTTCTCAAGTTTTAGCGAGACTAACGAACAGCAATTCATTTTTATATACATATAAGAAGAAGATAGATGAGGCCAGTGTTTTCTATCCGTCTTTTCTACTTAAAATCCTGGCTATGTCTATGATTCAGTATCAGAAAACTTACACGCTTTTGCAGCGAACCACAAAAATATAAAGTAACCTGAACAAGGTAATAAAAAAGCTAAGATGCAGTAAAAAACGTAACGAATTTTAATTACATTCGATGCAACGGGACTATAAAATGTACAGTAGCGGTTCTAAAAGGAGTTTTATATGTATGTTGGCTATGTGCAGAGGTATTTACTGTCAAGCTGTTTATCTGTAAACGTGAGATCGACGTGTTCAACTATTAGCTAGGTTTACCACAATATATTGTGAGGAAGTAGCACTATTTCACCTTTTATTTATTTTACGTGGTATGATAAGTTGGGCAATACACCTGGTATCTTTATAAAGGGAAACCGTGTCGTGTATCCTTACGAAATTTGTTACACATAACAAGTATTTTTACAGTAAAGGCACAATGTAACTAACCTACTTCATACAGTATTTCATCAAGAGTTTGACATTGACAGTTCTGATGAAGTCCTCGCGATAAACGACTGTATGGAATGGCTAGACTGTGGTAAAGGAAAATAAAATAGAGATCATATATAATCTGAAAGTCCTGAAATACCTACGTAGCTCTCTTTGAGCAGGGAAGAGGACGCTGCTTATACTCTCCATATCATCAAACTCCGTGGGGGGATCGATAGTTTATAGGGGGAGGGATTAAAAATACAATTCCTTTTCGTTGCCGAGTCAGCGAGTCGTAAAAGGCAACAAACCTGGCACCATAAGGCCCGTCTTATTTTTTGTTAGGAACAACCACACGGCCATGCTCGTACGGCACGGCCACGGCACATTATACGAGTATGTCACTAGTCATGTGAAAAATGGTAAATTCGAAATACGGCATTTTTTTGCAGTCTGAATTATATCCGAGGAATCTCAAACTACGAGGACAGGCTTTATAATCAGTATTCCACAGTCTGATTACCTCATCCGCTTCTTATAATTCTCATTTACATTCCCACTCATGGACGTTATAATTACGCAACTCAATTATCATAGCATGATGAGAATACAGATGAATATCTGTAACTTAGCGTGTAGGTGAAAATATAAGCAATAAAAATTCTGAGGAGAATAAATAGCCCGTACCTAATGTGTGTGGTACGAGGGTTAGTAAAAAGTTGTGACGTCATTTAATCGAGACAAGGCTACAGATGTACTCTTTTATTATGTGTAATTAAAAGAAAAAGCAAATACAATAAAATGTAGCCACCAGTAGCCACCAAGTTACGTGTGTTAGGGCTTATGTAAGAACACAGTATAATGGTTTGGAAACTGTTTTTAAACTTGTATAGAATTCACACAGTGATAATTATCTTCTCTATTGTAATATCTACCCACATGTGATCACGTCCTGTTCATAATAAATGTTACTTAGTAAAGAGTATCAGATAGCCTGAAAATAAATTAAGACTTTCTTTTGTTGACGTAGGTACCTACTAAAAAGTAACTCGTTAATTTTTGTCTGTACTTAAGGATATTGTATTTTGACGGTATTACATGTCGTGTGTTAATTGTTAATTTAACTAACAATGGTTAAATTGAAATGCGACATTATTGTAGCGTAAGTTTTCCTATAACGCTGACGATTCTGTTTTTTGCGATTTGCGATGAGTTTTGTCTGGGATTGTAATTTTAGAATTCCATTCAATGTAAGTAGTACAGGTTTTAATTAAAACAGCAAGCTACTAATTAAATATTAATAAAAAAGTTTCACAGTTATTCAAACAGATTTATTGACAACAAAAGCATTCCTAATTCTAAATAAATCAATGCAAAACCATTAAAGTCACCATTAAATTTAATCATAGAAAATATAGAGCATGACAAACCACCACATAGAGGGTGAGCGGTGCTCAATGAAAGTCCCTGTCGGCTTGATGAAAGTGCGCGCGAAGCAGTGGCAATAGGTAAAAGAGCGGCCGGCGACACTGTCGCACGCGCATTAGAACAGTGACGACAAAAAACTTAGCTGCATTCATAGCCGAGCTCTTCCGTGCTGTGCTCATTATCAACAATTAGTGCTTAGCCATTTTATAAACTTCGTAAATCACTTTACTTAATTTGGGAGAAAGTTATACAATTTTGGCCAGTGTTATTTCTGTTTTTGGGAGTGTGTCATGGTTCACGGTGACTTTTGCCTATTTTGTGATACCTTTTTTAACAAATATTTCGTCTCGAACTTAATAACTTAATTCGGAGCTAAAATTTAAATCGATAGCTCACGATGAGCCCGCTTCATAAATTCGTTTCATTTTTTCAATCGGATACTAAAAGTAATCATAAAAGTCTGATACATCACAAGATATTCTCCAGTGAACTGAATATCTGCAGTGGAAGTGAGGACGCCAAGAAAAATCATTGGGGAACGCTTAATGGATATCGCAAGTATAAAGGTACCTATGCATTTAAAAACTGTTTTGATTTATGAGTACGTACATAAATAAGGTTAATATTTTATTACTCTTGTTTAAGTTAATACTACAACTTTAGTTTTTGTTCGATTTAAGACACAGTTGACCCTTAGGTTTTATTTTGTCCCAATCTTATGAGCGTCGTTTTTATAAAGTGGGTGAGTTCACAAGGACCACGTACTGTGTAGCATGTAAGTTATAATTAAGTATATTTTAAGTTACTTTGTCGCATTAGATTTATTATCTGTAATGGCAAAGGAAACATTCCATGTGATAAATAAATAAATTATAAAATGACTCAAGCAAGGCATTTATATGTCATATTGTTGGAAAGTTGCAAACTATGAAGGGCAAACTTCGCTGACAATATCCGAACATGGTTGAATGCATCTGCGAATAAACTTCCTTGACCTTAATACATTTCAGGAAATGTTTGTTTACATTGTGTGTACGTCTATTACAACAAATTGATCGCATAGGTGCTGCAAATATAAGTAGACGTGTAGATGAGAGTATTATTGACATTAATGCATTAAAGTGTCTGTCTTACAGCGGATGCGTAATGCAATTTATAAACGATAGCGGAGCGATGTGGGTGGTATTACTTCTTTCAGTATAGTCGTTTTGTTTCTCCATTATAGGTATAATATCGCGTAAATAATATACTCCTTTAATAATAAAAACTGTAAATATGTATTTTTACTGTTACAAAAACGGCCTAGAAAAAAAAGCTAAAGTAACAATTGCGGTACTGTGAATTTTGTAGGAAACGAGTAATTGTAACACGCAGCAATTGAGTTAGTGAGTAAAACAGCAATGATCGTGAAAGCGCCAACTGTGGATAGTTATTTTGCGGAAACTTTCTACAGCAGTTAAGATTCGTAGCATAATACACGGTAAAGTAAGACGAACACCTCGATGCCTCATTATATTGTCGTAATTGCTCGTTTGTTGTATTACATACATGTAAAAGGCTTATTGCGAATATAAAACTCACATCTATAGGTGAACAACTCGAAGAACCTTTAGCTGAAGCGTCAACCACTATAAGAGGCGTCACAATTACCATATTTACGTTTACACATTATGCATTTAGGATACCTTTGCAACTAGTGATATAACAAATCAAAACTCCGAAATTTCCGCCTTACATTATGAAACCGGTATGAATCGTGTCAATACACTCGCGTAGGTGGTTGTTTCTTTCAATGGAAGAAAGTATGTCCTATGCGCAGAGTGTGGGAGGGCAGAGTTTTTAAAATTGGCCAATTTGCATGCTAAATTTTGTTTACAGCCAGGTGGTGTAGGATGAAAAATTTTGGGATCTATAAATTTTTTATGTGATGTTAAAATGTTTTATGTTGATAGTTAAAATACCACCTACATTGTGCATTGTCAATTTGGAAATGATGTTCATACTTTGTTCTTTTTACACTTACCTAATTTATCTCTTCATTTAAAAGTTATATTGCGTTACGTCCACTATGGTTGTCATCAAGTCCTCTAATCTCTTCCTTTTTAAGATCTTCTCAAAGCGTATCTCCCGGAACGTCGGCATTGAGGACTCCTACACTATATTTATTGCTTCCTTTATTTCTACATTGTTCTTTGAAAATCATCTGAATTTTCAGTTACTAATTGGTTGGTTATTTTGTATTTGAACTGTCAGTTAGTTTCATTCATACTTAATGGATACAAAGTGGCCGTATTACAAGGCTTTTACTTGTTGGCTCGTGGTGTATAATTTATGTGCCCGCTATTTCAGGTTATGTAATCAGACACAGCGTTGTGCAAACTCTTATGGTCTTTGGACCAAATCAACTTTTTGTATTCAATAATATAGAACGGTAGCTCCATTAACGGGAGTATAAAAATGTTCTTTAATTACCGAAAGTTCTCATAAATACATAAATCCAGTCCGCCCATTAGCACTTCTGTTACGCTTTGAACTTCGTGTAGACTTACATCCATTTCGGGCCTTCTCGTTTTAGCCGCGTCACCAATTAATGTATTTTTTCTTGTCTCATCTTTTGATTTTTTATCTTCAATACTTCCTTTGTCTCATGTTATTTAAAAATACCATAATGGTCAATGTCAATTATTTTCTATAGGTACTTGTATTAACTTCTAATTAAGAAGTAGTCATAAAAAATGTGTTTCCATAGCGACAATTTTTATGCTTTATAGCTTGTATAAAAGCAATGGGAGTTCTACAGAACAAAACAACAATAGTTTCCTACTTACTGTTAAGATATTCGTAACAGTCGCAGTCACGATTTCGTTAAACTCTCTGTCGGAAAGTATCTTTATTTCACAGTCTTCAAAAAGTCGTGACTCCTTAAATATTTTGTTAGAACATTTTTCCTTTTATGGCCAATTGTTTTATATTACAACGAATCTTACGCAATTTCCGTTTTCCCTACGGTATTATGAAATAGTATTTCTATTATTGGAATACTTTTTCATCATAAATAAGATACTTATTGAGTATCTTATATAACAACTTTGGTATTAAATTGTCACCCTATTACATTTGTAATTCGCTTTCATTTAGTATTGACTCATTGATATGTGTGCATGTTTTACTTTCCAGTATTTTTTAATATTAATTAACCACTAGACCAGAGTCATCCTCATGGATGACTTAGCGTAGGAATACTCCATGCATTTTGCGCGTTCTTATATCAGTGTGGTTAAATTTTACATAATTCGTTCAATAAGAATCCAAGAACATGCTTTCAAAACGAGGTTAAAACGTTTATAATATATCATCGATTATGAACGTTCCTCATCACAATATATGCGCATGCGCACGGGACACGGAAATATTTCATAAGTTTTTGCAATGATAAAGCTCCTAACGAGGCGTGGTTGTGTTAGGCAAGGTAGGTCACAGCTAGGTCTTCAGGCTTTACGCTCCATTACGCAATGTGGCCAGACCCCAGACCGCTGCCTCCACTGCCTAACCGATTGTTTGGAACGTCATAAACTGCTACATGCTTAATAAATCTTAATATTCCATTGTTTCTTTGTCTCAGCTGATATTTCAATGGAACAGCAATTTAACACATAGCAAGTGAAATCGAGTTTAATTCGGACAACGATGTGTGCTAGATTCTGTGTGAAAATATTATAATCTGTAGCATTATCAGTTCTTTTCAACTTTGTAATGTAATTAAACATTAGATTACAATACTCCCGCAATGGCAAACCCCGATATTGCAAAACTCAAACTGAATGTATCTTGTATTTTAAACTTCGGAAAGTGCTAAAATATAGTCATGACCGTGAACGAAAATATCAAAATTAATGTTGCGATATCCGTTCTGAAATTATAAAATGCGGTAGTAAAGTTTTCGTGTGTTTGCATGAATCGTAACATAACTGACATACACCTCAAGTTTACAGTAATGCTAGGTTATATTCAATACCGGTTACTTTTCGTCATAATTATGTTCTTTTTTAAATTTTGTCAGAGTCGGTTGAGCAGTTTCTGAGAATGTTTCTCGCGAACCAATTACATTTTTTCTTTAGTTTTTAGTATTCATTACAAATCTGCTGTTGGAAAGGTATTAACATAGTTAAGTTTGATTCAAATAGAAATTGCTATATTTGGTTAGCCTAGAAAGGATAATTTAATTGATGCAATAAGAAGAAGAAAGTCAATAAAAAAAATCTTAGAATATCAAAGAACTCGGAGGCGATTAATTGAATTTTGGCACCAAATTTAAACATTAAAGTGTGGCAATATATCAATATGGACGCGTCTGAGTAGCCAGATGCGCATTTTATCGTTTCTGGCTAGTTTTCAAGTGCCGAAAACCCATTAGAGGTATATTAGTAACGGGAATAACCGACCGATAACGGGTATTTTTGCACAGGGCTCTGCATATTATTTAAGCAAAGCTTTTCTTCTTTTATAAATTAAATATTATTATAAATTAAAGATCAGTTAATTGGTAGCCCAAATTACGTTGGTCTTTATCACAACCAATAAATTAACTCTTTAGTTGTCTAGCTTCAAAACGCTATTCATAATGTACATACATAGAAAACCAGTTAATGTGAAACCGATTAATTTTATTACCTAAACCACAATGTTGAGTGTTTTTCTATGCCAGCATAGAATAATAAGAATT
Source organism: Amphipyra berbera (assembly GCA_910594945.2). NCBI lineage: Eukaryota > Metazoa > Arthropoda > Insecta > Lepidoptera > Noctuidae > Amphipyra > Amphipyra berbera. Next base: position 11,116,016 of record OU343126.1, on the reverse strand, counting down.
GAAGAATTATCGCACCGCATTTCAGTTAGAAAATCTCTCTGTTGCCATGTTTGTATTTATATGGTGTATTGTCAGTGAAAAAACGTATCTAATCAACATAGTTTCGGCCCAATTAGAAGTAACTAGCATACAACTTTTGAGTTACAGGAAATACCACTTAAAAATTCAATCAATTATATTATGTAGAGTAAAATATAGACATTATGCAATGTGGATGTAAGAGAATTCCCATCAACCGGCACATAATAATTAAATTAGATGTGGCGCCAAATAGTATGTAATAAAATGTGCTTCGTACGGAATACGTACACGGCTTCGATTCTTGTTGAACCGGCTTTTATCTCTGTCAGTAACCAGAGAACATGTTTTGGAACTGTGTTGCACTATCAGTAGTCATTTAGACGGGCATTAACCAACATTTTGTTAATCGATACGTAATGCTTGCGATTACATTTAATGTCCATTTTAGTTTTTTTGGTCAACTTGTTGCTATAATTGCTGCTTGGTGAGAACATTCAACTCGTTTGATTTCATTACTTATTTAGGATTATTTCCCATCATAGTTTTTTTCCGATATTCAAGTACCTTAGAAAAAATATCTAGTATAGGAACGAGGATCCTTTTTTATTTATTTCCAAACACAAGACATATATATACATACATAATCACAAAATAACCTGGAATGACTACATTTTGATCGTCAAAGGCCTTTGAAGAAACGACATTCTGCAGTAAGTTTTATTTAAAAAATCAAATGACCATCTTACATCTCTAACAAATAGGTTGTCAATTGTCTTAAAAGACAAGAGATTATCGTTGTTCCCCTAAACATAATTTAGTCTTAAATCTGTTACCGCGTCCTAACTTTAGCACAATTGAGTCACCCTGCAGAAGTAAACATTGGTTGAGTAATACTAACCCCTTGTTTTTTTTTCAGCTTTCTTAGCGTATATGCATTAATTTAACCGCGAATAGTCGTGCATCGTACTAATACTAATTGACATAGACAAATGGTATCGCTACGAACTAAAACTGAATTGTTTTTAAAGCAAACACTTTATTGGTAATTATAATGGAAGTTTGCACAATGCTAATTAAATATTATGTAATGACATACATTATTATAGTTTCACGATTATTTAAATATCCAAATATTGTTCATAACAAGAATGGATGATCTTTATGATCATTTATCGATGTGCTAAAGAGGACAGTAGGTGCAAATGTGAATGCTTGTGATGATATTACGTAAAATGATAAATTGACTATGCAAACATTAGCGTAACTAATAAAAACATGAACTGGGTGATGGTAAAAGTGTGTGTTAATATTATTCGTTTATGTAGGAGTACGTAAGCACCCACAGCAGTCGCCACGCGATTACCGCTGCGACTTTCTGTCGTTATAGTTTTTTCTATTTCACTAGCAACTTGCATGCGGGCGTTTATCATCATTATAGTGAAATAGTATACTGTCGGTATTCGATATATATGTTTCATATATCACTACCACTAGCTACGATTATCGACTAATCAGGCAGGTAATTGAATTCATTACGGTACAATCTCTTCACTACTGGCATTTTTTCTTCAATTCATGCGTGTCGCTTAGCCTTAGCCGATCATTGAATTTATTCGAACTGAATTACAGATGAGAATGTAGAGATTACAATTTTATTTTTGCCTGCAATTTTAAAAGTTTATGGCAGGCAATGGACCGTGTTGACCCTGGCCCTTTAGTATGATAAATTGTCCAAGATTTGAGTTATGACCAACTTTTATTTTTTGTTGCACCGTTAACATTTACAATCACCCAAAACGCAACTGAGAGAGCTTAAATTATTCTTTTAAATCTCAATTTTCCCTACCGTAGAAAATTTCCTGAATCCGGATCTGGCTCATCTGAAGACCGATGTAAATAGAAACTATCTTCTGTTTTCAGGTCTATGAACAAACAGACTCTCCTAATACTGGCAAATGTAAACATTATCTTAGAATATTAATATTATACTATGGTTGTCAAAAGTGTACATTTTAAAATAGGGTTGTTTCTTCGAATGGTTTGTAAATAGTGTTATATTTAAGTAAACGGATATCCTGTAAGTGTAATGGTAGATTTTTTCAATGTCACCCCAATCAATCATTGGTCCGTCTAGCGGAGCGTTTCGGCGCCGACGCGCGGTTCCGTCCGACCTGCGGCAGCGGACTATTTATGTACGTTTCATTAGTTCTGAGAAGCAAACCCGCGGGGAAGTGACGAGCTTTTTGTATCGGAAGTCGTCGTATTTGTTCCTTTTACGCTGTCTCTTCGCTCAACAGTGCAATTCTGTGTACTGAGGTACTTTTGTCATAATGCTACAGGGGTTGAAGTTAACTTAATTCGATTAGACGACAGTTAAATCAAACACTCTTTCAAGGTAGCACTGCGAATAATACTATCAGGAACTGTACTGTTTGTCAATTGATTGACCAAATCGAAAAGATGCAGGCTTTATCAGTATTGTAGAATTAAACTTTTGTAAATGCATCGAGGTAAAAGGTAATAAAAACTTTTAAGAAGTTTTGTTACTTCCTTTCAAACATTCATTAGGTGCCTCAGCTATTTGATGTGGTTACATGAAAACAGTATCGGTCCTAGCTTTAATGTTGCCGTACGCAGAATGTAAACTGAGTGGTTGTTTGATCTCGCACCTCTACACAAAGACTTAGGAGATCTATAGAGTTGCCAATAGTTGTTGTTGATAGCATATTGTCGTGGTTCCTTACTATTTCAATTGTATCGAGTATAATTGTTGGCACTACAATTTTCACAATTAAATACTTAAGATAATTGAAATATTTTGGATTGTAATTTTTATTACCTACCTTTATTCAACTTTGTGTTTCGTGGTATCTCAATAACACTAGAATTCAATCATTATACTCTCAGTTAAACCTAAATAAGTTTCAAGTCAGCACTTTTCTGTGAATTGGTGAAAATATCAAACTATTTTGGTGTTGTATTCAAGTTTCGTACGTGTTCGGCATCGTAGTTTCAGTGATGTTTAGACTTGCCAGTTCCTTTATTCAGTTTTCAGTTAGAATTGCTCTGAGTTATGGAGTGAGTGAGGCCAATTCTGTTAGGCATTCGTATACATCCGTTGAAGAACGTGCGTCGATTCTAAATTATTGTGTTGACTATATAATTTATGCCACTATTTTGGTCTTAATTTGAGGTAGACAAAATTAGTATGCCGACGATGACCTTCTACGATTTGTTTATAAATATCAGCTTATAATAAATTTAATAATAGTGTGAATCCAATTGGAAGATCAATATTAAAGAATCTTGGATAGTATCTATTTATTTATTGATTCAATTCTTGTTCAAAAATATTTTTATTTTCCTATTGTTTTGAACTATATTTTTGTTGACCCAAATCAGCGTGTGTGTCGTTGAACAAGTCGAGGAATGATGCCAATACATCTTCCAATAAATAAAAACGATGGTTCACTGGGCTTTGTTGTGACGTAACTCTTCGTTTTTATATATAGAAATTCATTAGCCCTTTACATTTGCTCTATCCAGCTATGTTGCAAGGATTGTCACTGCATTGTTTTTGCATGGCGACCTAAATATTATCCGTGTGAATCGGTAACGAGGATAGTTGAGAAAAAAATACATCATTCTATTTTAGTTTTCTGCGCTATTATGGGAACGTCCCACGCCAGTTGCGAAGTTCTTTCTAAACACTATTTATAAATTAGTATCTTCTCTACTACACAGTACGATGCGCGACACTCGCTCAGGTGTGAGCCAAATGTTGGATAACTATTACAGGGGTACTGACATTTTGTAGTCCACAACTCTATGTATAATGACAATGACTCATCATTTAATGGATTTGAAATTGACGATCACCAGCATTGTAGCATTCAATATAAGATACTGACAAATGGCAACTTTTTAAGCGACGTGTAGGCGGCGATCAAATGGAAAGTCTAATATTGTTTCAATATATTTGTTGTTTCTATAATGAAGTAATATTTTCACCGTCCTATTGTTTGTTATTGTTGCTTGGGAAGTGAAAAAATAAACACAGTTTTGTTTACATTGTCACTTACTAACGTAATGTTTAAAGCCAATGATTATAAAATTGGTATTATAGTTTACACAGCATTTTAGCAAGAGGCTCACGTAGCTGCCATTTGCAATGACAATGCTTGTTATTTTTGTTGCTTAGGTGTTGTAGTAGGCACGTCAATAAATACATATTGATAACACGCCACGTGCTACATAACCGGGCTAGAATGTTAAGTAGCTGAGGTATATTACGATAAGTTGTTAGTATACGTCACGCAACACTATAAACTACTGTGTCGACGTGTCTAACATCGAAATTACATACAACATGGATAGGAAATCGCCGCAGTGAGGTCACTATTATTTTAGATAATGCGTTAGGTAGCTTTTTGATAGTTGTATTTACGTCAATATTGGTTGTTCTTTGTTTGACTCTGAAACTTTGATTGCCCACAAACTTTTTTTTCCCAGACGCATTGGAAATTAAAAAGCTAGATACAAAACACACTAGTTACTAATATGTAGGAATTTACGCAAGTTGGCGTGTTCCTAAGTATCAGGTACGGAATCGCTACAGTTGTAGCACCAAACGTGATGATTATGCCAGTTTCCTTTGCAGCTGATAAGTGTAACGAGAAAGGCCTTTAACCGGTAATGGGACATAACTAACAGTTACCACTTGCTACACTTTTACTCGCTGTCAACGTCTAGAAATCTTAATTGAAGCTCAGGTTAAACTTGTTGATGAGAAAGCAAACTACAATAATTAATTAATTAGTTTATGTATTCGGATCAAATTCTCTTCTTCTTCGCTGCGTGAGAAATCACATAGATTGATGTCTGTTAGAAAACTGAGATCGAGCGTGAGTGAAATGTGGCAAAAAACATCACGGCTCGCTTTCAGTTAATCAAAATCATTCAGATTTCGAGAAAACTGAGAACTGAACTGAGATGAGAACTGCCTCGTTGGTCTAGTGGTGGCAAACGCGACTGCTGATCGTGAGGTCAGGGTTCGATCCCCAGGTCGGACAAAGTGTTATTGTGTTTTTCAGTGTGGAATTCCTTGTGCCCGGTTGATTGCAATAGACTCGCCCCCTATTACATGGGACTTAAACATAACGGCGAAATGTGGGTGTTACTGTACACCTCTGTCCAACCCTTCCGGGAATACAGGCGTAATGTTATGTTTATGGATGAGAAAAACTATGACAGCAGAAACAATTGGAAGACTAATTAATGCTAATGCGTAGCTACTGTGAAATAAATATTGGGAAGAGAATTCTAGCAGTTCTTTATATCTATGTGTACCTTTAGAGCAACAAGTACAAGGACTTGGTGTTATTTTTGTAGAGTCAGATTGTGCCAAAACTGAATCTAATCAACTATAATGTAGAGATACAAACAATATGATGGCGCCTGGCCATTATTTCAGTACCTAACTAATTAGTGTTATACTATTATACTTTATATGAGTTATGTCAAGATGTAGTTTTTTGACGTTAGAGATCTAAGATCATGTTATCATTAGGTACTAAGGTTTGGTAGAGTATGAGAAATATTCAATATTTGGAACTGTAGAAAATGCAACGTCAGTTTCACATAGAGGTGCATAAAGGAGAAACAGAAAATCCTTCTTTATAAATTTCATGGTAACATTATCTTTACCCTTTGTTCTTTTACAATACAAGTAGGTACATGAAAACCTAGCCAGTGTACTATAGCGGACAAACACACGGTGTTTTATCTAGATTATCTTATCAACCATGGGAACGACTATCAGTAGCTGTAGTGTTAGCATACAATGGGTCATTGGCTCGATCAGTTTCTAAATCATTTGCATATGGCCAACGACGTCAGTGATGTAGATGGTACGTTACTATATTAAGACGCTTTAATAGGAATTGCTTTCTTAACGAATAGATTCGTTTATTAATTATAAGTTTATTCACCTTATTAAACGCGCGGTCTTCTCTATTTTGAAAGAAAAAAGAAAAGAAAGAAAGAAAAAACATTTATTTCGTCACTGAGACACTAAACATTATTAAATAAAAAAAAATTAAAAATAAAAGTCAACTGTGACAAAAAGGTGACCACTCAGCATAATGCTGTGCTATGGCGTGGACCACAAACACAGCGCTGATTTTCAGTGATCACCTAATTGACGTGCGGATATTCAGCCAGTTACAAGACAAAAACAAATAAAAAATTAAACAAAATTTTTTTTTTTTTCTTTTTTTTTTATAATTTTGCTATTTTTCGTTATAAAAATATAAAATCTGTATATACCTACTTTTATTTGAAGTATACGGCAGATGCTGTACTGTTGCATAAACACAATTTGTCAATGATGTATACAAGATGGCTCACATAGCAAAACCTAATAGCATTTGCCTAATTGGGTATCGAACTCAGACCTCACGCTCGGCAGCTGCTCTTGCGTGTCTACTAAACCACTAGACAGTTTAGTTATGGAAATATTCAGAATATTATCATATGCGTACATGCGTACGTTTAGAATGGCCGAGGTATTACACGTGATAATGAATCTATTCAATACAGAAGCGCGTTACACGCATGAGTGCGTATATATAAAGAGATTGCATCTGCGAAATTCTAATAAACATTCTAAGTGTAAAGAAAGTTGGTTTTTCAAGCCATGCATATGTATGGTACGCGTAGACGAGGGCGGCGGACCGAGACTACTGTTGCATTTGTACAGTTTTACTTGGGGCGGTATAAAATGGCTAACTGAAATGATTTCTATGGTGTTTTAAAAAAAGTGTGTTAGTAGACTTTAACAATGAACATTTGCCTAACAGTTACCTGTCTTTTCTGCGTGTACTTAATTTTCCTAATCACCCATTTTGTATTCTCTAAACGAGTGACATCGTTTTTCTGGTTCTTTTGTCCTATATCCCATACTTGCTTCGCCACAATGAATGCCGAAGTACCTGTTTAATCAAACGTATCGCTTAGCGCAAACGACAGTAAGCATCCATTTAATGATGTACTCTTAAGTTAAAGCCTTGATTGCATACACGGGATTGCAACCATGCCGTTATCTAAGCAAGCCTGGCTATACCACTCTTATGTGTATATTCATAGAGTTTAGATTCTATTCGTAATAGCATAAAGTGACTTTGTATACATATACGGAACTAGCGGATGCACTCACCAGCGTATTCACTACACGTCACGAATAGTTTCCGCTGCGATTGTCGAGGCCTAGACGAGTATGCGTTAATTGTCGCTCCATCTAACGATGTCTTATTAGTGACACGCGATAACCAACATGTTAAAAGCTGAATAAGCTGATTGTTCTCGTGGTCTACTCGATCGTTAGACAATGGAGCTTCTTGAGAAAGTCGGATGAGTTTGCTCTAAATCGTAGATTGACCATAACGCTACTACTTACGGCTGGCTATTTTTTTTTCGCTGGGTGCCTACGGCTTCCACATTAATAATCTCGGTGGCATATTGTATTCTTCACTTAATCGGTTTACTAAAATTGCGTGTTTCATTGGTGTTTCTGTGTAGTGTTTGACTAGTGTTATAATTAATACCTGTATATGTAAGTGCAGTCTGCTGTAGTTAGTAATAATTAGCAGTGTGGCTCCGTAGCACGGCCAGGCTCAGTACGCACCGTTCAGCTGTTACTGTGCTTTATTGACATAGTAACGTCGAGTTAGGAAGGATAATATTATGATTAAAAGTTCGTTTTAGAATATCCAATTAGGAAATGCTGAATAGTATATTCATAGGACATAATGCACGTTAACATTAATATAGTAAAACAGCGTTGTTCAAAATAACGGGAAAAGTGACTGCACACAGTGTGGCTGACATTTAAGAAACGTTATATTTCGAGTAAAACATATATACAATAAACTTGCAAATTAATGTTTATGTCTCTCTGTGTGTGTGTCAATGCGTAAGACCTATCTCGTTCCTCAACTTTCCTCACCGAGTAGGTACGTTGAACCGTCAGTCACTCAGTTCAAAAGGGAAAAGTTTCGCGTGTGCGTGTACGTTGTACCAATGCAAGGCTTAGTAGGTACTGCAACAGCCGCGTGTTAATTGTTTGCAAATCCTTCACGTCCTCTGACTGCATTAATGTTTTTAGCTGTTGCTTTTTAAAAGTCTTTCCCAAACGAACTTGGTTTGCTTAATAATATTATAATTTCGGAACTTTTGATACATTAAAATGCTGTTTCCGCATCGCCGTGTTTTCTAATGCTTGATCGGAGTTAATGAAGAAGACCGTTCGAATACCGCAACGGACGCGAAACGTCAGTTCAACACATAGCGTGACTCGGAACGCACGTTCCGAACGTCCCTTGTTACGTCTATTTACGTTGTTCGTGCCTTGGCGAATGTTTGGGCCAACATTTGCACTGCAGGATGGGTGTACGTACCGGTGAAGTGTTGTTCAAGTGTAGTGAATTAAACTTACAACACATTATGAGTTAGTTGTTTGTGCAACTTCGCAAATGTTTGTGGACGGTCGAGGTTAGTACTGCTTGATTCACCATGAGGATTTTGTCAAATTAGTGTCAGCGTTAGAGCGGCGGCTTAATAGAGGGATTAAGAGTTAATTTATCCTTTTAAAGAAGCTTCCCGTTTTGGTCTGTAACGGCTTATAAACTCTCTTATAATGTTGCGTGTTTGGATGCAATGGCATTTAGAAATGTAGGTTGGTAAGTATGTGCATACGTAAAGATATTGTGCATCAAACATTAATGCACTTTTTCTATAGGTGTATCGCTTTCCATTTTACTGGTCTATGAATGCAATAACAGTCAGGAAGCGCCGTAATTATAAATGTCATTCATAACTTATTGTATTGTACATACCGTACATTATTACTGTATGTCGAGAGGCATGTCGTAAAAACCCACCTGTCCATTTAAAAATGTCTCGTCACTTGGCCATGGCGGGAATCGAAGCGTTCACCATTGAAGGGGCTTAAACTTGAAAGTTTCCGTTTGACCTTGCCCTCGCCAAGGTTAGCATTTTCCATGAATATTTTTTTACTGCATTGGACGTTTTCGTCAAACTGCCGGAGCATTGTTTACCAAATATAATAGTACCATTTGTTTAAACTACGGATGTTCGTTGATTGATTACTTTACATAAGGTTGTAGAATACCTATCTGCGGCCTCGTCGCGTTTAGCTGAGAGTTGTAAAGAGCTATTACTTGGGGTATTCCGTACGATATACCAAGCTAAATAAAGTCAAAAATAATTTTCGTCAGTTATAAACAATAAAAAAATTAGAAGATAAAATAATATGAACATATAAAATGTTAGCTTAGAATGTTTAAGTTTGCATAGTAAATAAGCTTACGTGGTTTTCCCGCTAAAATAAATATGTTATAACAAAAAAAATGATATCAAATTTCGTAATCATATATGATCATTGGTTAACGTTTCTTGGTAACCATGCGTACATATTGCATGTAAAATTGAGGGACACAACGAATTGCCCATTTAGTTAATGATTGCGAAAACTGAAAAAAAAAAACGTGTCTTTTGTATCAAGAGGCCGTCCATAAAGTAGAGACAATTTGGCGGCTTTTCTCGGTTCATTTTTACGATAGCATTGGACTCTTGCCAAGACATACACAATACCTGGCTATTCGTCACAGGTTTCGAGGTTGGTTCAGTGTAATGTATTCTCTATGATTCAATAGGTACCTGACATATAACAGTAGGCTTCTAGGCTATAAGCCCAATTTACACGTCTTTAATAGAGTGCGAGTTACTAAACTTCGTGGATGGTTCGTGTAAACAAACAGTAGTTAGACAAGTTGTTGTTTTCGCGGTTCAACCCACAAAATGTTAGAAAACTAACCATTCTATTAAATGTTAGAGTCGTTTATATGAGCGTTTAAACATAAAATGTATACGTTTTCTTAACAGTCTAAACTTTCCAAAGGATGTTCTCTTCTGGATTGCCAAAAGTCGTTGGCGGATGATTTTGTTTACGAATTATAATCTTATGAACACGGTACTGGGGTATGATAAATACGCTATTAATATAGCACTTGCAATCGCATGCGCAGTAATTACTACAGCTATTAATGTCTGAAAGTAAATACAGATGTAAATAAATTAAAACACAGGTATTGCAGAACGTGCAACAAACTTTTGCACGTTGTCTTGTCTTGTCAATAGAGACATCAAGTTTTGCTGTCGACTTTCTCCTATTAAATGTACGATATATATATTGTGATATCCAGAATTCACGTACATGGTTTTTAAGTAAAAGTTTAAGTACGTACAGTTAACCTCAAAAATAAGTGATAATTGTTTAAAGTTTCAAAGTAGTTTTATTATTAATGATAACCTGAAATATTATTATTTTGTTGAAAACAATTTAGAGTAGGTAGATTATACTTACTTTATAAAGACTAATTCTATTATCAATTACGAATAATGATTAGTTTCAATATTAACTAACTTCAAAATTCGAAATATTTTATAACTTTTGCTGTCGACTGTATAAAATCTTGTATCCGTAAGTACGAAAGTAGCGTGAGCGAAAAAGGTGGATCTGCGGTCACCAACCCGCGTGTTGACAACTGTCAAGGAATAACTACCTACTTAAAGTCTTAACCCCCTTTTTTTGTACAGACTTATGCCTATGCCTTGTAGTGGACTGTCATAGGCTATTAATGATGATTAATAATGATAAATATGAAATTCGGTAATATATCACTAATTTTTAATGCAAAGTTATGAAAATCGCTAATTCATTAAAAGTTATTACGTCAAAAACTGTATCTAATTATCTTTTTGTATGTGTGCACGAACGAAGATACGATTGTGTTTTTTTCATTGAGGCTATTGTTTTATTATTTCGGTAACACTTTATTGTTGTGTAGTGTAACGGAAATTGCGAAAAGTGTGATAACGTTATGCAGAAGCTGCTAACGCCACGTAAACTATAGTTCAAAGGGATAATGTATGTGTATTGATGCTACTATCCACCGGGAATATAGACAACCTGCTGGGAAAATTTCACATTGTTTAATAAGTTAAGGAGTCGCCTCCTGAGCACTAAGGATTAGATGATCCTAATATCATCATCGGAAATTTTGATTGCACGATGTACAATTAGTAAATCATTCTCTTCCTTCCCCTTTAGAAGTCACCGGCGTGACCGTTATCACGTAAGTGTACTGCATTTTAACCATTTTCAAAGAAAGAGGAAGTTGTCAATCCCACGCGTACGATTTTTAGCCGGATTAATTGATGCAGCAGCGGAACATCCGCATCCGTTTGCTTAGATTTGGTTCGATCCCCGTTTCAAAACTTGTTTGATACGAGACAGTACTGATTCGCTATAGTGTATGAGTAATGACCCTAGCTCCCGACTTCTATTAGTAAAGTACTTGTGTGGAAATTATGCCTATTAAAAGTTAATTAGTGGGAGCACACGCAGGATGTTCGCACCGCATTGTCGTAAAACAAAATACTAAAAGTAAGGCCACGTTTATTTCATGTTAAGTGGGATTATATTATGTTGGTGAATAGCTGGAGGGCGACCGTTTGATGGCATGTCTGTTCTGTCATCAGCCGCCGTATGTAAATATAACTTGACACATGACAAATTTAAAGAGGGCTTAAAGCGAAATTCATTGCAGTGGTTAAATGAGTTATGTTACTGTCAGAAATAATAGTGCCCTCAGCGCTCAAACAATTCGATATCAGCGATTTCCTTTTTAGGCATTGCAAAATCGATGTGTGGTCGATATTCGGGTAATTCTTTGAATGCAAAACAGGTTACACAAGCTAAGCGCCATGAAATATTTTTCCAGTTCAATAATTTGAATAATTTTATGTAAATATTAAATTAACGATCATATAATCGTGACCCAGATTGCGAAGTATAAGGAAATTGTCAACGATGTCCTTAAAATTTAACTTCCTTTGCATGTGTCCTTTTAATTTCTCGAAGCGAACAAAGGTGCCGATGTATGAGTTTTACAACTTCGTTAGTTCACATTGACAGATTTACGTAGTGAGGCTGCGTATTTGCAAATTAACCATTCTGACGAATTCTATTGTGAATCCTTTGTTTAGTTAGATATAAAGAATACTGGCTATGTGATCATTACCGCACGTTACTATCAACATTAGCACTAATGATGATAGTAAAATTTTGTGTGGGTAAACATTGCCTATTACCATCTTCGTAAACATGTTTAAGAGTCTACTAGGAGAAATGGGGTCACCACGGTGTTTCTGGGCGACAGACTAGCAAGTGATAGATTACCGTGCGTGAGCGGGTATACACCGCAATCTTGCGCATAATCTGTCTATAAATCTCAGACGTTATTGCTATCTCTAGTTTTTACGATGTCTACCCGATTTTTGTGATGTATCACGGTTTGCAAAATTATGAAGTCACCAAGCAAATACATTCTACCTACTATACCACTCCTTCGTTGATTACTAAGATTTGAGGTATACCTACATACATTCACTCTGCCATATTTCTTCGTGGCAAAGAGAAATCTAGAAATTGACTATCTACATCACCTTACTCAATAATATATACTCTTATCAATTATGAATATTTCAAACTATTAAATTTTTTAAACAATTCAACTGTCCTTCTGACACTCACTCGAAACTATATGTTAATGATAATAAACATTTTCAATCTCATAAAAGCCGAAAAGATTAAGAAATTAAATATCTTGACTTGTTAAACGAGGTTGTCGACATTTTGCATTTTTTTCAGTCATTGTGCCGAAGTTTTTGCTGCCTATGGTCTAATAGCCAAGAGCCTCGAACAACATCTGAAAAGGCGCGCGTTAAGTGACTAGATCAATGTCTGGATTCAGAAGAACACTCCTAGACACGGGGCGTATTGTTAGGAGGTTCCTCTCTCGTAGCTTGCACCCTGTTCCTGATGCCAAAGGCATTGATATTTAAAAATATGACTTATATGTATGTACATACAAAGAAAGAATAAATGTACAAGCGGGTAGAATTCACTTTTATATGGTCTCAATCTACAAAGCATTGCCTATACCCACGTTTACTTTCTCAATAAATACTCGTCAAAAATATGTCAAGAAGAAATAATCAAAAAACTGGACGTGTATCCCTAAACTCTTACAGTTTTGACCTACGGAACTCAAGCTTGAGCCTTGGCGAGTATTCAAAAGTTCAAACTCAAGGTTTGCCAATGCAATCGAGTTTAGTAACTCACGTGTTAAATTAACGAATAGAGTTCAATACACCAAACTGTAAAACGAAAATTGATAGTGTAGTCCAAAAAGCCATCAAATGTAAGTGCGAGTGGGCTGGCAGCATGCCTGACGAACTGTGAGCGGCCAAAGACATCATGCAGAGAGACCTCGATAAAGCCTAGTAGATATGACGTAGACATGCTAGATATAACGAATTAGAATGAGGCGATATTGGTTCTGGGAAGAGACGAGCTTTTTGGCCCAGCGGTAGAATGCCACAAGCTGCAACAGGTGTACATATACACAGGTAAATGGTAGGCAATGTGTTTGGCAACATTTAAATTTACCTGAATGTAGGGTGATTTCAAATACGTAAACGTAAATGTCATGCATGTACGCAACGCGTGAGAAATAGCAATTAAGGCACAGATCTGCGAATCTGCGCCAAACCCAAGGCATGTCTGCAATCGATGAGACCCGGATTTGGCGTAAACACAGTCGAGTTGGTATTGCGATTGTGTCACCTTATAGGTCAACTTTCTTAGGCCTAAATGACGCACTGACACCTGTGGTGTGTGACTAAGTCACGTGGATACATATCTACAAAGAAAGTATAATGATAAAATTCAAAAGTGGATTTTGATTGAGTTTGGACCAATGATGGTCAACAACAGGTGCATTGTTTGAAGCTAGCACGAGTTTAATCAATTTTATTTGGGGTTGCTATAATATTATAAAACATAATGCGTGACAGGTCGTTAGCAGCTCCCGGTCGTTTCCAAATCTCATCAATTTTAATTAACTTTTGTGACAACATTTGCGGTCAGCTTTTTGTCACGTTTTATAGGAAAAACTGTACCTAGTTGTTAAAGGTACACTTCCTAGTTGTATGGAGTTTTCCTCATATTCACACCAGTATGGAAAATAACGCATATAACACTTCCGAGTACACACCTAGTCCAAGAAACATACATGCAATACATTATGTATGAGTTTCGTTATGTCATGTCGCAGTACATACAAAAGCTTCGCTGAAACCCGTGATTTTAAGATTTTATCAGATTAAATAGCAATTTCAAAGATTGTATCTCACTCTACAATAGAGTCGCACGGTATAATTTTCACAGAAACATAACTCGTTTTTTTAATATTGCCCTTTTGGCCCAGTTGTTGGGTTCCTTGTTCTAGATCAAAGATTAATTCCGGAGAAATTAATTTAGGTTCTGTGTTTATTATCGCCATCTGTTCAGTCCAAGGAATTTATTGTAGATTAATATCAATAAAATAATAGTGCCGTTGTTTGTCGTTAGGTTTATTAGTTCATAATACGACTAGGTGGAGTTTTATCGCCAGCTAGAGCACCAAATGCAATGGAACTTCTTTTATAATTGCACCCTCAGAAAAAACAGATAGGTAAGGTTTCTAAGTTGTAACGTGTACTGTGTGTATAACCATTTGCAAGGGAGATTAAACTTTGCGAAGCCAACCAAAAAACAGATTTCATGCTTTCTGATCAAAAATCGTATGAAAAGAAGGCGACATTTTTGTGCAATGCCCAGATATATTGCGAAGCTGTCGTTGGGCAGATGACCCTTCTAGGGCGGGCGGGCGACTCGGCGCGGCCCCCTGACATACATACAAACACAACTAAAATTAGATCTGTGATTCTCTCACTACCACTACACGCTAGACGCAAACGAATGGATTATAGTATTATTAGAGCGGGTACGCGTTACGAATAACAGTGTAAATGAACTATTGCGGCAAGATTTGTTGCTATCCGGAACCCACCAAATGAGCAACAACCGTTTGATGAGCGAATAATAAATGGTTTTCATAATAGCGGTCCGTGGGTGTAGTAGTGTTTATTTTTTTAGTTTACTATTTTACGAAAATGTGTATATAATTTTGTTTTGCGTTTACAACTATCACTCTATCAACACAACCCATAGCCGTCATTGTCTTATTCTGAAAGAAATGTAAACGACATTTAAAATATCTTTAAAAATTTAAAGGACGTAACGTACGATGTCCTTGTTATGGACATTGAAAGTAACTAGCTCTAAGTATTCTATACCTAGATAAACCCACTTATTCCCAACATTAATTGTGAATTAATAAATAATTAACTTTTTTAAACATGTATCATTGAACCTGTTGATAATAAAATCTTTCAGTAGGCCTAAAGTTACCGGAGCCCTAATCGACCAATTGAAAGCAACTATCGATATTGCTTTTACTCGGAAAAGGAAGTGAACGTTACTTTGTACGTCAATGCGTGATTCAAATAATGCTATATTTACTTAAAATACTGAAGACTGACGCTTTGATGGAGAGCTTTAGTTACATAAAATGTAGGTCGAATAAACATTTTATATCCTTTTAAGTTTACTTTTACTAACCATATTACTGATCTTGAATAAAAATAGAGTAGTCACGAAACTGAACTATAAAATAATTGTTAATACTGCATTTACAATTCTTTTATAGTCAATAGAATATTTGAGTATAACACGAATGGATGTTATTAAAACTATCATCATAACTTTTACAAATAATAAACGGTAATAAAATATAATTATTATTTGTTTTGTGATAATTGAAAGGTCATATTTTATTATAGTTCAATTTAGCGTTTTATTCTCAAAAAAGATGGGAAAATAACAGTTCCTTCAATAATGTAAATTGGTGTTTATGTCATCGGTCTTACAAGGTCGGTCTCTCATTGCTTTTGTGATACTCTTATAAGAAGAGTTGAGTAGGGAGATTATTCAGGGTTGTCGATCAAGGAAATGAAGTGCAATTAAATTTTAAAGTCTATGACACGTATTTTATATTTTTACCACGTATCTATATTATTTTTTATTGGCAACATAAAACTACTGGTATAATAAATAATGATTGTTGTCATAGCACACAAAGACGCATATAATCGTAAATTTTGATAGTAAGTAGTCAACGTACTCTAGCCAATAGAATATTCACGACACGGTCGCCACGGAGACCCGTTACCCTACTCTGTAAGTGGAATACTGATACAAAACAGTCAATCGCCGCTGAATCCATCATAGTAATGACTGTCATTGTGGTTTATGACTCTATGCGCTTATACATTGACAACTTTTACATGACTTACTAGACGACAAGTTGTGATTTGTTTTTAAAATGGCCCGCGGCTTAGTTAAGCTGGACAGTTTTTCGTCTTTGTACGGTCTTATGGTCGCATACGTAGCTGCTGGGTGGCTGGGTGTTCAACTTTTCATGGGTCCTAATATCGTCAACGGTAGGTTGGCCTTACGAAAAACACGGGCGCATCGCTATTTCTAAAATTCAGTTCTCAAGAGATTAGTTAAAACCATGCATATAATATTTGTTGAAAACGCTTATTCATATTTAGAAAGGGCTCTCACGAATAAGTTTTATGTCAGATGTTATGTACGTAAAGATCACATAACAATTGCAGAATCATGTTCATGAGAAATGACATTTGTCAAGAACATAAAAATGTCAGCAATCATCTGATCAAACGCTCTATGTTTCTGGCGTAGGCGCAACGTTCGCTTGTACTTTGAGTAATATTCACGTACTTATGTATGTAGGGTTGAAGTTATTTAGATATATAAAGGTTTAAATAAGATTTGTCCGTTCTTTACTATCAAACAACACAACCATTGTCAATCTGTTAATCTTGCCAAAAATGCTTGAAAACTATTTCACTAAATAAATGTAAATTAATATCACTCAATTTCGACGTTACTTTTAATTAAATATGATTAAGGTCATTTAGCCCTTTATCACACACAGCCATAAACTAATTGTATTTTTAATATTATGTCAGCCCTATAGCATGTTAATTTGACGTTTCAACGTTCCCAATTGATGCCCACGCGCACGCTGCTTGACCCTCTCTAACCGGCCATTCACAAAATTACTATTGAGACATCATCCGCAATAATTATACTTTATGAGCACAATGACTATTGCATCGGCTTTGTCTAGTCCTCGTTCAAAACTGAGAGGAATTTCCTTAATTTTTTACATCCACACCTTATTAAAAATGCGTAGTCCCGAGTCTGACCGTCTGTTTGCTGGTGAACTGATGATCTTTGGGAGAGAGGTAACTTAGTTGGAGAAGGAAATAGTAGGACTAATAGTGTCATACTTTTCATTTCGGATATTAAAACTTCACATGCAGTTGGGACCGTGGCACTGCGAGTTCATTACTACATTATAAAGTACTATTATTTCGTGACACCTGCAAGCCCTATCGTGGGCAGTAGAGTCATCATTAAATTAGTTTAATGTCGAGATAATAGACTAGAATTGGAGCTTGGAGCAAGCAGACCTGCCTGATAATACACAGAGACACACAACGATGTACTTCGTACACTGACATATCCAATAGTCTCTTGTATTCCTTTAGATAGTAATAATGAAAGAATGATGGAAAATTAACGTACTAAGGAACGTGAAAACACATAGGTACATATTTCGATATAGATAGGTATCTATATTTTGACAAAAACTGTTTACCAATAATAAGAACCCGAATTGTAATAAAATAAACGAAATAGTACAACCGAAAAATTAACATGTTTGAGCTTTATCCTTACCACGTGGCGGAAATGGGCGCTGTCAGCCGTTCCTAATGATGCGTGAAGCCAACGAACGGTGGATCGCGTGGGAACAGTTGCCGACATAAAGAGAGACCATTTTTTACATCTGCTAAATCAAAGCTACTTTTTTGTTGCTCTACTTTGATTAAATGTGGATAAAGAAGCGGTTGCAAGGGAAATTGATGCGATCGCTTTTCATGTGGAGCTGTTTCTGGTTTACATAAAGTTAGAACTTGGATGAGCGATTGTCTAATAAAAGTGATAGTGATAGATATTTTAATTGAGTGTATAGCTGTTGCTACATACATACTGTTTGAAATATTCATATCAAATAATAGATACGTGCGCGGAACGCCGTCGATTTCACTTCGTAATGGTCGGTGCTAAGGGCTCGCCGTGTCATCACGAAATATAGAAAGCTATATTGTATGTAACGTTGTTAATTAGTTACTGGGACAAAGAATCAGACACAAGAAATATATTCTTGTTAAAATATTTCTTATAAGAAGATATGAATCGGCTCATTGTGTTTCAGTTCAGTTGAAGCCTTGTCTCGTTTTATTAAATGTTTGGAACAAAATTTTATTATGAAACCTATGTATTCGTCAGTAATGTATGTAGTTTATTATTACCTATTTATTGATCTTGAAAAAGTGTGTTGGATGCTTACATATGTAGGAATGAATGGATTAGATAACAATCGCATCAAGGATGTTTGTATGCATACTAAATACCACAGGTATGAAGAATAATGCATATGCAATGTCATTATTAGGTCACGGGAAAAACCCTTCTATGATTACTGATTTAATTTCCTTTACATACTCTTATATTTTCTATCAAATCGTGTGAAACTCTCAGGTTGTATAATTATAAAACAAATGAAGGAAGCGTGTCGGTTTCTATTAGCGTAGACAGTTGCAGGCGCAGTAACTGGACCAATTTTGAGATCGGCTGTCCTAAACATTTTCGCGTACTAAAGGTAGTCCGGGGAGTATAATTTAGCAAAGATTGAAAAGAGATAGAGAAATTGTTCTAGTACCTACTTGTTCGTATGTGTCGTTTTATTAATAACATAATAATGTGTACTCACCTTAGACATAGATAGGTAGTTCAACTAACCAAATACATATGCACGGCCGTTAAGGAATATTGATGCTATTAGGTACCACTAAGTCTGACAATAGATGATGTTATCGTGATACCGCTCATCTTCTTGATATATTTCAGTCCATTCATATTGACTCTATGTGGCCATATTTAGATTATTTTAATTAGACTTTTGTTTATACAATTATTCTTGATTAAAATTACGCTACTCTACGTTTATTAATTGTCTCTAAAAGTATTTTGCACAAATGTGTTCAGAAAAAATCTACAATGAGTACAGCCATGGAAGATTAACATCTCTTCATACATGGAATACGATTTTAGAGGTCGATTCACTGATTAGTCTGATCGTGACACGCGTCCTCGTGCCTGGGAATCACAAACGATTACACTGTATAACAGCTTGAATATTTTTAAAGACCATGAATTTTCATGCTCTTCTGGGAGTTAAGTTAAAGATAGACTGGCCTCAGCTTCTTGTCCATTACAAGTAATGTGTCAACCTTAGAGAACCTTAATATAGTTTTTGGCACCTAACCTTTACCATTTGCTTTCTTTCAAATAATTTTCGACATGTTATTTTACGTTTTTTTATAAATCTAATGTATCTACATGTCCTTTCTTATGCGATTTTCTTTATAGCTTCTCTTATTCATATTGTCAAATGACAACCGACGGAAACGTGTTATTGTGGGGTCCATCGTAGGCGTTAGCTAGCAACCTGTCACTAGTCACTGCCTACGCGCAGTACTTAGCAGTGATCTTTGACCCAGCACGATACTGCCGCGCGTGCCTATGAATGGAGCTGGTGTACTTAACGATAACATTGCTTGCCGTTTCATTTACGTGTTATGTTTTATGTTTATTCATTGATGAACGAGATACGACTCGTGCTCGTATCTGACGCAGATCGATCGACGCTTAGGTACTTGAGCTACGTTCAAGTTATACGTTGCTGTGATCAAGGGTGTGGTTAACGGTTTTCACGTAGACTTTACGACAGTTCGAATCTTGGGGCATGATACGCTCGTTTAGTCTAAACGAAGTTTTCGGTGGTTAAGTCTCGTACATTAAGGTATCCCACCATTTCGGGAGGTACCTTTATTTCTGAGGAGGTACCATGACGCACGTTGATGGCAGTCTGTTCGTCGGAACAAAAATGCAAGCCACTTTTGGTTACACTAGAAGCCATCTTAATCTACTTGGGTTATAAAGGCCAGGATTATGATGATGATTTATGTTAAAGTTTCCAAACCGCCAGGGATTGCAGGCGTATATTCTTGTTACACAACATAAATATACATTACTTAATGTTTGAATTTGTTCTGCAGAGCCACCGCGAGTCACAGCTGCGGTGGGGCCGCGTGGCAAGCGCGTGCAGACGCCGCAGCCGGTGCGCACGCCGGCCGTGCCGCTCGTCGCGCCGCAGCCGCAGCCGCGCGAGCAGGCGCTTGCGCTTGCGCACGCCGCCAAAGGCGTCGAAGCCCTGGGCGTTTTAGTCCAGTATTTAGTGTTTCGAGTAAGTATTGTTCGATAATGTTGTATGAGGATTTCCGCATACTGACTCATTTTTTTAGCGGGTTATGTCGATTTCGCATCGACCAGTGTTGGGAGACACCATTAGATGGAAAACTATACTTATATTACATTTCATCATCAGTATTTTGTATCTACTTGTATTGGCCATATACCATGTGACATAAAGTTTTAACAATATCGTCACATATCGTAGGGATTTATGAGTATGTGATTGACGATTTACATACATAAGTTGTCGGCACTCTATTGTGTTTACCCACATCCAATACAACAAACATTTGACAGAATAATGAGGTCAATGCGGTTAGGTTCTTCCATTGGGACAAACATTTGTATGGTCCACAGGTCTGGATGTTTGTTCACGTCTTTGTGTAATTGATGACCCACAAACACAACACTGGGTATGCAAGTGAGGGACTATAAACATGTGAATTTAACTAAAAGAACACCAAGACTCAGTCTACAATCAATTAATCCTTGTGGATTTGAGCTACTTGTACAAACCTATTATTATGCACCTGGAAGTTTTACTAGGATATTTATTATAGCAGTAAAAGTCCAAAGTGAACAGTTTTATTTATGGTGTCGTTACCTTTCCAGTTGGATGCACTAAACGGCAGCAGTTGGCGGGTGGAGGCGGAGCGGTGGCGCGGCGTGGCGGCGGCCGAGCGCAGCAGCGCCGCGCGCGCCGACCGCGACCGACAGCAGCGCGCGCAGAAGGATCTCGATACCAGTCAGTATTAATAATTCAAAAATAAATTAGAGACAATCATTTTATTAACACCTGGTGGCTTCATATTATGTGCTGTTATTGCCAGTTACAGATAGCGGCACGTAAGTTGAACCAAAATGGCGGTCTTCCGCGCAGGTATAATTCGCGGCGCACCTCATATTGCACTTCATTTGAGACCCAAAAATGTGTTACTGCGCATTCAAAGTCATAGTTCAACTTATGTGCCGCGATTTATACCTGCGCGGACGACCGCCATTTTGGTTCAACTTACGTGCCGCTACCTATACTTTAACTAGATATGTTAACTAACTTACACAGAAAATGACAACTAACTCCTAAAGAGAAAAATTAGAAGAGCAACGTTTTTTTTAAAAGAAAGGAAGACTAGATCTGATACTTAAACTGTCTGGAAAATATACTTAAATTTAGGGTTCTCGATTATTCACCCTTTCGTCACGGTAAAAACGTAAAAACCCTCGCACAAAACTAGAAGTAATGTCAAACCGTCTTTCAAAAGGGGTAATAAATTCCTTTGCTAATATCTCAAGACTCTTGCGAAAACTTTCCATCCGGTTATTAAGTGACTATGAATGTTGTATTGACATACTTCTTATTATAATAATTCCAGTCGCAGAATGCCTGAGCAAGATCTCAGAGCTGGAGATGGAGGTCTCGTCGAAAGAAGAGGCGAATGCGCGTCTCCAGGCTAAACATATCGAGGAGGTCGCTGCACTCGCCAATGACATCAAGGGACTCAAGGTAACTGCAGCATTGTAATGAGCATTCTCTTTGAACTTAAAAATACTTGCGATTAATATTAATGTATACAGCGACTTGTATTACTGGTTATGGTTTTTAAACATTTGTTTTTATTTTGTGTTGGGAAGTGACCGCGCCGGCGAAGGCTACAGACAGAATGCCGTTACCAATGTGTTCGTTAGGTGGCCTTCGGAAGCTTCATTGGCGTTTGCTACACCGTCCAGCCGAACCAATGAAAGCTAGCGAAATCCATTCGTCGGCTTGATCGGTATACGTGCATTAAACACCATACTAAATCTATTTTATGTTTTCTTTTAGGATACAATCGAGTCCCTGAAACACGAAGTCGCCGAGAGTAGGGCGCGTCTACACGCGCACAGCGAAATCGAGCGCACGTTGCGCGCGCAGCTAGAAGCGGCGCGGGCGGAGATAGAGCAGAGCAAGTCGTACAACATATCGGTCAACATGTCAGCCAACACGTCGACCGACACTTCGGTGGACACGTCGTGGGACAAATCGTGCAACATGTGTGACGCGGCCTGCGACCCCGTGTGCTGCGAGGCGGAAGATTGTGAGCTGCGATTAGCTGCGAATGAGGAATTGAGCACAGATGCCAACGAGTTGGCAGCTGAGGTTAGGAGTACAAACTGGAACTATTAATAAAGCAGTTATAGTTAAATAAATATGGCTGTCGTTCTTGGTAATTAGCAAAATCCCTGAATTACTACTCTGAAGTTCAACATTATATTTCTTTTGCAGTATATGCATTGTAGGCATTGCAAGCAGGACTCATAAAAAATATGAGCCATATCTTTTTGAAACCGTATTCTAAAATACTGATGGTTAACTCCTCTACGGTTAGCTACGACACGATTAGCTTTTTTAACATATAATTGTAGGTCATCATCTTGATAAATTAATAACGAAATGTGTATTCCAATTTAAAGGTACGATCACTCCGCGCGGTGATCGAGCTGAAGCAGGCGGAGGTCGCATCATTGCGCGACTCACGGTCAGAACTGACGGCAGAACGCGAGCGTCGCGCGGCCATGGAGCGGGAGGCGCTCGCCGCGCGCCACGCCGCCGAGGAGCTGCGCGAGCGCGCGGCCGCCCGCCAGCGCGACACCGACCGGCTGCGGGACGACAACCGGCGCCTGCGCGACGCCGCCGCGCGCGACCGCGACCACGCCGCGCGGCTGGCGGCGCTCAACGAGGAGCTCCGATACAAGCTTAGACAGAAGTCACAGGTTACATTTGAGATATCTTTACTAATTGTTAACGTTTCTATGCACCTTTGCACTACCCTTCACCTTTGGGATTAGATATAGACATGATGGTCGTAACATGTTTCCCAATAATTTATGACTGTTTTAAAGGCATGGTATTTTTTACTTTTTAGTGATGATATCGACCTACCTGCCGGGTAAAACCCTTTTACAAAAAGATAATTGACATTACCTGCGCAGATTTTAGCAGATAAATAATCCTAAGAGACCTAAGAGATGGAATTTCAAATAATGTTTGTTATACAGGTGGTGTCTCTGCTAGCGGGCGGCGGCTACATCGAGCGGCCCCCGCTGCGCGCGCGCACGTCGTCGGGCGACTCGGGGCGCTCGGCGTCGCCCGCGCCGGATTCGCCGCCCTCGCCGGCTGCGTCGCCCGCGCCCGACTCGCCGCCGCTGCCGGCCGTCAAAGGAGTTGTCGAGAAACACGACTCAGTCAGCTGGGTGCTCGAGATCGAAGAGACACCCGAGGAGGTGGCTTCTAGGTAAAAAAATTGAGATTGATTCCAATATGACTGTTTAAGAGTCTGCTGAAAGATTCTTCGTAATTTACTACTCAGCCTAAGTTTAGCAATCCCATGGTGGGTGAACCGTCTTCGGGGGAAGTAAGAAGTTTTAAGCAGTAGCAGTAGCAACGCTGCTGTTGTCTTCAGCTATAGCTTGGGTACTTTGACTGACTAAAATTCAGTTTTCAGTTAATTATCCTACCACCTGTCAGTTACAGAGTCTAAGGCATCAAGCCCCTGCCCACCTTTCAAAAGTGAATGATGAGTGTTCTTACGTTTTACTTTGAGGGATAGTTGGCTACAGCCGCTGCTCTATAATTTTTCTAAAACCGGTCCTGTTGTGCAGGTTGGCCCGGCGCTCGTCGTTCCGCACGGCCGCGTCGCCCAGCGGCGTCAAGCGGCGCGGCGGCGGCTCGCCGGGCAGCGGCTCGCCGGCGCCCGCGTCGCCCGCGCCCAACGCCTCCAAGCTGTTCCGGCCGGGGGAGCTCGACTTCCCGCCGCCCCCCCTCAAGGAGTCCGCCGGAGAGGCCATCTACATATACGACGATCGTCAGTATTGAAGTATTGGACTAATGGACTTTGTGCTCGTGACCGACTAGTCTGTACCAAGTGTGAGGAGTACGCCGCGGACGTGCATCGTCCGGATCATGTTCTTGCCGGATTATAAGTTAACTGCACGATGTGAAGGCGTAGGTTATAAAAAAATTGGGACCCAACCGGAGTGACTTCTCTGTATCTAGCGTTTATGAATTGAATACGTATGTACCTAATATGGAAATGGTGAATAAAGATAATGAAACTAAACTCACTTGATACCTATGGTCTAAAGCTCCTAGCTCTGGAACACCATTTTAATGGACTTTGCAAATAATTTATGAGCTTCAAAATGTTATTTTACGTAGATTTAATACGAGTTTGCTCTTTCTCAATAGAATTTAGCTTGAAGTGATAATGATATGTTATTCTCATAAACGATATTAAAAACAATACCTTAGATATCTTATAGTAATCCTAGCTGAAGGGTTTTACCTATTTATCTTATTTCAATTTTTATCGACTTCACACGTTTCTACCATTAGTGGATAAAATAAGTGAAATAAGGTAAGGAGTAGCTCCAGACTATCTTTAAATATAAGAATTTGCTTTTCTCAACATTCTGGCCTCGGAAAGGTATACTCGAATTAGGCTGCATTTGAAGGAAAGTGTTTATGTACCTGTGGATTGCGCCAATCAATAAAAGTTATAACATAGTTGACTCTATCTGTACGAACTGTTCTCATCTGTACTTCTTTTCATTTCATTTCCATTTAACTTTATTTATTTACAGTTTCATATCTCTCTTACGGCTAATTAATGTTTATTTTATTTTAATTTTTAACTCTATTTTCTATTTCGTCTTTTATTTATTGGTGCAATTATTCTTGTTTCTGACTATTTATTAATAAAAAGAAATGTGCTTTGAAAATGTTTTATCCTGTTCAGGCTTGTCAGTACTAGCAGGTTGTTATCTGTATTACTTAGCAATAGATTGATCGTAATTAGGTATTTATATTGTTTTTGTATTGTATTTTTAACTTAATTATTATATTTTATCACACTCGTTGAATTATTTTGTACAAATAACAATTTTAATGATGAAAAAATTAACATAGTTGTAAGTGAAGGTGTAATAATGACGTTTTTATTCTGTCTGTCGAAGTTTGACGCTTTCATTTTATTAGGGCTGAGATACTTTCTTCTATTGTGAATGTTAATTTCGCATTAATTTTAATGTTTCTTTTTAGTTTAACATAGTCCGCTATACTAGAAGAAACAGAAAAACCAAAGAGTCGCGTTCATCTAAACTCTTTGCCATGTTCCTTAATTTCAACAAGTCTGTCATCATTGATGCATGATAGATAACATTGTAAATTCAGTTAATATGATTTTTATTTATTTTTAAGCTTATCGTTATATTACATTAAATACCATTCCAAAATTAAACTGTAATCATAAATATTATAACGTGATTGCGAAGGATATTAATATAAAAAATAAAATAGTATGTTAAAGACAAGCTGGTTTCATTTCTATGTATCTACAGCATTCCGTCAATTTTTTTTTATTCTTTGGAATATCTTCTTGGATATCCCTCGCCCGGGGAAGGCGAGGGTGTCTGCCGGTATCTTACCGGCTAAAAACCAACGGTGTCCCTCCTTCTGACCAGCTTCTTCTGGTGGAGATCTCCAGTGGTGGGGTAATTTTTCCCCTGCCCCACTTCCTTCTGAGAGGTGCGCGCGGAACACGGCGCGCCATCCTCCCGGGCCTGTTACTTGTCGGGCGACGGGTCCCCTAACCTGCCGCCGCCCGCAGGTCACTCACTAGGGTGGCCGGAGATCGTAACGCGCCGTCCGGCGCCCGGTACGTCTAGCGCGAGAAGGGAGGGAGAAAGACGCCTCCCTCACCCTCTCCGCCACCTCCTTGGTGACCATCACTTCCTCGCAAAAGGAAGCGACGGCCTTCCACGTACTCTCGCTCCCCACCATGAACAGACCCACAGCCGGAAGGGAGGTGTCACCACCCACTGCCGCAACCAGATCACACATAGGTGCAATCCCCTTATTTTGAAATGCGAAATGAAAATTCTTTTTTGATCAAATACTAACCTGTTTTTGTCTAAGTTGCGTAAAAGAACTAGCAGTACCTACTTAGTACCGAAGCTTACCGTATAGTTTCTACATACCTAGTACCGTAGAAACCGTTTTGGTATTTTAGTAGTTTAGGTATTTCCAGTACGTGCTATCAGTTCTTGAACTGAGAGTACCTACTGGGAATACCCAAAATGTTATTGAAATGATAATTCTAGTTACAAGTCAAGGTCTTGCTATCATCAAATACACAAAGATAAGGCCACTGCCCTGACTTTATGGTCATCATTATCACGCTAGCTATTTACTAATTAGGTCTACAACCTTAAATTAGGTAATCTAATTTATTGATAAACTTGTAATTATTTGCATATAACACGGGATGAGCACAAATGTAGTTAAGATAAATGCACAAATGTGCCCACCTGGGCATTCAATAAACTTGAATCCCCATAGCAATAAGCTCGAAGAGATTATTAAGGGTTTCCTAAAGGTCAACAAGTTATGGAACATGACAGAATTTAAGGTAAACCCCTAACGGTGTAATAAAAGTTGATTTTATTTCCGCACGACAAACGCTTTATATTCGGCAACCGGCGCTTATAATATGAAAAGATGCATGAACGTGATGGATCAAAAGGAGTACCGGTACGCTAATTGTCACCCCCCCGGTGAGTTCCCGCATTGTCGTTGCGGGAAGGCTCAGTAGCCGTGGCTTGGATCCCCACGGGGAAGCGAAGAGGAACCCGAGGAGGGGTTACTCGTCGGGGCTTGGGCCAGGAAGCCCTCGATGTAGCGGCCAAGTAGGTTGCGGTGTCGCTTAGGCGACATCGCAACTGAGGCGGGCCGCGATGTCGTATGGGAGGCATCGCGGCTGAGGGTTGGAGGCCGCGGCGGGAGAGGAGTGCCGGTATTGCGGTGCACTGCTCTCCCTACCTTCCGCGGCCTTGGCGGGTTCGCCACCGTCAGATGGCGGACGCGGTGGGGCCGCAGGGGGAGAGGAGTGTCGGTATGTCGTTGGCCACTCTCCCTATCCTCTGCGACCGAAAAGTGGTAGGCGACGGGGCCACTAACCTGACCCGTCTGAGGGGGACCAAGGGTGCCCAGACACGAGGTAGTCTGGCACCCATTTGCTTGTTTGGTCCCCGGGGTGGTCACGGCGTGCCATGTGTTCTGGTGCACCCGTGATGTGGGGTGCTCCCCGTGCCTCTCAGGAGGTCGTGGGGCGGGGCCCCATAGAGTAGAGGCCCACCAGTAGTTGGTGGACCGAGACCTGCCCGGGTTGACCCCGGCCGACGGTCAGAAGGAGGGACACCATTGCTTTTTAGCCGGTAAGAGTCCGGCAGACACCCTCGTTTTCCCCGGGCGAGGGCCATGAGAATTTTCCAACGAGAATAAAAATGGCATAGGAGATTTTTCGACATTATTTTTTAAACTATAATTCCAATATCTACAATTTCAAATGTTGAATATACAATCACATTGACATCGTAAATACATAGCTTCGGAAGCACGTTCCTCTACTGAATTCCGATGCCGGTGTGTCTCAAAACCATGGAAATGAAGGGAAAGTAGGTGCTTAAAATAATAAAAACAGCAAATTTTACAAGAAAAGAAGACATCATTTTATATTTATAAGTAAGATATACTGCATTTACAGATTTTTTGTCTGAGCCGGTAATCGAACTGTCAAAAATGCGAAACAGGAGTATCCCGGTCTTATGATACTTGTTGATAGATATATTGATAATATCTGTAGTAAGGAATCAGGAATCAATTTAAGACACAATGTTTATTGGAGAGATTGATCCTAATAATTGACCCCATCGTGGTGAAATAATAATAGAGAGTGATATTTGTTCACATTTATGTTAGTTCGATTTCCAGGTCGGGTAAGAGACTTTTTGAAAATCTTTTAAAGCAGTACCTATTAATTAATTAGTTAAAAAAATTAAATGTAATATCTTTTTACTAAAACTTGCTATTTTGAATATGTAGTTTCCCTTCATGACCATGGGACACCCGGTATAAACTTTGTAGTAGATGGGGCTCTGTAGTTTCTGCCTACACCCATAGGAAAACGATGTGAACGCTTGAATCACGATGACCCCTCAAGTCCTGCAACAGACGATGGGGTACCATCTACCTGTAGGTTTCGTTAAAGTTGAGGCGAATGGGTTGTAGCACCCGCATGTGGACTAGACATTTTATTATGGGATAACTTTATCATAATAAGTCCATCCCACAGCTGGGCACGTGACACTTCTGAGATTAAAAAAAGCTTAAATCCCTGTCTACCACTAGGTCCTGGTGCGGATTGGTGTATAAAACGTACGTAAAACGTCTAAAGTGTTCATGTTTCCTCACGATGTTTTCTTTCACAGGTGATACATATTTTTTTTATAAACTTTCAAAAGTTTCCAGAGATTAAACGACGAGAAGAACCACGCTGTTGCCTAATCCTGCCCTTAGTTCCTTGATCTTGGGAAGAGTGAAATGGTAGGAAGACAATCGTTTTTTATTTATGGCAATAGATATTGGAGACAAGAGGTAGATTCAAAAAATCTATTTACCCCCCTTCCACGTGGTTAATAAATATATCCTTGTTAGCCAAGCTTTTATTCGTAAGCATTCTGAGTATAAGAATAAGAAACCGTTAGAGCTTAGAGCAATCTACAGTTTCAACGATGACTCAACATAGTTAAAATCTCCAAAAGATTTTGCAGCATAAATGGACGTTGACGCCAAAATCGTAATCAGCGGGGTTATGTCAAGGAGAGTTCAAAATGCTGCAACGCATTGATAATGGCCCCTATATAAAAGTATTTCGAAACTAATCGATGGACACTTCGTGATCAACCCTCAAAATGTTCGCTAGTGCTTGTATTGTTTTCTTAATAATTGGTGCTGGTAAGCATTTACGTTCTTTATTAATTAATTAATTCATAGGGCTTCAACCATTCATCGTCTAAAGATCTGTTTCGTAATTTTCCTCGCTACGTTATTCGATTTGTTTTTTTTTTATTTATATTATTGAATACCAATCAATTTAAAAATCGGTAAATTAAAATAGAACACACTATGCTTTCATTACCAGAGTGCCAAGGAAGGGTTATGTTTTTCGCGCGTATCTTGTATTTTGTAAATTTCTTTATTACCTCGTATCTTCCAAACGGCTAGATGAATTTCGACAGTTAAGGTAACTTTATATTCGTCTCTTAAAACCCAAGTGTCTTTAGATAGGTGTCTGAAAAAAAAAACAAAATGGCGGATTTTTGGCTCGAAATAGTAATACGTTAATAAAATAATCACTTTTTTACAAAAATAAAACCGACTTCAAATTGTCTATGGATGCGCGAGAGCAAAATTATCGAATTAAATTGGTTGCTGCAAAAATGGACGACGAGTACAAACTGCAAGGAGAAAATATGTGGAAGAAGCAGTTTGTGTGTAAGGAGGGAGCACAATACCTTTATTGTAGAGGTAGTAGCCTGTAGCGACGATACAGAGCACTTTCAATCGAGTTCACACACAACAAACACTTCTTCCTTTGCGGTTTTTCGAAGTTACGCGGAGCGACACTTGTTACGAGCGCGGTGGTTCGGCCATTATGTTCTTCGAACGTGTTGCGGCGAAAGATGCGCGGGGTGGCGCCACTGCGTGGTAGCGGTCTCGCTTGCACGCATACGAGAGGTAGTGTGCGGGAAAGGGATCGGGATAAGGAAGTGCAACAACCAAACCAATCATGTTTACCAACTAACAAAAATATATCAAATCAGCGCAACCATTCCCCCCGGGCTTGAAGGGACGCCTTCAAAAGTTAATTAAATCTAAGCAAGTTTACGCTAAATATAACTAAGTTGTACGATAAGCAAAATATGAAATCTACTCTTACTAATACCCTAACCTAACCTAAATAACGAAACCTAAACGAGCTACTGATTAGGTAACGGGCAGAGGCGCACGACTGGCCGCAAGTACGATCCAGTCGCCGTTTTCACACGAGCTATACGTGTAACTCCCATTGAATCGGGGAAAACTTCCTCCACGACACCCAACGGCCAGTGGAGTGGAGGTGAATTCTCAGTCAAAAGAATCACAACCGGTGATTGGATCAATCGGCGTGTTCCATTTGCGTCGCGATTGTAGAGTATGGAGGTAATCTGTTCTCCAGCGTTTCCAGAAAGACTGAACTAATTTATCTAGCAAATCGTGTCTCGAAAGAGTATTTAAATTTTCATCGATTTCTCCAGCGGGTAAATACTTCAAAGGCGTGAGATTCAAAAAGTGCGCCGGAGTCAACGCCAGGGGCTCCGAAGGATCGATAGAAAGCGTTCTACATAGGGGCCGAGTATTCATGACCGATTCAATTTGAGCAAGCACAGTGCTTAACTCCTCAAACGACAAAATTTGATCACCTATCACACAGTGAGTTTTTAAACTTTTAATATTGGCCTCCCAATTCCCACCGAAGTGGCTAGCAGCCGGGACATTGAGGGACCAATCTATGCGATTTTCAGCTAACATGTGACCAAATTCAGTACTATGATATTTCGAACATAAAAGCTCATGAAGTTCCGAAAGTTTGCGTTTAGCACCAATATAGTTAGTTCCATTATCAGAGTAAATCCTACCTACTGGACCCCGTCTTGATAGGAACCGTTTGAAAGCACCCATAAAGCTGGCTGTAGTCATACAAACGAATAGGCATACATATGACTTAGTCGAACGAACACCTCGACAACGAGTCATAGTAACCTTAAAGGGGCCAGCGTAATCAGTGCCCGTGTGAACGAAAGGCTTTGCAGATTGCACGACACGACAAGAACGATGATCTGCCATCTCAGGGAAAGTTGGCTTGGGACGAAGACGAAAGCAAGGAAGACATTTATGAATCCTATTCCTAATTAAGTTACGGGCAGAAAGTATCCAATTTTCAGGACCCGCGTGACAGTTTAACTTGTGATGGTAATCAATTAACAAGTTCAAAATGGGCTAGGAAGCAAAATAGGGTATTTCCCATCATAGTCTAAATCCGAATTTCTCAGGCGGCCTCCGACTCTAATGAGCCCATCCTTCAGGAAAGGTTTGAGGTGTTGAAATGGACGGCTACAAACTTTACCTTCTTCCAGCCTAGCGATCTCATTAGGAAAATAAGAACGTTGGAGTTCGCGAAGTGTTAATAATTCAGCGAAATCATAATCTGACGCTGACATACAATATCGATGTGGTAAAAGTTTTACGAATCTACAAACAATAATGACGCAACGCAACAATTTTGTCCAAGACGACAAACGACCGCCTAACGACACTATAGGAGAATTTTCACGAGGTATAGAGGTAAGCAACGAATGTTTCTTCTCTTCGGGAGTCTCTGAAACCATTGATGGGTTAAAGGGAACAACAGGCCACAGTGAGACGTCTAAGCAGGCCCACGAGGGACCAGTGAACCAGAGCGGATGGCTTATAACTTGCGAAGGTGTTAGTCCACGTGACAGACAATCGGCTGGATTGTCAGTACCGGACACGTGATACAGATTTTGCGGCGATAAATCACTTTGTATTTTCGATACTCTGTTGGCTACAAAAGTGTTCCACCGATGGGGCGACGAATGTACCCAACAGAGAGCGACTGTAGAGTCCGAGAACGCGAATATATTTTTAAAGATAATGCGATTTTGACAAGCGACTACAATATTTTTTATGAGTTGAGCGAGAACGAGAATAGCACAAAGTTCTAGTCGGGCGAGTGAGACGACCTTCTTAGGAGAAACTTTCGATTTAACTGTTATCAAGCTTAAAGTGTTACCATCGCTATTTTGAACGTGGAAGTAAATAACTCCCCCATATGCTTTCTCACTGGCGTCCGCGAAAGCCAAAATAGTTACTACACTATCAGCGATGATACCTACATGACGTGGGATCTTTATATCAGAGAGCAAAGGGAGTTCTTCCCTGAAGCGAGTCCACAATTTAACAATATCTTCTGGCGGTGTGTCATCCCAATCACACTCGCATAGCCAAAGCTGCTTGATAAGAAGTTCAGCATACAACACGACAGGCGCAACAAACCCCATTACATCCCATATTTTAGCGACACATGACAATATGGTACGTTTAGTACAGGTATGAGTGGGTGTATTAATTTTAATGCCGAAAAGATCAGTTGCGGGTGACCAACATAAGCCGAGTACTTTATGTTGATCCGACAAATCAAATTCCTTGATTGCTGGCAGGCGATGCGATGGCGAAATCGAGTCTAGAACCGGTTGCGAATTACTCGTCCATTTGACAAGTTCGAACTGACCAGCCTTCAAGAGACCTATCATCTTAGATGCGGTGGAAACGCCCTCATCTTCATTTTGGACCGAATAGACAAAATCATCCATGTACAGTCCAGTATCAATGATGTCTCTAGCCTTAGGGAACGAGCCACCTTCATCGGTCGCTAGTTGCCTGATAGTGCGTAGCGCATGGAAGGGACTAGACGTAAGTCCAAAAACCACTCTATTAAATTCGTAAACCTTTAATGGTTGTTGCGGGGAGAAACGATAAAGAATGCGTTGGAAACGCCTATCACATTCTCTAACACCAATACTTGGGAACATCTGACGAATATCAGCGGATAGTGTGATTAAAAACAAACGAAAATTGACGATAATGTTAAATAAATTTCCTTGAGATTTTGACCACTATACAAGAGGTCATTAAGAGAAATTTATTTATTTATTTATTTAATTGAGAAAACATGGAAGACTTACAGCTAATTAAACTTAGAATAACGTAAACATTTAGTAATCAGAGAGCCAATGACAAGTCTTCGCTTGTAGAGTTGGTATAAATTTAAATATAAGTATGAGCATACTGAGTATACTTGTAAAATAAAAGATCTAATAGAACTAAGTTACAAACTATCTATTTAAAGAAATTAAGGCTTAAGCACCTTCTTGCAGATGATACACTGGTTACAAAGGGGTCAATACCGTGCTGCTTACACAAATTATTAAAGCTTCTGCTTGCACGCACAACATAACTGTTTTGCCTGTAATTAGATGACGCTCTAGGTATACGTAATGGTGGGTTAAAACGAACAGATTTGCATGGGACATTAAAGAAAAATTTTGATAAGAGTTCAGGACAGTCAAAATCATTATTAAGAATTTTTAACAAATAAATAAAGTCACCTATTTCTCGACGTTGTACTAGTGGTAAAAGGTGGTATTTTTTACAGAGTTGGAAATAGTTTTTAGATTCGTAGGGTATCTTTTGATGAAAACAGAGGTACCTAATGAAACGTTTTTGGATTTTCTCAATGCGATCTATATATTTGTTGTAACGTGGGTTCCATATTTGGGATGCGTACTCCAGGTGGCTCCTAACATATGTGCAGTATAAGATTTTAAGTGTTTTAGCGTGTGTAAAAGATTTGGACAGTCGCATTACGAACCCGAGAGATTTTGAAGCTTTTTTGACTATAGCATCAATGTGCGTATCAAATACTAGCTTGCTATCATGGTGTACGCCCAGGTCCCGAATAGTATTGCATCTCGGTAAGGTGTGACCTCCTAAGTTGTAGGATGTGGTTAGGACCGCGCGTTTTCTAGAATAAGTTATCACTGAGCACTTTGAGGGATTGAGATCCAGTTTATTTTATTGGCAATACTCTTCAAGCCGACATAGGTCACTCTGCAGTAAATTCATGTCTTCGATCGATGATATTGTTGCGTAAATTTTCATATCATCAGCGAAACTCAATAAATTTGACGATTGCAGACATTGGTCGATGTCGTTTACATAAATGATAAATAGCAGTGGGCCGAGCAGCGAACCTTGCGGAACTCCGCTAGGTACTAAAACCCAGTTTGACATGTAGTTATTGAGTGCTACAGCTTGCGACCTATTTTCGATGTATGAGGAGAACCACCTAAGCAGATCTCCGCGTATTCCTACATAGTTTAGCTTCTTAACCCTTTATAAGGCGGTGGCAATGTGTTTGCCACCAACTTTTTTGGCAGATGTCGCGTAAGGCTCCTTGTTATATTTTTATTTTCAAACCTGCTGTATGCAATTTTTTATTTTTTTTAATATTATAAAAATTTCACTTCAAAAAAAATTGAGATTTTAATTTATTAGGTCTTTAAAAAAATTACCAAATTGTTTGTTATTTACTTTTCCTAAAATCTTCTGCCTTATAAAGGGTTAAAAAGGATATTATGGTCAATCCGGTCAAATGCTTTGCTATAATCAGTGTAAACGACATCGACCTGCTTGCCATCATCCATAGCATTGGTAATAAAATCGTTAAATAAAGTCAGGTTTGTGGCAGTAGACCGAGCTTTTAAAAAACCATGCTGGAATGGGAGTAAACGATTTTGCAAGGGAAGGAAACAATTGATTATATATTATCCTCTCGAAAACTTTTGCTATAATGCATAGTTTAGATATCGGTCTATAGTTAGAAATCTCTGTTTTGGCTCCTTTTTTGTGCACTGGTGTAATAAATGCGGATTTCCATATGCTAGGGACGACACACAAAGACAGAGATTTAGTAAAAAGAATTGAGATAGGTAGGGAGATAGACGGGGTACACCTTACGAGAAATTGGGATGATATATTGCACCTTTAGATGTATCTAGCTTACGGAGTAAATTTGCCACAACGTCAACTTTAACCTCGATTTGACAAATGTCAGACATTGAACTAGGTAAACAAGGGCCAGAGGAATCAGAAGACAAAGTACAAGTATTGCTAAAGCCATAATTAAGAAAAGTAGAATGGAAGTAAGAAGAAAACGCTTCGCAGATGTATTCACCAGTGAGTAATAATTCATTATTATAGTTAATTGTACTAGGAATAGCATTTGACTTATAACGATTCTTAACAAAAGTCCAAAAATATTTAGGATTTTCTTTTATTGAGTTCTCAGTCCGGCCAATGTAACTTTTATAACAGTCAGATTCCATAGTCTTAACTCTTAGAAATACGAGTACTAGTCTTACAACTACCATCGAGTACAACGCGTAATTTAGTTGTGATCTTGTCCTCTCTGATGACTCCGTGATGCGGTATAAAATACGATTGAGTTTCCGACGATTATCAACCTTCAGGTGCAGGTGAGATATAACCCTTTTCTAAATATTCATTAATTACGTCATCATACGCCACCTTTAATTTCGGGGACGCCTGCATTTTCCTTTCTAAACAATAAAACCGTCGTTCGCTCGCTTGTCGAGAATTACCTAGTGAGCATCACCCTTAAAGGGCAAAGCTACTACGTAACGTCCGTCACTATCGCGAGAGGTCGTACGAGTATAAAATTTTTCGCAAAGTTTGTCATCTGGGCTGAGTAACGGTGGGGAGTCCACCTCCTCCAATTCCCAGAACTTTCGAATAGCGGAGTCTAAAGGATCAGTGGTACAACAATATGAGACGGTCTCGTTGCTATCAACGCGGACCGGAGCGTCACCAACAATAACATACCCAAGGACAGTTTCTAAAGCGAAAAGCGAGAGATGCGGGGGTTGTCCTTGAACCTTGTTCGATAAGAGAAGATGCGGGAAAATCGAGGCTCCGATCAGTATCTGAATCGGACCAGAAGAAGAATACGTATCGTCCGCCAATGGTAAATTACTAAAGTTCGACAGATTTGAAATATCAACCGTGGCGGTGGGCAAACACTCAGTAATTTTATCTACTACCAACGACTCAATATCATAATTAACATTACGATCAAAACGAGAGTAAAACTTTATTTTTACGGAACCTTGAATAGTTTTACTCGAACCTCCTATTCCCTTCACTACGGAACAAGCAGGTCTATTATTTATGTTCAAACCTAAGCGTTGACAACAATCACGAGTAATAAAATTACTTTGAGAAGCGCTGTCTAACAAAGCGCGTACAATATGTTCATAACCACGAGAATCCACAATAATAATACGCGCGGTTGCGATTAGCACCGTAGTAGGGCCGCGAAACAAACGGTTACTCGGGTTATCAATATTATCATCTGATAACGCACAAAGAGCGACGTCGTCAGTGCGAGCGGAGCGAGTAGGAGCACTGTAGTCGCTAAATCCCGCCGAAGGCGTAGGAGGGGCGGCGGCAGGGGCGCGGCCGCCCGATGCCGCCGACGCGCGCGCATGCGAGTTACTAGCAACGGGTTCATTCCCAAAACACAACAATGGGTGGTGTTTAGAATTACACCTTTTACATAAAGAATTTGACCCACATGCGGAAACACGATGACCACCACTTAAACAATTAATGCACAAGTTATTGGCCTTAACAAATTTAAAACGTTCATTCGGTTTGTAGTTATTAAAAACGGAACATTTATAAATTTGGTCATGTTGACCATTGCACAAAGAGCAGGAAGATAACTCTGAACTAGATGCGGCATTTACATAGGCATGCGTAGTTGACGACTTAGGTACCTTACGAGTTGTATCTATTTTACGATCGAAATGCTTCTTCGTAACTTCATATTTTACAGACGAAGTACGTTGTAATATTTTAATGTGATCGCGCACAAACGACACTAGATCTTCGAAAGATGGCATTTCGCAACTACGTTTGTCCGATTCGAATGAACGTGCGGTATCTGGGTCCAACTTCGAAAAAACGAAATCTGAGAGGTCATTAACCTTTATGCTTTTCAATGCGGCGACTGACGATGCGAATTTATCTAAAAATGCTTCTAAATTGTTAGGGGTTGCAGACGAGATAGGTTTAAAATCGAACATTTGGTCTAAATACGAAGTGGCAGAGAGCCGTTTGTCTTCGTATTTACCTTTGAGCAAATTAAATATTAACGAGTAATTTTCTGCACAAGGCGTAATTCCGGCGCATATTGCACGAGCCCTGCCAGTCAATTTGCCTATCAAATAGAAGATAGATAGTTTCTCAGAGTCCGTTAGCGATATATTATGGTGAACGGCGTTTTGGAAACTAGCAAAAAATAACGGCCAATTTTTTAAATCGCCATTATACTCGGGAATATCCATCGGAGGCAGTCTAGGAGCCCTATGCTGGCCTGCTGGTTTGACATCACCGCCAGTATGCGATTGCGATTGCAATTTTTTGGCAGCTCGTTTCACGCAACCTAATAAATCTTCGAATGACGAGAGCGATTGATAATCGACAACATAATCGGGATCTAATTTTAATTCGAGACTAGCTATTTTATCCAGCGCACTTTCAAAATCATCACGTAATGAGTCTACGGTTTCTAACTCACACAAAAAGGATTCAGTATTGAACGACTTGGTCTCCAGATCCCTAATACGGTTACAAATACTTTGCATGCGAGAAAATATCCTATCTCTTTTAGCGTATAACAACTTTAAAGTTGCCTTTGCATCTGCAGTAGGTGCCATTTTATGAAACAAGATATACGACTAATCTTTACGTTAAAAAGTTTATAATTTGTTACGCGGTAGAGAACAGAGTACGTCCGTATGTACCTAGTCCACAGGTAAGTACCTATTTCCGCGACGCAAAACTACTTAACAATCTAAATACCGAATTACGTAGGTAAGAATACGTCTGTACTTGTTACGAACCAGTAGAAACAGAAGTAAACAAGAAATATTCATATTTCTCAAAATCGCGGCGCGTACTAAACTACGAATGTAAGTACCTAAGTTTGTATTACTTACCTATCTATTTAGGTCTAATTACCAACTTACAACGAAAACAATGTAAGTAAATAAGTTTATGCGGATTAAAGCGAACGAAACTATATTTTCGATGTATTATCGACGATTACGAAGCGGATGAAACGAAATTATACCTACCACGCCGCACGCGCCGACGCGGTAAAGTACCTATACGCGATTTACGACGACGAACTATCTAGAATTAGCTAAATGACTAGGTAATAGCTAACACTGATTCGATATATCTACGATCCGGCTCGAAAAGGACCATTAAATGGATGCGCGAGAGCAAAATTATCGAATTAAATTGGTTGCTGCAAAAATGGACGACGAGTACAAACTGCAAGGAGAAAATATGTGGAAGAAGCAGTTTGTGTGTAAGGACTAAGGAGGGAGCACAATACCTTTATTGTAGAGGTAGCCTGTAGCGACGATACAGAGCACTTTCAATCGAGTTCACACACAACAAACACTTCTTCCTTTGCGGTTTTTCGAAGTTACGCGGAGCGACACTTGTTACGAGCGCGGTGGTTCGGCCATTACGTTCTTCGAACGTGTTGCGGCGAAAGATGTGCGGGGTGGCGCCACTGCGTGTAGCGGTCTCGCTTGCACGCATACGAGAGGTAGTGTGCGGGAAAGGGATCGGGATAAAGAAGTGCAACAACCAAACCAATCATGTTTACCAACTAACAAAAATATATCAAATCAGCGCAACCAGTCTATCCCCGAAGTTCTTCATCAGATCTTCACCAAATTTGAATGGGACCATTTCGAAAGAATACTCTTTCAAACAAAAAAATAATCATTAAAATCGGTTCACAATTAGAAAAGATATCGCGGAACAAATATACAAAAAAAAAAAAAAAAGTACAGTCGAATTGAGAACCTCCTCCTTTTTTGAAAGTCGGTTAAAAAGAATTATCAAGGCTATGAAAATAAAGGAAATTAAAAAGGGATTACAAAATGTATATAAGTTACTAGCTTTTGCCCGCAGCTTCGCTTGCGTGATTTTTTTTCACCCCCTTAGGGGTTGAATTTCGAGAAATCCCTTTTTAGTGGATGTTTACGTCACAAAATGAACCTACTGTCAAAATTTCAAGTTTCTAACCCCAGCCGTTTAGGCTGTGCGTTGATAGATCAGTCAGTCAGTCAGCTTCTCCTTATATATATATATATGTTTTTAAATTTAATTAGGAATTATAAATTGGTTTAAAAAGATTTTGATAGCGTAAAAATGGGCCAGGTTTGTGTCGGACCTCGTGCTATCACAGGACACTAAAAAGTCTAAAATAAAATAAATAATTTAAAAAACTAAAAAACCCTAATGCAAATAAAATTATTATTTAAAAGTAATGCACTAAAAAGACCGAAACTAGATTGAGAAAACAAAATTAAAATAAACTATAAACGAAATAAACTCTAATTCGGTTTAACAGTCTATAAATACCCGCCTTAAGTTTAGTAGCAGGCGCGACCCAATTGCAAATTATAAACCGAAAGAAAATTAATGGGTTAAAGATAGAAAGATAAAAAGTGAGTAAATGGCATATTTTACTATGAGCCTACCTGCCTATCTTAGTAGATTACCAGTAAATATTAATTTTAGTCTTAGATTGATCTGCACAACATTTCGTACTTACCTGTAATAAATAATTCAAGTAGGTAGTAAGTACCTAGATGAGCCGAGACTATAATGATCAATGCACGCGCGTATCATACGACGTTTTTCAACACACTTGCGAGGAAAAAAACAGACTTGTATTGTTATTAACTTTTAATTATTAAAACAATTAGTGAAAGAAAATTCTCAAAATTATACCAAACAGTTTTTGTTGGCATTTTTAGTTTGTGTTATATGGTATTGCTACCTATATCAATATCATTTTTGGTCTTAACTGTGCTTTTTAACATGGAATAGATACACCAAAGCGAGCTGGGCTTGTATTTAGTTGCCAGTTCATTGAAGTAAGTCAAAAATACGTTCTCAGTCAATGATTCGGCATTTTTGCTGATTTTCCATTATATGAAAGTTTCGTAAGCCGCTAGGTATTTCTCTCTAGATTTTGGTGGCTACAGGCTATCACATGCGCTTCGTGACTCGATTAATATTTCCGGCGGCGTACGTATTGCTCTTCTTCCCTACTTAAAGTCGACATTTTTGATAAAATCAACCACACAGCGAAAACGTTAACAAAAATGTATGGAAAATGGCGTGCAAGTTTCTAGAGTTTCTTTTTCTTTTCACGCCGCGCCAGCGATGCGCGCGCAGTTTGGAGCAAGGGCACGAACAACATCGACATACAGCCAATATTAAAAATATAATACAGCGAATATTTTCGTATTTATAACATAACTTATTGTAAATTATGAATAATTTGTTAAAATTAAATGTTTATTATCATAATTATTTTAATTAACATTGTAGTTTATTTATTCTTTTTTTTAACAAAAAAGTTTACTATTTTTTAGGCATAAAAACGCTTAGCTGAAAAAATATTGATAACAAATAAAGTGTATGATATTACTGCTTTTAAAATAAAAAAAAATAATTTAACTAATCTAAATCTTCAGAAGAGTTCATACAAATGTCCAAAAAATCTTTCATAGATTTATTTAAATAATAAATTTGCGCAAAATATAAATTTTACCATTCTGCCGTAATTCTGTTTCGATATGTATACAGAAACAGGACAAGAGCCAACGCGTTATTTTCTGAACTGCAATTTTGTTATTTTAATAATGACGACTTATATGCTGATTACTTTCTAGCCTTTGGCGGCGGTGACATGCGAGCGAAGCTTAGATTTTATCACGAGTAAGTGTTCTTAAATTTACATTTGCACTTTATTTCAGTTTTCTGTGACACATATTAAATAAACCTTGTCATTTTGTTTTAGTTCCTTCGAAAACTACACCGAGTTGCCGATAGATGAAGCTAAAAATATATTGTCTTCCACTTGGTACAACTCTAGTCGAACAACGATTATATTCTGCCATGGATTCACAGGAAAGTATTAGGATATAGCTATAATTAATTCATTATTATTTCTAGCCTCACTTTACAATACAGGCTTATATTGACCCACTGCAGGGCAAACTGCGTCAACAATATTTTTCCCTTATGGAAAAGGATGTCTGTTTTTCTTTAATTTGAATCTGTGCAATTATCTCATACTTTTGATGCCGACTGTACAACTCCGAAAGATACAGTTTTGTTGAGGCTTTTGTTCAGTGGTGGATTGCGAATATTGCGATAGGCTGTTTTGATTCATTGATATCCAATTCATAGGTTGTGTAAAAAAGTTATCGCAGCGTAACTAGATAAGCATGTCACGGAAAAAATGTCTACAGTCGAGACAAATTCGCAATAATTCTTCATAAAACGCTTGACTATAATAAGCTTAAGGTCAAAAAGAGAAAATAATAAAATTAATTTACTTCAGGTCATCCCAAGTCTCCCGAGGTGATTGCTATAATAAATGCGTATCTGGAGCAAGGGCAGAGTAATGTTGCTCTTTTGAACTGGGATCAGCTAGCCGCTTCAAAATATATTCTATTCTCCACGTCTTATTTAATGTGGGCTGTACCTAATGCAATAAAGGTAAGTTTATGAGCAATCATTATAAAACACATCTTTTCTATCGGGTAAAAATAGTGTTGCCGATCGATAGGCGAATATCGATCGCAGTACGATAGTCTATCGATAGTTCCACGGTAGTATGACTATCAACTATATATATATATACTATCGATAGTATCGGTAGTATCGATACTATGGATAGCTAAGAAGGTGGCAATAATACTGTCAGAGTGCAATACTATCGATACTATATTCTCTGATCAGACCGGAGAAATTTTGGATAAGGGCCACATTAAGAGTACCCTAAATAATGAATGTGATAAAAATGAATGAAGCACGAAAGACTTGCCAGGATTGTAGCAGGTGGAAATCCGTGATCTCTGCCTACCCCTACGGGAAACAGGCATGATGAGCTATGTATGTACAATAGGTATTTGTGATCTTACCTCTATCCATATCCACTCCTGACGTAACAGTAGATAAAAAGATTCAAAGACAGGCAAATATAACATGGAGAAAACCATTGTTCATCATTGGTTACTATACCTGCGCAGCGTAAGCGATACTATCGAAATACAAGCCACTATCGATTCTGTATAACTGTCGATAGTATCGATACTATCGATTATATCGATACTATTGAAGCTTCCAAAAAAGAATACTATCGATAGTATCGATACGATTGATAGTATTATCTTTAGGAGCTTCGATAGTATCGATATTATCGATACTATTGATGCA
This sequence comes from Amphipyra berbera, assembly GCA_910594945.2. Taxonomy (NCBI): domain Eukaryota; kingdom Metazoa; phylum Arthropoda; class Insecta; order Lepidoptera; family Noctuidae; genus Amphipyra; species Amphipyra berbera. The sequence continues at coordinate 11,073,594 of OU343126.1, read as the reverse complement.
TGTCAATAGTGTTGACGTGAACCATGCTATCGATAGTATCGATACTATCGATAGTCCTATCGATGAAGTAGCTGAATTTCGATGTAAAATATCGATAGTAAAACTATCGATTATTCGGCAACACTAGGTCACAACATTACTGTCGTTTTCAATTCATTGTGCCTAATATACAAAATACTACTTAATATTATACAAGGTTAGTCGGAAAGGGGGTACTAAGCCGAAAGGATGTTAAAGTACCCATAATAATGGATAACTTGTGTTCTACAACTTTCCCCAAAACTCAATAGTTTAAGAGAAATAGCTTATCAAAGATTTCGTAAAAAATATGCTAAAATCTATCTGTCCATAGCTATGATCAGCTGTTTTTACAATTTAAGTCTTATTACGGGTCACGGATTACAAAATTAATTTTCTGAATTCATAACTAAAGCAAGTATGTTTTTTTTTGAAAAAACTAAATTAAAAATATTTTAGCATGCAAATAAAAATTATCGAATTTTGAAATTTTAACACTTGCTTTAAAATAGTCATCAGTGATACTTTACGTGGCCCGCGGCTTAGTACCCCCTTTCCGACTAACCTTGTATAAAGGATGGAAATATAAATGTCATTTGGAGGGAAATATCCTTAAATTTTAAGTAGAGGAGAGTTTATAGTATTTTACTTTTTAAAGTATGAAAATCTTTTCTCTAAAATGTTAGTATGGAACTAACATTTTCAGAAGTTCACACTTCATAATTTTTCTTTTTCATATTATCAATCTCATGTCTCATTTTTAATTAATCAATTAATGTTAATTCATAATGCCAGCAAAATTCCACCAGTCTCACTGCATTCCCGGTGTTGCATTGTAGATATATCATAGTGGTGCGTAGGAAGTACTCTCAACCGGCGTGCGTGTATGTCAAGATAAAAGCGAAAGGGGTATGAAAGGGTCGTAGCATGTGGCGTTCTATAGTTTCTGCCTACCCCCATCGGAAAAAGACGTAAGTTTATGTATGTATGTATGGTATCTATAACTTAATATTTTCATTGTTTCTACTTTAAGTACCTATAGCTCATCGAAGCGAATAATTATATTGTTTATCATCAAATTAATATTTTGTGTGATCCCCGAAGCCAACATGTTTTTAAGTGTTGAAATTTTGCTCTCCCCGATTTATTCGAGTATGTTTGTGCAATTATATGACAACAAACTACACTGAATAACTTCAATTCTTACACTATGAATACAAATGGTAGCTATAATTATTAAAGCGATGTCTTACTCAGCTCGGCGCCGACTTTGCTAACATTCTGCTGCCCCTATCGGAGGCCGGCCTGGATTTGAATAAGACGCACTTAGTGGGCCATTCCCTGGGTGCGCAGATTGTTGGCATCACTGGCAACAAAATGGTGGAGAAAGGAGTACGATTGCCTTGGTAAGTACTTACTAACTTTGCCTCTTTAAATATTTTAAGTAAAGTCTAAAGCCAAATGCAAATATTTAGATGAAAGATTAACTAGCACTAGGCTGGTTTAGTCAATGTTTGCCGTCTTGGGAGTCAATTTATATGTACTGTGAAAATCCGATCAATGGTAATACTAGTAAATCATAAGGTTTGTCAACATGAATTTGCAAGAATAAAATAATAAATAAATAAATTTAATGTATAAGCGGTCAATTGCACGTTGAACTAGCGTTATTAAATTTTCCGTACTATGTATCGAACAACGTTTGTTCTCGATTTTTGTTGTATGTAACAACGAAATAATGGACGGTAATAATTTTTTCCCATTTTGGTACGGACCACAAATCATATACATATCCGAGGTTTTAACACTCAATAGGACATAAACAACTTAATTTCTTCTATACTAATATTATAAAGAGGAAAGATTTGTATTTTTGCATTTTTATATTTTTGTATGTAACGAATAAACTTAAAAATTACTGGACCGATTTCAAAAATTCTTTTGCCGTTAGTAAGCTATATTATCACTGAGTAACATAAGCTATATTTATTAGTGTAATAAAACTCCATACGCGGCCGGAGCCGTGAGGACACAGCTAGTATTGCATAATTTAGACAAGATAGATACCTACCTTTATTATTTAGTTTCTTTAATTAAATGATAATAAACTTTGACAGGATCACTGGCTTAGATCCCGCAGGCCCAGTATTTGACTTCAAGTGGCCTCACGAGAGGTTAAACCCCAATTCCGCTGGATTTGTCGATGTGATACATTCGGACCCGAGCAAATATGGCAGCAAGATACAGTTAGGTACCGTCGACTTCTGGCCTAACTACAGAATCATTGGGCCTGTCCTCCAACCTGGCTGTGACAACAGATGGCACCCGATGTTTTCTTCTGGAGGTACTGTTTATAAAAATTATTGTTACCGCGGAAGAAGTCACATAAATTCGTTACAAAACATGTTTCAATATGCTGGGAACATGAGTTCTACCGATTCGTATGAACTACAGTTAAATTTTCTTGCCATTGAATCTTTTAAACGCAAAAACGTAACGTTGATATTATAAAATATTCATTAGAGAATCAATCCTTGTTTATTTTCCTTGTTGTTACATGGCCGGCGATAATCGAGAGTCGAAAGATTCACCAAACGTTTGGATGTGAACAGCGTTGGCTCACCTGTTGCCCTACACTGGATTGCTATTGTATCGTGTTTTACAGAAACAAGTCTCGGATAAATTAACACTAGAGATAGACGATATCTATAAAAAAATATTGCATCGTTTTCAGATCTGTGCAATCATCAAAAATGTTGGCAGTACCTCATTGATTCTATGAAGTACCCAGAGTCAGTGCTTGGAAGCCACGCGAATAATTTCTGGGAGTGGGAGAATTACGAGGAGCCCGAACAATTTGCTGTTGTGTTGGAACTTGGAAAATATTATCACAATGCGTAAGTTTCACAATTACTTTATTTTTATTGTACGTAATGTTTGATAATAATGGTTGATAACAATGTTTGAAAACAATGCACAATAATTTGTAAAATGTGCCAGATAATTTAAAAATCAAACAAATAATAATTATATTTATCACTGGCTTCAAACGAAAAAGTTAAACGTAGCAAGTGAAGCAATTAATAAACGTACATATAATGCTCCGTTTGAACTGTTCGCTGGTGGGTTATGGCGCCCTGTACACAGTCAATCTGGATCGCGATCCGCGGTCAAAATCAATGATCGTGATCCAGATTGATAATGTACGGATTGGATTGACGGATTGATGCATCTGATCACAAAACAATCTGGATCGCGATCATTGATTTTGATCGCGGATCGCGATCCAGATTGACTGTGTACGGGGCGCCTATATTTTACGTGGGCCGCTAACCACTGGCGCAGCGCTGCATCCAGTATTAAACATTCAACAACATAGGTGACACACGATTAACTGATCTGTGTTATGCAATAATGTGTCAACCCACAAAAATATGAGTTCTGTATTAACGCCATCTAGTTCTAGTGTACCCAACGCCATCAAGTCTACCCAACGCTTGAAAAAATGCAAACTGCATTAAGATTTTTTTGATAGACGCTCTATTAAATTTACTACAGTTGTGGGTATTTTTTCAAGCGTTGAGTATAAACCTACCACAAGAACTAGATTACGTTAATACAAAATTAATATTTTTGTGGGTTGACACATTATTGCATAACACGGCCCAACTATGTAGCCACTGTACTCACCTACATAATCTACTATATATTTGACACTAGACTCATGTATGTTACGTATTGTCTTATGTGGTTAACTACGTATTATGTCCCCCAAAATATGAAATGTCTACGATACTACACATTGCGTGTCCAGGATCAACAACAACATTCACTAATTTAAACTACAACAACATACTGAATACCTTGTTTAATAAGAAATACTCACCATCAAAAGTATGTTACTCAGTAAAGTTTATACAATTTATTGATTTCAGCGTACCTGGAAACTATTACTTCTTGACGGCTGCATCGTCGCCGCACGGACTCGCTGTAAATGGCTTGTAGATTTACATACGTGCTTCCAAATCATTTAAGCATTATTGTAGGAAGCGTCATCTATTACGTTAATAGTATCTACCTACATAATATTCAATGTGTTAGATATGGGTAGTAGCTTTATATCATCTTAATATACTACTTCTGCATCGCACCAGCACTCAAATGCAAAATAAAAATAAAAACATTATATTATGTGGTAGATGTGTCTTAGTACTTGGAATATACAAATGTGTATCATCATTGGAATTTGTCTGCATAAAAATAACTGAAGAGGTACTTAAGATAGCATATAATATGCATTATTTAAAACTTTGGTCCCGATAATTACGGCTACTGATGATAATGATTCATCGAATATCCAGTCAATTAATCATCCAAGACTGAGGAATTTTTGCACAAATCATTAAAGCACTTAATCCTAGAACGTACCCTGTGGTACAAATTAAAAATAAATTAATAAATATGTGATTATTTTTTTGTTACACAATGGATCTTTTCACGTTGCCGTGTATTTACACGAAGCAGCAGTCGGGCGGGAGTCCTGTTAGTGCGTGGTCGTGGTAAGGTCTGCTTGGGGTACTCCAGTACCCTTGGGTACGTTGCTTTGCCAATGCATTTCTAAAGAAATATTGGCGGTATAATAGGAAAAAGGCGGTTATCTGATGCCCCAACCCCTTCAAATTCAAAATCTGGAAGATGTTTATTTTGTCCCACGTCAAAAACCATAAATCATACTCGATGAAAAAAATGTAAAAAATGTATATGTTTAGACCACCAAAAAGAGATTTGCCAAAACTGTTAAGAAAAGTTCCTTTTATTTTGGCTTAATTTATTATGTAAGACTGAAATAAGTGCCATAAAAGTCTATGTAAGTTGCATATTAATAAATGTTTATTCTTATGTAAAAATGATGTTTTATTTACTAGGTTACTCCTGCACCCCTTTTTTTGTGTTTTTGTCGTGGGAAGATCCTCATGGCTGTCCCTCGCCCGGGGTAGGCGATGGGGTCTGTCGGACTCTTACCGGCTAAAAACCCATGGTGTTCCTCCTTTTGACCGTCGGCCAGGGTCGCGGGATTCGCCTAAGCATGCACCGCAACCCCGGCAGGTCTTGATCCACCAACTGGTGGTGGACCTCTCCCCAGTGGGGCCCCACCCCACGACCTACTGAGAGGCGCGGGGAGCACCTCACATCACCGGCGCACCAGAACACATGGCACGCCGTGACCACTCCGGGGACCAAACAGGCACATGGGCGCCAGACGACCCCGCGTCTGGGCTCCCTTGGTCCCCCTGTGACGGGTCAGGTTAGTGGCCCCGCCGCCTACTACTTTTCAGCCGCAGAGGATAGGGAGAGCGGCCAACTAAACACCGACACTCCTCTCCCCCTGCGGCCCCACCGCGTCCGCCATCTGACGGTGGCGGCCCCGTCAAGGCTGCGGAATGTAGGGAGAACGGCGCACCGTAATACTCCGCACGGCACTCCTCTCCCGCCGCGGCCTCCACCCTTCAGCCACAATGCCTCCCATAAGACATCGCGGCCCTCCTCAGTTGGCCGCTACGTCGAGGGCTTCCAGGCCCAAGCCCCGAAGAGCAGCCCCTCCGCGTGATCCTCTTCGCTTCACCGTGGGGCTCGAAGCCACGGCTACTAAGCCCCCCGTAACGACAATGCGGGAACCCAACCGGGGGGGACCCTGGGTACTGTTACTTAAAGTCTATTATGGGTACGGTTCTAAGGTTAAAGCATTTCCTGATGCGGATGTAAAATGGATTCTGAACATTTTTTTAGATAGCGGGTACCTCCTATCTGGCCCATTGTTACGAAGAATGCTACAATTAAATATACAACGCCTATATTAGGTACTTAAATTTTGCTTCTTTCAACGATGCTGTTTTTAAGGTTCCGTATCTCCAAAGGAAAAACGGAGAAACACTTATAAGATCGCTCTTGCATCCATCTGTGTGTGTCACAGACATTGTTCTTGGAAAGAACGTTACGTAATTTGATAATCGGATAATGCTCAAAACGTGAAAACCAAAACCCCAGCGTTGATCGCAACGAAATCTATACCAATAAATTAGCCATAATGCGTAATTAATACTGCAGAAAACTTAATGATCAAATTTATGCGGTGTAAAGTAAGAGATCATTTTGTAAAATGTATTTTTACCCAAAAGTCAAAACTAAAACATTATTTTTGTTCCAGTATCCAGTAAATTGTTTTAAATCTACTTTTCAACAATTTTAAACGAAACTAACATGAACAGTGCCCAAAACATATTTTGTGTTCCAAAAAGAGATTTAATGTACCTATTGTAAGGTTGCATGAATTTTATCGTATGGTAAACTATTAAAATCTTACACTGTCCACACTGGTGGCGGTAGTGTGCTTTAAAAAAAAAAATAAAAAAAATATTAGGCGGTTTGATATTTGATTATACTGGCCACACCGGTGATATAGAGGGGATCACTTGGCAGGACGGGCACCGAGAAACGCAACGCGGGTCTTGGTTCGGAGGGCCTCGATACCGCGCAGACGTCCTACTAGCTGTGTACCTATATTATGGTGTTTGGTTAAATAATTAATATTAATATATGGTATAAGTTTTGTAGTGTGATAATAAGTTTTGAAGTGCTAATAAATAAGTTTAGAGAAATCCACTGTGTTATTTCTGAGATATCCTATATCTCAGAAGTGGGATTCAAGCCGAAAATTGTAAGTATCACGCCTACATAAAATTATTATTTTTTACCTAGGTACCCACATTTGGTACGATGTTTTAAATGATTTTCTCTTTAATTACCAGAAGCTATAGTTGTTTCTATTTAATCATTATTTATTGTTTAAACATTACTTATCTGGGATTTAGATAAATTTGATTAGAAGAGTTAGATATTTTAAAATGACCATAAGTTCATTATTTTTAGTCTTCTTAGATGATGGACTAGTATCACATAGAACACTATAACCCCAAAGTGGGTCCAGGAGCCTACCAAACATTGCACGGTCGGTGCGGAGGGGTTGCAAAGGGGTTAAATTTAGTTAATTTTGCTCTAAAGCGTATAGATTCGGAGATATTTCGTTTTGTTAAAATTATGTCGGTACTAATATATTTCCTTTTTTTTTTTTTTCTCACGTAACGAGTTTTAGAAAATGGAACAAAGGAACGATGCTCATGGGAGTCTTAGAACTCCTCGACGAGGCCGCTCGCAATCTAGGCGCAGCCAGACGAGCATACGCCAGAATAGCCGCAGTCGCAGCCACAGCCGCCGTCTGCTGGAACGAGAACAAGCATTGGCACGGGAGCAGGAGCGGGTTCGTCAGATGGAGAGGGATCTACAAAAGGAACGTGACAACGAGCAGCGACGAAGGAGTGAAGGACGACGCTCGCGAGACGCTGGGATGAGCTGCGTGCATCGCAGTCGCAGCAAGCTATCCGGTGGTCGCAGCAGAAAGGATCACGACTACGCGAGCGCTGATCATCACACCAAAAGGTCATGTAGTCCTACTTTTTCTTCAAAAGACTTGATTCAAATCATACAATCAATTAAAGATGTCTTGCCATCACAACCTAACCAGAGCGCAATAGCAATTAATAGAAGTTTAGATTATAAAAATATTATTCCTGAGTTCAATCCTTCTGAAAAGACCCAGCGTATAGACATGTGGCTCAAAAAGGTCAACGAATGCGCAAAGGTTTATGGTTGGGATGAAAAGACTGTGATCCACTTTGCTATGCAAAAACTAACCGGTCTAGCTAAGACCTGGTATGAAAGCCTCGGTACAATACTGTTTTCCTGGACCGAGTGGCAAGTGAAATTGTTGGATGCTTTTCCGTCTGAACAAAATTACGGTCAAATTTTAGAGGATATGTTGAGACGAAAGAGTAGGCTCAACGAATCGATCGAAATATATTATTATGAAAAGCTAGCGTTACTAAATCAGTGCGAAATAACGGGTAGGCGGGCCGTTGACTGCATAATACACGGTATCGGTGATAGGACTATTAGGTCAAGTGCCTTGGCAGTGCGTTGCGAGCAACCTGATCAACTTTTGAAATTTTTGTTAAGTAACAATAAAGAACTTTCGACACAACTACCATCATTTAGAGATAGGAATGTTAATACGATAGACGACAGGCAAAATATAAAGAGCGTTCCGAAAATTAATCCAAATTTATATTGTTATAACTGTAAGGAGAAAGGGCACCCATTCTCCCGATGCTCAAAACCCTTGAATAAATGTAGTCATTGTAATAAGGTGGGGCATAAATTGGAGGAATGTAGACTCAAGCAGGATACGGGGACAACGAAGACTGACGTAGTAGCAAAAACCATGCAGATCTCAAACTCTTGCCCAAATAACAAATTCATGAAAACGGTCAGTGCGAATGGAGTGTCTCTGGAAGCATTCGTTGACCTTGGTAGTGAAGTTACACTTATTAGACAATCGGATTTTGCTAGACTGGGACTTAGTCATGACCACATTCAGTCCACGATGAAAGGGTTTGGAAATAGTCTGGTGCGATCCGTAGGGTCTGTAGAATTGTTACTGGTCATTGATGACGTGACTGCTACAGTTTTGTGTAGGATTGTAGATGATGGTTTGCTTGAAAAACCAATGCTAGTTGGTCAGAGTTACTCCGAACAGCCACATATTGTTGTATATAAGGACGCGAACAAGCTACAGTTCCTGCACATCGGCGTTGAGTTACCTGTTTTACACGATCATAATGAGCACTTAGAAAAGGTCAGGGTTATAGGTCATAGTACGATTTATGGTACAGCAAGTGTAAGGGCAGCCATGGGGACGTCATTTACTGGTAGTGTCGTATTAGATACCAAGATTGTAGGGAAACCGAACAACCAGTATGTGGTGTGTGGCGGTGTTTACAAGGTGAAGCGTGGTTCACTTTTTGTTATAGTGACACCATGTTCGGTGCCGTGTCGACTACAAGATAATTTTGTGTTCTCTCGAGCTGAAAGGGTGCAGGTTGTATATAGTCTTGTTAACTCAGAGGCCGTCCTAATTTCAGATCAGCAATCAAGAGGTATTTTACGCAAATTTGACGAGAATAAAATACGCATTGGTGATAACATTTCTGATAGTGATAGGACCAAACTCATAGAACTTCTTCAAAGTCACGAGAGCTGTTTTGCACACAATTTAGCGGATTTAGGTTGTACGAATGTTGCCGAAATGAAAATAGAGTTGAGTAGTGAACGTCCAGTAGTTTATAGACCCTACCGCTTGTCTCACTATGAACGTGAGAAAGTTCGAGGAATGATTGATGAAATGTTACAGGCAGGTATTATTCGGGAGTCAGTGTCCAATTATGCCAGTCCAATCATTCTAGTGCGCAAAAAGGAAGGTGGTGTTCGTCTGTGCGTTGATTACAGGCTGCTGAATTCGGTTATAGTGAAAGAAAGATATCCAATACCAGTGATAGAGGATGAGATAGCTAGGTTGTCAGGACAGGCATGCTTCGTTACGCTTGATTTGATGTCAGGTTATTACCAGGTACCCATTTCCGAAGGCAGTAAGCATTTGACGGCGTTTGTCACGCCAGACGGCCAATACGAGTATAATCGGATGCCGTTTGGTTTGGCAAACGCGCCTGCTATATTTCAACGCATGATGAATCATGTTCTGGGTTCAGCTCGGTTTGATAAAGCTACGGTGTACATTGATGACTTATTAATTTTTGGTAAGGACCCCACTGAATGCTTAGTTCGGTTGGAAGAAGTCCTCGTTTTATTAGAAAATGCAAATCTCAAGTTAAATTTGTCCAAATGCAGTTTTCTACAAAACACGATAAATTACTTCGGTTTTGAAATTAGTTCAGTAGGAATGCGACCAGGGAAAGCGAAAATTCAAAGTGTGATCGATTTTCCCCGTCCCAATAATGTGCATGGTGCACGTCAGTTTCTAGGGCTCGTTAGTTATTTTAGAAAGTTTATACAAGGGTTTGCACAACTCGCTTATCCTATCACTAAGTTGCTCAAAAAGAATGCGTTATGGGAATGGGCATCCGACCAAGAAGAGGCATTTAAGGTTCTGAAGAATAAGCTCCTCGATAGACCTGTGCTTGCCATCTATAATCCCTCAGCGGAGACGGAGCTCCACACTGACGCGAGCAAGATAGGTGTTGGCGGCATTCTTTTGCAACGCGATACAGGAAGTGAGGGTTCTTTTCATCCAGTGGCCTACTATAGTCGCCAGACAACACCGGAGGAGAAGAATTTTCACTCCTATGAATTAGAGACGTTAGCCGTGGTTTGCTCTCTTAAAAAACTCAGGGTATATCTCTTAGGGAAGCAGTTTAAAATCATCACAGACTGTAGTGCACTACGTTCGACTTTCGGAAAACGTGATCTTATACCTAGAATTGCCCGATGGTGGTTGGCGCTACAGGAATATGACTGCACCGTGGAATATAGGGCGGGTACAAAAATGGGACATGTTGACGCACTATCTAGAAATCCAATTGTTGATACGGAAACTACAAATCCCGAACAATATCCCTCAATAATGATTATAAATGACGAGGACTGGTTACTTACGTTGCAATTAGGGGATCCAGAACTGTGTAGAATCCGCGACATTGTTAGTAGCAATATAGACCCTCAAGGGGTAGAGTATATTAAGAATAATTACGTTTTGAGAGATAATAAGCTTTTTAGATGTATAGGGGGTGATAAAGAATGCGTAAGATGGGTAGTTCCAAAGGGTGCAAGGTGGCAGATGTGCAAGCGAAACCACGATGACATAGGTCATGTCGGATACGAGAAAACGTTAGACCGGATTAAAAGAAATTACTGGTTTGCAAAAATGAGACGATTCGTAAAAAAATATGTGACAGCTTGTATCGAATGCGCGTACGCCAAGAAGACTATCAATACACGTGAAGGGTTGTTACATTCCATTGAAAAGATCGAGAAGCCTTTCCACACATTGCACATCGACCATCTTGGACCCTTTGTAAAGTCAAAAAGAGGACATACTCACATTTTAAATATCGTCGACTCATTTACCAAATTCTTATTTATTAAACCTGTCAGGAATACGAACACTCAAAACGTAATAAAAGTTTTACAGGATATATTTGATACATTTAGAGCGCCTGACCGAATTGTAAGTGATAGAGGTTCATGTTTCACTTCCAACGCGTTCAGAAGGTTTTGTCTTGATCGTGGAATAAAGCACGTACTAAATGCGGTCGCGAGTCCAAGGTCCAACGGTCAGGTTGAACGTTATAACAGGACAGTTCTTAACTCGCTGACAGCATAAAATCTCGGCACGGACGAAAAGGACTGGGATAGTAAAATAGGGAGGATACAATGGGGCCTAAATAATACGGTGCAAAAGACGATAGGTAGGTCACCCGCAGAAGTCATGTTTGGTGTTGAAATGAGTAGCGAGTTTAACGCAGCGATGAATGAGATAACTCATGAAACGCATGAGGATTTCTCTCGACAATCCATTCGTAGCGAGGTAAAATGTAAAATCGACAAAGCTCAGGAGGCACAAAAACAATATTATGACCGAGGCAGGCGCCCTGCGCGCGTTTACAAAAACGGTGAATTAGTTAAAATCACTAAAGTTGCTTTTCAGAATAATGGCCAGAGTACAAAACTTATGCCTTCGTACGAAGGTCCTTTTAAAGTTGTAAAAATATTAGGTAATGATCGATATAAAGTAGCTCCAATTGCAGGGTTTGAAGGGATGAAAAACAAGCGAAAGACTACCATTGCCGCAGATCGAATGCGACCATGGATTCATATTGACTCGTTAGAAATAGATAGTGGTAGTGATGATGATGTCGGGAATGATGTCAATGACGAGGATAGTATGTTGGAATAATAAGTTAAATATAAAATATAATATTGATGAATTTAATAATTGTGTTTAAATGTTTTCATTGTTTCAGGTCAAGTACGTGTAAATGGTTGACGTTTTGACCTGAAACAAAATGTGACATACGGTTGATCTGATAAGCCGCAAGATCCTAGGAAGGAGATTGGTTTTCGGATTTATGGTTGATGGATTGATAAATTGGTTGCAATTTCTATGGATACATAATATGGTTATATGATGAGGATAAAGGTTATAAGGGTTAATAGTTAAAGTTTGGTTATGAGATTTAATGGTGAAAAGGTTATTGGTTACAAGATTTGTTGATTATAATTATAGATAATTGGTACCGAGAATAACGTTGTAAGAATAACTACTAGTTATTGTATTGCATATTTACTGTATTATAGTTATCAACTTTATATACATTTTTATATACATTATTATTAATGGGGGCCCGATTTGCCGAGTGTAAGGTTTCACCAGATACGCGTATGGGGGCATACACGTCATCAGGATGGTCGAGTGTAAGGTTGCATGAATTTTATCGTATGGTAAACTATTAAAATCTTACACTGTCCACACTGGTGGCGGTAGTGTGCTTTAAAAAAAAAAATAAAAAAAATATTAGGCGGTTTGATATTTGATTATACTGGCCACACCGGTGATATAGAGGGGATCACTTGGCAGGACGGGCACCGAGAAACGCAACGCGGGTCTTGGTTCGGAGGGCCTCGATACCGCGCAGACGTCCTACTAGCTGTGTACCTATATTATGGTGTTTGGTTAAATAATTAATATTAATATATGGTATAAGTTTTGTAGTGTGATAATAAGTTTTGAAGTGCTAATAAATAAGTTTAGAGAAATCCACTGTGTTATTTCTGAGATATCCTATACTATACTACAACGTGAAAAAATACGGACTAGAAGTAAAAAAAGATAGCATAATATAGGTATGCTTAGTGTGATTTAATTGACTTATTTTCTACACTTTATTGTTTATTTATTATATTTTAGTACAGTACAAACTGCTTCCAAAGGTTGTCTGGTACTCATCACAATATGTTAATTATGTCCATAATACATTAAAAAAGGTTACACAGGTATTTCATAGCTACGATAGTATGCTCGTAATAGATAAGCAACATGATCATATTTATACTCCATTGCGACTTTAAAACCTAAGCCTAGATGCACAATAGAGAATTGTATTATTTTAAACTTCGTTAAGCTTAGTTCTAACTTTCTGAGTCCTCGTCATGACTTCGAGCCGTGCAACTACAGGTGTACAACTTGGTATATAGCTCTTCTTAAATACACAGATTTCTCGATTTGCAGGGATCTCGCTTGATTAGAATAATCTATTTGTTTTTGATTGGAACTTAGTTATTTATGCGGCGTCTAGCAACAATTTGAATGGTTGACTGATAACCTGGTAATTATACAATCTCTAACTCAATAAGGTACATAAGACAGACAAAAGACCCAAAAGTTTTAATTAAATTCCAGTACCTAAGTATCTGATATTTTCATAACATATTTTTAGAAAGTTATATAATGGGGGGATACCATTCTGTGACCTTGTTTTACTACGAAGCATATTTCTATAGATATCATATAATAAGTATAAGAAACTAAAGCTAAACTAAATACATATATCCGTAGTTCGTTCTGCTTAGCCTTTCCCCAATTATGTTGGGGTCAGATTTCAGTCTAACCAGATGTGGCTGAATACCAGTATTTTACACGGAGCGACTGCCTTCAGACCTTCGCAACCCAGTAAATGGGTAATACCGGTATCCTAAGGTTAGATCGGTTGTCAGACTTTCGGGCTTCTGACTATCCGTAACGACTATCATAGGCATTCGTATGACACCTGGGATCTATCGTTTAGCGTGCCCTCCAAGACATGGAGGGGTCTCGCTGTGTACCGAATGGTCACCCATCCACGGACTGACTGCGGCAAGCGCAGCTTAACATTGCAAATCATGTGATCAATGCGGTTGTTAATTTGCCACAAGCCCTTCCCCGATTATTTCACAAAAATTAAAAATATAAACAACCTTCCTACACAACTAGGGCCAATTGAATTTTAGCTAATTACTAGCTACGCTCCGTTCTTAATAAAAACAGAAAGGTAGATTGACAGGTATATGAATAAGGCTTGTGAGTTCTTAGCTTGTGGCGGCATCTATCACGCCACAAGCGAACTACGCAGCACGACGATTGTCTAGCAAAACTACAGTGACAACTGAGTGACAATAATGACAGCTGAGTGACACCAATGACAGCTCTTGATGAAACGTCACAAATCCTACATCGCGGTATCAAGATTTGACACGTAGTTAGTATATATGTCGTGGCCAGATCATAGAATTGATCACTTCATGATGTGGCCAACCATTTCATGAAACGGTTGTATTTCATGAAATGGCCGATATCCGCTGCCCACATCATGTTATAGTCTGGCCAGATCAATGAATAAATCCTTACAACTATTTATCGCGGCGTTATGTGCGCGATGCAGATAATTCAAATTATGACGTAATGACTTCACCCTACCTCAACTCATTTGAGGACCCCTAAGTCGACGAACCTCAAAGTTTACCCAAAATTGCGACTAAGAATACAATGTTGAAGGTGTTTTCGAGGCCGTCCTGAGTCGAGTAAGTTTTGAAGGAACGTCTTAGAATATGGGTGTTAAAGTCTATTTTCCTCGCAAGTATGTTGAAAAACGTCGTATGAAACGCGTGTGCATTGATCATTGTATTGTAAACTAAATAAAAACATAATTGTATGTGGCGACTTCAATGTAAATTTGTTGGAAGATTCTTCTATGTGCCTCAAAATTAAAAATTTACTTAAATCATATAATCTTGATAATCTTTTTCTGGAGCCTACCAGGATATCTGCCACTACAGCTACTTGTTTGGACAATATATTTACAGATATTGTGCCTAATAGTAAACAAATAATTAATTTACTTAACTCTGATCACTGTGGACAGTTGATAACATTTCTTAAGGAAGATAAGAAGTGGTAAAATAGGATATTACTGCAGTATCTAATACTGTAGGTAGCTTGGAAGGATTCAAAAATAAACTTATTAGCAAATTGCCTTACTTATGTCATAGTGATGATCCTAACGAGTTATACAATACATTTTTTAACATGTTTTGTACAGAATTTAACTCAACCTTTATCCCCAAGAAGATTTCAGTTAAGGGTACTGCAACCTTCAGTGAATGGGTAACTATAGGTATATATAAAAGTAGGAAAAGACTATAGGTTATATGCAGAAAAAAACTATAATAATAGTGAATAATTTTGTCAGTATGTTAGAGATTATTCAAAATTATTTAAAAAAGTTTGTCTTATGGCCAAAATTCGTTACTTAAGTTCAAAAATTAAGAAAAGTAATAACAAAATTAAAATGACTTGGGATATAATCAACAATGAGACTGGAAGAGTCAAGAATCCAAGTAGTGACTATAGCCTTTCAATTGATAATAATAAGACAGTTAAATCAGACTTAGAAGTTGCCACAGCATTTGAACACTTCTTCACGGACATTCCAGTTTCAACGACAAAATCCTTGAAGTCATCCCCCACTATTGCCGAATCTCTATTGAAAGAAGTTAATAAATCTAACCTTGTTAGCCAAGCTTTTATTCGTAAGCATTCTGAGAATAAGAACAAGAAACCGTTAGAGCTTAGAGCAGTCAACAGTTTCAACGATGACTCAACATAGTTAAAATCTTCAAAAGATTTTGCAGCATAAATGGACGTTGACGCCAAAATCGTAATCAGCGCGGTTATGTCAAGCAGTGGCGTGCCTATAGGGCAAGCCCGCTATTTTTTGGTACTTATTTTGATATTTATAATTCGTCTGATAATAAATAGTTGGAGATCTTCAGATGGTTTACTAATGATAAGCATAAAATATATTGTCATACCTTGCACATCAAAATAAGTACCAAAAAAATATCGGGCTTGCCCTATAGGCACGCCACTGATGTCAAGGAAAGTTCAAAATGCTGCACCGCATTGATAACGGCCCCTATATAAAAGTATTTCGAAACTAATCGATGGACACTTCGTGATCAACCCTCAAAATGTTCGCTAGTGCTTGTATTGTTTTCTTAATAATTGGTGCTGGTAAGCATTTACGTTCTTTATTTATTAATTAATTCATAGGGCTTCAACCATTCATCGTCTAAAGATCTATTTCGTAATTTTCCTCACTACGTTATTCGATTTGTTCTTTAATTTATATGATTGAATACCAATCATTTTAAAAATCGGAAAATTAAAACAGAACACGGTGTGCTTTCATTTTTATTTTTATTTCAAAATTATTTATTTATTTCGTCAAAATATTAATATTAAGTATATATTTTTAAATAACTACCTATTATTATTTATTATCTTAATATTCATATTATGTGAATTATACAAACTTGGATTTCATATACCTACAGTGAAACTCGGAAATTGTTAAGTGTGAACCCAAAGAAAAATAGCAGTTACTTTGTTTAATCAAGGCTTAAAACTCCTATCTCTCTGGAATTCTATTTATCCAGATAATTGTTAAGAGGTTGAGTAAGCCTTAGATAAAAAGTGAGTCAATGGCATATTTTACTATGAGCCTACCTGCTGCCTATCTTAGTAGATTACCAGTAAATATTAATTTTAGTCTTAGATTGATCTGCACAACTTTAGTAGGTACCTACCTGTAATAAATAATTCAAGTACCTAGATTATTACATTTAATATACCAACAGTGTTTAAAAATATTGATAACGAATAAAGTCTACTATTTACTGCTAATTACGAGATGGGCAGCGGTGGCTAATACCACTCATAGGTCGGGGTTGATTATTATTATATTGCGGTAGAGCTGGTTGATGTGGCGTAACCCTAAAACCGGTAGACATATTAGATCGCGGTAGTGCCCTAAACATCTGTTGTGTTCTAGACGGTCCCTGGGACGGTCTAGGCTGCTGCATACTAGATTGCTGCATAAGAAGACCTCTTGTTTGAAACGGATACGTTTGCGGTTCATTTTTATTCATTTGCTGCGAAGTAGATGCATGTCCGAGTAAAAATGGTTTTCTAGAGTGTTGGGGTGGAAGCTTCTGCTGGAGGTACACGATATTCATTTCCTCTTGAGCATATTCTAGAGCTTTCTCTAATGAGGGTGGACGCATACACCTAATCCTTGACCCTAGTGGTTCCTCTAAACCTTTTAAATACGTTTGAAGCGCTAATTTTTTATATAGTAAGCGCTTAGCTTCCACTGTAGTTTCGACATTATCGTGCAATTCAACATAAGTCATTATAGTACTTAGCATATTATGTACGCGTTCATAAACAACTTCGAAGTATACCCCATCCATTAAAAAAAGAATCATCAAAATCGGTTCACAATTGGCGAAAATATCGATGTACATAAACAAAAAAAAAAAAAAAAAAAAATACATACAGACGAACATAGTAACCTCCTCCTTTTTGGAAGTCGGTTAAAAATGTGAGGTGTATCTGATTCTTGGGTTAACAATGATAGGTCACTAATATATGCAGATTCGTCTCTATGATCTGAAAAGTTATGAATCAATGTGTTCCTTATGCCATTCGAATCTCTAGGAATGCCGTTCGTCACTAGGGTTCTAGCGGCGGCTCCCGTAATGTTATTTAATATGCCATTTAATAAGGCTAAGTTGGATAATTCATGCCCGGGCGTTGGATTGACATAATTAATAACTAAGCGATCACAAAGTGATAAAAATCTTATTAAAGTATTACAATTACCATCAAACTCAGGTACCAACCTTAGTGCTTTGACGATTTTATTAATAATTTCGTCCTGATTTACGACGCCTTGCTGCTCCATTATTAAATCTAAGTTACCTACTTCTAAGTTACGAAAAGTGTCCCTCTGCGCGATGCGGGAGGACGATCGTAGACTTGGGGTTCGATTCCCCTGGAGGATCGCGATGATCGTGGGTGGAAAATTTTGAAGGGAGTAGCGGCCGACTATATGGAATTGTGCAACTCACGTATACATATCGGTGGCTCTTCGTGGTATCGATTTCTGGATACTCAGGATCTCCAGCGGCTGCTCTCGATTCTTCTTAGATTGCCGACGATGCACGTTAAAGCGTGGACAGCGCGCGCGAGTGTCCAACAGGATTGCGGAATAGCTTACACGCACTGACTCGACAATCCTACCGACTGCGCCAATTACGAGATGGGCAGCGGTGGAGTCCAAAAAAAAACCAATTAAATATAATAAAAGATTTATTTAAAGTTACAATATTAAACTTATTAACTAAAGCTTATTTTAAGATGTCCTAATGTCCCGATGTTAGGTGACGAAAGGCACCGCAGGAGGTCGGCGATCAGTGTTTATTAATCGATGAAGCCGTGTTGCATAATCGCAGTAAGCGGAAATCGAACGATGGTGCGCTGCGTGTTAAAGTATGTATCTGAGGGCATGCTCGGATATAACATGCTTTTAAAATAAAAAACTAATCTAAATCTTCAGAAGAGTTTTTTTCATAGATCAATTTTGTATGAATACTTAAATAATTATTTTGCGCAAAATATAAGTTTTACCGTTCAGCCGTAATTCTGTTTCGATATGTATACAGAAACAGGACAAGGGCCAACGCGTTATTTTCTGAACTGCAATTTTGTTATTTCAATAGTGACGACTTATATGCGGATTACTTTCTAGCCTTTGGCGGCGGTGACATGCGGGCGAAGCTTAGATTTTATCACGAGTAAGTGTTCTTAAATTTACATTTGCACTTTATTTCAGTTTTCTGTGACCCGTATTAAATAAACCTTGTCATTTTGTTTTAGTTTCTTAGAAAACTACACCGAGTTGCCGATAGATAAAGCTAAAAATATATTGTCTTCCACTTGGTACAACTCTAGTCGAACAACGACTATATTCTGCCATGGATTCACAGGAAAGTATTAGGATATAGCTATAATTAATTCATTATTATTTCTAGCCTCACTTTACAATACAGGCTTATATTGACCCACTGCAGGGCAAACTGCGTCAACAATATTTTTCCCTTATGGAAAAGGATGTCTGTTTTTCTTTAATTTGAATCTGTTCATCCTTATGGGCCCGAGGTGATTGCTATAGTAAAGGCGTATCTGGAGCAAGGGCAGAGTAATGTTGCTCTTTTGAACTGGGATCAGCTAGCCGGTTCAAAATATAGCCTATACTTCACGTCTTATTTAATGTGGGCTGTACCTAATGCAATAAAGGTAAGTTTATGAGATATCATTATAACCATAAAATTTCAACACTTACAAACATGTTGGCTTCGGGGATTACACATTATATTAATTTGATGATAAACAATACAATTATTCGCTTCAATGAGCTATACAAAGTTAGTCGGAAAGGGGGTACTAAGCCGCGGGCCACGTAAAGTATCACTGATGACTATTTTAAAGCAAGTGTTAAAATTACAAAATTCGATAATTTTTATTTGCATACAAAAAGATTTTTATTTTAGTTTTTTCAAGAAAAAAATCATACCTGCTTTAGTTATGAATTCAGAAAATTAATTTTCTAATCCGTGACCCCAAATATGACCTAAATTGTTAAAACAGCTGATCATAGCTATGGACAGATAGATTTTAGCATATTTTTTACGAAATCTTTGAAAAACTATTTCTCTTAAACTATCGAGTTTTGGGGAAAGTTGTAGAACAAAAGTTATCCCTTATTATGGGTACTTTAACACCCTTTCAGCTTAGTACCCCCTTTCCGACTAACCTTGTATTTAAAGAAGAAAGAATGAAAATATTGTTATGGATACCATACATAGATACATAAACTTACGCCTTTTTCCCATGGGGATAGGCAGAAACTATAGAACGCCACATGCTACGATCCTTACACACTCCTTTCGCTTCATACATCTTGGCATACACGCACGCGCGCCGGTTGAGAATGCTACGCACCACTATGATATATCTACAATGCAGCATCGGGAAAGTAATGACACTGGTGGAATTTTGCTGGCGTTATGAATTAACATTAATTAATTAATTAAAAATGAAACGGTGAATAACATGAGATTGATAATATGAAAAAGAAGAATTATGAAGTCTGAACTTCTGAAAATGTTAGATTGATAATATGAAAAAGAAGAATTACGGAGTCTGAACTTCTGAAAATGTTAGTACTTACATTTTAGAGAAAACATTTTCATACTTTAAAAAATAAAATGTAGGCTATTTCCCTCCAGATGACATTTATGTTTCCATCTTTTATATAATATTAAGTAGTATTCCAAACAATATTTTGTATATTAACGCTTAACAGGTAAGCACAATGAATTGAAAACGACAGTAATGTTTTGACCCGATAGAAAAAGATGTGGTTTATAATGATATCTCATAAACTTACCTTTATTGCATTAGGTACAGCCCACATTAAATAAGACGTGAAGTATAGGCTATATTTTGAACCGGCTAGCTGATCCCAGTTCAAAAGAGCAACATTACTCTGCCCTTGCTCCAGATACGCCTTTACTATAGCAATCACCTCGGGCCCATAAGGATGAACAGATTCAAATTAAAGAAAAACAGACATCCTTTTCCATAAGGGAAAAATATTGTTGACGCAGTTTGCCCTGCAGTGGGTCAATATAAGCCTGTATTGTAAAGTGAGGCTAGAAATAATAATGAATTAATTATAGCTATATCCTAATACTTTCCTGTGAATCCATGGCAGAATATAGTCGTTGTTCGACTAGAGTTGTACCAAGTGGAAGACAATATATTTTTAGCTTTATCTATCGGCAACTCGGTGTAGTTTTCTAAGAAACTAAAACAAAATGACAAGGTTTATTTAATACGGGTCACAGAAAACTGAAATAAAGTGCAAATGTAAATTTAAGAACACTTACTCGTGATAAAATCTAAGCTTCGCCCGCATGTCACCGCCGCCAAAGGCTAGAAAGTAATCCGCATATAAGTCGTCACTATTGAAATAACAAAATTGCAGTTCAGAAAATAACGCGTTGGCCCTTGTCCTGTTTCTGTATACATATCGAAACAGAATTACGGCTGAACGGTAAAACTTATATTTTGCGCAAAATAATTATTTAAGTATTCATACAAAATTGATCTATGAAAAAAACTCTTCTGAAGATTTAGATTAGTTTTTTATTTTAAAAGCATGTTATATCCGAGCATGCCCTCAGATACATACTTTAACACGCAGCGCACCATCGTTCGATTTCCGCTTACTGCGATTATGCAACACGGCTTCATCGATTAATAAACACTGATCGCCGACCTCCTGCGGTGCCTTTCGTCACCTAACATCGGGACATTAGGACATCTTAAAATAAGCTTTAGTTAATAAGTTTAATATTGTAACTTTAAATAAATCTTTTATTATATTTAATTGGTTTTTTTTTGGACTCCACCGCTGCCCATCTCGTAATTGGCGCAGTCGGTAGGATTGTCGAGTCAGTGCGTGTAAGCTATTCCGCAATCCTGTTGGACACTCGCGCGCGCTGTCCACGCTTTAACGTGCATCGTCGGCAATCTAAGAAGAATCGAGAGCAGCCGCTGGAGATCCTGAGTATCCAGAAATCGATACCACGAAGAGCCACCGATATGTATACGTGAGTTGCACAATTCCATATAGTCGGCCGCTACTCCCTTCAAAATTTTCCACCCACGATCATCGCGATCCTCCAGGGGAATCGAACCCCAAGTCTACGATCGTCCTCCCGCATCGCGCAGAGGGACACTTTTCGTAACTTAGAAGTAGGTAACTTAGATTTAATAATGGAGCAGCAAGGCGTCGTAAATCAGGACGAAATTATTAATAAAATCGTCAAAGCACTAAGGTTGGTACCTGAGTTTGATGGTAATTGTAATACTTTAATAAGATTTTTATCACTTTGTGATCGCTTAGTTATTAATTATGTCAATCCAACGCCCGGGCATGAATTATCCAACTTAGCCTTATTAAATGGCATATTAAATAACATTACGGGAGCCGCCGCTAGAACCCTAGTGACGAACGGCATTCCTAGAGATTCGAATGGCATAAGGAACACATTGATTCATAACTTTTCAGATCATAGAGACGAATCTGCATATATTAGTGACCTATCATTGTTAACCCAAGAATCAGATACACCTCACATTTTTAACCGACTTCCAAAAAGGAGGAGGTTACTATGTTCGTCTGTATGTATTTTTTTTTTTTTTTTTTGTTTATGTACATCGATATTTTCGCCAATTGTGAACCGATTTTGATGATTCTTTTTTTAATGGATGGGGTATAATACTTCGAAGTTGTTTATGAACGCGTACATAATATGCTAAGTACTATAATGACTTATGTTGAATTGCACGATAATGTCGAAACTACAGTGGAAGCTAAGCGCTTACTATATAAAAAATTAGCGCTTCAAACGTATTTAAAAGGTTTAGAGGAACCACTAGGGTCAAGGATTAGGTGTATGCGTCCACCCTCATTAGAGAAAGCTCTAGAATATGCTCAAGAGGAAATGAATATCGTGTACCTCCAGCAGAAGCTTCCACCCCAACACTCTAGAAAACCATTTTTACTCGGACATGCATCTACTTCGCAGCAAATGAATAAAAATGAACCGCAAACGTATCCGTTTCAAACAAGAGGTCTTCTTATGCAGCAATCTAGTATGCAGCAGCCTAGACCGTCCCAGGGACCGTCTAGAACACAACAGATGTTTAGGGCACTACCGCGATCTAATATGTCTACCGGTTTTAGGGTTACGCCACATCAACCAGCTCTACCGCAATATAATAATAATCAACCCCGACCTATGAGTGGTATTAGCCACCGCTGCCCATCTCGTAATTAGCAGTAAATAGTAGACTTTATTCGTTATCAATATTTTTAAACACTGTTGGTATATTAAATGTAATAATCTAGGTACTTGAATTATTTATTACAGGTAGGTACCTACTAAAGTTGTGCAGATCAATCTAAGACTAAAATTAATATTTACTGGTAATCTACTAAGATAGGCAGCAGGTAGGCTCATAGTAAAATATGCCATTGACTCACTTTTTATCTAAGGCTTACTCAACCTCTTAACAATTATCTGGATAAATAGAATTCCAGAGAGATAGGAGTTTTAAGCCTTGATTAAACAAAGTAACTGCTATTTTTCTTTGGGTTCACACTTAACAATTTCCGAGTTTCACTGTAGGTATATGAAATCCAAGTTTGTATAATTCACATAATATGAATATTAAGATAATAAATAATAATAGGTAGTTATTTAAAAATATATACTTAATATTAATATTTTGACGAAATAAATAAATAATTTTGAAATAAAAATAAAAATGAAAGCACACCGTGTTCTGTTTTAATTTTCCGATTTTTAAAATGATTGGTATTCAATCATATAAATTAAAGAACAAATCGAATAACGTAGTGAGGAAAATTACGAAATAGATCTTTAGACGATGAATGGTTGAAGCCCTATGAATTAATTAATAAATAAAGAACGTAAATGCTTACCAGCACCAATTATTAAGAAAACAATACAAGCACTAGCGAACATTTTGAGGGTTGATCACGAAGTGTCCATCGATTAGTTTCGAAATACTTTTATATAGGGGCCGTTATCAATGCGGTGCAGCATTTTGAACTTTCCTTGACATCAGTGGCGTGCCTATAGGGCAAGCCCGATATTTTTTTGGTACTTATTTTGATGTGCAAGGTATGACAATATATTTTATGCTTATCATTAGTAAACCATCTGAAGATCTCCAACTATTTATTATCAGACGAATTATAAATATCAAAATAAGTACCAAAAAATAGCGGGCTTGCCCTATAGGCACGCCACTGCTTGACATAACCGCGCTGATTACGATTTTGGCGTCAACGTCCATTTATGCTGCAAAATCTTTTGAAGATTTTAACTATGTTGAGTCATCGTTGAAACTGTTGACTGCTCTAAGCTCTAACGGTTTCTTGTTCTTATTCTCAGAATGCTTACGAATAGAAGCTTGGCTAACAAGGTTAGATTTATTAACTTCTTTCAATAGAGATTCGGCAATAGTGGGGGATGACTTCAAGGATTTTGTCGTTGAAACTGGAATGTCCGTGAAGAAGTGTTCAAATGCTGTGGCAACTTCTAAGTCTGATTTAACTGTCTTATTATTATCAATTGAAAGGCTATAGTCACTACTTGGATTCTTGACTCTTCCAGTCTCATTGTTGATTATATCCCAAGTCATTTTAATTTTGTTATTACTTTTCTTAATTTTTGAACTTAAGTAACGAATTTTGGCCATAAGACAAACTTTTTTAAATAATTTTGAATAATCTCTAACATACTGACAAAATTATTCACTATTATTATAGTTTTTTTCTGCATATAACCTATAGTCTTTTCCTACTTTTATATATACCTATAGTTACCCATTCACTGAAGGTTGCAGTACCCTTAACTGAAATCTTCTTGGGGATAAAGGTTGAGTTAAATTCTGTACAAAACATGTTAAAAAATGTATTGTATAACTCGTTAGGATCACCACTATGACATAAGTAAGGCAATTTGCTAATAAGTTTATTTTTGAATCCTTCCAAGCTACCTACAGTATTAGATACTGCAGTAATATCCTATTTTACCACTTCTTATCTTCCTTAAGAAATGTTATCAACTGTCCACAGTGATCAGAGTTAAGTAAATTAATTATTTGTTTACTATTAGGCACAATATCTGTAAATATATTGTCCAAACAAGTAGCTGTAGTGGCAGATATCCTGGTAGGCTCCAGAAAAAGATTATCAAGATTATATGATTTAAGTAAATTTTTAACACTTGCTTTAAAATAGTCATCAGTGATACTTTACGTGGCCCGCGGCTTAGTACCCCCTTTCCGACTAACCTTGTATAGCTCATTGAAGCGAATAATTGTATTGTTTATCATCAAATTAATATAATGTGTAATACCCGAAGCCAACATGTTTGTAAGTGTTGAAATTTTGCTCTCCCCGATTTATTCGAGTAAGTTTGTGCAATTAAATGACAACAAACTAGGTACACTGAATAACTTCAATTCTTCCAGTATGAATACAAATGGTAGCTTTAATAAAACGATGTCTTGCTCAGCTCGGCGCCGACTTTGCTGACGTTCTGCTGACCCTATCGGAGGCCGGCCTGGATTTGAATAAGACGCACTTAGTGGGCCATTCCCTGGGTGCGCAGATTGTTGGCATCACTGGCAACAAAATGGTGGAGAAAGGAGTACGATTGCCTTAGTAAGTACTTACTAACTTTGCCTATTTAAATATTTTAAGTAAGGTCTAAAGCCGATTGCAAATATTTAGATGAAAGATTAACTAAAACTAGACTAGTATTAGTCAATGTTTGCCGTCTTTTAGGTCAGTGTTAAAGGACTCCGGTTTACTAATATTTGTCATAATTTAAAATGTAATAATTTTATATAAGGTCTAACCAAAATACCTGGACAAACTTTTACACAGTGTTCAATACGTTTAACTAAACATATCTATGCAAAAAAATGAGATCCAAGTGTCTTTTGTCTAACTAAAAAATAATTACATTTTAAATTGCCTGTACTTTTTAAGAATAAACTCATCCATTTTTTATGCATCAACCGTCGCCAGGGCGCGCTCTACTTCCACGCCGTGTAAAAACCTAAACTGCGAAGTGAAAAATGTTAAAAAAATAATTAATTAAATTTAAATTAATGATGAAAACAATTTTATGGTTATAAAAAAAAAAACACTTGGATCTCGTTTTTTTTTGCACAGATATGTTTAGTTAAACGTACTGAACACTGTGTAAGAGTTTGTCCGGGTATTTTGGTTAGACCTTATATAACATACTTGTATTTGCCATAATTTCATTAGAAATAACGCTTCAGTTGCCATAATGGTGAAATTACATTAAATCGTTTTCACTTATTTCATTGGTCATAATCGATCGAGTGTCATAATAATTTTAATCCATTTTATTTGCTATATTTTTCATTTTCAATAATGTCGTTTTCCGTAACATTTATTCACCATAATATTCATTTGCCCATACTAGCACAACAATGCTAGTTCAGTACAAGCGCCTGCAATTTTGATGTTTTATACGATACAGATTTTTTTATTCACAAGGAAACCTAAAAATAAACCTAATCTACCATGCATGCTTGCTTTGTAAAAGAGGAAATCTGGTGTTGTGTGGTCACCCGTCACAGTTCTAACCTAACCTAGCCGTTTCGAATTTGATAAACTGTTTATTGTCTAAAGATTGTTTGCTGTTAATAAATCATTTGATTACAGACCAAATGCCTTAATGACATTATTTTTGTACAAAACAATAAACGTTTTTAAATTATATTAAATTTTGCTTATGTAAAGTATCGATTATGTAATGTGTTACTTTTAGAAACTAATGATTATAACACACGTTATGACTAATAAGTTGATATGACAAGCGTTGTTAGTATAAATGATAAGAGTGCAAGTAAATATTATGAGGGGGGACGATTATGAAAAACAATAATAGTACAAATTATTTTATAGAAAAACAAGACCATTCAATTTATATGTGTGAACCTACTGTGAAAACAAGACCATTCAATTTATATGTGTGAACCTACTGTGAAAACAAGACCATTCAATTTATATGTGTGAACCTACTGTGAAAACAAGACCATTCAATTTATATGTGTGAACCTACTGTGAAAACAAGACCATTCAATTTATATGTGTGAACCTACTGTGAAAACAAGACCATTCAATTTATATGTGTGAACCTACTGTGAAAACAAGACCATTCAATTTATATGTGTGAACCTACTGTGAAAACAAGACCATTCAATTTATATGTGTGAACCTACTGTGAAAACAAGACCATTCAATTTATATGTGTGAACCTACTGTGAAAACAAGACCATTCAATTTATATGTGTGAACCTACTGTGAAAACAAGACCATTCAATTTATATGTGTGAACCTACTGTGAAAACAAGACCATTCAATTTATATGTGTGAACCTACTGTGAAAACAAGACCATTCAATTTATATGTGTGAACCTACTGTGAAAACAAGACCATTCAATTTATATGTGTGAACCTACTGTGAAAACAAGACCATTCAATTTATATGTGTGAACCTACTGTGAAAACAAGACCATTCAATTTATATGTGTGAACCTACTGTGAAAACAAGACCATTCAATTTATATGTGTGAACCTAC
This sequence comes from Amphipyra berbera, assembly GCA_910594945.2. Taxonomy (NCBI): domain Eukaryota; kingdom Metazoa; phylum Arthropoda; class Insecta; order Lepidoptera; family Noctuidae; genus Amphipyra; species Amphipyra berbera. The sequence continues at coordinate 11,046,440 of OU343126.1, read as the reverse complement.
TGTGAAAACAAGACCATTCAATTTATATGTGTGAACCTACTGTGAAAACAAGACCATTCAATTTATATGTGTGAACCTACTGTGAAAACAAGACCATTCAATTTATATGTGTGAACCTACTGTGAAAACAAGACCATTCAATTTATATGTGTGAACCTACTGTGAAAACAAGACCATTCAATTTATATGTGTGAACCTACTGTGAAAACAAGACCATTCAATTTATATGTGTGAACCTACTGTGAAAACAAGACCATTCAATTTATATGTGTGAACCTACTGTGAAAACAAGACCATTCAATTTATATGTGTGAACCTACTGTGAAAACAAGACCATTCAATTTATATGTGTGAACCTACTGTGAAAACAAGACCATTCAATTTATATGTGTGAACCTACTGTGAAAACAAGACCATTCAATTTATATGTGTGAACCTACTGTGAAAACAAGACCATTCAATTTATATGTGTGAACCTACTGTGAAAACAAGACCATTCAATTTATATGTGTGAACCTACTGTGAAAACAAGACCATTCAATTTATATGTGTGAACCTACTGTGAAAACAAGACCATTCAATTTATATGTGTGAACCTACTGTGAAAATCCGATCAATGGTAATACTAGTATAAGTATAGTATAATCATAAGGTTTGTCAACATGAATTTGCAAGAATAAAATAATTAATAAATAAATTTAATATAAAAGCGGTCATTTGCACGTTGACCTAGCGTAATTAAATTTTCCGTACCATGTAACGAAAAAAGTTTGCTCTCGATTTTCATTGTATGTATCAAAGAAATAATGAACAGTAACCATTTTTTCCCATTTTGGTAGGAACCACAAATTATATACATTTCCGAGGTTTTAACACTCAATAGGACATAGACAACTTAATTTCTTATTGCATAACTTAGAGAAGATACCTACCTTTATTATTTAGTTTCTCTATTAATTAAATGATAATAAACTTTGACAGGATCACTGGCTTAGATCCTGCAGGCGTAGTATTTGACTTCAAGTGGCCTCACGGGAGGTTAAACCCCAATTCCGCTGGATTTATCGATGTGATACATTCGGACCCGAGCAAATATGGCAGCAAGATACAGTTAGGTACCGTCGACTTCTGGCCTAACTACAGAATCAATGGGCCTGTCCTCCAACCTGGCTGTGACAACAGATGGCACCCGATGTTTTCTCCTGAAGGTACTGTTTATAAAAAATATTGTGACTGTGGAAGAATTCACACAAATTCGTTACAAAACATGTTTCAATATGCTGGGAACATGAATTCCATCGATTCATATGAACTACAGTTAAATTTTCTTGCCATTGAATCTTTTAAATTCAAAAAACGTAACGTTGATATTATAAAATATTCATAAGAGAATCAATCCTTGTTTATTTTCCTTGTTGTTTCATGGCCGGCGATAATCGAGAGTCGAAAGATTCACCAAACGTTTGGATGTTAACAGCGTTAGCTCACCTTTGTTGCCCTGCACTGTATTGCTTTTGTATCGTGTTTTATAGAAACAAGTCTCAGAGAAATTAACACTAGAGATAGACGATATCTATAAAAAAATATTGCATTATTTCAGATCTGTGCAATCATGAAAAATGTTGGCAGTACCTCATCGATTCTATGAAATACCCAGAGTCAGTGCTTGGAAGCCACGCGAAAAATTTCAGGGAGTGGAAGAATTACAAGAAGCCCGAACGATTTGCTGTTGTGTTGGAACTTGGAAAATATTATCACAATGCGTAAGTTTCACAATTACTTTATTTTTATTGCATGTAATTTTTGGTAATAACGCTTGATAACAACGTTTGAAAACAATGCACAATAATTTGTAAAATGTGTCGCATAATTTGAAAATCAAACAATAAAAATTATATTTATCAATATCACTAGCTTCAAACGAAAAAGTTAAACGTAGCAAAGTGAAGCAATTAATAAACATGTTCATATAAAGGTGGGTCCACATTAGTGACATTTAGCCGAACCGAACACCGTGACATCGCCGCAGACTTGTTACGGATAGTGTGGACGGGTGGAGGTTTGCATCGGATCGGACTCCATCAGATCTGATTTTGTCAAAGTATTGTTTATGCTTAGGATCCCACAGTATTTCCTTATTGCAATAAAGTTCTATAAATTTCAAAACATTTTGTTGATTCCACTGCATATTTCAAACGAACGAATCGTTTCAATACTACGTATAAATACTTAGTTATCGACACAGCCATCTATCTACCTTCAAAAACGTTTTTGCAATGATTTCTCGGAGAGGTGCGGGTAGCGGGGGAGTGGGTGTTTTCTTATCACGATATGCATTTACCCGATCCATCAATCCCGTGTAGGTACCAGCGCGATGACACGCGGGCTTGTACGCGCGACAAAAATGGCAATGTGGACGTCTCCCGCACACCGAGACAGTACCGGGCGTCCTTTGAAAAAGACCGACCTTGGATGGATCGGCCCGTGAACCGTGTCATTTGACCGTGACAAAACCAAAACACCGGCCATATTTGTGACTGGCAGTACGTACAATGTTCAGGATTAAAAAAAAATTGTATGGGTGTATGAGACGGATAAATGATCGTAACATTTGTACGCGTAACAAATCCCGTCCACACTATCGGTACAGACACCCGACTTTGTCAAGGTCACGGTGTTCGGTTCGGAGAAATGTCACTAATGTGAACCCACTTTAATGCTCCGTTTGAACTGTTTGCTGGCGGGCTATATTTTACGTGGGCCGCTAACCACTGGCTCCGCGCTACATCCAGCATTAAACATTCAACAACATAAGTGACACACGATTAACTATGTAGCCACTGTACTCACCTACATAATCTACTATTTGACACTCTACTCATGTATGTTATGTATTGTCTTATGTGGTTACCTACGTATTAAGTCCCCCAAAATATTAAATGTCTACGATACTACACATTGCGTGTCTAGGATCAACAACAACATTAACTAATGTAAACTACAACAACATACTGAATACCTTGTTTAATAAGAAATACTCACCATCAAAAGGATGTTACTCAGTAAAGTTTATACAATTTATTGATTTCAGCGTACCTGGAAACTATTACTTCTTGACGGCTGCATCGTCGCCGCACGGACTCGCTGAAAATGGCTTGTAGATTTACATATATAGGTATACATTTAAAATAACATTGATGGCTGTGACTTATTCTACGTGCTTCCAAATCATTTAAGCATTATTTTAGGTAGTGTCATATATTACGTTAATAGTAGTACCTACATAATATTTAATGTGGTTAGATATAGTAGCTTTATATTTTTTACTCAAAAATGCTTGTAATGTTGTCATTATTTTGACAACCTTCTTTGAGCAAAGTCGACGTTTCCGCGCTACTTGAATAGGCGCTAGTAAAGATGTATGGGATTTCATTGCTGGTGAGTTTTAGCCACCAGCAATTTCCTTTGAAAATCCATTATTGTCGAGATTTGTTTCAAAAATAATCTGGTCCACAAAGTTTTTATTCAGAATTTGGCTGTATAGGTACAGGCAGCACAATCATTAAAGACTCGTAAAAAAAAACTAAGGACCAGAGAAGAAACAAATCGTTACTTTAAATAAATTCTTACTATACTAATCTGGTTTTATTTAAATTACTCGCATTGTTTGAGTAAAGCACTATACAAGTCTTGGTCCGCAATGACTGCGCTACTGGCCACGCTATGATGGCCTCGAGCTTAATTTAGCTACACTCTCGGCCTTCAAGCTTGGTCATCATTGCAGCCCTTGCTGTCCGCGCTATAAAGGCCTTGACCTTCGGTCTCGGCCTTTATTCCAGCTTGTCCATCAAGAGCTGCAATGCTGACCGCGCTGTGATGGCCTGGAGCTGCGCTACGCTGCGCTCTCGGCCATCATCAGTGCTGCCAGCAACGCAGTCATTACATACCGCGGCAGTAATGTACTATTAAATATACTATTCTGCATCGCATTATCAGTAAAATCAAAAATAAAAAATAAAATCAATTTTATCTGGTAGATGTGTCTTGGTACTTGGATTATACAAATGTGTATCATTATTGGAATATGTGTTTATAAAAATTACTGAAGAGGTACTGAAGATACTTAGCAAATAAATGCATATTTAAAACTTTGGTCCCGATAATTACGGCTACTGAAAGTAATGAATCATCGAATTTTCAGTCAATTACTCATCTAAGACGGAAGAATTATTGCACAAATCATTAAAGCACTTTACCCTAGAACCGTACCCTGGAGTAAACTATAAAAATAAATTAATAAATGTGTGATTATTTTTTTGTCACACAACGGATCTTTTCGCGTTGGCGTGTATTTACGCAGGGCGGGGGGTCGCGTCGAAGCAGCAATCGGGAGTCGTAGACATATATCATTAATCTGTGGTCGGGAGGGAGTCCTGTTAGTGTGTGGTCGTGGCAAGGTGTGCTTGAGGTACTCCAGTACCCCTGGGTACTTTGCTTTGCCAATGCATCTCCAAAGATATATTAGCGGTATGATAGGACAAAGGTGGTCATCTGATGCCCCGACTCCTTCAAATTCAAAATCTGGAAGATGTTTATTTTGTCCCACGTCAAAAGACCGTAAATCATACTCGATGAGAAAAATATAAAAAATGTATATGTTTAGAGCACCAAAAAGAGATTTGCCAAAACTGGTAAGAAAAGTTCCTTTTATTTTGGCTTAATTGTATTATGTGAGACTGAAATTAAGTGCCATAAAAGTCTATGTAAGTTGCTTATTAATAAATGTTTATACTTATGTAAAAATGATGTTTTATTTACTAGAGTACTCCAGCATCCCGGGGTACTGTTACCTACTTAATAGTACATTATGATATAAGTGTGCTATGTTGGTCATTACGGCCGAGGCGGTATTGTGCGCGCGAGCCGCAGGCGAGTGCGATAAGTGAGCCGAGAGTGTAATGATCAATGCACACGCGTTTCATACGACGTTTTTCAACATACTTGCGAGGAAAATAACAGTCTTTAATACAAAAGAATTTGTGAAACATGGCGCGTGGGTTGCTTTTTTTTAGCATAGAATAGTTTATTAATCACTTCATATTACAAATTTCTCTTAGTCTATGTACAAAATCATGGCAATGAATACATATTTATAAGACATCACATTGACGACTATACTAGTATAAACTGTCATAGTCGTCAGCGTCTTCCACACTATTTTATTAAAGCAAAATTCATTGTTTAAGCACAATATCTGTAATAATGGTGAAATGTTACGATCGGTAAATGAAACCAATAATATTGAATATTTAATGATAATGATAAATGAAAACAAACAAAAGATTTAGGTAGGTACAAAAGATTTAGACAATTTTTGTGTCGGTGGTTATTTATATTTTTATTATTTTTGCTAATCGTTTTATGCCTAAAAAATAGTAAACTTTTTTATTATAAAAATAGAGTAAAAGAACTGTGTTAATTAAAATATCATAAATAAACATTTCATTTCATTAAATTATTAAATGAAATTTTTGTCAGAAACTAACATTAATTGATGTAGGCGACGCATACAATTATATTGTTTAATATGTGACGATAAGCGATCGCCGCGCCGCCCCGCGGCATTGTACATTTGGTACTGTCATGTTTTTTCAGTATTTTTTTTGCGCGTATTTTATATTTTCGCTCTCCTATTTTCTGCCATTCATTGCATCCTGCTGTTTTCCTTATCCCTCGCTTACAATTAATTTGTGTTATAAACACAAAAATATTCAGTTATTTTAAAAATATTAGGCTGTTTGCCCTGTTGTCTTTCAACTGCGCACGCATACCGAACTCGGCCACGGGCACCTCAGATTAATTATAATAATTTACAAAGAAATCCACGCGCCATTTTTCACAAATTCTTTTGTATTAAAGACTTTTTATTATTTTCCTCGCAAGTGTGTTCAAAGACGTCGTATGAAACGCGTGTGCATTGATCATTACACTCTCGCAAAATACCGCCTCGACCGTAATGACCAACATAGCACACTTATATGGTATTACGCTTTCGAGAAAGCAACAGATAAAATAATTATTAGATACGTGTTTTATACCAACGTTGAGAGACTCTGAGGTTTAATTAAAAGACCTATTGCAGAAATTAAAACAAAGTAAGAATATAAAAAAATGTAAAAATATGCATAAAAACAGATTTTTCTTCATAAATTTTAAATAAATTAAAAATTGATATGTACTTAAGTGTAACAAATGTAAGGTCAATTACCACCTATGTATAAGATAGTGCGATAAACGGCTCAAGCCGCCTACACATAAACCCACTTAACAGGATTCTAAAGCAGGTTATAGATTTCCTCCCCGGTTGGGTTCCCGCATTGTCGTTGCGGGGGGGCTTAGTAGCCGTGTCGCTTCGGCGACATCGCAACTGAGGCGGGCCGCGATGTCGTTTGGAACGCATCGCGGCTGAGTGCGGGAGGCCGCGGCGGGAGAGGAGTGCCGGTATTACGATGCGCCGTTCTCCCTACCTTCCGCGGCCTTGACGGGGCCGCCACCGTCAGATGGCGGACGCGGTGGGGCCGCAGGGGAAGAGGAGTGGCGGTGTGTACCTGGCCGCCCTTTCTATCTTCTGCGGCCGAAAAGTGGTAGGCGGCGGGGCCACTAATCTGACCCGTCGCAGGGGGACCAGGGGTGCCCAGACACGGGGTAGTCTGGCGCCCATGTACTTGTTTGGTCCCCAGGGTGGTCACGGCGTACCATGTATTCTGGTGCGCCGGTGATGTGGGGTACCCCCCGCGCCTCTCAGGAGGTCGTGGGGTGGGGCCCTACAGTGGAGAGGTCCACGGTGGACCAAGACCTGCCGGGGTTGCGGTGCATGCTTAGGCGAATCCCGCGACCCCGGCCGACGGTCAGAAGGAGGAACACCGTTGGTTTTTAGCCGGTAAGAGTCCGGCAGACCCCCTCGCCTTCCCCGGGCGAGGGATATCCAAGAGGATTTTCAAACGCAAAAAAAAGGCAGGTTATAGATTTAAGTTAAATATGTAAAAAAAATTGTATTGGAAAAAAAAGAAAAATATAAAAAAAAGTTAGTGGTTCTTGTGTTCCGAAAATGTAGTGTAAATAAGTCGATATTGGAAGACACTGAAATATCTTTACGTTATTAACTGCAGCAATTCATAATGAATAATCGATTTATATTAGAAAAATACATATTTTTTAATTGTGAAATACCAAAAAACAATTAAAAAATATGAAATTTTGTATACATTGTTAAATCATGTAAATTGTTACCCACTCTCATACGGTGCTAAAGTCAAGCTTGGTATTTGGGATACAGCAGGACAGGAGCGATACAGAACATCAACAGCAAGTTTTTACAGAGAAGCTAACGGTGCTATGATTTACGATGTGTCACAACCGAAGTCCCTATCAAAACTGAATGAGTGAGTCAAGGAACTGCAAGTATACTCCACCAAGAAGACACCATTGTTGGACCCAGTGCATAATATCAGCAAGCACATTGGGTCAACCGCGCGACGGGTGCAACGAGTATTCCCAAGAAGGGTTGATGTCAGGCAGGCGGCCGGTCATAAAACAATAAGCCAAAACCTCTAACAATATGGATTTATGAAATACATGTTGTACCGACCCCACTTATTGTGGGATAAGTTTCGACTTCTGAAACTGTTAATTTTATAGTATGGTAAAGGTTAGGTTTGCTTAAGAGGTGTATTAAATTAAATCTTTATTAAGTTATTTTATACTTTTTAGTTTTTGGAGTCGGTTTTTTTTAAACGTAGTTTTTTTTTATTTTTTACTTTTTGTTGTCTGTAATAGGTTGGTCTGTAAACTACAATAGAAAGTTTCTAGATTACACCAGGTAGAATAATTAAATCGTCCACGTAAACAGAAATGTTAATTAAAAAAAATGTTCATAAAATGAAAACTACTAGGCCAAACTATGTCAAATTGTATGGGACCAAATGGCAACTATTCCGCATCAAACTAAAGAAGAATCACGTAAATCGGATCATAAATCTCAGTGTAATCGGTGTACATACATAAAAAACAAATACAAATCAAATTGAGAACCTCCTCCTTTTTGAAGTCGGTTAATAATATTAGCTTCCTACGTTCCCGATATTCTGTGCTTTGGTTGCTTTCACAGAATTGCAATGTCAAAATTCAGTATGTAGGTATATTCTTTTCAGCATCATACATACATTGGCCTCAAGCAATTCCAACGGAACTTACATGAGATGCTTTGAACGCTGCGGACGAACCAAGGTACGTATCGCTAAAAATTGTTGGCTAATTAATACTGAAATTTCAGGAAAGGTGCATTATAAAAATACATGTTTATATCTGTGTGAACAAATAATATCTAGTAAGTAATTGTTAATTTTATTTATATCTTCTTTTGTTTTTATGTCATTACTTAAACGAAAAAGTTTTAATGTTCAATGCTCCACCATGCCGTAAAGGTTAAACGGAATTGGATCTACAGAGAAAGATGTATTCTTGATAAGCAATATTGTGTACATAGCATCCTGGTAAATTAGATCCCACCAAAAACATACCTACATGTAAAAATAAACAGGCTAACTTCTCGTAAGGACTGTGTTTTGTTATCTGAAATAAATAACTGAAATGTAGAAATTATGCCAAGTTCTGACCAAGACCAAACTTGGCAAGTTTACATTAAACAACTGAGCAGTATTGACACTTGAAAAGTTCAGTCCTGTACCGTAATTGACTAACTAGCCTCGGAGATAGAGTGGAACGAAAAGAGCTGGAAATCGTTCGTGTAATTATTGCACAGAGAGCGCCCGCGGGGCGGTTGGGTTTGTGAGAACTTGACCTGGCGAACTTTGTGCGCTTAGATGTTTTATGATGATGATGATAATGATTAAGTTCATCACTAAACATGCAACGTGTTTATTTTAAAGAAAACTCTACTTAACTTACCACGAAGTAAGTCTTTCAGTAAGCTCTTATATTACAGGATAAATAAGGATGCATCTCTTTCTTTACGTTCTGCATCTGCAGGGATACAAATAAAATGTTTAAAATGTATTGCCTATTTCGCAACTCGAGTTCTCCTGGATATTGAGTTTATAACAATTCATTTTCTGTGTAGATAGGTATTACAATTGGCATGCTACCAAATGGAGGATTTCCCGAATTGTATTGCCAAGAAAAAATGCTGGTTTCATCTAGCTTCATTTAGGTCGTATAAGTTACTTTTTGCTCACGTTTGTAATAATTATTAAAATTTGTTTTCTTTGGTGAGTTTTAAGATAATGTAATATTTTAGGAAACTAAACTCACTTGATACCTGTGGTCTAAAGCTCCTAACTCTGGAACACCATTTTAATGGACTTTGCAAATAATTTACATACATACATAAACTCACGCCTTTTTCCCATGGGGGTAGGCAGAAACTATAGAACGCCACATGCTACGACCCTTACATACCCCTTTCGCTTCATCCACATTCATACATCTTGTCATACACGCACGCCGGTTGAGAGATATAATAATGTATGAGCTTTAAAATGTTATTTTACGTAGATTTAATACGAGTTTGCTCTTTCTCAATAGAATTTAGCTTGAAGTGATAATGATATGTTATTCTCATAAACGATATTAAAAACAATACCTTAGATATCTTATAGTAATCCTAGCTGAAAGGTTTTACCTATTTATCTTATATCAATTTTTATCGACTTCACACGTTTCTACCATTAGTGGATAAATTAAGTGAAATAAGGTAAGGAGTAGCTCCAAACTAATTTTAAATTTAAGAATTTGCTTTTCTCAACATTCTGGCCTCGGAAAGGTATACTCGAATTAGGCTGCATTTGAAGGAAAGTGTTTATGTACCTGTGGATTGCGCCAATCAATAAAAGTTATAACATAGTTGACTATATCTGTACGAACTGTTCTCATCTGTACTTCTTTTCATTTCATTTCCATTTGACTTTATTTATTTACTGTTTCATATCTCTCTTACGGCTAATTAACGTTTATTTTATTTTAATTTTTAACTCTATTTTCTATTTCGTCTTTTTATTGGTGCAATTATTCTTGTTTCTGATTGTTTATTAATAAAAAGAAATGTGCTTTGAAAATGTTTTATCCTGTTCAGGCTTATCAGTACTAGCAGGTTTTTATCTGCATTACTTAGCAATAGATTGATCATAATTAGGTATAAATGATAAATGATTTTTATTTCTGTAAATAAATCTGTTACAGACACTTTTACAAGTCAATGTAATGTTTTTTTTTTAAGACTAGATGGCGCCGGCATTTCCTATCTGACTAGCTCTGAGAAGAAAAGCCGAAACAAACTCAGAGGTCAAAGTCTCTTTTAAAGTCCAGACATTGTAGTACACAAACTATGCGAGTGAAACGATGTAGGGCAACGTCGGGAATGGCCTTTTGAGGAAAGTGCCATAGGAGGTTCGAGTTGACCTGTCCTAACTGACGGCACATCTGCATCAGTCATCGCGGAGCTCAAACCTTATTCTAGGAAGCTCAACAACCCGACCGCTGCACGACGCAATCAATCAGTTTGACATTTGTGTGGGTCACAAAAAAAAATATATACTCAAGAACCGCCAAACGTTTACAAAATTCGTGTCTACCCTACATGGTACTCACATTCACAATTTATTAAAATTATTTATATTGTTTTCACACTCGTTGAATTATTTTGTACAAATAACAATTTATATGATGAAAAAATTAACATAGTTGTAAGTGAAGGTGTAATAATGACGTTTTTATTCTGTCTGTCGGAGTTTGACGCTTTACTTTCTTCTATTGTGAATATTAATTTCGTATTCATTTTAATGTTTCTTTTTAGTTTAACATAGTCCGCTATACTAGAAGAAACAGGAAAACCAAAGAGTCGCGTTCATGTAAATTCTTAGCCATGTTCCTTAACTTCAACAAGTCTGTCATCATTGATACATGATAGATAACATTGTAAATTCAGTTTATGATTTTTATTTATTTTTAAGCTTATCGTTATATTACATTAAATAACATTCCAAAATTAAACTGTAATCATAAATATTATAACGTGATTGCGAAGGATATTAATATAAAAAATAAAATAGTATGTTAAAGACAAGCTGGTTTCATTTCCCTGTATCTACAGCATTACGTCCTGGTACTTCCGTATGGCAGACCTTCTGTTCTGCTGGCAAGCTATAAAAATGAATAGATCTTATAGGTATATTTTATTTCTACGCTTTATATTTTTTCATAGGAAAATAGAAACAGTAAAGTAGACAAAAATAATTTTTTTGAAGATTTTTTATGACATAACATTATGATGTTATGTCAACATAATATACACGTATGCCTGTAGTGACCAATTGAATGTTTGTTTGAATTCACAAACTAAAATCTATTCATAATAACATGAAGATTTCATATCTAACTGAATATATCATCATACCTTTTTTTATCGTTGGAAAATCCTCATCTATGTCCTTCACCCGGGGAAGGCGAGGGGGTCTGCCGGAGTCTTACCGGCTAAAAACCAACGGTGTCCCTCCTGTTAACCTATGACTGGGGCCACGGGATTCGCTATTGCATGCACCGCAACCCCGGCAGGTCTTGGTCCACCAACTGCTGGTGGACCTCTCCAGTGTTGGGGCAATTTTTCCCCTGCCCCACTTCCTACTGAGAGGCGCGCGCGGAACATGGCGCGCCATCCTCTCGGATATATCATCATACCTGTCCTTATTGTAGCAACACTACATTACTAAACATGGGTCACCTAATTGACCGCTAATAAGAACGGTCGTGATCCCATTGCTATCAATCACCATTCTTAGCAAACATATTTCCTAGATCGGTTTGTTTAGTACACTGGGGAAGATGTTGTTGCCCATCCTCTTGACCCTTAGTCACCTTCTGAGATACCCACGAGAATAGAGAATGTGGCCTGTTCTTTTGCGGAAACCATTCCTGCCACGGTAATATATCGATTGTACCCAAAAAATAGCATTGACGATACGACCTAAATTTTAACAAAAACTATCGTTTAATAGTATGCTGTGTGCCTATCATTATCAAGTTTCGTTTTCTAAGTAGGTACTAAGAAGGTGAGTAGGTAAATTAAAGACAGCCCTTGGATTCAATGTTATCACTGAAAATGTTTACTTATTTAACTTTTTGTGATTATGTTACGTTCTTGGCCCAGTTTCACATTAATGCTCAACATTATTATGTACCTAAGTACCTACCTATCTAATGATACTGATACATTTTCACACCTTAAGTTTGAAAACGTTTCTCATTCCGTGTTAAGTCAGGTTCACACCAAATGCAAATGGAATGGATGTGTGGTGCGTTATCTATGTTCAAATATACATATATGAAACCGTATGCATGACGTCAATACGCTGCCTATGGACCAACTGCAACAGTTGTGACGTCGCACATACATTTCCATAAATGATCAAAAAAGCCCTACAGCAACGCACGCGCACATGAATGCACTTGTTTATTATTGTATATTATTGCTTCGTCGTGCACGTGTGTGTGTGTGTGTGTGTGTATGTGCGAATTACATTTAGGTACTTAGCTCGTTCACATAGGTGCAATCCCCTTATTTTGAAGTTCGATACGAATTTATTTTTTAACCGACTTCCAAAAAAGGAGCAGTTTCTCAATTCGGATGTATGGTTTTTTTTTAATGTTTATTACTTCACTACACCCTCATTTATGAACTGTTTTGAAAAATTCTTTTTTTCTTTGAAAGAGTATTTTTTCTGAATGGTTCCATTTAAATTTGATGAAGATCTGATGAAGAACTTCTGAGATAGACAATGGAACTCCTCAATGACAAACAGTACGCATAATGTGATGATGTGATTATGTTACGAGCAGTGTCTTTAAGGTCCAACCATGTTTTAATTAAGGCCACTAAAATAAAAAAATAAAAACATTTTAACAGAAAAGAAACCGACTTAAAAAAACACTAAAAAAGAATAAAATAATTACCATTTATTATAAAAGTAACAGATTCAGAAGTCGGTGCTAATCCACGCTGAAACAAATTGAAAGCACCGACTTCTGAATCTGTTACTTTTATAATATGGTAATTATTTAATTCCTTTTTTCGTTTTTTTTGAAGTCGGTTTTATTTTTTAACCGACTTCCAAAAAGGAGAAGGTTACTATGTTCGTCTGTATGCCTTTTTTTTTGTTTATGTTCATTTATATTTCCGCCAATTGTGAACCGATTTTGATGATTCTTTTTTTAATGGATAGGGTATACTTTGAAGTTGGTCCAATTTAAATTTGGTGAAGATCTGATGAACAACTTCGGAGATAGACAATGGAACTCCTCAATGACGAACAGTACGCATATTGTGATGATATGATTATGTTACGAGCAGCGTCTTTAGTAGATCCAACCAAGTTTTAATTAAGGCCACTAAAATGAAAAAAATAAAAACATTTTTTTAAAATAAATGTATATAAATAATAAAATAAAAAAATAAAAACAATGTTAAAATGTTTTTTGATGCAAATACTTTACCTCTTTTTGTCTTAGTTGCGTAAAAGAACTGGCAGTACCGAAGCTTACCGTATAGTTTCTACATACCTAGTATCGAGAACTGAGAGTACCTACTGGAAATACCCAAAATGTAATTGAAATGATAATTCTAGTTTCAAGTCAAGGTTTTGCTATCATCAAATATACAAAGACAAGGCCACGGCCCTGACTTTATAGTCACCATTATCACGTTAATTATTTAGTAATTAGGCCTGCAATCTTAAATTAATCTAATTTATTGATAACATTGTAATTATTTGCATATGACACGGGATGAGCACAAATGTAGCTAAGGTCTGTAGGTATTTACGCCACCTGGACATTCAATAAACTATAATCCCCATAGTAATAAACTTGAAGAGATTATTAAGGGTTTCATAAAGGTCAACAAGTTATGGAACATGACAGAATTTAAGGTAAACCCCTAACGGTATAATAAAATTTGATTTTATTTATGCACGACAAACGCCTTATATTAATTCGGCAACCGGCGGTCATATATGAAAAGATGCATGAAAGTGGTGGAATCAAAAGGAGTAACGGTACAATGGAGATATTTGAAAACCACAGGGCTAATTGTCATGAACAGTAGGAGATTTTTCGACATTATTTTTTAAACTACAATTCCAATATCTACAATTTCAAATATTGAAATATACAATCACATTGTAATCGTAAATACATAGCTTCGTGGCCGTAATGGTTTCGGAAGCACGTTCTTTAACTGAATTCCGATTCCGGAGAGTCTCAAAACCATGGACATGAAGGGAAAGTAGGTGCCAAAAATTTTAAAAACAGCAAATTTTACAAAGAGTCCAAGGAGACTTCATTTTATATTTAAAAGTAAGAAATACTGCATTCATAGTTTTTTGTCTGAGCCGGGAATCGAACTGTCAAAACTGCGAAACAGGATCATCCTGTTTTTTATAATACCGGTTGATAGATATCGTTAGGGTGTAATAAGGAATCAGGAATCAATTTAAGACACCAATATTTATTGGAGAAACTTGATCCTAATTATTGACCCCATCGTGGTGAAATAATATGTCTAGTTAACAATAATACTGAATGATTTACAAATAAAACAAACAAATAAAGAAATAAACACAAAATAAATAATACAGGATAATTTTTCATCTTTGTGTTGGTTAGATTCCCAGCTCAGGCAAGAGACTTTTTGAATATCTTTGAATGCAATATTACTTACTTTAAAAATATAATAAAATGTCCTTTAACAAAAACTTCCTATTTTGAATATGTACTTTCCCTTCATGACCATGTTCTGGGACATCCGGTATACGTTTTGTAGCAGGCAGCTCTGTAGTTTCTGCCTATACCCATAGGAAAAGGACGTGAACGCTTGAAGCACAACGACCCCGCAAGTCCTGCAACAGATGATAGTGAATCATCTACCCGTAGGTTTCGTAAAAGATGAGACGGATGGATGGTAGCATCCACTTGTGGACTAGACATTTTATTATGGGATAACTTTATGATAATCAGTCTATTACTGTCCCACAGCGGGACACGAGCCACGTCCGAGACTAAAATAAGTTTAAATCCCTGTCCACCACTCAGACCTGGTGGGGATTGGTGGATAAAACGTAGGTACGTAAAACGTCTAAGGTGTTCAGGTTTGCTCACGAAGTTTTTCTTCACCGGTGTTATATATTAAAAATATTTATTTTTAATAAATGATTAAAGGTTTCCGGAGATCAGACGACAATAATTATTTCTTCGCGGGAGAGAAGAACCACGTTGTTGCCTAATGCCTGCCCTTAATTCCTTGATCTTGGGAAGAGTAAAATGGTACGAAGACCATCCTTCTTTTTGGATTTATTGCAATAGACATTCGAGACAAGAAGAAGATTCAAAAATTCAATTTACATAATAATCTTCCCCTTCCACGTAGTTAATAAATATATCCTTGTCAGCCAAGCTCTTATTTGCAAGCATTCTGAGAATAAGAACAAGAAACCGTTAGAGCTTAGAGCAGTCAACAGTTTCAACGATGACTCAACATAGTTAAAATCTCCAAAAGATTTTGCAGCATAAATGGACGTTGACGCCAAAATCGTAATCAGCGGGGTTATGTCAAGGAAAGTTAAAAATGCTGCAACGCATTGATACCGGCCCCTATATAAAAACATTTCGAAACTAACTGATGGACAATTCGTGATCAACCCTCAAAATGTTCGCTAGTGCTTGTATTGTTTTCTTAATAATTGGTGCTGGTAAGCATTTAAGTTCTCTATTAATTAATCCATAGCGCTTCAACCATTCATCATCAAAAGATCGGTTTCGTAATTTTCCTTGCTGTTATTCGATTTGTTCTTTAATTTATATGATTGAATACCAATCAGTTTAAAAATCGGTAATTTAAAATAGAACACAGTGTGCTTTCATGTTACTTAGAGGATACTAATCAAGGGAGTGGGGAGGAAAGACATATAGGTATATTAATATAAAATAATACGTATAAACTCTGACATTTTAATATATCAAACAATTTTTTTATTTTATTTTTATACCATGTACCTATCTATCAAGATGCTGATGAGCAGTGGTCGGAATAGGTAGTGCTAATGAGACTGACTCAGCCTATCGCAGTCCGTTGGACGTGGGCCTCTCCCAAGTTGCGCAACAACACAAATAATTTTTAAATTTAAATCAAAAACAGAATTCGGAATGTTTACAAACCTGTCGAGATTTTGATGATCTAAGTTTTATGCTATTTGTGAAAGTAGTTTCAAAAGTTGAATTCAAATCAAAGTTATTTCATCTATTTCGTCAAAATATTAATATTAAGTATACATTTTTTTTAAATAACTACCTTTTATTAATTATGATCTTAATATCTGTATATAATTCACATAAATTATACAAAAGTTGGATTTCATATATCTACAGTGAAACTCGGAAATTGTTAAGTGAATCCAAAGAAAAATAGTCGTTACTCTGTTTAATCAAGGCTTAAAAACTCTTATCTCTCTGGAATTCTATTTTTCCAGATAACTTTTAAGAGGTTGAGTAAGCCTTAGGTAAAAAGTGGGTCAATGGCATAATAATATTTTACTATTAGCCTACCTGCCTATCTTAATAGATTACCAGTAAATATTAATTTTATTCTTAGATCAAGGTCATTATTTAATACCTGTAATAAATAACCAAGTAGGTAAGTAGATATCTTAGTACATTTAATATAGCTCTACGGTTTTTAAAAATATTGATAACAAACAATTCTATGATACTTACTGGTTTTAAAATAAAAAATAAACTAATCTAAATCTTCAGAAGAGTTAATTCTGTTTCGATATACATGTATACAGAAACAGGACAAGGGCCAACGCGTTATTTTATGAACTGCATTTTTGTTTTTTTAATACATACATACATACATAAACTCACGCCTTTTTCCCATGGGGGTAGGCAGAAACTATAGAACGCCACATGCTACGACCCTTACATACCCTTATGGTTATTTTAATAGTAACTACTTATATACGGATTACTTTCTAGCTTTTGGTGACGATGACAAGCGAGCGAAGCTTAGATTTTATCATGAGTAAGTGTTCTTAAATTTTCTTTTGCACTTTATTTCAGCTTTCTGTGACCCGTATTAAATAAACCTTGTTATTTTGTTTTAGTTCCTTCGAAAACTATACCGAGTTGCCGATAGATGAAGCTAAAAATATACTGTCTTCCAGTTGGTACAACTCTAGTCGAACAACGACTATATTCTGCCATGGATTCACAGGAAAGTATTAGGATATAGCTATAATTAATTCATTATTATTTCTAGCCTCACTTTACAATACAGGCTTTTATTGACCCACTGCAGGACAAACTGCGTGGAAAATATATTTCCCTCATGTAAAAGGATGTCCTCTTTTTTTAAATTTAATCTGTGCAATTATATTATGCTTTTGATGCATGTCACGAAAAAAGTCTACAGTTGAGACAAGTTCGCAATAATTCTTCATAAAACGCTTGACTATAATACGCTTAAAGTCAGAGCTCAAAGAGAGAAAATAATAAAATTAATTTGCTTCAGGTCATCCCAATGGTCCCGCGGTGACTGCTATAATAAAGGCGTATCTGGAGCAAGGGCAGAGTAATGTTGCTCTTTTGAACTGGGATCAGCTAGCCGCTTCAATATATAATCTAATCTCCACGTCTTATTTAATTTGGGCTGTACCTAATGCAATAAAGGTAAGTTTATGAGCAATCATTATAAACCACATCTTTTTCTATCGGGTCAAAAAATTACTGTCGTTCATTGTTCATTGTGCCTACCTGTTAAGTGTTAATGAACAAAATAGTGTTTGGAATACCAATACTATATAGAGGGTGGAAATATGATTGTCATTTGGAGGGAAATGAATTAAATATCAATAATTAAATATAAAAATTAAATATCATATAGGTAGCCTTAAAATTTAGACTTTATTGTATTTTATTTGTTTAAAGTAACAAAATCTCTTTTCTTTAAATGTTAGTATGGAATGGAACTAACATTTTCAGAAGTTCAGATTTCATAATTCCTATTTTTCATGATATCAATCTCATGTTATTCACTATTTCATTTTTAATTAATTAGTTAACCTTTTGAACGCCAGAGCATAAACGCATCGGCGTACCCCCCACGCCAAGGTAACTGTAATCCCATCGTTTTTGTCACATATTTGTGACGTTGGCGTACAGGGTAAGCTTTCGTTTGTCACATATATGTGACAATGGCGTCCAAAAGGTTAATATTAATTCATAATGTCGACAATATTCCATCGGTCTCACTACATTCCCGATGCTGCATTATAGATATATCATATTAGTATCTATAACTTAATATTTTCTTTGTTTCTACTTTAAATATAGCTCATCAAAGCGAATAATTATATTGTTAATCATCAAATTAATATTTTGTGTGATCCCTGAACCCAACATGTTTTTAAGTGTTGAAATTTTGCTCTCCCCGATTTATTCGAGTAAGTTTGTGCAATTAAATGACAACAAACTACACTGAATAACTTCAATTCTTCCACTATGAATACAAATGGTTGCTATAATTAATAAAACGGTGTCTTGCTCAGCTCGGCGCCGACTTTGCTGACGTTCTGCTGACCCTATCGGAGGCCGGCCTGGATTTGAATAAGACGCACTTAGTGGGCCATTCCCTGGGTGCGCAGATTGTTGGCATCACTGGCAACAAAATGGTGGAGAAGGGAGTACGATTGCCTTGGTAAGTACTTACTAACTTTGCCTCTTTAAATATGTTAAGTAAGGTCTAAAGCCGAAAGCAAATATTGAGATGAAAGATTAACTAGCTCTAGACTGGTATTAATCAATGTTTGCCGTCTTTTAGGTCAGTGTTAAGGGATTCAATTTATATGTACTGTGAAAATCCGGTAAATCTTAAGGACTGAGAACATAAATTTGCAAGAATAAAATAATAAATAAATAAATCTAACATAAAAACGGTCAATTGCACGTTGAACTAGCGTTATTAAATTTTCCGTACCATGTATCGAACAACGTTTGTTCTCGATTTTTGTTGTATGTAACAACGAAATAATGGACGGTAATCCTTTTTTGCCATTTTGGTACGTCCCACAAATTATATACATTTCCGAGATTTTAACACTCAATAGGACATAAACAACTTAATTTCTTATTGCATAATTTAGAGAAGATACCTACCTTTATTATTTAGTTTCTCTCTTAATTAAATGATAATAAACTTTGACAGGATCACCGGCTTAGATCCCGCAGGCGCAGTATTTGACTCCAAGTGGCCTCACGAGAGATTGAACCCCAAATCCGCCGGATTCGTCGATGTGATACATTCGGACCCGAGCAAATATGGCAGCAAGAAAGAATTAGGTACCGTCGACTTCTGGCCTAACTACAGAATCAATGGGCCTGTCCTCCAACCTGGCTGTGACAACAGATCGCACCCGAGGTTTTCTCCTGAAGGTACTGTTTATGGAAAATATTGTTACTGTGGAAGAATTCACATAAATTCGTTACAAAACATTTCTATATGTTGGGAACATGTGTTCCATAGATTCATATGAACCACAGTAAAATTTTCTTGCCATTATTTTTTAAACCCTAAAATAAGATTATAAAATATTCATAAGAGAATCAATCCTTGTTTATTTTCCTTGTTGTTACATGGCCGGGGATAATCGAGAATCGAAAAATTCACCAAACGTTTGGATGTGAACAGCGTTGGCTCACCTTTGTTGCCATACACTGAATTGCTTTTGCATCATGTTTTACAGAAACAAGTCTCGAAGAAATTAACACTAGAGATACTCGATATCTATAAAAAAATATTGCATCGTTTTCAGATCTGTGCAATCATCACAAATGTTGGCAGTACCTCATCGATTCTATGAAATACCCAGAGTCAGTGCTTGGAAGCCACGCGAAAAATTTCAGGGAGTGGAAGAATTACAAGAAGCCCGAACGATTTGCTGTTGTGTTGGAACTTGGAAAATATTATCACAATGCGTAAGTTTCACAATTACTTTATTTTTATTGTATGTAATTTTTGGTAATAACGCTTGATAACAACGTTTGAAAACAATGCACAATAATTTGTAAAATGTGTCACATAATTTGAAAATCAAACAAATAAAAATTATATTTATCACTAGCTTCAAACGAAAAAGTTAACCGTATCAAGTGAAGCAATTAATAAACATGTACATATAATGCTCGGTTTGAATTGTTCGCTGGCGGGCTGTATTTTACGTGGGCCGCTAACTACTGGCGCAGCGCTGCATCCAGCATTAAACATTCAACAACATAAGTGACACACGATTAACTATGTAGCCACTGTACGTGAGTACAGTAGGTGACTACATAATCTATTATTTGACACTAGACTCAAGTATGTTACGTATTGTCTTATGTGGTTAACTACGTATTAAGTCCCCCAAAATATTAAATGTCTACGATACTACACATTGTGTGTCCAGGATGAACAACAACATTACTGTAAACTACAACAACATATTGAATACCTTGTTTAATAATAAATACTCACCATCAAAAGGATATTACTCAGTAAGGTAAAGTTTATACAATTTATTGATTTCAGCGTACCTGGAAACTATTACTTCTTGACGGCTGCATCGTCGCCGCACGGACTCGCTGAAAATGGCTTGTAGATTTACATATATACATTTAAAATAACACTTGATGGCTGTGATCAATCTTCTACGTGCTTCCAAATCATTTTGAGCATTATTGTAGGAAGTGTCATCTATTACGTTAATAGTATTACCTACATAATATTTAATGTGGTAGATTATAGTAGCTTTATATCTTCTAAATATTCTACTTCCGCATCGCACTATCAGTCAAACTCAAAAGTTTAGAAAAAACAAAATTATGTGGTACATGTGTCTTTGTAGTTGATATATCCAAAAGTGTATCATTATGGAATTTGTGTGCATAAAAAATTACTGAAGAGGTCCTTAAGATACTTAGCATATAATATGCATTATTTAAAACTTTGGTCCCGATAATTACGGCTACTGAAGATAATGATTCATCGAACATCCAGTCAATTAATCATCCAAGATGGAGGAATTTTTGCACAAATCATTAAAGCACTTAAAAGGCAAATGGATTTTCTGATGCGGATGCCAAATGGATTCTGAACATTTTTTATAGATAGCAGGTACCTCCTACCTGGCCTATTGTTACGAAGAATGCTACAATTACATATACAACGCCTATATTAGATACTTGAATTTTGCTTCTTTTAACGATGCCGTTTTTAAGGTTCCGTATCTCCAAAGGAAAAACGGAGAAACACTTATAAAATTACTCTTGCGTGCATCTGTCTGTGTCACAGATGTTGTTGGAAAGGACGTTACGTAATTTGATAATCGGATAATGCTCAAAACGTTAAGACCAAAAATCCAGCATCGAACGCAACGAAATCTATACCAATAAATTAGCAATAACGCGTAATTAATACTGCAGAAAACTTAATGATCAAATGCGGTGTAAAAGTCAGAGATAAGTTTGTAAAATGTATTTTTCCCCAAAAGTCTAACTTAAACATTATTTTTGTTCCTGTATCCAGTAAATTGTTTTGAATCTACTTTTCAACTATTTTAAATGAAACTAATATGAACAGTGCTCAGAAACTCTGGAAATGTAACCTTTTAATTTGTTTTACGTACGGGAGCAGATACTAAGTCTCAAAAAGTCTGATAGTTGCAGAAAAAACAAAGATTTTTGTTTTAACTTATAAGACAACTCTTACTAATAAAACCAACTCATAAAAGATGCGATCTTGGGCCCCTCTGTTCGAATACCACATAAGTTCTGGTAAAGAATCCTGATTGTGCGAGCCCGACTCGTTCTTGACTGGTTTTTAAATCGCTGGCTGCCTTTTTTTTTCAAGGGTCGTTTCATGTAACTTATTTAATGCTTGCATAGTTAATGAGCAAATATAATATGTTCCTTGTGCTCAGAAACTGAATTAATATAATATTTACTTAACGATAGCTGTAAGTAGAGAAAATAAAATGTGAAAAGAAAAATAAGCTGTCTTTTAATTAAATGTGTTTTCTGTGTAGTTGGAGAAGAAATAAAATTCTGAATCGTTTCCACACGAATTAGCAGAGGTCCTTGATTAAGTTGGATGAATTTCCGTACTTGTTACCGTCATCACAAATTCACAAAAGCAGTATTGCTGTTCGTTTCCTCAAGGGGCACTCCACGCATTTTTTATAGTTCGCTTATTTCAAAAGCAAAAGAATCGTACCTAAGCTACAAAAACAAAAATTACATCACATCTTCCATGTGTGAATTTTGCGTAATAGTTCTCTGTCAAAGCTTCATACAGAAAGGGCGTGTTATTTGGAACAGGACAGTCCATCAGAGGAACACGTAGAGAGTAATTCCCCTGGGCAGGTCGGACCACAAGCTGGGCTATATCCAGTCTCACTGTTTAAATACACTACTGAAAACGGTTTTTAAATGCACCTCCTGAGGCAGTGTGTCAGCCGCGAGCTCGAATATAAGACGTATGACTGACACTTTGATATGAACTTCTACTACTCTGTGATATTTACATACTTACCTACTAACAACAAATACCCACTCATATTTAATGAGTAAAATTGAGAAGTATGGTACCTATTAAATTGAGGTAGGTACGTTAATATCGTTCGAAAATGTACTTTAGATCGGTAGTTAAAGCTAGTAAAAGCGTCTCGAGTTTCAAGATCTGTGTAATTTCTTAGAAGTTGGTATTTTAGGAAGCCATAGGAACTTACTAATTGTTCTACAACAATTTAAATCTTATATATGTAGGTATATACCTAGAGTAAATACATATAGGACTGTATAGTACAGTCAGAAGGAGTACAGTGACGAAGGCGATAGGCACACACAATGATAACACTTTGATAAATATAATAATTATATTTACAGGACATTATTGACGGCCAAAAGGTATATGACAAGGAGCTGACGTTATTAATTCTTCTTTTTGTTCTCTCTTGTCTGTGCGGAGGAAAGAGTTCCTACTTCGTGTTAACCTTGACTATGTAGTTTGTATATAAATGTGTTGTGTAAGTTTATAACATGAATAAATAAATGGTATGGTGTAGGTAGGTACGAACCCCACATACCTACACTGCAGATTATTATAGGTAACTAACGGACCCAGCAGACGAGACGTCCTGCCCGGAAAAGTAGCGCCACCTACCAGGTCAAATTGTGAATTTAAACCATCCAGGGCGCTACCCAAATGCATACAAAAAAATTCATTCTAATTATTCCAGCCGTTTAGGAGGAGTTCAGTGACATACACACGTACAGTCGAATTATATATATAAAGATATATTTTTCACGTTGAATTACCAGTAAAAAAAAACGCACAAAGAAAGACATAATATGAGCTGCCTTAATACTCGGCAAGAAAACTGTAATGGCCAAATACTCAAACGCTACTCAATTTTAAGTTGCCGTTAAGTCTCGTGTCGTCACTGTTACTTTAAGGCGAAGTGACAGGGACGGCACAAAATTAATGACAACATAAATTTAGTAGCGTTTGAGTATATGGCCATAGTACTGTAAAATCTTTGCTTGAAAAATGCTCAGTGCATGATGTTAATAAAAAAATAATTAAGTCATTTGGTTCCTAAAAAATCTATTGCACTATCACCTGCACGCAGTTAGGGTTAAAGGAAGTCATTAAGGTTAACTCAAAACAACGCGACCAGCTAATTTATTTCGGCTGTACTGTACTGTGTACAATACAAGGTTAGTCGGAAAGGGGGTACTAAGCCGCAGGCCAATTAATGTATCACTGATGGTTGTTTTAAAGAAAGTATTAAAATTTCAAAATTCGATAAATAAATCCATGCAAAATGATTTTTATTTTAGTTTATTCAACAATTCTTCATCCCTGCTTGAGTTACGAATTCAGAAAATGGAGTTTCTAATCCGTGACCCCAAATATGACCTAAAATGTAAACACAGCTGATCATAGCTGAAGATACATAGAATTTAGCGTATTTATTATGCAATCTTTAAACAGCTATTTCTCTTAAACTAATGACTTTTGGGGAAAGTTGTGCAACAAAAATTATCCATTATTATGGGTACTTTAATACCCTTTCGGCTTAGTCCCCCTTTCCGACTTACCTTGTATATTACTCATACATACATTATAAGTATCGCCAGGATAAACTAATGTGGAAACTGTGTAGCAATTGCCTCGTTGGTTTTGTGATGGCAAGCGTGACTGCTGATCGTGTGGTCCTGGGTTCGATCCCCAGGTCGAACAAAGTGTTATTGGGTTTTTCCGAGTGGAATTCCTCAGTAGCAGCCCGTAGTTTGGATTTGTGCCCTGTTGATGGCAATAGGCTCGTTCTCTATTACATGGGACTTAACTAAACATAACGGCGAAATAAGGGTGTTACTATACAACTCTGCCCAACCCTTCGGGGAATACGGGCGTGATGTTATATTATTTATGAAACTGTGTAGTGTGTTAACTTGAACCTGCTGACTTATTGTACGTGTGAGAACAACATAATATTATTATGTTGATACGTACCTACATAGAAAATAGATTATGCATTTATTTAACTATCTACAATGATAGAATACACAGCTGTATAATATTTAAATTTTTCTAACTGTAACATATTCTGTTCCAATGCTACTTCTTTCAGTGTTACTAGGGCGCCTTAATAGTCTAACGTCCTAGTGGCCAAGATCTCGACTCGATATTAAATAGCTCAAGTCGTAAGCTAGATAGCCTATACAAACACGATCAACTATTCACTGATCTCTTGTAAACATAACTTATAGTACCATTCCCCCATTCTCCTCCGTGAATGCAAAATTCTTTACAAGGATTATATTGACTCGGCAATTAAAATGATAAACATTTGCCTATTTGTTACTTTGTTCTGGGTTTAAGGATAAATACCTTCGTAGGCAAATATAGAGCTGCGCCGGCACGACTAATTGACCTAATTTGAATAAGCTTTCAGTAAGCACATTTTCTCGAACTTAGTTTCACTTATTTTGTTAAAGGTAAAACAGATTAAGTAAAAGTGATAAGAGTGATTACGGTCTTAATAATTTTATCTGAAGGGTTTGTTAAGATGTTTTGATTAGACTGTAGAATTTGTGAGATTGTTGCAGGTTATTAGACAGCTTTTAGGCATAAAAATAAATATACTTTCATAGCTGAAACCATTTATTATGCATTGTTGAAACTTAATTTCGTTAAACAAGAGAATAATGCAATATCAACCAACAGAGTAATAAAACTGATATATTATTTAGATTTACAGCCAATCACCAAGGTCATGTAAAATTTCGATGGGGCTAAACCGAGCACGGCAATTATCATTGCGTTTTAACGCAGGCGGGACGCAACCAAAGTCGTTCGGTACATCTGTTTGACAATTTACGCTTTTAATAATAGCCGACACTGCCTTTGAATCGGTCGCGCACGAATTAACAACCGGCAAAATTAAAGCCTTCAAACTTTTTGCAGAGCCAGCGGAGCGATAGAGTGCGTTTCGTTTTGCCCTTATTTAGCCGCGGGGGATTTTCTCAAAATTAGAAACGTCCCAAATCGGCTTCGTTACAGTGTAACTCGTTCTAATAGAGTTGTTCTCAAAAATATTGTTGCTTTTGTATAAAGTTGCTGATCAATCTATTTACGCATAAAGTTATTGTACGTAATTAAAGAGTGAGGAACTGTGTAATGAAGGGTTTCGTTTAATTGTAGAGCCTTGAGAAAATGAAAAGGATGCTTTATGGTAGACCTTAAAACATTTCTATTGTCTACTTCAAATAACGTGAAAATATTGAAAGAAGTAAAATTCATTACTCTTCTTCTTTCTTTTCGTGTGGTTATTGACTAACCTGGTGTCAGAGTTTATGCCGCCCATGGGCCTCTGACTTGGCTTTACATGCCGTCGAGAAATATCTCTCAGGCATGCCGGTTTCCTCACGATGTTTTCCTTCACCGTTTTTAAGCAAGTGATAATTATACAATACACACATGAATCTGAAAAGTCAGAGGTGCGTGCCTTGGGTTCGAACTCGAGACCTATGACTAATTCCTTACTAATCGATGAGGTATACTTACCTAGAAGGTAACGTTATTACAAGCACAATAAAGAATTCGAAAAATAAACCTCATTATTAATGCTACAGTTCTACCTTCGTTCGTCAGGTAAAGCCCAGCATGTATAATTTACGATAAGTGGTTGATATCATTATGACGATATGAATGGTACTTCCATTACAAATTCGATGAATGTCCTTCCGCGGACATACGGAACTAGTATCTAGAAACTTTGTATTATTTATGTACATCGTACACTTGAGGCCCGACTGGCTGGTACATGACGTGCGGGTGTTAATTTATGCGATACTTACAACTACGCATCTGAAGTACCATCAAATATTTTAACAAGACTTTGAAACCCTCCGCACGAACCATAAAGTTAAATTGCATGGTTAATACACAACCATGATAACTCTCATAATTATAATATTATTGTCAGAAATATAAATCTTGAGAGTAAGAAACTAGTTGGACTTTAGCATAACTTTTTCCGTTATTTACTGCTAAGCTCATTCTGGCCTGGAGTGTAAGTAATGCGACTGCGCCAAGCGAGTTCACCCGGTGTAATTATAGACTAAGACCTACAAAATTATCCACTAGAACTAGTATTTTCATAATTTATGCAGGCCAAAGTGTAGGGTTGAGACGGCAGTCCAAGTACTTATCTAAGTTCAGTCAATTACCTGTATTGAGGTGAATATACAACTTTAATATTTAATACGAATCGATCATATTTTATATCGATGTTTTATAATATCAGGATTGTTAGTGGTGGCTAAATAAAATAAAAACTCACGTCATCACGGTACTGGCTTCGTGGCAATTAGTCTGCGTGTCGCACGATATGTATTTTTTATCGTAATTGGAAATATCAAAATCCGATTCGAATTTATATTGGCAAAGAGAAAACGCATTCAATGTTATAGCTATACATAGAGGTTTGTTCGTTTATTTACTATCAGGTTTCGGTTAAAAGTAATTTAATTTGAAAGCCGAGGAGATAAAAATGCAATTGTTAGGTGATAAACGCGGTACGTATTTCCAAAAAATAATTTGCTTATCCGAGTCATTAGAAATTACAGTTCCCAAATTTTATAATTTGGGAACTGTAATTTCTGTCTTATTTAGGATTAAAATTAACTTCCAAATAAAAAACTATCTTAATAAATAGGTTTTTCTTTTACCTGCCTACGGGATAAGACATGTGTTAAAATTATAAATAATCATAACTCGTACTAGAATCGATACAAGACATTGATCGGTGTTGCTTCATCAAGCTACTGGTTCCAAAGCTGAGTATGTTTGTATTTATCTTTAGATTCACCGAAGTACGTCCATACATTATTTGTTAGCAATATCTATGAATATTTCATAAGTATTTCGTGTGAATATAGGTCAAATTATAATTTCCATTGGGTTAACATAACTTTTGAAAGTAGATAAGACTTTTATTAAAACGTGGACAAAGTCCAAAGCTTCTTTAAATTAAATTTCACGAAGTCTAAAGTTTATGAACTTTTAACTTTAATCAAATAAAATTGCTTTATATTTAGAACATATTTTGTGCTCCAAAAAGAGATTTAATGTGTACTATATATATCAAACGTGAAAATACGGACTAGAAGTAAAAAATATAGCATAATATAGGTAGGTGCTCTATGTGATTTATTTGACTTATTTTCTATACTTTGTTTATTTCTTATATTTTAATACAGCGCAAACTGCTCTCAAAGGTCGTCTGGTACTCATCACAATATATGAATTATGTCTGTAATACATTAAAAATCATTCTATTTTATTGTTATCATACAGGTTACAGAGGTATTTTATAGCTACGCTAATATACTCGTAATAGATAAGTAACATGATCGTATTTATGCTCCATTGCGACTTTAAAACCTAAGCGTAGATGCACAATAGAGAACTGTATTATTTTAAACTCTGTTAAGTTTAGTTCTAACTTTCTGAGTCCTCGTCATGACTTCGAGCTGTGCTATTACAGGTGTACAACTTGGTATATAGCTCTCCTTAAATACATATATTTCTCGATTTGCAGGGATCTCGCTTGATTAGAATAATCTATTTATTTTTGATTGGGAACAAGTTATTTGTGCGGTAACCTCTCGATTCCGGCCGTGGTTCTGTCCATGGTCGGGAGCGAGACTGCGTAGGAAGCCATCGCCTCTTTTTGCGAGGAGGTGATGGCAACCAAGGAGGAAGCGGAGAGGGAGAGGGTGGCCACTCCCTCTCTCCCTTCTCGCGCTAAACGCACCGGGCGCCGGAGGGCACGAGACGATCTCCGGCCACCCTAATGAGTGGCCTGCGGGCGGCGCGTTAGGGACCCGTCGCCCGACCAGTAACGGGCCCAGGGAGGATGGCGCGCCGTGTTCCGCGCGCGCCTCTCGGAAGGAAGTGGGGCAGGGGAGCAATTGCCCCACCACAGGAGAGCTCCACCAGAAGAAGCTGGTGGACTGAGACCTGCCGGGGTCGCGGTGCAAGCATTAGCGAATCCCGTGACCCCGGCCTTAGGTCAGAAGGAGGGACACCGTTAGTTTTTAGCCGGTAAGAGTCCGGCAGACCGCCTCGCCTTCCCCGGGCGAGGGACATCCATGAGGATTGTCCAACGAGAAAAAAAAAAGGTATATAGGAAGGACAAAAGACCCAAAAGTTACAATTAAATTCCAGTAAGTATTTGATATTTCATAACATATTTTTAGAAAGTTATATAATAGTGGGATACCATTCTGTAACCTTGTTTTACAATGAAACTTATTTCTATAGATATCATATAAGATGTAAAGTATAAGAAACTAGAGCTAAAAAAATATATATTCGTAGATTGTTCTCCCTAGCCTTTCCCAATTATGTTTGGGGTTAGTTTCCACTCTAACCAGATGCGGCTGAATACCAGTATTTTACACCGACCGACTGCCTTCAGACCTCCGCATCCCAGTTACTGGGTAATACCGATATCGATTAGACCGGTTAACGGTTGTCATACTTTCGGGCTTCTGACTACCCGTAACGACTCTCATCTCTCGGTATTTGTATGATACCCGGAACCGATGGTTTAGCGTGCTCTCCGAGGCACGGAGGGGTCTCGATGTGAACCGAATGGTCACCCATCCACGGACTGACCGCGGCAAGCGTAGCTTAACCTTGCAAATCATGTGATCCGCGTGGTTGTTAATAAGCTACGAGCCCCTCGCCGATGGATATGTATTTTACTAGCGGCCCGTCCCGGCTCGCACGGGTGGACATTTTTCCCGTTTTTGCAACATTTTTCATTTATGCTCCGCTCCTATTGGTCGTAGCATGATGTCATATAGCCACGATAAATGGACTATCCAACACAAAAATATTTTTTCAATCCAACCAGTAAGTAGTTCCTGAGATTAGCGCGTTCAAACAAACAAACTCTTCGGCCTTTTAATATTAGTACCTGGATGACCGAGCCTTGCTCGGTATTTTTTTGGTAAATCGTGTTCTTGGAAAGAAAAAAAAAGGAAAAAGAAAAAGAAGGAACCTGAAAAAAAAAGGGAAAAAACATAACATCTGGACTCGAACCGGGGTCTTCTGGTTTCGGGACCGCCCGATTTCCCACCTGACCTATTATAACCTTGTAGATGGCGCCGAAATTTACCTTCGCATTCTAATGATATTGTAGCAGTTTTTCATTGCCTGAAAACACGGATAAATCAACGTTTTCTAAAAATGAAACCTAGCTAGATCGATTTATCGCCCCCGAAACTTCCTGCATGCTAAATTTCATGAAAATCGTTGGAGCCGTTTTCGAGATTCAGATTATATATATAAGAGGGTGGCGTTCTATCCCCTCTACTTTTCGCCTTATTTATCAATTCCATCTCTCATCGACTTACTTCTTCCTACCACCTTTATGCAGATGATCTTTAAATTTATAGCCAAGCCTCTCTTGGGAAGTTGTCACAAGCCATTGACACGATTAATCAGGACCTGGCTCGAATAGGTGACTGGAGTAAAGAGTTTGGACTGAAGGTCAACCCCACTAAAACCCAGTTGACTGTTGTGGGCAGTTCCCGGACTGTCTCCAGAATTGACTGGTCTGTACTTCCTCAGGTCTCTTTTAATAACATTACAATTCCTATAACCAAAAAAGTTAAGAACCTGGGGATATATATTGACAGTACCCTTTCCTGGACCTCACAACTGCAGGAAGTCAGTCGTAAGATGTTCGCTTCCGCGGGCTCCTTGAGACGCCTTCGAAATTTCCTTCCAACTGCTACCAAAATTGCGCTAGCGCAATCTCTTCTTCTCCCCATCCTCGACTATGCTGATGCCAGCTATCTTGATCTGACTGAGGACCAATTTGGGAAGCTTGAGCGCCTTCAAAATCTTTGTATCAGATTCATATTTGGTTTGCGTAAATATGATCATGTTTCTGAATTTCGTACGAAGCTCAAATGGCTACCTATTCGCCTTCGCCGGAATGCCCATATTCTTTCTTTGCTTTATAATGTGCTTTTTAATCCTTCCACCCCGTTTTACCTTAAGGAACGCTTCGAGTTCCTCTGTGACACACATTCTAGGTTCTTGAGATCATCAGAAAATCTTAAATTGAAAATACAACAGCATACCACTTCCTTTTTAGACAAGTCCTTTACAGTTCAAGCTGCTCGCTTGTGGAATGCATTACCACTCAATGTAAGACGTGCGCAGTCACTGCCAATTTTTAAAAAGTTAGTGAAGGAACATTACTTGTCACTTTAATTTGCTATTTCTTGATTATCGCTCACATTTCATCTACTTTCTTATTTATAATATATTTATTTATTAGTTTGTTTAAGTTATATGTATTACGTTTTTCTTTCTATTTTATATATTTGTGTAATAATTGATGTGTATTTTATGATTATTATTTCTAAGTAAAATTATGTACGATACGTACTTGTACACCTAGACTGCCCGATATCTATTTCCGTTCTTCCAGTCCATCCTAAGGTTGTCTGGAAGAGATCGCCTTGTGCGATAAGACCGCCCATTGTACATATTGTGTAAATCTGTGTTCCTTTTATTGTTTACCGGTGTACTTATTATGTACAATAAAGTGTATATAAATAAATAAGAATAGCTAGTTTAAAGGTATAAGATAACTAGTAAAGATATACAAGGTAAGTCAGAAAGGGGGTACTAAGCCGCGGCCCCCTTAAAGTATCACTGATGACTATTTGGGAGCAAGTGTTAAAATTTCAAAATTCGATAATTTATATTTGCATGCAAAAAGATTTTTACTTGTGTTTTTTCAAAAAAAGAACCTTCTTGTTTAAGTTATGAATTCAGAAAATTAATTTTCTAATCCGTGACCCCAAATATGACCTAAATTGTTAAAACAGCTGATCACAGCTATAGACAGATAGATTGTATAGCACATTTTTTACGAAATCTTTGAAAAGCTATTTCTCTTAAACTATCGAGTTTTGGGGAAAGTTGTAGAACAAAAGTTATCCCTTATTATGGGTACTTTAACACCCTTTCGGCTTAGTACCCCCTTTCCGACTAACCTTGTATATGGATATATTATAAAATATATATCCAAGTTACCCCACAG
Organism: Amphipyra berbera; assembly: GCA_910594945.2. Classification (NCBI taxonomy): domain Eukaryota; kingdom Metazoa; phylum Arthropoda; class Insecta; order Lepidoptera; family Noctuidae; genus Amphipyra; species Amphipyra berbera. The sequence goes on along the minus strand of OU343126.1, from coordinate 11,014,641 downwards.
AAATTAAAAATATAAACAACCTTCCTACACGACTAGTGCCAATTGAATTTAAGCTAATTACTAGCTACGCTCCGTACTTAATAGAAACGGAAAGGTAGATTGACAGGTAAATGAATAAGGGCTGTGAGTTCTTAGCTCATAGAACTAATGCACCGTCCTCAAACTTATTGACCACCGTTAGTCATTCTAATGCGGGCATAAATTGCGGGCTCCCGGTCTTTATTGAACTACCACTCGTATTGCATTTCATTATTAAAAAAGTAAACTTATGAAAGGTTTTAGGGCTGTCAGTACGTGGGTTAGGGCTTAGATTCTAATAAGATGAAATATGAAATTACGTTTTCAGCTTTGTAGCGGCTATTTTTAGTTTCCATGAAAAAGTATTTCATGCTAAAATATTATTTTATTTTACATAAGGATTTGGAATAAATACGCTTTCAGGAAAGCAACAGATGAAATAATTTCGTTGAGAGACTCTGAGGTTTAATTAAAGTAAGCTTCGATCAATAATAGTACTATTGATCGAAGAAAGTAAGTGATACTTGTGTTCCGAAAATGTAGTGTAAATAAATGGATATTGGAAGACACTCTGAAATATCTTTACGTTATTAACTGCAGCTGAATAATCGATTTATATTAGAAAAGTACACATTTTTAAATTGTGAAATACCTAATACATAACAAATTAAACAAAACAATTTAAAAATGAAAATTTTGTATACATTGTTAAATTAAGTAGTTATATAAATAGTTCCCTACTCTTTCAGGCGTAGGTTGTGGTAAGCATGCGATGTCACATCAACCCTAAGCTCGCCTGCGGGTCAGCAACCGTGCGGCGGGCGCCCATCGAACCTCGTCAAATATTAAAAAGAGGACTGAATCGACTTTCGACTTTCTCATATACATTAATATGAGTATTGCCGTATTATTTATGCATGCTATGCAAATAGAGGTCATAATTCATTAACAGCTAGTGCTGTATTTTATATAATGTATTATTTATTTATTGTCGATAACAAGTTAAGAAGTAACAGCTAGTTCACACCGAAACTGTTTACAGCATCCGTTTTTATTTTGGTAATGGCGTCTGTATTTTAAATGAGCGAGTTCACATACACGACAGTAAAAAATACTGGATCCGTTATTTTTATCGTATCCTGTCTGCCTAATGCGACGCAGCTGCCATTTGTATAACTGTGTATGTATATACTTATGTGAACAACACATCCAGTACCGATGGATCCATTAAGTCTTTCAGTAAGCTCTTATATTACAGGATAAATAAGGATGCATCTCTTTCTTTACGTTCTGCATCTGCAGGGATACAAATAAAATGTTTAAAATGTATTGCCTATTTCGCAACTCGAGTTCTCCTGGATATTGAGTTTATAACAATTCATTTTCTGTGTAGATAGGTATTACAATTGGCATGCTACCAAATGGAGGATTTCCCGAATTGTATTGCCAAGAAAAAATGCTGGTTTCATCTAGCTTCATTTAGGTCGTATAAGTTACTTTTTGCTCACGTTTGTAATAATTATTAAAATTTGTTTTCTTTGGTGAGCTTTAAGATTATTGTAATATTTTAGGAGTAACATTCAGCGATTTATAATAAACTGTGAGACATTCATGATTTATTGCATTAAATATTATAATGCAATAAATCATGAATATAATTTATATTAAAACAGTATTCCCTAGAGGTCTAACGGCAACTTTAAGTACTTGGGTTGGGGTTAAATTAATTAACGAATCGTACTGTTTGGAGTAGTGAGTCGTTATGTACTAGTAGTACCTAGAGTGTGATTAGCACTATGTAAATTTTTTCAAACAAACATGACGCAGACTTTTCTGTGCAAGAAAAGTGAAAAAAAAAACAAAATATATTCTCATTCCAGAAATAAGATTTGCCCATTCTTCTCTAAGTAAAATAGTTGTGTAACTTTTGAATAAGCTTTACTAGTAGTAAAGCTTATTAGGTATTATTTAACAATATAATTACCAATCTGGTGTATCTAACTTTTCGTAGTATATTAGTAACCCAATTAATGTTCTCTATAGACACAGAAACCCTTTTATTTGTTTACGTCCTGTAATAAATTACATCAAACCTAAGTGCAATAAACGCTTGGGAATGTTTCCTTCCGAAGACATGTATGTATATGGGAACATCCGTTACAAATATGAATACGAGCCGGTGAAATGTTTTTAACTCTGTAATAAGGAACTTGTAAAGTAACTCAACAGGCAGACAGGACACGCATGCGCCCTTACAGCTGAGTTTGCTCATACTTCAAAGTTTTCAGTCGGCGGGCCACCACAGAATCGCGCGGCGGTCGCCGTCCATTCATTCCTAATTTGTACTTTACCCGTGTGCGATACAACCGGCAAACATTTAAGTTGAGAGACTATGGACTATTCAATTCACTTCGTGTTCCTCATACTGTGCTCAAGTTGGTATCGATTGTTAATTTAATATGTAAATGTAATGCTTCACGTTGTTTCTATCAGTTTTGTATTGCGTGTTGAAAGTTTAGCTCGTGTGTAATTTTCCCGTCATCCTACCTTCTGATTGTACACGATTGTGCTGTGTTTTGAGTAACAATGACGCCTTTTGTTTCAACTGCTTTCATGTGTACTTAACTACAGCCAAAATTATTAAAACTCGTTCACAAAGGACCTTGCGTTGCTTTTAGACGATATATAAAATTTAGGAACTGGGAACATAATCCTCGTAGTGATGATTACACCGCGATGTCGAAAATAAGTACATAAAAACTTTTTTGTGTTATTTTGACAATAAAATCATTCTTTTACGTTATTTTTATTGCACTATAAGTGTTCTTATTATATTCAGTCATGTATTCACGTTTCATATAATACCTAACTGTGGCAGATAATTTATGCAACCTAGAATTCTGGTTCATTTGTATTATTTAAAAATAAATCTAATGTAATTTCTACTGAACCTACTCCGGTCTATATATAAAGCTAATTTCTTGGTGTAAAGTTTTAAACGTTTCTAAAAGGCTCCCATTATAAACCTAACTTCTAGAATAAACAATTAACGAGAGTTAACAATTTAATGTAAAATCATGCAAATAGCTTCATTCGCATAGAAAGTGAGCAACTTTTGGACGTGATTAACTTGCTGGTAATGTATCTACTTAGTTACTTATGTAAGCTCCTAAGCGGTGTTTTAAAACAGGTGTCAAGTTTTGTCCACGATAAGGCCAGACTATTTAAATAGAGAGTCAGTTTAGCGGCTTACGCCTGGTTTCTGAGTTAAGTATTCAACGCTAAGCAAGAGATAAGCGAGGTTTGAGCATGATTTTAAGTAAAACTCCATACAAAACGATTCTCAGTTGTTACATATCTTAGAATTTTTTAACCAGAAACCGGCCGTTTTTATTTGTCAACATGGGGATGATCCATGGAGGTATAGGTAAAAATGTAGAGCACACTACGAACACTTAACGGAAGTCGAAAAAATTTCCTTGAAAAATTCTCTCTTTCTAAATACCCTTTTTAGAAAGAGATAGACCACCAAAGTAAATATTCAAGGTCAAATGTTTCGACTTTAGTATGTGTTCGTAGTGTGGTTACCATTTTTACCTATACTTTTATTCCTATCAACCACCACCATATACCACTACCATATATCTCATATTTTAGTTAAAAAAATCTCATATTTTAGTTAAAGAATTCTTGAAGTATTTTCTATTACCATTTCTAGTCTTATCTACTAACTATTTTCACAATTTATACTGTACCTAAATAAATACCAACATATATTGCAAAGGCATATTTATCGTTATATTACTAAAGAGTTCATTGGCGAAATGTGCACTATACACCTGTGCTTACCCATTCAGGAACAATAGTTACAAACTATGCATATAAATAGGTAAAAAAAATATTCCTTTATCAATCTTTTCTTTTTTTTTAAAAACGTTGCTCCACACTAGTTTTTCTCCTGTCGTGGGTGCGTTTACGAACACAAATCTTCACACGCACAAACATCCAGACCCGGAACAACTATCTGTAGGCCATACAAATATTTGTTCCGTGCGGGAATCGAACCCACGACCCGTAGCGCAGAAGCCGATCGCTCAGCCACTGCACCAAACGTGTCGTCAAGGCCGTTTTCATGAAGGCCTGATGTTATCCATACATACTATCGTACTATGCATATAAATAATTCTTGTACTTATAACTAGTTGGGTTAATTTGGTAATATGTACTTCCGTGCGTCAAGCAACCGGAACACGCGCGGATATTGACGGTTAATTTCCTGTTTTGGTTAGGATACCACTCTTGTTTCTTCTGTTTCCTCCCGTAACATAGATAATCGTAAATACACATAGATACACTAAGAAACCCAATACCATAACTGCCCACTATTATGTAATACAAAGGAATACGTATTCAGTAATGTTTACTGATTCAGTCGTGAAATATTGACGAGATTGCTTCGTGGCTCCAAAGTTAAGCGTTTTTTTTTTCTGAATGTGTATTAATTACACTCTTGATAGGTCAGTGTAAGTAAAACCTTTGTCTAACCGATTTTTTTTCATTGTTGGAAATTGGTATGTTTTTTTTTATAGGTACTGCAAAGTTTACTACAGAAAAAATGTGTTGGCCAGCTATTAAATTGTAACTGTTAAGGCTGTCACACACGTGGCAGACACTAAAAGATATCTTGTATCTAAACGCAACCTTACGATAACGCTCTTCATAGAAATTAATGGACTAACACACACACGGCGCAGATATATATAATAATGTGCCTTTAGTACCCATCTACTTAGACAAAAATTATGTTCTTCATGTTCCAGAAATAAGACTAAAAAAATATCTGCCGAGTGTGCCATACAAAGTTAAAGATTGGCTTGACCAGTTCTAGACAGATGTATTTTTTTTACTTGGTTCTCTCGGACAAAATTTGTTTGACATAAAGAGTATAATTACAAAAAAGCTCCGTGTATTATTATGTAAGCTTTGACTAAGTACCTTCTAATTACCCTTGAGTGTTTCCTAAGCCGTTAAAGAACAGTGTAATATAATGTAAGCTGTACTGACCATCCTGAGATGGTTAGCTCCTGAGTAAACTAGACAATTTAATAACAGCTTATAATAAGTAATACATAAAATAACTTTTTAGCCATGAAATAATATAACATATCGACAGCATAGTTATTTAAAAAAAAATTGTTAGCGCCAGACTGAGCAAAGGCCTCCTCTTTTGCCTTCCAAACCTTTCTATTTTGTGCCGCTTCTAACCATGCCAGCACAAACAATTCTAGATCGTCACGTCACCTACGTCGCGTTATGTGATTCATTATTATTGAATAATATATTATACCTATCTTGCCATAAATATTGTCACGAAGAAAAAAAAAATTTTTATTGCAAATAATTTTTATTACTTTTACAGTGTGTTAGTTTAATACATAAATATAAAACAATTTAAAATATATAAAGCTTATTTGAAGTGGTCTCCATTGGCTGCTATACAGTCCTTTAAACGTTGAGGCCAGTTATCAATAGAAGCACGCACTCTTTCCATGGGAAAATTCTTCACTGCCAATCGTATGGATTGTTTTAGGGACTCAAAATTATCATGGCGTTTAGGGCAAGCCGTACTCACTCACTCTCACACTCACGTTCACTTCCAACCAAGACTGCGTGGACCGAGCTTTATGACCCGGCGCCGAGTCTTGTTGGAAGGACCATACTTGGTTATTGAACATGGTGTTGTTAAGGGGCTTAACTACCTTCTCAAGAATGGTATCTTGATACACTTGTGCCGATGTTTTGATACCATTTTCACAAAAATATGGCTCAGTCACTCCTTCATAGCTAACACCCCACCAAACCATCACTGAAGTCGGATAATGCCCACGTTGCACTCTGTCGACTAATTGGGAAGCTTCCTTAGAGCTTTGAGCATAAATACGGTGATTTTGTTTGTTAAAATGTTGCTCAATTGTAAAGATTTTCTCATCCGTAAACAATTTTTTTCTGTGACCTCCCTTTGCGTACCGCTTCAGTAGTTGTTTCGATTTTACCACCCTATTCTTTTTTAAATTATCAGTTAAAAAATGACCAGTGCGTCTCTTATAGGCTGCAAGTCCAAGTCATCTTTTAAAATACGCAACATGGTTCTGGGTGCACTATCTTCATCTCCCGAGATAAAATCTTTTGCTTTCGGACAGGATTTCTTCGAATTCTTTCCCTTACTGCTTTGACCACCTTTTTCGTACGAACACTACGTGGACGGCCAGATCTTTTTCTGTCACAAACAGAGGAGGTCTCATTGTACCTACCTATTAATAGCCCGGTACACAAACATTTGACTAATACCAAGCGTATGGAGAGTTTTAAAAATTGCATTTGGCTCCATACCAACTTTGTGTAATGCAATCACAGCGATTCGGTTCTCTTTATCACCCCACTCCATTTTAATATCGCAAAATATTGTACAATGTATTGGCGCCAAAATTAGAAAACACAATGAACAATCGTATAAAAATGACAGATTCCAAATTCAAATGTAATATCTTTCTTATTTTTAATTGTAACAATATTTATGGCCAGATTAGGTATTATATATTATAATACTAGGTAATAGGCTCGCCCCCTATTACATGGGACTTAAATATAACGGCGAAACGAGGGTGTTACTATACACCTCTGCCTAACCCTTCGGAGAATACAGGCGTGATGTTATGTCTATTATAATACTATATTTGTTTATTTAATACTAGACGACCCGGTTAATTTCGTACCACCTATATTTTTTTTCCTAATTTTCTTTTTCCTGAACTACCCCAGTACTGAGGTGAAAAAAACAACAAAAAAAACAAATCGGACGAGCCATTTTCGAGTTTTTGCGAGACTAACGCACTGCAATAGATTTTTATATACATGGTGATTTTAAATTCACTGTTAACCTTTCAGGGCGTGAAAGTACTCATGATTATGGGCAACTTATATTATGAGGCCAATTCTGAAATATCGCAAAAAATATCAGCTGTTTCATACAAAAATGAAATATTTATCCGATGAAAATGTATGAAACAGTGTTTTTTTTTGCTTTTTCGTAGTTGGCTCCATAGTGAAAACTGTTCATAATGATAAGTAGGTACTTTCACCTCCTGAAAGGTTAACAGTGTATTAAAAATCACCGTGTATATAGATTTCTATTTTATTTACATAAAGACAAAAGTATTTTTGCAAACAATTTCAATTAAAAATCATAAAAGTAGCTGTTTTATGATGTGCTACGTCTACACTGACATAAAATATCTAACTGTATTAAGGTAACTGGCAAAGTTTTATAGGAAAGGGCAGGATGTTAGATTTCAGATATCAATATCTTTTTATAGCCCTTCGTTACTGAACCTGAGCGTAAACAACTCTATGAATATACATTTTCATACAATATTATAATAATTTTGTATTTATCTCTTATAATCTATTTATTACATGTAAGTACTAATAAAACTATGAAGAAACGAACTGTCCAAACATATTTTGAGAAAAACAGTCAAAGATACTAGAAATAAATAAAAAAAATGAATGTCTTTTTAGATTTTTGTTTTTTTTGTTAAACTTCTTTAAACTCTTTTTTATGCTTATTCTATGTTTAACCACGATCGGATAAGGGATATATTGCTGGATTTATTTAATTGTATGTGTATACAGTACTGTATACTGCATACACATACAATTAAATAATATATATAAGCAAAGATTGCTGGTTGATTTTGAGAAATAAACTAATGTACCAAATTCCCCTCGAGCGAAACCGCGGGCAGAACCTAGCAACATATAACAGTGATTGTAAGTCAATATAGCTTGATAAACAATCATAAAGTTAGTAATATGTGTGTAATAACAATCGTGGTTTCAATCTACTTGAAAGCCTATAACTACCAACGAAGCTATATATAATATTTAACCTATATGCTGTTATGCCAACATTGCATTATTCATGGACTATTTGAGAGGGATAAACTACGAAAACAATATCTAACTGTAACGTGCGTTGGTATAATAAATTCATATTGGCGTAGGGATGGGCTGCTATTGCGAAAGAATGTTTATTTTACGTAGATTGAGTAAGCATGCTTACAATGTGTGCATATGTAATGGCTGATAATATTTATACTGTCGTTGGTATATAATTTATTAATTTATTTAATTTTGGGCTCCGACTGACTCCTGTGCATCAATGTCGGTTGTATTCAGCTTCCAGTCTAACCAGATGCGGCTGCCATCAGACCACTACAACCCAGTTGCCGGGCAATGCCGATATTCTAAGGTTAGACCGGTTGTCAGAATTTCGGGCTTTGTACTTCCCGTAATACATACCCACCAAAAACATTCTGTAAAAAACTAGCCAAGTCTCTATGGAGCTGCTTGTTTATCTCTAAAAAGTAATGAAATCTAGACAAAGTCGTGCCCAGTCTAAGGTTCCTTACTGCGATTTCTTTATTATTATAGTTAATGTTGTGTTGTGAGTGAGTGAGTGAGTGTCATAAATGCGAAACTTTGCTTTCCCTTAACTTCGGAACTAAATGACCTACAGACTTGAAATTTTGTATTTTAAGTATGTGATTATAGCTTACTGGATGACGAAAATTTCTGCGTTCTGGTCTTATCCAGAGGTTCTCAAATAGGGGCCTGAAAATGCGGCGAAATGGTTCCAGTAAAGGATGGTACGGCAGTGTTTGCTTCGCGCTCGATTTGGCGGGGGCACCGCCGTGCCCCCCGATTCGTATAACACCCGGGTCCGACCATTTAACGTGCTCTCCGACGTACGGAGGGGTTTCGATGTGTAACGGACGGTCACCCACCCACAAACTGACCGCGGCAAGTGCAGCCGAACCTCGCAAATCGTATGATCCGCGCGGTTGGTAATTATTCACGAGCCCCTCATTGATACATACAAATCCATTAAAATTGGTTACACCGGTTGTACGTCTGCAGAGGTGGAATTGCGTACAATATGGTTTATAGGAATCAGAACAAAGCAAAGGTATTTAATTCTCATATTTCTTTCGGGCCACAAGTTCATAATCCAACACGAGATTCATATTCACTACAAACCTACGGGCCGCTTCTTAACAGTCCATTTCTACTAATGCAAGGGCCAACCATGAAACAAAAGTACCTGATGTCTGTCTGCTTTTTTTCAAACAGGTAGGTACTTCATCTGTCTCATATTGGTTAGTTAGAGACAGAAAACTTTATGTTGGTATTTAGTATGCAGTTGCATCGACCAGCAACCATTACAAGTAGGGATCCGCGGACAATGTAGCAAACTGTAGACTAACATTTCCAAGTTACTATCAAAGTTTTCCTGGCGCTGGACGAAGTTCCACCGAATTCCTATTTGTGGACGCAAGATCAGACCAAATTAAACGCGACTATCCACTTCTGCATTTGATTGACCATCGAGTTATTTACCTATATACATGCACTTCCTTCTAGTTACTGGAGCAGAAGTTGGGCAACACGATGTTGGGTAGGTACTTATAGGTAGATTAAGTACTCATTGTGCTACTCATTTATTTAAAAGTTAACAAACATGCATCCTAACTTTTGCAAGAATATTAGAAAGATTTTATACGCAATTTTATCTTAGAGATTTTAATATAAACATAACAAACATAACATCACGCCTTGTATTCTCCGAAAGGTTGGGTAGAGGTGTTTTTAGTACGCCCTCGTTTCGCCAGTTATGTTTAAAGTCCCATGTAATAGGGGGCGAGCCTATTGCCATTAACCGGTCACAAATCCAAACTCCGGGCTTCTACTGAGAAACTCCTAATGGAAAAACCCAACAACACTTTGTCCGACCTGGGGATCGAACCCAGGACCCCATGCTCAGCATTCGCGCTTGCGACCACTAAACCAATAAGGCAGTCATCTATATCTATACTAATATTATAAAGAAGAAAGATTTGTATTTTTATGTTTGGATTTTTGTATGTAACGAATAAACTTAAAAACTACTGGACCGATTTCAAAAATTCTTTTGCCGTTAGAAAGCTACATTATCACTGAGTAACATAGGCTACGGGCGGAGCCGTGAGGACACAGCTAGTTTTAATATATTTTTATAATAAACCTTCACAGAAGATTCGGTTTTACAATTAAATCCGGAGTATAACCGTTTCTTTATAAAAACATAAACAGGTACCTAACCTGCTTATTTAAATTACTTGAAACATATCCTACAGATCATACATCCCTTTTATATACACATACAACTTCACAGCGGTATCATTGTAATTAATGCCCTGCTTTGTAATTGCTTAGGTTTCTATTATACTAGTTATTATCGGTAAACTCCAGTACATACGGAAAAACAATGTGTATTTTTTCAGAATCTACATCACAATAGGATGATCATTACATCACACTATGTTATAATTTTATTCTTCTTCTTTGAGACGTCCTGAACTGAACGCGAGCGTAGTGATTTTTATAATATCCCCAATGACAATTCATTGGTGATTTTTCCATACCTAATCACCACTCTTGGCAGATGGATAGGTGATCGCGGTAGGTAGGTATGTTGTTATTAGCAGACAAGCAACCCTTTTTTTGTTTTTTTAAGAAAATTTTTGCCCCACACTCGCATTTCTCCTGTATCGTGGGTGCGTTATTACAAATCTAGACGCCCAGACCCAGAAAAGCTATTTGTAGGCCATACAAATATTTGATCCGTGCGGGAATCGAACCCACGACCCGTAGCGCAGAAGTCGATTGCTCAGGCACTGCACCAAACGCGTCGCCAATTAGACAACAAGACAGATGCTGCAGGTCACCTACTTGACATTTCTTCCTTAGTCCACACCAGCAGTTGCAGAAGGGTGGCCTGTTCTTGCCCTGAACCACGTGGTAGTTTATTATCTATAAGATATATTTATAGATAATAAACTACCACGTGGTTCAGGGTATATAAAGGTATGTAAGGTATATAAAACTCTTGTTTAAATAAACAAGTCACGAAAATTGAAAATGATTTTCCTGAAAAATATTTATGAGCGTGCTACTACTCAAGTGCATATTCCTAAGATCTCACCGCATGAAGAGCTCTTTTTAGGTAGGTATATCCGAAATATTAATGAAACGAACAACATTCAAGGAAATGATGTTTCCAAAGCATCCTGCTTATTAGATATACATCAATAATTAACCAAGTTAGCAACTTTCGTAACACCGTCAACTATTCGTAGTACTATGATGAAACTTAATAGTTCATGTTGCAAATTATACACAGTTTAAATAATTTATTATATGGACGGTTTTTTCAAGTGAATAGAATATCTTCTCAAGTTCGAGATTACGGTCAAATCAACCCTTTGTTTATGAAAATGACCCAACTGGAGGTCAATTCTACAAAAAAATTGTTTATAATCGCAATCGAACCATATCTAAACATTTTTTTCTTCTCTATTTGACAGCTTCTAGATGGTCCTTGTGGACCGCTTATACGTTTCTAGGCAGTTTATTGGCGAGACCTGATGGTTATCCAACCAAACAGCTGAACCACCGTTTGACTTTTTATAGAAATAACGGTCGAACGGCCTTGGGTCAGTTGTGGTTCGATTGTGATTTTAATCAATTTTGTTAGTAGAATTGGACTCCGTGTAGGCAAAGCTACAATTCGTGTAAAGTGCAAACCGCTTAAATTTAATTTTTAACCGTCAGACCGAAGTATATTGTATAAGGGCCCTAAAATAATAAGGAATCTATACTCCCGTCACATCAATGAATACGATAACTATATACAACTGGCTCAGCTTTGTAATACAGAGAAATATTACGGAAGCCAAATTAACCAAAACAATCACAAAAAATAACAAAAAAAATATCTGTCGTTACTGTCTGAAAGGTCACGATAATTAATTAGCAGTGACACAAAGAAATGTATTCAGTTTTTGATCGTTGAGCTAAAAGCTAAAAAGGGGAGAATTTATTTCAGAGGAAAATAATTACCGCTCGCAAACAAAGAGATTAACTTATTCTCTGTTGCCGGCAACTGAAATACGAACGTTATTCCACAAAGGCAACGTGAATCAGATTCTCTTTTATTAGGTCTGTGTTGTTCTCCCATCAATTTGTGTCCTTACTCTCATTAAGATTAATACTTTATTCATAAGCCGCTACACCAAAGTATTCGCTTGTCGATTCATTGTTTGCGATCATTATTTCATGTTGTCTATTAGGTACATGATAACAATAAAACCAAAAAATAAATGCATTTTAGTATGATTCTTACACAAGAATTTAACACAAAAACTCGCTATGTGATTACTTTCCACTTCGTGATTTTTCTTTGAACAAAGCAGACAAACTTATTGTCGAAAAACTGAAACAATCGTTAAAACTTAATCGTCATTTAAACTTCTTTCATTATATAGGCTTAGTTCTTCTAACCAACTGCCACCGGCCCCACCTAGTTGAAGCCGGCTAAACCTAGGTGTAACCGCACTACGGCTCTCAGCCGTAACATATTCACCGAACATTTAGCCGTACGTACGTCATGGGAACGTGATTAACAAAAAGAAAGATGTTTTTTTTCGATATTGAACCGTATCGAACGATATTACGTGCTTCACATTGCTTTTACATAAGAGCCATTGAAGCAGACCATTCGGTTCAAAGGGATTACCTAATAATATATTTTTAATCTCTTTGATCTCGATGGGATCCTAGTCCGTTTGAGGCTTCTTTCATATGTATGGATACCGTTTCTGCATTTCGTGTAGGTACTGTTCATCTTATGTGATTAGAAAACTGATTATGCATTTCCTTTTAGAATTTTTGAATAGATTACTATCACATTATTTTCGGATATCGATTTAGGTAGGTATATAATTCCTTATTTTGGGTCAGGTAGGTATTGAACAAACGAATCAATAGCTTTGTTACTTTGCTAACGTAGAGAGAACACTGCGATGGCTTGTATTCGAGATTAGAGTATGTAGGTATGTATTTCTTCAATTATCCTTAATTAAGTTAGTTCAAAGAAGTTTCTGCAGATAGTAACCACGTTCTGTTTTCATTACATTTACGTTTGATTTAGTTTCCAATATATTGTTTCACGGCTTATCAAAGGCTGCAGTTTCAGTACGGGACTTTTTTCTTTCTCGTTTCATACCTTCGTTTCATAATAAATTAAAGTAAATATCGTAGTATTTACTTTAATTCATTCATTTACTTTTTGTGTACAAAAGCATTCCTCATGTAATTTTGTTAAATATACAATGATGAATAAATACATAGGTACATTGTTTATCGTATGATGTGATGGAGTTTGGAACACTTTCGTTGATTGTATTAGGTTCGGGTTCGGTATCATGTTACATGTCACGTGACTACTACATTTAAGCATATGCCAATGTTCAAGCTCGCGTACTGAATTGGAATGTACTTGTCGTCTGCGACCAACCCGTCTGTCTATCTGCCTCCATCCAACAGTGATACCTAATTGTGTTCTAGTAAACTAGGCGAACTCAAAACAAACGATCGATCCGTGGAATTTCGATAATTCAAATATCTCTTCTAGTACCGAAAGACTTCTCAGAAACCTTTTTATCAAAGGAAAAGTACATACAATAATAGATCGAAGTATTTAGACGTAACAGAAAATTCTATCGATATTTTTTTTCAGCCATATCTGTATGAATCGAAAGAATAATCTTTTTCTGTATTTTCCCTTGTAATTTAAGTTAATTTGAATAATAGAGGCTAATGAACAGGGGATGTCGACGCGTCAACTCGTCAAAGCCGTTTGTTTGTTTACATTAGTGTTAGACAAATTGTATATTCCGACTACCTGCATAATTTTTTGCATGCTTTTTCTTTTTCTTAAGCTTTAGTTCATCGTAGTTCAACTGTATGCTATTAGCTGATAGGTAACTCAGTAATTATTCAATTTGCATATTAATTTTAATGGACTGACTTAATAAATTATGGACATAGAGTTGTAGTATGGTAATTGTGTTCATTATACCCGCAATTAACGTAAATGGTAATTAAATTATACACAACATTAATTTAAATGCAGCTGCACAAACATGGGGAGTCACTCACTGCAAATGTGGTAGTACGCATGCGTTCTCCACCGATATCATCATAATATCAGCCTGTAAACACAATGAAATGGCCATAATGACCATGTTTGGCAGACGGAGTGGTGATCGCAGCTTATTGTTATAAGCAGACGCAAAGATTAAAGTGTGTCCTCTCGCTCACTCTAACAGTCTCAACAATGGTTAAAGCTGTGGCGTGCTTCCCTACCCATCCCATTTGTCCCACCCGCTGAAAATCTCTCACCTGGACGTGAGTTGCCTTGGCTAACCTAAGAAATAACCAAATTAAATTATATAAATGTAAATTATTACAGAAAAAAATATTAAAATCGGTCCAGATTTGAAGAAGGATACAGGGAAATACGAAAGTACGATTTCACTAATATTGCACAGGAGAAATCAGTCCGAGATGCAGGTGTCTCTTTCGCGCTCAATTAGGAAGGTTTGGGGGAGGGGTGGGACGGAAATAGATCACAAAACCCTATTCAAATTATTAATATTTTGCAGCCCACGTAGCAGCACTTTTTAGTTATAAATAGAAAGAATGATAGTTTGTAAGCCGCGCATCGGTCAAATAAAAAAAAGCCCTTGGTTATGTCAACATTAAGTTAAATATACTACATAATTAAGGATGATTTCCACCAAACGGCTCGCATCGCATCAGATCGGAACGTATTTTACAATCTTTAAACGATATTAAATCGTGTACACAGTATTTAAAGTCGATATTACCAAGCCACGCACAGCAGCTTGACCGCGGACGTCTACCGCGACACGCGATCGTAGCCGAAAGCATGCGCGCGATCGGCTCCGTTCACGTCACCACGGTAGGAATTAAATTATTTGACTAGGCGCAAAAACGGATACGTTCACTAGCGATGGTACGGAGCCAATCGTATGCGTCGACATCCTGCCAGACGCAATCGGCTGTCGCCGCGTCCGTTCCTATCCTTTCCAATCCGATGCGATGCGAGCCGTTTGGTGGAAATCATCCTTTAAGGTTAAAAAGTTGAATCCAAAAGGAATAAATGTGAAAGATATTATGTTATACAAATATATTTTTCTAAATCAGAATACACGTTAAGTTTTCATGCGTAGAATGCGTTCACGCTTGAACCTAATCTTTGAAGGCAAGGGTTCGCATCACACACAGTCCATCGATGCCGTCATAGCAATAGGTGATGGATTAACAAGTGACAGGAAGCCAATAAAAATATTATAAGTAGAGCATCAGAATGACCATTTCTTAAGAAACCCTCTCGTTACAAGGTGAAAATTACCGTAGGCATCACGCTGGGAAATCGGGTAGGTAATGGTACCTAAGTACTTACCTGAGTAAACATAACTTTTGTAGGTTAAGACGTGACTTTAAAATATTTGTAGGCATTACTCCTCAAAGTTTATGCGGAGATAAAAGTGCTCTGAATATTTGAGCTTCTTCTTCGGAGTTTTCTTTTGACAATATTACATTTTAAATTTAGTGTTTTGTATCACAACAAGAAAAAGACAAAAGATAAATAGAAGCTCCTATGACACAGCTGTCTATGTGCTTGTCACATATCTTTGAGAGAGCTTAAACTGTCATAACGAGATATAGACCTAAAGCCTGCGTGTGCGTATCTAATCCATTGAAGACGAGATTACTGTCAGAACCCTTCCGTTTAAAAATGTATCCATCGATGTCAAGCGGTCTGTCATATGATGTAATATACTTTGAAATAAAAAAGAACACAATATTATCAACCTGTATCGTCTTATCGAACAAAAGTAACATGCTTTAATCGAATATAACATAAATCTGCCGAGATAACTTGTACAATGTGAAAAAAAAATTACATTCACGAGTAGCACAAGTGGCAAAAAAAAGAACTGAAAGGTGGTTAGGTTGTGGGCTAGCAGTCCATAGACAACTAGATACTAATATAATACTATTTCAAACGAGTTTTAATAATAAATAATAATATTTTTTAATAAATAATAATGTTTTAATATAAAGTAATTATTTGTTCAAAGCTCTTTATTCTTTCTGGGTGAAAAGTCTGTTGATCTAATGCGAATTGCGATATTAACATGCTTAATTCCATGAAATAAAAATCCTATGATGTTAATTTAGTCATTGCATTGTTCGCAGAATGTATAGCAGTGAATATAAATCGTTTAGACGTGCCTGCTTTAGTGGAGCTGGGCACAGAATCAGTCATCCTGGACTGCGACTACAGCACAGGCGAGACTCCAGGTCCTGGACTAGTCATAAAATGGTTCTTTAACGGTTCCACCGGCCTCGTCTATCAATGGATACCACCGCTGCAACCTCAAGTCATTGGACTTTTAAAAGGAAAAGTCGATATGAGCTTTAAAATCTCGGGTAAGTAAAGACAGAACGATGAAAACATACAGAATATGTATTGTAGTATATACGAGTAACTTAATAAACTAAAGCATAAAGATGAAAAGCATCGAGTTCATCGTACTAAATAATGCAGGTTAGTGAAATAGTAAGACTATTAGGGTAAATGATACCTGTCATTTGTCGTAAAAACATTACGGAAAAAAGTTTTGTTTCTATCTTTGTATTCGACATTCGACAGTTTTGTTTCTATCTTTGTCCCATTTACGAATTAATATACTATTTGATTTAGTGAATGTTTGAATACACACAGTTATGATTTAATCAAGCCGATTGACTAATATTTTGTAAGCAATTGATTAATATTTTGTAAACGTAATAAGTGGAAACATTTGATTATTCCTTCAATAATTAATCAAATATTAGTGTAATCAAGAAGTTTTTATGTAACTACACAATTATTAATTTTATTTCATTTTTCAGAAGAGCCGCTACAAGCCTACAGAGCTATTAAAATAATAAATCCCGGTACACATTTAAGCGGTAACTACACTTGTGTGGTTTCCACATTTATAGCGGAAGATAGTCAAACTAGATCGATGTTAGTGTACAGTAAGTAATTAACATACCCAAATTACTAATCACTTTTCATAATGCTACAATAGATGTTAAGACTTATAAACAGGAGATAATTATAGATCCTGTTGGATTCAGAAAATTTGTAGAGAGTAAAAGATAATAATATATTTTTTCTCTATAATATGAATGCAATTACAAAATTAATGTTATAGAATTGCGGACAAGATTTTAATTTTACAAATTATCAAAATCTTGTTTAAATTAAAATACATCAGTGTCGCTGCCTTAAGACATTTAAGGATTAAAAGACTACCTACATTACATGAAATTGAAAAATGTTATGTTTTTTGTAGTTCCTGTAAATTAACTCAGTGAACGTCGAAATGTCTCGAACGAAAAGATATTTATTTCGCAGACACAGAAATAGATCTATTAAATTGACTTCCGAGTGGTTCTACTTTTCACTTCTATTGGGTAATACGAGTACCTATACACCGTGCCATTTTGGTGGGTAAGAAAACTTTCAAGGGTTATTAACCTCTTATAACAACAACGTTTGTTCGATAATTATTAGAAATAAGACAAAATATATAATCAGGGGGCACGGCAGTGCCGGCCTAAGTCGAGGGGGTACGGCCGTACATAATATGTTCACATTCAAACTCATCAAGCTGTTCGGTGACTGCATACAGGGTGGAAAGTTTTTGATACTCAATCCAAAAGTCGTAGAGCAAAATATTATTTATAATAACGAGTATGATGTCCCATAAAAAAAATTTATCCACTTTGCACTAGCACGGTGTTGTATAATCTCAAAAATAGGAAATCATGACACAATATCAATCAATACGGTACTGCTTATGATATAACAAATCCCAAAAGGCTATGAACCACACATTACCTAAATATGGATATAAATCGGTCCTAAACAAATATTGATTATTAGAATGTAAATAATATTCAACAACTCTGTTTATGCTAGTTAGGTTTATATTATTATGTGTAATTGGGAATTGTTATAATACGATAATATATAATTACTTATGCATAATCTCTCTCGAGCGCTCGCGGCTACAATGTTGTAGGTAGGTTACCTATAGTGATATTGATCAATTCAAGATGTCCAAATATCCATATTAGTTTTGCCATAATAATATTATTTCGATCCAAGTGTAACTAAAGCCGAATTGTTAGTAAACTCAAAATATTTTACAAACTACTCGACTAATCTCAATCAATTTAGTCTAGCTAGCCTATACCTATATTATCATAGTTATTTTGTTAAAATGAGTAAATGTACCATGATATAGTAATGACATAGCTAAATAGATAGGATGGAAACGCACTTAGCACTAGGTTAGCATATCAGTTTGGACGGACTAGTTCAACGCAGGACAAACTGCTTTACCCAAAGTTAGGTTGGGGTTTGGCCTGTAGCATGTGCACCTTTTTATCTTCATGTCAACACGCTAAAGAGAAAAAGTATTCTTACCTGAAGTATCGTAAATTACAAACATTTTTTTCTATTACCACTACTTTTAAATATTTTGCTTCAGTAACTGTAAACTTGCTGAGAAATGAATCATAAACACGTACGTAGAAAAATATTCTTGTAAACGTATCCTCGTCTTTGTAATCCAAATTGTTTTCATTAGATTTTTACGGAAGTGTTTCCTTAACTCACGGTTATTTTTGCCCCACAGGTCCGGGTAAAAGCTTTCATTTCACCCAGGAGAAAAAATACGTCTTCTTAGTAACATTAATATGCGTCGCGGAAGACTTGTACCCAAGACCTGTGATGACTATATTATCTAAGGGGTAAGTGCTGCATACCTAGGTATCTGCTTCTATCTGGCTTGATGCCTTTATAGGGTGATCATAGGTCCGAGTGGAAGCTAACTGCATTGGTATTAATTAAATCCACGTTGAATGGGATTGTGATGGCTAATCGTAGTTGACACACGTACTGGACTGACGTATACAAGCTCATTACATACCAACGGCAGGAATATACGAGTATATACATATAGTACACGTATATATATATAGTATATAGTACGTATAGTTGGTGCCTTACACGATTCGGGGAAGTTAATAATAGATCACCTTACCCCTTCCTATGGGTGCCGTAAAAAGCTCCTTATGGATTCTATCAGGTGGACGAGCATCCGATATTCTTCTATGAGGCTTTTAGCGCGGAATGGACGAGCTGAAACTGCATAAATCTAAATGGCTGGTTCATTAATCCCAGATCTATATGAATAAATGACAAGACATAACTAAAAATTAAAAATAAATCTTGTAAAAGGTAATAAAAAAGTTAATTATCAAGACTAATAAAAGGAGGTATAAAGTATTTATTCAGAAGCTGAGAACGGAGCGGAATAATATATAAAAATCCTCAGACTGGCAGACGGCAATTTTATGGGTAATTCATGACTGAGATAAGGTCAAGAGATCTTGTTACACGAATCTTGATGCAAATTTGATGATCTTGTCATATGAGTTTTATGTGCATGTTTGATCGGAACAGATGTAAAATGCAGATGAAAATTTGTTAAGAATTTGTTATCATAGCTATAAATATAAATATGAGTCCTTCTCAATTGCTAATAACAAAGTGTCATCTATTTTATCTACATCTTCTTCTATACATATAAATCTGTAGTCTTGGTGTCTGTACAATGGAAATAATAAAAAAAATATGGATGGAGTTAAAGAATAACCAATAGAACTTATTTCGATAATTTTTGGATTTTTTGCCTGTTTATCGGTTTGTTTGTGCACGCCGCACGTAAAAAGTACTGACTCAATGCGGTTGACTTTAATAGATAAATATTGTGCGTATCTCGGAGTAACATTTAGTTTTTGTTTTATCGTAATCGGTTTGCTCAATCAAGTTATCAAGATAAAATTAGCATAATTTTTACCATATTATGCTCAATAGATGGCGTTATGTGTATGTTACATTGCGTTATCAATTTTCCGTTTAGTTTTAAACGTGTACAATTTCCAAGGCGTAAGGCCGGACTCTACGCGTTACGGGTGTAAACCTTAGTGTTAGCTATTCATCAGCTCTATGTGGCTCTCCTCCGTGTACGTAACGTGACCAATCTTTATGTACCTACGCATCCCTGGTGGTTCTACTGCTAACATTGTATACAGGGAAACTTTATTATAATGAACCTGATTACTGATAGAAATACAACATATTTTGTTCAGTAAAAATCGCAAGTTGAAAATCAAACAATTAAAAATCCACTCGGCCTACACTGTTGGCAAAAACATAGGGCACCCGAAGCTATGTGAGGTTTCTTTATAAATAAATGATAATACATATTTCACCGTTTTTTATATATTTTTTCATAGTTGTTAGAATAAAGAAAGATTTAAAAAATACTCACTTAATTTCAGTAGGTAATGCAAGTAATGTTGTTCTCCGGTTTCTACGCAGACGAAGTCGAGGACACAGCTAGTGTTTTCATAAACCTCATGTTTACGTACAAACGTGGCTTAGATAAAGGAAGTTCTCTCCAGACTTATATTTATGTAGAAGTGTATTTATCATGCTTTAAATTTACTCTATTTATTGTTATTTGTCATTTATTGAACAAAGTATGATAACAACTTAAATTTAAGACTCAACTAGTGAACAAACTCGACCTCGCTCGGGGGCAATTTCTAAGTGACGTGTCTCACCCGACGTGCCTTAGTTTTTCTTGCTCGATTCCCTCAAGACACAGTAAAATTTTATAGCTATAAACTTTCTGAAAGATTAAACTTTTGAATGGCGAGAAGCAAAGATTAAAGCCAGCATTTGGACCAATATAGGCGCACGTTTTTTATACAGTATTTTTTTACTGTAAGGTTGAAAGAAGAGCAATATAAAACCGACACTATACTTGATCTTATTATACCTAGCGTTTTTAAACTATGAATCAATTTTCTTAAAATCAGAGCCATTTAAATGTAGTACCTACGTATATTATTAAATCTCTTCAGTGAAAACATAAATTAGAAAGTTTTAGTTTTTACGTGGTTTAGCGTATCAATTTCTATTTTCTAGGTCCATCACTATAAAATAAAATTAGCAAAGACTTAACAATAAACGGCCTAACCTACTACAACTGCAAAAAAAGAATCCAGTCTTTTCTCCAAAACAAAAGTTTTGATGAAACTGAAGATATGCTTAGGTAGATTATTAACAAAATTACTTATTCTCCTTTATTATTTTCATCACACACACACACACACACACACACACACACACACACACACACACACACACACACAAACACAAACACACACATACACACACACACACACACACACACACACACACACACACAAACACAACACACACACACACACACACTCACACACACACACACTCACTCAAACAAACTCACACCCCCGCTGGCACACAACTTTTCAAAATTTTCTTTATTTTACTTTCTTAATAATATTTTATCGGGGAGCACGGTAGTGCCCCCGCCAAGTCGAGCGCGAAGCAAACACTGTCGTACCATCCTTTACTGGAACCATTTCGCCGCATTTTCAGGCCCCTATTTGAGAACCTCTGGATAAGACCAGAACGCAGAAATTTTCGTCATCCAGTAAGCTATAATCCCACCAAAAACATTCTGTAAAAAACTAGCCAAGTCTCGATGGAGCTGCTTGTTTATCTCTAAAAAGTAATGAAATCTAGACAAAGTCGTGCCCAGTCTAAGGTTCCTTACTGCGATTTCTTTATTATTATAGTTAATGTTGTGTGACTTGGCCGTTGAAGGGTACACAAGGGTACAAAACCAGGTGCTCCGTGACACCATTGCACCAATCTGTCGCCAGAACCGCTACCCATTGACGATGGAAAATTGCCACTCGGAAAACGTTGATTCAATAACCAGTCAATTGTAGGCTTGATAAAGTTGCGTATTTCAATAATACTTATGTATAGGCGAGCCTAAAACAAACAGTATAAAAAAAACCAGTACAGACGGACTTCTAATCATTGATAGAAGTCCGTCTGTACCTGTCCCGTTGACTTGTACCCACTAACGTATAAAGAATGTTCAACGGCCAAGTCACACAACATTAACTAGAATAATAAAGAAATCGCAGTAAGGAACCTTAGACTGGGCACGACTTTGTCTAGATTTCATTACTTTTTAGAGATAAACAAGCAGCTCCATAGAGACTTGGCTAGTTTTTTACAGAATGTTTTTGGTGGGATTTCTTTATCTTTCTCGGCTTTCACAAGGTTCTCGTCATGTGGGACAGTGATATCAACAATCATTGTGAGACGCTCTGATCGATCTATCACCACTATGTCAGGCTTATTGGCAACAATAGTCCTGTCGGTGATGATAGATCGATCCCAGTACAATGTGATATGACCATTCTCGAGAACTGGGTCGGGCACATACTTGTAGTATGGTACTTCTGCGTCCACAAGGTTGTATTTCAGAGCAAGTTGCTGGTAGATAATCCTAGCCACTAGGTTGTGTCTGTGTAAATACTCGCCGTTAGCAAGACGAGAACAACCAGAAATAATATGTCGAATGGATTCGCCGGGACAGTGGCATGCCCGACAGATATCAACCGTGCCGTCATTCACAATATATTTCCGGTAGTTGTTCGTCATCATAACTTCGGCCATAATTGCACAGACAAAACCTTCGGTTTCCCCAAAGAGATCACCGAAACGTAGCCAGGCTACGGACGCTTGGAAATCTACATCGGGCCCATGGAGGACCCGGTAAAAGCGTCCGTGAAGCTCCTTGTTCTGCCATACCTCCCTGCGACCATTAGTATTCAGTACTACAGGCTTGCGCCAGTTCTCTTTAGCCAAGGAGAGCGGGGTGAATCCTTTGTCCACTGCGACTACATCTCGATGCATCCCCACGTCGGCTTGGAGGAAGTACTCCCTGAGGCTGCACACCTCGCGGTTGTGGAGGGTCTTAGCATTTAAAAAGCCTCGACCCCCACACTTCCTCGGAATGTACAGCCTCATCACCGATGAACGTGGATGATGCATTTGGTATGCAGTCAGCAGCGTACGGACCCTCCTATCCAGGGCGTCAAGTTCAGTCTGAGTCCACTTGAGTATGCCTAAGGAGTACATCAAGACCGGCATGACCCAACCGTTAAAGGCGCGCACCTTATTTCCGCCTGATAAAAGACTTTTAAGTAGTTTTTTCAGGCGGCCATAGAAGCGCTCCCGTAACGATTGCTTCATGTCGGTCTCATTGATGCCTTACGCCTCCGACATGCCCAAATATTTGTAGGTTTCGGTTGAGGAGAGGGATCTGAGGTGTATGGAATCCGAGAGTTGTGTTCCCACGGATTCCATAATCCCTCCTCGCTTTACATGCATGGCTGCACATTTGTCCACACCAAATTCCATCCTGATGGAATTACTAAAAGTTTCAGTTACTTTCAGTAACTTCACCAGTTGCAAATTGTTGGGGGCAAAGAGTTTCAAATCGTCCATGTAAAGGAGGTGGGATATTACCTGACCACCTCTTCTCAACCGGTAGCCTAACCCTGAACCCTCCAGCAATGTGTTCAGAGGATTCAAGGCCAAACAAAACCACAGCGGGCTCAGACTATCGCCCTGGAATATACCTCGCTCAATCCTTATTGGTTCTCCTCTCCCTTGAATTTGCCGACATCCTGGATAGTGAAGGACTGTCCTCCATTGCCCCATACATGACGTTAGGAAGGCGCATAGAGTTGTATTTACTTTATACAACTCTAGTACCCTCATGAGCCATGTATGTGGCACCGAGTCGTAGGCTTTCTTATAATCTATCCAACATGTCGACAGATCCTTTCGGGATCGGCGAACTTGTTGGCTAATGGCCATATCTATGAGAAGTAGCTCCTTAGTACCGCGGGACCCATTCTTATATCCATTTTGAGAAGCCGACATTATAGAATTATTTATAATATGATAATTAATTTTGGCTCTCAAAATGGACGTAAGAAGCTTATAGACCGTCGGTAAACATGTGATCGGTCTATAATTTTTTGGTTCCGCAGTACTACCTGAGTTATGGAGCAGGTGGGTAACTCCAGTCGTTAGAAACTATGGAGGCGACCCAGATTCCAAAGAGGACTGGAATTGTGAGGCCAAACGAGCATGTGAACTGCGTAACCATTTTAGCCAGAAGTTGTGCAGTCGGTCTGGGCCAGGGGATTTCCAATTTGCCATTGGACGGACTGCACTGGTTACGTCTTGGGGGACAATAATTATGTCCCCCATTTCCTCAATCGGTTCACACGCTCGCTGGACCTCCTGCATCCAGTCACCTTCAGTGTGAGTGACAGGCATCGACATATTATTATTATTATATTATTAATTAGCCTGTCAACATTTACTGCTTAACGTTGGTTCCAAATGGATTGTTAAGGAAATTCCCACAATCACCAAGCTTACTAAACCCTAGTCAGAAGTTATTCGCCCAAAGAAGAACGATGCTGTCAATTGTGCTAATATCATTATTTAGTGTCCGATGAAACCCACGGGAATAGGGTGGAATCATATTTGCCAGGAGCTGGATATAATTTCTTTGTTGTTTAACCGAGCATACGTCTATATGACCTATATTTTCCTGATAGAATCACTACCAGTATTATAAATTACTAACTTTCCTTTGTTTTTAGTAAGCCTCTAGAGCGGGCAGTCACAGACATGAGGATGGATTCTTGGGGCATGTACACCGTGGAGACAAGGGCTCTGGTTCATGATGAAGATGTCACCAGCCCCTGGGAGGAGTTCGTCTGTGTCCTGAGCTTGCCCTTAGCTAATAACACTGCTAATAGAACTACTATTTATTACCCAGGTACAAAAACATTGGATTTCAGAATGTGATAGGTAGTAATCCTTATAATTAAGACAAAGGTTTCGAATAGGGATATATTTTATGGCCTTCCTAGTCTATCTATTATACCTATAAGTGTTTGTTAGATTAGAAGTCTGGACGCTTGTATACGTGATTTATGTTTGTAATGACATCACGACACTGGGTACTCTAGGCCCATAATATTATTAATAAATAAAATAGCTATCGTTTGAGAGCTGCCTCATAATATACGCAAATTAGATTATCCAGTAAAACTGAAAATTACATGACATTTTCAATTCAGAATAATAAGCTGAATTAATTATTTTAGTTTTCGGTACACTGTCAGTTACACCCGATTTAATAATGCATAATATACATAATGCAAGCCACACACGTTACGAAAAATCGTTACGATCGGACTGTAGGTACCGTTCCAACTGTACCGATAAATCGTAATATGTGTATGATAAAATTATACAGTATTGTTTTGTATGAAGCGTACGATTATACGAAACTGTGCCGTTTGAGCGGTGCAAACCGAACCGTGTGTGCCCTGAATAATGCTCACGTCTGTAATCCTCGAAGGGGTAAGCAGAGTTGTTGTCTATACACGAGTCTGTACACCCTCGTAGCGCCTCTTGTATCAAGTCTCATACGTGGCGAGCCTATTGCCATTTTTCAGGCACTATTATGGTACCAGTTTCGTCGCCTTTTACAACTCACTTTCCTGGCGATAGAAAGGAATTGTATCTTTAATCCGTCCACTAATAATAATACGTAAGGTCCATTATAATAGCATTCACCATAAACTGAAGGTTGGGTAGCAAATACAAGTGTACCTATAAATAAGTCTGCAGCAACTGGTGTCGATTCTGTTGCACATTTTGACACTACTAAACTAGACTCAACGCAACTGTCACTTTCTTTTTCTATTAAAACAGAAAGAGACAAACACCCTTAGTTTAGTTTAGTCCTGTCAAAGTGCGCATCAGAATCAACACCACTGTCTGTCGTGTAACTTGATGTTAAGGAGGATCATTAGCTGCTCTGTAAAACTTCCAGGTCTTATGCCGACGCACAGCGCAAGCATAGAAGTGGAGAAACCACAGGAACATCAAGCTAACAGTAAGATATTCTATTAAATTACTATTTTAATCCAGTTTATAAGATTATTTATCAAGGGCATTTTTAGAGAAAATTGCCTAACAGCAATTGTCGAATGCAGTAAAGCCATTTGATGACGAATCTGCAGCATCTAGACTGCGAGCAACAGTTGACTCACTGTTACCGTATATAATACTAGCTGTGTCCTCACGGCTCCGCTCGTAGCCTATGTTACTCAGTGATAAAGTAACTTTCTAACGGCAAAAGAATTTTTGAAATCGGTCCAGTAGTTTTTAAGTTTATTCGTTACATACAAAAATACAAATATTTCCTCATTATAATATTAGTATAGATAATATGGCTGGGTGGGTATTGCCGTCGTCAATTTTACATGAAGTTTTCAGCTCTGTGCCGAAAATCTGGAAGTTTTGGTAATTTCTGTCTTTCTTTCAAAATTATAGGCTTTTCTAAAATCTACGATTGTACAAACCGAAAAGTAAAAAATATAATAAATTATTTAAGTTATGTACTCTAAAATTTATATTTCACTCCAATAAAAGATTTACTCAGTTTTTGGGCGTTATAAAGGCCAGAAATGAAATGAAATTATAAAAGCGGCCAATAAACGCTGGGATATGATATTCGGTAGGTAATAATATAATTATTTTAATTAAAAAGTTGCAGCTTTAATTAGTGTTCCCTATTTTATTTTCAGATAGTTCAACGATCGACAGGTGCACTTTATTATTTACGTTATTAATAAGCATTAACACTATTTTTTATTACAATAAGTAACGCTGTACATACTGATTTAGGCTAGAACAATTTAAGTCAATATTTTTATGAAAGACGTAGTCTTTTAGGTTCATTAAGATTGTTTGTTATTTCTATTTTAGACTAAAAAAGTTAATTGTTTTTTGTTGCCAACTACTGAGTAGTTAGTAATTATCGTTTTTATATTTATGTAGCTTCATATTAAAGGCTGTTTTAGAAAACTTACAAAATCTGTGATAATTTAGTTTAAAATTGCCTTAAAAAATGGCAAAGGTATTTTATTAAGCGGAATTTCATTTTCATAATTTTATTCCTTAGGTTATTTAGTTTAATGTGTCAGTATTATACACATCAAAGTCACCATTTAATTAACGTTACTGATTGTAGCTCTTTGATATTATACAAACTGTAAATAAAAAGCTTAATGTATTTTCATGTTTCATATTTTCCCATTGTTTTATAATAATGACTGGAATTTTAATAAAACCAGACATTGAATAACAGTGCTGAAATACAATACCTTTTTTCCACGTTATTCGTACCTACCTTATAATTTACTCAACAGATTTTTACACATTAATCTCCTTACTAATAAACGCTAAATAAAGTTATAAAAAACTTAACTATTGAAGAACGTATGGTTATAATGACGTTGTACCTACATAGCAAAACTTTATTAAGTGTTTATTAGTCGGGGAGTAGATATATTAAGAAGGTAAAGTTCTATGTATCGTATATAAGAAAAATCTGATTGTGTACTCCCAACCCGTAGCTGGACGGCAAAAAACACATTTTCTTTTACAAAAAATACGAAGAACTTGGTGTAAACACGTTCTCTAGAGGGAACGTCAACTCGTCGGAGCTCATGTGATGTTCGCAAGTACGTATAAAAAGCGGAGAAGGTCATAAAGATTTTTTATGTCCTTATAACCTATTTCCCATCAGTTACAGTACACAAATAATCTTTTATCCTTTAATTTCCCCTATAGAATTACATCTAAATGAAAAGTGAGTAATTAATTTTGCTTTATTAATTTCTTCCATTTGTGCTAACGGTGTTTATAAAAAAAAAAGATTTTTGTACCGTATAATGGGTCTATTGGAAGACCACAGAGATATTTAGAATTCGGTAAAGAAACGTCCTTCTAAGCCATTATAGCCACAGGTGACTATGTTTTAACGATTTCGATGTTATTTTATATTTAAATATTTGAAATTGTAGATAGTTTAAAAAATGCATGAACATTGTACTTAGGTGATTTTTAGACATGAAAAATCTCATGCCAATTAGTCTCATGATTCTCAAATAGCTGTTTTACCGGTACCTACGAAAATCTAAATTAAGTATTAGGACTCAATAATCATACTGAAATACTGCTTCAAAGATTTTCAAAAAGTCCCTTGCCTGATCTGGGACTGCAACTGATGAAACTGCGAAACATTGATTTATTATCATCTGCCAGGCACTTACAGCCATTTAATCGATGTACCAAGGCAATGACACTACTTATAGGATACAAAAATGCTGCTTAAGAGTCAGCTTCAATCAAGAATGTATTGTTCTTAAAAATAATTGCAACTTGCAAAATGTATATTTCGTGAAGTTCCCGGAAACTAGTTACCAGACCGACAATTTCATAATCAGGTATGGTAGAAATACAATATTACTCATTCTCAGCTGTTACCCAGTACCACTTCCAAAATTACCGGCAGCTTTTGGGTTATTGGGGGTATTCTCGGAAAACTATTGGGATTTTGATATCGGATTGAAAGATTATCTTGAATACGTAATTTCTAATAGACTAGCTGTGTCCTCACGGCTCCGCCCGTAGCTTATGTTACTAAGTGATAATGTAGCTTTCTAACGGCAAAAGAATTTTTGAAATCGGTCCACTACCTAGTTTTTAAGTTTATTCGTTACATACAAAAATCCAAAAATAAAAAAATGCAAATCTTTCCTCTTTATAATATTAGTATAGATAGACTATTAGCTCTGCCCGCGGCTCCGGTCACGTGAAAAGTTTTTGTTTTCCCGGTAAAAACCAGGCCAGGTATCAAGTTAGCTCTCTGTCAAATATCATCAAAATCGGTGAGGGAGTTAGCAGTGAAAATAGACAGACAGATAGTTTCGCATTCCTTTATCATATTAGTGTGGCTTTTTCATGTTTTTAGCCGAATACATTCATACATTGTGCCTTCATTTAGCTTCAAAGCCACCTCGATTATTGTAAAACCTCTAAATTATAAATGGTACAGCGAGTCAGCGACGTGCTCTTTTTTGTATGAGAGGTAATGTTTCTCAAAATTTATTGGTCATGTATATACATATAGTTCTTACTATATGTGAAGTTCTTAGTAAACGAATGGAAAACGACATGTTATCTAAATTCGTGAGGTTTTTATTCTAGAAAATATTAACAATAATTGACGCAAAAAAAGCAACAAAGGACTGAATACATATTTGACCGTTTAACGGAAGCTCCCACGCACTAAAAAGCTAATAGATAGTCCCAATCACGAAACAAAGAAAACGAGATCGAACTCAATAAATAGAACTTAGACACTGTAATATAATCCTGCCTCGGGTAATGAAATTGTCCCTGGAGAGTTAAAATGTCGTATCCGCCAAATGTATTGATTGAATCTGACTACTCACAAACGAAATTGGAGTAAGTAATAATGAATTCTAACTAAGAAAGTTTTTTATACTCATATTTGTTGATTTCAATCTAAGGAAATTGACTATCAAAAGTTGTGAATTTATAGCCCGGTGGAAAGATTTTTCATAACAAAATTAGACGGAACAAGGATGTAATAGTCGTCGGAAATTGTTCCAGCTCGCAGTTGTTAGGTAAATGTTTGTAGATACGTATGTATCTGTGTAGCATATGTATATATGCATGTATATGCGTGTCCATAGAAAGCTTAATACACTTGTATACATGTATGTAGGTAGGAGGTTAACTTGGGATAGAAATATTACAGCAGTAGATAAAGAGGAAAGTGGGCACAGCTAAGTAGATACTCTCTCGCTGCAGTAATTTGAGAGAATTCCTCCGAGACGGCCTGTGCGATATGTCTGGCTGAGTGCGTGAAGCTCCTTTAACATTACCATAACTGTGCCATTGCTGTTTCCTTCTGGTCAAATCCCAAGGAAGCATTCCAAGCGACAAGGAAACTAAATTAAATGAAGTCTATGCAATTTTATTCCTATGGGAGTTTTGAGAGAACTTGAATATTCTAAAGTTAATTTTTTTATAGTTGCATTTACTTAGGTCGCAATGAGAAACCGCATTTGTATAATAAAATATATCTAGTTATTTAATTAAACAAGAATTGTAAAACAAGTTGTTCGTTCAGTCGTGATTGTCCTCAGCGGCCAGCTTTCCTTTATTGCCTAAAAGGTTCAGTAGTTTGTAAAGCACAAACAGCACTTCTAGTAATATCTGACTCCGCGGCGGTAAGTGCTAAGTTGCCTCTGTATCTCTGGCGATAAGTTCCTAATTGCACTTCACTGTGCGGAAATGGGGTAAAGCGGGCAACGTCGGGCGAACACGTACCGCGCGTACGTGTCCTGAAATGTACTACGCTTTAATGCGTATGACACGCGGCTTGATGTTATGTCGAGCACTTCGATTTTATGTATTTCAATTCGATATGGAGGCCTATCACGACCCGGACGAATGGAAGAAAAACTTTTAAGGTGATTTCGGTGACGCGTGGATTACGCGTGACACCTTATCTGCGACGGAAAATGGTAAGATGTCGTTACCGAACGTATAAACCTCGCCGGCATGCAGACTAGCTTATTACTTCAATTTGTATTTATTTTTCACGAAACGTGTGCGTTAGCTCTGAATATATTTTTATATCGGTGCACAAGGAACAGGAGCGCGCGCGACAGGATACAATTAGTTCAAATAGCACAAATAACGAAGACAAACATTTTGTTTGTGTTTCGATAAATAAATTAAAAGCCACAGACAAAAACAAAGTTTCGAACACTACAACAATCTTTTGTTCTTTCTTATCCGTGTGTTAACAGTACAAATTAACTTTTAAACAAGTCGAGTGATCTTTTCGCGGCGAACACTGATTGCTTTAAGGAAGTCGAAGGCAGTTACAAGCCTTATCTTATTCGTAGTTATACACTACTGGCATCCATAAAATCTAATGTTACGGTAGTAGGGGAAGCGAAATACAAATTATTGGCTTATAATATAGTTGTACCTACTAGCGCTGCCTGCGAATCTGTTCGCATTCAAATTGGATTTTTAAGGAAATACAAATATAAAGGGATAATAAACTTGCGTTATGTGCAATACATGTAGGTTATTGTGATTATATTATACTGAATCTGTAATAAATAGATGTCATGAATATCCGCGCTTATAATTTTCAATTCATAAACAACGTAAATAAAAAGCTTCATTTAATACAGTTAGATGCAAAGCTTTAAGTTCGTTTAAGATTTACAAAGTTAAAACTTTATATACAAAACACGGCCGTTTCTTTCAAAATTATTATATAGAGTCACAATACGCCTGAATTAATTAAATTTACACACGCCACTGACCTAACTAGTTTTAAAGGCTTCTTAAATCAAAGCTTGCTTCTGAGAACCGGGAGAAACATTTTTAATTAATATTACGTACCGAGTCGTTATGCTTTGTACCTTCACATCATATTACTAATTAAATTATGAGAGGACACATTTTAGTGATATTTTTAGTTGCACATGTTTTAATTAATTGCAATAAACTAGAGTAGCGGAGTTAAGAGAACTTGCGCAGCATTGACGTTTAGTTTAGTCAGCCAAGCCTAGTGAATTTTGTACGGCTGATGACAGGGATTTAATTGGTCAGCTTTGGGTTATCGCTTTAGCCTTGGCCTAAACGATAATATGCATGTCGGCCTTATATTGGAACATAATAAAACCACCAACTATGAAAATCCATTATGGGCGAGTCGTGAATGAAAAAGAGAGGCGAATTTAAAAAAAGCTGCCTGTAATCATCTGTCTTCTGTCTTGGTTTTGAACTTGAACGCTGTAACGGGCCTCCCCGATGCGGCAGCAAACCACATTGGAAGATTGAAACACAGTGGATTGGTGATACATCTATCTAATACCTTTAAATGAGCAATTCTTATATATATAATCTGAATCTCGAAAACGGATCCAACGATTTTCATGAAATTTAGTATGGAGGGGGTTTCGGGGGCGATAAATCGATCTAGCTAGGTTTCATTTTTAGAAAACGTCGATTTACCAAAAAAAACGAGCAAAGCTCGGTCAGCCAGACGATTTTTATGAAATTTAGTATGGAGGGGGTTTCGGGGGCGATAAATCGATCTAGCTAGGTTTCATTTTTAGAAAACGTCGATTTACCAAAAAAAACGAACAAAGCTCGGTCATCCAGGTACTGAGAAGTTAAGTGAACTGCCTCGTAGGTCTAGTGGTGGCAAGCGCGACTACTGAGTGTAAGGTCCTGGATTCGATCCCCAGGTCAAGCAGTGTTATTGGGTTTTTCCGTGTAGAATTCTTCAGTAACAGGAGTTTGGATTTGTGCCCGGTTGATGGCAATGGACTCGCCTAATACATGGGACTTAAGCATAACGGCGCAATGAGGGTGTTACTATACACCTCTACCCTACCCTTCGGGGAATACAGGCATGATGTTATGTTATATTAAGTGATCTCATTATAATGCTATGGCAGTGGAATGCTGCCCTTCTATAGTCTGTCATGCAGGATTCCTCATGATGTTTTCCTTCACCGTTAACGCAAGTAATAATCGAATGCTGATCTGCACATGATTTCGAAAAGTCAAATATGCGAGCCGGGTTCGACTCAGACCCACCTGCGTGGAAGAGAAGTATGCAACCTCTAGGCTGTTACAGGCCCGATAGACAGATACAACCACTAAGTATGTAAACAGTAACACATTTAATCGATTAATCTGCCGACACCCACAGGTTAACGGGTTGTTTACATTGTAGAGGAAACATTACAGTTGGTAGAGTATTAAAATACCATTTCTAGTCCAATGTAAACGCTTTGAGGTAGTGGAAGTAAGCTAGTGTTACCGATGAATAAGTTGGTAAACATAAACTAGGTTTTTAAGTTGACCTAATGGTATTTTCAGTGCTCTATCGCCATCAGTGATGGAATTCTTAGTCTACTAATGAAAACGTACCCTAAGTGTGGGTGGTCTATCAGCCTACTGATCGTCAAACCAAGGTTTTACTTATTCATTTGTAAAATGTATGTTACTTAACATATCACTTAATTAAATCCCGTCAAGAGTAAATATCCATGGTGAAACAGCCTTACAGCTACCGATCCTCCCCTGGGCACAAGTTAATTTAATTTTCATCAATCAATATGACAAATTATCAATAGATAGATAGATATACTTTATTGTACACTAAAAGAAATAAAACAGAAGGAGTACACGTTATTAAGAACAGTACAAATGGCGGTCTTATCGCTTAAAGCAATTTCTTCCAAACAACCTTTGGATGGAAAGAATTGTCAAGAAAAATATATAGGGCAGTTTGCAGCATACAAACGTATAACCTAATAAAAATCGACAATCAACTAAATCACTAAGTATATTATAATAATAATATAAGTTAATAAATAAGTAAATAAAATAAATATAATATATACATACACTCAAATAAAGAACATACATATTTAATTATAAAATTTAATTATGATACATATTATCAATGTACATAGACATCTAAATAGACAGTCATATAGGCCGATATTTTATGTAATAAATGGTATTCGGTGATCCGAAAAGTCGGACACTGCAAGTGACAGCTCAAAATGGGAGCAATATTGAGCGTTCTTTTGCTAAATAACAACCCACGTCTGTCTTAGGAGGTATGTAACATTATTTTTCTTTCTGAAAAAGTAACTACACAGCTGTCGAGTTACGAATGTCTGCTTGTTTTTTTTTGTAACCATTTAATTTAATTTTCCTTTGTCTGTTGAATTATAGGTTGTATTGTTTCAGTCAGAAATATTTTAATCACTAAGCATTTATTTCTCCTGCGTAATAATCTCTTTAATGTTGTCAAACAGCTTTACGTATAGATACGTTCTATTTATAGTAAATTAAAAGGTAAACAAATTCTTATTTAACAAAGGATCCTTATTTCATGAGTTGATACGTATCTTTGAGTTCTTTCGTTCAAGACACCGTGAAATTGCATGGTGAGCGCCGTATTCTCGTCGAAATAACAAAAAAAAATCGGAAATAGGAATAATGAGTTCTCTCTGATAGGATAGGATTGGATGCTTTTGTTGGCAATTCCCGAATTTATTATATTTTAAAGTACCTAGCTACCTTTACTTTATACCTGATCTTGCAAAGCAATGGGAACGGTAGTAGGTATATTTTACCTAAGAAAAAATCTTTGCTGTTCTATTTTATTCAGGCACACAAACTTAGGTACCTCTACCTACTAGGTAAAATGTATGAATGAAACTTCTTCTGTCTTATGTGTCATTAAATATGACTGTATCACTAATTTATAGAAGTGATGTACGTTATACGAGTACACGCACCAGCTTCTACTGCTTCTATCATAAGCATAAAGCATAATCAGCCTCTTAGAATGGCACGGCACGGGCCTCTTAGAATGACACTACCTACAATTTTATTCTAGAATAATAAAATAAATTTAACCGTAGCCATAATTCATTACTAACATAATTATAATTTCAAAAACTGAAGAAATTATCTCTTTAATATTAATAGCATCTTTTAGTTTGATAACTTAGGTAATAATTATGTTCTGAGAAATCTTTCAAAATTTCAAAGGGAGTTAAATCTACTTACAAGTCAAAGGCTACCCAATGATATCATAAAAAATAATATCATGGGGGCCACCAACCTATAATATTGATCAGACGGGTAACTATAAACCGTTACTACACAGAATTAGTCCTACTAGCTATAAAACATTTAACGTTTTTTACAATTATTTATTTTAGAAACTTGATTAATAAGAAACTTAAAGCAAAAAAAGAATACTTTTTAAATCAATCGTAAACGTTCGCTACTGAAGATGGGTCGCCGGATAACCGCTACAACGAATGATCGAATGGGAAATGTCATGAACACCACGTTTGATAGAGTTGGATTAGTAATTGCATTTTATTATTTTTAGCAGACAGAATCACAGGAGGACGCTATTCTTCTGACGTAATGGAGGGCGAGGGGGAGGGGGCTGGGCGCCCTTTTATTTTCTGAAAACCAATCGGATACTGTTTGCTCTTAAATTTCAATACCTAATTTCAGGCATTTCACAGGTTCTGCCTAGCTTTTACCCAACTATGTTGAGGTCAGCTTCCAGTCTAACCAGATGCGGCTGAATACCGATATTTTACACGGAATGACTGCCATCAGACCTCCGCAACCACTGGGTAAATACTGCATAATATGGCGCAATAACTGTATTGGGCAATGCCGATATGCTAAGGCTGGACTGGTTGTCAGACTTTCGCTCTTCTGAATTCCAGTTACGAGTGTTATAAGTATTCATTTCACAGGTAAATATAATTAATTAATTATGAAACAGACTCCACCGGTATCAAATCATACGTCTGTTTCCGTTATGTAGTCACCACAAAAACCACATCATTTGTGACACCTATACAAAGTCAAAGAGCTCTTTACTTTATATATATGGTGAGTGATGTTTCGTTTAAAATGCTCATTACAAAACAAAAACACTTATCGTAAAGAAAATAACAGGGAAGACAGTAGGTAGATTTCCAACTAAACCAAAATTAGATACCTACCTACGTATGTGGGATTAGAATAGGTGATAATGAAACTAAACCTGACCACGTGGTTGGATATGTTGATCTTTGTATCTTCTACTAAATCAGTATCTATGTAGATCAAAATATTCAGAAAGTAAGATTGATATTTTTTAGAGTAATTTTTCCAATTTCTTCTGATTTGGAAAACACAAATTTAATAGTACCTAGATACGTATAGCACTTTTCTACGTGTATTTAAATTTAAGAAGTCTGGACTTATAATGTGTGTGTACATAAACTAAGCACATATGTACATAAAAGCTGTAACTTTCACCTGAAATTAATTAGGTACGCTATAGCATGAACGCACAAATTTACACTAACGATGTTCTAACTAGCACAACTCTACACATAAAATGTTAATAGAGTTCCTTCGCTAAATAAGTCCTCAACCTTAAATATATCCCTATTCCAGCATATTGACCTTAATTCAGCAAAATAAAGGGTCCGGCATTAACTGATTAAATAGATACCCACCCTTCTCAAAAGAGCCACGTCTAAAGACAGCAAAAAGCCAATTCACCAGGGTTTAGCTTAAAATATTGATCATAAAACATTTTATGTAACTTCCAAATGTACAAGCCAAGTAAAATAAGTTTCCTTAGTCCCAATTTATTGGTATGAAATTAGAACAATTTGGTATTTTCTGACCACGTTGCTATTAGTATTGCATTAAGAACAATGGTAAGAGACAAAATATCTCATTACTCCAGTTTTGTGACTAGATGTTGGGTAGAAGTGACGGCCTGTAAAGCGTATTTCAAGCAGATCCACAGAGAGCCGCAAGTAGAATGCTAAGTAATTTGGACAGCTTCAAATTAAGGTTGAAGTACGTCCTCTCTGAGAAGGATAGGCAACGAACCCACAAAGCCTCTGGTATTTTAGATATCCATAGGCAGCGGTGACCATATTCATTGCTACTCGCTAACCTAAAATAAAACTTGTTCACCACTGGTTTGCCATTGGTGGCGATGAAGTGTATTTGGAAAAGGTTTACTGTCCATTTCTGACTTAAGATACGAAAATTATGATAATAAAAAATAAAATACCAACATTGTGATTCGTGTTAGCTAGTCCCCTGTCACTTAAGTGAAACAAATGACTTACGTGACGCTGACCTTTCGAGCTAAGATTAATTTTATTGCTAACCCAGTATTCGAAATGAATGAAAAAATCCAACTGTGCCTACATCGATAAATTGTTAACCTAGCAGAGTAGCTAATTTCCCAAAAATTGCGCTCCTCTCTACTGCGGGATGAGAATCAACGGATAAGATCTTGATACACTCTCATTTGATCAACGATGCTTGGATCCCGTTTGGGTACCAAAACCATTATACTGTAACGAAGGCTGTGTCTAGAATAACTAAGCTGGATTTTAGCACAAAATTGTAAGTGGTATCTATCACAATGGAATTCTCAATGAATATCGATATTTAAATCACACTTTTAAACCTTACATGCTGTACCTAATTACCTATTCGTAATAAAGTTAAATTCACGAATGTCAAGATCAAAGAAAAATAAAGAAAAATAATCAAAGATACCGAATAGTATATATTATACTATCTCAAAAATCAACTTTTGGTATTTGTGCTATATAAATTAGGAGGAAATTATATAAATTAGAATTAATTTATATATTTTTTAAATATATTTATTTTTATTTTTTACTCTATACATAAAAAATATATTTAAATTACTTAAACTTTTTTTTTATAATCTTAACAACTTCTACACACAAGTTCTAAGGCTAATCCAAAAGATGTTTACTTAACTATCTATTTTAAAAATAATACCTAGTTACCTATAACATTTACGCCAAGATTAAGAACAAATTTAATCGAAAAAGTTTTACCTTTTTCCGGGACACGTACAACAGTGCCATCTCTAATAGATTTTCGAAAACATTATCCACAGTCTACCTTCCACAAACCGCGCCAGTTGGATTTTCCGTGAAAACCGTCTACCACCAGTACCGTAACTGAGTTGTTAACTTTCGTAAGTTACGCTAGATGGCAGGTTATATGTTATTTAGTTACAAGATGAAACTAAGCGGTAAACAGCAAATCGATTCAAGTATATTTTTTGTTCAATTATAAGGACGATACACACTAAACATTCAATTATAGCAAGCAATAGGAAATTAACTACAATAAGTATTATTTAATCTATACTTATACAAGGTTAGTCGGAAAGGGGGTAGGTAGGTACTAAGCCGCGGGCCACGTAAAGTATCACTGATGACTATTTTAAAGCAAGTGTTAAAATTACAAAATTCGAAAAAAAAATATTGCATGCAAAAAGATGTTTATTTTAATTTTTTCAAAAAAATATCATACCTGCTTTAGTTATGAATTCAGAAAATTAAGTTTCTAATCCGTGACCCCAAATATGACCTAAATTGTAAAAACAGTTGATCATAACTATGGACAGTTATATTTTAGCATATTTTTTACGAAATCTTTGAAAAGCTATTTCTCTTAAACTATTGAGTTTTGGGGGAAGTTGTAGAACAGAAGTTATCCCTTATTATGGGTAATTTAACACCCTTTCGGCTTAGTACCCCCTTTCCGACTAACCTTGTATAAAGATAATTATATATATAGGTATAAAGATAAATGTCCTGACTGACTGGCTGACAAACAGACTCATTCATCACCGTAGAGCCTAAACCACTGAAACTGGAAACATGAAATTTAGACAGTAGGTTTCTTTTGTGACGTAGGCATCCACTAAGACAGGATTTTTGGAAATTTTACCTCTAAGGGGGTAAAATAGGGGATGGAAGTCTGTATGAGAATCCGTAATTATTAAGTAAAATCAATGAAAATTGGTATTTGGGTTTTTGGTCAAAAACAATGAAACGCGTATTTGAGCCTTTTGGAAACTCCACCCCTAAGGAGGTGAAATAAGTGTTGAAAGTTTGTATGAGAAACCTGGTACTTTTGAAGTAAGAAGCATGGAATTAAATATTTAGGCTAGAAATAAACATACACGTGTTTCAGGGTTTTTGGAAATTATAGGGGGAAATAGGAGATGAAAGTTTTATCGAAGTTAAAAGCATGAATTTAAATAATAGGGTTTCTAGTTAGAAATAAATGGACACGTATTTGAGGATTTTTGTAAATTCAATCCCTAATGGGTTGAAATAAGGATTGAAAGTTTGTATAAAAATATAACATTAAAGAGTATTAGATAGAGTATTGAACATGAGTAATTAGATTAATAAACACAAATAAAAAAATACGTTTTGTATTCTCATTTCAGGTGAAAAAGG
This sequence comes from Amphipyra berbera, assembly GCA_910594945.2. Taxonomy (NCBI): domain Eukaryota; kingdom Metazoa; phylum Arthropoda; class Insecta; order Lepidoptera; family Noctuidae; genus Amphipyra; species Amphipyra berbera. The sequence goes on along the minus strand of OU343126.1, from coordinate 10,975,746 downwards.
GTATTGTTTGTATGCGCAACTCCGAAATTCACGCGGATGAAGTCGCGGGCAAAATGCTAGTACTTTATATACCACTAGGTGTGTCCTCACGGCTCCGCCCGTAGCCTATGTAACTCAGTGATAACGTAGCTTTCTAACGGCGAAAGAATTTTAGAAATCGGTGCAGTAGTTTTTAAGTTTATTCGTTACATACAAAAATACAAATCTTTCCTCTTTATAATATTAGTGCAGATTTCCAATTCCACAATAGACATAAAGTAATAACTAGTATGTTTATAAATAAATTTTACATAAACATAACATCACGCCTGTATTCCCCAAAGGGTTAGACAGAGATGTATTTACACCCTCGTTTCGCCGTTATGTTTAAGTTCCATGTAATAGGGGGCGAGCCTATTGCCATCAACCGGGCACAAATCCAAACTCCGCGCTGCTTTTAAGGAATTCCACACGGAAAAACCCAATAACACTGCCCGACCTGTGGATCGAACCCAGGACCTCACGATCAGCAGTTGCGCTTGACACCACTAGACCAATGAGCCAGTTAAATTAATTAATTAATTTTAGATATTAACTATAAGCTAGAGCAATTATTGCACCCTAGTATATCGGTCGACAAGCAGCAGTCCCCCTGGATATCGAGGAAACAACCAAAACGTGTTTCATCTAATAGGTGCTGGATCAGACGGTGAAAGTAGGTACGTCAATCAGTGACAAAGAATTAATCAACTTGCATGCAGAATTGCACATAACCGGTTAATGTGACACTGTTTCTTTGCATACTGTCTGCTACCTACCTGATATATATCAGTGACTACAGAAACCACGAACAACTCATTGACTCGTATTTGTACACTGTTACACTGACAAACAGTGTTGTGTCTCGTATGTTGTTGACACCATTGTGTTATTGTGCATGCAAGTTATTTGATTTCAAACCATCTGTTTTCTTATGTTTATATATAGCACTCTCGTACTCTTTAAAGAACGTCCTTCGTTTACATTATTCATACCTGTATCATCTATACTAATATTATAAAGAGGAAAGATTTGTGTTTTTGGATTTTTGTATGTAACAAACAAACTTAAAAACTACTGGATCGATTTCAAAAATTCTTTTGCCGTTCGAAAGCTACATTATCACTGAGTAACATAGGCTGCGGGCGGAGCCGTGAGGACACAGCTAGTTATGTTATAAATGTCGTTACTTTTTTGCATTCGTAAATTTTGTATCGGCTGGCAGAAATATAATAATTTGGATATAGAAATACGGTTAACAGACTCTAATAAACCGTACATATACACAACCATTTATCAAAATATTATAAATTAAACAATCTGGAATTATAATCGCCAATAAACAAATTCTAAACCTCTTTGGTTCAGTAGGTTAGTCGTGAAGGAATAACAGTCAGGCAGACCGACAGAGAATGAGAAACCCATTTTCGTATTTATAAATATTAGTGTGGATCATGTACGTGTACGTGTATACGGATGGGTAAAACGAGTTACCTAAGCCAATTAAATTCCTCCGTAGTTACCAGACGCGAACTCAGAATCAACAATAATAAAAAACGTTAAATACCCCGAGATAGAATAAATACTTTCGCTGTGAATAAATGGCACTGGCCCAGCTAGTTATAAAAACAAAATCAAAAGTGCTCCTGCTGGTTATGTGAGGTATCTACATTTTTATATAATAATTCGACTGTACGTGTCTATGTCACTGAACTCCTCCTAAACGGCTGGACCGATTTGAATGATTTTTTTTTTGTATGCGTTTGGGTGGCGCCCTGGATGGTTTAGATTCACAATTGGACCCGTTAGGTGGCGCTGCTGTCGGCATGTCACCAAATTCTCCGGGCAGGACGACGTCTGTTGGGTCCGCTAGTAATAATATATTTCTGGTTGGTAGACTAGTTTTTTCCTACGTAAAAATGACACTAAATTACGTATTGATTATGGTAACGTCAGGTTTTATCGTATTGTACACAGTAGTAGTGATTGTTTTATATATATTATGAGCATTGCTATGTCATTATATTAACAACCGGTATAAGATTTTATTTGAAATTTACCAACTTATGTTTAATTTTACGTCATTGAATTGCTTCATATGATTGTAAACAATTGATTCATTTTCATGTACCTATTCTACAGCTAATTATGTGACCATGATAGGTACATACATAGAATATAGCGGTATGTATTGCCTGGATACTGCTAATATAACTATTTTGGCAAATGAAAAAAGCTAGTCGCTAAAGTATGATGGGAAGCTCATGACTTATTTTTAACCCCCGACGCAAAAAGAGGGGTGTTATAAGTTTGACCGCTATGTGTCTGTCTGTCTGTCTGTCTATCTGTGTGTGTGTCTGTCTGTGGCACCGTATTTCTTAAACGGGTGAACCGATTTGAGTGCGGTTTTTTTATTTGAAAGCTGGTTTTCTAGCGAGTGATCTTAGATATGTTTTATTAAAATCGGTTCAGCCATTTCAAGGTTATCAGCTGTTTTGTTAGCTGCGGTAGGGTTCTTAGACGCATAACGTGTATTACTTTTCTTTCAAACATACGTGTGAAATAAAATTTGAAACACTCATAGCTATATAACTATGCAAGATTATGAAATTCTTGGTCTGATGCTGCAGCCAGGATAACCAGTGCACTAGTACACTTGAAAAATTAATAGCAGATATGTCGTGTTTGGATTCGTTTTGATCAGTATTTGATTCTACATGCAATTCAATGGTAGCGACATGATGAGCTGATGCTGCAGCCAGGATATCCAGCACACTAGTACACTCTTGAAAAAATAATAGCAGATATATGTCGTGTTTGGATTCGTTTTGATCAGTATTTGTTAGCTATAATTTATGAAGATCTGTTCAGGCGTTTGAAGATCATCAGCTCATTTCCTATTTGACAAAAGGGTCTTACCAACTTTCACTGGTCCGATTGATTTGAAATTTGGTGTACTGTTACTTTGGTGGTATTTCCAAGACATGGCAACCTTTAGCTGATGCTGCAGTATCAAGTAGTCTGCAGGATACCCAACCCCTCAGCAACTTATAGCAGATATAGCATCTTTGGGCTCATAAGAATGGTCCCAATGAGTAGATGTTAGATAGATGATGGTGTCTACTAGTAATTGAAAAAGTATTAAATAAAAATTAAATTAAAAATTTAAAAAACCCCCGACTCAAAAAAGAACCCCTAAAAAGTAAAAAATAAAATGTGTTTATTGGCCATTTAACTTTATTAAAAGTACCTAGTAATATTTTGATTCAAGCGTCGTCACGTCGGGGGACCGCTAACTAAATAAATTTAAAAAAAAACAGAATACAAAAAAAGAAGCTTGGTAATGATAATTTACTTAGCGGTCCCCCGACGTGACGACGCTTGAATCAAAATATTACTAGGTACTTTTAATAAAGTTAAATGGCCAATAAACACATTTTATTTTTTACTTTTTAGGGGTTCTTTTGTGAGTCGGAGGTTTTTTAAATTTTTAATTTATTGTTCTTGTTTTTTAACAAAAGTGAGTCGACATTAGGTACCACGAAAACCTAGACATGAAAAATGCAGAGTTTATATTACATCGGTTTAATACATGTAGGGGAACCTACAAGACTTACATGTAAGAGAACAATAATGTATCGATAAAAAGTGATCATTTGTACTGTGCAAGGAACCAGTACCTAAGTGAGTGTGTACGGTTTGATGTCCTTTCTGGTATTCCAGTGCACATCTTTACTAAGAACCAGTTATTGTTCAATTTCCTTTTACAAAAAGACATAATAAATACACTTAACGATTTTCTGAGTCAAGTGGGACCGGTCGGTACGTGTAGATATTTTGCAGACCGAAGCCCAAGTTGATATCGACGGTTGAGAGGCTAATTTGGTTTAAACGATATTTTTTTGCGATATTGAGTTATACAACGTGTAACGGAAGGGGTATATACATATCAAGTGCACGGCTTCTTTGGATGATAACAAAATATACGGCAAGGGTTTTCAAATCCTATATCTACATGTTAGGAACATATGAGAAATTTCAATACATGATACCAAGAAACCAAACATTTCAAATTGAAATTTACACATCACTAGCACTAAGTCAGCTGATCGGTGTCAGTAAACTATTTAATTTATTTTGAGCTGAAACTTTGCATAGAGATTCTATACCTGATATACTCTTCACCCCTTTTGGATAGATATACCCCTTCCGTTACACGTTGTATACATATTTGTAATCAGCGAATTTTTCTACGTCGTTTGAGCTTAGTTTCAAATGTTTTAAAGCATTTTTGTGGCGCTTGAACACGTCACTTAATTTGCTCTCATTTTGGAGGCCATTGTAGGTATCAAACGACACAATAGGTCATTGGGCACTTTAATTTAGAAACCTTACCCACGGCGGACACAAATGAAATATAGCAGAATATATTGCTATATGGCTCTGATTTACTATGATATTAGTCGCATTAATGTGGGTAGTGGGAAACTTGAAAAAATTAAAAGTATCGTAATACAACTTTAGTATGTCGTCGATGTACTAATGTTACTAAAGTGATGTAGGGAACTGGTGTACTTAGCTAGAGGGCCGCAAGTTCAAATCCTTGCTCGCGAATTAATTTTTACATTTTCTAAAAACAAAAAAATTGATGTAGGGAAAATAAATGAAATACTAATTCATTTTATTTTTGTTTATTCATTTCCTACACATCATTTTATTATTTATTATTCAACTTAATCCAAATCAATTACTAGCTCATCGAGATGTCTTGGGTGAAACCTAGTCTTAAAACCTGTTGCAGTATATACGTCTATACTCTACTAAAAAAACATTCGGTTCATTTTTCTCCCATCAATTTTTAAACAAAAAAATATATACAATGAAAGGACACATTATTTTCTTTATTTTAAAATAATTTTGGTTAATGTCCGCCACTCTTTGCAAAGCGGGTCAGATATGCCCAATGACCTTTCTCAATTTTTTCTCATTTGTCTGTTGAATCGTTTTTCCTGATACTATTTTGAAGATCTAATGTGCGTCAAGGCGTTTAGCTTTTTGTATAAATACTTGAAACTTGTGTCACTTGAAACATTTTGCATTCCATCAGAATAATAGTTACCTAATGTCGTATGAATCATTTTGCATTCCATCACAATAATAGGTTTAGTCGTTTTAATATTTGTGGTTTTATTTTAAAATGAATCTTAATGAGCAAATCTTTTATTAGGTATTGATGTTGTACCAGAACAATGGTTTAAGAACCTATCTCTGACCCTACAACAGTAAAAAATCATTTTACTTGATTCGGTTAGAACATTGATCGTCGTCTGTATCAAGTTACTCTAGTCTAGTTGCTTCATACTCAATTCATAGAGTCTTTGAGAATAACTCTTCTTGCTTTATTCTGCTTCATATTTCTGTGTCAACACATGAACTAATTTACTTTCAGCTATAATGTATATTACAGGCAATTGAACCACTTTACTTTATTCCTGACAACAATATATTCGATGCATTTTGTGTTAAGCAACATTTATTTCAGAAAATACAGCAATTTTCACAGCCGGTGGCAATTTTCACATTTAAAAAATGATTACTTTTGAACGCGGGTAGCTAGAAACGAAGAAGAACGCGGGTAGGTGAGCCGTTAGCAGCGCCAAGGTCGTGAGCTTTTTAGTCGCAATGGTGCGTTGGTCGGAAGAGCAGCGCGTTTTCGCTATCGAGGCGTACTTAACGAGTAGTTTTTCGCTTATTGCGGCGCAGTGTAAATTCTGTAACTGGTTCAATATTCCACGAATAAGAGATGCGCCGACAAAAAGATTAATCCCATATTGGGTAGCAAAATTTAGAGCTTCAGGCTCAGCTGAATCTGCGCGTCAAGAAGGCCCAGTTCCGACTGTATCAACTGAAGAAAACATCCAACGTGTGAGTGATTCAATTATGTAAAATCCACGGATGTCACTAAGTCATCTAGTAAGTCAAGGATGTCAGTATGTCTTCTTACATTTAAAATTTCTTGTATTTAAAATTTGTATGTCATAAAAAGTATGTGACAAATGTGCTGGACAAAATTCTTTCCATAAGACCTATGTAACCATATTTATACAAATAAAATGAATTTGAATTTAAGAGCGCGTTCGTCGGCTTTAGACATCGCCAGATCAACATTGCACGAAATAATTAAGAAATAACTCAAGTTCCATCCTTATAAAATTCAAATAATCCAGAAATCGAACGAAAATTACTATCGAACAAGAGTAACTTACGCCGAAAGGATGTTAGCCACTTTATTTACGGAGACGCGACTCAGAAACATTTTCTTCAGTTGATACAACTGGAATTGGGCCTTCGTGACGCGCAGCTGAGCCTGAAGCTCTAAATTTTGCTACCCAATATCGGATTAAGCTTTTTGTCGGCGCATCTCTTATTCGTGGAATATTGAACCAGTTACAGAATTTACGCTGCGCCGCAATAAGCGAAAAACTAATCGTTAACTACGCCTCGATAGCGTAAGCGCGCTGCTCTCCTGACCAACGCACCATTGCGACTAAAAAACTCACGACCTTGGCGCTGCTAACGCCCCACCCCGCGCCCTTCTAGCTGCCCGCGTTCAAAAGTAATAATTTTTTTAAATGTGAAAATTGCCACCGGACTCATGTATTAATATTACCAAAATCTACTCAGTGGTTTTTTTATAATGATTATTTTTACAAAAAACAAAAAATTAAATCTCTTTCCAGTAACTTTAAAAAAATGTCGCTTAGTACAATTAATAATAGCCTTTCAACCATCGATATGAATTATGAAGGTTATTAAGATTAAATTTACTCTTTGACGCCATTGGCACCTGATATTTTCAGCACTTCGATTTAATAATGTCGACAACGTTTTTGATTAGGTATACGGAATATGTAATAACTCCTAATATCACGATTTATTTACGAACTTTATTTTGCTAAAAATAGTTATTATTACCGAATCGTATCATTGAATTGAAAAAAAGAAACACGTCTTGGTGATCTTGGTAAAGGACATGTTATATTTTTGTATGGAAGCTGGGCTTTGGCTGTGAACAGAGAAGAGATATTTTTTTTATGAAATACATAAAATATGGAGCTTTCGTATATTTTTTTTATTTTTTTTAAAAGCACCCTTCTATTGTTTTTTAAATTTAAATAATTAGAATTAAAAAATAAAGTTGCAACCCACAGTTGTTAACCCATAATTATTAATTCTGGCAACACTTCTATTGGATGACATTTATTGTCATTGTTAACGTCAGTCATTGTCAAAAAGTCAAATTCAATTCAACTTATTCAACTGTTGTCCGTTATTGTGACTGTGGTTCCTGTGTTTTTGACTATGTACCATTGTTTTGAGTTTTTTTTTATTTGACCTGGCTTTTAATCACAATAGATAGCGATTTTGTGTGACAACTTTGACATGATTAGACATCGATGACATTACTGACAATGACAAGTGATAACCTTGCTGGCACACAGTAAATATTTTCTTTTATTCTATTGAGACAAGGGAATCAATGCCATTCATCCAAACCATTAAGTTAATTCATTGATTTTATTTTAATGTAAGCCGTTTAATATTATTTTAATATTAGGATAAATATTATGCTTTCAGAAATGATATATACCTATCATTTTTATTTCTAAGTTTTTTATCAGTTTATTAGTTTTTTAACAAAAAAAATATCAGGATTTTAAATGTTTTATAATTAAATAATGGTGCTTTTTAAAAAAAATGTTTTTGTAAGCACGCCCTAGACAGTTTTTCCTATCAGAAAAACCGCACATGTAAGCGGTTCAAAAATAAAATTATTTTAAGCCCATTTCATAACATGTCCTTTATCAAAAGAAAGCAAGAGAGGAACTTAGACGTTTTCTTTAGTGAAAGAATAAAAAAACTTCTTGTTTAGTTGTTTTATATTTATAATATGTTATTTTGACATTTAAATATGATTAAGTATAATAAAACGATCTGGTATATTCTATTCTGGGATTGGTACATTCTATCAACCTTCTAAAATATATATTTTTTGCTCTTCGCTCATGTATATTAGATCTAATATGTACATTAAACATTTATATCAATATCAACTAAATATGCATTAGACTCTAGGTATTTCATGACTGCAGTCTAGCAGAACATGTTATTTTGTTACGAAAATTATTACACGCATACCTACACTACATGTCCCACATACTGAAAAATAATGTTTACAATGTAAGTCAGAAAGGGGGTAAGTTTTGTTCAAAAACTTTCCCCTAAAGGCAATAGTTTTAAAGAATAGGTAGCTGTTAAACGACTTTCTAAAAAATGAATTATTATATCCGCTTTGTCTACATTTACAAGGTTGGTTTTTAGACACGGATTAGTAGTTCCATTTTATGATTTCGTAATTAAACCAAACCTGTCGATTAAAAAAAAACTATTTTTTTTCGTATATAAATTTTAATATAATTGTTATAAAACAGTTTTATATTGCCCGCCACTTAGTACCCCCATTCCGAATAACCCTGTAAGACCTAAGTAAGACATTCATAAAATAACGACTGCACCTACATTAACTGCAATTGCAACATTATCTTATGAGTTAGTTAATAACGGCAACTCTCTTTCATAATCATCTGATCTTGTTCACCATGGGTGTGTGTGAAATCAGTGTCATTCATTGACCGTACTGTGATGGGCTCTACACGCAGATACTAAGAAAATATTGTAAGTACTACCAGGAGCAAGTTTTTTTACAGCCCAAACCTTACGGGAATACGTAATTGAAGGACACAAACACATCGAAAAAGGAAAGGTGTTGCCGATATAGACATACCTATCTGCATAAACACATGTTTACACAGGTACATACCTGCATATTGATAATTGATTATCCTACTTTTACTATGCATATCTATGTTAAGACAGTCCAAATATATAAACACCATACATTAACAAACAGCAATTTATCTACATCACCGTTGAACGTCATAAAATACAGTGTCCATAAAGAATTCTTATCTAATTTGAACCTATAAGGGCATAACATCCTACGAATAATTCGAATACCACCTGCATAAATTCTTTGTGATGTACGTGTGATGCCATGTAACGGAATACTTTGCGAATAACTTGTATGGGTACATATTTGACTATAAGATATAACACGTGTTTGTTCTCTTTTGTGAGTACTTAACGGGATCACTCCTTTCAACGGTTCAGTCATTATCATTCGGGTATTCACGATTCGTTTATTTACCGTGATGTAGGTACTTAAGTAATTTAGAGTAACGTACGATTTAATTGTGGGTAACTATGGGTTAGATGCTCGTATATAATATAATGGTGATTATATTATGACCTGTCAAATAATGTACTTTTTCCTGTACGATATATGCTAACTCGATAAAAGTGACATTGATTTCATACTGTTTTTAGAACATCATACATTAATCTTTTTTTCTACAATATTGCAAAACCAACCATTTACTTAAAATTGCACATGTTATCCCGAGAAATCGTAAGCAAAACCAAGGCATTCCTTGTATCTGTGTTGCAATAGCATATTACATTTCAAGATTGCAAAAATGCTCGACATGTACACACTATTATTGAATACTGTAATAAGTTTTACTCCCTCTAATGGCCAAATACACAAACCCTACTTAGTGTTGCCGCTAAGTCTCGGACTGGCACAATCTATTCTTTTCCTTTTAGGTTGTTAAAAGCACAATAATTATTCAATTAAAATGTATTTCCTCAAGCATTATTTTAATTATGTTTACAAACAGATACAATCCCGTGAATACCAACAGCCCGCTTCAAGTAAATAACACAAATGCTTTGCTCTGCATTTCCTCGATTTCACATAATTTTGTATGGAATTCATCATAGTTCGCAAACATTGGATATACTATTTAACGAAAGAACTTTAAAATTAAAAGGATCAAGTACACATGAAATCAAGTACACATGAGATCAAGTACCTGTTTCAAGGATTGGTTAAATGCTTGAGCTTGTGTTGATATTGGTCATTATGTCAAACTAGCTGTAAATTTAAGTACGCGGTCAAGGCGCGCAGTGCGCGTACGCTTTATTCTTTCGACTTCGACTGCTCTGCAATCAGTCCTCGACCAATCTCTGCAGTGGCGGGACGTGGTGAACATACAAAATCAAGGAATTCATAAAATATTTATTTTAGTTAGTTTATATTTCTTAAGGTGAGTGAAACAATTAATATTATTCCCAATCAAGAAAATCTTCCTTTTTTAATTATTTTCTTATTTAAAAATAACCGGCATCTACGGTTTTTGGTATATACGTAAATCTAGAAATACTTATTAATGTTTTTTTGATGATTTATTTAACTAAGCAATAGTTTAAAATGCAAAACAATTTAACAACTTCTTATTTCTAAACTTGTATAAAACCTCTACAAATTAAAAAAAAGCTGTCACTTCTGTATTAAAACATACCATCAAAGTTTAATTTCAACTGTTGTTACAAGAAAGCTCAGACAAGTAAAAAATTAACAACTGCAGATTGTTATAATTAATTGATCCGGTTAATTTCAGTTAAACAAGCACCGAGTGCATAACTAACTATTAGAACGTTACTACAGTTGAAACTTAATTTAAGAATAAATAGAGGTATTATACTTTGTTTCACAAATTTATTCCGTTCTCCTCTTCTTCATCTCTCGTCTCTTCGCCGCAGACTGATGTTATTATAAGAATATTGTGGTTTTAATTTGGTGTTGTGGTGGTAATTTTCAGTATATGATATAGACATAGTGAATTCAGATTTATTAATAAATAAAAATTTGAAGTGTAAAGTTTTTTTGTCGGCACGTTTGTTGCACTGACTGAGCGATTAGCTTCTGCAATTGGGTTCATGGGTTCGATTCCCGTACCGAACAAATTTTTGTATGGCCTACAGATAGATATTTCGGATCTGGGTGTCTGGGAATTGTCTGTAAACGCACCCACAATATTCGAGAAATGTAAGTGAAGGACAACGTTTTATTTAAACAAGAAGAAAAAGATTAGGAGATGAATATTTAATTTAAACAATGTTTAGTATGTCGTCAACATTGTTGGTAAAATTAATTTCCCATGACTTTTTATATAGAGTATATAGTAAATGAGGTATGAACAAATACCTTTGCAATTAAAGTAAACATTTTTTTAATTATTGGATATGGATACAACATGTTTTCAAAATAAATCGAACCAATCATAAGTTAATCGCAATTATGAACTGTTTAATATGATTCATTATTTACTTTGTGTATCGTAATCTATTATATACCTACGTACGTGTATCCTAATGCACTGAAAATCAGCTCTTGGCAGTCTAGTAAAATAATACTTGTGACAGCTACAAATATTGAAAAATGTTATGTTTATGTATTGTTTATGGCGTCAAACCATTGAAATTTTAACATTCTTAAACTAACTACCTAAATGCTTATTGCTCTTATGCTCTTAAAAATCTTTAAGCCAAATAAGAATGCTCTCACCATATAGTATAATGAACAAAATATGAATAAAATAGATTTTAAAACTATATACAAAAGTAAAAATTTTAGACTATACGACGACATGGTCTAAGACTTGTGGGTCAGGTTTATCCATAACGTGCGCGAATCGTATCTGACACCATCGCATTTCGTACAATTGTCATCATTATGCGATGAGCGTGGCCGATACATGGCTTTAGGCCTCTGTCGTGGCAACCGATCGTGATGTTGCAATGTAATGTAGCATGGCAAAAATATATGTATTTTCAAAGTTTGCCTTAAACTTTCATAATTATAATTATGAAACGATAATTGCTGAACAAGGACTATCTTACAGACCGCTGCTAACTGAGGTCATATTGGGAATATTTCCACGTTTATCAAATTGATAAATGGTTTCAGTACATTGTTATTACTTAGCACACAGAAGAAAACTACTATCCATCGTTCTGACACTGTCCCTTGGGAACCACGCTGATAGATATAAAAAAACAAGTTATTTTTCAGAAAATATTGTAAACATTTTAATAATAATAAAGAAAGAAAAAATCATACAACACAATTACAATACAATTTTTATTCAATCCGTAGATATGTAAATTGTGTTGTAAGTTATTTTTTACTTTATGCACTTGTGTCTCCATTCAAGTAAATATATCGGTTCTTGAGCAAATATACTTTCTTATTTTCTTATTTGCATTGTACGCCTTGTTGGTACAGTGCATGATCGCAAACAAGGCAACCGGTCTGGGGTCAACAAACAGATCAGACCAAAACCTAATGAGTTGTTCTGTTGAAAAAAAACTGTTGGAGCTTTGGGAAATTAATATGGTTTAGGAAGTAGGTCACGGTAGAAATACCAAGACGGGTTATACTGTCCCTGGTTCTGCTAAAGCTCTCTTATAATATTTTTGTCGTCGTCTGTTGTCACACGGTTGCGCGGTATATAGCACCCATTCCGTCAAAGCAGAATGCGCTCCACACTCTTCTCTCCTGGATTTCAATCCTGGACTGCATTTACTTGGTGATGAATGAAAGGTGATATTGTTGGAATGCTTGGCGTATTGCGAAGACTGATTGAAAGGGTTAATATATTATGTTTTGTTATATTATGTCAACATTTATGTGATACGTTAATATTCTATGTTATGTGTTCGTAATCAGTGTGATAGGTTTCATGTCGTTGTGATTTAAATAAATATATTATAAATCTTTCTTCTTTGAGCATCTTATTGTAACAAATTTTTACTACAGTTACAATCTTTAATACAGTTTTTATATTGTCTTCTCTCTTGTTTCAGGCGCAATGAGGCTAAAATGTACTACTTTTATTTTACTTATATCAACACTATTGTTGACAAATGCCCTTGAACTTGACGAAGAAGATGAATTCGCAGTTGTCGAAGACGATACAGATTTCAGAGAAGGACGGATACTATGGCCGTATCCTCTGACGAAGAATGAAACTGAAAGTAGTAAAGAGCCTCTTAGAGGAACACATTATCAGCTACAACGAGAGGGCAATCAGAGACAAAGCCGTTACTTGCCTGTGTCGTATCATTCGTATCCACAAAGTGCTGTTGCAGATATGTTGATGCAGTCTCTCGCAAACTATTCGCCGAAAAATCCAAGCGATCCATTTGATTTCTTACGAGATACGTACCCTCTACCCAAAGGTATAACATATTTTTTCTATTCATTATTAATGTTTTAATACCAGATTCTTTATAAATGTAATCAGATAATTTTGGACCATAGCTTCGTAATGTAATGCTATACTTATCGGGTGGCGTATCTTATTGTTCTCCCCATTTTGTTTTCGCACTCGGATCCAAAGTTTTAATTACATTATTGTTTACTTGAAGGCTGCAACAGGAACTTGACACTAAAAAGTTCCCCTTACTAATGTTTTTAGCGATTTGTAACGCGTTTTTAAGTTAGTTTTGCAAACATTACATAAACCTAGAAGTATAACTGTTGAATGCCAAATCTATAATACATAAAATGCTATGACTTCTTTTATCTAAGTCATGCTCGTGACATGGTTCATAATTAGAGTACATAAAATGTCCGGTCACATTGAGAAAATGTCCAATTTGTTCGATTATATTGGGCAGTCAATCAAAAGTTGAGTTGGTCACTTTATAATTCTAATCGTGATGTTAACTATCGATAGAGAGTATTCTTCGTGACTGTACTAAGTTTAACTATCTTTATCTTAACATAGTATAAAACAAAGTCGCTCCCGCTGTCTGTACGCTTAGATCTTTTAATCTACTCATCGGATTTTAATGCAGATTTCAGCAATAGATAGAGTGACTCAAGAGGAAGGTTTATATGCCCCACATTAGTATCTACATTGCACCCGTGCGAAGCCGGGGTGGGTCGCTAGTACGAAATAAATTGTCAAAAATATAAACCAACATAATTCGACACGAGATTATCACATCTGTATTTTTTATTCGCTTTTATTTCTTCAGAACAGTTTCAATAAAACTATTTCTTAAATTATTTTTTACATTTTAGGATACACCCGTCCTCTTGGCGAATACGACTATGTGATCGTGGGGGGAGGGACAGCGGGTTCTGTACTAGCTGCTCGACTGACAGAAGACAAACCTAGAGCCATGGTGCTGGTCATCGAAGCGGGGAAACCAGAGAGTCTCTTCAACGATATCCCTGCTTTAGTGTCAATTATGCAACTTACTGACTACGTGTGGCCTTATACTATGGAGCATCAGCCTGGAATTTGCTTGGGTAAATCTACCATATCTATAAGCCCAGCTTTTAAAATTTTGTAGTTAACAAACCTTTGATCGTGAAATACATTTAGTTTGCTTTAATAATGTAATAAACATACACAATTTAAAATGAAAGCCAAGGAACGTTCGTCCTTTGTTAATTTTACCATACTTTGTTTACAATGAATCCGGTTTCATCGAAGGTAAGTGTCAAGGTATATATATATATAATCTGAATCTCGGAAACGGCTCCAACAATTTTAATCAAATTTAGTATGCAGGGGGTTTCGGGGGCGATAAATCGATCTAGCTAGGTTTCATTTTTAGAAAACGTCGTTTTATCCGTGTTTTCAGGCAATGAAAAATTGCTACAATATCATTAGAATACGAAGGTAAATTTCGCCACCCTTGACAAGGTTATAATAGCTCAATTATAAAATCGGCCGATCCCGAAACCAGGAGACCCCGGTTCGAGTCCAGATGATTATTTTTTCCCTTTTCTTTAAAGTTCCTTCTTTTTCTATTTTCCTTTTTTTTTCTTTCCAATAAAACACGATTTACCAAAAAAAAATCGAGCAAAGCTCGGTCATCCAGGTACTGCTCTGTTTATACGATCAATGGTTTGTTAACCTTTTATACAAAATTTAAACGGCTGGACTATATTTTGCCAATTAATGGTATTTCAATCTTAGCAGATGTTTTATAGGGCTTTAAGACATTTATTTTCATGTCTAATCAATTCGTGGTCGGCAAGGTCGGTAGGGTCCTACACAATCATGTTCAGTACCTACGCGAAATTATCAACTGTTGACAGTGTTAGTTCAATGTATTTCTGTTCTCCTTTCTTCTAATATTTTAATTTGGTTTAAAAAAGTATAATCTCGTAATGTTTGTTGCAACTATCTGTATAAGACGCTTACGCTATTTGGCTCGTTTTTCAACGTAGGTACGATTAATTATTATCTGTAATACCCACTCAACCGATTGAACACTTGTTATTGGTTATTGTAGTATATGAGAAGGGCCATGGTGATACGATTATAAATCGATTGCAGTCCACTACTTACCTTAGACTGCTTAATATGCTCAACAATATAACAAGCATAATATGATATGACCGGTTTATAAGCACCATTCTACATCATTTGAAAATGAGGAAGTTATCTGACGCGTCATTATGTGGGTATGTTTACACTATTAGTTATATTTCTTAACGAACCATTTAACACTATAATAATTATGCTTATAAAGTTTAATAGTACCACTGAGTAATACAAACTGGTTTAGAATCAACATAATTTACAACGTAACATCCCAAAGGATGGACGAGACGTGTCTTTTGACTTATTCGAACTAAATTTTCGTCTTTTGACTATGTATAAGTATGTCTTTCTACTTGCTGTCAACGGTACCTTCGTACCGGGTGTGATGAAATTTCGAGAAATCCTATTTAACCTTTTGAACGCCAGAGCATAAATGCATCGTCGTACACCCCACGCCAAGGTAACTGTAATCCCATCGTTTTTGTCACATATTTGTGACGTTGGCGTACAGGGTAAACTTTCGTTTGTCACATATGTATGACAATGGCGTCCTAAAGGTTAACGAGCACTTAGAAGCCAAGAGAAACGATACGTAGAATTTCAAGTTTATATGCTTTACAGTCCTGGAGATTTCATGATGACCAGTCAGTGAGAAAGAAGGTAGTACTAGGGGGTAGCGTTATAGGGTTGGAGACCGGGACCTACCGGGGTTGCGGTGCATGCTTTGCGAATCCCGCGACCCCGGCCGAACGGTCAGGAGAAGGAGCACCGTTGGTTTTTGGCCGGTAAGAGCCCGGCAGACCCCCTCGCCTTCCTCGGGCGAGGGACATCCATGAGGATTTACCAACGAAAAAAAAAGGCGGTAGCGTTATTCGCATCAGTAGGAAAATATCTTTTGATACTCTTCACGTGAAGCTAAATGGACAACGACGCCGGGTGTTAGGCATCGGTTAAATAACGATGTTTGGCCCACTGTCAGTTATGATTACGAATATGAAAGTAAATATTATTTACCAAGTGACGTGGTCATTTGGAATTTTGGAATTTTGGCTAAAAACTCATAGTTTTACCATACAATTAAATACGACAAAGTGAGTGAGTGGCAGGTTTTGGGCTTTTAATTTAGATTTATTCTAATGTATATTAAATAATATTATGTAAATGTGACAATAAAATTGTTGCAAAATATTATATCGTTGCAATAAAGTTAATTAAACATTTATTTTATGACATTGCTGTCATTGACCTTAAATGATGATAACACGTTCTGTTAATATAGTTTTTGTGTGAAAGTAGACTTTAATGTAAATAAGAATAATAGTACATTACTGCCGCGGTCTGTAATGACTGCGTTGCTGGCAGTACTGATGATGGCAGAAAGCGCAGTGTTGCGCAGTGTTGCGCAGCTCCAGGCCATCACAGCGCGGTCAGCATTGCAGCTCTTGATGGACAAGCTGGAATAAAGGCCAAGACTGAAGGTTGAGGCCTTTATAGCGCGGATAGCAAAGGCTGCAATGATGACCAAGCTTGAAGGCCGAGAGCGTAGCTAACCTAAGCACGAGGCCATCATAGCGTGGCCAGCAGCGCAGTCATTGCGGACCAAGGCTTGTATAGTGCTTTACTCAAACAAAGCGAGTAATTTAAATAAAAGCAGCTTAGTATAGTAAGAATTTATTTAATGTAACGATTTGTTTCTTCCCCGGGCTTTAGCTTTTTTTTAATGAGTCTTTAATTATTGTGCTGCCTGTACCTATACAGCCAAATTCTGAATAAAAACTTTTTTCAGATAAAGATATATTTATTTGCTGTAACATGTGTGAATTACAATACAAAATGATATGCATGCAATGGTGTTTATATTTAAATATGAGCTACATGTTATACCATTTGAAGGTGTGCAAATATGTATTGAAATTGTAATTGTATTAAATTAAAAATAAGTCAGTTATAGAAGACAAACATTTAAATTGTATTAAATTATATAAACATCAAATTATAGAAATCAACTTTTATCATTCAGGAAATCATGTATATTATAATAACATGTATATTATAATAACATTTCTCGGTCAACATCTTTTTTAACTTAGCTTTAAATAAATTTAATAGTTTGATGTCCTTTGGGATCCGGTTGTAAATCTTTGGACCCATGCATATAATGCTTATATGTAACAGTGTAGTTTTAGATGGATGTAGACAAAGTTTGTCATTATTTCGTCGACTTCGAACGAAATTTTCAGATAGTCGCGGAAACGAATGGGGATTATTTCTAACAAACAATTTTATACTTCAAAAACATTGGAATGCAGCTGTCAGTAGTTTTCAGCCCAAACATAGCCCGTACGCAACGTTTTTGTAATTTAAAAGGAATATCTTTATTGGTTGAATTTCCCCAAAAAATTATTCCAAATCTCAAAATAGATTCAACCAGGCCATAATATGCTGTAAATAAAGTATCTGTATTAACAGAAAAAGACAGTTTATATAGCGCATATGACGAGCTGCTGATTTTTTTGCTAATTTCATCAATGTGATTTTTCCAATTTAATCTTTTATCTATTATTAATCCCAGAAATCGGGCAGTAGCTGCTTCTTGTATTATATTATCTTTGTAAGCTAAATTAATTCACCAGACTATTTTTGAAACGAAACTCGACAATAATGGATTTTCAAAGGAAAGTGCTGGTGGCTAAAACTCACCAACAATGAAATTCCATACAACTTTGCTGGCGCCTATTCAAGTAGCGTGGAAAGGTCGACTTTGCTCAAAGAAGGTTGTCAAAATAATGACCACATTACGAGCATTTTTGAGTAAAATAAATTACATACCATGGCAGTGATCGCAAGCGCGGACGCCGTAAGCGTAGGCCTAGGTGCGGATCCCAAGACTGACAAAATTAATAAATAAATGGGTTTTTCCGTAAGGTAAACCCGTAACATTGTGGAAATTAGAAAAGTTTTACGAAAATGGCGACAGACATCCCATACCTAATACTGTCATCGGACAACAGAAGGTCACCTCTGCCCTTCGCGGATTAAAAGCGTTGCGGTCCAGCCATTTAAATTTTGTATAAAAGGTAAACCAACCTTTGATCGAGAAACATTCCTTTTTGCTTTAAGAATCCTTTAAAAATAAGTTTTCCAAAAATGTATACTTAATGGATTCTTAAAGAAAAATTAAGGTTTCAAGA
This sequence comes from Amphipyra berbera, assembly GCA_910594945.2. NCBI lineage: Eukaryota > Metazoa > Arthropoda > Insecta > Lepidoptera > Noctuidae > Amphipyra > Amphipyra berbera. The sequence goes on along the minus strand of OU343126.1, from coordinate 10,957,223 downwards.
TCAAAGGTTTGTTTTACTAATGGTCGTACTATACCTGTATGTTATTTTAATTTCAGCCAGCGAAAAGCAGCGCTGCTTCTGGCCTCGAGGCAAGGCGTTAGGAGGCACCAGCGTCATCAACTACATGCTGTACACCAGGGGCCGCCCGCAAGACTGGGACAGGATTGCCGCCGATGGAAACTATGGATGGTAAGAAACAACATAGCCATCCCTTTTTTTATCGTGGGTATATCCTCATGGATGTATCTCGCCCGAGGAAGGCGAGACGGTCTGCCGGACTCTTACTGGCTAAAAACCCACGGTGTTCCTCCTCCTGACCGTTGGCCGGAGTCGCGGGATTCACATAAGCATGCACCGCAACCCCGGCAGGTCACGGACCTCGCCTCTGTGGGGCCTTACTCCACATCCTCCTGGGAGGCCCGCACGGAACACTACGAACATAGTCACCCTTTTTTTTTTTTTTTTTTTTCTCACTTGGGGAAATCCTCATGGACTATCCCCCGTCTGGGGAAGACGGGGGGGTGTGCCAGACTCTTACTGGCTAAAACCCCACGGTGTCCCTCCTTCTGACCTAAGGCCGGGGTCACGGGATTCGCTGTTGCATGCACCGCGACCCCGACAGGTCTCGGTCCACCAGCTTCTTCTGGTGGACCCCTCCTGTGGTGGGGCAGTTGCTCCCCTGCTCCACATCCATCCGAGAGGCGCGCGCAGGACATGACGCGCCATCCTCCCTGGGCCCGTTACTGGTCGGGCGACGGGTTCCCCAACCCGCCGCCCGCAGGCCACTCACTAGGGTGGCCGGAGATCATCACGCGCCCTCCGGCGCCGCCCGGTGCGTCTAGCGCGAGAAGGGAGAGAAGAAGCGGCCTCCCTCTCCCTCTCCGCTACCTCCTTGGTCGCCATCACCTCCTCGCAAAAAGAGGCGATGGCTTCCCACGCAGTCTCGCTCCCGACCATGGACAGAACCACGGCCGGAAGCGAGAGGTCACCGCCGATCGCCGCGACTAGCTCGCGGCGCTGCGACCCCCATGCTGGACACGCCTGCAAAGTGTGCAGCGCCGTGTCCTCGGGGCAGTCGCAGTGGTGACAACCGGGCGTCTGCTCCCGGCCTATACGACACAGGTACTTCCCGAAACAGCCGTGTCCCGAGAGTACCTGCGTCAGCCGGAAGCTGAGGGCGCCGTGACGCCTCTCCAGCCACTCCTCCATCACGGGTCTTACCGCCGCTATAGCGGCGTGCCCAACATAGTCACCCTGACTTATCGTTAATTAAACTGACTGATCTGATGTTCGACTCCAGATATGTAAGTTAATAGTCAGGTTTATTTTCCTTCTTAGTGAGTCCATGGTAAATGAAATAAAAGTTAATTAATCCAATATTCAGCAAGTACTGCTTTTGCTAGCCCCTGCCAATCAAAAGTCACACGTATAGGTAATGACTTAATTAGGGAAGTATTGCACGTATTTGCAACACTATGTTAATGAACTTAGAGCGCTCTCTTCTACTGCCCTCTACTGTGAGATTAATATAATATCTAGCCTGACTTTGTAGTACCTCTAAGTTGATCAAAAGTCCCGCCTGAATTAGCGCATTGAATCTCAACTTATAATCGAATATCATTGAAACGGATGAACTTGGATATACCTTATTAAATGATCGAAAGTGCTTCTGTCTTTTTATGGAATTAATATTTTTTACACTTAATAGCCGTAGCTTTTAAAGTTTATTATGTTTACGCCGTTGATTTTCGCATTAAAATCATACAAATATTACTGAATTGCAATTTAACTGCCAATAAGATTAGATATATCGCAATATTACTCGTTTTCTCTCATTCAAAGCTGATAAATTTGAATGCAACTTTAAACTTCAGTAAACATTACCAGTTTGACAATATATTTTTATTTTTTACAGGAACTATGACGAAGTTTTACAGTATTTTATTAAATCAGAAAAATCTGAGCTGAAAAATTACAAGAACGCTCCATACCGCGGCCGTGACGGAGAGTTAACAGTCGAGAATGTTCCATTCAAGTAAGTTACCAACTGTTATTAATTTAACTATAGAACGTTTCTAACTTAATTAAAACTAAGAATTGAGAGAATTTAAAAGTTACTATCTGACGAGAGATTTCGTTTCCAGGACTGGTCTCATTGAGGCATTTCTCAAAGCTGGAAGAAACTTCGGTCACCCCACTGTCGACTATAATTCACCATACGAGCTTGGTTTCGGTTACACACAAGCGACCCTTGACAAAGGCCATCGGATGAGCGCCGCTAAAGCATTTCTTCACCCTCACAAGCGACGACGTAACCTACACATCCTCACCGATGCCAGAGCCACCAAAGTCCTCATAGAACCCCAATCTAAAAGAGCGTACGCCGTAGAATATGTAAAGGACGGTATTAAGCGCACGGTGCGTTGCCGCAGGGAAATTATTTTATCGGCCGGCCCAATAGCTTCTCCCCAATTGCTCATGCTCTCAGGAATAGGTCCTGAGGAGCATTTAAAATCTCTGGGAATTCCTGTTCTTGTAAATTTACAAGTTGGAAGGGTTCTTTACGATCATATCGCGTTTCCTGGAGTTATTTTTAAATTAAATACAACTAACGCCACTTTGCTAGAGCCTAAAATCGCTACGTTACCAAATATTATACAGTGGTTACAGTATGGAGACGGACTGTTAACTACGACCGGTGGAGTTGAAGGTATTGGCTATATCAAGTCATCGGCATCGCAGGACCCGGAGAATGTGCCTGACATTGAATTATTAAGTATGGGCGGGTCTGTCATTATAGATTCGGGAGGTGCGCTTAGGCAAAGCTGGGGATTAACTGAAAAATTATTTCACACAACCTACGGGCCTTTGTATGGGTTAGATACGTGGTCAGCCGTAATAATGTTAACGCAGCCGAAGTCGAAAGGATATCTTGAACTTAAAGATACTAACCCGGATTCACATCCAAGAATGTATGGTAACTATTTAACAGACCCACAGGACATGGCAGCGATGTTAGACGCTGTCAAATATGTTATTAAACTGGGAGGATCAGAAGCGTTTAACAAATATGATCCTCAACTATTCTTGGCTGACTACCCATCCTGTAGGAATTTTGTCCCTGGTTCAGATTCGTATTGGGAATGTGCCATAAGGACTATGGTTATAACGCTACACCACCAAATTGCAACATGTAGAATGGGTTCACCTAGTGACCCTTATGCCGTGGTGGATCCTGAGTTGAAGGTATACGGAATAGATGGACTGAGAGTAGTGGACAGTAGTGTAATCCCTCGGCCAACGTGTGCACACACTGCTGCGCCTGCCGTTATGATTGGAGAAAAGGCTGCCGATATGATAAAGAAAACTTGGTCAAATGTGGTCTCATAACTGAGTGATATAATTAAGTTAAATTATTACCGTATGTTTAAGAATGTGCCTTATATATAAGATTAAATCCTATAATTCCTGAGTTAGAAACTTTTTTTTTGTATACCATACCTAAGACTGCCTAAGTGAAAGGCGATATCCATATAAATCTCTGACATAGCCATACAACCTTCACTAACCCGGGCTAACTAAACAAATAAGTCAATGTTGCGCAAGTGGACTTAAAAAATATCAAATTGTTGCAATTCTGAAATCAATCATTTAAGGTGTGTCCAGACCTGGCGAATGCACCGCTTGCGAACTGCGCGCGTACATTTCATTTTCGTACGCAGCTCCTGCGCCCTCCGCGTGCCCCTCGCACGCAAGCCACGTGCCGTACTCGAGCGGCGCAGAAGGTGGGCGCGTGCCACCCGCGGTGCACCTCCCTCGCCCCGCCTGCGTCTCATCACCAACATACCCGCTCAGTTTGTTTCTAAATTCCAGAGACTAAAATAGCCGATGCTGCAGCAATTATGCTAGCGCCAGGGTATGGTCCGACATCTTCGGGAAGCAAATTTACAACTGAGGCTCATAGTTCAAACACGAAAGAAGCTATGTGCGCACGTGCTACGCGCGCGCTGCACGCGCGCCCCACTCGAGCCTTGCCGGAGTTGCACTAGAGCGGCGCACCAAACGTAGGCTGTAACCGCACGCGAGCAACACGCGCGCAGTTTGCAAGCGGCTCGAGAGCGGCGCATTCGTCACGTCTAGACACACCTTTAGGTTTCAAATAATGACGAAAGGTTGCACCATCTATGTAGTTTATCTCTGCTTATCGAATATGTAATCAACGAAATATTAGGGAGTTAGTTTTATGAATTAACAACAAAAAACTTAAGTAAATAACTTTAAGCTAAAGCTCCATGTTTAATAGGAAATCGAACAAAATCATTTCCAACCACTATTTCTAAAATCTATCTGTACATGTTAATGTACGAGGAATAAGCATTTAACCACTTCAAAGTCTAATGAAAAATAATAAAAAAGTCAATACGGGTCTAGAAAATTCGATGTCACTTCATGGGCACTTTCACTTTTTTTGTCGTGGGAAAATCCGCATGGATGTCCCTCGCCCGGGGAAAGCGAGGGCATCTGCCGGCCTCTTACCGGCTAAAAACCTACGGTGTTCCTCCTCCTGACCTTCGGCCGGGGTCGCGGGATTCGCTTAAGCATGTACCGCAACCCCGGCAGGTCGCGCCAGGGGCTGGCGGACCTCTCCTCTGTGGGGCCTTGCCCCACGTCCTCCTGAGAGGCGCGTGGAACACTGCGCGCCGCCTTCTTTGGCCTGTTACTGATCGGACGTCAGGTCCCCTAACCCACCGCCCGCAGACTACACACCAGGGTGGCCGGAGGTCGTCTCGCGCCCTCTGGCGCCCGGTGCGCCTGGCGCGAGAAGGGAGAATATCAAACAACTCCCTCTCCCTCTCCGCTCCCTCCTTGGTCGCCGTCACTTCCTCGCAAATGGAGGCGATGGCTTCCCACGCAGCCTCGCTCCCGACCATGGACAGAACCACGATGCAACATATTATCTTAAAATGAATCAAATTTGAGGACCTGGGAACCTATCCTTGTAAATCGATTTTGCGTAATTATATTCCCATTTCGCATACGATTCGCTTATAGCCTATCGGTATCGATATCTAGTTTAGAATATATAGGTATTAGTGTTCTGAAATAGGTGAGACGACCGCCAACTTGTTCTAATTCAGGCAGACGATACGTGTCTTTGGCCCGCAAAACAAAATCTATTTAAAGGTATCTATATCTTTTAGTGATCTAATTTACCAGAAAAATTGTATAGCTGCTGAAGCGTATAAGAACGTATGTCTAGTGTTCTTTACTTTTTTTTATGTTATTATTGTTATCAGAAGAAAGATTTTTATTTGTTTACAGAATTATCCTAATATACAATATGAATCTTAACTACTATAAAGTAAAACAATCAAAGGGCATCAAAAAATTCGTCCGCATCGCTGTCAACAGGAAAAGTGCCCATAAGGCTGGCAGCATTGCCACGTTGTATGGCAATGCTGATTCTTTGGCCAAAATATAGGCCAGCCCTATTGTCACGTGAAGAGTCGACCAACCGCTTGGCGATGTCGCGAAAAACTAAGTGGGCACTCGGACCCCATGGCCCTAGTGTTTCAACCCCAAACGGCTAAAACATAAGACCCAAAAAGATTGGAGTATTTGCGCCATTTGAGGTTTTCCGCACCTGCAGCAGCCGCCCCAGCACAGCCCGCCGTGCTAGGAAGATGGGATGGCGCAAGGGTGTCGACACAAGTTGCATCCCACACCAAAGGCCTACCCACCTTCCAAGGCATTATGGTCATTCCATCTGGTCTCTTCCCATCGTCGCGTGCCAAGCCATTGGGTTTTAAAACAGCTGGCACCCCGGCGGTGACAAGAGCACGACGGATGATGTCATTAATGCTAGCGTGCCGTGCTATTCGACCTGCGCTCTTACTACAAGATAGGCCATGGTGACCGAGGCAGTCGACACCTTCACCGCATTGGCAGCGATGCGGAACCACGCAATGAGCGCCGAGACGCAGACAAGTAGCGAGCCGGAAGGTAGTGTCACCCAGCAAAGTGCCTATGTTGGGTGATGGTAGTGCCTGAAGCCAGAGGCCCGATTCCCACTCACCCACAGCCAGCAAACGGGCACGCTGATGATCAGCTTTGTCTACATTTACAAAGTTGTATTTGTGACACAGATTAGTAGTTCCATTTTTTGAATAAGTACTAAATCAGGGCAGACGATTAAAAAAAGTAAATAAAAAAAAACGTATAGAAATAATACTTATAAAAGAAAGAAAGAAAGAAAATTATTTATTTTGGACTCACACAGGCAGTTACAGAAACAAAAACAATATTAAAAAAAAGAAAGAATAAGAATTTAGACTACCTGCACGAGGCCAAAAAGGGCTCCTATCTCAGCATAATGTTGCGACATTTAGAAAAAAAACAAAATGATAAAACATCAGTGATACTTTATATTGCCCACCTCTTAGTACCCCCATTCTGACTAACCTTGTATATCTAAGACGTAAATAAAAACGACTGCACCTACATAGACTGCAATTGCAATATTATCTTATGAGTCATCTAACTTTACGGCCACTTTCTTTCATAATCATCTGCTCTTTTTCACCATGGGTGTATGTGAAATCAGTGTCATTGACCGTATTATGATGAACTTTAAACGCAGATACTAAGAAAGTATCGTAGGTACTACCAGGAGCAAATTTTTTCTTATTTTATAAGAAACAAAATAATAAACAGTAGGACACAAACACATCGAAAAAGGAAAGGTGTTGGCGATATAGACATACCTACCTGCATAACCATGTACCTGCATATTGATTTGCTTAACTCTAAGATTATCACTAACAAATAATAATGAACACGACGTCCAACAAGAGAATTACAGGTAACTAACTTAAATTCCAAGTAACATCCTACTTGATTATCCTACTTTTACTATGCAAATCTATGTTAAGACAGTCCAAATATATAAACACCATACATTAACAAACAGCAATTTATCTACATCACCGTTGGACGTAATAAAATACAGTTTCCTTAAAGAATTATTATCTAAGTCGGATCTATAAGGGCATAACTTCCTACTGTCTACGCATCGTCATCATTCGTTCGTTCGTTCGTTCAAAACTTCACCACCGCGCGGCGACACTATAGCATTATATACTTCAATCGCTCAACGGTTAGACGACGTACACGCAATCATACTTTTAAACCCAAAACCTGATTATACGCTTAATTACTATCGAAGAAGTTATTTTATTCATCACCAAACATATTTTGGACCTTCAACGCCGGATGCAGCATAAGGAATCGTCGCGACCAGCATAAATCGGACGCTCGAGACCAGCATTGAAGACACCAACAAGACCAGCATAAAACGGTGAGGTCAATCATCCTTCTTTATCCTTTCATTATTCCTTTATTCAGTGCTTCATTTGTGTTAATATTGTGTGAAATCCTAACGAGTAATTTCGTTAAGTCTTTAATTGTTACGCGTAAAGATTTTAGTTTTCATCGATTACCCTCAACTTATCATAATCGAAAAATCATTAGAAATATTTGCCGTTGTCTTCCACAAACTCCAAAATATCCAAAAATAAGTAAACTTCAACAAAAGACATCAGTGGTGAGGATATATTTAGAGATTTAAACAAAAAAAGAGGTATTGTACGTGGTAAATTTACACTATTTATGAAATATGTAGACTCTGTAGAAAGATTGCCGGCCACTGAAAATATTAAAACCGAATTACAAACGCGTTTACAAAAGGCCGAATCGCTGTTACAGCAGTTTTCAGAAATTCAAGACGAAATAGACTTGAAAATTCCTGATAGTCAAATAGAAAAATTCTTTTTCTTCTTCTTATCTGACAGGGAAACTTTTGAAAACCAGTATTATGCTTATTTGACTAAATCTAAGTGTATTATAATCGCAGATAGTGTTCAAAATCAAAATTCTTCTAAAGTTTCTAGTAAAGTTAAACTACCTACAATTTCATTACCTTCCTTTGACGGCGCTTATGATCATTGGTTGGAGTACCGTGATACTTACATATCTCTTATCCATAATTCTAAAGAAATAGATAATGTTCAAAAACTTCATTATTTACGCTCCTCTCTTTCTGGCAGTGCATTATTGGTCATTAAGTCATTAGAATTCTCATCTGAGAACTATAATATAGCTTGGGAGTTATTGGAAAATAGATTTAACAATAATCGTTTACTTGTGCAAAATCACGTCAAGGCTCTGTTTTCCATTACGTCGCTTAATAAAGAATCACCCATTCAAATTCGTAAATTGATAGATAACGTTCTCAAAAATATACGTTCCCTAAAAAACCTCGGCGAGCCGACCGAGTCTTGGGACACTTTAATTATGTATTTAATGACATCTAAACTCGACTCATCAACTGAAAGAGAATGGGAGACTCATAAAAGCACAATTATACATAGTCAAAATCAGTTAGATTCTCGTTTATCACTTAATAATCTGATTACCTTTCTTAAGGATAGGGCTGACGTACTAGAAACTATTCATTTGGCGCACAGTAAATCTACACCTGTACCCCGAGTGTGAGTTTTTTCATAAAGGAAACGCTACTACCGCGTTTGTGTATCGAGTGTTAAATGTATGAAAACGTAAAAAGCGCCCCTGGCGGAAAGTATTGTAAACTGAAACAGTGAGTGTAAGATTTTTAACGATACTACAATAGTTGGGTATTTCAAACTTGTCACACAAAGTACCGTTTCGGAGAACTTTTTGCGAGTTAGAATTTGACGTTTCCAAGCGTTTCTACACACAAACTTTGTAGTAAAGTAACTCACTTGGTGTTGGGCAGGTGAAATGTTGTTTACATTAGTTACGTTCGTATTATTTGCGTGTAATATTGTGGTGAATTGTGTTTTATAATGACGGCACGTAATTTTTTTAATCGCAAGCCACTGTACGCTATATATTTTTGAATAGGTACATATATTTTTACTAACCCTTTGTTTAATTCTACCTATGTGTATCAAAAACTATATTTTTTTTATTTCTTATTCCATTAACATATATCACATTAAAACCATTACACTAAAACATATTATGTCAAATAGAAATTTTATTTAGTAAATAAAACATACTTTATTTATTAAATACACATATTATTTACATTCTACGAAAAGTTACAATAGGTAATTGTTTTTATTTGTATTATACTGCTTTTTACATAAATTGTTTATTAAGTTACACACATCAAACCAAAATTAAATACTAAAATTAGGATAACATTGATACCTATGTGCTACATACCTTCTTCCATTTCTGTGTATTCATAGTTTCCCTAGTAGGTATGATCACTATTTAATAAATTTGTTTAGCGTTCCAAACCTTGGATCGTCTGTATTCCAGTACAATAGTAGGCTATGCTGTATTCTACCTTTTGCGTGCATGGTAGGTTTATGTAGGTATGTCTCAGTGTATGTAAAATAAGAGGTTTTTTTTATTTGAAATAAGTACGTAGATGCACAACTAGAGACGTGGTTATATTGAATATTATTATTAAGTTCAAGTATTCTTACTGTTCCATGAAGTTAACTAATATTTCAAACTTTGATGCACTGGTCTTCATTATGCACAATAATAATTTTATAGATAATTACTTATACTTAAACACAAATCACGAGAAATATCATAATAAAACTCCTTAACTGAGATTACGAATGCGCAAAACTTTTGAATGTTTTGAACTTTGAAGTGGAAACATAACACCACAGATTTACTCATTTCACATCACCTTTACTCACTGCACGTTAAAACGAAATAGGAATATCTCATTCATAAATAATAATATTCGTCTAAATTACGTAGGGCACGCATAACGCTTGTTAACACGATTGTGATAAGATTTTTATTTAAGTCGTATTATCTCGCCGAATTTATGTTTGGATACATTGTAGGCAACATTAAAAAAATAACAAAACGTTCGGCATACTTTCGGACAAGTGACGATACGAGCTGTTGTTAGTATGTCATATTACAACTCACACTCAGACTATTTTTAAACACCATCGCTCATTAGTTTGCTCGATTAACTTGATCGTCACGTATTTCGCAATGTGACAACAAACTCACACTCAGGGTACTGACAGTAACGTAAAGAAAACATCGTATCAACCTAATAAATCACATAGTTTAATATCGACACAAAGTAAACAATCATCTCATAATAATTTCAAACGTGCTCGTAATTGCATTATGTGTCACGCTAATCACCCGCTTTATTCTTGCGATGTATTTTTGAATTTATCCAATAACGATAAAGTTAAACTCATAGATGATAAGAAGCTATGTCGTAACTGTTTACGAGCAAGCCACTCTGTAACTGAATGCTGGTTCGGTCCATGTAGGTTATGCAATAGAAAACACAACAGTTTAATACATGATCATTGTGACAGTGTGTGATCCACATCGTCAGCTGTTGTACCTAGTTCAGAGGCATCGCCGCAGGATGCTACTAGTGCTAACTCCACGAACACTATCACATTACATTCTGCATCTCACACAACACACACACATAAAACAGGGCATCAAGGTACAACTCATTCATTATTAGGGACTGTACTGCTGTCCACAGCTTTAGTGAAGGTTGCAGATAAAAGTAATCATTTTCACACTACCCGCGCTTTATTGGATAATGGCAGTCGGCATTGCTTTATTGCTGAATCATTATGTAAAAAGTTAAATCTTAATTTAATACAGTCCACTGTTCAAGTCTCCGGAGTAGGTAACTCGGTGACTAATTCCACACAGTCATGTGAGGTTAATTTGAGATCGAATAATACAGAATACAGTACGCGCCTTAAATGTTTAGTATTATCTCAAATCACAGCTCAATTGCCATCTTTAGGTACAACATCATACATAAATATCCCTGACAATGTACAGTTAGCGGATCCCAATTTTTATTCACCATCAGAAATCGAGTTGTTAATTGGGGCGGATAAATTCTGGGAACTATTAAACGATGGATTAATTCGCCTAAGTAGCGGTCCATATCTGCAGAATACTAAGTTGGGTTGGGTAATATCTGGTTCGTTGTTAAATAATAAAACTTCACGCAGCAATCGAGTTCAATGTAATTACTCAAAATCATTAGACATTCAACTTAGGAAATTCTGGGAATTGGAAGAAATAGTTCCGCAAAATAAATATACAAAAGACGAGTCTTTATGTGAGAACCTGTTTGTGCAAAGTACGTATCGCGATAATACGGGTCGTTTTTTTGTGCGCATTCCATTAGCCGAGTCTAGTGATACACTAGGTGATACATATACATTCGCGCTAAACCGTTTTCACGCACTGGAACGTAAATTAGATAGAAATACGCCTGAATATAAAAAATTGTATTGCGATTTTATGAATGAATATTTAAGCTTGGGGCACATGAGTCGTGTCAATCAATATTCACCACCAAATTATTATTTACCGCATCACGGTGTTTTGAGAGAGCATAGCATTACTACTAAGCTTAGGGTCGTTTTCGATGGAAGCGCAAAATCAACATCGGGCAAATCACTTAACGACATTCAGTTTATTGGCCCTAGTTTACATAATGACGTGTTCTCAATATTATTACGTTTTCGCCAGTTTAGATTCGTTGCATGCGCTGATGTCGAAAAATGTATCGGCAAATTAACATTCAGCCCGATCAAAGAAACTTACAGTTGATTCTTTGGCGTGAAAATAAATCGGATGATCTCGGTGTGTACCAACTTAATACTGTGACATACGGTACCGCGTCCGCTCCTTATCTAAGCATTCGATGCATCAAACAGCTGGCTTCCGAGTGCAACGATGATGTCATAAAGCGAATTATAGACGAAGATCTGTTTGTGGACGATTTAATAACTGGACATGATAATAAACAATGCTTATTAGATATTTGTACCAAAGTCGCTGATGTTTTAAAATCTGGTTGCTTCCATTTACGAAAATGGATGTTTAATTCAGAAACCTCTTCAACAGATCAAACAAAAGAATTATCTTTAGGTGAAAACTGTTTAACTAAAACTCTCGGTCTTGGTTGGTTAAATCATTCAGATATATTACATTTCACTACAAAAATTGATCAAAACGTGACTCATGTGACTAAGCGCGTCATCTTATCTATTGTCTCACAGGTATATGACCCATTAGGCTTATTAGCACCTTCAATTATAATCGCTAAAATACTTTTACAAAAATTGTGGCTTTGTAAGTTGAGTTGGGACGATCCAATACCTAACGATATTTTGTTTATGTGGCAAAACTTTATTAATACGCTTCAATATTTACAAAACATAAAAATTCCTCGTTATGTCAGAGGAGTTAATACAAAATATACAGATTTACATATATTCACGGATGCGTCGCAAGATGCATACGGTGCATGCGCATACATAAGTACATACAACGACAATTCACCAGTTACAATCACGTTGCTTTGTGCTAAGAGTAAAGTCGCACCAATTAAACCAGTGACAATACCGCGACTTGAGCTATGCGGAGCTTTAGTTGGTGCCAAGTTATACCAAAAAATAAGTCAGTCATGGAGATTAGCTTTTGATAAAATATACTTTTGGTCTGACTCCACTATAGTCATAAATTGGATTAAAATTTCTCCTAATTTGCTAAAACCGTTTGTTCAAAACAGAGTGGTACAAATTAATGAATTGACTGGTGAGTTGCCGTGGTTGCATGTTGCTGGTAAAGACAACCCGGCTGACCTTTTATCCCGCGGGCTCACACTCGACGCGCTTCAACAGTCGGAAATTTGGTGGCAAGGGCCAGCATTTTTAACCGAAATTAACCTTAATTTTAATCATAATAACCACGATGAGATAATTAACTTTAACGATTTACCGGAAATAAAATCAAATATTAACTCATTATTTACACAATCAACTTATACTAGTATTTTTACCTTTGAACGGTTTTCAAATTTTAATCGCATGAAACGTGCAGCCGCTTACTTGTTACGATTTATTAATAATTCGCGCGTTAAAGTTAAATCAGAGCGCAACACTGGCCCGCTTACGTCTGATGAATTGAATAAATCTACTTTAATTTTAGTTCGCATAGCACAACAAACGTCATTTTCCGATATATTTAATGCATTATTGAAGAACTTACCTGTTAAGTCGATGAGAAATATATCTAGTCTTGACGCATTCCTAGATTCTGATCGCATTATTAGAGTGGGAGGCAGATTAGTAAATTCAGAGACTTTTCCTTACAGTAAAAAACATCCTATATTGTTATGTTCCAAGCATCAAATGTAGCTGACATCAAAACAGCTAACGGAGTGATACAGAGATCATACCCAAGATTGTGTCCGCTGCTTCAGAAGGAAGAATCTTGACTTCTCCCAACTTATCCTCGATCTTCTATTTCTTCGTTGGAGGCTGTTGCTCCATGGCGGGGGGCATGTCTACGCATCGTCATCATTCGTTCGTTCGTTCGTTCAAAACTTCACCACCGCGCGGCGACACTATAGCATTATATACTTCAATCGTTCAACGGTTAGACGACGTACACGCAATCATACTTGTAAAACCCAAAACCTGATTATACGCTTAATTACTATCGAAGAAGATATTTTATTCATCACCAAACACCTACGAATAATTCGAATACCACCTGCATAAGTTCTTTGTGGTGTACGTGTCCATGTAACGGAATACTTTGCGAATAACTTTGGAGAAGCGAGGTATGGTGTTCCTCCGACGAAAAGGGAGGATTCTCCAACCAGGAGGGTCTTATGCCTGGCGGATTACTGCCGAACTGTTGATGTTGGGAAGTTTTGCTGTGTGTCAAATCTTGATATCGCGATGCAGGATTCTGTGACGTCATATTTGACAGTTGTCATTATTGTCGCTGTAGTCTGCTATACAATCGTCGTACGCAGCACGCATGTGGCGTGGTAGATGTCGCCACATCAATGGTGATATTATGACCTGTCAATGAATGTACTTTCTCCTGTACGAAATATGCAAACTCGATTAAAGTGACATTGGTTTCATACTGTTTTTAGAACATCGTACATCAATAAATTTTTTTCTACAATACCTGTGCTGTTAGTAAATACAATGTTAAAAAACCAACCACCTACTTAAAATTGCACTTGTTATCACGAGAAATCGTAAGCAAAACCAAGTCATTGCTTGTATCTGCGTTGCAATAGCATATTATATTTCAAGATTGCAAAAATGCTCGACATCTACACACTACCATGAATACTGCAGTTGTAGTCAGTTAACCCTTACTTGAATAAGTATTACTCTCTCTCAATGGCCAAATACTCAAACCCTACTCAATTTTAAATTGCCGTTAAGTCACGTGCTGTCCCTGTCACTTTAAGGCGAAGTGACAATGACAGTACGAAGTTAACGACAACTTAAAATTGAGTAGGGTTTGAGTATTTGGCCATAGGCAACCTATTTAATTTCCTTTTACTTTTAGGTTATTGAAAGCATAACAATTATACAATTAAAATGTGTTTTTTAAAGCATTATTTTAATTATGTTTACAAACATACAATCCCGTGAATACCAACAGCCCGCTTCAAGTAAATAACACAAATGCTTTGCTCTGCATTTCCTCGATTTCACATAATTTGGTATTAATCATAATTTGCAAACATCGGATATACTAATTAACGAAGAAACTTTAAAATTAAAAGGATCAATTACACATGAAGTCAAGCACCTGTTTCAAGGATTGGTTAAATGCTTGAGCTTGTGTTGATATTGGTCGTTATTTCAAACTAGTTGTAAATTCAAGTGCGCGGACAAGGCGCGCAGTGCGCATACGCTTGGGTCTGCGCCCACTGGCGGCACGACATGGCAAAGGATTTTTTAAGCTCAAATAGTTTTAAACCTTATTGTAATATCCTTTAAGGCCCAGTATTACGCCGTTGACCTTGCTCAAGTGGGCGTTACCGCTGAGAATGCCCCGCGCACCCCCTTATCATAACTACGCGCGAAGCGGTCGCGTCACGAAGTTTCTATTTTGTAAGGCTGGCTGCCATAGTGCCATGACGTGCGACGCACAGTGTTTTATGAAGCCCATTTTTCGGACATCACATTTTTATTAAAGAAGCTGATAGAAATAATAATTCATATACAAGATTTCGTATCCCCGTGTAGCTAACATATGTAGTTATTGAGTAATATTTTTTTTGATAAAAAAAATACAATAAAAAAAAACGCTTAAACTAAGCATGATACGAAATAATGATTTTAGGTACATTGATGGCGTATCTTATGCCGAGTATTTTAGTCCACAAATGAACCTCGCAACTTTGTTAGATCCAGATATATACGAGTTTTTTTGGTTTTTAGGTTTTCTCTTTTTTCTCGAAAATTCCGCCATTTCGGGAAAAGTTATATATACAGAAATAATTCTATTTACTTCCCCAACACACCCAATTCCATGGAACTTAGAAGTTGTTCCAATTTAACTATTTTTGTTAGGGTTGTCAATTTTTTTTCCGTATTTTGTTGGTCAAAGGACATGTTATGAAATGGGCTTAAAATATTTTAATTTCTGAACCACTTACACGTGCAGTTTTTCTGATAGGGAAAACTGTCTAGGATGTGCTTACAAAAACATTTTTTTAAAGTACCAGTATTTAATTAAAAAATATTTAAAATCCTGATTTTTTTTGTTAAAAACCTGATAAAAAACTTAGAAAACTGTTTGTGCATGTGAAGATTTGTGTCTGTAAACGCACCCACGATACAGGAGAAATCCTAGTGTAGGGCAACGTTTTTTTTAAAAAAAAAAGTTTTCTCTATGTCGAGATAGAAAATGGTCGATTTTCAAAAAAATATAACTCATTATCTAGACTTTGTAGCTAAATGGGGATACAAAATCTTGCATTTAAATGGTTATTTTTGTCAGCTTTTTCAATAAAAATGGGATGTCCGAAAAACGGGCTTCATAAAACACTGTGCGACGCTCGCATAAAAGTAGGTAGCCAGTAGTATATTTCAGAGCAGTGGTTCAGAATGTTTTTAGGTAAAACATTGTATGTTGTAGACAAACAAATACAATAATAATAAATTGTTTGTAAATTATATATAATTGACCCACTATTAAGTATGTCTTTATAAAATGTATTTTTTTACAAACAAAGAACTCGTTGTAATATTAATAAACCAGACAATATTATCAATGTAACAGCTTTCCATCTCTTCCCATTATTTTTTTTTTTCCCATTTTAATTTTCACGGTACAAAATTATAATTCCACTGCGGAGCAAAGCGACACAGGTCCGTCCTCAATAACGTTCCGGAGAACACTGGTGCGGTGCGGGCGACAGGGAAATCAGCAAGCGTATGTCGTAAAAATACAAATAAAATCGTATAAAATTAGAAATTAACTATTTAATAAAAAATAATCCATCACTCGATGCAGTTTATCATTTGAAATTTTATGGTATATTTTTAATTATAATAATAATTGTTAATGAAGGGATAAACTGCTTTTAAAGATAATTAAGAGGTATGTTTGAAGATTTTTTTGATGCATTAAAGTATGTTAAATTATGTTTTGAGTTCCATCACTCTATGCAAAAAGGACTTGAAAATATCATATTTTTTTTACTTGCCAAAATTATTTACGGTTTAAGAGATACACTGCTTTTAAAAACCACCTTTTTGACCGTTTTCAAGACATCTCCGCCTTAAGACTCGTATTTACCGTACCGTGGGATGCTTTGGCATGCCACGGCACGACAAAGCACCCCGCGGTATGCTAAGCAAATAGAAATAAATAAAGAAAGAAAATTATTTATTCTGGACTCACACAGGCAGTTACAGAAACAAAAACAATATAAAAAAAAAGAAAGAATAAGAATTTAGACTACCTGCACGAGGCCAAAACGGGCTAATATGACTGCTAATGGTATTAACATTAATGGAATAAAAAAAATGAGTCTAAAAATCCTTTGCCATGCCGTTCCGCCAGCGGGCGCGGGCCCTTATTACTCCTTCGACTTCGATTGCTCCGCAATCATTCCTCGACCAATCTCTACAGTGGCGGGACGCGGTGAAATATTTTTTTTAGTTAGTTTATATTTCTTTAGGTAAGTGAATCTTTTAATATTATTTATTCCCAATCATGATCATCTGTATTTGTAATTATTTCCTTCTCTAAAAATAATCGGTATCTACGGGTTTTTGTATATGTTACGCTCAAAGACCAAAAACGCTCATTGAGCGAAAAATAAGCTCACAACGCGTTGCGGTCACTGTAAAACATTCACATTGCGAAATTCGTGTTATGACTCTTATGAAAACGCTCAGGACGCGTTGTGGCAATCACAGAGAGACCACATAGCGAAATTCATGTCGTGACTATCATGCTATACAAACAGTGACCACAACGCGTTGTGAGCTGTTTTTTCGCTCAATGAGCGTTTTCAGTCTTTGAGCGTAACATACTCGTATATACGTAAATCTAGTAATATAAATGGTTTTTTTTAATGATTTATTGAACTAAATAATAGTTTAAAATGCAAAACAATTTAAAAACTTATTATTTCTAAACTTGTATAAAACCTTTTTCAACTTTTTGTCTCAAATTAATAAAAAACTGTCACTTCTTTATTAAAACATGCCATCAAAGTTTAATTTCAACTGTTGTTACAAGAAAGCTCAGAAAAGTGCAAAATTAACAACTGCAGATTGTTAATAATTAATTGACCCGGTTGATTTCAGTTAAACAAGCACCAAGTACATAACTAACTATTAGTTACTACAGTAGTTGAAACTTAATTTAATATTTAATAGAGGTATTTATTACCTTACTCTGTTTCACAAACAAAAATGTATTAATTGTGTGTATGCAGCAATGTTTATTCCGTTCTCCTCTTCTTCAGCTCTCATCTCTTTGCCGCAGAAGCTAACTTTAATGTTATTATAAGAATATTGTGGTTCTAAAATTCAGATTTAATAATCTATACCTACATACCTAATTATAATAAATCTGTAGACTTGGCTTGTCTGTACATTGGAAAGATTTTTAAAAATAGGAGGTGGTTAAAGGACAGCCAATAGAATCTATTTCGATAATTTTTGGATTTTTGTCTGTTTATCTGTTTGTCGGATTTTCGGTTTATTTGTGCACGACGCACGTAAAAAGTACTGACTCAATGCTGTTGACTTTTATAGACAAATATTGTGCGTATCTCGGAGTAACATTTGGTTTTTGTTTCATCGTAATCGGTTCGCTCAATCAAAAGATATAAGAATTTAAAGTAATAAAAAAAGAAATTAGCATCATTTGTTGTACCATATTTGCTCAATAGAAGGCGTTACGTGTATGTTAAATCGCATAATTTATTTTCCGTTTAGTTTTAAACGTGTACAGTTACCGGTCAACTTATGTTATGCTATGACCATTAACAAGGCGCATGGCTTGACATTACGCATTGCGGGTGAAGACCTTAGTGTCAGTTGCTTCTCGCACGGTTAGCTCTATAAGGCTCTCTTCCTTGCACCTAAGCAACCCGAGCTATTTTTATGCTCATATCCCTGGTGTTTCTACTGCTAAAATTGTTTGCAGGAAATCCTTCTTATAATGGACCTGGTTACTGATAGAAATTCAACATATTTAGTTTATTAAAAATCCTAAATTTCAAATGAGATAACTAAAAATCTACTCAGGCCTAACTGTTGGCAAAAACATACGGCAACCGAAACTATGTGACGTATCTTTATAAATAATTGATAAATTACATATTTCATCGTTTGTTAAGTATTTCTTCGTAGTTGTTAGAATAAAGAAAAAAAATACCCGCCTAATTTCAGTTTAGCAGGTAATGTTGTTCTCCGACTTCTACGCAAAGTTGCGGGCACAGCTAATTTATTTATAATAAATGCAGAGTCAATATTTTCGGCTCGTTCTTCTGCGCTTCAGTTCATGGGTTCGATTCCCGTACTGAACAAATATTTGTATGGCCTACAGATAGATATATCGAGTCTGAGTGTCTGAGATTCGTCTGTAAGCACCCACAATACAGAAGAAATACAAGAGAAGGGCAACGTTTTTTTTTTAAAAAGAAGCTGGTTTAGATATAAATATTTAATTTAAAGAATGTTGTCGATCTTATTTAATTAATTATTTTACATAATTATCCTAATATATACAATATAAATCTTAACTATTATAATACAAATATAAGGTGAAACCATCAAAGGGCATCAAAAAAATCGTCCGCATCGCTGTCAACAGGAAAAGTGCCCAAAAGGCTGGCAGCATTGCCACGTTGTATGGCAATGCTGATTCTTTGGCCAAAATATAGGCCAGCCATATTGTCACGTGAAGAGTCGACCAACCGCTTGGCGATGTCGCGAAAAACTAAGTGGGCACTCGGACCCCATGGCCCTAGTGTTTCAACCCCAAACGGCTCAAACATATAAGTCCCAAAAATATTGTAGTATTTGCGCCGTTTGAGGTTTTCCGCACCTGCAGCAGCCGCCTCAGCACAGATTGTTAAAGAACGTTTAATACGAGTATGTAGTCAATATTGTATTTGGTAAAATTAATTTCGCAAAACCTTTTATATAAAGAGATCTATAGTAAATAAGGTACCTATAACAAATACTTACAATTAAAGTGAACAACAAACAAATTACATTTAATAAGCATACAACATGTTTTCAAAATTATCGAAGCAATCATGAGCTAATCGCAATTATGAACTGTTTAATATAATTAATCATTTCCTTTGTGTATCGTAATCTATTACTTACGTGCATCCTAATGCATAAACATTAAAAATAAGAAATAATGAAATGAAAATCAGCTCTTGGCAGTCTAGTAAAATAATACGTGTTACGGTTAAAAATATTTAAAAACTGTTGTTCATGGCTTCAAACCATTAAAATTGCAACATATGTAGGTACTTAAACCCTCTACAAAATCAGCAACTTAAATGCTTAATGCTTTAAGCCAAGTAAGAATGCTCTCACCATATAATATAATAAACACTAAAAGAGATATGCGAAAGACTGTACGACGGCATTATCGATGACTTGTGGGTCAGGTTTAACCATATCATGTGCGAATCGTCACCATCGCATTTCGTAGAATTGTCATCATTATGCGACGAGCGTGGCCGATACATGGCTTTAGGCCTCTGTCGTGGCAACCGATCGTGGGGTTGCAATGTAATTCAGCATGGTAAAAATATACGTATTTTCAAAGATTATCGTGAACTTTCATATTATATGAAATGACCGTTGCTGGACATAGACCATCTTACAGACCGCTGCTATTTGTGGTCATAATGGGAATATTGCCACGTTTATCAAATTCATTAGTGATTTCAGTATATAGGTATATACACAAGAATTGCTCGTTTAAAGGTATTAGATTCATGAAAATCGTTGGAGCCGTTTCCGAGATTTAGATTATATATATACAAGAATTGCTCGTTTAAAGGTATTAGATTAGATTAGATTAGATAGATTAATACATACTGGGATACATTGTATATCACCCATTCCACGAATGCATAACGCGTTTACTCTCCTGGATTTCAGTCTTGGACTGGATTTATATGCTGATGAAAGGAAGGTTATATTGTTGGAATGTTTGGAGGATTGCGAATACTGATTGAAATGATGATATGATGATATTCTATTTTATGTGTTCCTAATCAATGTGATTGGTTTCATGTCGTTCTGATTTAAATAAATAAATCTTTTTTCTTTGAGCATCTTATTGCAATCAATTTTATTTGAATGAATAGAGTTTTTATATTATTTTCTCTCTTCTTTCAGGCGCAATGAGGCTAAAATGTACTACTTTTATTTTACTTATATCAACACTATTGTTGACAAATGCCCTTAAACTTGACGAAGAAGATGAATTCGCAGTTGTCGAAGACGATACAGATTTCAGAGAAGGACGGATACTATGGCCGTATCTTAGGAAGAAGACAACTGAAAGTAGTAAAGAGCCTCTTAGAGGAACACATTATCAGCTACAACGAGAGGGCAATCAGAGACAAAGCCATTACTTGTCTGTATCGTATCATTCGTGTCCACAAAGTGCTGTTGCAGATATGTTGATGCAGTCTCTCGCAAACTATTCGCCGAAAAATCCAAGCGATCCATTTGATTTCTTACGAGATACGTACCCTCTACCCAAAGGTAAAACACATTTTTCTATTCATTATTAATGTGTTAATCTTAATACTAGATTATTTATAAATGTAATCAGATAATTTTGGACCATAGTTTCGTAACGTATTGCTATTCTTATGGGGTGGCATCTTATTGATTTCGCCATTTTGTTTTTTCACTCGGATCCAAAGTTTTAATTATCGGTAAAATGGGGTGAATAGGGACGAAACTTTAAAATGGATTTCAACGTTGAAATAGTTTGTTGCCAACAAGGCCACTTAAGCGTTAATTATAATACAGTAAACACATTAGAGTCCTTTTTGGCAAAAAAAATATTATTTCAAAGTTAAAATCCCTTTGAAAGTTTCGTCCGGATTCACGTCTGCATTCACCCCATTTTACGTACATTATTGTTTACTTGAAGGCTGTGACAGGAACTTGACACTTAAAAAGATCTCCTTTCCAATGTTTTCAGTGATACGTAACGCATTTTAAGTCAATCTTCCAAGCATAACATTAACCTAGGAGTGTAAAACTGTTGAGTGCCAAATCTATCTTCTATCTATATACTTATAAAAGGAGAAGCTGACTGACTGATCTATCAACGCGCAGCCTAAACGGCTGGGGTTAGACACTTGAAATTTTGACAGTAGGTTCATTTTGTGTCGTAAACATCCACTAAGAAGGGATTTCTCGAAATTCAACCCCAAAGGGGGTAAAAAAAATCACGCAAGCGAAGCTGCGGGCAAAAGCTATAATACATAAAATGCTATAACTTCTTTTATCTAAGTCATGTTCGTAACATGGGTCATAATTAGGGTACATAAAATGTCCGGTCACATTGAGAAAATGTCCAATTTGTTCGGTCATATTGGGCACTTAATTAAAAGTTAAATTGGTCACTTTACAACTCCAATCATAATGTTAAAGGTCTATCGATAGTCAGAGATCATTCTTCGTGACTGTACTAAGTATATACTATACGAAATAAATTGGCAAAAATATAAACAAACATATTTGACACGAGATTATCACATCTGTATTTTTATTCGCTTTTATTTTTTCAGAACAGTTTCAATAAAACTTTCTTAATTTATTTTTCTATATTTTCAGGATACACCCGTCCACTTGACGAATACGACTATGTGATCGTAGGGGGAGGGACAGCGGGTTCTGTATTAGCTGCTCGACTGACAGAAGACAAGCCTAGAGCCATGGTGCTGGTCATCGAAGCGGGGAAACCAGAGAGCCTCCTAAGTGATGTCCCTGCTTTTGTGTCAATTATGCAACTTACTGACTACGTGTGGCCTTATACTATGGAGTATCAGCCTGGAATTTGCTTGGGTAAATCTGCTATATCTATAGCCCAGCCATTTAAATTTTTCCATAAAAGGTAAACAAACCTTTGATCGCGAAATACATTTATTTTAACTCCCGACATAAAAGAAGTTTGTTATAAGTTTAACGCGTGTATCTGTGTGTCTGTCTGTAGCATCGTAGGTTCCAAACGAATGCACCGATTTTGATGCGGTTTTTTCTATTTGAAAGCTGATGTGACCGAGATGGTTCTTAGCTATAATTTATGAAGATCTGTTAAGGCGTTTGAAGATCATCAGCTCATTTCCTACTTAACAAAAGGGTCTTACCAACTTTCCTTTCACAAGTTCAATTGATTTGAAATTTGGTGTACTGTTACTTTGGTGGTATTTCCAAGACATGCGAACCTTGAGCTGATGCTGCAGCATCAAGTAGTCTGCGGGATAGCCAACCCCTCAGCAACTTACAGTAGATATAGCGTGTTTGGGCTCATTAGAATGGCCTCAATGAGTAGGTGTTAGATAGATGATGTAGTCTACTAGTAATTTAAAAAGTTAGAAATAAAAAATAAAAATAAATAACCCCCGACGAAAAAAATACCTCTAAAAAGTAAAAAATAGAATGTGTTTGTTGACCCTTTAACTTTATTATAAGTACTTACTTACCTAGTAATATTTTGATCCAGGCGTCGTCGCGTCGGGGGACCGCTAAGTAAATAAAAGTACATTATGATATAAGTATGCTACGTTGGTCATTACGGCCGAGGCGGTATGTGCGCGCGAGCCGCAAGCGAGTGCGATAAGTGAGCCGAGAGTGTAATGATCAATGCACACGCGTTTCATACGACGTTTTTCAACATACTTGCGAGGAAAATAACAGACTTTAAGTCTTTAATACAAAAGAATTTGTGAAAAATGGCGCGTGGATTTCTTTGTAAACATATAATTAATTAATCTGTGGTGCCCGTGGCCGAGTTAGCTATGCGCGCGGGGGTGAAAGACCACAGGGCAAACAGCCTAATATTAAAAAAAAACTGATTATTTTTGTGTTTATAACACAAATTAATAATTGTAGGCGACGGATAAGAAAAACAGCAGGATGCAATGAATGGTAGAAAATAGGCGAGCGAACGAAAAGATGCGTGAAAAAAAAAACAGAAAGAATATGACAGTACCAAATGTGACAACAATGCCATGGGGTGGCGCGATGGTCACCCATTGTTAATTTGCTGACAAAAAAATAATAATTTAAATAAATGAAATGTTTATTTATGATATTTTAATTAACACAGTTTATTTATTCTATTTTTATAATAAAAAGTTTACTATTTTTAGGCGTAAAAACGATTAGATAAAATTTTAAAAAAATGTAGTGTAATTCGTAAACATATATCTGTGGTACATTTTACCGGACTAGTTCGTAATAAGCTACATTACGAACCTAAAAGCGGTCCAATAAGAGCCACTTTATGAGCAAGTGTGTTGAAAAATAAAACAGAAGTTTGGGAATGATAATTTACTTAGCGGTCCCCCGACGCGATGATGCCTGGATCGAAATATTACTAGGTACTTAAGTGAAAGAGCCAACAAACACATTTTATTTTTTACGTTTTAAAGGTTTTTTGTGTTGGGGTTATTTAAATATATTGTTTTTCTTTAATAATGTTATAAACATACTATAAAAGACATATAACAGAATCTTGTAGGGTGAAAGTAGTATTACAGTTATAGCTAATATCGGTATGTCAGGATTGGGAGCATGCTAAATAAATTAAATTAAATAAACATAGACTCTCCACCACTGAGAGTACTTTTAATTGGGTTAGTGATTAGTTACAGAAGCTAGTTCACAATTTAGCACAATATAATAATTTACACAAGATCAGAAAATAAGAAAAGGCAAATCGGATATAAAAGGTCAGACTTCTTCGGCGGTTCGAGATGGAATCCCTCGCTCCGTCGAATGACCAGTATTTTTATAACTTCGGGTACGTTGATTAATCTTGACGGTTACCCTCCTATGTAAACATTGTCCAATGTTACCAGTTACCGATAACAATACACAGTTTAAAATGGAAGCCAAGGAACGTTGGTCGTTTGATAGTTTTACCAAACTTGTTTTACATCGAACCCGGTTTCATTCGAAGGTAAGCTGTTCCGAATCTCGTTCAAAAGAAAAATAATTGAAGAATAAGTGTTAAGGTTTTCTAAAAATGCTCTATTTTTAAGATCAAAGATTTGATAACGTTTTATACAACATTTAAAAGGCTGGACTATATTATGTCAATTAAAGGTTTTTCAATCTTAGCCCACCTGCAAAAAAATTCCTACCTGGACATGAGCTGCTTTCGCTAACCTGGAAGTTTTTAAACAGAGTCCGGACCCAGGTTGGTCGAAGCAAGGAAAACTTGCTCAGGTGGAGATTCAACGATTCCAGCTTGGAGTGCAAACGATGGGACACCTGACATCATGCCCTGTGTGCCCTGATATCTGCACGTTACGGGAACTATTCGACGCTACTGATAACTCGTAGCTAAGTTCTGGGCCGACTCAAATTAGATTGCCATCGACACGCTAACAAGAAGAATCATAACAGATGTTTTATTGGGCTTTAAGACATTTATTTTCATGTCTATAGCTATACTAGCCAATTCCTGAGCGGCAAGGTCGCTAAGGTCCTTCACATGTAGTTTTTGTTAGTTTTTCTTCTAATATTCTATATACTTTAGTGGATTTCTTGCAACTATCTACTATTAAGACGCTTGCGCTATTTAACTCGTTTCCCAGCATAGGTACATTTAATTATTATCTGTAATAATATGCAGAAATGTCCTGGCTTCTAAGCAGAAATAGGATTTCTAAAGGCATGGGTACCAACTATATCGTAATTAAACACTTACGCGCTGCTTTCTCTCTCTTCTTTTTATTTTTCTTTCAGTAAGATAATCGCATTCACTGGCAAATCCTATCACGTATCATTGTATAAGTAGCAGCAGCTCTCTGTTTCTTTTCTTTTTTTTAGATTTATCTGACTGTATTGCTATAAGTTAATATTTTGCAAATGCTGTGCACTCCTGTAAGTGACAAGTTCACCATAACCCAAAACCCTATAATTAATTAATGTATGTGTATTAGTGAATAAGTCGTTGGCATAAATAAATACCCACTCAACCAATCGAAGACTAAGGTATTGGTTGTTGTATATGAGAAGGGTTATAGTGATAGTTATACATCGATTACAGTCTATTACTGACCTTAAACTGATCCTAAAATGGCTATAAATACACAATAATACAACAAGTATAATGTTATTTGACTCGTTTATAAACATTTATACATAATTTTTTAACAACATTTTTTACAAAATTTTCTTTTGACTATTATACTCATAAGTTTGTCTTTCTACTCGCTGTTGGCCGCGCCTTCGTTCAACTCCGATGTGATGAAATTCCGAGAAATCCTTTTTAACGAGCACCTACAAGCCAAGAGAAACGATACGTAGAACTTCAAGTTTGTTCCTTTACAGTCCTAAAGATTTCGTGATGACCAGTCAGTAAGAGAGTAGGTAGTAGTAGGGAGTTATGCGCATCAGTAGGAGAATACCTTTTGATACCCTTCATATTAGTGTAAATGAACAACAACGCCGGGTGTTAGGCATCCGTTAAATAACGATGTATGGCCCACTGTCAGTTATGATTACGAATATGAAACTTAATATTATTTACCAAGTGTGACGTTATTAGTCACCTGACCTCGCTTGGCTAAAAACTCAGTTTTACTATACGATCAAATACGAGAAAGTGAGTGAGTGACGGATTTTGGGCTTTTAATGTAGATTTATTCTAATGAATATTAAAATATAATTTACGTAAATGTGACAATAAAATATTTGCAAAATATTATATAGTTGCAATAAAGTTAATTAAACTTTTATTTTATGACCTTAAATAATGATAACACGTTTTGTTAATATATTTTTGAAAGTAGACTTTAATGTAAATAAGAATAAAATAAATTACATATCATGTCAGTGATCGCAAGCGCGGACGCCGTAAGCGTAGGCCTAGGTGCGGATCTCAAGACTGACAAAATTAATAAATAAATGACTTTTTCCGTAAGATAAACCCTTAAATGGCGACAGACATCCCATAGGTACCTAAAAACTGTCATCGGACAACAGAAGGAATATACCTACTTCCTGTTCATCCAAAGGTTGTCTGGTAGATATCGCTATCAGCGATAAGACCGCCATTGTACCCTTTAATGTTTGTTATTGTATAAGAGTTGTGTTACAATTTTGGTGTACAATAAAGTATATTCTATTCTATTCTATATGGTCACCACTGCCCTTCACGGATTAAAAACGTTGCGGTCCAGCCATTTAAATTTTGTATAAAAGGTAAACAAACCTTTACTCGTGAAACATTCCTTTATGCTTTAAGAATCCTTTAAAAACATACATTTTTAAAACAAAAATAAAATACTTTTTCCAAAAATGTATAGGTAGGTACTTAATGGTTTCTTAAAGCAAAAATAATGTTTCACGATCAAAGGTTTGTTTCACTAATGGTCGTACTATACCTGTATGTTATTTTAATTTCAGCCAGCCAGGATCAGCGCTGCTTCTGGCCTCGAGGCAAGGCGTTAGGAGGCACCAGCGTCATCAACTACATGCTTTACACCAGGGGCCGCCCGCAAGACTGGGACAGGATCGCCGCCGATGGAAACTATGGATGGTAAGCAACAACAAAGTCGTCCTTTACTTATCGTTAATTAAACTGACTGATCTGGGGTTCGAACCCAGAACTGAAAGTTAATAGTCAGGCTTATTGTCCTTCTTAGTGAGTCCATAGCAAATGAAATAAAAAAATAATTTACCCAATATTCCGCAAGTACGCACTGCATTTTAAGAAAGTTTATAAGTAGCCGACAGATTAAAAAAATGTTTTACTTTTGCGAGCCCCTGCTAATCATAAGCCACATGTGTAACTATGTATTTAATTAGGGAAGTATTGCACGTATTTACAACACTAGGTTAATGACCTTAGAGCGCTCCCTTCTACTGCCCTCTACTATCAGATGAATATATCTAGCCTGACTTTGTAGTACCTCTAAGTTGATCAAAAGTCCCGCCTGAATTAGCGCATTGAATCTCAACTTATAATCGAATATCATTGAATCGGATGAACTTGGAAAATTTGAATACCTTATTTAAATTATCGATAGCGCTTCTGCCTTTTTATGGAATTAATATTCAAAGGATAGCCACGTTTTTATTAATCACAGATACTCAATTTATCAAACCATTTTTTTTTTACACTTAACTACTGTATCTAGTAAAGTTTATTATGTTTACGCCGTTGGTTTTCGCATACAAAATCATACAAATATTACTGAATTGCAAATTAACTACCAATAATGTTGTAGATATATTGCGATATCATTCGTTATCTCACATTCAAAGCAGATCAATTTAAATGCAATATAACATTAAACTACATTAAACATTACCAGTTTGACAATTTTTTTTATTTTTATAGGAACTACGACGAAGTTTTACGGTATTATATTAAATCAGAAAAATCAGAGCTGAAAAATTATAAGAACGCTCCATACCGCGGCCGTGACGGGGAGTTAACAGTCGAGAATGTTCCATTCAAGTAAGTTACCAACTGTTATTAATTTCAACTATAGAAAGTTTCTAACTTAATTAAAACTAAGACTTGAGAGAATTTAAAAGTTACTATCTGACGAGAGATTTCGTTTCCAGGACTGGTCTCATTGAGGCATTCCTCAAAGCTGGAAGAAACTTCGGTCACCCCACTGTCGACTATAATTCACCATACGAGCTTGGTTTCGGTTACGCACAAGCGACCCTTGACAAAGGCCATCGGATGAGCGCCGCTAAAGCATTTCTTCACCCTCACAAGCGACGACGTAACCTACACATCCTCACCGATGCCAGAGCCACCAAAGTCCTCATAGAACCCCAATCTAACAGAGCGTACGCCGTAGAATATATAAAGGACGGTATTAAGCGCACGGTGCGTTGCCGCAGGGAAGTTGTTTTATCGGCCGGCCCAATAGCTTCTCCCCAATTGCTCATGCTCTCAGGAATAGGTCCTGAGGAGCATTTAAAATCTCTGGGAATTCCTGTTCTTGTAAATTTACAAGTTGGAAGGGTTCTTTACGATCATATCTCGTTTCCTGGAGTTATTTTTAAATTAAATACAACTAACGCCACTTTGCTAGAGCCTAAAATCACTACGTTACCAAATATGATACGGTGGTTACAGTATGGAGACGGACCGTTAACTACGACCGGTGGAATTGAAGGTATTGGCTATATCAAGTCATCGGCATCGCAGGACCCGGAGAATGTACCTGACATTGAATTATTAAGTATGGGCGGGTCTTTCATTATAGATTCGGGAGGCGCGCTTAGGCAAAGCTGGAGATTATCTGAAAAAATATTTAACATAACCTACGGGCCTTTGTATGGGTTAGACACGTGGTCAGCCGTAATAATGTTAACGCAGCCGAAGTCGAAAGGATATCTTGAACTTAAAGATACTAATCCGCATTCACATCCAATAATATATGGTAACTATTTAACAGACCCACAGGACATGGCAGCGATGTTAGACGCTGTCAAATATGTTATTAAACTGGGAGGATCAGAAGCGTTTAACAAATATGATCCTCAACTATTCTTGGCTGACTACCCATCCTGTAGGAATTTTGTCCCTGGTTCAGATTCGTATTGGGAATGTGCCATAAGGTCTATGGTTATAACGCTACACCACCAAATTGCAACATGTAGAATGGGTTCCCCTAGTGACCCTTATGCCGTGGTGGATCCTGAGTTGAGGGTGTACGGAATAGATGGACTGAGAGTAGTGGACAGCAGTGTAATCCCTCGGCCAACGTGTGCACACACTGCTGCGCCTGCTGTTATGATTGGAGAAAAGGCTGCCGATATGATAAAGAAAACTTGGTCAAATGTGGTCTCATAACTGAGTGATATAGTTAAGTTAAATTATTACCGTATGTTTAAGATGTCCCTAATAGATACCTAAGATTAAACCCGATTCGTGAGTTGCATTTTTCTTTTTAGTATAACTTATCTAAGAATACCTAGGTGTAAGGCGATATCCAGAGATCAGATAATCGGATGCATAATTACCTAAAGTTAATTTTTCGCTACGAAAGTATGGAAAGGCTTCAGAAAATAACTTAGAAAAAAAAATCCGATATCGCGGGATTGCATAACTAATCGATTGCATAAAATTGCTTAAAGTAATTTTTTAACACCCCATGCAAATGTGTGTATTTAGGGTGTAAGAAAGTGAGGGTTGCATGTCTGTTAGTTAAAACAAAGGTACAACTTTAGGTATGTAAATAAATAAATATGCACCCAATTCTAGGTAAATATGATTCTATTCTACAGAATACAAAATTTGACGATCCCGGAATCGCGGGATTTTTTCGATACAAAAGTGCATTCCATATTAACCAACACATGAACTTAGGTAAATATGCATCCGATTATCTCTTCTCTGACGATATCCCAGGGCTAACCAAATAAATCTCAGATATAGCCATACAAACTTCAGTAACCCAGGCTAACTAAAAAAATAAGTCAATGTAGCGCAAGTGGGCTTTAAAAATATCAAATTGTTGCAATTTTGAAATCAATCGTTTAAGTTTAGTTAACGACTAACGGTTGCACTATCCATGTAGTTTATCTCTGCTTATCGGATAATCAACAAAATAATAGGGAGCTAGTTGTATGAATAAATAAAAAAAGTTTAAAATTGCTCAAAACTCTATGCTTTATAGGAAATCGAACAAAATCATTTCCAACCACTATTTCTAACATCTATCTGTACAGACATGTTAATGTAAATGATGTTAAGTATAAAACCACTTCAAAGTCTAATGAAAAATAATAAAAAGAATCAATAAGAATCAAGAAAATTCAATTTCACCTCATAGGCACTTTTCCTTTTTTTTTTCTTGCAAAAATCCTTATTGATGCCCTCCGCCCTGGGGAAGGCGAGAGGTAATGCCGTACTTTTACCGGCTAAAACCCCACGGTGTACCTCCTGCTAACCTATGGCCGGTGTCACGGGATTCGCTAAGTATTGCATACACCGCAGCATGGGCACTTTCAACCACCTGCAACATATCTTAAAATGAATCAAATTTGAGGACCTGGGTACCTTTCCTTGTAAATCGATGTTGGGTAATTATATTCTCATTTCGCATACGATTCGGTTATCGCCTATCGGTATCGATATCTGTTTCAGAATATATTAGAGTTCTGAAATAGGAGAGATGATATCCATCTTGTTCCAATAAAGGCCGAGACCGAAGGTCGAGGCCTTTATAGCGCGGACAGCAAGGGCTGCAATGATGACCAAGCTTGAAGGCCGAGAGCGTAGCTAACCTAAGCTCGAGGCCATCATAGCGTGGCCAGCAGGGCAGTCATTGCAGACCAAGGCTTGTAAAGTGCTTTACTCAAACATTGCGAGTAATTTAAATAAAACCAGCTTAGTATAGTAAGAATTTATTTAAAGTAACGATTTGTTTCTTCCCCAGGCTTTAGCTTTTTTTTTAATAAGTCTTTAATGATTGTGCTGCCTGTACCTATACATCCAAATTATGAATAAAAACTTTTTGCACCAGGCGATTATTGAAACAACACTCGACAATAATGGATTTTCAAAGGAAATTGCTGGTGGCTAAAACTCACCAGCAATGAAATTCCATACAACTTTGCTGGCGCCTATTCAAGTAGCGCGGAAACGTCGACTTTGCTCAAAGAAGGTTGTCAAAATTGACCACATTACAAGCATTTTTGAGTAATAAATATTTACAGGTTAAACATCAGTTTTATTTACAGTAAATTCTTATTTTCGTTTAAATACAACAATAAGTTAAACATTCAGTAAATTACATTAAAAGACATAATTATCTTTTTGCAAAATTTCTTTAGTTAGTACGAAATTCCGAACGTGTTTGTCTTTGAGCTCGAATTCAAAATCGGAACTTCGAAAGGGCTGGTCTTTGTTTCTCTCTCTTTCTAATGGCGGGAAAGAGATAAAGTGTGAAGGTTTCGACTTGTATGATTAACCCAAGGCTGAAAAAGATATTCGCGGCCTTCTGAAAAAAAAAAGTTACTTGGTCTCACTCAGTGAGCAAAATCGCATTTTGCTCACTGATTTCAGGCAGCAAAACCTACATGTTTGAGCTACTGAAGTGAAAAATCTCTTTTGTTTTATGATCTGATTTACCGGAAAAAATATATTGGTGGTGAAGCGCATCAGAACGTACTTATATCTAATGTTCTTTACTTATGATAGTTGTTGTTATAACTTAAGTCACTATAGTGACGGATGTCTGATGAGGTATAATTTGGATAGGAAAGATGTGCCTATAAATAAACTATACAGGGTGTAAACGAAATCATGTAATTCCTTCAAACCTCGTGATGTACCTACTGCTGACATAGATTAACCACGCATGGGATATTTTTGAATTCAATAAAAAAAATACAAAAAGGAAACATGTGTTCTTAACGTGAGACATTTTAGCGCCCCGAGTTAAATACATCACAAGGTTTGAAGGAATTACATGATTTAGTTTACACCCTGTATAGACACTCGCTTGTTCTCGCCTTTTACGTACCTATACCCAATAACTATAATGCTTTTTTATTTTACAAAGTCTAAAAACTCTACTTTGCACATAACCAAATTAACATACCTCAGGTGCAGTGATTAAAGACGATTACAGCAACACAAAAAATCGTTTTTGTTAAATAACAAAATCAGCGAGCATCGTTTGATTTCATTATATTAATAGCAGTCGGCGGGAAAGGGTTTTACGCGCCGTCATGTTTTCCGAAATCATAAATTTAATGGTTCTTCTATACAGAGATCCATTAAGGTGGGTATTCAGTGTTTGCATTAATACTACCTTTGGAAAAAGGAAAAAGATTGATTTTTATAGTGTTATAAGTCCTGTTATTGGTTAAAAGTCGTGAGCCTAGGCTCACGACTTGGATCTAGATCCAAATTAGTATATACGTAAGGAATATTGTAACAGGCGCGCATTGAAATAAAAATACGTTAAGTGTCTCTTTGTCCACATAGAGGATTTTTCAAGTCGTTTTTGGCCAAAATTACATAGCTGATATTGCTATCTCCTTGACCAAATAAATCATAAGAATATGGATTTCACATGTCTACATGGCTTAAGAAGTATTATAAAATAGCATCAAAAACCAAAATAAAATAAAACAGCGGGTTTTGCAAGCGCAGCGATGATACATACCTATAGTTGAAGACGAAATTGTGGGTTAGAATCTACATAAAAGTATGGAAAACTTGGCAGAGCGAACATTGTGTTAGCACTAACAAGCCCACCACTATTCGCAGGAAGAATACTAAGTAGCAGTTAACACAGTTATAGGTGTTTGATTGTCGTAGTTATACGAATAACTGATATCGTTAGTTGTTACGGACAGACAGAAGCTCAGACAATGGGTCTGGTACCTGCAGGTAATTGGGTCGCAGTGTTCTGATGGCAGTCGCTTCGAGTAAAAATACTGATGTTCAACCGCATCTGGTCAGCCTGGTAGGCCGACTTCGAACATAGTTGAGAAAAAGCTAGGCAAAACTGAATAAGGTGTTTGAGTGTAGACAAGAATGATATTTCAAATAGTTCTTACTTTGTGGTTTCTTATTGTTCTTACTTTCTATTTTTAGAAATTCTATTAACATTAAACCCTTTTCACGAAGAAGGAATGCCTCACTTTAATCATTATTAAGATCGTAAATACCTGTATAAATTAAAAGAAAGGGTTGCTGGTTTCTTTAATACACAGAACAGAGTTAAAATTTAAAAAACTTACCTACCGTATATAATATCGTCTTCTATTTATTCAAATTTAGGTCAAAAGCATTATGCAATTTGTAAGAAATAACGTGTTTGTAAGGTTTGTATATTTCTCGGAATTCTGCTTATCACGAGTGCGCGTGATTAGTGTTAGTGATTATAAAATATAATATGTGCATGCGACATGTGTTTTATATGGAAAGGCTATCTTGATCTAAGTTGAAATATTGTTTCGCATCGTCTTACTTTTTTTTATCTTTGGTAAATCCTCTCATTCGGGGAAGACGAAGGGGTATGTCGGACTTTTACCGGCCAATAACCCACGGTGTTCCTCCTCCTGACCGTAGGGCGGGGTCGGGGAATTCGCCAAAAAATGCACCGCAACCCCGGCAGCACTTCGTCTTCACAGCATTATTAATTATGGCGGTTGTTGTTATTAGTAACCGGTTTGCAGCTTGATCTGCTTCTCTTTGAAAAGGCTTCAAATTCTATCTGTACTATAAAAAATCCTCATTAAAACAGTTCATTAGCTCTTGCATAATTTATATACATGCAGCCCTCGCTTCTATGGATGATCAGATGTTACTGTTTAAACCATTAGATCAGGCTACTTTTGCAAATAAACATAATAAACATACGGCATCGATTCTTCTTTTAATACTACAGATTCCCAAAGAAGTAGAGTGTGAGATCGTACATATTTAACACACATATGTATTAAACATGAAAACATAAGCTGCACGAATACGGATATGAATTAAGTATAATAAATTGCATGAAGCAACGCACAGCAACAACATGAATATTCAAAGCCGGTCTCTCAAATCCGATTCCATTTATGCGTGACTCTAAACTGTTAGCAAATCGCCGATTTCCCAAGATTGATAACAATAAACTGAGCTGTAAAGCAAGGCATAAAATCCAGTGAAGAACGAATTAATATTGCCAACGAAGCATCTCCTGTTCGTACATACAAAAACGTATCGCTTTGCTTACTAATGGTAGTATTATCTGCTAATGCCAAACTGTTAATAAAAGTCTTGTTAGCCAAATTGACTTGTGAACGCTACTAACATAAGTGGGACTTCTTTTCTAAACTACGAAATACTGTGCTTCAAAGATACACGAGCCTTTGTTAAAATATATAAATTAGCGGACACGTTGTACAAGCAATCAAAAAGGTGACAGTGATATTTTTATTTCGTTTATAAGGCTGAGCATCCACCAGAGCTGTGCTAACCTGCGTAGTGAGGAATATGTTTTGTTAGCACCAATAGAATCACTTCATTTACCTAGCTTCGCTCTGCGCAGCTCTGGTGGATATGGGCTTAGCGGAACGAGGTTTTTGTTCATACAAAACAAGCGAGAAATGCGAGCGAGGGATGTGTTGCGAGGAATGTGTTATGAAGAATGTGTTGCTAGGAATGTGTGCAAGGGTTTGAAAATATGCGCCTGCTGCCTATCCTTACACCGCTCATTTGTACACATTAACACATTACGCATTTCACATTACCCATTCCTCGCACAGCTCTGGTGGAAAGGGTCATTCCGTTTCACATCCTCGCTAAACATTTTCGCACCGCACATTTTCCTCGCACAGCTCTGGTGGATGTCCAGCCTAACCATAACTATGATTTATTACTAATCAGTACAACATTTAGCCAATAACGGTCGGTAAGGTATAGAAACCGGACTATCGTACAATCATGACTGACGTATTTTTTCCATTCATTCATAACTCTTGATAAACATTAATTTATGACCGTCAGTGAGTAGAGAAAAAAATATTACATTCATACTAGACATGATTCATAACTGGCAACTATTATTGTATTTTATGTTCTAGTCTAAAAATACTACCTTAATCTATGTGAGACGGTACTAAACCAAAGGACCTAAAAGAAAAAATCCCCGGAGACATTAACTCGTTTTTTTATGAAATTAAACAATATTAAAAAGTTATGATTAAACCTAAACTTTTTATTAAAATGGCATTCAGTTGGCAACTCATTGAAGGATATCCCCATACTGTATTAGTTAAATAAAACATAACACGGTATAAATAAAAGTCTAATACCACTAACTCACTGTCTCATCACGAAATCTCCAGAGGTGTAAAGCCTACAAACTTAAAATGAAGTACGTATTTTTCTCTTAAGTTCTAGGTGCTAGCTAAGGATATTTTGAAATGTCACCCCTAAGGATCAAGCAGAGGTTTAATGTTTAATTCAACCAAAGTCTTAGGCAACAGCACCTAGTGTTAAGTATTATAATAATTGTTTATAAAACTGCCTTGTTGTTCAGTCAACGGAGTTTGGTTACTAACTGGCTGAAAAATTATCCTAAACCATTGCTGTATCTCAAACTTCATAGTAACAGTTAACTAGACCAGCTACTGCTATACAAGGTTAGTCGAAAAGGGAGTACTAATCCGCCGACCACTTAATGTATCACTGATGACTGTTTTATAGCAGGTGTTAAAATTTCGAAATTCGGTAATTTTTATTTCCCTGCTTTTGTTACGAATTCAGAAAATGGAGCTTCTAATCCGTGACCCCAAATATGGTCTAAAATGTAAACACAGCTGATCATAGCCGAGGATAGATAGATTTTAGCGTTCTTTTAACGAAATCTTTGAACAGCTATTTCTCTATTGGCTTTTAGGAAAAGTTGTAAAACAAAAGTTATTAATTATTATGGGTAATTTAAGAACCTTAAGGTTAGTACCCCTTTTCGACTAACCCTGTATTTAAACACATTTCTGTACTCGATTTCTAACGATGCCCACATTACATCATGTTATACATACAAAAATAGTAATCGGATTCATATCAGTCCGTAATCTTCCATTGATGAACAATGAACGGCCATTAAAATCACCACGATTGGCAGATGGATCGGTGATCGCAGTCTTTGGTCCAAACGATGACGCTGCTACCTGTCCTGCTGATATAATGAATCCCTTAGTAGCCTTTGTGACACCCATAGATAGAAAGAAGGTGGTCTATTGTTCACCGGAACTGCTTCTTTGATTTTAAACACATAATTAACTAAAAATGGAGTATTTCATTACACATAATTAGAATAGAATAGAATAATATTTATTTGCATAAAAAATAAGGAAGCGATCCGTTACCAAGACTTCTTCAAGCTGTATGTATACTCGTACATTTTATTCTTTCGTTAAAATGAAAACTTCGAAAAGAATGTACCTATCTTTAAAGAAAACTGAGAATACTCGCTTATTTTTGTGAAGGAGCTGCCATTTGCACGGTCTCACAGTTGCATAATTACTGCAACGGCACTTTTCAACATCACTGCAAATTGTAACATTCTTTTGCTACATTTTCGTTCCAAACAAGCTGAACTTCTTATTATAAAAATAACTGTTGGATAATTGCCACAGATTGAGGGTTTAATAGCAAAGTTGTTAAGTTTATCATTTATCAAGTTATAATTATGGTATTTAGCTATTGTTGATGTTAATCACTAGGTACTTTATGGCACGAGCTCATTTTCTCACATTGTAAAGGTAACATTATGTTTTGGGATAAATAAACCGATCACAAAATATGTGTAATAAAAAAAACTGATGATGATGATTAAAAATATTGTCACACGTTAAGGCAGATCATAAAGCAATATACCGAATGATTACAAAGCTATCTGTCTTTTGTTGGTGAATTGGCGGCATGATCATCTGTCTAACTCCGTCAGTATAATAATAAAATCATATCACAAAAATCTGGATTTCCTAAGATGCACTTGACATGTTAGGCGGTCGTCGTTCTGCTTAAAACCAAAACCAAGTCTTGTTGCACCTGAAACACGACCGCAAAGCAGAAGCTAGCAATGGATCGGGAGAGCATTGGAACGAAGAATATTTATCCGATATAACTGAAGCAACCGACGTCACCGTCGCACGAAAAATATTCACGATTCATTCAATATTGCCCGATAACCTTTAACTCGGATTTACAGGATAAGTTT
The DNA here is from genome assembly GCA_910594945.2 of Amphipyra berbera. Taxonomy (NCBI): domain Eukaryota; kingdom Metazoa; phylum Arthropoda; class Insecta; order Lepidoptera; family Noctuidae; genus Amphipyra; species Amphipyra berbera. The sequence continues at coordinate 10,919,875 of OU343126.1, read as the reverse complement.
CCTAAACTCGCGATTTGATACTTAACACAAATATTGGATAAAAAAATACAAATTAATTCACTGTAAAATGTAAAGACTGATTAAGGTTATATTGGAAGTAAGTAAAACGGTAGATACAAAGTTGCATATTTCTCTGGAGACCAAGTGCAAGGTACAAATTCTCTAGAAACTTGCAATTTTACATGGAAAGTTGAAAGGTTAACGGTTCTCAAGTTTTTGCGTAGTAATTTAATCTTAATAACATACTATAAAGAATAGAGCTCCACCGGCATCAGAAATAGGTTTCTAGCTGCCGGTGGTCAGGGCCCCAGAGACAGGAACCTCCTCACAATGTCGAGAATGTCGTGTCGAGAACTGCTTTCTGTATCAGGCCCTTGATCCTGCCAGCTAATGAGAGCCTCTTGGGGTGTTGGTCAAGGCTCTTGGTCATTGGCCGTTATAACTATGGCACAAAGATTGCCGAATCCGTCCCGTAATAAACTTACCATTACTTTAGATATTATTGTTTTTTGCATCCAGTGGCACAAGATACTCGGTTTCTTATACAAAAAAATAACAAGATATTACCTAAGAGACACGCTTCCACAGCCTCGTATTTCATACCTAGTAGCACTATTACCAAACAGTTTCTGAGAAAGTGAGAAACTGTGTTCACAATTTTATTATTAGGTACCTAACGTCGAACGACTACAAATATATTTCCACGCTATACGACTAGTACAAGAAAAACAAGAAAATCCCGCAAATAGTAAAACTCCTCGACTAAATAAAAGGAGAGGCTGCCAAGCCATCACCTATCTACCGATTATACCTACTCAAGAATAGACGAAGAAGTTCTCGACTTTTAACACATGGGGGGTTTAAAGTTTGGAACTTCGTCTAATTTCGCTTACAACTAACGTGTATTCAATTAGTGCTCGGTACTAATTGTTGCTACTCCCGATAAGGATCGGGAACGTGAGGTTAAATACGTGAAACCAAGTATTCGTTAAGAATGCTTTACTGTCGGAAAAGTTTAGCCAGTAATAAAATGTCACGTAGGACATTAGTTAGTCACTTATTTTCTGAAGACTACTTAAAACATGCTGAAATTAATTACTTTGATGATAATTTATTACGAACTTTGACTGTATGACGCATCAGCTGAAAGCTGAAAATAAGATGATCGTTTTTAGCATTACTAGGCGATATTATTTACGGTCTAGGTGATAGCATTCAAAAATACACTAGAATAAAACTCAAGCCAAAAATAATGCTTCATTATTTTTATCACCAAACGTATGTACGAAGTACGTAAACATTCTGCTTAAAAATCTATACAAGACTGGAACTATTTGTCTCGTCCATAAAAGTTAAACTTTAACCATGATTGGATTGTTTATAAGTAAAATTCGGTTGGCAGTTGCAGTGTTTGCGGCGTGAGCGAATCGAGATCGAATCGAGAGAACGTGGGTAAATAAGGGCAGTTCAATGAATGGGCGGGAAGCGCAGTCGCCTACGCTCCGCCGAGCGCGCGAACGTTGATAGCGGACCGCGGTGCACCCTCAACAAGTGGGGCATTAAAGCTTGCAACTCTCGACCAACTAAATAAATTATAAAAAAGAAGTTCAAACATTGAACAAAAAAAAAATGTGTTCAAATTAATTTAAAAAAAATATTCCGAAGTGCTGAATAAATGTGAAAGTTTGTGATTTAATAAAACGTTATCGTAAGCGTATTTTTGGCGCAGCAGCATTGAATTAGGCAGCCGTTGCATAAATTATTCTATCTAAAGCCTTAAAGCTGACTGCTGATGATTTATGTTTATTTTAATTTGGTTTCGTCACAAAGACAAAGGAGACATGAAATTAAATTATAATCTCATTTATTTTTAAAAGTTACTTAGAAACGAGATTACTTTAAAAGTTCGAGTTACATATTTTCTTTTTCGTGCTATTTATTTACTGTTTGGATAAATATATAGGAAGGTATATCTTGTAAATGTTAATAGTACCTACAAATGAAGAAAGTTATTATGGGTATATTCAAATATAAATATAATACAAAACTATAAGGGTTGAACAATTAAAAAATAAACGATGCATTACCTAATTTCCGGCAAACTGAATATCTACGAATCGAGTGCAAAAATCACAAATGATTATGCGAACCAGGATTGCGAAACTGGAACAAAAAGTCCGTAATAAATGTTTTAAAGTGCTAACTACAAATTAATCCCAACTCGCAGGAGTGCTTTAAATGAAAATTTGCCATATTGAACTAAGAATTTATTTTCGTTCCCTTTTTCCACATGTTTCTTCGTGTGTATTACATTATTCTTGTTGGTGAGACATTAAATTTCTAAGATCAATTCCGTTGAATGCTTAAGGCATGTCGTAAATTTGTTTTTAAATTTAAGGCACAAAGACTTTTTTGTTTTTATAATGTAATGTAAATTTTGAGCTGGAAGATTTATGTCTGTAATTTTTACGTAAAACACACTCAAAAACATGAATCTAATCAGTGGTAGGCACTCATTTCGTATCACTCACAAACACAATCAGTCGATAAGATGAAAGCTTTTAACACCTAACAAACTCTAATACAGCGTCGTGGGCGAGGGCGTCTTGACTAATATAAATTAAGTAGCAATTAGTGACTGATCATTTTCTTTTCAAATTAATACAAATTATCCGAAAAACATTTTAAAATAAAGCGTAACGAGGCTAATTTATTAAAGAAGGTCCATAATACCCGTCAAGGAAGCGTTGGCCACCGGAAAGGAACGGGGGGGGAACAAAAGAGCGGTCATCCGCACACCACCATCCGCTTACTAACGAAGCGGGCGCTGCCAAAGGGAAAAAGCCTTCCCTACTGCAATTACACCGATACCAATACACCGTAAACCGATAGCCTGGAGACTCTGTTTCTCACTAAACATTAACTAAAATAGCCGACATTTTGTTACCCGAAATTAGTAACAAAAACTTGGTTCCAAAAATAATATTGTACAAATTCAATTTCTCTTTTCTTTATCATTTCATTTATGTTGAAAACTGTCTGAAACGACGTAATTAAACACTTAATTTAATTTTACTTAATTTAATTATTTTTGCTTAGTAGCCAGTAAATAATAATTTATTTGTCAGCACCAATGCTTTAGCATAATTTTTGTCTGCAAAACCTGTTCCAAATGGAAGTATCCCAAATAACTGAAAGACAGCCAACAGGACTGCACCCCACTTTCTAAAATACACTGGCGGCAAACTGTAATTCTGTTTAAGTTACCCGTACTGTATCTATACCCATATTGAACTTGCGCCTGTCAAGGTTCAACTGACGTCGTACGTGGAGCCATTACCACGTAGCTCGTGAAATACGACATAAATGTACGAGTTACGACTCAGGTCGTTTCTTCTGCCCATATAATACGCCCTAGTCGCGATAAATTGAAATTGGCACGTTTATCATCACCCCCTCTGTGATTGTATTTTTTATTGTATCATCATCCTACACACAGCTGATTACAGCCCGCTTTGAATGGCGACGATTCGCGTTGACAATTACGAGAATTCACTTGTCGTGACTTCTGATTAAAGAAATTGTCTGTGGTTTCACATTTATTGAGAACTACATCTTTGCAGAAGTTCTACAGTTACTGATCAATGCAGTCTGTAACAAAATAGCTACACTTAAGCATAAAATGGATGCAGACATGAAAGCTTTAAGAATCTATTCTTAATGTATTTGCAATTTAACTTAGGTACACTCAATTCTTGACTTACTTAATACCAAAGCTCGTTGGAACATATAATGTAAATCAAATACGTCACTAATCTCCAATTAATTTTGTAACCACACGCACACACACATACATAACAGTAGCTTTACAACGACATAGATAATATTTGATATATTAAGCTACCCGAAAGTTGATTTGCATAGGATGTCCCTTAAATTGCGAATTATCTAATACTGAAATAAATGACCCCATGATGAACTTACATAAATATGATTTATGGCATCACGTTCGTGACAAACTGAAAATCAACTGCACCAATTATTTTTATAACTTTTTGTTGTCTTCCTTATTACGTGTTCTCTATCAAAACGTCAAGTTTAATGACCGTGTAGATTGTATAACAAGCTATTTTATCATTTGAGCATAGTTCTGATGTATATATTTGTTTTTCCACTAAATAATTTTCACTTTTAAAACCGTCAACGGCTAGCCAGGCCGGCTATTTAGTCAGGTTCTGAACTTAAAATCCATAAGCCTTAAGCAGCGATTTAAGTTTCTTCATCTGTTCACGAGGGAAATTAAATGCTGTCATGATTGTATTATCTTCATATAGCTATAATGGGGAACATGATTTCGATGTTGTGGTTTAACAACGCTTGCGAAAGACATTGTTTCCTACTATATAGGTATTATAGATTCGATCGCCGATCCCAAACCTCTAACGTCCGGATACAAGTATTGCCCTATAAATCCAGCACCGAATAGGACTAACACAAATTATAATTTGTTCCTTCAAACGACTCGTTATTACAACACTGTTTTAAAATGCCATGATTGAGCACAATAGAGTAAGCGTTATTATGCAAATTAATTTAATTGGTTCAATTAACTTGTAAAATGTTGGTTTAGCTTAAATCATGTACCTACTAATATATACCTTATATAATCGACAACAAATAACATACACAAATACAAACACCGGGCTGCTACTGAGGAATTCCACACGGAAAAACACAATAACATTGCTCGACCTGGGGATCGAACCCAGGACCTCACGATCAACAGTCGCGCTTGACACCACTAGACCAACGAGGCTGTTATGTATTTTTGAATATTCGATATGGCTAGTGAACTTTAGTAACTGTAACAGTATTTGTAACGTACCTCGTTACTTATGGGCACCAAACCGTGAATGACCAATTATAAGGTGATATGGTGATATTCATTTTTATTGCTACGTACCCAGACTGGTGGCTACACGACAAAGTTTTATTAGCTTTCGCTAACTCCAGAGACTAAATTCTAGTAGTTGCCACCCGGTCGCCATGTTTCCCCGTTGTTTTGTTCCACAGTTTGCATTATATTTTACGATATTCTGTGTTGACTGCAAACTGAAGTTTCAACTCCTCGGTGCACCATTCATATTAGAAATAATTGATTATAATAAAATGGTTGCGGTGCAGTACCGCTATTTAGACACGTTAAAGTAAACAATGAATATGTTTTATGAATTAATGGTTCCCACTAAAGAGAGTATTAATTTTAAATTTTAATTGTACGTAGTTACTGTGTACTCTTCGTGAAGCTTTAAACAGAGTAAAGTGTCCGTGAGAAAAGGGAGTTTGAGAAGTCACAACAGTACTAATGAAGGGGCTTATATAAAGATTGCCGAGTGCATAGAACGTGACTGGTAGTGTGAAGTTCCGGTGGATTTATTATCAGAGAATCCGAATTGTATGAAACCGTTGAAGTTTTTAACTTTATTTTTTATCCAATTTGCACATGAAGTGGTTTGCATTAATTCTAGATTTTAGGTATGTTTTACTTATTTTTAACATATTTTATGGACTCACGACTTTCAAAGTTTCAAAACAAATTAATGACTCCAAATCTAATCCTTGTTTAGTTTCGAACAAATAATCATTTAAATAAGCGAAGTTAGAAGTAGGTTAACGTCTGTTCCGAATTTCTTCACTAACATTATTTCCGAAGGAGAAAGGAAAGGCTTGAGAATGTCATAAAAATGGTTTATTAACATTATCACGCCACCAACAGTCCTTTGTGTTCTGAAGAAACTCATTTGCGACACATTTCGTTGCGTTATTCTTAGCTTACCACCTATTGTACTTGTAAATTGTAAATTAAGTTCATTTACTGTTTTGTCGTTAGGTAACTGTACCTACTTTCTTGGGAAGTTTGTTTTATTTACGTAGAAAAATAATATACATATATATTTCTCCATATGATTACCGGTGAAGAATAGGCCAGTCGCTAGGCAACCAAGGAACTACAATGTCAAGAAGATCGGCACTATCTTCCTTCTTTATGCTTAATACAACTGCGATCACCAATCCATCTGCCAGACGTGGTGATGATGGCAACAACCTAACCGACCATTCATGGTTAGGAGAAGAGGAGAAGGCATTAGGAGACCCATGTTCAGTAGTAGACCAGTTCCATAATTTCTGCCTACCCCCATGGGAAAAAGGCATGAGTTTATGTATGTATTATTTATAACAGAGACGGAAGCTACGTGTATTTTACGCATATTTATCACGGCACGTATTTGATTTATGCGAGAACTACTCGAAACCTTCTGCAACAACAAGATATTTCATACATGCAGTAACAGGTAAGTGGCCGCTGAAATATAACTTACAGTTCATGATCTGATTTTGTAATAAAACTATCGCTTTACGCGTTTTTCTTGTCAGGGAACATACAAGGTTAGTCGGAAAGGGGGTACTAAGCCAAAAGGGTGTTAAATTACCTATAATAAGGGATAACTTTTGTTCCACAACTTTCCCCAAAACTCGATAGATTAAGAGAAATAGCTTTTCAAAGATTTCATAAAAAAGTATGCTAAAATCTATCTGTACATAGCTATGATCAGCTGTGTTTACTATTTGGGTCATATTTTGGGTCAGGCATTAGAAACTTAATTTTCTAAATTCATAACTAAAGCAGGTATGATTTAAAAAAAAACTATAATAAAAATCTTTTGGCATGCGAATAAAAATTATCGAATTTTGAAATTTTAACACTTGCTTTAAAATAGTCATCAGTGATACTTTAAGTGGTCCGCGGCTTAGTACCCCCTTTCCGACTAACCTTGTATAATTAATATTAGCAACAACAATTGGCACCTTCATAAATGAAAATATGTTTGGTTTTGGATTTCTTATGTGGAACACCTTCACAACACCGACAGTTTGATACACTATTTACATGCAATATTTTGTACATACGAATGAAATAGTTATTTATCCAAAACTGTTAGCAGCTAAAATTCAATCGACCTATACCTATATATAATAAATATGTACAGCAATCATTATTGTTACCAACGATACACGCAAGTAATCATGTTCATTCACAATTTACAATTCACAAACATCATGTTTACTATTTCACATACATTAACTAAGTACTTCAATACAAATGGAACTCTATATTGAATATTATTATAGTACTCGTTATAATAATTAGATGTTGCTATGACAGGACCCGGCGCGGCGCCGCATACATTTGCATAAAAACTATTGCTCGCGTTTTATAAAAGGTGTTAAACCAATTTTTCTTTCATACACGATTTCCATTATTCTGTCATTACCTTCGTGTTTTTATTTAATGGATTACCTAATTAAATAATAAGTAAGTGTTCAAGACATTTACATAGTAGCAATCGTTTAAACTCCTAATGCTAGCTTGGTTAAATTAAAACTGCTCTATTTATATCTACATTTCCGTGGAAACAATGTAAGAACTCAAACTTTGATGAGAAACACTTTCCCTACGCGCCAAAACGGTATCCGTACCAACAAAAACAATATATCGTTTAAGTTTCACCTTGAGACCAGCTTTGGCAGATTTTTCCTGAAATCTTTTATAGCGATGTCCGAGGTTCGGAGGTTTAGTATAACCTATCTCGTATATTTTTACGAGCTTACGTCAAACGACACGAAAGTTAAGATCAAGATTATTGGTAAGCAGACTGTTTTATCTCCTACATTCCGATTTAATCCACGAGTCACTGAGCACATGGCTCGTCTTACGGGGTCGTCTGAAATCTGATTACATCAAATACTATGGTTGCTTTAACACCAATTATTTACCATTATTAGCCCAGACCATTAATCTGCCACTGTACCAACTATAAATTAACGGATTTCCAAGAAATACCTCGAGTTATGTTCAGCGTCATAATTTGCTACGAAATACAGGCCTACGCTTTTCGTAGCATACAGCGAATGGGCGTAGGAATTTATCGCTACAAAACTTTTAGATTAGTTTTAAGCGAGTTTAATAAAGAGAATTATTATTGTTCTTACTTTTATCGTCCTGAACAATGGGAGATAATGCTTTTGTGTAAATTTTCTTCCTTATTCTCACACATTCTGCCGGACCGTAGCACTTGTCCATGACTAGAATATTTTTGGAGCTGTTACTGAGCATGGGCGTAACACACGACACACTAAAACAGCTACGCCGAGTTGTAAAAAGTCGGTTAAGTGAGTTGGGCTCTGCGGGTTTCGTACCTGTCCAAACTTTATTACACGGAATTAAAGTACCGCTATAATTTTCCTGTAATCTTTGTGCTACTTTAGAGTTTTCGCATAGAGGATATTTTCGGACGTAATACTTTCGTGATACTTATAATTTAAAATATTCTGTTTGCTTTTGTATCTTAGTTTACCTGTTCCCTTCTGAATACTAACCTTTCTGTTAGTTTGCTACATTAAGCAATTAAGGGGATGATGTCATAATCACAATGTGAAGTTGTTCGTCCAATTGGTAATTCCCCATACTTACTGCAAGAGAAGCGGTGGTCTATTCTTAACGGTGCAGTAATTTGTCAACTTAGCTTTTTGCAATCCACTGGTCCACGTAGGCGTCTCCCAAAATAACACAATTAAACTTCACTTAGACACAATAAATCTAAATCCTACTGTGACCTCTGCGAACAAATTCTTAGAATTTCGCGTTACGTTTATTAATAAACTTGTGACTCAGAATGGAATATAAGGGCGTAGAACGTAAGTCATACGCCCCTAATAGGTATTAATGAAATTGTTTCACACGAATTTCACTAACGAGAACATAAGTCTGAAGATTTAATGTTATAACATAACATTAGCATTGTCAACTTTATGTTTTACTTGAGGAAGGGAGATTACTTCCTCGGGCGTTTTTACGGGTAATGTAGATAAGACAGTGACGCTGTGGGGTAATGCTGCGCAGTAGCGAAGTGGGGTAAAATAACACAGTTATCATTCCGGTAGCAGTACTTGCAAGTAGCTCCGGCGTGAATTGTGCAGTGGGGACGCGTCAAGCTTTCAACGATTCTTTGTTTTCAGTTCAGTGGGGCTCTTTAAACTTGTTAACATACCACTCGAAATATAATGAGTATTATAATGTTCTTAACTTTTTAATACATATTAAAAAGTAAAATAAGTACTACAAACTTAGTTATCATGTGGTGAATTACCTACAGAATCACTAATTATCCATATTTATATAGGAACTTCGAGGCTAGGCCTTGTTCAAGGGTGAAAAATTATTGTGAAAGATCGAGATGTTTATATAACAAAATAACTTGTCGGTTTCATCTTTTGGTCTCAAATCTTGAGTATTTCGCTTAAATATGTCTAAAATAAACATTTGATACCGCACAATACAACCTACCATGCGCTTACGAAGCTGTATTGTAAACTTTAAGTTAGTTCCTTAACTAGCATCAACTTTACCTAACATTGTACGATATTGCAGATTTATTCGTGTAATTTGCTCCTTTTAAGGGGTGTTTAGACGCAGAGAATATGGAACGGAACTTGCAATGAAAGAATAGGTTCGCGGCTCAGCTCAGAGTGTCAAGATACGTTTAGACCAAAAGAAGATAAAGCTAGAATATAGAATTGAGCTAAAACTTTAATATTACTGTTCACCTGTAAAACACTATCATTTTAACCAAACTAACATCAAGCGGTACGTGTTTCTATCTTGTGTTGTACATTACCGTGTTTAATATTAACGGACAAACACAGAACATTGTCTTTTGAAAAAACCGCTTAATAAATGCATTCGACTCCGATAGAACGCTCAAAGCTAATGTTAAATTCTTGAGTAATAAAAAAGCGAGTGATCTTACAACATTGCACTTCGTTGGTACGAATGATTTCATACTAAACGAATATAAGAAGACTACGTTCTTGCTCTATGGATCGCGTGGTCTAAACGCACCTTTAAACGTATGTAGTGGAATTATCAGTGAGCATAGAGGACAGGATCTAAAGCGACGGTGTGCGTGTGCCGCCTCACACGTTTGGCAACGCCTTGCTGCCAGTCACGCGACGTGTCAGTCCAATTTTGTAAATGACCACTGTACAATGTTGTACCCTAATATGGGAACTTCTCTAATTTTATATACAACCTTAACACTCACTTCCGTCAATAAATACATGTCGTATATGTAAATTTACCACCTACTTTTAGTATTAGATAATCATACCGCAATAACAAACTATCTATTTTTCAAAATCACAAGTGATCCCATGTCTTGACTGCTAGTAATTAAATACAGGCCACTAATAAATCCTAGTAGAAAAAAGCTTTTTTATACGTTAAAAGAGTAAAATTATTTGCACCAATTTAATAAAATTAATACATTGAAACAAACCCGTTGGGAGCCGTCCATATTGCAGGCCACGCCCGCGGCCATTTGTTGAATTTATAACCATAATGCGGACTAGAGCGAAATAATGAGCCTTGTGTATTAAGTGTCCTGTAATGGCTTGCAAGCAGCGGAAACTGACACTTTAATTCCAACATCATTAATGAGAACGACTTTATTATTAGAGAACAATCAGACACAATAAGCTACAACTTCAGTTCATATAAAAATCGATAGCAAAAAACCTTTTATTTACATAGTACAAGTTAGCTAAATAAAAGTTTGTTTATAGAAGAAAAATATAGGTGGAATTATCATGACAAATTCGGACGAAGGGCGTGTTGTTTTAATTAAGACGAACCCTACTTTGTTTACAGATATCCACAACATTAAATTCAACACATACTTCATCATAATTTTTTCAGGTCGTTGTTTTTCAATGTCTTATATCGGTAAGTAATTTTCACCAAAATCCTCCCACGATTGACACATTTCCGGTGTCGCATTACCTACCTTTACACCAGCGAACCTTTTTCCGCGAAAATTGTAAAAATCAACCAAGGGATTTGTCTTACTGACGATTTAGCTACTGATATTGATGCGACTGAGAGTTGCAGTCTTAAAATATCAACGTGGGTAAATAATCAATAGTTATAAGTAAGCAATAACTAAGTAAACAGTTTAATTTTCAAAACTCCATTAAACTGCCTATCGGTTACAAGGAAGAAAAATCACTACGTAGCATAAAAGAAAGTAAACAAATGACGAACCAACAAATAAACTTAAAATAACGGGAACGTTTAACGGCGTTTTTAGTAAATGAAGATTCATAATAGCGGTCGACGGTTGATGAATCAGTGAGGACAAACCACGACATAGATTGATGTCTTCGCCGCTAAATAAGACAATCCTAAAAGTAACGACCTCGCATTTTTATTTCTGTATCACTTTGGAATAGATCGCTTGTACTTAAGGGACTCTAAAAACATTGATTAGTTAAAATTAATAGATCACGATAACGATTTCATTTAAATTTGACTATATTAATGTTTACAGACAAATATTTAATCGTATCACAATAATTAATCGTGTTTTTCCATCTGTTACTTTTATCGCAAGCGCAAACATTTATTATTCGACTGACATGTAGGTGGGTCATGTCGCCCGTATGCATACGGACAGATGGACAAAGATTGTCACTCACTGGACGAATTATGGAAGAAATAGCCGTCGGAAACCACCAGGCGTAAGTGTCATGACCACTGGGACATTTAAGTAGGAAAGAAATTGCTCGAAATACAAACCGTGGAAGAAACAAATGAACAAAATCTTTGCCCAAGGTTACACAACAGCCAAAAAGATAATTATTATTTCGTGGACAAATCAAAACTAACATATACACGGTAAATAATAAGAAAGATAATTAGCTTAATATAAATAAGAAGGTATTTCATATATACACGGACCTTACGGGGTGTTTTCTAAGCAAAAGTTTTTTGTTAAACCTTTCTCTGCACTGAAATTTATACTGTATCATGGATGCGTTTATAGACCCACATCTCACATACACAACACAATCAACAACTATCTGTAGGTAAGCCATACAATATATTTCACCGTGCGAAGCGTTTATTGTTAAAATATTTTGTGAACAAACTTATAGTTTTAGTAAATCCACCGCATAAATTTGTCTATGTTTCGCATCGTCTGATACCCGGTAGTTTGATAAATCATCATTATTTACTTCGGTAATATTTTACAATACATTATACTTATACCTACGTGCCGGGTATATGTACTTATTATTACCAAAGCTTTTACTACTGAGACAAAACAACTTTTCTACCATGTACGTAATCCTTTCTTCGATGTCAAACAGTAAAAAAATCCCCTCTAATTCTACAGTGCCGAAAAAAGTTTACGTAGACATTGTGGCCAGTGTTTCTGGTGTACCTTTTGACCAAACTTTACGAGTCGTAAGTTTTTACTGTCTTCTTCAGAAACGTTGAACAACAGAAATACGGCGGACACAATTAACCCTCGTGTAAAGTTTTGTTCGTGCTTCTATGTTATATTGTTCCTTTTTCATGTAATTGACACTTCACTTTGTATAGATACAAAGTTTACGATGTTGTGGTTTCATTTCTTTCTTGTAGCAACACTTTACCTCAAGAAACCTTACTAGAGAAAACGAAGGGTGCGTATGATTTTTACGTGGAACTATGCTTAGACTATAAAATTGTCTCGTAGTAGTCGTAGTTCAAGAACGTCAGGCTCACGCAAATGTTGGGTCGTCGTTATGTTCCGAACAATATGGTTGAGTTAAACGATGCTGGTTCATGCGTTAAACTCGTAAACGAGTGCCATCTGATGGAGTTAGCCAGATTTAATCTACTATTGCATTCATAATAAAATTAGTATTATTTATTCTTCAGGTCACTCATTATTTTTCCAGTCTTAAGAGAAGTGTTAACGTATTATGACTCATAATTTTAACCCATAAAATATATACTAATTAAATATTTGCAATTTTAATATCAGACAGTTTTGAAATGAGCAATTTTCACGTTCTTCCCGTATTAACAAGTACTTATCACTATATTAGGAAACCGAAATGCAATTTTAACTATTCAACCAATCGAATCATAAATATTGTTTTGATTTGTATCAGATTTTGACCTGCAAAGTGCAATCTCTCGAGATTGAAGGGCGAAACGTCGATGATGCTAAATTATTTCTTACAGATTAAGGATAGCAATCGCCTATATTCAATAGAAAATGTATTGGAAAGCGGTCTGTAGCAGTTAGCATACAGGTACGTTAGGTAGGTACAGCAAACGTGAAGAAATACATTCACAGTCGACACCTTATTAAAGTCGGTAACGGTCTAATAGTGCACGCTCATAAATTATCCCCCACTATTTTAACGACATGTATATTCAGCGCCCCACCGTTTTATGACTCATAATTTTAGCCCATAAAATATATGCTAATTATTTACAAATATAAGTTTAAAAAACACACGTTTTTTTATGATGAAATGCTTATAAAAAGTTATTAAACATTTAAAATATACGTTTAATATCCACATGCAGACTTCATGAATTATATGTCACCTAGATTTTTTTATATTATTTTAATTTCAGCAGCGTAAACTGGTTTAAACTCACAGTGCGATAAATTTTTAACAAGCGAATGAGATAAAATAATGACCATCCACGGTAACATTGTGTGCATAAGTGTGTAGTGAAACATTGGCATCGTGAGCAGAAGTGTATACAATGATGACCAGTTGATGTTGATAGAACCCGCAAGGTCTGCAAGATGGTGGCTAGAGGGAGAGGGCGGATGCTCTCCATCCTCTTCAGCGCGTTGTTGCTGGGAAGGGCTATTGCAGGTAAGTCGTCGTCACTTACATTAGTTTAGGACCGGCTGAGGCCAAAACTTGCCAAGCCAAGTAGTTCCTAAGGTGAATGGCTGGGTCTTTCGACATTAATATTATATTTTCAAGCTAACAAGGCGACTCTACATTTGTGACTAATGATATAAAGGAAGAAAATTTGGTGGTAATTATATATTAGAATACGTTATTTATGTGCCTCTTATCATGATTAAAAGCGACTCTCGATCGATTCATTAAACTGAATACTTACATTATCAGTGCTCTACTTCAGACCGGTTACTACAAATTTAAAACTGATAAAATATTGACTTCCATGCGACACGAGAAAGAATATCTAAAGCTGTGTCTCGTCGAGCTAAAAGCGAGAGAATCGCAAACCTTGCATAAGCCGAGCTCTTGTATCGATGGACGGCGAACTGTGTATTTTAAATATTAGCATAAGAAGGCGATTCAGCGAACGAAATTTAGCCGTCTACAAAGCCGATTCTATTATTCATTCCATTTACATTCGACAAGATTACTAAATTATGCTCAACTCTTGGAGACTCATCACACCTAAAATAATTATTTGTTCTATACCTGCGATTATACATAGTTGAAACATTCTACAAGTAACAGCTTTCCTTCCCTTTTTAACCGACTTCCAAAAAGGAGGAGGTTACTATGTTCGTCTGTATGTATTTTTTTTTTTTTTTTTGTGTATGTTCATCGATATTTTCGCCAATTGTGAACCGATTTTAATTATTCTTTTTTAATGGATAGGGCATACTTTGAAATTGATCCCATTTAAATTTGGTGAAGATCTGATGAAGAACTTCGGAGATAGACAATGGAACTCCTCAATGACGAACAGTACGCATATTGTGATGATGTGATTATGTTATGAGCAGCGTCTTTAGTAGGTCCAACCAAGTTTTAATTAAGGCCACTAAAATGAAAAAAATAAAAACTTTTTTACAAAAAATTTAAACCGACTTCAAAAAATAATAAAATAATTGCCATATAAAATTAACACTTTCAGAAGTCGGTGCCTTCAATTTGGTTCAGCGTGGATCAGCACCGATTTCTGAAACTGTTAATTTTATATGGCAATTATTGTATTCTTTTTTGAAGTCTGTTTAAATTTTTTGTAAAAAAGTTTTTATTCGTGTTTATCACAGCATTTTTAAAGGACAGTGATTCATTTGTAATATACAACATTTGTTTGTCTATACTAATATTATAAAGAGGAAAGATTTGTATTTTTATATGTAACGAATAAACTTAAAAACTACTGGACCGATTTCAAAAATTCTTTTGCCGTTAGAAAGCTACATTATTACTGAGTAACATAGGCTACGGCCGGAGCCGTGAGGACACAGCTAGTAATTAAATATTTATGTTCCTACATGACACGAATATAATATCGACGAACAACAACAAAAACTTTAACCTACAGATCTATAGATGCAGGATCCCTAATTTTATTAAGAACAATCAAACAAGCTAACTGTAGGGAACACTCTTAATTTTCAAAGGCAATCACAACATCGGAACCCTCGTAGATATGTACACTTAACATGGTTGGTACGTGACTGCGTGGTACAGTCACCTGCAAAAGAAATATACTCGTGTGAAAATCATGTAATTTTGTACAAAAATCATCATCATCACCAGCCTCGTCTTTTACCTAGTATATTTATAACCAGCTAATGATGTCTGTAAATTATTAATGTTCAAATCAATATTTTGTCGGAGCGACAGCCATCTGAACTCCGTAACTCCAGTAGGCACTATGGAACACCAGTATCCTAAGGTTACACTAGTTATCAGACTATTTGGCTTATACTTGACCGTAACGGCCTTCATAGGTATTTGTATGACAATCGAAACTGACAAAATGGTCACTAATCTCCAGACTGACCGCGACAAGCGTAGCTTAATCTCGCAGATGGATCGACCCCCGCGTTCGCCATTTGGCCACGGGCCCCTTAATGAAATTCGCATGTTTTTTTTTCAGTTGTTTTTTTTATTTTTTTCGCTTGTTCATCAGACATTTTATATAAAGGCACGAGTAAAAATAATTTGCAGGTGACTGTACAGCATTCAGGCTAACGAAGCATTAACACAAATAGTTAAAACGCCGAAACAAAGTCGAATTAATTTTCGCTAATTAGCCGCCGACGGTTAGCGAACTTAGCGAAGTTAGTTAAAGGTAGTAATCTGGAATGTTTTGGTTTATGTTACTGAAAAACCGATGGAAATACATTGTGGACAACGGCAATTTTTAATGATTTTTTTGGCCAGCTATCATAGTCAGATTTTTTATTTATATTCTGGTGGTATGGTTGCCGTGTTACGTGTACCAATGCTGTACAAACTGCAAAAGAAGAGCAAGCCTAATATCTTATTCGACCAAAATGGCCGTTTGGTTGGTTCCCGGCGAAGAATAAGAACAGGATACACCCCCCCCCCCCTCTTTTCTGTGTGTCGTAAAAGGCGAAAACGGCATGATGTCAAGCGGATAGACAGCAACATCTTTCTTTGTGCTAATATCAACATTCTGCGTTCAGAGCAATCCGTCTGTTAGGATTTCTTTACAGCGTCCATTAATTAGGTGGTCCTGTTACCGATGTTTAGAATAATTATTTTAACGCATGAGACGTGACTGTGTGCTCCAGGTAACTCTCCTTGTCTCGTGCAGTACAGATGCATACACTTTCTACCACTTTATTTCCGCAAGCAGTATGACTAATCGTTATCATACAAAGGACCAAATCACCCTTTTCAAAACATTTTAAGTTACTAGGAACAATACAACACTTGATAATAATAAAACGAATGACTAAACATTACCTCTCAACGCCCGTACAATAAATTCCAACATATTTTCAGCCAGCTATAGTTACCAAATATATTTAGTCTCCTCAAATGAATCATTAAACAGTGTTGAAGAAAGCAACGGGTGCCTCTGCAGATATAAATCAATCTGGAAGTGACATGCAACATAAAATACTGCTTAGCTAACAAGACTATGAATTAGGCGCGTAACATCTTAGTTGCCCAAAGTACCTTTGCAGGTGTGAAGATTTTCCTCATACGGTGCTCAAGAAAATTTTGGTGACTTTGTATTTCTTCTTCTTTTCGTATGGTTAGTAACTAACCTGATGTCAGAGTTTATGTCGCCCATGGGCCTCTGACTTGGCTTCACAAGCCGTCGAGAAATATCTCTCAGGCATCCCGGTTTCCTTACGATGTTTTCCTTCACCGTTTTTAAGTAAGTGATTATTATACGCACGTGAATCCGAAAGTCAGAGGTGCCTTGGGTTCGAACTCGAGACCTATAACTGGGCAGTCCGACAGTCACACCACTAGACTATCACTGGTATAATTTGTATATTATTCACTTACTTACTGCACGGCGCGCATTTTAGAATTAATAGTCTGCATCTGACAGACCTCTGCAATAAAATCAGACACGTAGAAAGTTACATAACTATACGCTTTGAAATAAAATGCATAAGTAGATCTTTCTCAAATACGTCATCGCTGTAGCTGTGCCAAAAATAGTGTTTCGTTCTTCAATAGGTGCCTAAAAGTTATTGGGTAGTATCAGTGTTTTTTTTAAATACATGTTGCATCTGTCGTCATAGTGAGAATACTTTTCTATAATTCTTTGGTAGAAGTCATTAAAGTTCCTTAGGACGTATCGCGCGTAAACTGCGACCTCGATCAGTTCACAAGCCTCCATTAAGTGTACTTAATTAACGTGTAAACTGATGAACTTTGTAATGGATTTTGTTTTAAAGCTCAATTAAGTATAGAAACTGTGCCTGAGTGATCAACGTCGGACTAAAAATTCTGTACTTATGCAAGATTGACAATATACTTGGTTGATGAATAAATATTTATTCATTTCCAGTTTGTAACATCGCTAATCATTACATTCGTTACCAATTACGAAATATTGATATTGTTTTTCATGTTCTCTTTCGTTATTGTCTAATCTCAATTTATTTGTTCTTGTTTAATTAGATAAATAAGAACAGCGAAGAATCGTGCACTGTTTATTTTTTATTGAAACCGATGGCCTAATGTGCGCCCTTGCGGCAATACAACCAATTAGTAGCAATCCTGTTAAACAATAATTCGTTAAAATTATCCTCAAAATTGCGTAGGTAAATAAAAATATTTAAATAGGACAAACGATACTTTGGTAGTAAGGAGTGAAGAGGGTTTTCCATTAGAAAACAACTCCTTACTTATTGCGCGACTACTTTCTTCCTAGCTTCTTCAGGCAATATTTTTTTCCTGCCTCTACGACGAAAGTCAACATGAGATAATGTTGGCTTCCGTCATACAGACACAAACAGAAGTCTCTGAGTACTTCCCACCACCGACTCGTAAGTCACAGAAAATTCTTATTTTATAACAGCATACACTAGTGTCTTCATGTGCTTTAAGTTTTCATACTACAAGCAAGGCACCAAAGTTCTGCGACATGTCTAATTTCGTCAGTAATAACTTCAAGTTTTAAATGTAGGAGGGTTACAGACTAGCAGTCGTCCGTTTTATGCTTATCCCACATGACACATGGAACTATCATTAGGAGACGAGTAAAACTTTAGAAAATATGTCAGCATGCGGTGGATATCAGACAAAGTGGGTTGGTGCAGACTCCGAAATTTGGTAGAAACTTTTCCGAAATACATATTGTATACGTTTACTTACGAAAAGTTCAGAAATAGTTATAATGGAGGTCGGGTTTTCTTGTAAGTATTTATTTTATCGTTTCTGGGTAATCAGTCACGATGTTGGAAACATAACATATCATTACGTCAGCACGAAACTATTTTTACTAGTGTTTGTAGGTGACTTCGTTCATTCATATGCTTTGTTTAACTTGTAAATAGGCATTCCTTTTACGCAATCGTTTAAACATCAATGAGATTATATAAAATGCAGTTGTTATTACCGTCCACAAAGAACATTACTCGTTTAAAAAATTAGGTAATGTGCATTTCTCACAATTATTAATATTTAATAACAATATGTTGCACACGTAGACACTACTATTTTATTTATACAAGTACGCTGGATTCTTCTTACTTATCCAGAATAAAACATACTAGATAGATAACAGCTTACAGTGACTTGGGTAGATATTTGCCTTGCGCGGATTATGTAAAGTGTAAATATTCTAATGCTCGTGGGTATGAATTACTGTGAATAGAAATAGTTTAAGCCCTAATACCTATACATTTTTACCCCCAATAACCAAACCAAAAATCTAACACAACATAATAATAAAGCGAAAAGTAATTTCCTCAGTAATCTGCTTTATTCCCCTCTAATGCTTGTATTGCATGCTATTTTAATGTAAATATCATAATATATTATATTGATAATGATTGTAAACTAGATTTTTTTTATCTTCAACCGATTTGTAATTATCCAATACCAAGCACTTATTCAGTTAACTGACACTTGATTGAGACCATCTCGGCGTATACTGCTACAGGATCATTTTAAGAGAGCTTTAATTGCCACTTCCGTCGTTAAAAGTTTATGATGCAATTTTATTTTGTAATTCTAATTAAAAAACCTAAACCGGGTCAGATACGTAAAAGATTTAACCAAAAATTTCCATGTGAAATTAATCACAGAAAGATTTTAGAAAAAAAATGCCTTTGTTGCTACTTTTATTGCAAGTAACTAAAGTTATACTTGGTGACACATAATCTATCTAATACCTTTAAACGAGCAATTCTTGTATATATATATAATCTGAATCTCGGAAACGGCTCCAACGATTTTCATGAAATTTAGTATGCAGGGGGTTTCGGGGGCGATAAATCGATCTAGCTAGGTTTTATTTTTTTTAAACGGCGATTTACCAAAAAATCCCGAGCGTAGCTCGGTTATCCAGATGCTATAACAATAATAAGGAAATATAACAATAATAAGGAAAAATAATAGCGTATGAGTTACTTTCTTTGGTAGCACCGTTCGTTACGTAAACTCATTCATTCGTAACTTGTAAGTTTGATGTGATACAGAAATAAGTTCGGCGCCGGAGAGATTCAAGATCCCATAAGAGCGCTTAAGGAAAGTGGCTCGCCCCTGTTTCACTTGGATATATTCAAGGGTTTCCTAACACTACATCTACATAATTTTATTGTACTTCCTTACGTATTGCGGATTTGTTAATCATATTGTGACATGATTATGTAGGCTTTACTTTTGTGTAACTTCGTCAAACAATGTTATGAAAAATTTAAAGCGAGCATCCTGAATGGCAAAAACTCGGATTTGTATTTAAGGCATAAAAAAAATATTTAGTCATTTTGATTTTTAATACAAATCCAGTCAATATTCAGATACAACACTATCGTACCCGTCTCTACGTCCCTAGAGAAAACTGAAAAGAAAACTTAGAGACAGACTGAAGTGAACTGGTGTCAATCTATCCATGTTGTTGCTAGTTCTTGTTATATATGTCAACCTAAGGTAGAATAAATTACGTATTGATACGTATAGGTACATCTGTAAAAAAATAACACGATTGAGCAAAGCCAGGGGTCGGTAACCTTTTGAGACTGAAGAGCTAAAAGTTGCAATTTACGAAATTTCAGTTTTTAAAAAACCACAAAAAATGTTTGTTTCTTAATTATAGTATTTGCTTATACACGATGTCCTGTAATTAATGAATAACCTTGAAATGGCGTTTAGCAAAAATCTTTAAAAAACACAAAACGGAAATACATTTAGATATAGTTACTATATCTATTTCTCATCAGTAGTCATTCAGTATATTTCAGTTACACTTTATTATAGTACTCAATTATGGATCGATTACACGATTTTAAGGGTTTTGATAGTAAAATAATTATTTTTTGCGTATGGTACTGGAGAGCCGCAACTTTACATCGAAAGAGCCGCAGGTTGCCGACCCCTGCAGCTAAGCTATATCGGGTTTGTTCTACTTAGTCTTTTCCCAACTATGTTGGGGCAACTTCCAGTCTAACCAGATACGGCTGAATACCGGTATTTTACACGGAGCTACTGCCATCAGACTCCGCAACCCAGTTACTGGGCAATGTCAAAATCCCAAGGTTAGAACGATCGTCAGACTTTCGGACTTCTGACTATCCGTAACGGCTGTCATGGGTATTCGTATGACATCCGGGATCGACTGTTTAACATGCGCTCCGAGGCACGGATGGGTCTCGATGTGTAACGAATGGTCACCCATCCACTAACAGATCATAGCAAGCGCAGCTTAACCTTGAAAATCATATGATCTGCGTGGTTTTTAATTAGCCACGAGCCCCTCAAGCTTTATCGGGTACCTTTGCAAAAAATAGGGAAAGTTATTAACCGCTAGATGCCCCATATTACCTACTATAATATTTTGAACACTGAACTACATTTTAAGAATCAAAAACATTGATAAAATTGTATTGACACGGACTGAACAAATATTTTTAACATACTAAAACATCCATAAATCCATTCTTGTGTCAGTCTAAAATATATTATGCTGTTATATCATAAAGTTATATTTTATTACCAATATGAATTTCTAGTTCAAACTATTTTCAATAACTTTAAGTTAAACGAAAGAGTTCGAATATTTATACTTAACCTTCAAGAAACTAGTAATTTATTAAGAAAACTTCCAAATAAAGTACTAATTTTCTTCTAGAATGATAAGAGTTATGTTGTTCTCGTAACTTACGATATTGTTGTGATATAATCATGATTTACAATCTTAACCCACGCTACGTAATGATATTAAAGTGGTAATTAATGCTAACTACTAAAATAAGGCAGGTGGTTGGGAGGCAAAGACGAAAATTAATTATGTTAATTATAACCCAATTTAAGATGTTAACAGTAGTTTTCATTATTATATCCCTATTAATATTATTATATTATGTGAAAGTGAGTTTGTCTGTCTGCTTGTTAAGTCTTAACGGTAAACTAAAGAACCAATTTTGATTGAATTTAACAGAGAGGACACTTGAAACAATGTAAAGGACTCGTGGCACTTTTGATACCGGAAAATTTTAAACAAGCTAGTTATAAAAAAATGTTTCTTATTATTTACTGCTGAATTGATCTAGTGACCTTTATTGGGCTCCGGAGCATTGAAGCCTTGATTCCAAAAAAATATTATCAATCATATCATTCCAATGACACCTTTCTCAGTTTGACTTCTTGGAGCTAATCTTTATTAGGTTTTTTTTTATTAGGAACTTTTAATAGCAGCCCGAGGTCTAGGATATCATGCGGTAAGCATTAGATACGCAGCATCTGACCTAATTCCGTCATCTGCAAACTGAGGTTGTGCTTATATCAGTAGCTAAGGTACTTTTGAAGCAACGTCGACTATTTCTAGGAATACAAGCGTGAATTTAAGTGTGGAAATAAATCTCGCTTCAAATCCCTAAAATGCTAGTCACGAAAATGTAATACGATAATCTTAAGACAGTATTAGTTAGTTATAAGTATTTGACGACATGTTTGGTGCAGTGGCTGAGCGATCGGCTTCTGCGCTACGGGTCGTGGGTTCGATTCCCGCAAGGAACAAATATTTGTATGGCCTACAGATAGTTGTTCCGGCTCTGGATGTTTATGCATGTGAAGATTTGTGTACCGCACCCGGGACACAGGACAAAAACCTAGAGTGGTGCAACGTTATAAAAAATAAAAGAAGTTGGCTTAACTATGTTGACATTTAAACCTGATCAGATGTTTCTATTATTGAACTGAAACTTTAGAAGCCTATGAAATGTTCTAAATAAATCTAAATGGACTTGACTATTTCTTTAAGAAGTAATTAATGATATTCTTTTTAAAGATGACCTAAGTATAAACATATCTAATAATATTTCTGAACTATAAGCTGCATTGACCAAAAATTTCACTATTTAGTCCTGCTATTGAACTGTGCAAGTAATATTGATTGCTTACCATCTCACACCATGTTGGTCCAAAAATCCAACTGACTGAACAATAGAGGCACAGAGGCACTGGTCTTTAGAAAGCGAACTGAATGGCGCGTAGGCGAGAGGGCTCAGATTGAATAGTATAAAGGACATTGTTCTACACACAGAAACCAAGTCACACGCTTTTTTATTACAATGAGTGATATACTTGAGGTTACGTTACATATTGTCATTTCTCAGCCACACACCACATATAATTGGTTTAATATCCACCTTGGTCTACCTTAATTTATGAAAGTAAGTCAGTATATTTAAACCCACGCAAACATGACCGTAGTGATTGTATCTCTGATTCAGGGCCTAAACCAACAAGCATCGTACATTGGTGAAATTACAGGCACATGCATAGGTATATAGTAAAGTAATATATCTATGGGCACATGGGCTTCCCAACTTTGACTCTACGGTTGGCATAACATCAAAACACTCTTGGTGTTTTAGGTATACCTAATTATATATGAGGCAGTAACCAATTTCCGTCAGGCGGGTCCCATAAATAAAAACTCGACAGCCTATCGTTAATTTTGTGGAAGATATTTTTTATAGGTACATATTTTCGAAAGTCTTAGAACAAAAATTTTTGTTTTTTAATTTATGTAAATAGTTATCAATTGCATGCTAGTGTATTTTTAAGAACCCTGTATGGTAGTAAAACTTACGTTATACCAGTCTACCCATAGTAGGTACACTGTGGTTGTACTATATTAGGTATATATCTACATATAGGCTTCAGTACCTACGTACTGAGGCCTATATGTGCATCGATGGATGACAGTAAGCTAAATGGATATACATAGATAGATCCCAAAACTCAAACACTAAACTTATTTTGAGCAAGATTTCTCTCTAATCTTTCTTTCCAACCAAATTTTGATGTACAAAAGATTCTACATTCTCAGGTGGTAACGAACGAACAAGTATAGATGTATATAAACAAAACTTTGTATAGAACATTGGATTTCGTTGAAATGTTGCCTATAGATTCTTTGTGACTGCGAAAGGCACATATATAGTTCTCAAGGGAAAGCAGAAAATCTAAACCGCTACACCTGCTACAGAAAAAAACTAGCTGTGCGTACGTTTAGAGACCTAAACACATTACATATTTACACTTTGTTAATGTAGAACATACGTATACATTTATAAAGTTTCTATCTTATGTACACAAATGTTGTATGTAGTGCACGTTCCTTGCTATACCACTTCCTCAATATGTTCCTTCGTTACCTCACGGACTACGGTATAGTGATTCCGTACCGGATTACCAATCAATTTGCCGCGACACGAAACGCTCCCCGGCGCCGCTCGAGTTCGTCACCGGATAGCGTTCACGATCACGCTCAGTTCAGTTTAGATAATAAAAGACAACGTACTAAAATAAAACAGAAACGAGAAAAGATATGTACGTTGTACTGAATTCTGTGAAACATCCAAATCGCTCTCCGAGACACTTCTGTTTCAATTCCTTGAAAGTGTCGGGCAAAAATTGTGTTAGGTTGGTAGGTGACGCGCTTACCTATGTACTATGTACCTACACACGTTTTAGAGATTGCCACAGCTTTACTGGGAATTCGACTATACCAGTTTCCTGTTGCCTTGGGCGCCGGAAACTGCTCGATATAGCGTAGCGCAGCAAGGGCCATCCGTTTATCAAATTAACAAAGATGTCAGGTCAGAGGTAGCCAAATCGAAAAGGAACTTACCGAGACTAATATTAATTATGGACTGATGAATTACGAGTACAAAATAGTGAAACAGTAGAACACTGATATCCAAATCATGACACAGGATCAGACATTAGGCAGGCATTACACTGTCACGCGTGACACTGTGATATAACAATTTTAAGCTTGTTGTGTGCGGGTTCTACTAACGAATCGTAGTTCGTAGTAACAATTGAGCGTTAAATACTTTACAACCATAACAGCATAATTGAGGAGGTAGGTAGGCCGCTTTCAAAATTGTAGGAGGAACGTAATAGGGACTCGCCGGGGCTAGGCGGCGCAGTTTAAACGCCTTCATTCGGCACCCTTTTGTCGCAGAGTAATATTTTATACATTGAACCCTTCATCAAGGAACGTGATGTAGTAGCATGTTATCCACACCACGGAGGCACTGCAGTTCCAGTTCTGTTTCTTTTAATATAATATTTACAATGTGGGCAAGAGTGAATGTAGTTTATAATAGTTTTTTTTTTCTAACAAAAGTGAACTGAAATGTGTTAAGGCTGCCTGTAGCCACATACGTTTGTAGGGACTACATAGGGAGTACATAGTTTAGAAATAAACACGCTCCTACATATTTCGCTACACGCACAGATTTACCTCGGTTAAACTTTACTCGAGCGGGAGCTATTAAGATGATAATTATGACCATGTTAGAAAAAAACAATAATTAATTAAACATTCACATTTAAGCTGTGCCGCCGAAAATATTAAGGAATTTATCTACTAGTACATATTCACAAACCAATTGCTTGCACTAATCCAAGCTGTTTCAATTTCTACAGTAGTTCTGAAAATCATTTATTCTTTTCAGCCTTTGCTAAAAAGGAAAGTAAAAACGCTATCTAGATTATTATTCAATATTTTTTTCAATTCTAAAAACAACTACTGTGCTCATTTTGTTTTGTAGTAGGTAATGTTATTACAGATGTAAAGATTCGGGTATTGGCGGACTACCCGACTAACTTTGGCTTCTCAACTCTGACTCGGCTCCACTAAAGATTTCCCTTTATAAAAGGCACATAGGCACAAATTTCTCAACCTTCTGAAATTAGGGGACATTTTCTCTATCCCATAAGAACTTATAATGCTCATAACAGGTCTTTTGCAGTAAGTGGCTAAAAATATAGTTAGACACATGCATGGCTTACTTACATTATTATCACAAAGTTATAAAGATCCTCCAAGTCGGGCAGTGTTATTGCGTTTTCCGTGTGGAATTCCTCAGTAGTAGCCTGGAGTTTTGATTTGTGCCCGGATGTCAATAGGCTCACCCCCTATTACATGGGACTTAAACCATAACGGCAAAATGAGGGTGTTACTATACACATCTGCCCAACCCTTCGGGAAATACAGGCGTGAAGTTATGTTATGTTAGTTATAAAGATTCGTTTTATTGTACGTTCAACTCAAGAGCTCTTTAATCCTTAAAAAAAAAACAGTTTGCTAAGGGTTCTGATCAAGTGAAAGAAGTTCCTGATGGAAGCTTTTGATATGATTAGTTGACATTTCTAGACGTCAACCAATTATATCAAAAGCTTCTTAAAGTTATAGTTGATAGATAGAAGTAGTAGAGTAGTTTGGGTAAATACGTTTTTTACGTTTTCGTACGGTGACATTTTTACCTATCAATATTCAATATACTTACAAACTTTTATATTCATCTTTCTCAGAACGTTAGGGAGAGTGTATATATTCCAATTTCTTATTTCACACGTGCTACATTATTTGCAGGTAAGCCGAACTTCAAAAATTCTGAAAACTCGACGGCCTTAAATAAACGTGTTTATTTTAAAGAAATGTATTGCTTTGCGATAAAATATTAAATGTATGTAACTATTTTATATATCACAGCAGTAGATAACTAGCGTAATAAAAGTTGTGGATATAACTAGGAACTAAAATAGTTTGTTTAAAAATTATAGTAGGTATTAACATTGTAGTAAATATTTGTCGGGGTAGTTATCGTTCAGAATCTTCCAACAGAAAAAAAAGACTTCCAAACGACAAATCGTGCGATGTTAAAATGCATGAAGCACATAGCTTTTGGTCCTAAAGGTTGCATAGTGCATGAACATGTTGAAGCCTACAAAGAAAATGGTTACTGCAATTTCCATCAGTTCGTTCCCTCAACTTTCGTGGTACCTCGCTACAAAAGGAGAAAAATTTCAGGGCGTGGTATACCTATGACGTTATTTATTCGTTAAACGTTTTTTTGCCAGCAGGGACTTCGCTTAAGACTGCAGTTTTATTCTAAACTAAACTATTCGGTTTGAATATGTTCGCCTGAAAAGTCAACATCTATAGATGTATTTCGTACCGGTCTTCGTTTTTTTTTAGAATTTCTCCTGTATCGTGGATTCATTTACAGGCATAAATCATCACATACACAAACACCTAGACCCGAAACAACTATCTGTAGGCCATACAAATATTTGTTCCGTGTGGGAATCGAACCCACAACCAGCAGCGCAGAAGCCAGTCGCTCAGCCACTGCACCAAACGTGTCGTCTTTTTCTAATCGTTTATAGAACATAGATATAGTGTTGAGATATACCATACCTTTATTAAATTATATTTTTACATCAAGTGATACTTCCCGATACCGATTAAATATAACGAAATAACATTTTGACATTTCGGCGAATCGTAACTGTTCGTAAATTGAAAAGACGTCTTCTGGGTAACGACTGAAAATAAATCTATTAATTCCAAAACCAGTTCTAAGAACCTCATACCAGAATCTATTGAAGCATCCATGAATTACTATCAACTTACATAAAAAACCTCTATATAACCATTAATGAGGTTAGGGCTGATCTTACCTATCAAAATATCATTTAGGTATTATTTTAGATCGCTGGTGTCTCCCTTCCATGGTCATCCGTTACTTAAGCCACAGTAGCACACCCTATAAATAGAATCATGTCCTGACTGATTAATCAACGAGGAACTGAAACCACTGAAACTACAAACATAACATTTTAGAGAATAAGCTTCTTTTCATAATGTTTAATGAGTTTCAAAGAAATAAAGATTTTCTCAATTTCACCCCTCTCTGGGTTTAAGTTTTCATGGCAACAAAATTATGGATGGGTTTATTAAATTAAAACGTAGTGGATACTTATAATTTCTTCGTGGAAAATATTTACGTGATTTCTCCGAATTGCACCCGGACGGAGTTTTAAATTCGAAACGCAGACTTAAAGCCAGCATGAAATATATATTGCAAATAATCGCGTCGATTCAATATAACTGGATCGATAAAACAACAAACGTACTGAGATATGAACGACAAATATTTATTGGGTCACATTGATGATCTGTTTCAAGAGGCTAGCACAGAATTGGTTCGGCCTTTTTATTTCAGACTCGCAATAACGAGGCGAACCAATGTTGTCCTATTTCGTATTCTGTTAGTGCACGGTTACGGAGTGGCATCTGAGAATGAAATTACTGGTTACATCGTATCTGACTTCGATAGGAAACTTCAGATTTGGATTCCAGTCATTTTTAGATTGTAATTCTTGATTTTGTTATGGTTTATTTTAAGTCTCTATAGCAGGTGAAATGAAATCTGTCGGTTGAGTGCAATATTTCGTTTCCACTGCGCAATTTTAATTGTGTGAGTGGACAAAATTATAATAAAGCTTTCGCGCTGTATTCGATGGACATTTAAAATTCTACGGTCATCTCTAACACAAAAAATTGCTTATCAGCAACATCATCTCGAGGAGGTCGTAAAATAAATTTCAAACACGTGTATCTAAGGTCGGAGCACCACCACCATTCACGTTGAAATAGACGTTAACATGTTATTCGATATATTCGGGATTCGGGTTAAACTCTTACTACGCGATTCACGATCTACTAGATGTGTAGAAAATTCTGTAGCTTGGTTTGGGCAATTGTACAATCAGATGATTACATTTACGTAGACCTTTTGGTATCTTTAGATTTTATTGAAAGATAAAAAACGATTACAAAAAAAAAGATATAAAAAGAACAACTCAGCCGTCCAACGCCATGGCATTAAATAGTAACCGTTCTTTACACATCGGGAACCTACCAATAATGGTGATTACTCATGACATTAATTTAATAAAAATTTCCAGGAATACCTAATAGAACCGAAAACCGAACCGAAAGTATTTCTATGGAAGTAGTATGGCATATTAAAACCGCTTCCATCCAATACCACATGGGAAACGTTTTCGAGAAACATAACATTAGATTCTAACACAATCGTTTCAGACGAAAGTCTAGATTAGAGAGAGTACGTAGATGCCTATAAATTATTAGGTACCTGCCTGGTTAGTGGTTACGGACTAAGGCAGCGCGCTGGAACTACAGCCTGCATCTCAATCGTCCATCTACGGAAATTTTTATGATACCACAACATTAAAATCTTGTTACATACACTCGTCTCCTTTGGCATGTGCTTGTATATGGATGTGAGAGCTCTATACCAAACTCAAAGAAAACCTGTGGAAGCATCCGAAATGTGGGATGGTGATTGTTTTTTAATTGAGAATTACTGGGAATGAGTTTAGTTGAATGAGATGAAATGAGTTAAAAAGAAGCATTACCGACTAAATAGCAAGACGGTCCCTTCCCCATAGAGGTACTATAGCTATTGTATGTACTGCTGCTGTCCATCTTCCGTGCATAATCCCTTACTACCCTTTATCACGTGGAAATCTAATTTTCAAACATTTGTAGACTTCATCTAATACACCGTAACTGCTATCATATTTACAAACAACAGAAAATTGACTTGATCAAATAACCACCACTCAGTCAGTACATTAACTACAAAACTGCAGGACAAACTTCTAACTAAAAGTCCATTAAAAACGAAACAATGACAAGGTAATTGATTGTGTGTGTAATAGTGCTTAGTGTACGTGATACAACGCGGCACGGCTCGCGTGACCGCCTGTCGATCGGAACAGCTTATCACAAAACGGAACCCCACCTTACCGACATCACCTACATAACCAGTTTTCAACACAACACCTGTATTTATAACCGCCAGAATGTCTTCATATAAATATTTAACCTTATCTCCTTTTTATTGACCCAACGACGTCTTATCTTTTGAATATCTGCTTCCAAACGTCCAATGATTTCGAGGTTTTCCCATTGGAATTTTGCCCTTCGAGATAAAATGTTTTTTTAGAGGAAAACTATGTATAACAAAGTTAATATACCTACTAAGAAGATATAAACTTATATTTACACATAAATTACGTTTAGAGTTCACGTAGTCGACTTTCTTAATATCTTCTCCAGGTAAACGACGACAGTTTATGCTCACCTCTCATTATACGATATTTCCGTACAATTAGAGATCAGCTTATACTGGAAATTTATAGCTTGGTTTGTCGTCGGGTGTACACTATCTCTCTTTATAAACAAATTTAAATTCATTACACACTCGTAGTTGAAATTTAATCATGTCCCCATTACATGCAAGTTACATCACATAAATACAAAACTTCTGCATTAAAAGCAACTGTAGTAATATATCATACAGACATTATACGTAATGAGTTTTCCAAGAAAACATCGAAGTAAATGCATCTTTATTGAGTGTAGTTAGTTGGAGTAGCGTCGGCAAGTTAAAATTAATGTGCTTACTATCAGAACCAGCCGCCGAACTGTTCTAATGGATATCGAACGGGTTGGCTGCGGCGGCTGGATACTTGACTTGAAACTTAGAGCAATGCGGCCACCGACGACCGGTAGCCGGGTTGACCTAAGACTCGAAATAATAAAAATCGCATGCGCTGCTGCTAATCGGGTCTTTGTGACAGTTTATATGCGGCGCGCACTCGAGCGATGGGCAAGGACACGATATGCGATCATACCGATACAGTGAACGCTTATAAGCAAGTGTATTATTTTTCTAACAAGCTAAACTATGACCTGTTCACGCTGACCCAACGGGTATTGTTAAACATTATACTTCAACCGTTAAATAAGTATTCAATATATATATATATATATATGAAAAGGAACATCAATTCCCAGTAAATCCCAATGTAGAAACATATGCTAATTTATAAAAATATACATAACGATTAGTTATTTTACAGTTTGTGGGTAATTTTTGATAGAAACGGTCTCACAAAAGTGCAAAATTAATATGAAAACTTTATAAAGAAGCCGAGCACATTTATATTTTATTACTGAAAAAAATAAATGCAGAACAAGTTACTACTTGTATGTACGAGGTACTAGTATGTAGTAGTACGTATTGTGCAGCGGTGTAGTTTGGTGGTGGTGGGTGCTGATGAGGTGCTGGTACGTGGGTGCCGGGAAGAATAAATAAAACGGCGCAGGAACTAGTATTCGTGTATATTGGGCGCGTGTCACAAGAAGAAAAGGGAAGTGGCAGTGTTGCCACAATTGTAATTCAATTTACATCTTTATTTTAATGTTGGTGTTGCAAGCTAATAATTTAAATATCCAACATGCTGCGGCCTCACAGAAATGGCTCTATTAAGTTAGACACTTAATTATGAAAAGTTATACAAATTTAAATTATGTTAACTCAAAGTTTAATCTATTTATACTACTATATAATAAAAAGTAGAGATTAAATGCTTTTACAAACATGTGACTTATTATTTAACAACATTTAGAAAAATATATAATAATAAAATGTCTTAGAACTATATATCATATTCTATTGGTAGTAGACAAATTTTGTTGATAGCCCGGGAATGAGTTTTCCCATTTGGGGTTCTAACCTCCACTGTCCTAATTTTACCATCATGTCCTGGAAACAATTTAACAATTCGTGCCATGGGCCATGACATAGAAGGTGTATTATCTTCTTTTAAGATAACTAAGTTGCCTAGTTTAACATTACATTTATTATCACGCCATTTAGGTCTATTTTGTAACAAGTTTAAATAATACTGATACCACTGTTTCCAAAAAGACTGTTTTAGAGAAGTACACAATTGCCAAAACTTAAGCCTATTTTGTGGAACGTTACAGACATTATTTTCAGGATACATTGACATAGCACTACCTATAATAAAGTGACCGGGTGTTAGATAACAATAATCATCACTGTTTGAAGATAAAGGTAAGAGCGGTCGAGAATTAAGCACTGCTTCAATTTCAATTAATACAGTATTAAGTTGTTCATAGGTTAAAACAGTTTTTTGCAGTATTCTTTTTAAATGAAACTTTGTGCTCTTTACCGCCGCTTCCCAGAGCCCTCCAAATGTAGGCGAGTAAGAAGGTATAAAGTGAAATTGTATCCCACGCTCGGCGGTAAAACTTTGAACCTGCATTTGGTGACTCTGAGAAGTGTGCAGTTTATAGAGCTCGACTAATTGGCTCCTTGCACATTTAAAGGTACTCGCATTATCACAGTGAATTTCGGTGGGCAACCCTCGTCTAGAGATAAATCTCCTCAAGCACGCAAGAAAGGTTTCCGTGGTCAGGTCTGACGCGAGTTCTAAGTGAACGGCTTTTGTCGCGAAACAAACATATACACAGATATACCCTTTACCCTTTAATGATCGTCTTACGCGAGAGAGTTTTACTTCAATTGGCCCAGCGAAATCCACGCCGACCTTCTCAAATGGGCGGCTGGTAGCTGTTACTCGTGCAGCTGGCAAGGAGCCCATTAGTTGCTTGGCCACTGAGGCCTTTTGTCTGAAACATACAATACATTTGTGAGTTATTTTCTTAACTTCTAATAATCCATTAACAATCCAAAACCTTTGGTTTAGATGCGACAGTAAAAGTTTAGGCCCTGCGTGCAGTAACCTTTCATGTTCACACCTTATAAGCAAGCTAGTAATGAAAGAGCCTTTGGGCAGTATGACAGGATGTTTTTGTGAATAAGCAATATCAGCATAATGTAGTCTACCCCCAACGCGCATAAGACCTTGGTTGTCGAGAAAGGGATGCAATTCGGATAGATTTCCTTTCAAGGTGGTATCATTGCTTAATGCTTTGATTTCAGTTTTAAAATATGTATTTTGTTCATGTTTAATTATAAGCATTAATGCATGGTCTAGTTCAGAACTTTGTAAAAATTTTGTATTTATTTTAACCTTATTCTTATTAGTATTGTTTAGGAATCGCAATATATAAGCTAACAGCCTTACTATTTTATTTATGTTAGAGTAATTATACAAGCGCTTGAACACATAATCAAGCGGATTAGGATTTTGGCACATCAAGTTGCTGGAAAGAGCTAAGCAGGGTTCCACTGCAAGCGAATCAGTGGTCGAGCTGTAAGCAGGAAAGTTGTACTCACTGTTTTGCAGAAACTTTGGACCATTCCACCAAATATCGCGGCTACTCAGCTCATTCGGATTGACACCTCTGCTAATGAGATCGGCAGGATTGTCATTTGTATTGACATAATGCCAACTGCATCCAGCTGTGTTTTGACGAATTACACTTACTCTGTTCGATATGTAAGCTTGAAGTTTTGTAAGCTCAGTATTTAGCCATGCTAGGACAATTTGAGAGTCGCTGAACAAACAAACATGCCTTATATTAATTT
Source organism: Amphipyra berbera (assembly GCA_910594945.2). Lineage (NCBI taxonomy): Eukaryota > Metazoa > Arthropoda > Insecta > Lepidoptera > Noctuidae > Amphipyra > Amphipyra berbera. The sequence continues at coordinate 10,886,822 of OU343126.1, read as the reverse complement.
TAACTCTGAGTGTATTGTGAGTCCTTAACATTAATTTCGATAGCAATAGTGCTGCATTCAGTTCAAGCCTTGGCACGGTCATGCCTTTCTTTTGGATAGGGTTGATTCGCGATTTGGAACAGAGTAGATGCAATTTTGTTGTACCTGATTTGTTTGCGAATCGCAGGTACACGCAGCATCCGTAGGCTGTCTTACTCGAAGCGTCTGCAAAGCCAATTAAGTCTGCAGAGTCTGCTTCTGAAAATTTAATGTTCCTATCTAATAGGATTGGCTGCATTGCAGCTAAATTATTGGTAAATTGAAACCATTCTTGCTGAACATCTGCAGGCGGACTGTCATTCCAGCCTGTGTTCAGTAGCCATAATTTTTGCATTATGGCCTTTGCTGTGACTACAATTGGGCTTACAAATCCCATTGGGTCATAGAATCTACCTATGTAACTAAGTATGCTCCTTTTTGTTACCCTATTTCTATTGAAGGGCTCTGGAGAAGAGATAATAAAATGATCATCCTTTACATTAATTTGAAGTCCTAAGGCTTTCATGTTATTATTATCCCTTTGTAATTCTAAACTATCAAAGTGTCTTTCGTTTAATGGTATATTGTTCAACACATTTTTATCATTTGATGCCCATTTATGAGTATGGAAACTACCTAAATTAAGCAAATCACGAAGTTGGTCTCTGGCAGTGATGGTTATTTCCAAATTATCATTGCAATAGATAATATCATCAACATAAAGATTATTTTTGATAATAGATGACGCTAGTGGATATGATTTTTCATATCTATTTGCTAGCTCATCTATACAGCGAGTTGCTAAATAACTTGAACTTTTCAAGCCATATGTGACCGTATCTAATCTAATACACTTGACCGGCTCATCAGGATTGTCCCTCCACAAAATATTTTGAAGGGTTGTGTATTGAGGATCTACTTTAATGTTTCTGAACATTCGCTTGATATCTGCAGTAAATGTATACCTACCCAAACGGAATAATAAAATTATATCAAATAAATCCTTTTGAACCACAGGCCCATTAAGTTGCAAATCATTCAAAGAAACTTTCTTGTTTGTTTTCATTGAACCATCAAAGACTGTTCGAAGCTTTGTGGTTTTACTATTATTATTAATAACTGCATGGTGTGGCAGAAAATACACTGCATGCTTATTTAAATTATACAGTTCTATATCTACATAATGACCATGACCAAGCTCTAGGTATTCGTGGATGAAATTTTTATATTGCATGAATAAATTAGGATTTGCATGCAATCTCTTTTCCAAATTTAGAAACCTTTTTAAAGCTAGGTGAAATGACTCACCAAGAGCATCGTTTACATCTGATAAAGGTAATTTTAAAGGCAGAGGAACCTCGAACTGATTATTAACTAATTTAACTGAGCTTTGAAATATGTGTTCACACAGCTCTTGCTCAGATGTTTGCTCAGTAAATATTTCTGGAACTTTTTCATTGGTCCAAAACTGGGCAAGTGTCTCATTGAGCCCTAATTCACATTTTAATACTACTTTATTACATGTCTGTGGAAATACCTTGGGTGGCAGATTCCCTCCTACAATGTGCCCGAAGTATGTGTTGAAGATGTGTAGTTGTGTGTTACTAGGCTGCTGCAATGGCAGAGCAGCATCCCGGGGCAGGGCTGAAGACTGCCTTGGCAGGTTGATGCTTGTGCACTGCTCGTTCGGTAACAGGGCCTGGAAAAACACATTAGCTCCTAATAACATGTGTATTTCGCTAGGTACATTAAATTGGTCATCTGCCAATGTAATGTTGGGTGGTATTATGACACTAGAGAAATCAAATTTATTCTGAGGTAATTTGCATGTTACTTCTTTTACCACATGACAAGTTACCATTGTTTTGAATGGTGATTTTAATGAATGAATTTCAATAGGAATGCTATATTTTACATTACTTTTTTCATTAGTGATTCCAATAATACAAGTGTTACTCTGCAAGGGCGTTAAACCTAATAGCTGAACAACTTTTGAAGTTATAAAAGAAACCTGAGATCCGCTGTCCAGTAACGCCTTGATGATGTATTCGGTGCCATGCCTTGCTACCACTTTTATTTTAATTGTAGGTAGAAGCACATTATTACTAATATTGCTAGACAAATTGACAGCTGGTGTGGTCTCACCTGAATTGCAGTGCAACAGAGTGTTGTGAGGCTTCTTGCACTCGGAGCACCGGAAGTGATACCTGCATTTGCCACCATGCATGCCTAAACAAATCACACATAGTTTTTGCTCTTTGGCGAACGTCAATCTATTGTTCGCTGGCAATAATTGAAATTTTTTACAATTATATAATTTATGTTCATTGTACTTACAGAAGATGCATGTTGCTCCTGCAGTGGCAATTGCCGCTACCTTGCTCGACTGTTGCTGCAAGTGACCCTGTCCGGCATTTTCCAGTGCCAGAGCGCGTTTCTCTATATATTGCAGGAAGTCTTCGAGCTTAGGTTTTACATCGGCATCCCGGTCTAGCTGATAAGCTCTTGCAGTAATACCATCTAGTTTACGGGAAAGAACACATAATAGAATTGCATCCCAGTATATGACATTCGAGTCAAGGTTTTTAATTGCAGCTAATTGTTGCCTAATAAATGAGACAAAATCCCTTAAGCTACTAGCTGTTGACTTAACAATGCAACTTAAATCTAAGATGTTACATATGTGATCATTTATAATCTTATACTTATTGTCATAGCGCTCTTTCAATAGTTTGCGAGCTTCAGTATAACTATCTGCGGTTAGACTTAAATTTTTTATTAAGTCATACGGTTCGCCCTTTAAATACGATCTCATATAATAAAACTTTTGAATATGGTCAAGCTTACTGTCATTGTGAATCAGTGAATCGAACAAATTAATAAATGGTACGTATTCTGTAAACTTACCATCAAATGTTTTTATGCAAATGGGTGGTAATTTTGTTTTATGTGTTATTACATCAGAATGTGTGGAGGAGCTTACATTTCTTTGGGACTTTATTTGCTCATTCAATGATGCTAAGATGTAATAATAATTATCTTCCATTTGCTCGACATTTTCTGTGTCAGCATTGTCGAGATAAAGGATATCTTTACATAAGGACTCATATTCAAGAAAAGCATTTGTGAGTCTGTCACGTTTGGTGACCAACTCATCAGAATTGATTTTACATAAATCTGAAGTTTTAACAAAATTACTTAATCTGGTTATCGTACCTTTGATGTAGCCACGTGAGGCGATTTTACGTTTTAGTTCGTCCATGTTTAGATTCTAGTATTACAAATAACAGATCACAACTTAAAACACAATTTTAAAATAATTTGATTGAGGACGCTGGACGAGTCGATACTTGATCGATCGAAAGCACAAAATGGTGGCACCGGAAGTTCGCGTCGATGCTTGTGGCGTCAGTTGCTGTCTCTCTTGCGCTCGTGCGTTAATATTTTATTTCTCTGTTGCGCACGCGGCTTCCGTCGCCCGCGCGTTCCAGGTACGAAAACTTCAAGTTGAATTAGAATTGCGATACGCGCCGTCTCGCTTCTTCTTGCGGAGCACCTTATAATTATGCTGTACTGCTGTCCTCTTTACACCTGCAGGGGTAGTTCCAGAACTACGATGGCCATATAACGATGGAATAAATAAAAAATAATTTTCTGCTGGGCTTTTTCTCCTGGAGGTTTTTGCTGGAGTCGTCGAATCGGCGAAGGCGATTATGTTGCGACGACCAGACCAAGATTGTTGTACACAATGTAATGCAGAGCCCGCTTGCCTTGCCCTCGCCAATCAAAATGGCTGTGACACGGCCGAGAAAAAATGCTTCCAAACCTCTTATTTCTTCCGCGGCACCGCTGTTCTCCGCGAAGGACCATGTGCAGCGGTGTAGTTTGGTGGTGGTGGGTGCTGATGAGGTGCTGGTACGTGGGTGCCGGGAAGAATAAATAAAACGGCGCAGGAACTAGTATTCGTGTATATTGGGCGCGTGTCACAAGAAGAAAAGGGAAGTGGCAGTGTTGCCACAATTGTAATTCAATTTACATCTTTATTTTAATGTTGGTGTTGCAAGCTAATAATTTAAATATCCAACACGTATGTACTTGTTGTATTATACGGAGTTACTCGTATTTACTAATACGAGTACCTACGTATAATAAAAATAATTTGAATAATATTATATAACACATCATTATGAAGAACATGAAACTCCTCAGAAAATTAGGAAAACTCTTATCTCATTTCTTCCATTCTTGATATGAATTTTTTTACGTCTCATGTAATGCCACTGCCGAATGAAGAGCGCCGGCACGCTAAGTATCTCTAGATTTTTGCATTAAGATCTCCCCAGTCGCAGTATCTTAGTTTTGCCAGTATTTTCAAACAGCGTCAATAGAAACGTTCAAGAAAATAATATTTTTACTAAAGGATCCGACAAAACCCAGTTCTACGATTTTACCTGGCGTATTACTCATGAAATAAACTATAATAACAATATCATAAATCGCGTAGCACCTTCCGCTACGCCGTAGACTTAGCCAGCGTAGCCAGTAATTTTATTGTAAGTGTACAAGTATTAGTAGCACTCGGTCGCGGCTCCAGTAATGAGCTTTTTGTTCTCATTCTGTCTACCCTCAACAACTGGAAGTATTTTGTTAGATGAAGGACCCTTACCATGAGCCAAATGACGCCTTTCGTTACGCTCTGTTATTTATAAGGAGACCTTTGGAGCCACCCGAATAAAGCATGAGTCAGTCTCATAAAGATTAGTCAGAATATCCCTGAAATTCTAATAAATAATTGAGGCTCCATTTTCATATTTCAATTATATTTATAGCAGGTGGTTTTTTTTTCACTGTTTCTGAAACACACGTATTACCTAAAAGCTCGTGCAGAATACTAAAATCAACACTGCTCACTCCTTCTTATCTTGGGTTTCTACTTACTTTAGACGCCAGCAGAGAATATTTTTGCGGTCGCTTGTCTCTCTAGCTTTTTATAGTGCCCAGATATCGTAACACGGCCTTAGAACTCTTTCAGAATGACTAAAATATATATTCGAAGTGAATGCTTTACCGATATCAGTTTTTTTGTCTGTAGATTAAAATCAAGTGACATGTATGTATGTAAAGATGATCTGATTTAGAGTAATTTATGATTCTTTGCTGGGGTTGTTTTAAGGTTTCGTAGCAAACAACTTGTTTTGGTATAACCGTCCGTCCGTATGTCACATCCCCTGTTTTCTTATTTTCCAACAATAAATTGCAATACATTAACTTGAATTTGTATTGTAAACTAAATGTACTCGTAATGCGACATAACAATACGTAGCAATAACTTATAGTTTAGGAACAGCAACATCGCACCTTCAGTAGAAATCAGGCGTCATTCACGGCCAAAGTTCGGCGTTGTTCGAACGATGTAATAACTCGGCATTACCACAAGAGACTCGGATTTGCATCTGAGCGATATTTGCTAAATCGTGTCTTGGGTTAACGCGCTTAAACTTGAGCAATTTGCGAGAGGACTGAGCACGAGAGCATTTACCACGGTCCTATATAGGTCACCTGAATGAAATATAGCACCCCACGACGTTCTACCACCCAAGTTTATCAATGTCGGGAAACTAATGAGTAACACTCAAGTTATCAAAGGGTAAACCCCAACGAGGTATTTCGGTAGACAAATTTAACTTCCGTGAAATACGCGGATAGGCCCGTGTCGAGGGTTGTAAACACTGGTAGTCGCTCCCATTCATTAATGTATATGTAAAACTAACAAAAAGTCATAAATAATCATAATGTCGCTAGTGGTTGGACACAACACGCAGATATTGTTTGCAACGTATGTATGCGCACATGTTGATTGGCACAAGTACGCTGCTACGAGAATATATGTAATATAATAATTAACACTAACTACTTGTTTTGTGTTTTCAGTTTCTATAAATGCACTAATGGAGTCTAACGTTGAAGTTACAAATCAAACTTTTGACAAATGTTAACTTTGTGGGGTAATAATATTTAGAATGAAATATCAAAGACTAAAAAATTAATTAAACATTGAACTGATAAAAGATTTTAACTGCTGCACGCTCTCGATTACACCTCGGTTGACCTACTTAGCTGACATTTATCAAACAAGTGACGACATTTTGTATTGCAACTAAAATAAACTTTCAACTGAAGCGTCCGCCCATTATTTGACGCGACGTTAGTTTACGAAAAACTGAATAGTTTCGTAACTCAGTTATTACTTTAGTTTTATACTAAAATCGTGTTGTTTCTGCTTTTATTTAGATTTTAAGAATACTACTTAAAAATCTGCTAATAGATTGACTTGATGGGCGGGGCAGGTGTACGCTCAAAATAGGGCTCTAGTTTTTAATTTCATTGTCCATTTTTCGTATTGTATCGAAACTGCAAAATCATTCAATGAGAATCTAATGCTCTTGTCAGAGAGCATTTGATTGAGCATCATGCATGACTCGAAATACCAAACGGAAATGTTGATGGAAGAAATATTCTGACCAGCTTAGATCTTGTCTAGTAAGCGAAAACATCCAGGACACAGAATAATAGACGCGAGAAGAATAGCAAAACAAAAAATATGGCGCCTCGCCTCTGATTTTCGCCGCTGACGTTAGGGACATAGGCATTATGTAAATATTGATATACAAGCCACACACAGTTGAGATGGCGGGAACTCTCATAGGAACGATCTTTGGACCAACATTTGTCACTCCGAAGACGAAAATAGAAAGCAATCGCTTTTAAATGTAATTATTGACGCCCCTAAGTAATCATTTATTTTAAATTAAATGAGGGGTTGCTGGCGTTTACACGCGTGTCTTTTTTTGTTTTGGTTGGTACGTAACTGCATAAAAGTAATATCAGAACTACAAAGAAGATTTATTGAAGAACACTAATTACATAACAATCACGTCTTTTTTTATTCATTCACATTATAACAGCTAATAAGTTAATTAAACTTAACTACCTAAAGTGGGCTTATACATAATGGTTAGCCAAATTTTTCCAAATTGTTTTATTTACGTTGCTAGAGGGAAAAAATAAAAGGAAGACGAAAACAAAACGTTTTACGCTTATCTTCCTGCGCATTTTGTAACCAGTCAAATTAGGGAAGTAAATTAGTACGATGTTTTTAACACTAGCAGCGCCTTCTTCAGTAAGTACCTACCTACAATTCTATCAAATTGCTGCTTTGATTAACCAAATTAGAAGAGAATAACTCTTTAACAAATCGCTTATTGTTTTCAGCAGTTCTGCATTCAACTGAACACAAACATCTTACAGAATATGATTTTATCTTTTCTTCTAAGTAAATTTTAACAAACGCTACATACGGCCAGGGTCCCAAACTTACAGTGACAATAGGGACCTAAAATGCTTTGTGTGAACATACACGTCCGTATTAGACAATTAGACGAGGGTGCTGCCATATACTCGTACATACATTAACACATAGAAGCGTATGTGCTTTTCCGGTCGTACAATATTACAGTGTGGCCAAGACGAACATTCTGTGTGCAAGATACTGCTCCCCCGGGACATCGCGCCGTACCTTCACCGCGTTATTTAAAGTGTAGCCCGCATGTTTGCACTTACGTAACTTTAATACGAGATGCATTTTTACTATACTGCACCAAATGTTCGACCCAATCAATACATGCAAATTTCTGAAATATCCGCGATCTCCTAGCTCCTTGTTATTATCACAAAAGTCAAAGTCAAAGTATTTATTTCAATGAGGCACATAAAAGGCATGATGGAAAGTAAAAATTTACAAAAAATAAATTGAATTGATTCTAGTCGCCCCTTCCAAAAGGTAGTTTCGTATGTAGAAGAATGGGCAATAAACTCCACCGTTACTCCTTTAAAATGTCTTACAATATTTTGTATAGGTACATTAATTTTATACAATCATATTATGTGAAGACGATGCACCTAGAATAAAATTACTATACCACAATAGGTAAAAAGAATTTAAAATGACTATGACTATTAATTATTGTTCTACCTACAACTTTTTTTAAATACTAACACAAGACTTTCATCTTCTCATACAAAATAACCGATTAAAATTTCGAGGGTGTATGGGTAGATTTTTGATGAATTTCCAAAGCTAGAACATAGAAAAATTGTACCTAAACTTAAATAAATAGCAGCCAAGATCATCTGAACATTTTTTCAATAATATTGTTACTGTTCCGTCTTCTCATTTTGATTTGAACGGTGTCACGTTACAATTAAATCAACAAAAGATGACTCAAATAACAGAAACTGCGGTAGCAGTATCGCACTCGAAACACGTCCTTCAGGTAAAAATAGATACTGGCACAACACCAAAAAAATTTAGCTATGAAATAAGATCATCATCTTCCTGCCCTGGTCCCAAGTTACTTGGGGTCGGCGCAATATGTTTTTCTCTTCCACTCTTCCCTGTCAGCCGTCTCATTATCATTTACTCCCTTATCTTTCATATCCTCCCTCACACAATCCATCCATCTTTTCTTAGGTCTCCCTCTCCCCCTCCATCCATCAACATTCATATTCATCACTCTCTTAGTCACATGTGTTTCATCCCTCCTCAGCACATGCCCATACCAAGACAAACGCTTTCCTTTCAACTTTTCTGTCACTGGTGCTTCAAACTTCCTTTATTATACTTATTTCTTACTTTATCCATTCGCGTCACTCCACACATCCATCTCAACATTCTCATCTCCGCTACGTGTAATCTTCTTTCATCCGTCTTCTTCACGGCCCAACACTCTGATCCGTACAGCACGACAGGTCTTATAATGGATTTGTAGATTTTGCCCTTCAGCTTGAGGGGCATCCGTTGGTCACAAGTTGTCCCTGTGACCTGTCGCCATTTCATCCAACCTGAGTTGATCCGATGTGTAACGTCTCGGTCAATTTCACCATCCCCTTGGACGAGTGACCCAAGGTACCGGAAGTCGGAGCAGACTGGTAAGGATATACCAGCGAGAGTAATAGGCATAGGACTGGAGAGACCGCCGAAATCGCAAAACATATACTGCGTTTTGCTTCTGCTCATTTTCAAGCCAACACTCTCCAGTCTTTGCCACCATTCCTCCATTTTTCTCTGGACCTCTAGGCCACTCTCGGCAACCAGCACAATGTCATCGGCATACAGCATACACCAAGGAGCCTCTTCCTGGATTTCCGACGTAAGAGCGTCTATTATCACCAGAAAGAGGTAAGGGCTGAGAATTGACCCTTGGTGCAAGCCAAGAAATAAGCTATGAAATAAGATAAAAAGTCGAAATTGGACAAAACGAAAAATTACACACACACACACATACTAAGTACGTATTATTGTAAAATCATTCTTCGCATGGATATAAACAAAAATACGATGGGCAGACAAATAATGTATTGTGTGTATCATGCAATAGCAACACTAGATTAGGACCAATTAACAGGCCCGATATTAAAAATGTCTTTATACTTAAAATAATTACTTAGTTAGTCAAAGTGGATTTCCACCTCTTAAATATTTCGTTCCGAAAGAGGGAGTGTTAATAAATTAACCGTGACATCAGTCTTTGACCCTCTTCGGAGTCCAAACCGTTTGAAAGAGTGACGGGTTAGCTTGACCTTGTGTTTATACCTAAAGTTTACATTAAGACAAGTAGATATTTTATACAACATCTACATTTGGAATTGAACGGACTCGTAAAACACATTTCGGCAATGTGGAATCGTTTGTTTTATACTGTTTTCTCATCTTTTGTAGTTTTATCTAGATAGGTCTTACATGTAGTTACTTCTTAGTAATGGAACAGAAATGTGTTCACGTCACGCACGCAATTTTGTGAACCGAAATTGTTGAACAAAAACAAAAGTTAATCATAATTCTTATCCTCCCCTAGTCCTAAAAAAACATTTTTATTAGTAAAATACTGTGGTAAATTTTAACAATAACATAGTAATAAGGACAGGAACTAGTTAGTAAAATTCAAAAATCTTAATAACTCATAATGTCACTACAGTAAATACAATATGACGTGAATATTTTTACACGGAACTGCGCGGTTCTGAATGTTGAGATAATGTTACTGCGACATAGAGCATAGACTATGCAAGCAGGCTACGTCACAATGTATCATAGCCACTCTGCGACAAGTGGACTCGATCACATTTCCAGACGAGCGAATACTTTGTTTTAGCATCTTCTATTTGTAACAGACTTTCTCTTACAAATATGATAAGTTATACAACATTTTTTTTTATTCTTCGGAAATTTGTAGATACGGCGATACCTGCCAGTTCAACGTTCAGAACCTAGACAAGCATTTCCAGAATGTCCAGAAATTGCTTTAATGCATGGTAGGGAATTTGAATAGGATTCCATGATAACCACAAAAAGGTCGGCTAGCTACAATTATATTTTCCTGTAACCATTAACTACACGAAGCCTGAGCTTTCACTAATGTTTATTTAAACACTTAAACCGACTTATCCGCTTACGAGCAGGACAAGCGCGGTTGTCCTGCTCGTAAGGAGACTGATATACTGTAGACGCTGTCGCAAGCAGCGTCGCCAAAACGCGCTCCTTAATACCTTAGGTACTACGGTTAATGTACGCAAAACAAAAAAAATGTGTGCGAAAGCTTCGCCTTTTACACGACATTCTTTATTTATGGACGTGCACGCTCGCCCCACTTTACGAATGGATGTTCAAATGAAAGCGACTTGCAAAAACATTTATGTAGTAAAATATGTTAAACCAGCCAACATTATAGCTCCCATACACGTCTTCATTAGCAATATATTATTAATCGACCTAAATAAAACAAAAAAATACACAGAGAAGTATTGATAGAAACCTTTTTTAAACTTAGATTTTGCCATCTACCTTCAGAAAAGACTTTTGTTTGTATTTTAACATGGGTGATTTGAAATCAGCAGCCTAAAATCCAACTACCTACGCAGTAACCATTAACATAATTATACCTAAGTTAAGCGAAATCAATCCATTATTCAGCATAGCAATACGATAGTGGACCTCAGTTCGTTATAGATAGAAAATCATCTTCAGTATATATTTAACAGCTGTTGATAATAAAAATATTTTTATACAAGGACAGTTGTTAAAATATCGGTTAATTCAGTTATCAATGTGCATAAACGAGTTTCATTCAAACTGATAGAATTATGAATGTCCGTGTTTAAAATAACGCAATCAATCTCTGTATAAACGCCTATGTTCACCATAATATCAAATCAAATTCCAATTTGGGTAAGCTGAGTTATGACGGATCAACCGGAAACGATTAATTTGATATGCTCTGACGCAATGATTAAGTGTCGTTCCGTGTCAATAAATATTAACACTTTGAATTTTAGTCTATAAATAACGTGAAAGGGAAAATTTATGTGTAATAATAGCATCGTTTGAATTAGAAGCCTGACCGGTAACACATAAAAAACTAGATCAAAAGTAGTAGTAGTTTCAGTAGCCCCAAATATCAAAATAATCGAAAAAAATTCACTTCGCCTCCTAGGGTCCCCAATCCTAGAAGAATCTTTTCCAAATTTCATCGAGGAAAAAATACAAAATTTTAGTGATATTTCGGAAAGGCTTTTCAAAATTAATATTCATTCGGCTTTTACTATTATACGATACTGTTGTTTTGAACCAAAATTTACGTATAGCCTCCGTTCTTCCCATTTATGGAAACATACATTACTCTTGGACAAAGTAGACAAAATTATACGTAACACATTAACGTCAATCCTTAACGTGGCTCTGGATGACCGAGCTTGGTTACAAGCCACACTTCCCATTCGTTTGGGTGGTCTCGGCGTCCGCAAAATTTCTAGTATTAGTTTACCGGCGTTCTTGTCCTCGGTCCACGGTACGGAGAAATTAACCAGGAAAATATTATCATCCTCACTGGTTGATTTTGAAGTACCATGCTTGACCGATGCTGTGAACGCCTGGAAAATGGCTTGTCCCAATACGGCGTTGCCCGTCAATCCATCTTCCCAGAGACAGTGGGACGAGCCGCTTTGCAGTTTGACACGGATAAACCTTTTGAATACGTCTGTCAATACTGCCGAGCGTGCTCGTCTTTTGGCTGCGGGCGAATGGGAGTCGGGACTTTGGCTTCAGGCACTTCCGTCAACATAGGCACTATGTTGGATGACGTAAGTTTCCGTTTCGCCACTTGCCTGCGCTTGGGCGCTCCATGTGTTGCTCCTCATCAGTGTCATTGTGGTGAAGCAGTCGACAGCCTCGGACACCATGGTCTGTCTTGCTGCAGGAGTGCAGGTCGCATAGCACGGCACGCCAATATTAACGACATTATCAGTCGTGCTCTTGCCACCGCCGGCGTGCCAGCTGTACTAGAACCGAATGGTTTGGCACGTGACGACGGGAAGAGACCAGATGGCATGTCGATATTGCCATGGAAGATGGGTAGGCCTTTGGTATGGGACGCAACTTGTTTCGACACCCTTGCTCCATCCCATCTTCCTAGCTCGGCGGGCTGTGCTGGCGCTGCCGCTGCGGATGCGGAGGCCCTCAAACGGCGCAAATATAGTAACCTCATTGGTTGCTATGACTTTGAGCCGTTTGGGGTCGAAACGCTCGGGCCATGGGGTCCGAGTACACATCTTTTCTTTAAAGAAATTGCCCAAAGGTTGGTCGACGCTTCGCGTGACCAGAGGGCTGGCTTATTCTTTGGCCAAAGAATAAGCGTTGCCATCCAGCGTGGCAACGCTGCCAGTCTTCTGGGCACGCTTCCGGATGACGGTGGTGAGGAGGAATATTTTGACGCCTAAGTGATATTTTTGAATAATTTGTATTTAATAATTTTGTTTATTGGTAGTTAGTTTTGACTTTAGATTTGTATGTTTGTAGTTTAGTTTTATATTGTATATATTAGGTTAAAATGTAAATGATAATTGTGTAAATAAATAATAGATAATTACTAATACTAATCTATACTAATATTATAAATAGGATAGATTTGTATTTTTGTATGTAACGAATAAACTTAAAAACTACTGGATCAAAAGGAGTTTTAAAGTCAGTAAATAATAATAAACCTAATTTTGTAGGAAATTTTAATCCTAGTCCATCCTCTAACAGTAAAATAAAGTACAAGAATAATAAAATAGACTGACTATAAACATTGAACTAAATTAAATTGCTTGCCATTGCCTACGAACTCGACAGTCGGCCATTAATTTCTCCTCTAAACTCGATTTTCCTGTTTGATTAGAAGTTCGACAAGGAATGAGTCTTATTTTATGCAATTATTGATGTCAAGTAAACGACAAATGTTAATAATACATATTTTTCAACACACTTGCTCATAAAGTGGCTCTTATTGGACCGCTTTTAGGTTCGTAATGTAGCTTATTGCGGACTAGTCCGGTAAAATGTACCACAGATTAATGATAAGTATATGTCTACGAATTTAACTTTACATTTTTTTTTGTTTAGCTAATCGTTTTTACGCCTTTAAAATAGTAAACTTTTTTTATTAAGAAAATAGAATAAATAAACTGTGTTAATTAAAATATCATAAATAAACATTTCATTTCATTAAATTATTTATTTTTGCCAGCATACTAACATTAATTAATGTAGGCGATGCATAAAATTATATTGTTTAATGTGTGACGATGGGCAACCGTCGCGCCACCCCGCGGCATTATTGTCACATTTGGTACTGTCATATTTTTTCAGTATTTTTTTTGCAACCATATTTTCTTTCGCTCGCCTATTTTCTACCATTCATTGCATCCTGCTATTTTCTTTATCCCTCGCTTACTTTTAATTTGTGTTATAAACACAAAAATAATCTGTTTTTTTTAATATTAGGCTGTTTACCCTCACCGGCTTTCACCTGCGCGCGCATAGCTAACTCAGCCACGGGCACCACAGACTAATTATATATATTTACAAAGAAATCCACGCGCTGTTTTTCACCAATTCTTTTATATTAAACAATTAAAGTCTGTTATTTTCCTCGCAAGTGTGTTAAAAAACGTCGTATGAAACGCGTGTGCATTGATCATTACACTCTCGACTCACTTATCGCACTCGCCTGCGGCTCGCGCGCACAATGCCGCCTCGACCGTAATGACCAACATAGCACACTTATATCATAATGTACTATTATGAACTTTTTATTTAAAATAAAAGTATTAAAGTTACTACTCAATAATACTTTGCATGTTGTACTGTTCGTAACTATTTAGATAATAATCACAATTTTCCGATCATTGCCTCGCAATCCAAAAAAATAATTCCTCTCATTTATAATATGTATTTATTTTGTTACAATTCTACCATATTTTATCGACATGCAATGGCATGAAAAATGAAAATTATTTCTTTGAACTTTCTACAAAATGTCCCAGAAGCAATTACGAGGGCAATAACATATTATTATTGACATGGGCGAATAATCATGCGGTCATATTATTATAATAATGGAACCCGGCACTTGGTTACCTATGCTACGAAGTAATCAGAATCGTATGTTGACAGTGTAAATTAACTTATTCTTTATGTAGGTTACAAAAGTTTACAAAACGAGTAGTATATTTTATTACCTAAAACCTCCATATGTTATTCTAATTGCTGCCCCACAGTAATTATTGTGTAAAACCACAGAAAATGGGGCATCTAAACAGTCCGGGGAAATTAATGATACAGTCGAATGGTCACATGCCAGGCCAAAATATATATTCGTGCTAAAATGATGTGCTGCTAAACAAAACCATGTCATTGCGTCACTCATGACACTTGCTTTAAAGCAGTCATCAGTTGTACTTTAGGAGGTCCTCGGACCAGAAACTGAGGGAACTGCCTCGTTGGTCTAGTGGTGACAAGCGCGACTGATGATCGTGAGGAGGTCCTGAGTTCGATCCCCAGGTCGAGCAATATCTTATTGGGTTTTTCCGTGTGGAATTCCTGCCCGGTTGATAGCAATAGGCTCGCCTTCTACTACATGGGACTTAACATAACGGCAAAAGGAGGGTATTACTATACAGGTACCTCTGCCCAACCCTTCGGGAAATACAGGCGTGATGTTATGCGGATTAGTACCCCCTTTCTGACTAACCTTGTACATAGAAATACATAAAACTACTTCTAGCTGATAGCAAATTATACAAGAGTTCTCTATTTACTCATTTGAGTGCGAAACCCACAAAAAACAAATAGGCTTGGCAAATGGCTGCACCATCCCAACGGACTATATAAAGCTTTTGGCGGCGTGCTTAGTAATGATGAAATGACACAGGACACATTAATTATTCCTGCACACTAATAGCTTGACCACGTAAAGCAGTTTGAAATCCCTTTTATGTTCCACACATGTGCCAAATATTGCTCTCTCGTATATCAGTGTTACTGTGTGATAATTGATCTATGTTCTCAAGTACTTGTCTAAGTTCGATATAATAACTTACGGGTAGCATCCTAAACTCCTAAATCAAATCTGTGCTTACATAAAAATGATATTGGGTCGATACGATCGAGTACAATCAGGAAGATTTACAGAATCTATAAGCAATCTTTACGTGGACTATAAAATTAACCAACTCTCATTAGCTTCAGTACCCCCACATAAGGGTAGCGTTACCCATCGTTGACCCCTGAATCTACCAACCGTAATATCTAATCTTTACGGTTGGTTTAATGAATAATCCAATTTTAACGAGCCCAAGTACGATTTTGAAATATTAGACTTCTATTTACTTTTTGATACACGGAATAAATGATAAAGGAAATGAACCCCTCTCACGCGTTCAAGCTTATTATTTATTGGGGAAAATAATTAATAAAATACGTGTTTCTGCGAACAGTGTTGATGTGTACTTTTGTACTCTGTTAAGGTTATGTTTATGGAACTGGATTAGAAGTATAAATATTTGATTTTAGAAAAAACGGTGTTGGGCACTATTATTTCCCCTGTATCGAGGGTGCGTTTACAGACAAATCCTTACATACACAAACACCCAGATCCGGAACAATTATCTATAGGTCATACAAATGCTTATTCCGTACTATCCGTGGCATCGAACCCGTGGCCCGTAGTGCAAATGCCGCTCGTTAAACCACTACGCCAAACCTTCGCAAACAAAATTAATCTTGCAACTTTTGTAGTTTTTCGGATCCACAAATATTTATAAATACTTAAATCTGTTCTGAATTATCATTTCCAAAAGTTTTAACCTTAAACCACTACGTTATAAGAATAAGGTTTTCAGGTATAAGTCTAGTCGAAGTTGGAAGTAATATGAAGTCTAAAGAACTAAGCAGTAAAAACTTTAACCCACCACTAGCGCGAAGCGAGCGTACCTCCTTGATTAAGGTTAGTATTTTGCGGTTAGCTCTCATACCACACTTACATATTTGATTGGCTACAAAAAGCTATAATGTTATGTGTACAGTATGAATTAAGTTTCCTCCATAGGTACACAAGGAACAGTCCGGTACGGTCGGTATGTTTGACTTGGGAGTCTATTCTGTTTGCTCAGTCCGCGCAATCAGCGCTGCGACTTGTGTGGATAAAACTATCCTGCGGGCTGCATCGCAGCACCACTGCGCTCTAATCGATGCAAATATAAAGCAGACAGTTCCTCATTTACATTGAGCTCGTTAAATTAAACGATGATCAAATTAACATGTACTCTCAAGTAGTGCTTCGTCGGTGATCCGCATAAGACGTTAGAGTTACGAATATAAAAATAGGGAAAGGCAGTACAACTTTTGTGAAGTTACCTATAGAGATGTAGATAGTAATTAAATACTCATTTTATATCGAGGTCATTCTAAGCGTTGTCTTACCTAGTACACGCCAAATTCTACCTTCGAACCAAGTTTTCCTCTAGCTACTAATTCCGTACAGTAACTTTGGCCCCAGTGTATGTACATTCTCGTGTAGTTTAGTTAAACTTGTCGACATGGTGTTTCGATAAATAATTCAGATACTATCTTTTTAGAAGCTTATGCCTAGTAAAATATTTATTACTACGAGGTCAATATCGCTGTTTAACACGCTGTCCACTCGATATTAATGTATAGTGAAATAAATGTATTGCACCTTTCATTCTACAAGAGTAATAATGTATACAGCCGGTATAAAATAATTTTAAACGTAATAAAATATTAATATGCCAATAGTAAATCCTGGAATGAAATATGTATGTTTAAAATCATAAAATTCATCTGTCACTACTGGGATTAACACCATTTTATGCATTCTCATTTTTTTTGGACTTATCATTCTCTTGTATCAGAAAAGTTGTGGAAAGGCAAATACCAAAATGTCAAAATTCGGTAGATACCTAATTAGATACGTATTTTTTAAGAAATTTACTCGTAACTTACTCCGTCTCCGTGTGCCCTTGACTAGGATCTAACACATCCTATATTCCCATAGGGTCACATAAGGATCGTATGTGCGACCAAGTGATTATAACTTATTACCTACGTCATCAATCACAAGCACAACTCTTATGGATATATTCTCGCCCGCAACATGAACAGCAGTATTTCAGAAATACTCATACAGCAGGAGTGTAAAGGACATTTTGTGATGTTTATTCAGAAAAGTGTTAGAATTATCGTGTCAATAATATATTGTACACTCAATAAAATATTATAAACGTATTAGAAACAAATACAAACATACAGGTTTTCTATTCATCAAGCTTACGGGACCCTGAAAATAAAATGGCGTTCGTTATAAAATATGAATAATGTTTTAG
Source organism: Amphipyra berbera (assembly GCA_910594945.2). NCBI lineage: Eukaryota > Metazoa > Arthropoda > Insecta > Lepidoptera > Noctuidae > Amphipyra > Amphipyra berbera. The sequence continues at coordinate 10,869,023 of OU343126.1, read as the reverse complement.
CAGAGTTTGCAAGCGTTAATTTGTCCCGATTCAACAAACATTTTTGAGACTTCATCAACTAGATTGCTTGCTGCAATAGCTTGCGAGAAAGCTGCAAGCATTGTTGCTTTTATGAATTATTCTTAATTAAAAAATTTAATGCAGCTCTGGTTAACGGTTAAATCTTTTTGGAATAGGTTCTATACAGTTACTATTATTTATATAAATATGCAAATATATATATTATTTATGCAAATACAATTTGGCGAAGTGGGGGTTCATTGATCAATCCAACACCCAGTGCGAGTGTGGTGCTCCTGTCCAGACTATGTCCCACTTGCTGGAGTGTCCCAAATGTCCATCCACCTGCACCCTTGATGATCTAATGAGCGCTACCGAAGCAGCAATTAATGTGGCCACCTACTGGGCGCAAGCACTATAATTTCTACAAAATGAAGTACTGTCGATACGAAAAGAAGAAGAAGACTATTATTTATTTATTTTTTTATTTTATTTTATATTTTCAGGAAAACTTACAACTATTCAGATTCAATAGTGACAATTTTAAATTTGATGTGGCCATTTACAAGTTTTCAGAAATACTTAAATGTTCATATAAAAAAAGACATATAAGCAGTAGCAGCACATTTCACAAATTGCGTAAAATATTTTAAACATTATTAAAAAAGTGATTGCACAGAGTTTTTTTAAGTGATGTCGTACTAGCAAAGTTAATATCGTCACCGGAAAGCCAATACTAGGTACTTAAGCGCCATTTTGGCTAAAATGAGTATATATTATATCTTTGGATTGGATTTTTTTTCTGCGTCGATTAGTTGGGATTTCGTATTTTATTCTACTATCTTACGAAATCCCAACTAATCGACGCAGAAAAAAAATCCAATCCAAAGATATAATATTATATAACTCATTTTAGCCAAAATGGCGCTTAAGTAGTATTGGCTTTCCGGTGACGAATTATCAATGTCAACTTCCTGGCTGGCCGCATTATACGCACGACACGCTCTGATCAAATACGATTTCTGCCTGTAAGTACTTCTTACCATCGGTGTGTGCAAAAGATGAAATTTTCTTAGAGAAGTGCAAGGTATACGTAGTCCTATTTTGTTCACTAGGTCCGGGATGTCAGCTGATCCATTCATGACTTTTCTTCGCTGGTAAAGAGGCAGAATATGATTTTTTTTACATCGCAGAGGATAACTCGGTATAAATACTTTTGAGCGGAATTGAATGTATCTCAAAAAAATCTTTAGAATGCTCTCCAAACGATCTAGATAAACATTGAAGTTTGGATTCCATATTTAAGAGCAATACTCAAGGTGACTACGAACGAAAGAGCAATACAATATTTGAATAGTCTTAATGTCCCTAAACTCTTTTGAGGCTCTAATGATAAAAACGAACGATTTAGAGGCCTTTTTGACTATGTTGTTAATGTGTATGTCAAAGATAAAGGACATGGCCAATTTCTGTATGGGCGTCGGCATAGTTATCGAATTTATTGTACACCAATGATTTTTTGTGTTTTATATTCGTGAATATTGGCACATTAAATTGCTATAAATAAAAAACTCACAGAACTTGTCATTACTACAGGCTAGACATAAATAGTTTCACTAAACCTTTAATCAGATCGCTGCCAATAAGTGTATAGAATTATAATGTAACATGTAATACATTTTTACAGGTTATCCTTATCTATATTTTTATAGTTTAATTACCAATTAACAAGGAAAACACAAAATAAAACACAGAGTAGGTATAAATAATTATTTATTTATTAGAGAAAACAAATAAAAATATTTTGTTAGCTTTTAATTACCTAGATAACTCAATATACATTACAGCGATGCAGAGTTAGTCTTCTGTTCATATTATAATCATTAATAAACTGTCCAAGACGATTAGGGTCATCATAAATCAGATTCAGTTTTTTCTACTCCAACTTCATACCTGGGGTTGAGCATTGGTTATCCAACGCGAAAGTGTTGTTTGATGGTGTGCAGACAGCGAGGATATGCGATGCCTCTGCAACCTTTGTATGGCTATTCCGCAGTTGATGCATGCACTTCATAATTATTCACAAAACAAATCCGAAACGCTATGCAAATCAGAGTCCAGTGTTAATAGCAAGGTAATTGAGTGGTAGAAGGTATCGGTCAGTAGATAAGCGGGGGTCAAATTGAGAAAATAATCGCAAAATTCAAACAGTAACGCAATGAAGAATCCGCAATGAAATGACATATGATATTACATTGACATTTGACATAGATAAAAATACACTGTCAAACAAGTAAACGAGTTCCGTTTTAAGTTTTTTTTTTTGTCTGAAATATTAAAAAGAAACTATCTTACGCATCAACATAAATTATAATAAGATAATTTTATTAAATGCAACAATTACCAATGAAGATAGTTTCGTATGAGTAAAATGTTCCTAATAAAAGCATTTGTCATCCATATCACACATGTTTACAAGTAGGTAGTAAGCGTGGTTTGGAACGTCCATTATTATTTTTTATCTTTCTCTATGATCCATTATGGCGGACGTTGACAAACGGAACTTTGAATTCATCTTGCATTACTTATTATTTTGTAATAAAAACTGACAAGTTCAGAGAGGCTAAAAACTACGTATTAATTCATTTTTCTATTTCTATTTTACAATATTATGTACTATGTATAAGTATATAGAATGTACTTTTTTGTCCATGTCCTTTAGAGTCAAAAGTTACTCCCAGATCCCGAACTTCATTCACTCTTGTTATTGGAATATTTAATAATTTATAACTAATGTTTAGAGGGTTTGGTTTTCGAGTAAAAGAACATATAGAGTAACGTATAACATTTAGAGACATTCAATTCCAGTCTATTAAAATTGCAGTAATGTTGAAAATTATTGAGGTCTTCCTGTAATAAAAGGGCATCTTCTATATTGGATACCTGCTTCATGATCTTCGTGTCGTCTGCATATAGCAATATCTTAGAGTGACGAAAACAGGAATTAATGTCGTTAATGAAGATATTGAACAGAAGAGGCCCCAACAATGAACCCTGGGGGACACCGGAAGGAATGCACATAGCTCTAGAGGAGTAACCATTCAGAACAACTGTTTGACATCTGTTCTCGACATACAACGTAAACCAGCGGTATAGGTTGCCTCTTATTCCCATCAAAAGAAGTTACTGGATTAAGATGATGTGATCAATTCGGTCAAAACATTTGCTGTAGTCGGTATATATAACATCGACTTGGGATCTCTGAGACATTGCCTCAGATAGGAAGTCACTGCAGATGATAAGATTGGATATTGTTGACCGACCCCTTAAGAAGCCATGCTGATGTTCGCCACAACTGAGTTTAAGTGCCGAGTAGACCTGTCTGTATACTATTTTCTCCAATACCTTAGCGAACACACATAGCTTAGAGATCGGTCTGTAACTTTCAACGTTCGTTTTTGCTCCTTTTTTATGAATCGGTGTTGTATATGCCAACTTCCAGATCGTTGGGAGAACACCAGAATCACGTGACCGTCTGAACAAAATCGTGAGCGGGACGGAGAGCCTTTTAGCACAGCTAACCACAAATACTGGTGAAATATTGTCCGGGCCCGCAGATTTATTTAAATCAAGTTGTTTCAACAGCTATAGAACTTCAGATTCAAGTATTTCTATGGAACTGATATCTGTTGAAATATTCTCGATGGGCTCACAAGGACTATGGGTAATTTGTGACGATTGACTGTCACCGGTACCCGTGTTCGTAAGAAAGTTGGTGTGAAAATAATCCCCAAACATACTGCATATCTCATCCCCATCATTCGAGAAAGTCGGATTCCAATATATCTTGAGTATCTTACCGCAGGTATGCGATCCGTGTGTAAATCCATATATTTTTCGTAAGGAAGTTGCACAGCTGAAACGTTCTCCCAGTTGACATCGATACACCTGGCACGGATTAATAACCTTCAATGTACAACACTAAAGAAAAGCCAGGTACAGTCACGTAGACACATATTTTATGTTGTTTTTCCTTATAAAACTGTCGCTGAGGTTCGTGGAATAAATGTTCGTCTTTTCATTCGTTCTGTTTCGTATTTTTGATTGATTGCGTCCTAATGTCGGATTAGTTAGATTTTTTATAAGCGTTTCTAAGAAAAGTTAAATGAATATTTCTATTTCTTATGCGTTATACGTATTGCAATTTCAGAAGAATTATAGAAACTAATTTAAAGAAAAAAACATTATTTATAATAGTATGTTACTATTATATTGAATACGCTTATTTATGCTTTTGATTAAATCACTTTTTGGATCTCATATTATAAATCATACGATGTATCTTCTCTTTGAAATTGAAGTTGTAATCTTGATCATGCGTTGAGATCAAATTGTACGAAATAGTTCATGTGATATCACATCTATACCTAATAGAAAATTTGAGGTTGTTTTTTAGTTTATTACTTATTTTGTGGATTTCTATTTTCTTTTTTATAACTTTATCAGATACAGGAAAACATACATTTATTGTTTAAGGAAAACTCCTTAAACAATAAATAAATGTGGAACACTGAGTTATGAATATATACTTACTTTTTTTTAAGTATAACTTTTTATAATCTTACTATTAATCTTTTAGTTACTCGATTTTTATTATCATAACGCTAGAATGAACGCTAGAGGTACAAGAAATCAAATCAACTTGTGTAGTTTTTTTTTTAGAACTTTATACATATAGGTATACAAACCAAGAGACAAAACCTTTCATGCTAGTATCGTCACGTTGAATTTTTTACACAAATCCTCTTACACGTCTAGATTAATACAAAAAAATACAGCGAAAAATATAGTTTTTAGAGGTGGATCATACATATTTTATGAGGGTTTGTATTACGTTTTATTTAACTGTCTGTGCTGTAATTCCCCAGGATTGTAGAGTAGTTAGGTACATATGACAAGGATTCTATTGTCTTATCATAAACGAATGGTAGGTGGTAGATGTCAGACCCAACTCCTGAAGGATACATTCAAAAGATTTGATAATTTCTTGCAACAAAATTTTACTTAATAGGTAAGGGTCCATCTGGAATAGTACTGCTTTCTAACGGTAACAGATTTTTTAATATAGGTCTAGTAGTTTCGGGTATTACTCATATTCATAATTATAAACAAACTTACAAACTCTGTTAATAATAATATAATATAGCGTTTCGGTGATCTCTTTGGGGAAACCAAAGGTTTTGTCTGTGCAATTATGGAAGAAGTTATGATGACGAACAACTACCGGAAATACATATATTGTGAAGGACCGCACGGTTGACATCTGTCGGGGATGCCACTGTCCCGGTGAATCCATTCGACATATTATTTCTGGTTGTTCTTGTCTTGCTAACGGCGAGTATTTGCACAGACACAACCTAGTGGCTAGGATTATACACCAGCAACTTGCTCTGAAATACAACATTGTGGACGCAGAGGTACCATACTATAAGTATGTGCCCGACCCAGTTCTTGAGAATGGTCATATCACATTGTAGGTACTGGGATCGATCTATCATCACCGACAGAACTATTGTTGCCAATAAGCCTGACAGTGGTGATAGATCGATCAGAGCGTCTCACAATGATTGTTGATATCACTGTCCCACATGACGACAACCTTGTGAAGCCAAGAAAGATAAAGAAATAAAGTAAGCACACGAGGTTATCGACATGTGGGAGGTTGACTCAGCAGTTGTTGTGCTGACAGTCATTACGGCCAATGGCTTAATAGCCAAGAGCGTCGACCAACATCTAATGAGGCTCTCGTTGGGCGGCTGGGTAAAGGGCCTGATACAGAAAGCGGTACTTCTGGACACGGCGCGTATTGTTAGGAAGTTCCTCTCTCTGAGGCCCTGAGCTTGGACCCTGTTCCCGATGCCGGTGGGCTACTATTTTTTATATTTTTAAATGTTCTTTTTATATTTTTATAGAAAGATTTAAAAATGTAAACAATACCTATGTATATAAAATGAATAAACGGAATATAGTATAGAAAGTACTCTTTATAAAATTATTTATGTTTAATATAGAATTATAGATATAATACGTTACTTTATTGTAAAAGAATATCAAATCTTGTCTGTATAGCACATACAATATAATATTACCATATCACAAGGTTATTCTAAAATCCCAAATGCCAAGCCCAATCCTTTCGGTTTGCACTTAGCTTTACGTTACAGCCATATCGAATCGGTCGAACATTACATAAAAAAGTGATTGATTTCCCAATGAGACACCGAAGAATTGGGCCTGAATGGTGTAATGGTGGCCCATTTCGGTGTCGTTTCGAGAAACGTTCCAATATACCTACATTTCGTAAAGCTGGGTACTCATATACGTCCCGTAACGTTACGAGCTTCCAGTGTGTCCATGACCACCGTAGCTGAAGCGGCAAAAACCAACATTCGTCGACATGCCGTGGGCGCGGCACAAGCCGCTTGCGAACCACAAACACACTACAATTAATAATGTACCTACAGCTCGCACATGAGCACCCGACTTAACGTTCGCGCTTACGTTACTGAAGCTGAACGCTCTGTTTTTTTTTACATTTTTTCTAATATATTAATTGCTGTCGAATAATATATGTGGCATCTGCTCCCGACGCGCTTGTTAATTGAATAGATTACATTGTTAAGAACCTCTTGAAAAGAAATCATTGAATTTATTTTGAACTGAAACGTTTTCATATTTCGGGATTTAAATTGTTACAACTTTTAATTATATTTCCATGAATATAAATTTATGGACATTTAACTTTTTGTTTATTTTTTCATTGGCCACAGCTAGGGTTGCCACCTTTTTTTGTTGCACTTAAAGTACATTGGTCATTATAGGTAAGAAAAAAAAAGTACACAGTATCAAAATAAAGTACAATTTATTTTTCTTTAATATTATGTTTAAAAACATATTTTTTATTGTTTTTTGCAGTTTGTATCAAATTAGTATCTCTACTAAACAATTGCACAGCATCTTTACAGTCTATATTTGAATTACGTTTCGGTCATTTCGTTTAACGAAAAAATACTTACGACTAAACTTTTCAAAATCCCAAAGAAATCAAATCATGCGAAATAAAGTATTTTCGTGTACTTTATTGTTCTCATAAAGTATAGAGTACAATTACCTGAAATAACGTACAATACTTTATCATAAAGTACGGGTGGCAACCCTAGCCACAGCCTTACCCGATCATTGTTTATTTATATTTATTATCTTCCGTTTATTCATCTATTTACATATTTTATACATTTTTAAATATTTCTATAAAAAATATAAATAAAACATTTAAAAATATAAAAAATAGTAGCCCACCGGCATCGGGAACAGGGTCCAAGCTACCGGTGGTCAGGGCCTCAGAGAGAGGAACTTCCTAACGATACGTGCCGTGTCCAGAAGTACCGCTTTCTGTATCAGGCCCTTGACCCAGCTGCCCAACGAGAGCCTCGTCAGATGTTGGTCGAGGCTCTTGGCTATTAAGCCATTGGCCGTCACGACTATCGGCACAGTGACTGCTGAGTCAACCTCCCACATGTCGACAACCTCGTGTGCCAAGTCTTGATATTTATTATTATTAACATAGTTTTGTAAGTACTTATATTATAATTTACCAAAATATGGATGTACCTTGTCCGAAATAAATTTGATTGATTGATTAACTAATCAGATTTCTATTTAATTTATGTTTAGTGGAAAGTAAATGAAGCGAGTAGGTACTAGGTGCCTATTATTTATCAATATGCACAAAATTTCAGGTCACATGACAAACAACAACATCCATCAACGTTTGAAATTTACTGTTGAAATTCGATCACCGCGGTCGACAATAATTATTGACAGATTTGTCCCAAATTATCGGACAGTTAAATAATAGTACTATTTATCAGAGGCGATGCTCCTAGTTTCCTTTAACTTTACTTGTCATGCACAGCACCCATGGGAAGAGAACATAAAACTACTCGTAACCCGCATCATAGGACAAAAAATATTCACACCAGGTACAACGTTTATAAACAGTGCGTTAAGTATAAAGTTTATGTTAGAACCTTCTGTGGGGCATTATGAATGATGTGAATTATAGTATTCAGTAGAAGTGGGCGATGAAGAATCGTGTTTTTTATCTGGTGAATATATAATGCACGCGGTCGACCCCGAGGCGTTTGCCGTACAAAAACATTTCACCCTTTTTCCCTGTTATCCTTCTTATTCAGTGTGTGCACTTCAGTTTACAGGTGTGCTCTCATGACGCTTTTCATTTTAAATGTTCTTTTGGGTATTTGCTAAGTTTAGTAGTATATCAATGGTATTTACTGGTAAGAGTTTGATATGCTTAGATGATCATCGCTATTTATCTTCGGGAGGTCCAGCAAAGCATTCGAAAGAGGTCATAGTCATAAAGGGAAAATAAGAGGTTTTTTATGTTGCAGTTATTGTCACAGTTTTCTATAAAATAAGTATCACAATAATGAGCAGGTAAAGCTTAAAAGCAGAGTTTATCCGAGCCTTCACACGTGTACATGGGATACATCCAGGCCGCGCCTGTTTGTGTAGTTCGCCGCTTCAATTTACCTCGCAAATCGTACGAGGCCAGTGCATAATATTGTCATCATTCGAACTTCAACAAACAAAATGTCAAGCCTCATTATTCGGTAAACCTGTGTTCCTCTCGAAACCATTACAAGGCTTAATAGCTCATAATTATAATGGGCGGTTAAGCTCGAATTACGCACGATTGTTCACCAATAAATTTGGGGGCCTTATACCTTTTTAGAAAATAGATGGCGCATAACGAGATCGTTTAACGAATGGCTCAGCCATTGTTGGGTTTCTGAAAATGAAATATGTATGAATTTTAAATGCACATACAGTAGAACGCCGGTTATCCGAACGCCCATTAACCGAATCGCCAATTATCCGAATCGGTCCTAAGCGTAATATAAAAAATTAAAACCAAGTACATAATTCGCACTGCTAGATTAATAGTGTATCAACTCAAAATGAAGCTTTTCTCAGAATCGACAGAAAACTGATTATTTACATCCTGTTATAGATTACAATTGAAGTGAATTAAATTAATTACGTGCGACGAAGATTTGTGTTTGTAAACGCACCCATGATACAGGAGAAATCCAAGTGTGGCGCAACGTTTTCAAAAAATAAAATAAAAGAGTTATCTCAAATTGATAAAATTTTGAGTTGATACAGTATTAATCTAGCAGTGTGATAAGTAATTTTTGTTTTGTTTTGTTGTAACAAGTTGGAACTCGCTGAGTCCAGATATATTTCAACTGTTATGGTTGAAAGCTACAGGCAAAACACTACATGTTTTACGTCGCGCGGTTCGTTTTTCTTTATTACCAGTCTATGTCGGATTATCCGAATTTTCGATTATCCGAATCGACCCCGGTCCCAATTAATTCGGATAATCGGCGTTCTACTGTATTTGAAATACAAATATATGAACTAATGACCCCGTGTTTAGTACCATAATTTTATATCTACCCTATTACGGTCAGAAGATATGTCTTACGTTTCACATCAATCAAATAAAGCGTTTTTTAATCTGTATTAAATAAACAAGCATCACTATCTCTGTGGTTTCGGTCAAATAATGCTTATAGTTGGCGACTCACTATAAGCAGACTGACTATAAGCGAAGTACTTACATACTGTACAAGTGAACAACGCATCGCACGCTCGTAACTTAATAGATACGCAGCTAATCGACCAACTATTTGCCACTACCCTTTTAAATTACGCTGTGTTAATGGAACCAATAAAACAGTGCCGCAGCCGCGCGCCGCTAACCATACTCATATCTTGCCACAGCCTAAACTATATCGCCAAAACAATATTATAGTTATAAAACATGAATTTGACATTATTCTAGTCCTAATAGTAACACGAATAGTCTTTGGACACGAACCATGTCTCGAGTGTATAAGTTTATATTAATTAAGTATATTGGAGTAGGAGGAGGTGAGGCTCGATAAGACCACGGTTGATAGGTATTAGGGAAACAAAAAATATGTTTAATGGAAAAAGGTCTGTGTCCCCAAGGGTTACCAGAGACACATAATAGTTTGAGGACACATTTGGAGCAGTGGCTGAGCGATTGGCTATCTGCGCTACGGGTCGCGGGTTCGGTACCCGCACGGAACAAATATTGGTATGGCCTACCGAATGTTGTTCCGGGTCTGGGTGTTTGTGCATGTGAAGATTTGTGTCTGTAAATGCACACAGGATGGAAGAGAAATAATAGGGTGGGATAAGATTAAAAAAATTTGTAGTTGTAGTCCTTCAGATAGCTGATGTCGTTATTCAGGGGGTAAGCTTATTTCTATTTACTATGCACAATTCCAAACCCAACACTTTGCCCAACCCGAGAATGGAACCCTCGCGCTCCGCAGTCAACCATTAGTCACTAGAGCAATAGTAAGCTGTCCTGACAAACAAGATTACAAGAAAGAAGGCGTTTTAATATTAGGTGAATTATGCTACTGCTATTAAAATATCGTTAATTTACAAAGTCCTTGTCAACGACTGAATGTTTTACGATTATTGTACTTCCTTCAAAATTATGAGGTCAAAGAAATAATATCTTGTTATAATTTTATAAATATGTATTAAAACATGCCTTTCATAAAAATTACTGTAAAAATAGACTTTTTAGATACAGGATAGGTTTCATTGTATCTTTTTCTTGGATGTGGCTGTTTGATGAACTTAAATTATTTAAAAGATGATATTTGTTATAATTATAACAAATTCACATGTCAGTCAAGGTAACAAGGTATTTACAAGAATTGTAGTATTCACTGTCATCATGCCCCTTTAAGCATCCGGACCTACAAACTGGTACAGTTGCAATTTTTAATTTTGGTTAAGGTTGAAAAAAGGTATTTTAGCTTTAGTCTTATCAATGAGATAACCATAACCAAATTCGGTCTTGCATAAATTTTCATATTTTTGTAAGTAATAAGTTTACCCCAACCTCCCTAAATATGGCGGGTGAACCTCACATTCATAAGTTTATGTACGTAATCATTCATCATCGTTATTAAATAGGTAGGTACCTACAAATAAAAATAAAAAACACAACTACTGATAGCTAGAAAAAAAGCAATATAGATACCGAATGGTATTCATTAATAATTATGTGGCGCGAATGAGACATGGCTAGAGAGATTCTAGAGAGAATACGTGACCAGACGCAAATAGCGTGGGAAGCCTCGATAAAATCGCACAGGCCACTATATACAACTGCATACATTAAAATACAATGCAGTTTGTTTTTGTACCCAGCGAAATTTGAACCACTAGGCTGAAAATAACAAATTCAATCAACCGCATTTAAATGAAGTACATTATAATAATCTGGATCTATGACTTAATTTAAAAAAAGTGTTTTTAGTACCCACACTTCCGTTATAATAATAACAGATTTTCGGAGATGGAAGTAAATTAAGAAAAAATCCAATTGCTACTAAAAATTCAAGTATGTCAATACGAAACCTTTAAAACACGAAAAGTAATCGAATAAAATAATTCAGGTGTATCCCTTTACATATTCAAAGCCCTCAAGGGGTCGTTAAAGCTTACTTATACAAGATTGAAAACTGCTTGACCCGCTACAGAATGTGACCGCACTTGTGAAATGGAAAAAATAATGAATGCTTAAATTTTTGGAGATGCTCCAGTTCATTTTATATAAGTAGCTCTCTGAACGCTGAAGTTCCGACGTTCCGTTTTCCAGTTCAAGTTGAGGTTATCTAGACACCAAGAAACCATTTCGACTTGAGTGAGGTTTATGACAAGTGACACGGTGCGTATTTTACATTAAATCTTAATATTCTTAGGGATAGTACCTACATAACATTATATTATTTACAACACTTGAAACAATCTATATTTTATCAGTAGCATATAATATAATTATGTCTTGGCTATGTTATAAATAAATAACTTAGTAATTCTGATCATTTCACTTAGCACTTAGCACATTTTCAATTAGCAGATATCGTAAAAATGCGTTGCTTGAATATGCTAAATAAGCATATTCAAGCAAGTCTTTTTAAAATATCATCCGTCTTTTTTTGCGTGTGCAAAATAGCAAAAAATCCTCTACTCACACAAACTCACATGCACCAAGGTAATCAACGCTGCCCTTATTTCTAATTATATCACTAGACCAACAAAATTATACGAGCGGAATTAATTTATTATATTAACTCTAGTTAGGTAAGAGTATTTTATAAGCCGTATTTATGTATATATTTGATATTAACAATATCAAATGACCGGTCATTTATATTGAGGAATAAAATTGCCTGATATAAACGATTACTTTTCCTAGGATTATTATAATGTTGCTTAAATATTAGTGGATATCTAAATGTCACAATCGTTTCCAAGCTATAAAGAAACTATTCCCTCTCTTAATGTGGATGACGTTCACCACAGGGCACTCAATGAATAGGCAGCGGTATCTGCTAGTAGCTGTATTCAGAATATCATACTGATACCACCTATCTGCCAACCGATAATCGCGATTTCCCCTCGACATCATTAATCCATGTTGGAGGACCATATTCAACAGTAGAGATTTCCGAACTTATTATCTGTGTAGTGATACTGCAGCAATCCACGATGTCAAATCCCATTATTAATTTAACTGTACTAGGTACTCCTAAGAAACATAATGCTGCATAAGCCAAAGAGTTACACAAGCACGCAATAAGTTCTTTGCTTGGAACTCCTTCACTCACTCTCTGGTGAAAACTTTAATAACAATCAGGACGGAGTTTCCTCGCATTGTGTTCATAAAGTCTGCATCAACACACAAGATATTTGCATCAAAAACAGATACAATCCGTGTAGGGACGTCTCAGAATATAGGTCGAGTGTACCGCGCCTTAGCTACTACACCGACCTAGGAAATAAATGTACTAGATACTCTTGTTACTTTTTATTGTTTTTTAAGTGTGACGGAACTGTTGCTCACCTTGGGGTCCAGCGGTAATCTCTGCCTCTATAAGTGACACACCTCCGTAAGTCACGTCCACCACCTACGACTTGCACTACGTGTCATTGCAATGCGCTGTCGCCCAAAGACAAAGCTGAAAACTCTCATTTTATGTCTGTAATTTTACCGGCACTCATACCCTTCAAACGGAAACAGAGCAATGTTAGCGGCAAAAATTGGATGGTGCTAGTATTTCCCCGGAGAAACTCCTTCATAGTGAGTTCTACCAGGTACTACTAATTTACTTTTAATGTAAAAGGTTATTCGGTTATGGCAAACGTCACGCTCGTTCAATAAAGCAGTCGTTGAGGAGACTAATATTCAGTGGTACCTAATGAATCTTTTAGGGCCAAATTCTCAAACACTACTCAATTTCAAGTCGCCGTTATTAAGTAGTGACAACATGAGATTTAACGGCACCTTATATAAAATTGGGTAGCGTTTGAGAACTTGACCATAATTCAATTATGACCAATGAGCTTTGGTTCAAATCTATGAAATAATAATAGCTCTAAAAATACAACTAAATGGCTCTTTATATAAATTCCGGATGAACAAGGCCGACCTGTAATGGACGAAATTTAAATATATGTTTGTATATCAAGATCCAAGGACCGAAAATGCAGAGAAAAAATAAGAGAAAATCTAATTTCACAAGCAAATCATTGTTCCTAAGTGTGGCACAAACGGACACAAGCGTGAATACGTGAGGTGAGAGAAAAAGGAGAGATCAAGTACGAGTGTAAATAAATTAAGACCTTAGCTCCCTCGCAACATTATTTATACGTAGGTCCTCCCTCACCTGCACACAGTTGCGAAATCCATCAGAGATAATGGTTCGACACAGCTAATCAATTTCTTTTTTTTAAATATCGGAGTGTGTAAAATATGTTTGTATTTGTATACGCGGTCTAGCCCAAAAACATTCTCGGAAAAAAGGTTTACTCTCTGGAAGGGACATGCCCCTTATGACTCTCTTGGGCATCGTCTAAGATCTGTAGCCACCTGTTTTTTTTACATCTTTTTTTATTGTCATTGCGTCCAATGGGTATCTATAAAAAGAATGTTGTTATTTCTTGTGCATGCAATCTTGTAAGTAAAAATAATTTTAGTTGTATTAGGTATCCTCGTAGCTATAACTCTATCAATTTGGGTGGTCCGCGGTACGTATATGCCTGTAACCTGGTGGCGAGAGACATTGATCTTTAAATTATAAATGAGTGTTGCGAAATGGGTCGAATCAAATGTACGTGTGATACGAGCATGTATAGGATGTGTTTCTTTTGCCCGGGAGAGGTTGAAGGAAAGCGCATTTAACACAACCTGCTGGGGATTCTTTATCCATCTACTTAGTATATGATTCTTTTAAATGTAAAGTCTACCATTTTTTGCCCCCTAAAGTTTAACTGTAACGATGACTTAAAAGAAAAATAAGGTACGAAAATATATAATAGGTATCTTAATTTAGAAGTAAAAAAACTCTAATGGATATTGAAGGCCCATCATACTGCCCTAATTAATTGATCTACTTTATGAAAGCGGTTATTTTAACGTAAAGTAGGTTACTCTGACAAAAAGGTTTTATTTCAGGAAAATATCTAGTCTCGTTTTAAAATAACCTTTGTAGCATTACATTAATGGCACCTTTTATTTTTGAATAGGTTTGTATTATAACCTTTAAGTACATTTTTCACGAAAGTATTTTTTAAGTTGCTCGAAAACAACAAATTACACTTTTAATGAAACCAGAAAGGTTTACGATTGTGCCGAGTTTTATTGTATAGAATATTAAATCCATGTGCTCTGAACCGAGAGCCTTAATAATTCATTAGAGAAAAACCTCCGGCCATTGTGTTTATAAGCATACCTTTGCCTATGAATAATTTGTGTCAACGACATTAAACAGTCTCGTAAAAAAATAAACAATATCATGTTGAACCTATCATTAAAACAAAGCAGGACCTAACTTTTTATACACGAATAAAATTCGCGGTAGAAATAAATTTATATCAAACAAAATCATTCTCCATTACCTAAATGTACCTACGAGTTCAAAAACGTACCTAATAACTTTACGTAGAGTTTAGAACATTCACTGAACATTTTATCTGAAAATTCACTACTTGGATCTGATTCTAACTTATACTACAGAACTACCGATTTATAAATTTGATAGAGCGCCGTAACGCTATACCTCGCCCCTGAAGGTAGCATTTCATCAAATCTAAGTACATTATTGTCAACTCATGCAAACATAAACGCGATAAGCCACTCATTTGTTGAAATCACGTCTAGACAATGAAGAATGCTGTTTCATGGACGATAGTAGAGTAGATATTCAAATTGTTCTACCGTTGTGTTCGAACTTAAAGAAATCGTGGCACACGGCCGTTTAGGTTAATAACGAACTTGTGTCGTTTAGTTTTACGAGAGTTTAGAACTTGCATTATATTTCCATATTAAGTTACACTCGCTAACTTCGGCTGATTGGATGTTTTGCATGGGATATAAATTTGAGTATAGGAAAAATAAACTACGCACGTCGGTATCCTTGATTTAAAATTTCAATCTGCCAAGACAATTATCACATAATTATTCTGTTAACAAAAGTGCAGGCATCTGTATACAAAACCCGCCAAGAATCGTTTCATGATGAAAAATAACATCTGTTTTTATTGGAATAAGCTCTTAAAGTACTTTCTCTCTATGAACACTTGATTTGGGACACCCTATAATTTAATACGGCCACAGTACGACATAAGCTGACTTAGCAGAAAGCTGGAAGCGGTAACACAAGTTACTAATGTTGGATTATAGGATAGTGAGAACACGACACATGTCCGGACGACACTAGCCACCAATTTATCACTGTCTTGTGTACGTTCACGACGTTTGTCACTAAATATATTACAAATAAACGTGTACGGGACCATTTTGACAACATTCTATAATTCATATTTCTAGTTTCACTTGTGCAATTAATGTGCACACGTCAATAACGCTGAAACACTGAAGAGAATTTTATTTTATTCTGAAACAATGAAAATGTTTGATGAAATATACACGTATTGGTCACTCAACTTCATAATGGTTAAAATATTTTATATGAAAAAAAAAGAGCAAGTATTAAATAGTAAGCGCTGACAACTTTTATTAGACATTTACGACGACGTTAAGTTAACATGACGTTAATCCTCAAATGGGTTCCCAAACTTGTCGTAATTTCAATTGCTCTAGTAGACAATGGCCTTTGTAAGACACTTTAATGTAGATTGATGAATTACTAACTACTTTGCCGTATCACTTCTGTACGAATGTAGCAATGGTTGTTTAAAATGCGCTGGCGTAAGCTACTGTGGATAACTGAGCTGAAACGCATTCAGATTATAGAAGGAATACTTTAGTAGGTGTTATCAAACGATCTATAAATCTTAACGAATCTTAAGTGAGTTATACAATTAAAGTTTATGCCTATTATTAACATTTTCCATGAATAAATCTTCAATCAAGAAGTTTATCGGTTGTAAATAGAAGTTTCGTTGAGTAGCATTGCCGCCGTTTATAGTCTCAATCGAGGAGAAAAATAAGATTCTATTATACTTTTTTTATTATCTTTTAGAACTAGGAATAAACTTCTCAAAAAACATAATATTATAAAAGATTTAAAAATGTGTATTATGCATCATTTCATTAAAATCATTGTTTTTAATATTTGATTACAATTACGCGCGTACCACCAGCGAGGCTTGTCGTAATTGAAGATTATCCGGATTTCAGCGCCATTCTGCGTAACTCAAATAGTCTCTAAAAATTGTATATAGAGACTCTCTATATACCATTTGTTTTCGTACACTAATAATACATTTTAGAAGTAGACTCACAGCAGTTTAAAGTCTGTACCTTTGCTGAGCATGAACCTTCCAATGAAAGTTTACAGGAGATATTACTATTATCATCATCACGCTTGGCAAATGGATTATTTATCGCAGTATGGTGGATCAGCAGACAGCGAGATACGGCTCTCATTTTTTTAACATAATGCCTTAATCACTTTAAACGACACCCAGAGAAAGAGAGGGCGGAGTCTAGAACTATTACTGCTAAAACTGCCGTTTCGCTTCAGAATAAGTTGCGATAGCAAAGCTCGCTATATTAAGCTGTGAAGTGGTGTCAACGATCCAGTTGTCTCGATATTATCAGATATGTTTATTTCTGCCAAGCTTTTATACTGTTTATAAGATTATTATCGTTGTTGTCACGTTCTGAGCATTTGGTTAGCACTTCTGCGTATCATGGTTCGTGGGTTGGTATAATATTATCATATCTATATTGCTGGTTTGCTTTATTTAGAATGTGCGTGTAATGTTACCCCTCATTGTTTTCCTCAGTCAGTTAACGAGGCAATTTTATGTACTTACGTCGTCTGTTAGAACCATAAATCTCTACAAATTAACCTTAACTGTTAGTAATAATAACGCGACTGAGAATACTAACAGTCACTGCAAATTGTTCAAAATTGTTCAAACACATCCAAAGATAATATTTAAATTAATATTATGTGACACATCTGCATAATGTGTACCTAAGTCATGTGTGTCATACATAGAAACAAAACTAACTTTACATTGTAACAAAAATATAGACCTTTTATTTATAGACTAATAGTGCTAGATATCATAAAGAAGAAAAATAGGGCTCTCTTTCATAGTTTCCACTGTCACATAGTAGACGTTCATGAAAAGTTATTGTAATTATGTCAGCTTCCGACTTACGACCACATACGACCTTTTACGTTCGTTTAGAACCATATACGTACACCTTTATAACTATGAAGAAGAAGAAGAGCCTTAAGCATTTAGGTCTTTTTGCATTTCGTGTATTCTACACCTAAAAGTTACTCGTATTATGAGACTTTACGACCCCAAAGTAAAGTGCCTAATCGTGTTAATACCTATTATAAACGCGCTTTGCCTGTAAACTCGTTATGATTAATAATTTCATTAGGTAAGGACGGAGATGAATCGTGGGCATTCAAATAAAATATTCTCAGTGAGGTTTGTTATTTTTGTCCACTAATGGAGACTAGCTATTAGAAACAACCTCTTGAAAATGTGGAGCGCTGACTAAGCGCGTTTAATAGCGACTGACAGTGCTAAAGCTTAATATCTATTCTGAAAATTCACGCGCTATGGCAAAATGGACAATATCTTGTTACTGCTAGTTTTATGCTAATTAAAAAACACACGCCTAATTTATCGTAGGTTGTTAGGTACTGCTATTTTTCCAAGGTCTGGCTATTTATATTAGCATTACTGCTTCTGTACACGAATAAGTCTAGTCTGAGTTGAAAATGTCTTCCATTAAAAAATTTGATTCTCATTTCGAATTCTGTTATTAAATTGATTAGACAATTTCTACTATTCTAATTTTGTACCGTGGCGTACCAACTAAAAGTTGCAATGTAGCGGTGAAAATCATAAAACGTGCAAACCATAAAACTGACGGAAATGGTTTATAGCACGCAAGAAGGATGCGAGCTATTTCATGGAGCTTTTCCATTTCACTTGATTGCACATTATATTTCATCGTCATTTTTTCCCTTGTTCAGATTAAGGACATTGTTGTAAGCTATTGCGTAAAAGGTTAGGTACAAGACTTACGCATACACAATACCTACGGTATTATAAAAAATAAATATTGCATCTAAACCAATAGGTACAGATTACAAAAATCTACAACAAGTAGGTACATAGCGTTTAGTCGGATATTCATAATCCTGAATTTAGCAAGCTAGGGCGGTTGCTATTACTACATTAACCACCAACCACACAAAAACAGCAAGTATAAAACGTGTTTTCATGAACCTTGAGTTTACGGAGGCGCACCCGAGAATATCAGTAACAAAGACACATTTTTCTAACACCAAACAACTAGGTACCTAGAACTTTACATCTAAGTGAAAAGAGTTCAAAATACAATGGCCACAAAACGTGGGAAATGGCATGGTTTCCTTAGATCGTGGGAACAGAAAGGAGCCGACGCAATTTCTGAAAAACGTGACAAAGGTCATAAAAAAGGACAGTGTTGTGCCTGTGACGGGTGCGTGCACGAAGCGCGTGGAATTACCTCTACAATGCTCACCTATATTTTAGCAGTATGTTGCATGTTTTGATCAGACAAAGGAAACTCCAAAGCGAGTCTGTGAATTTTTACTGCGTATTATTAATATTTAAAACCGACAACAAAACGACTTTTGGGGTTTAACTTAATGTCCTAATTAAATATATACGTACATTTTATATTGATATTAAGATAAGTTCAAAAAATTTGGAAACAAGTCACACTGAATATGATGTCATAAATATTCAAATTCTAACATTACTTATAAGCGTAAATTACTTTCGGGCCCATATTATAACACGTAATATTTTTTATACAATTACCTTACTCAGCCTAAACAAACTGAGTAATAGGCAGTGATATTGCTTGTATTTTTTCCAGTACGTGGTCACACGGAGGTGCGAGTGGAGTTACAAATGGAGCGGTGGGCGGCGCGCGGCGGCTCTGTCCGGCTCCGCTGCGTGCACGACGTGCCGCCCCATCTCCTTGACAAAGTGGTCTTCCTCCGGCACGGCACCAAAATCTTCCAGTACATTAGGGACCGGAAACCGCCTTATAGAAACTTTACTACGCCCGGAGCCGTGCTCAACGTAAGTGAATAATGCACATTTTCCAACGATCATGTTAGCTATAACAGGGGCGCTCTCAGCGGTTGAATAACTCCGAATAAAATTGTTATTTCGCTTTCTTAAGATGTGTAATTTAAAACTAGGAGTATTATTGCTTTTGTGTAGGAAAGTTTTCATACAACAAATCCATACGTCAGAGCGCTTTAATGCTTGTTCTATTTCGTAGAACTAGTTACCCTTTTACTTGAATACTGAATAATAAAGATATACAATATCACATGACCATGCATCCTTCATCGCTCTCACTTATCATTGCTCAACGTCGTCGTTCGGTTGTCGCGACGCCACATCTCTCAGGAGCTGTGCAGCGAGTGGGCCGTAATGCATATTTATGACATTACCTGATGTAACGCAACTCGCGCTCGATCTACAAAGCTTCCACTCAGTTACAATAATGAACACACTTGCACCGCAGCGTGCATTTTGCATGAACGACGCGGAGCCAGCTCATACATAGGTACCTAATAATAAACTAGCCGTTCGCCTAATTAATCGATTGGGTGCTACGTCAATTTTGTTAACGGATTGTATCTAGGTAGGTATATAGAAATTAGTCGTGATTTCGCTACTCTAATATTTATATTGTTAGGAAGCTAAAGCGGTTTTACTGTAGCACCAATACCTATTTGATTTTGGCCTTAGACCTTATAGACCTCTCCCAAAAAAAGGAGATATTGTCCGTAGTCATTGTGCTGGGCTTGTCACGTGGTCACTCCGTTACCAGTGTTTTGGCACTGCAGGTTACGCTGCTGCCCGATAAAATCCTCACCGGATTTCATCGACCACGCAAGTAATCATGTAAAGTTGACGTTTAAAAAGATGAGGATGTTGTGCACACCGCCATCCATCCCTGCAAACACCTTCTAAATACTAATATGTAAAGTTAAATTTAAATATATTAAGGTCATGGCACATTATACCGGCACCGCAACGGCACCGCTCCAAACCAGCAATTAACTTGTCATTCAATTTAGAGCATTAAATCGTGTGTATTATAATATATTTCATAATGTCAATATGAAAAAGCCAACGGCGGGCAGTGAGCGCACTTGCCGCTACCATACAACTCGACTCGCAGCCCGCGTGCTGCAAGCGAGCGGACCATGTGCTTACAGCACGCCGACCGCATGCTTACTACGCACCGACTCCGAGTCGCCAGCGAAACAACGTCATTGCGCCGTCGCCTGCGCACCACCGTCGCCTCTCGCGCCTCACTGCATCTTCTTTCCAGTCTCAAATCAGATTTTGAGACAGTGGATACGCTTTGCTACGGCTCTAACATGAATAAAGAAAAACTAATAGAGGAAGTACGAAGATATCCGTTTCAGCGCACGGACTGCGAGCTTGCACCTCGCGGGCGCGCGCGGGCTCCGAGCTTGCACCTTGCGGACGACGCGTAGTTAGCGCGCTGGCAGCTAGCCGTAGCGTAAATTCGAGGCGACGCCGTGCTGCAGCTGTGCAGTTGCGGTGCCGGTATAATGTGCTATAACCTTTAGGCTCAAGTTCGTGAATGTTAACACCGACTTTTGTTTTAAACAATAGGTAATATTTAACACTACAACATTAACCCGACAGGAAAGCTATGAAAAAACTACATACTACGCTACTGGGTACCTTTATAATTACCACGTTGAAACTCTTTTCACGTGAAATTTTGTTCAAAAAGTTCTTACCTTACCCGTTGCACTATTATTTAACACACTTGGCAACTTAATTAATTAGTTTATGCAAGTTTCAGACTAACAAATGGGTACTTTGAGCTAGATACGTGTTGAACTCTACATAAGTACGTATATTCAAAACAATGGTTATTTTTGTTCTAAACTGTTACTGCGGTTTGTATGAAAATTTATTTGTGCTACGAGTTTGTCTGCAAAATATTTTTACGTAGAAACAAAGCTGTTCAACTCTGCTATACTTCTTAGAGGAAAGAAACGTTACATTATTATGGAAGACGACGGGGAGAATTACAAAAGCAAAGACTTCCCGACTCATAGACTAGATCAAACGATTATTTATTTCAGTTCCGTTTTGCTTGATTAAAGCGTACTTTACGCGAGTTAGATCCGAGATGGTAGGAGAATAGGACTTTTTACCAAAGACCAGAGCGCCGCGCATATAAAAACATCACACTGCCCTGTATCGATTAAGCGTAATAATATATTCGTATTTGGATAACGAGATAGAGTCCTTCGGAGCCTCTTGTTAAAACGACCTGAGAAGGTCTATTGTGACGCCTGTCAAGCTGCAAGATCAGCCAGTTGAGCAAAACTTACTGCAGTCACTATGTGCAACATGATAATTACATATTCTTATTGCATTCACTAAATTTTCAAACCAGCAAATCGATAATATTGTCCTTAAATATTAGATATTTAAAAAAAAACGCAAAACTAAACACACTACATTCGTGTGTCGAAAATAGTCTCTATTTTTTCATTTTGTATTTCCCACCAAAAATTGGAAAATGAATAGTTCGTTATAAACGTTTTACTGTTTGCCTAGATTCACTTTTTTAAGTGACGAGGCGATGACACAACTTTATGATTTCAGATCTTTTTTCGTAATGTCCGTTTAAATGGTCTCAATGGTCAACTGGTAGCTAAACCGGCTGCTGAACAGAAAATCCTCTGTTCGATTTCCATGTTGGAAAAACGGTTTTGCTGTTAGGAATTCCTCAGTAGCAGTCCTGAGTTTGAAGTTATGCCCGATAAATAGTAGTTGACTCTTCCTCTATCAGTCACCACTGAAATGTGGGAGTACAGTACAATGACACACTTCTGCCTACCCCTTTGGAATGCAGGCGTGACGTCTATAATTCCGTTTAATATTAGGAAATCTCAGTTAGTTACTGGCTTACAGTCGGGCGCCGCACAAAGAACTTACAGAAAGTAATAATTTTACCTAATTTATTAATGTATCTATCTAATTTAAATATACTTTTGGTTATCTGGATAAATATTCATCTCCAGACTTAATTGTTTTTTCTCATAACATTGATAGGCATGATAATTTAAATTCATTAAATTATTATAGCTTATAGCTATCATTTCTCAGAAATTTGTCATGAAGTTATTAATCATAACAATCAAACTTCATCATTTTAATATGAAAACAGTTCAACTACGACAGTAGGTAATAGAAATAGGTCGAAATATGTGTTAATCCGACATTGAACCTTTTTCCTACCCTATCGTAGTGCTGTGTGTACAGAATACACATTATACAGGGTGTAAACGAAGTCATGTAATTCCTTCAAACCTCGTGATGTACCTACTGCTGACATAGATTAACCATGCACGGGATACTTTTGGATTCAATAAAAAAATAATTACAAGAAATAAACATGTGTTCTTAACCTGAAGCAATGTAGCGCTCTGAATGAATTGCTCGGCTATCGCTCGCAGCGCGGTCATTTAACTCGGGGCGCTAAAATGCCTCACGTTAAGAGCACATGTTTACTTCTTGTAATTTTTCTTTTATTTAATACAAAAATATCCCGTTCAGAGTTAATCTATGTCAGCAGTACATCACGAGGTTTGAAGGAATTAAATAATTTCGTTTACACCCTGTATAAGACCTATTCATGATTTTGTGAATAGTTATTAAATTTCCAATCGGGCTTAATTTTACCTATCAGGAATACCTATAAAATTATAGAGGTTATCCTAAAACTTTTGGAAGATAAGTATGGATATTATTATCTCGACTGGGGAATATGTAATGAAAACATTGAAAACCCAATAAATTTTGTAAAACTGCCTATTGAGTTCTATTGCAAATTGTATAGTTACTAATTATACCCATACATGGTCTCAGTAAAAAATCTTTCAACGTCTACGTCCACCACTCGCTGTGTACTTGGCCACTGGCCGACGAGGCTCTGATCTCCTAATCAAATGAACGCGTAATTATTACCGACGGATTAGTGATGTACCTACAGCATCACCGGTGCGAGAGAGCTTGCCCGGTCACCAATCTGCTTGCCACATCTATAGGCTTGTTTTTTAATAAGTCTATGCCTCATGCTCCTTACCAGGATCACAAATGAGTCTTTGTCCGATACAGACTCAAATCTCACAGGCACACACCCAGATTCATACTTCTTTAAAAATATCTATTCTATTTTGTGCGAGGATCGAACCTTCGTTGCGAGTCTGCAAATCAGGAATACCTTTTTGCTATCGAACTCACATAAAAGTTTGCCGCTATCACATAAGCAGATGTAGGTAACTAAATTAAGCTAGCGAGCTGGATCGATGAGCTGGAATTAAACCGGTGACAGTATTTGATTGCAATATTTCGAAATGTTACAACGAATAACATTTTAATCATGATTTTGTTTAAGGTACAACCGCCAATTATGAGCCGCGCTACATTTATTGGCGTGTAAGATTTAATTAAAACATTTAAATACAAAAGTAGGTATATTTCGTTACAGGCCTTTATTCAGATTAAACAATCTCATTAACGTTGTTAACATAACGTTAAAATGTAAAGTTGAAAGTAATACTCTTATCTTAATACATTTTGGTTTAAGACATTTATTTCCTAAAGAATCCATTTCCGTAACCCGAGGAATATAAGGTAGCTTAATCCTAAACTTATGAACAATAAACAATGCATATTTACAAAGTAGAGTAGCTGCACAACAGCTTTGCACAATACAGTAGTAAAAATGGAGTCGCCACAAATCATACATCCCGAAATTAAAACTTTTAAAATATTTTCACGGTAAAACCTTGGGTAGTCTTATTCTTTATAAATTAATTTGAGCGTCTTAATACACATTTATCACCTGATAAATCACTGACTGACACAGCACTAACAAAGACAAAAAAACATTTAAAGACTTTTACCTATTATGCTGAGCTGTAGATTCAATTCAAACAAAGCAATAATCATCATCATCAGCCCACTGCTGGGCACGGGCCTTTTCTCAAAATGAGAAAGGTTTAAGGTCGACGACGCTGCCCTGGTGCGGGTTGGCAGACTACATACACCTTCGAGAACGCTTTTTTTAGCCCTGTCAGGTGTGCAGGTCCCTCACGATGCCATTCCGGGTTATGTCAAAGGTTCTACAAACAAGTACGTGACATGTCATTAGCTCGACTGCTCGTTAGAGCTACAGGTCACATGTCCGACAGGTTGTTGGAGTGACATGTCAGAGGTTCGATAGTCAATGGGGTACAGTCACTCATTGACTAAGTTAAGTAGCCACACGGAGAGCTAGCGAAACGAGCTCGGGACTTGGAGCACCCTGACTTTGTTGGCTTATGTTCGAAGAGGACGGCGGGGGCAGGTGAGCGAACAAAGCGATCATGCCATAGGTGCATTAATGCAGATTAGCGTTACCGATTCTTTTTTATTGGTTTTCCATCCTAAACTAGTATTATTTGGTAAATATTAACTTCAACTCTATACCTATACCTCTAGCCATTCCTGATAAAAACTATCTTTATGGACAGTCAGACATACAACAAGATGATGCTATAGGAGTTCTATTTTTTAGTTTCGACGTACGGAACCTCGATATAAATTCCTTATAAAGTATGTATAACCTTAACAACCATTTTTGTATCTTTTTTAAAGACAGCGTTGCCTCGCACTAGAATTTCTCCTGTATCGTGGGTGCGTTTACAGACACAAATCTTCACATGCACGAACATCCAGACCCGAAACAACTATCTGTAGGCCATGAAAATATTTGCTCCGTGCGGGAATCGAACCCACGACCCGTAGCGCAGAAGCCGATCACTCAGCCACTGCACTAAACGTGTCGCTCACTACTTTCTGATCCGTTCACTGTTTAAGACCACACTTACAGAAGATTATATAGGTACTAAGTATATTTTTCACTTTCAGAAATGATCCTGAATATGTGAACGTACCTTAAAAATGTACAGACGTAGGTGCCGGCTGGGTAATGGCGCGGGTGGAGTTAATTTTCCGGGTCAACGTTACCTTAGGGTTGCCACACGATCCGACTTTAGTTAGATCTGTTCTCGTACCACAGACAATTGTTTGGTAGCTAGTGTATTTTGTTGTTTATAGTTGAGCACAATCCAGTTTAAGAGGTTATATTGTTGTGCCGTACAAATGGAACATTGTAATTAGATAGATCATAAAGTATCTCGCGTCTTCCACTTTGTTTCACCAATTCATGGAGACGAATTACAAATCTTTAAAGCCCTTATTATGGATATCAATAAAAAGTTCCTAGATAATCTAAAGTCTAGTTTTTTAGGAAAGTCTAATATTAAAATTAATTAAGATTCGTAATAGACGTAAAAATAACTTATGTATTCGTAGAGCAAATACAGCACTTATGTGGAGAAGCGTATTCTGTTGGGCTCCAAAAATCTATAACAAGCTTCCAGATTCTTACAAAGAGCTCACAGTAGAAATATTTAGAAAGAAGTTAAAGGCCCTTCTAAGTGAAAAGTGCTATTATACTCTTACAGATTTTATGAATGACACTTTGTAACAATTGTTAAATATCATAAAATATCATTTATTATAAATGTACTAAATTTTAGTTTCCATTTTCTCTTATACATGTTTGTTTTTTATTTTTTTATTGTATTTAACTACTTATTTTGTTATTATTTGCACGCCATACATGGCAGAATATGATTGTTATCACAATAATGTATGTAAGATCTTATTTGTACCATGTTCATCCAAATAAAGATACTATTGACTATTAAGTCTGCGTAAAGTCGATATTACCGTCATCCCAGGGGAATTAATTACATGCGACAATAAAAAAAGTTTAATTTGTTGCGAGCTCGGAAACCGTATCGTCAGTGGAAAGGTAAAAAGACTAAAGCGCCAATATACCTACTTTACAGTAGAGAGATTCAAAGTATTTTTTTAAGAAAATAAACACAGTTATTTTTCTTAGAGTATACATATTAAATAGAGAATTGAATTATCTAATCTATCTAATTATTATAGAGAATTTAATTATCTATTTAATATGTACAGGTACTCTAAGAAAAATAACTATGTTTATTTTCTTAAAAAAATACTTTGAATCTCTCTACTTTAAAGGAGGTATATTGGCGCTTTAGTCTTTTTACCTTTCCACTGACGATATGAGCTGAAAATGTGTTTAATATTATTCAGCGTAAATGCAATGTTCGTATTATTGAAAATAATATGATTACGCTCGGAAATATTGACACATTTTTCGTATTGGCTGCTGCGGGCTTCAGATGCTACATGAGGTTGAAATGGGGCAATGATAACGTGTATATGTGAAAGTATGTTGTCACGATCCCGACAGTATGGATGAGTTTCCCCTATCAGCAATAACCGCTTATGGCCTTACCCAACAATTGATGTGGGGTCAAGATAACGCCGATGCATAAGTAATGACAGGTCGCTGCTAGTCACTATCCCATCGTCGAAACCATAAGGGTCAACGCACACTATAGTCCTGATGTCGATACCTACTCGCTACGATAAAAATATTCCTTAAGGGTAAGCATTGGGACACTTTCAATGCTTTTACGATAAGTAGTTCAATATTTTTTTGTTGCTGTTGTTGTTAATAATAATAATAAATCATTTATTTGCATAAAACATGGTATAAAATGGTATTTTAAGAAATAGAGCAGTGTGCCTATTCTCTGTCAAGAATAAATATCGCATAGTGAAAATTCGCTCGCTACTGCGTCCCATGGGAACAAGAATTTCGTAGAAAACATCCAAATACGTTACGAACTTACTGAACTCTTGAAATTTCATCTACGCTAAAATTCAGATAGGTACAAACTTAATTAACAGGAATCTTTTTTCTAAATAAAACGAAAACCATTGCCACCGTACAGGAAGATTTTCCTTAGGCGCCTTTTCGCTTGTTCGCCGCCTAATTGTATAGATCTTAATGAATTAAACGCCTTTCTGTCGACGATTCAAGCTGGAACGTTCACATATCCTTACGAAGGTTCTTTTTTAAATTATTATTTAGAATGTAACGGTGTACCGATTCGTAGTTAGCCTTTATTAATATTTCATTAGAGGCGATAAGTGCTACAAAATCATTATTAATTTTCAGAAGGCCATAAATCATATTAAAAAAACTTAATCGACTACTTAACGTAAAAATGAAAGTTCCATTAAGTTCCTAAGTGAAGTGTAGGCGTGATACAAGTTACAACAACAACTGTCTGTTGCGTTATTACAACACAGTAAAACTTCCCAAGTTCATTTTCTCATTATTGAATATTATTTTCCCGCGGCGTGGCCTTCGCTCTCACAAACTTTAGTTTTAAATGTAATTTTCAACTCTTATCTTTTAAATTAGATACTGAGCTGTGCTTCAGTTAATTCAACTTGGAAATTCATGCTATTTAGTGAAAAAGGCTCTTGTACAAAGCCGGGTCAATAACAATTTTCGTGATGTTTCTACACAAAATCATGATTACTTGAGTAGGTCCTTCACTCATTGAGATACAAAAAAAAACTTTTTTAATGCAGCCACACCGTACCATACACACGCACGATGTTGTTCAAATCATTAAAGTACCTAATAGACGCACAACGAGGTGTCCCTTCGTGAAACTGGCACCAAAAACCGAGCGTCTGACACAATAACAAGTATGCAAAGATACTTTTATAAAACAACTTATTTCATTAAACGTAGCTTAAGCTATCCACACATTTATGAACTCGCAAAAGTTATAATAAAGACTATAACGTGTGCTAACAGCAAGCAGTATGCACCTAATGCAAAAGCGCACTTAAATTAAT
Organism: Amphipyra berbera; assembly: GCA_910594945.2. Lineage (NCBI taxonomy): Eukaryota > Metazoa > Arthropoda > Insecta > Lepidoptera > Noctuidae > Amphipyra > Amphipyra berbera. Next base: position 10,840,445 of record OU343126.1, on the reverse strand, counting down.
TCGGCATGCATAAGGTAGGTTCCATTGCATGCACATTGCTCGTTCCATTCCGCCGCAGGAGGGCGTAACAGGTCGACCTCACTTCCAGGTCAATCTAGCGAATTGTGAATATACGAGCGAATTGTCTGAAGGCCTAAACTGGCTAAGTCGAGGTTACAAATTCCGTTTCATTGATACTTTGAATTGTATTACTACATTAAGCTATGCCATTGTTTTACTACATAAAAAATACTGTACTGTATATGTACTGAAACAAGTATGTCATAACCGATTTAGGGGTGGATCAATGTACCTGTCATTGTGGCCTGGACCTTTCTATATATTATGGATTTATGTAAACCACGCCACACCTATTTTAAATTTGATTAAAATTGTTTAACTTAGTTATTGTTTGTTTGTTGTGTGAAAGCAATACTAGCACACCTGATAGCAGATACTTGTAAACTTGTTATATAACAATAGAAATGAGCTTAGTGCACTAATAACAGAAAACCTATTTAATAAGACATCTGACTTGCGAATAAATTCCGATATAATAAAATACTTAACATTTTTCGACGAACGACCGAGCGACGTTTAGAAACGAGAATCCAGTGCAAAGCTTTACTAAGCTTACCGGGAAATCGATTTCTTTGCCCGAATAACTACTTACATATTCCTTATCCTATTCAAAATACCTAATCATGATAAGTGCCTTGCCCACCTGTTGAACTACCTTGTCGTAAGCGTGAATATATTGTGTACCGCTTACCTTTTAACTTAATGACATTCGTTCTTTTCTTAACGACAGCGACAAAATTGAAGAAAGTTTCTTTATGTTAAACCGACGTATGTACATAAATATATTCAACAGTAGTAGATAAAAAATATATATTTGAGTTTATGTAAATTAATTATCATAATACTATTCTTTACAGAACCCGCGTATCACAAATTGTTAACAAAAAATTGTGTCCCTTCTCAGATTCCACTCTGTATGCGGCGGTAACCACTTTCAATCAGGTGGGCCATCGGCCTGTTTACCAAATTATTAGGTACATAAAATAAAAGTCAACTTAGGGACGAGAACGAAACTTATAGGGTGAAGCAACAATCAACATCTTTACTGGTTAAAAATCTACATACTGAGATCAGCCATCTATTTGCCAAGCAAGGACGTTTAATTGTAGCGGTTTATGACGAGGTCCTGGTCTGCAGTGAACGTATTCGGGTTAATATGATGTATGTTTGTACGCACTGTTCATAAACAGATTTCGAATAGAAGAGATACAACCAAATTAATTAATTGCTACTAAATAAGGACTATATTTTGAAATGTAATAATGTCACTATTCTATATATTAAGATTTAGTTATGTGCCTCTCGAACTAAATGAATTGTGTGCTTCATTTCAGATCGCCTTAGCGACGGAAAACTCTATAATCTTGCAGAACTTGGATTTCGCGGCTAGTGGCAGCTACTCGTGCGAGGTGTCACTCGACACACCGATCTACACGAAAGCCTCCACTGAGAAACAACTCACAGTTTTCCGTAAGTTCTTTTTTTATGTGAACAAGATGACTGTATGTTTATTAATCTGATTATGAATCGGAAACTAAACGGGATATATCTGATATCACCATGATACCTTTATCTATTGCAGGCGGTTCAGTTATCCCGGTACCTATCCAAAAAGATATACCTATACGTCTGGACTGTAGATGCTGTTGCTCCTGCTCTACCCATTAATATCGGTGGCTTGATATGGTATCTTACATGTTATGATAGCCAAGAGTACACGTCAATGACAAACGCATCTATTTCCGGCCAACTAAACATGATCCAAACGCATCCCTTCAAGAAGTTTATTCCAAAATAAGAAGAAAAAAAATATACAAAATAATATTTTTGTTTAAATTTAAAATCCACGTACTCAAATATGCCATTTATTTGTGTTATCTCGACTCAGTTTAAATAGGAAGGAATGAATCTCAATTTAACAGCAAACCAAAAGACCGAATTTAACTGCGCTCTGTTAACTTTAGTCTGTGTTAAGGCTAGAAGGCTAGGTCCACTTTATGCCCTACGTAGGTTATTTTAAGTTTCTATTTTCTTCATCGGTGTTTTCGTAACAAGTTGTAGACATAGCTACCTACAAATTGTCGAGACAAATGAATGTCAACACATCAAGGCTTTAAGCTATGCAACAATCAAATCTTGTACGATCTACAAACCACAGAGCGATCGACTTGCGCCTAAAATAAACGTCAAATCACTGCATACTGATAACAAACGAACAGCTGAATGAAGTCTATTGAGACAATTTTGTCATAGTCTAAAGGTCCTGGAATTAAATGTTATTTTAAATGTAGTTATTTATAGAGTTTAAACGGTATAAAGGCGGATCATATTGTGCTTCACTACTATTAAGCAGGGATAGCCTTAGTAGCTGAACGCTTACCTTCCATACAGGAAAGTATGAGGCCGGTTCCGGCCCGCACCTTTGAGTTTTTGAATTAATGTGCGGATCACAATTTTATTATTAATTGCAGTAACCTGAGTGGGCTCCAAAATGTTTCTCAATGGTGCGTGTAGTCCGCCAACCCAGACTATGCCAACGTGGTGAACTAAAGCCTAAACCTTTCTCATTCTGAGAAGAACCCCTTGCCCAGCAGTGGGGCAGTAATGGGCTAATTCAGGGCCGCCGTAAGCGGGCGTGCAAAGCGTGCACCGCACGCGGGCGGCACACCCAGGGAACGGCAAATCGAGCGACTCATATCAATTTTTTCGGTTTTGATGTCACTCAAGATACAGGAGTAATCGATCGAAAGAGTGAGCAGACCGTCTAAAAAAATAAAATAAGTCCAAGTATCGCTTGGGAATTAATCTTTTTCATTCGGTATTGCATGCGGGCGACGAAACAGCTAGCGGCAGGCCTGGGCTGATTATGTTTAGATATGCATAATTATTGTTCACTATTTAATCACGGGTCATTATTATCAGGCTCTTAGTGCCTGCTACAGTAAATCGTTTCGCTTTGCCGATTTATACGACTCGCGGTGATAAGCAATCAACAATACAAATAAAACATACATCATAATAATATTGTTTTCCTGCTATGTTACTGCAGCTTATTTTATTATCGCATAATTCTCTTCTGAAAAACCGCGTCGTCGGTAGCCGCGTTGCCCCAAGTCTAAAATAGACGAAATTATTCGAAGAATATGGAATGAATCACCGGTTTAGTCTAGTGTAATCTAATTTTGGCTATAACAAAGCTGGACGAGTTGGACGATTAGCGAGATTGTATACCTACCCATTATGGACTTGCCTAGACTGCATTGTCAAACATTGTTAGGTAGGTACTGACTAAAAACTGTTGAGCGATATCAATTTAGATTAATTGAAAGATTTGGTTCTTATTAACTGTAAATTATTTATAAATGTGTCAATTATTTTCCCCTAAAGCCTGAACACAAAGGCAAGAGTAGCTGTGCTGCTCCAGAATAGTAGGTACCTATAAAAGTATCCATTTACCGCCCAAAAAATCATCATTAGCGATCTATTAGAATGCACGCTGAAGGCCGGCCACCGCGTGAGACGCATACAAAACAAGATAAACACGTACCATTAAAATCTGACAACACAGAATGTACACAATTTTGAACCTTGTACCTTCAGCTAATAAGCTAAATTTAAACACACGAGTTAGCCAAGCAATCCTGCCTGAAAGATACGAATAGCTGAATGGAATAGATAGAGCTATTTCGAATCAGGAATGGTAGGTTGATCAGGTTTTGAATTTGGTTTCGCCTAATAGAGTAAATTCGGTGAGTGCTGGCTTGAATAAATATGACGTCAGCAACACACAATGCTGCAAGTAAAATGTTTATTTTCTTGCCTATTCCTCAAGTTATATTTTTGAATTCTCTGTATATAACACAAATAAAATATCACCTAGGTTTCTTTTGTGAAACCTTCTGTTAAAATTGCTGTTCTCTCTCGTGAAGAAATGTATGTTGGTTATTTCTCCTGTACGATCATTTATCAAGTCGGGGGTCGAGCAACAAATATCGCGGTCTCGTTTTTATTGAGGAGGATCCGTTTCCGTTCCCTGATACATTATACGTATGTAAGGTTACCCAAATATATTATATGTATACATTCTATATAGCAAAATCTAAGGTCCAACATACAAAATTTACCAAGCAGTCTCTGACAAAGTTAGTTTTAAAACGACAAAGAATTCAAACTTGAAACCAGTTCTGTAAGATTAATAGAACTTAACAAATATATACTAACAGAAAGTATTCTAAAAATATCGAGGATCGACTATCAGTCGGGTAGCCGATCAAGCCACAGAGCCCAAAATTGTTAATAATTTGAACCTACAACGTAATAAATGATTAATCGAGCACCGAAAAGGTCCCGGAAGGAAATACTTCACCCAATGGTAGTAAATCAACAGCTATTACAGGTGAAAGTGAACAACGAGAATGCTACTTAGTGGACCTGAAAACTGTGACCAAAATAGAGTAAAGGAAAATGACTTAATCGGTAAAGTACATTTTAGAAAGAAGTGTTGTAATAGATAAACTAAGTATCTATTTTTAAACTCTCGTATTGTTTTGAATTCACAAATGATTGTGTTCGATCATGTTGTATCTACCTATATGATCAAAAATAAAACAAGAACTAAGAAGCATATCGTTCTCAACACAGACTGACATACTCTCACTTGTTTATTTCTTAAAATTGTCCATTTAATCTTTTACCGGTCTATCCAGTGTCCACTTTGCTAAGAAAATAAAATGATTTTCTTTTTTTACACGAGTCGAGTCTCGTCTCCTTCCGCTCTTCTAAAGAAGTTGTCGCAGTACACAGAAATAAATGGGGTAGACAATCTTCACACCTATACCTATATAAATGGGGTAGACAATCTTCACACCTATACCTATATAAATGGGGTAGACAATCTTCACACCTATACCTATATAAATGGGGTAGACAATCTTCACACCTATACCTATATAAATGGGGTAGACAATCTTCACACCTATACCTATATTAATGGGGTAGACAATCTTCACACCTATACCTATATAAATGGGGTAGACAATCTTCACACCTATACCTATATTAATGGGGTAGACAATCTTCACACCTATACCTATATAAATGGGGTAGACAATCTTCACACCTATACCTATATAAATGGGGTAGACAATCTTCACACCTATACCTATATAAACATTGAAGGCAACAATCATAATTGTATGACGAATCCATAGAACACCGTCTAAACAGGAAGAACGCTAAATCCCGAGGGAGATAGCGTGCGAAAAATTTGGTTATGTGTAATTCTATGATTTCGTCGCCCTCGGGAAGATGAACGCTCTGTCCGATTTGCAGCAGGCGGCAAGAAGGTGTTTTACTAAGCAGGGTCATAAAATTATTCGCTTTGATAAAAATAACTTTGAATATTAATCTGTTTTTATTAGTGAACCTGTGTTCACTAATAATATATAAGTACTTTAGATAAGTTTTATGTTCATAAACAAAGAAAATCCTAGAAGCATATGCGATATAGGTACAAATCTTTTGGCCTTTGTCTAGCAGTGAGACAGTATACAGCGTGTTGGTACAGGGTAAAAAATATATCCCTTCATATAAATGGTTTGTATCATTTTCACCAAAAAATTACCAATGTCTTAGGATTTCCCAATTTGCAGTTGTATCTTGTTGTATCTTGGTCCAAGAATTAATAATCTTTTAAATGTGATCCTAAAATGCCTGTAAGAGAAAAACAACAATAGAGATTTTTTATTCACCATAAAATTTATATCACCATATATTTTCTACGTAATTACACGTTAATCCAAAGATTAGTAGTTGTGTACCTTTTTTAATACGTCTGCTTAGATAACTCCCGAATTACGGCAAGTACAAAATAACTATCAATTATTTGAGAGTGTTAATCCTTTTAAATGTAGGCAATAAAAACATTATCGGCTTAATTATTAGTTATCAGCTTTAGTTAAAAATTACTGTAGATAAATGTTAACTTGTGTAAGGTATATAAAGTCCTAGTATTGACCTGGCACACAACAAACATCAACAATGCGCGAACTTCTAGTAATCTGTCTATTGTTTATTCATTCCACGTGGACCCACGAAAACGCGGGCGAAGAATTGATAGGATGGCATCAGAAAGTTGGCATCAAAAATGCTGAAAAGATAAAACAGTTAGAAGAGGCGGAGCTAAGTGGTCGCATCGTCGGAGGAGCTATAGCTCCGGTCTATGCTCATCCATACCTCGCTGGTTTACTAATCGACATAATTGGATTTACGTCTCCGTCAGCGTGCGGCGGATCACTTCTGTCTTCAACCAGAGTTCTGACGGCGGCTCATTGTTGGTTCGACGGAAACTTTCAAGCTCAACGATTCACTGTTGTCCTGGGTACACCATTCCTGTTTCATGGAGGCGTGAGAGTTTTTGCATCAGCTATTGCCGTTCACCCACACTATGATTCGAGAACGTTCGCCAACGATATTGCAATGCTATATTTACCAGTTCAAGTTCCTCTTTCTGGTGCGATTCAACCTATAGCATTGCCGGCTGAATCTCTCTTGAACATGGACTTTACTAACGAGCACGTCACTGCTGCTGGGTATGGAAGGTACTCAGACGTAACTAATCCCACCACAAACACCATGGCTAGAAATGTTTTGCTAGACGTGATACCATTAGAAAAGTGTCGATCATTCTACGGTAGTTTGGTGCAAGACTCAAATATATGCACAAACGGCTACGGAGGAGTTGGGATTTGCCAAGGTGACTCCGGAGGACCTTTAACGATAAATGTTCAAGGAGAACAAGTGTTAATTGGCGTGAGCTCGTTTGTGGCACGTGATGGATGTGAACTAGAATTCCCTTCTGCCTTCGCAAGAGTGAGCAGTTACATCGACTGGATACGGGTACAGATATAATTTCGATAATTCTCGGTATTTTACGACACACGTATTTTTGAAGATTATTCAGTGCTTTGGTTTGCAATATCGGAATTTATTGTGTGCAACGAATAGAGTCGATATTAAACATTCTGATATTAGAATGCGCTTTTAATTAAATATTACTTAGTTTTATGTATCCCATGTAAGTACGCATATTTCACCGAAATAAAAAAAAGTCCCACCAATAAATGCGTATTTAAATTTCAATACTTTAAGCATTATGTGCAATTTAAAGCAACAAAGCATTACAATATTATTCTACAAATGTATAATCACGTTTAAGATCAGAAATGAATATTTTTTAAACTTTATAAAGTATGAACAACAGTTATACCATTTCTGAACTATCTGGAACTCTGAATAGAAAGATAAATGGCTGAGACACCTGCCAATATGTCCTAGATCTCTATCAATTGGAGCCAAAGAGCAGATACCAGACGGAATAAAACGTTTCATGTTTAAATTTCAGACTACACTTTAACTTTACCATTTAATTCGGATTTTGTTCGTAATTTTCTCAGTTACGTACCATCCCCATAGACCAGCTCCTCGTAAGTAGCTTACAAGTCTTGCAATAGACCTAGATCTTTTGGGACTATGAGGGGACTCTTTATTATGTACATAATAGGAATGCAGAACCAAAAAGTAGTCTTTGTTTGTAACTTTAGTTTAATTCTTAAGTATAAGAACTCCGACCCAACGTAAGTTTTCTTAAAGACCAGATCATGTGTCATTTAAAAGTAATTTGCCTACAAAATGTTGAAATGGAAATACCTACATAGGTACTCTTCGAAAAATCTTTTATTATAAGGCAACTAGCGACCCGCCCCGGCTTCACACGGGTGCAATGTAGATACTAATGTGGGGCATATAAACCTTCCTCTTGAACCACTCTATCTATTAAAAAAACGCATCAAAATCCGTTGCGTAGTTTTAAAGATCTAAGCATACACAGGAACAGACAACGGGATCGATTTTGTTTTATACTATGTAAAGAAGATTCAAACTTTAATATTCTGATTCCTTAAATCTAACATCGAGGCCAGTAGGTACCTACAAAATAGACACGATGGGCTTTGCTTCGGAAAATTCGTTAATGGATGACAAAGACTTCGTCAATATTAATTATTTGTTCGGGTAATCTAAAATATTCACGGCATTTTGTTTGTATTATGCAAAAGATAATCAATGGATATTCGTATATACGGATGAATCTACTATTGTTCGCGCTCAACAATAATTATGCGACTTCGAATCGGCAGGGATTAATGTACTTACTAGATAAAATAGGATTAACGTAAAAAATTTGATTAATATCATTACTGTTCAAAACATACCTACCGACACAATAATTTAACATAATTAGTTTCTAAAATATGATTTATCTCCATCGTTTCCGCAGTCAAGTCTTAAATGAATGAGTGAACTTTTAACGTCAAAACCCTTCGTTGCCTCGAAAAGCCTGTTAAGCCGCCGTTAAGACCTGGGTGTGATGCGAATAAGTATAATTATGGCAATCATTAAGTATGGGCAGTTAGAACCGCAAAATCTAACACTTGTAGACCAGCACAAACGGTATCCACAGGGCTGACAATATATTAAGGTTAGAATCAGGTGTTCAATTAGAATTTGAGGTCAAACGAAGGCCGCTTCGTGAATATAGTGTTATTCATATGACATCTGCCCGTAAACGACCACTGCTTATCATGGGCCTCCCAATGTCCGCCACAATTAACAGTCAAGGGGAAAATTGCCATAATCAACACGCTTGTCAAACGGATTGGTGATTGAAGTTTGTTGTTGTTAGCAGACAGGAGAACGCAGCTGCCCATTCTCTCGACGGTATCCCTTAGTCGCCTTTTATCACATCTAATGGTGGGGAAGGAGCAGCTTATTTTTTTCCGAGAACCACACGGAACTATTTACACAACCGGTTCTGACAGCCGAACGTATATCAGACTATCGAAATTATTTTTAAAAAATGATAAACTTTCACTGACCATCAATTTTATAAGCATTGGTATGTTTTTCAGATCCTCAGAAGCATCACCCAAGAATCGATTTCCCGACGCGCTACCTAAGTTTCGGCGAGACGCTGCGAGCCAATTGCACTACAGCACCCGCTGTACCGGCACCACATATCACGTGGTTCATAAATGGGAGAAAGGTAGGTGTAATGATGTATGTCCCATGAAACTATTAGCAGTAGACACATCTCGTAAAACTAGAAAACAATGTTACTATGCCTATCCTAAAAGCTTATTCGTGTAGCATTGAGCTACACTCGACCGATCATTGACTCATCTGCAAAGTATTTATCAGTTCCTTCATCATTTCAGCACCTTTTTTTTTTTTTCTCACGTGGGGAAATCCTCATGGACTATCCCCCGTCTGGGGAAGACGGGGGGGTGTGCCAGACTCTTACTGGCTAAAACCCCACGGTGTCCCTCCTTCTGACCTAAGGCCGGGGTCACGGGATTCGCTGTTGCATGCACCGCGAATCATTTCAGCACCTACCATTTCACTAATTGACTGGTTCAAGTCATAATATCTTAAATGGGATTTTTTTTTATTTTCGTCCTCTATTGTGTAAGTTGTCGTTAGTTCTTTCAAAAAATATTGCAGGATTTCATAAACACTTATCCGTTAACGGAATAGTCGTCATTTTTGTTAGAATTACGTTTCCTCACTCCCTACGAGCTAAGTGGAATGTCTAAAACTGTTCATATAACGAAATTGCAAGGGAAACTAACACAGCGAAGTAGGGTCTTTGTAGTTTACGACTAATACTCGACCAACTTATAATGACATGTAGTTGCTTTTAGAAAAAGTTCATAGAAAGCCCATACTAAATTACTTAAATTAACTGCAAAAATTTATTTGTATCCTAAAGTTTATATTTGTTGTAACGTGAATCATTGACCATAGATACCATTACGGTTAGCTTAAACATAGGTATTATAGCCATACCGACTATGGAACCCTACAGTGTACATGGTCCGATAAGCACTGGGCTGGTTTTCTTTTAAGTTAAATCAACCCTCAAATATTTTTAGATGGACGAGCTGGTAGCCCACTCGCACAAGTTCCGTGTACCGATGAGCGAGCGCAATGGCCGACGAGGGCTGCAGAGAAGCTTCGAGTACGATGCCGGTTTCAGCAGCCCTCCCCCTCTACTGACCCTCACGCACGCCTCGCACGTCGCTACGCGGCCCCCTGGCTGTAGCTTGAGGGAAAATCAGGTAAAAAAAATATGTTACTCTTAGTTTAACACAAAAGCATATTTTTCGAAAAACTCAGCATAATACATAGTTTACACGAGCTTAGTAGGTACTTATCATTAGTACTTATCACTTAGGAATCGGCTACTATTCACTCGCACTTGCAGTTTCACTGATACTAAGGACTTGTTCAGCATTTTTACACGCAAGGTAATTAGTGTGAGTGAAGTAATAAGTATTAGTAACTTAACTCGTGTAAACTATTCATAATGCAACATCGCCTCCGGTGCGAGAAGACAGTCTTGCTCAATGGACAACAGCCTGCTAACCGATCGCGGTGACTGTTGAGCTTCTTTATTGCCAGCTACCGACGTCCAGCAATATTCAGAATTAACCAAGTAAAAAAATCCAGGTAAACGAAATCCAGGTCACGTGCAGCAGTGGACGTTTACGGGCTGACATGATGATGATGATGAACGATAGTATTGCATTTTTTGTTGCTGTATTTGCCAAAGAATTACGCAGAGGATTATTGTTGAACAACCACTTCGTGGGTGCGTTGAAAGCAACGCAACGAAAGTGTATATAGCCAGTGACCTGGAATTCGGCTTAGAGCATACTACGAACGTAATTTTAACACTGACTACACGCTAATTAAATTCCGAATTCACTCTAAAATTACGTGAAACATATTTTGTTTGCATACTCGTATACATTAAGATACGTTGCTAGGCGCAAGGAAATTACTTTTATGCAAATAAGCCATTATGTTCGTACGTACGTGCACGTCTATCTACTGTCCGCTATACATACCTACACATGTTTTTTTTTAATATTTACCTTAAATATTTTATATGGCTAGGGGCTCGTGGCTAATTAACAAACGCGCGGATCATATGATTTGCAAGGTTAAGCTGCGGTTGCCACGGTCAGTTCATAGATGGGTGACCATTCGTTACACAAAGAGACCCCTCCGTGCACCGGAGAGCACATAAAACAGTCGGTCCCGGGTGTCATACCCGTGACAGTCGTTACGGGTAGTCGGAAGCCCGAAAGTCTGACAACTGGTCTAATCTTAGGATATAGGCATTGCCCAGTTACCGGTTGCTCCATGTAAAATACTGATATTCAGCCGCATCTGGTTAGACTGGAAGCTGTAGGTACCCAACTGGAAAAAGCTAGGCAGAATATACTTTAAATATTGTATGCGTAGAACTGCCATCCCCGTGGCACGTGCTTTTCCCCTTGAGGCACCGGAATAGGCGTCAGATGTCAAACAGTCCCTGAAAACTTGACAAACTGTTGAGTAATGCGTGTACCTCAACTGTCCACCAAATAAATATGGCCTTATTACAAAATTTCTAAAAATAAATGCTCGAATGTAATAGATATTCTATGTCCAACTACCTACTTACTGGATGGAGTATGCAATGTGAATAAAACTGTCACAGTACCTAAGCAAAAACTAGTTTTTATTCTGAATACGTTTTATGATTTTATGTCGAGAAAGTTTCATTCGTTTTTACAATCGAGTACGCAAAGTTGCATTCACTCGTAATAGTATGAATATTTACGTCATTTTATTTGAATAATTTTACCCTTTCGTTTTTAGTACTTATCTACTAAGCCCTTTCAACTCTATTTGTGCGATAGTTCTATAGTCTGTTTTTTTGTAACAAACGAGCACTGAGTATGTCTCTCGCATATTTCCGATATTGACAGAGTGAGATGGGTCATTGGTGGGGGTGGGGCCAACGCCTTTGTTCTTGTTTTGAAATTGTTAAGGCCCGTTCATATTGAATATGTACTTTTAAAATTTACTGTAGAGAAAATTAAATTATTATTTTATGATTTAAATTTGCATACTTAGTATATTCGTAACAAAATTTTCTGTTCGCGTTATATGATATTTTCATAAATAAATAACAATAAAACAATATTGTAATGGTATATAAAATATATATTATGCACTAGAATATACAATATATATGTAACATAATTAATGCACATCCTGAAAGTAGTTTGTTCAGAATCGTTTACTGGATCGACTTCAGCCATTTTTATTGGTTTTTTTTATTAACGTGTTTTTTACTAATTAGTCTTTTAATTGGCATAACGAAAATTGAGCCTTATGTCAAGGGCATAAGACTGAATTTTAAATGAAGTTAACAATGAAAAAGTAATACTATTTTCTTGAATAAACAGTATTTAAGCACATAAAAATAAAATTTCAGTGTATGTATTATGATTATAACATAATATTCTAATTGGGGTGTATGAGGGTGTGCGTTAATTACGTTACATGTTGTTTAGATCAAACAATTATTATACAATTCTTGTAATCTTAAAAAATATCGTCACCACTTCCTTCTGATGAACTTTCTGCAGATACGTCAATAATAAACTGCTCTAACATATTTTCTACATGATTCTCGACTCCGTACATTTGACGTAGATACGTCATTTGTGTGGAACGGACTTTGTGTTGATTACGTGGACCAATAGAAACGCAGTTAAAATTTTCGGTACTCTTATGTTAAAAAAAAACAGACTGTATTTATTATTTCACTATACGTATGGGGAGACCGGGGACAAAAGTAACGGCGGGTTGAAAGTAACAAACGCTCTGTAGCATTGTCTAATGGCCGAAACGCCGCATGCGGCTGTTGAAAGACAGGCGACGACGTCCCCCCCGCTTGCGATCAGATGCCGCGCGCGTGCGGTGCTGTTAGATTGGTTTAGATTTTACGCACCAAAAGTAAGTTTTTTGATGTTTATTCATTTAGTGTTTTCGTAGCATTAAGATGATGATATCAATGTGACTATTTACCTAGTAATTCTTGATTAGATTGCTTTTAGAATTGTATAAATTATTTTTGAGCAGGACATTCAGTTTTTAAGTACTAACGTATGTAGGTAATAACAAAAAGGTGGTTGGGTATAAAAGTAACATACCACTACGGGGACATAAGTAACATGTTACTTTTGCCCCTCTATGAATCAATATAATTCATTATAAGTTGTTTTGTTCATATATACTATACAAGGTTAGTTGGAAAGGGGGTACTAAGCCGCGGGCCACTTAAAGTATCACTGATGACTATTTTAAAGCAAGTGTTAAAATTTCAAAATTCAATAATTTTCATTTGCATGCAAAAAGATTTTTATTTTAGTTTTTTCAAAAGAAAATCATACCTGCTTTAGTTATGAATTCAGAAAATTAAGTTTCTAATCCGTGACCCCAAATATGACCTAAATAGTAAACACAGCTGCTCATTGCTATGGAGATTTTAGCATATTTTTTACGAAATATTTGAAATGCTATTTCTCTTAAACTATCGAGTTTTGGGGAAAGTTGTAGAACAAAAGTTATCCCTTATTATGGATACTTTAACACCCTTTCGGCTTAGTACCCCCTTTCCAACTAACCTTGTGTAAAATATATGTTTTCTTGTTTATAGGGTTCCGTACCCAAAGAGTAAAACGGGACCCTATTACTAAGACTCCGTTGTCCGTCCGTCCGTCTGTCTGTCACCAGGCTGTATCTCATGAACCGTGATAGTTAGATAGTTGAAATTTTCACAAATGATGTTGCCGCTATAACAAAAAATACTAAATAACAGAATAAAATAAATATTTAAGGGGGCTCCCATACAACAGTGATTTTTTTTGCTCGTTTTTGCTCGATATTGATAACGGCAACAGGAGGGCGCTTGAAATATTCACAGAATATTAAGTTATATATTCACTTTAAAAATAAATAATTAAATTAAAATAAAACAAATATTTAAGGGGGCTCCCATACAACAAACGTGTTTTTTTTTGCCGTTTTTATAGATAATGGTACGCAACCATTCGTGCGCGAGTCCTACTCGTACTTGAACAGTTTTTGTTAATTATTTTTATAATAAATAATTCTTTGATTTAATCTTGCATTTCTTTTTTATTACATTAAATGCACAGAACCTTTACGATGTTACTTTCGACCCGTGCCGTGTTACTTTCGTACTGCCCCTGAGGACGAAAGTAACATTCGCCAAGATTTTTTAAAAGCTGTGTAATTTTTAAAAACTTATATCTATTAAGTATAAGTACATGTATATTTGTAGAGCATAAACGAAACTTATATATGGCAATGTTAATTTAATCAAAAAGGTAATAGAATGCCAGAAATTACAGTAAAAGTACAAAGTGTTACGTTTGTCCCCGGTCTCCCTACCTACATTTAAATAAGTTAAACAAAATCTCGCTACGATTATGTACCTACCTACTTAACATCTTTTTGTTGATTTACGTTTCGTAAAATGTCGTTTTAAGATAGAGCAGATAATATTTATTCGTTACAACTTTTATTTTAAATATTTCAGGTTGCTGAAATGAAAGAACACGAAGAGCTGAACGTCATTCATATGAGTAGTCGACACAAGAGTCGTAAACCAAGCAAGAGGGATCTTTATGTGACCGTATCCGAGCTACAAATAGTGGCTACAGGAAGGCTCGAAATTACTTGTGTCAGCACGATACCAGAGTTTAGAAGTATTGAAGACAGGTTCGCTGATGTTAGAAATGACACTGTTATAGGTAAGATATTGTTAGTTCCATAATTTGACTAGTTGGAAGATAGTATTATTTTATAACAGATGTCACATAACGTAACTTGTATGTACCGTGATCCCTTAGTCGCATTACAAACACGCACGGATGAAGAAGGGCTGGCTTTTTCTATGCCAATTACGTTAAAAGAATGGCTTTCAGCTGCAACAGCAAACTGTGATTACCAATCCGACTGGCAAAAGTGATGATTATAACAATATCTCCTTTGACAGTTCATTGTAGCGGTTCTTAGGGGACCCATGTTCAGCAGTGCACGTTACCAGAATGATATGATAAACCAGAAACCGTTATTTTAACGAACTTGTCCTTCCTGAAACTTTATATATTGACAAAATCTTTCCAAATATTGCGCAAATGATAAAATTGACATTTATATTTGCGGACAAGTTTTTACCTGCGGCTTAGATAGCGTTGTATAATGATGGTCAACCCTAATAAAACACACCCTAGAACTTCTGGAAGCATAAGATAAAATCATCCCTATTACGGTCAAAATAACAGATTCTGACTATTCGCATTTAAAACTATTGCTTGATACAACGTTAATTTATTTGTCTTTGTGATAACAGCTTACTATTTTATTCTTGAAATACAGCACTTCGGTTTAAAGTTTATTGTACCTGCCAATGCAACCTTTTTCTACCTCGAGTTAAAATAATAGCGACTGGTGGGTGAATATTCGAAATTTTTTAACATTATTTTAACAAATCATTCTTCTCCCGGGTCGTTAACGTTATAGTATTGTCAGATTGTTTTTATTCTTGTCTTATTGCTTGACGGCAGCGGTATAGTTTCAGTTTTCATTATCATAATTATAGTATTAAACATCTGCATTCTTAACTTTGGGATGATGCTAATGACGTTCTCAAATTTTGTTAATATTTTTCGAAGAATGGTACGGCAACTAACCGGCTAAATAATTAAGTGATGCCATTCATGTTTTCTTTTTTAGTTATTACATGGCCTTGCTTTAATTTTTTCCCATTTTAGACTGCCTATATCCGTAGCAATACTTATTAACAACCTTTTGAGTTAATGTTTCTTTGATAATTCGAACAACTTGTTATTATAGTTTTAGATTTAAGAATAAAATCAGATGCCGCTTTTGCATAATAGGTACCTACTTCTGTATTCTATATTTATTTTGAAAATTAACAATAAGGTTTAAATAATATGTTGACCATTTGGGGCTTACATTGTTTTACACAAATATTTGAACGAACCTTAGCGCGAGCATGCCAAACCTTGTTTATATAGTTTTATTTAAAGTTCTATGTTTATTAAAAATTACCTTTAAAACATTTTTTAGAGAATAGACTTGCCGAAAGAATGATCGCATCAAAAACATAAAAGTAAAAATGGGAGCCAAGTTCAATACTAAGGATATGCGTGGTTGTCGACTTCGCCGACAAAAGAATTAAGATCTAAATGGGTGCCAAGTTCTGTAGATAATCCTGAAATTTAAGAACATACAACATTCTAAAATAAATTTAAAACACAATTTCTTGATATTTTCTGCTACAACGTTTGCTATTTAAAAATATAACTTCCTAAATTTGAACAGTCGAATTATTTACACAAAGCAGATAACTTAGGATAAATTGAAGCTCAAGTTTGACTTGGCTAGTTTTTACCAGCAAACCAAATTTTTAGAAGAGTAAGATAATTATGTTGACCTTACAATATAAAAACAGTAACTTGCGTATAACATAAAGAAGATAAGTTGATTAGCCAAATATAAGATAACTTGTATGCGAAAACTAGCCAAGTCAAATCTTCAATTTCATGTGTTTATGTTAAATAGATTTTAAGTTATTAAAGGGTTAAAAGTGGCTTCAAATGTCTCGTGTAATATAAACACACGGCTGCTGCGTCGCCAGTTACTTTTCCCTTTGAACTTGGCTTGACACGCTCCGCGTGTCTAGATGTTCCTTCGGTGGTAATTTTAAACATTTTAAAGCTGTTTGTGGTATTTCAGCCTCTTCACGTAGGCTATACTAAATAAAAATACGAGCACACATCGTTTTGTGCTATAATTTACTTTTCTGGCGAGGTAGGTACTAATTGTTGATCGAAGTAAAAAAAATCTCAGAAAGATTTACCAATAAATAGAATTAATTATACCGTAAATACATACCTACCTACTCTTTTTTTACCTCACCGAAAATCGATACGGTGATTGGCCATGTCCTCAGGCTGTGTCTGACAAGGTCATAATGTATAAAAGACATGGCACTGCCACTGAAGATAGCATTGTTATAAAATTTAGTTATCGTAGCAAACGTTATAATGAAATCCTTTTTTTCCAGTGGACGTCATCAAGCCCTCAACATTGTCTCAGCCGTCAGCCAACCTGACAAAGCCTGATTCGAGCACCTCAGGAACTTCTAAAAAGTCTAAAAACCTTTTTTCGTCTCTAATGTGTATTATAATCGTTTGCTTGCTCACAATTGCTTGATAGGGCAAGTCGTTAAAATTTAATAATGGGCTGTGATAAAATATGTAGTTTGTTCATAATATACCTACATTAAATAACGCGCGTGAGTGAAATTGTGAATATGCTAATCGTGTAAAGGCACAAACAAATTAACCAAACTCAATAAAATAAAAGAATATACAAACCTACATAATGCTAAATAAGTGGTGTTTATAAACTTTGGATTTGTGAATAATCGTTTCCCAGTTTCTTTGAATTAAACACTAGACTGTACTCAAAAGTACTTAGACAGTTAGACATTGGATTATTTATAATGCTGAAACAACCCCAATACATGTTCATTTATGCTAAAATACATAAATATCGGATTCTCATCAAAAGGCTGTTCAGGTAATAAACCTCCACTCTGAATAAACCATAGGATTTAGGACAAATTTTGTACCTACCTGTAAACTTAAAGAAACATGGCAATATATAAACTCCGATGTCTAATGATAAAACCTCCTAGGCTGAAAGTTTGAGACTTGAGACGACCTTGAGCTTAAAAAGTATTTTCTAAAACGCCGTTGACGAGAAGAAAAACAGAATACTTAATTCCAATTTGAACACAAAATTCATGTTAAAATTACCATTTTTGTGCCTAGACATTTTCAAAGTCGCCAAAATAACATATCATCTCCCTGAGAGAACATTTAAGTCTAAGTTATAGTTATAGTGATTTTATTAGGATACTCTAGATAATACAGAAGAAGAAAACAAAGTGTATAATTATTTAAATGTTGAGCTAAAGAATCATATGTGATGAATGCGGATCTAAAGATGTCTTTGTTGGCAGCAGACTGTTTTTGCTATTGAGTAACTTGGTATTTATTTAAATATAGGTGCTGACGGCAAAAGAAATTAGTTTTCAGATCACTAACACTAACTAGTGCCTATACTTACTACACTATAATAGAACCTTGCCATTGCTCGTTTGTTTGTTATGAAAAGTTACTACGCACACAATAACAGCGACGTATTTTAGTTACATGTACACTAATTCTTTTGCCGTAAGTTATAGACGTTTTTCCTAAGATCTTATAGTTAACATCTAGTAGTACTTTGGTCTACTATTACCTAATATAAAATTGTAAAATATGTATTTCAAAGTGTAATTAAATTAGAAATAATCTTTATACGTACGTGCCTGCCTTTTCAAAACCGAGGCTTTCTTAGCTTTGGCATTCTAAGGGTAACCAAAGAATTTGATGGCAGTGTCTTCAGGATTTGATTTCATATTATGCATACATGCATATACTAGGCAGATATTGTTGCTTCTAACTGTACATCCAAATTTCGTGTGTCCCTTGTGAACACGTGCACGAGGGACGATCTCTGCGCGGCCACTCCTAACATTATTGAGGTGGGCACCTGGCTACATATAATTCAAAAACTATTTGATGAACCATTAACACGATAAGAAGAAGAACGTAAGCCTAAGCCTATTGCCTATGTCATTATGTAAGTGGGATCAAAGGTTAATATTGTGGAGGACATTTAATTTAAAACAACCATTCAATCAGCTTATTGGAAATGAACTCCAGTAGTGTCAAACTTAAAACTTCGGCAAAATAGGATTTCAGCAAACATCACACATACTTTTCAAAAACGGAGACTAATATGTACCTATGACTAACAAACTACCTATATCCACAAGACGATGCTTAAACCAATCTATAGACACATACAAGTCCAGTATGTGCATAATACAGTACAGAGGGCTCTAAACTTCATCCTGAAACAACTATCCAACTTGCTATAGGTTCATAAAGATCTCGGAACAACAAGATGACAATAATTATTATTATTTGCCCTTTTACGATAAGATTACTATGAAGGTAAAATCATTTACAATTGCAAACTGATAATTCTTCGATGAACAAAACGCTGAGAAAATCTTAGTTTTGTAACCTTATTCGTGTTACTAAGATGTATTGGTTATACAACTTAAGAATACAATAGTACCTACATAAGTAAGTATATTGGGTTTCTGCTCACAATAATCTACGCAAGACACACTTTTAATTACTTGTGGGAGTTCCACAGTGAGACTAAAACTAGCTATGTCAGGTACAGACCGATAAACGAAGGTACTTTCGTTGCCCTTCGGAATTCAGTTACGTCCAAATACATTACATTTCTTCGATCTGTTACCAAAGTAAAGCGACGCGTATGCATGTTTCCATTCCTAAACTGCCTAAACGGCGGGTGGACGCCTGGTAGATGAATGAAATACTTGGGTTAAGTCTGCAGGAATCCTAAATAATGTTTTCCAAAAATATGCTGCCTCTACATTTAGGTAAATATATAAATAATTTAAACGTTGTTCGATTCTAATAATGTACATACCTAGTTATGTTTAAACAGTTTTAATTTACTGTAAATATTGTATTATTTTTACACTTCAACATGCTAAGAAAAATCTTCATGGAATCTGTAATTTTGAATAGGTTAGGTTAGTACCTACATACCAAAATGAAAGTAAACTAAGTAGATAATAAATATTAACTGTACATAAAAAAATAATTACCTGACTTAAGTACATCGTACTATCAAATCCAGAAATGTTTGTTTTCTGCAGTTGATTAATCCTTATCTAGCGAGTAACATTGTAAGTGTATCAGTTCTATCAATTAGGTAACATTTATGGATCTGAACGTGGTAAATGAAGCAATAACCTTGCGATTATTATCAACGAAATATACAAGGTAATTTTTAGTATACACTAAACCTGAAACTGGTTTGTTCAGAATCACCAGGAGAATCGATTGGTATATTTTTTATGCTACGTAATAGAACTATTTTTTTCCAAAACTAAGTACATATTTCAACTTGGATTCAATAAGTTTATATAATGCGTATTCAGTAGACCGCGAATACCTTGAAGCCTGAGACGGTCGGCTCGGTAATTTTCCGGATGACAAACTTCACGCATTTCGTACTTAACGCAACTTAAACCAACATGTAAGCATGTATGCAGTTCTGATGAAAATCTTTTTGGGAGTCTTGATTTTTGTGTATCCTAAAAATTGCCTTGTAGGTATACTAACCGTATAAACACAGCAACATACGAACCAAAAACTCAACCTAATGTAACGAAACATATCAATTACTTGTCTTTCCTATTTTATTAACTAATTACGAGAAGTGATAAGATTACTATTAAGCTTATTTACACAAAACTTATGTCTTATAGAGGTACTTACTACTTACAGCTTTTTTGTTTTGTACTACGTACTTAACAAAAATTATGAATTTATAATTGTAGTAAAGAAATATAACAAGTTAAAGAGTGAATTTTCAAAAAACCTTAACATTGTTTTAATAAATTATTAAATTCCCAGTCCCGTGAATGGTGTTTGAAATTTTGAATGTTTTTTTTGCCTCATTGTTAAATAACCAAGGAGACTAAATAATATCGTCAGTGGAAAGGTAAAAAGACTAAAGCGCCAATATACCTACTTTACAGGAGAGCGATTCAAAGTATTTTTTTAAGAAAATAAACATGGAGTATAAGTATTAAATAGATAATTTAATTATAAATTTAATATGTATACTCTAAGAAAAATAACTTTATTTTCTTAAAAAAATACTTTGAATCTCTCTCCTGTAAAGTAGGTAGGTATATTGGCGCTTTAGTCTTTTTACATTTCCACTGACGATATGTAACTACTAAATACCTACTATTGAATGTCTTAGTTAATAACAAACATAGCAGTGATACAGCTTGGACTGTCTTAGTCAAAATTCAAAAATAAAATTAATGTCTGCATTGTTGATTTCGTGGTGAGAATAATTATTTGTTTATTTTTTTTTTATTTTCAACGACCAATCCCTCGTTCCCTTAATCACACAAGTGCGTCCGGTATTCAGGATCTTCTATGTTTCTAATTATCTATCTAAAGTTTGGATACCGCTATATAATGCAAATAAGACAAATTTTTCCTACGTATTTTTTTAATAAGTTAATGTTTTATTTTTTCTAAGATCACCACTAAATAGTAAATTAATTATGCTCCTTAGAGTTCCGTAGTCAAACTACGGAACTCGTAACATTTGTCGTGTCTGTATGTCACAGCCATTTTACTCGCAGACTTACTATTTAGGTATCTACTATAAATCTGAAAGAACAATGCTCAAAAATGTATGGACACCGTCCCCACTCTTGTAGCACTTTAAAACCCATATTAATCGAAGGGCCATAGCCATCTTATTATTTTGTAGTACAGCGAAACTGAAATGTCCATCCGAAAAAAGTTATATCGACATGAAGAAACCAGAATCTGCAGTCACAAGTCACAATTATGTTGCCGTTTAATGTTCTTTGTTATTGAAAATATGGAAAAAAAATATCGAAGATGTGACAGCTCACGATGCTTTTCTGTTTTTACTGAGAAACATTACCGTGGGATGATTAAATACCTTCAGTCGGAGTTTTCAAACAACTCTTTGGAATCAAATTCGCAAAAGCATGCACCGCAACCCCGACAGGTCTCAGTCCGCCAGCCCCTGGCGGACCCCTCCTCTGTGGGGCCTGGCCCCACGTCCTCCTGAGAAGCGCGCACGGAGCACAGCGCGCCGCCTTCTCGGGCCTGTTACTGGTCGGGCGGCGGATCCCTTAACCCGCCGCCCGCAGGCCACACACTAGGGTGGCTGAAGGTCGTCGCGTAGGCGCACCCTCCGGCGCGGCGCCCGGTGCGTCTGGCGCGGAAAGGGAGAAGAGCACGCCGCTCCCTCTCTCTCTCCGCTTCCGCCTTGGTCGCCATCACCCCTCACAAACGGAGGCGATGACTTCCTACGCTCCCTCGCTCCCGACCATGGACAGAACCACGGCCGGAAGCGAGAGCATGTGGCCAAAATGGTCGCATGCCGGTGCGTTTCTCCACACGCCGTGTCCAGCGTGTCGTCGGCGTAACAAGTCACGTCGACCCCGTAGAGAAACGCACCGCACAGCACCCAGTCGTACCCGATGTTCCACAGGAGCGGCCCCACGACCGAACCCTATGGAACACCGCACGACATCTCTTGCCGACCCCCTCCTTCCCGACCCGGGTAGATAACGGCCCTCTCCGTGAGATAGGCCCCTACAATGTGGCGGAGGTAGGTCGGCACCCGATGGTATTCGAGTGCCACCTTAATGCAACTCCAGGGCAAGATATTGAAGTCGCTGGCGATGTCGAGAGACACCGCCAAGACGACCTCACCCCGGGCGACTGCTTCCTCCACTTGAGCCCTCACGCGCATGATTGCGTCGACGGTGGAGCGCCCCCGGCGGAAACCGAACTGGTTCTCCGCCAGATCCGGCCCCATCCCAGTCATGTGCATGACGAGGTGGTCTGCAATTACTCTCTTAAAGAGCTTGCCCACCTCGTCCAGCAACACAATGGGACGGTACGCAGATGGTGAGTCTGCGGGGTGCCTCTCCTTCCTGAGCAGGACCAGCTTACCGGTTTTCCACCGGATTGGAAACTGGCCCCGCTCCCATCGTGCACTCAAGAGGGGGCTCTTGAGCGCATGTTGCGAGCTCTCGGGCTCAGTGGGGACCAGTCGGGGCCCGAGAGCCCTGAGGACCAGGACTCACGCTCTACCGAGTATGCTGTCGGGTCCTGGGGCAGTGTTTTTGGCTTGAAGCATCCACACCGCCGCTCCCAGCTCCACCCAGGAAACCAATTCTACCTAGTCCAACTGTTGGCACTAAGTCGAAATCCAGTAGAAGGTTAAAACGTGCAATCAAAAGTAGGAGACAAATACACGTACGCTCAAGGAAGTTCCAAAAGGTACTAAATAACAATAACCAGTATAACCACGCGGCAGACAAGCGAGCAACAAGGCAACAAAGAAATCGGCCACACTTCCCTCCTCTCCGCCCTTCCACCGCCCCGCACTTACTACCCTCTGCGTTGTGTTGCGCTGCGCATACGGCTGATATTATAATTAATAACCATTCTATCACATCCAATATATTCACGATCCAATATATAATATATATTGGATCGTGAATGTGTTTTGAATTAAAAAATCTTATCAAAATCTGATGTCACTATAATGTAGTAGGTATTTTTGGGTTTCATCATGTCCACCAAGAACATTAAACGGCAACATAATTGTATTTCACCCCCTTAAGGGTTGAATTTCGAGAAATTCCTTCTTAGTGGATGTCTACGTCACAAAAGAAACCTACTGTCAAAATTTCAAGTTTTTAACCCCAGCCGTTCAGGCTTTGCGTTGATAGATCAGTCAGTCAGTCAGTCAGTCAGTCAGTCAGTCAGCTTCTCCTTTTATAAGTATAGATAAAAGATAAATAGATAAAGATATCGG
Organism: Amphipyra berbera; assembly: GCA_910594945.2. NCBI lineage: Eukaryota > Metazoa > Arthropoda > Insecta > Lepidoptera > Noctuidae > Amphipyra > Amphipyra berbera. Next base: position 10,816,823 of record OU343126.1, on the reverse strand, counting down.
ATTTTTAACAAAGCCTGCTACTACTATAACGTAGGTAAGTATTTGGTATCTTTTCGATATTAGATTTTAGGTAATAAATTGTCAAATTAAGCAATAATTACCTACATCAAAATATCCGTAATAAAAATCTCACTCAATAATCTCAATATTTATACGAACTTTAAAAAAAATACATTAGAAAAACGAGGAATCACAGTAATTATGGCGCGACACTCGATGCCACGCTCGCGGGCCGCGGCGCTGTGTAAAGACCGCGTATCGTGCGCGTGCGACAAATCAAAAAAAAAAAAGTTTGCGATCACTAGCATAAGCTGATTTGTTGTGTGTTTTCTTTAAATAGAAATACCCATTTTGAAATTAAAAAATAAAACTATTTCTTATTTTTTATAAAAAAAATTGAGTAATTAATCATAATGTAATTGTAACAGAAATTTGATAGAAAGAAAAAGACTGTTTAACCAAACTTAAACAACAATTTATTAATAAAAGGTTTATATTCAATATAATATAACTCCTCCCCTGGCTCGAACACATGCGAAAATCCTCCTGGACATGCTGAGAATCAAGTTATCCAGCATTTCTTGGGGTAACCTGTCCCATTCTTGAATAGCGGCTTCTCTGAGCTCTGGCACTGTCTGGGAACGTGGCTGACGGTTCCAAACAGCTCGCTTAAGAGCATCCCACACGTGTTCTATTGGGTTTCAAGTCAGGCGAGCCAGCAGGCCAGTCTAACCTTGTACTGTCGTATTCTCGAAGAGCAGCATTGACTCGTTGAGCTCGATGGGCGGGCGCATTATCCTCGACCAGTACAAATTGGTGCCCATGGTTTACTCGGAATGGTCTGACAATTTCATCAATAGCAACTGCTCTGTACATGCTGTCTGTCTGAATGAATGAATCTGCATCTGCAGTCATGAAGCCTCGATACGGGATCAAAGGCGTTCTAGCTCCAATCATAATACCACCCCAAAAGGACACTGATTTCCCGCCTTGCTGAACTGTTCCAGTGGCAGTTCTTTGCCTTTCACGGTCTTCTCCAGACACGGACACGTCGGTTATCTGGATGAGTACTGATTCGCGATTCGTCAACGAAGAGACAGTTTTGCCAAACGTTTTCTTCTTCATTTTGCCGAAGCCTAGCCCACTTTAATCTCCGTCGTTGACGTTGCCGGGAATTCAGAGGAGCTCGCTAAGACCTCCGTGCTCGTAATCCAGCCTGGTGCAAGCAATTCCGAATGGTCTGAGTGCTAACTTCAAGCCCAGAGGCGGCCCGAACTTCCGCTTTTATTTTAGTGGCGTTGATTGTTGGGGTCACGGGCTGCCAGCAATCTAATATAGCGCTTTTGGGCAGCAGTCAAAACAGTTGGGCGACCACTGCGGGGTCGGTCAGCTAAATTACCCATCCCGTGGTACCTCTGCAACGTGGTCACGACACAGGATTGGGATATAGCAACTCTGCGTGCTATTTCTCTCGTGGTGTATCCTTCTTCCCTCAAAGTTACTATTCTTGCTCGTAAAACTTCTGATAATCCTCTTGGCATTTTTCAATCACAACTTTCCACGAAATCTATTTTAAATTCGGTAAAATTGACTAAATCTGATTTCTGAATGAGCGTAAGCTAGGACTGAAAGCCTTTTTATATCGAAAAACAATTGAACTGTTTTATTGTTTTATATTCTAAATCTATTTTTTTAAATAAAGAATCTAAAAAGAAGAAGAAACCATAATATAATCTACCGTAACAAAAAAAGTCGGTTTTTCAAAGTGATCGCAAACTTTTTTTGATGTGTGTAAACTACATTTGCTTGTATTACTTGATGCATCATAATAATCCATATACCTATATACCCAGTCTGGCCATAAATACTGTTACAATTAAAAATAAGAAAGATATTACATCTGAATTTGGAATCTGTCATTTTTATACGATTGTTCATTGAGTTTTCTAATTTTAGCGCCAATACATTGTACAATATTTTGCGATATTAAAATGGAGTGGGGTGATAAAGAGAACCGAATTGCTGTGATTGCATTACACAAAGTTGGTATGGAGCCAAATGCAATTTTTAAAACTCTCCATACGCTTGGTATTAGTCAAATGTTTGTGTACCGGGCTATTAATAGGTACAATGAGACTTCCTCTGTTTGTGACAGAAAAAGATCTGGCCGTCCACGTAGGGTTCGTACGAAAAAGGTGGTCAAAGCAGTAGGGAAAGAATTCGAAGAAATCCTGCCCGAAAGCAAAAGATTTTATCTCGGGAGATGAAGATAGCACCCAGAACCATGTCGCATATTTTAAAAGATGACTTAGGACTTGCAGCCTATAAGAGACGCACTGGTCATTTTTTAACTGATAATTTAAAAATAATTGGGTGGTAAAATCTAAACAACTACTGAAACGGTACGCAAAGGGAGGTCACAGAAATTTTTTGTTTACGGATGAGAAAATCTTTACAATTGAGCAACATTTTAACAAACAAAATGACCGTATTTATGCTCAAAGCTTTAGAGCTTTCTTGGCTTCTTTAGAGAAGCCACCCAATTAGTCGATAGAGTGCAACGTGGGCATTATCCGACTTCAGTGATGGTTTGGTGGGGTGTTAGCTATGAAGGAGTGACTGAGCCATATTTTTGTGAAAAAGGTATCAAAACATCGGCACAAGTGTATCAAGATACCATTCTTGAGAAGGTAGTTAAGCCCCTTAACAACACCATGTTCAATAACCAAGTATGGTCCTTCCAACAAGACTCGGCGCCGGGTCATAAAGCTCGGTCCACGCAGTCTTGGTTGGAAGTGAACGTTTCGGACTTCATCAGAGCTGAAGAGTGGCCGTCGTCTAGTCCCGATCTTAATCCGCTGGATTATGATTTATGGTCAGTTTTAGAGAGTACGGCTTGCTCTAAACGCCATGATAATTTGGAGTCCCTAAAACAATCCATACGATTGGCAGTGAAGAATTTTCCCATGGAAAGAGTGCGTGCTTCTATTGATTACTGGCCTCAACGTTTAAAGGACTGTATTGCAGCCAATGGAGACCACTTCGAATAAGCTTTTTATATTTTAAATTGTTTTATATTTATGTATTAAACTAATACACTGTAAAAGTAATAAATATTAATTGCAATAAAAAAATTTTTTTTTTCTTCGTGACAATATTTATGGCAAGACCAGGTATAAAAGGAGAAGCTGACTGACTGACTGACTGACTGATCTATCAACGCACAGCCTAACGGCTGGGGTTAGAAACTTGAAATTTTGACAGTAGGTTCATTTTGTGACGTAAACATCCACTAAGAAGGGATTTCTCTAAATTCAACCCCTAAGGGGGTGAAATAGGGTTTTTAAGTTTGTATTTAAGTCAGTCATTTTTGATTTTTGGTTAGAAATAAACGTACACCTGTTTGAGCATTTTTGGAAATTCAACCCTTAAAGGGGTGAAATAAGTGTTGAAAGTTTGTATGAGAAATCTGGTATTTTTGAAGTGAGAAACATGGAATTAAATATTTAGGCTTTTGGTAAAAAATAAACGTATAAGTGTTTGAGGGTTTTTGGAGATTCCACCCCTAAGAGGGTGAAATGGGGGGTTGAAGTTTGTAAGTCCGTCGTTTTTGAAGTAAGAAAGATGAAATTAAATATTAAGGTTTCTGGTTAGGAATAAATGTACACATATTTGGAAATTCAACCTCTAAGGGGGTGAAATAAGTGTTGAAAAATTGTATGAGAAATCTATTACCTACTTTTGAAGTAAGAAGCATGGGGAGAAACTGACCGACTGGCTGACTAATCTAGCAACGCACAGCCTAAACCGCTGGGGGTGATAAAAGCCGAACTTTTGGATTTTAAAATGTCACTTTAAATTGGGCTTAACGAGGATTTCAAACTTCACGCAAGCGAAGCTGCGGGCAAAAGCTAGTATATAATAGCGGTGTACAGCATCTCGCCTCGGCTGTGGCATTTTCATAGATGGAAAGAATAACTAAAATATTTGCTATATAATAGGTAGGTACTACAACATAAACACTTTTTAAAACACCTCTGAAATACTTTTATCACTTCCGTGTTCCGACTTATATGACGAATGATGAGAATAAACAAGTTTTGACACGAAAAAAAGAAATATTTCAATGTCTAAGTATGTGCGAAAATTAAAATTGAACTGTACTTACATAAAAATAACAATTATTATTCCACGTTTACAGGTCGCTCGGTACATGCAACAATGGCACCGCCGAGAAGGAGCATGTTATGTGCGGTCGTGGATATGCAATTTTCAAACTAATGTCGATTACTAAGAGTTTATATTACAATGTTTTGGGTCGGAATGGGTTACCCTGTTACTGTGTTACAGGGTTTTGAAAGGGTTACCAGTTCAAAACCCTGTTACCGTGTTACAGGGTTTTGAAAGGGTTACCAGTTCAGAAGCGGTAACATTGCACCCGTTCAAGGGTGTAACACGAACCATAGGGTTTTTTATTTAAGCGCTTAAAAAAACCCCTTCAAAAACCCTTTCAACGACTACCCGGACGGTCCCTGCATAGAATTGATCACTTCATGATGTGGCCAACCATTTCATGAAATGGTTGCATTTCATGAAATAACCATATCGTTTAAACGTCAACGTTTGATGATAATTATGGCCATCCACGTTTGGCCATATCATTAAAGTAGGGTGTCCATGATTTTCATAATTCCGAATGGTTCAAAATTCCTAATATAACTATTATTTTAATAGCAAGACAAATAAACACATGATTGATGATGTTCTAACCTAACCCAAATGATTCACCAACAATAGAAAGGATCTGGCGCTCGGCGGCCGCTGCCGCGGTACGCTCGCTTCGCTCGCTCGCCTTCGCGCTTTAATGGTCACAAACTAACCTAACCTAACCCAAAAGATTCACTAACAGGGGATTTGGCGCAGGTATATAATTATGTCGTGGCCAGATCATAGAATTGCCATTGATTTTCGTTGCGTGGTCACCCTACTTTCTTTTATTTTTATTACAGAACACTTGTCCGCCGCCATGATGCACAACAACAAAACAATTACAGCGCCTCTACCGGTGGATAATGTAACTATTTTACTATATGATCACTAATGTTTGACCATATCCTGAAGTAGCCGTGCGCTAGCTATTCATATCATTAAACGCTGATTAATTCATTGATCTGGCCAGACCATATCATGATCTGGGCAGCGGATATTGGCCATTTTTGGCCACATCATGAAGTGATCAATTCTATGATTTGGCCACGACATATACATGACCAATAACGAAATTTAAAAGAAAACTATCACAGCTAAGTAAGCTCCACTACTTATGACATGTAGTTGCAGTACAACTTATGACATGTAGTTGGATCTACAAATCCAGGACGGAGGACCTCACAAATGTGTAAGTGCATGTTCATGAGCTTTAGCCCTTACGAAAATTCCTTAATTTTCATAAAAACTTAACGCAGCAACTTTGGCGTGTGAACGGTTCTATGCGTTATCATACGAAATGACTCACCATTCTGCATTAGCGGTAGTGGTAACCCACTATCAAAGATCAGAAGATTGGATAATCGGATGCATATTTACCTAAAGTTAATTTTTCGCTACGAAAGTCTGGAAACAGCTTCTGAAAATAATTTATTAGAAAAAGAAACCCTGTATCACGGGATTACATAACTAATCGAATGCATATAATTACTTGATGTTAGTTTGTAGCCCCCCGAAGCAAATATGTGTGTATGTAGGGTCTAAGAAAGTGAGGGGTGCATGTTTGTCAGTAAAAAAAAGTACAGGTAGGTACCTAAATAAATAAATATACATCCAATTATAGGTAAATATGATTATATTCTACAGAACACTAAATTTGACGATCCCGGAATCGCGGTATTTTTTCGATACAAAAGTGCATTCCATATTCGCCAACACCTGAACTTAGGTAAATATGCATACGATTATCCGATCTCTGATGATGAGCCTTCCCGCCATACACATTGGTAGCAGCTACATCCGGTAACGCAGTATAACCTGACTTATTCCTATACAACTGTTCTGCCTAGCTTTTTCCCAACTATGTTGGGGTCAGCTTCCAGTCTAACCAGATACGGCTAAATACCAGTATTTCACACGGAGCGAATGCAATCAGACAGTTACTGGGCAATGCCGATATCCTAAGGTTAGACCGGATTCCTATTCAACTATGACTCAAAAACTCTGTGCACCAGCAGGTGTAAGACTAGTCTGGAGTGTTGAGCAGGGAAAAGGAGTTTTCAACAATACGCTAGGAGAACATTAGAGACAAGAAAACTGCTTCTGGTACATGTATATACCTCTTTATTTCAATAACAACTAAATATACAAATAATTTAAGAATAGTTTAAACGCTGAAAATAGTACATCTATAACACTGAATTACATGGTGACTATTATCGCCATTTATTAGGAATACATGATAGTTAGTCATAGAAACCTACACTATTATCTTGACAAAAATCTCGATATACAAAAAATGTGCAGGCTCATGCATGACCTAACTTTATACATAAGGTACTTACAAATATTGTGTGCATAATAAAAAAACTTACTTAAATTAATTTAACATACTTAATTAAATCTATGCGCGCCTTTTTCTTTACAGGAATCTAACTTATCGCGACAAATAACCCCGCCTTTCATCATGTGATCAACAAACAGTCGCATATCAATCTACAAGTAAGAATACTTCAAAATTGCAATTTTTAAACATCAATATTTTAAATATTGCTGCCTACGAGCACCATCCTTCTTTTAACATAATACTTTTCCTTCATTTGACTCTTACCTACATCTAGTGCAAGCAGGTAAGCAACTGATAAATGCTGCAGTATTCATTCATACCCAAGCTGCCAAGGCAAGAAGAAACAACAAAATAAGTACTGAGACGAATAAAGTTTTATATTGACCACTCTATGCAATTTTCGTGAAGGGGCATCCCAGCGCAATAAGCAGCTAATCGCATCGGCCATCTCAATCACACGTAAGAAGCTAACTCAAGTCAAGGTAAACCATTAATTTTATCTATAAATTCACTCTAAAGCGCCAAATCGACTAGCAAGTTTTATTGCGAAAGTTATTGCAGCAAGTACTCGCTTAGTTCGTAATTTCAGGCGTGTTAAAAACATGAAGTTTGTTTTATTCAACAATGATTTGCATAACGCTAACGACAACTTTAGAGTTACATATTATGAAGCACTAGATATCGTTAGCGTAGTAATATAATCTACTTATAGACATACATTCTTCCTTCGTGCTCGTACAAAAAATGTTAGAACTGATTACGAGACACTTGGAATGTAAACCTCGTCTGGTTTCTAAACCACAAGTAGGTAGATCATATGTATTAACTGTTCGGTCGGTATAATGTCTAGCGCGTAGCACCTACAGCAATATCGATGCATCTACCGCTCATTATTTTATGCATACAATAAGTTACTACTTTGGCAATAGTTTATCACCTCAGCTTCTTTAACATATCAAATTATCACATTTTAATATAGGTAGGTACATAAATAAAATTATAAATAAACTGTGCAGTTTCATTTTAGTTATCGTCTAAACTATAATGACGCGCCCCTATAAAGCATTTATTACGGTTAGATGCAATATAAATTATCATGCAATATAATTAATCTAGGCTATAGCGACAATATCTGCTTATCCACAGCTATGAATAGAGCTAGTCAAAAACGAATACAAGACATTGAGATGCAAATCATAAAATCTGTATAAAAAGCAAGCATTTCATGGGACTTAGTGTACTATTCACGTACAGGTAATATATTATGGTAGTAATTATTCTACCCGAAAAACTTCAATTAATGCAACTTTGAATGAAATATTGTACATACGCATGCATTGCGTTCATGTTCAACATCTTCTCTGGATGTTTTCAAAAATAGAATTACCATGATGTATATTATGTAGTTTATGAGGGGCTCGTGGCTAATTATCAGCCGCGCAGATCATACAATTTGCGAGGTTTAGCTGCGCTTGCCGCGGTCAGTCCGTGTATAGGTGACCGTTCGTTACACATCGAGACCCCTCCGTGCCTCGGAGAGCACATTAAACAGTCGGTCTCACGTGTAATACGAATACCTCTAACAGTCGTTACGGATAGTCAGAAGCCCGAAAGCCTGACAACCGGTCTAACCCTAAGATATCGGCATTACCCAGTAACTGGGCTGCACAGGCCTGATGGCAGTCGAACCGTGTAAAATACTGGTATTCAGCCGCATCTGGTTAGACTGGAAGCTGACCCCGACATAGTTGGGAAAAGGCTAGGCGGAACATAATAATGATACAATTTATGTTAATCTATATACCTATTTAAAAATCAATAGCCTTGAGTTAGTCTCGCAAAAACTCGAAAATGGCTCGACGGAATAGTTTTTTTTTGTTTTTTTCGCCTTAATACTCGGTTGGTTTAGGAAAAAAGAAAATTTGGAAAAACCCAAAGCAACAGCCGAAAAATCGAAAAGATCGAAATTGGTAAGTCTTATTTCTGTCTTTAAAAGTCTATTCCAATATTTGCTGTTAGAAAACTCAATATTGAATTAAACTCGCCTTTAGATCTTTTTTTCAGCATTATAATTATAAACTGTACATAATGTGTAGAATAAAGAAACATAATTACAATATTATATTTTTATTACATTAATTCGTAACGGGTAACATACACTTAGATAAAGCAATGAATAGTTAAATTATTATAGGAAATTTAGTTATGTATCTACTTAATACAAATAATCACTACAGTGCGCCTAATAAATTTAACTTTCTACATAAATTGACAAATTAAACGTGTCACTAGTGTGATGATAAAAACACGTAACTATATATTTCTCTAACCCATATACTTCTCAATAGGAATTCCCCATAGGACTTACGTGACTTGAATTTGGAGTAATGTTTTATATATTTCTACAAAAATCTCTTATATGGTAGTTTTTAAAGATTGTGTATCGTCAACAACGTAAAAAAATGAATAAGTACTTAAGTAATTACAATTTTAATAAAGGTCGAAAAGTTCCCGGAATTACGGAAAATGCGCCTACCATATCACTCATCCACTAACTAAATATCACAGGCGCAAGTAGCCGGATAATAGAATAGCTAATCGTATTAGTTGTTTACGGAGCTATTTTGTTATTTACTTATATAAAAATATTGATATCTTTGTCAAACTTTTAGGCAGATTATAATATAAAATAACACGCTGGAATGATATAGCCCTTTCTGGTCTTCAATGCGGCTTCTGGATGAAACGTCACCAGCACCGATTGAACAATAATTGGTGCGAAGAGAACCATGTTACGAAGAAATTAAGCAATGTCTAAAAGGGAAAAGTAAAATGGGCACATGTAGCCATACTTTGGCAGAAGAGCATCCCCGAGAACTTGAGTCATTTTGGGACAGTTTCCTTTTAAGTAGGTACTGTACTGTTGTTACCAAATAGTTAATCACACTTCTAAAAGTCTGGCCCCAACTCATATCATTAAATATTTTTGTTTGCTTTAAAACTAAAAAGGTCTTTAGAAAATTGATTTATGACAAAGAAGTTAGGTCAGCAATTTCAACGGAAGTAAGTATTTTGAGAACATCAACAAATAGTTTAAGCATGCAAAGATCTGTTAGTTGTGAAGAGCATAACAAGAGGAACATCTATGTCTAGTCTTCTTTTCTTCTCTGCATTCCCTTCATTCCCCTAACCTTTCAACCTTCCACGGTTCTCTGATTTATTATATTATAGAAAGTAATTTTTAGTATACACTAAACCTGAAAGTTCAGAATCACCAGGAAAATCGATTAGTATAGTTTTGGTTTTTATACCAGGTTATATTTTTTTCCAAAAATAGGTTCATATTTTAACTTGGATTCAATAGGTTTCCACGCATATCAATAGACCGCGGCTTACGACGGTCGGCTCTTTAAGTTTCAGTGTATTAGACAACCCAGCCTGCATGGCAAACCTCACGCATTTCGTACTCTACTGGAAAATTTTACGCACCATAAATTAACATACTAACATGTAACTTGGGCAGTTCTAATAAAAATCTTTTTGGATTGTCTCAATTTTTGTGTATACTAAAAATAGCGTTATATAACCAAAACAATCTACGCAAGACTTTTTTTTATTAATCTTTTTGTAATTTTGGTTTTGTCTATTTTATAGCCTATTCGCTGGGTTCAAATATTAAAATTTTGATTTATGTAATTTAATAGTTTTTTTTACATTGTGTAATTGTGTTATACTTTGTTGTCTAACTGTTGAACTATTTGATTTGAGACTACTTTAGTAGCTATGGAAGCATTTGGTATAAGGAAACGATCCATGTCTTTAATCAAGAGATTGTCACCATCTGGTATACCATACTTGAAAGTTATTAATTCAGGATGCCTCTTTTTAGCAGTTATTTTGACAATTGTTGACAAAGGTCTTCTAGACATAACCTTCGCGACACCTCTTTTATTTGGAATGTCGCGCAAAACAATCAAATGAGTTTCAGAAACTACCAAGTAAGAATCATGCATATAACCATTAAGCAGAACTTCCTGACAAGGGAAACTGTCAACAACATTATGTTCCTTGAGGAAGGACTGTAACTCTACAATTTCTTCTAATGATTCAGAATCCATAAAGTCTCGTCTTAAACTATCTGATCTTGAATCATCATCTTCATCATTAATGCTGAACACTGGAGGAACATTTCTATATCTTTGTTCTTTTCTGTCTCCAGCAGAAACATGCCATTCTCCATTATTGTATGTAGAATTAGGATTGACAATATATTCTATTAACTTACCCCTAACTTCTTGGCTCTTTGCTTTCATTGCTGAAGACAATTTACTGAATAACTGTTTAGCTGGAATATTATCCCTGATTTTAGTCTGGTGTATTTCTGCACCATCATTGTTGTTATTAGGTGCACAAACTAAACAGGTGGATGGATTGTGTTCCTCCAAGCAGTCGGTCATATGAGGACCAAAGTAGTCATGAATTGCAACAAATCCACCATCTAGCATGGAAACATGTTTGGTGTTCCTTTTCAAGAAGGATGCTACTACCATGTGAGCATAACTGTCTTCCTCAGTTCTACCAGAGCCAACAAAGCATAGATGTTCTCCAGCAGCAAGAGATCCAGCAGCCAATGCTTGACGCTGAGCATTCAGTAATCCTTGAACTGCAGTGTTGAATGCTGAAGGTTCTTGTAACATCAAGTTACAATCAAGGTGAAATGCTGTAGATAAATGACCAGCATTATATTGGTCTGCTGGTCGGCAGTCAACCAAAAAGAACTTGACACTGTCACTGTTTCCAGAATCTAATGTAGCACTTTCAATTAATTCATGTACTGCTACAGGAAGACACAGTGCTTGAGAATAGAGTTTTGAATTAATTTCTACACCACTTTCTGAAAATAATACCTCTAAAACATCTTCTCGAAATGATTGGGGAGTTTTTAGTGAATAATAATGTGCAAGTGAACAAAAATCAGAGACGTCATTGGCTTCTAGATCTGAAGGCATTTGAATTAGAGTTTGAATTATAGCTTCTTTGTCTTCATTTTTCATTTGCAATAACTGCTCTCTGGCATTAATAACCATTATCAAGCAAAGGAAAAATATAAAAAAGGGATCAGACCTTTGAAAATATAAATCCCACATGAAAAGCACTACTTCTAAACTACATGTACCAGCAAAAAGAGATCTCAACCATGATAAGCAATATTGCTCAGGGGTGATCCGTTTTGTGTCCAAAAATGAGCAGAGCTCTGGATCATGATATTGAAGGATTAATCGTAATATTTGGAATGGTACACCATTCTTAACACAGCCCTGGGGAATGTACAGCTTTAAAACTTTTTCAAATAAATTGTATGTATCAGACCTCGGCAACTTCAAACTCAATAATGGTAACAAAATTTCAATCCAACCATTATTTGCACAATAGTTGATAGATTTAGACTTACAGTAAAATGTAATTATGGATTCAATATCTGAGATAACCGATAATTTGTCATCATCGTCATTTCCAAGTCGTTTCACAAATTTCTTAACATCATCCCGAAGTTCATTTTGGTTTGTAAGGTCAAATATTTCATCAAAAGAAAGCAACTGATTGCCTGCTTCCTGGCAGCTCAAACAAAGGAGCCACACATCTGGACGTAAGCTTTCTGGGATCTTCTTGCCTTTGGTGAGTACATTAATTTCTTGTGCTGAGCAGCCATCCAAAAGAGCAGACTCCAATTCAATTAACCTGAAAAAAATAAAAAAATACTTACATTTTTCAACAAGGGCTAAAGAATAACAATTAATTCTAAAGAACAACAAATAATTTGTTTGTGGCCCTGCATAGGAACTTATACCAACTGTAAAGTTCTTGATATTGAGCATGTAGAATTGAACATCAATAACATGATTGTTCACACTGCATTCACTGCAATAAAATATTAACACTGCAATGCCAAACATTCATTCAGTCTTTGTTACTGTTTACAACATCCGAAATTATTATGTTTACTACATATAGATAGTAGAAGAAAGGCAAATGGTGTGTAAATATAACAAATATTTACCATGTACTATCGTCTTCGTCGCCAGCCATCGCACAGAATTTTCGTGAAAACTGAAAATTCTATTCTGCTTATTAGTTTTCACTGGAATGACCAACTGTATTTTCACACTACAGTCATCAATCGTAACAATAATACACGAATATTATGATTATTGCATATAGATTCACATGAAACAACAATCACAATTATTAAAGGATTTGTGTACAGTACAATCTGAATATTGTAATTTTGTGAATTTTTGTGGTTTCAATCCAACACCAACGCAAAAGAAATCGAATTCGAATTGAAAATCAATATTAAACAAATTTGAACTTTAATCTTAAGAAATAGTGCCCATTCTTTTTACATGATATTGAACAACATACATCGTACCAACCCATTAGTACAATATAATTGTCACAGATTACTAATTTAGAGAACTAAACACAATGACCATAGAATAGTAGAGGACTTACCCTATGCACTAATGCATTAAAATCATGCCAAAACGGAAACTAAAATGGCGTAGACGCTTCATAGTGATGTGCTCAAGTAGCTTACTCGAAATCGGAGCAATTTGTGGGTTGCTCTTAGTTAAAAATTGGATAAATTAAGGTTCGTATCAGGCGTAGAAGAGTAAAATAACATTAAATCTCGAATAGAAAGGTGTTATTAGGTAAACATGTTTACAATTGTCGAATTTCCACCTTTGTCAGTATTTTCAAACATTTTAGAATAATTACTCAATATTTTTTGAGCATTCATAGCTTATGAATAGCTGATGAAATGAGTATTTACAAGCTTTTGTTTAAAGGTAAGACCGCACTAGGCGGAACTGCGATGCAGCGGAGCGACGCGACACTGGGCTTCAAAATATTGTTTCTATGTAAATGTATGAGAGATGCCGTACTACGCGGTAACTGAACTACGCTGCGTGACCCTGTGCGGCAAGTTGGGCAACCAAGCAAAGCTGACGCGACGTGTCGCGACGCGCGACGCGCAGTTCCGTTGCCGCGTAGTGCGATATAGTAAGCAGCGCGACCGCGACTCGCGAGGCATACTTCATACAAGTCAAAACGTGTCGGACGTGCAATTTGTTTTGTAAAATGGATGAAGAAAAATTAATTTTATTAGTTAGTAACTATCCAGAGCTATAATAATATGATTTGCAAAATGATCATTCATTCAGATCAGAATTTCATCCATCGCGTTTAGTGTTTGCCAACTGACTAACGGATAGAATGTCGCGCCGCTGCAGTTCTAGTGCGGTATTGCGAGCTTCATTTAAAAATGTCGCGTCGCTCCGTTGCATCGCAGTTCCGCCTAGTGCGGTCTTACCTTAACTTGCAATGTTTGTATGTATGTATGTCTGCTCGGTTAAAATCTAGCAACTGAATTTTGAACCACTTCCTCTTATCCTACGGAGTTGAATTTTAAAATGTTGGTTCATTTCCGATGACAATACATTTTTTTGGTAAGCATGACCTGAATCGACATCCAGGATTAGCTCCAGATAAAGGAACTCTTCAGCGCTCAACAGCACGACACGAAATGTTGTGTACGCATTTTATTATGCGCCGGTTTTAAGTTTTACCGTGACATGGTTGCTGCACTCAGGGTTGGGTCCTGACTAGAGAACTCCTCAATGGTTAGCAGCACAGACACGAATTCTGTGCGTTAAATTATGAAAGACCGTCCTAAATTTCAACATGATATACCTACAAAAAAAAATTTATAATAATAGTAAAAAAAACCTTACATTTATTACATAATTATGTACATAAAATTGTATTCATGTTTATTTAGTATCTCGCGACAAGCTTTAATATTGTTTAAATAAATTAGTTGTAGGTATAATGTAATAAATTGATGGGATCGATTTAATTTAAAGTTTATATTCTTCTTTTTAGACCATTTAAATAAAAGCTTGTTTTTAAAAATGTTTTTTTAACAATTTTTTTACACTAAGTGTCATAGTAGGTTTTTGAGATAATCGTCATCGTTTAACGTGTACCAGGGATGATTTCCTAATACATTTAATTAATATTTAATCATTACTTTCAACTGGTTGATATTCTTGAGAATTTAAATACGTGAAAAGCTTTGTTAAGGTATCAGCTACAAGTTAATACGGAAATCAAAGCCATTCAATTTGATACTTCAAAGTTAAATAACATTTAATAAAAAATTCTGGGTATTTTTCAAAAATCTATAAAAAATTAAATTTCTCGAAATCTACTGACTTTCGGCCAGGGTATATGGGGTGCTAATTTGTTGCATATAGGACTATCACACCTTAAAGGGAATGCATTGAATTCGAGTTCCCCCTGTACAAAGATTTCTTGTTTTATTTTCATCATTATTTTAAAAAAAACGTCTGCATAGTCTGGCTATAGAGATTCCGATAAGCTCAGATCCCTTCGCCATTCCAAAAATAAAAAATCACCTAAAAGTGTGTTTATGGTTCTGTTTGGAGGGACTGCAGTACCGTTTAGCAACTGTATCGCTATATCTAGCTGGCTTGATTTTAGCCTTAGTTAGCGACAACAAAATAATTGTTTGCATACTATTTAGTGCCTTTTTTCGGCGTAGTATTTATTCGATACATTTAGCGAATTTTAAACTCAATATTTC
Source organism: Amphipyra berbera (assembly GCA_910594945.2). Taxonomy (NCBI): domain Eukaryota; kingdom Metazoa; phylum Arthropoda; class Insecta; order Lepidoptera; family Noctuidae; genus Amphipyra; species Amphipyra berbera. The sequence continues at coordinate 10,801,599 of OU343126.1, read as the reverse complement.
GTAAACTAGCGATTTTTTATGACAATTATGAACGATTATTTTGTTTGCAAAAAAAGTAACTATTTTTGCCGTTTTATAATCTTCAATGTGTTCGATAATACTCGAATATTTATATTTGTTCACGCCCATTACTAGCGGCAAAACTTACTTGCACTGCACTAGCGTAAAGCGCAGGCCACCAAGTATCTCTAATTAGTCTGTGCAGGCCACACCGCGAGCTGGCGGGCGGGCGGGCGAGTAACGTTTCACCGAGCCTAGCTACTTCAGCGACTCACCAAGATATGAAAAGGCTCGCCCTGCAGCCCGCCAGCTCGCGGGGTGGTCTTTGCTTTACGCTCCCGCGTGCAGAGACGACTACGCACGAGAGCGCACGCGGCGCAAATCTAAGAAGCAAGCCACTTCAACCAAATATTAATGTTTTTATTTCAACAATATTGTCAATTATAATAAATACAACTTGTAATTCAACGTAACAAGAACGTTTAATTTAATGCTTTCTTATAAATGAACGTACCGTAGTACCTCGTCACGGTATTTTGCAGCAGTTATGTTGCCGTGAATCCAAACGAGGTCGATTCACCCGCCTAGGAGCATTCCCGCCCATACCATTATTGTTCCACCTTGGTATGGATGGACTTTCTGGGGATTTCGCAGGAGGCTCTTACGTCCAGGTGTTCGCCAAACACGTATTTTTTGTGAATCTGGATAAAAGCCGAACCGGGATTCATCAGAGAATAACACTCTAGCCCATTGGCGATCATTGCAAGCCAAATGCTCATTTGCCCATTGTAATCATCGTCCGCGATTGCCTCGTCGTAGTGCTGGAATCCGAAGTGGTCTACGAGCATCAAGGTTGACTTCATGCAGTCTCCTCTTTACAGTTTGATCGCTCACCAGCACCTGGTGCTCCGACTGTAACTTCAAAACCAATTGCCTAGCTGTACCGGTAGGTTGTCTTTTCGCCGTTATTTGTAAAAATCGGTCTTGTCTTGCGGTGGTAATTCGAATATTCCCAGTGTGCCGCTCAGCCACCTCGCCAGTGTCCCGGTAGCGAGACCACAATCTTGATATGACGCTTTGACTGCCAGTGCCAATGGCATCAGCAACATTGCACTGGATCGCGCCTGCTTCCAGCATGCCTATTGCTCTCAACGTCTCTTCTCTGGTTAAATGTCGGCGTTCCATGGTATAGGAAAAACCAAGTGTATGAATTTAATTATCAGACTTGTGACGAAAGTAAAATTTCGATTAAAAACAATTTAATCTTTAAAACACATGCAAACGAATATTTATTAATTTTACCGCCTGCGTATTATTATATTTCTTTTAATTTAGAATACAGAAGAGGAATGTACCAGGAAGAAATTGTCATTTTTTTTATGGCCATTACTTTTATAGTTATGATACTAAACCTGAAATTTCCCTAGACAGTGTTGATGTGTATATAACTTTAAGTTGCAAACAGAATCTCTTAACAAAAATAACAAAAAAACCTGACACCAAAGAGTATAGTAATATATGGCCTGACACATAGTACGAGAAAACACCTAGATAAAATAAAACGTTTAAATTTGAATAATCCGTATCTAAGTAATTATAATTTAGCGATCTATTTATCTATGTTTTATAAAATAAGTCTCTTTAAAATCAAATACAAATACCAATATTTTTATACTATTCTTTACCTGCGCAAATAGTAATGAAATGTAACTAACTGTCTAAATAAACCACGAGATAATTAAAATACGCAGTTTTTAAAACATACCCAGATAAAAAAATGGTTGGAAATATGATCTATAATAATATTTTATAGAGAAAAGATTTGTATTTTAATATTTTTGTATGTAACTAATAAACTTAAAAACTACTGGACCGATTTCAAAAATTCTTTTGCCTTTAGAAAGCTACATTATCACTGAGTAACATAGGCTACGGGCGGAGCCGTGAGGACACAGCTAGTGTGTAATAAAAAGAAATTGTTTCACTGTAGTGTGTATTGATAATAAAATAAAATCACCAATACCGGTGTCCCGGTATTGGACATTTCAATACCGGTATTGAAAAATGACAAAAAAAACCGGGATCCCGGTATTGGAAACCCTAGACGATGACAACCACTATAAAAAAAAGGTATAAATACACCATTTATACCTGCCTAGTTGCTTACCCAAGAGTTGTGACGGGAAACAAATAGTCAACCTAACGTTTGCATATTCTATAGGCTTCTTAGTCTGTATATCAGTTAGTATACACCATAGACATATAAATAGTATGGACTGGAAATACCTACAAAAAAAAGGTGCATACCTACAACCTAGACTGGCGCATAAAATGGCTGCCAATGCTAGGGTTGTGTCAATCATGGAATATAGTGTTACTGTAACGAGTATCGATACTAGTACTACATAATAGTATCACGAGTCCTACTAAATATCACGGTTGGATTATGAGTAAGTTTACTTACTTTCTGATACCTGAGAATAAAATTAATGTAATGTTTTATCCTGCACAGAATTAAAAAACGCTTTCTAATTATTTTATTTTTTTTCTTAAAAAATCGTTGCCCCACACTAGGATTTCTCCTGTGTCGTGGGTGCGTTTACAAAAACAAATCTTCACACGCACAAACATCCAGACCCGGAACAACTATCTGTAGGCCATACAAATATTTGTTCCGTGCGGGAATCGAACCCACGACCCGTAGCGCAGAAGCCGATCGCTCAGCCACTGCACCAAACGCGTCGTCAAAATTGCATCACGTTTGCACTTTCGCTTCTTTTATATCTGGTCTGTAGCTTCCGGTAGGTATGCAGATCCCAGTGAAAAACAAGTTCTTCTACTAGGAAGAAGATAATGTTTCTATTATGATTAACATACTGACTGGTGGAGTAAAAATAAAATAAGAATTTATAATTAATTTTTTTATTGACGTGATAACACAATGTATGTAATTTGATAATAAAACGTTTGATTGATAAATTATTTTTATTTCTGTGAATAAATCTGTTACAGACGATTTTTCAAGTCAGTGTAATGTTTTTTTTAAGACTAGACGGCGCCGGAATTTCCTACCTGAATAGCTCTGAGAAGAAAAGCCGAAACAAACTCAGAGATCAAGCTCTCTTTTAAAGTCCAGACATTATGATATAAAAACTATGTGAGTGTAACAATGTAGGGCAACGTCTGGAATGGCCTCCTTAGGAAAGTGCCATTAATCCGGTCAATTTACACATCCAAAGTTACAAAAATTCACACTCGGCTGAAAATTGGTAGGATTGTTCAAAACACTATTATAAATGAAATGTAAAAGTCCTCATCGATCAGACACCTGGAAAATAATTTACTCGGGGTCAAAGGTCACAAAAACGGGTTTTTCGCGATTTTCAGCAATACGGTAACTTTTATCATAAAATTAGCTCAGACTAAAATTGTAGATCAGATAATTATCTATAAAAAATTTTCAAATATTTTTTTCCTAAGAGCCACCGTTTTACAGATATAACGATTCAAAAAGTTGAAAGATTAGCGCGTTTTTTTAATGTGGTTTCCCCGGTAGGCCTATTCCACTGATCTGCTGTGATTCTGTTTAATTTGAAACAGAAAAATCCTACTGTAGTTTACAGAACAACCTATTACAGACACTAAAAAGTAAAAAATAAAAAACTACGTTTAAAAAAACCGACTTCAAAAACTAAAAAGTATAAAATAACTTAATAAATATTTAATTTAATAAACCTCTTATGCAAACCTAATACCTTTACCATAACATAAAATTAACAGTTTCAGAAGTCGGTGCTAATCCACGCTGAACCAAATTGAAGGCATCGACTTCTGAAACTGTTAATTTTATATTATGGTAAAGGTATTAGGTTTGCATATGAGGTTTATTAAATTAAATCTTTATGAAGTTATTTTATACTTTTTAGTTTTTGAAGTCGGTTTTTTTAAACGTAGTTTTTTATTTTTTACTTTTTAGTGTCTGTAATAGGTTGTTCTGTAAACTACAGTAGGATTTTTCTAGATTACATCAGGTAGCATAATTATATCATCCACATAAACAAAAATGTTCATAAAATGAAAACTACTGGGCCAAATTATGTTAATTTTTTATAGGACCAAATGGCAACTATTCCGCATCAAAAATCAAAAATCACGTAAATCGGATCATAAATCTCAGCGTAATCAGTGTACATACATAAAAAAAATCAATCGAATAGAGAACCTCCTCCTTTCTGAAGTCGGTTAAAAATAGCCGTAACCACTAGTAACTAATGAAATGGCGTTTAGAAGCGTCAAATAACTGAACATAAGCTTAATTATTTATTTATTTAATACTTCACTGCACATTTGTGGTACATAATGCGGACTTAATGTCATAAGGCATTCTCTATCAGTCAATTTGGGTCTAAGAGAACAGCATCGGGAAGAGGTAGACAGAATTTATAGATATTTGTTTAAATTGAAATATTTTTTGTATTCGTTCTTTTCGTAAAATCGTTCACTACCTAACACTATTAGTTTTAGTATGGTATCATTATTTTGCTTTGAACTGTCAAGTTACTGCATCGAATTAATGGTCCAACTTTACTATTACTACTTTCATGCGTTTGTTTGTACTGATTTGTAACTGTGTTCATGGTGTAGTGATAGTGTAGCTTGATTGTGAATTTGTGCTGGATCGGATTTTCAATGGGCGTATAATACGATTTAAATACGATATTTTGAGTGGACGTTTCCTGATACATTTATCGTTGAATGGGCTTGTAACAGCTTGTAATAACGTCACATAATTCACTACTAAGTCTCAGAAAATTTGTGTGGAAAATGAAACAATGTTCCAATTTATTTCCCAATAAAGAAGCTTTTATTATTTTCGCGCTGTACATAATTCTCTTTGTATTTCAAGGTAAGCTTGTATACCATAATTATAAAAACCTATCAAATTTACACTTTAAATATGTATGTATTTAACTAACCCAGCACCTATATAAATATTTTAAAGGATATTATAACATTAACTAACAATCGAATTATCACAACTTAAGAAGTAATTACAAAACTGTTTGTTTATGTACACTTTCCGATCAATGCGCGTAAGTTATCTAGATGTTATGGTTAGCTAGGGATAGACTACTCCTTTGTCACAAAAAATTGTTGAAAAAACATTTTTAATTCAATGATACTAATTTTCCGTAGCCTATTCCTACAAAAATACTACTACCGAAACTCACCCAGAGAATCGAGTACCATTATTTAGGAGAACTTTAAATGGTAGGAATAAGATAAGAAAATGTTTGAAATACGCATAGGAAAAGCTTTTTTAAAATATATTTTCATATTTTGCTAGACAGATGAACCTTAATGTTGTGAAAATAAGGTTGGTTTCTGATTTGTATTTTACTCTCAATCATCATCGTGAGGTGACTTGAGTCACTTGACAGCAGAAATAAGCGGTCAAATAGATCCTTCCACGGTCACAAAGATTTGGATTGACCTAACTTAGAGATGAAGGTACCTGTGTATGTGTGGATCATTTGCATATCTTAATTTAACTTTTTATATACACTTTCTGCTAATGCTTCCTTAAATAGCTAAGATAACGTTCATAATTATTATCTTAACTATATATATACTTAAATGACTATTCATAACTTCATTTTTAAGTAGTCATATTTTATTTATTTTTATATTTTTTACTAACCACATAATTTAGATATTTAAATTCCATAAATAGTAAGTAAAGGATCATATCAAGAGGATAACAGCAGATTTTTCATCTGCTTGAAACAATTTACTGCAATCAGCAAACCACCTGCCAAGTGTGATTATAGGAATGCCCTCTATGAATGTTCATTGTAGTGGTCATGAGTTGGAGGTTGGAGGCCATGTTCAACAGTTAATATTTACAGTATTTAAAATACATACAACAGAATCTTGTAGGGGTGTATCTAACATTACAGTTATAGCTAATATCAGTATGTCAGGATTGGGAGCATGGTAAATAAAGTAAAGGAAACTAACATATACTCTCCACCACTGAGAGTACTTATATTTAGGTTAGTGATTAGTTACAGAAGCTAGTTCACAATATAATAATTAACACAAGATCAAAAAATGAGGACAAGCAAACCAGATATAAAAGGTTACACTTCTTTGACTGTTTGACATGGAATCCTCTGCTCCGTCGAATGACCAGTGTTTTTATAACTTTGGGTACGCTGCTTCATCTTGATGGTTACCCTCCTATGTCAACATTATCCAGTGTTACCAGCTACTGATAACAAGTCTTATAAAATATACAGAAGTAAACAGCAGCAAGAAAATCAAAATGACAAGCACACATTGAAATACTGCCACACAGTCTTTGTTGTTTTAGGTGTGTGTCTGATTACCTACTTCTGATAAAAAAAAGGAGTTTAGTTCCATGAAGTCATTTATTACAAAATTCATTAAAACTTGATGGCTAATTAGCCTGTATTGTAACTCATTGTGATAGCAACATTTTGGAAACAATCTATGGGAAATAGTTGTTTAGGGAAATTATTGTTCACTGGCACCCACATGCAATGAGTGTGAGATGATAGCAGTGATAACACTCCTTCACTGATAGCATATGCTTGCACTTAGGGATAAAATGTCATCAAACCTCATTTACATACTGCTGTAGATTTCTTTTAAGGTAATATTAAATGGTATAAATTGCTAAATAATTTAACAAAATAGAGCAACAAACAGTAGTGGATCCACAGGGGAGATAAATTGGGACATGATCACCCTGTTTGAAGCCAAAGTCAGTAGCCATATCTTGATTATGATAAAATGTGAATATTCATCACACTAAGAGATATTGGCTATTGTTGTCTCATGTAATTTAAATATGCAAGAGTGTATACAGATAGACTGTTCTCCTGACTGCTATCTGCAAAGTGCTTTTAAGTGCTTTGTTGTAAGCAGGCCATATAAAATCAAATAATTGCTGGTGTTGTCAGGGCTCCAGGGTAGCAGGTGATTAAAGGACCTTGTATCTATTTGTTTGGGTGCCTGGGGCACTACCCCAGCTGCCCCAGAAGTAGCTACGGCCTTGACTGTTGTAAAAAATATCTAAAAATAAGCTATTACGTATGATACCTGTTAGACTTCAAGGATATTATGGCGCCCCGTACACAGTCAATCTCGATCGCGATCCGCATTCAAAATCAATGATCGCGATCCGGATTGATAATGTACGAATTAGATTGACGGACTGATGCATCTGATCACAAAACAATCTGGATCGCGATCATTGATTTTGATTGCGGATCGCAATCGAGATTGACTGTGTACGCAGCGCCTATAAATTTGTTCATCTTTGAAAACAATAACATAGTCTTGCCATATTGTCACGAGGATTTTTTTTTTGCAAATACCTAATATTTATTACTTTTACAGTGTGTTAGTTTAATACATAAATATAAAACAATTTAAAATATAAAAAGCTTATTCGAAGTGGTCTCCATTGGCTGCAATACAGTCCTTTAAACGTTGAGGCCAGTTATCATGGCGTTTAGAGCAAGCCGTACTCTTTAAAACTGACCATAAATCATAATCCAGCGGATTAAGATCGGGACTAGACGACGGCCAGTCTTCAGCTCTGATGAAGTCCGAAACGTTCACTTCCAACCAAGACTGCGTGGACCGAGCTTTATAATCCGGCGCCGAGTCTTGTTCGAAGGACCATACTTGGTTATTGAACATGGTGTTGTTAAGGGGCTTAACTACCTTCTCAAGAATGGTATCTTGATACACTTGTGCCGATGTTTTGATACCTTTATCACAAAAATATGGCTCAGTCACTCCTTCATAGCTAACACCCCACCAAACCATCACTGAAGTCGGATAATGCCCACGTTGCACTCTGTCGACTAATTGGGAAGCTTTCTTAGAGCTTTGAGCATAAATACGGTCATTTTGTTTGTTAAAATGTTGCTCAATTGTAAAGATTTTCTCACCCGTAAACAATTTTTTTCTGTGACCTCCCTTTGCGTACCGCTTCTGTAGTTGTTTCGATTTTACAACCCTATTCCTTTTTTAAATTATCAGTTAAAAAATGACCAGTGCGTCTCTTATAGGCTGCAAGTCCTAAGTCATCTTTTAAAATACGCGACATGATTCTGGGTGCTATCTTCCTCTCCCGAGATAAAATCTTTTGCTTTCGGACAAGATTTCTTCGAATTCTTTCCCTTACTGCTTTGACCACCTTTTTCGTACGAACACTACGTGGACGGCCAGATCTTTTTCTGTAACAAACAGAGGTCTCATTGTACCTATTAATAGCCCGGTACACAAACATTTGACTAATGCCAAGCGTATGGAGAGTTTTTAAAATTGCATTTGGCTCCATACCAACTTTGTGTAATGCAATCACAGCGATTCGGTTCTCTTTATCACCCCACTCCGTTTTAATATCGCAAAATATTGTACAATGCATTGGCGCCAAAATTAGAAAATTCAATGAACAATCGTATAAAAATAACAGATCCCAAATTCAAATGTAATATCTTTCTTATTTTTAATTGTAACAGTATTTATGGCCAAACTAGGTATATCGTCGCTGCGCCTGCAAAATCCGCTGTGTTCTTTTTTGAAAATCTGTCTTTGATGCTATTTTATAATAGTTTTCAAACCACGTGCAACTGTAAAATACGTTTTCTAATAATTTATTTTGCTATCTTCTTAACCAATTTTTTTTTATTATAAAACAGATTTTAGAGTTACACGTGGCTTAAGAACTATTATAAAATAGCATAAAAGACAGATTTTCAAAAAAAACACATCGTGGATTTTGCAGGTGCAGCGACGATATTATGTACATGGTAGACATGTATGCCGATTACCGCCGACGATATTGGCCGCGTCGCCGCCCGCGCCTTTCCATCGGCATTATGAAAATGGCTTATCGTTTCCACAACTGGTCAAAGTCCTCTCCCCATTCTTTCCTTTTCTCGCGATGTAGTGACTTGTGGCACTTCTCGCCAATTTCTAAGGACGTCATACTTATTCCGCCATCTACATCGATTCCCATATTGCGCTATATTGGCGTACATTTAGGCATACGGCAGCCACGGCATGTCCAGTCATATTTAAGACGTGACTTGCCCTCCAAAATTGCTTTTCAAACTTGCAGATGCAAAATCAGTCTTAACTGACACACATGACGCGAATTATCGCAGAGGAGAAGTGACGTTGACCACGCCTTATAATATTCAGTCGAGTGAGGTTAAGTGGAGCCGGGGAATTTTCGAGGAAACGTTCAAGGTCCGTATTACAGAACATTCCTCAAGTCCAGTTTGATCTTTAATCAGTTGATTATTGTTGAAGTATAGAATCAGTACTTGAGGAACGGTCTTATTCCAGAACGGCAATCAATCTATACTCAGATGAAACCAGACTCAAATCGAGCCAATCGATTGGTTGATTACAGATCAAATCACTGTTTGGGGTCGAATCTACGAACTGAGTAACGATCTAGAATAAAGCCAAACTATCTATGCTTGAGGAATGTTCTAAAATTAAAAGTCGACTCAAAACTAGTTTTAAACTAGTTTTTTTTAGTTTTAGAGATTAATGCTTGAATTTCGATCTGTAATACGGACCTTATAGTATATGGGTGTGTGTATGTCGGATTCGGATGACGAAAACGTATCGATACCTCAGTTCCAAAGTGTAATAATTCAGAAACAGGTTCTTTAAAATAATTTGAAAACTAATAAGTACTTTGACCACTGTATTTTTTAAATAGTGTTTAATTAATCTGAAATGCCATTCTTAATAATATTACATTTCAGATAAATAATAATAAAAAAATACACGGGTAACTCACTAGTCATTTAATTTTCAAATTATCTTAAAATAACCTGTTTCTGAATTATTACACTTTGGAACTGAGGTATCGGTATGATATTTTATTTGAGCTTAAACAATCCTTTCCTTTCCGTGCCGCCAGTGGGGCAGGCCCTTAGTCTAACCTCAGGGTTGCACTGCTTAGCTCTTGCAGCATTGACTCTAAGCCAGTAACTGAGGAAGAGAATAAGAAAATGTCACCTGTCTAACTAAATGCGTCAGCGAGCCTTCACATAGGTACTTTCGCGTCGTAAATACGTCTTCTAGAATTGGTCAACAGTTTAGGAAATTATGAGGTTTGGTTAACAAGAAGCACTACAATGCCTAGGTATAATGAAGTTCTTATTGGGTGTGATGAAACGAAATATGCCAACCGTACTTATAACATCACAGGTGCGCTACATTACCTGCCTGTCGATTTCAAGGGCTTGTTGCGAGCGTTGCGAGAGAGTTGAAGCGGTTGAGAGAGTTGCCTACATACATATTTTTGTGTCTGTGGCAGACGGCTAGTCAATGAATTTGATTGCCTACAGATTCTGCTCTTCTATTCTTAAATTTGGTTTTATTAACATGTTTTTTTAAGCTTTCAGAAATAAATAGCGTTTCGTTTGATTGTTGAGGCCTATGTCCAGCTAAGAAAGGCTAATTTGGTTTATTGGTTAATTGAATTTGATTATTTACGCTAATTTTACTTTATACGCTACTATTACGCCGTCGCCGACGTTTAAATTAGAGACGGGACGCCGCGCCGCACAGTGTTGCCGCGGTATGACAGAAGTCGTTTTTTTCTTTTTTGAAATACGTTCAAAACTTGCATTTATTATTAAAATAGAATAATGTATGCATCAAAATGTGCATAAACAAATGTAGTTTATATTCGTTAACTGTATTGAATGACAAGTCAAAGTATTGCATTCCACTTTAACGACGCTTTTGCGAACGCGAATTAATTGATTTGAATTGCGTTTTACTCAAAAATAAAGGATATTATTGGAAAACTCAAAGAATGAATTTTGGAGATCAAGGTAGAAACTTTTCTTAATTGTATAATATTTTTTCAAATATTACTTAGTTTTTGTATAATGGGTGTAAAGTCACAGTATCGAAATAAATGGCAAAAAAAGTTTCTCGAGACTATGTGAATGCTTTCTGTTATTTTCCGCGATCAAATGTTAACCGATGTAAAGAATAGACCTTTCAGTACAAAGTCATAAAGTTTGTCTTGCTAAAAATTGCTATTCTCGTATATATTGGTAATTATTTTGTCTTAGGACGTGATTTGGAAATTACTCGGCAGGATCTTATAGCTGCTGTTTTTAACGATCCCGTAAAAAAATTGGACTTGGAAGGGTCTAAATTTAAAAGAATTTGTTATTCAAAAGACAAACTGCCCACCAGAACACCAAAGTACTACAAGATCCAAAGTCTCTGTTTTTTTAAATGAATTTAAACTCAGATACTTAGATGTCGCTCGAAGAAAGGACTTATTTTACTCAAAAAAAGGATATGGGATAGCACATTAATACATGCCGATGTCTGCTGCGGTACCGGAATTAAATTTTGATCAGGATTAATCCAAGGATCCCCGAAATAAAGGATTTGCTAGACTTCTTGCTTACGAACTTGATCGTGTTCTATCAGAAAAGTTTTCAGTAACACATTGTAATATAATTAATCTGATAAGAAGAATTCGTAAACAAAATGATTAAGATGATATTTATGAGCCTCCCAAGCTTTGAAGAATCAGAATAATTTGATTTATTTTTGTTGTTTTATTCAGTTAGAAATATAAATTACGTAAATAAGATAATTTTCATTATAAACCTTCATTCCTCATCATATTATATATGACAACATAGTTACAAAAAACCCCATAAAAATTTTTGACCGTCACTTAGTATGGAGAGGAACACTGTGCGCCGCCTAGGTCGAAAAGCTACCTATCGGCGCACGTGTCTAGAACATAGGAATCAAAATACTTATCTACCTACGAGTACGTAATTTACTCACAACAACCAAGTATGAAAACAGTATGTTTTGAGTTTCATGCTTCAACAATCAATGTATGTATGTATGTTTGATAAGTATTACTTGTTCAGTATTTATGTAATGTAATCTACCCTTATGTTAGTTATGTAATGTATGACCTCGATGGCTCCTGTGTATAACGGCTTAAGTAGCATATTATGCGACAATTCTGATGTAAGTATTATGTTAAATGCGTTGTTTAACCATATTCATGGATTAAAGATTTTTACACATTACTATTATTTAGTACTTACCTACACCATAGAAATTTCTAGTAGGTACCTGCCTAGTAAATTTTGCTATTTGAGGAAAATCCTACTTATAAGAGTTAATATTATAAATGTGAAAGTTTCGGAAGACAGATGGATGGATATTTGTCACTCAATAACGCATAAACGGCTGAACGGATTTGGATGAAAACGTGTCCTGGATTAACATACTTATAGGATACTTTTTATCCGGGTACGTGAACTAGTTCTCCTAGGATGCGAATGAAACCGCGGGCAACAGCTACCTAGTTGTTTTATATGTATAGAGCATATAGGTATCAGTCTTCATAATATGGAGCAGTGACCAACATACCATTTTTCTCAGATAACATAAAGCGTCAAATCCACTAGCAAGTCTTCTTTTCGTTTGGTTAGTGGCTAACCTGGTGTCAGAGTTTATGCCGCCCATGGGCCTCTGACTTGGCTTCACATGCCGTCGAGAAATATCTCTCAGTCATGCCGGTTTCCTCGCGATGTTTTCCTTCACCGTTTTTAAGCAAGTGATAATTATACAATACGCACATTAATCCGAAAAGTCAGAGGTGCGTGCCTTGGGTTCGAACTCGAGACCTATGACTTGGCAGTCCGACGGTCACACCACTAGCAAGTTATTGCACGCCATTGCTCGCCGAGTTCGTAAAACTCGCAGAAGTAGACTTGCTGCGGGTGTGTCCACAGTTTAAAAATCTGTTGCACAAGTCAACTTGCGCAATAAAACTTGTTAGTGGATTTGGCGCTTGAGAAATATGTATATTGCGGCAAGAAATGGTAAAATGAAAACGTTTTTTCACTTGAAACTTTCTCGTATTATAGTTATATTGTTTAATTTCAGGTGTGTTTGTAACTGCATCAAAAACAGAAAATGGTGGATATGACTACAATACAACACTCGTGGTTTTCTTATCAGAACTACTTAAGCTGTGTGCATCAGCATTATTATACACATACAAAAGAGAGTAAGTACCTAACCTAGCTATTGCTGCAATTCTACTTTAATGAATTAAATTTATGATAATGTACACGGAATAACTAATTACCACCCATAATAACCCATACAACGTTTTGATCAAAAAGAACACGTTTCGTCACGAGTTCTTACAAAATAATAATTATCATATCTCAAATATCTCATTAAGTACTTTTTTTAGGGTTCCATACCCAAAGGGTAAAACGGGAGCCTATTACTAAGACTCCGCTATCCGTCCGCCCGTCTGTCACCAGGCTGTATCTCATGAACCGTGATAGTGACAGTTGAAATTTTCACAGATGATGTATTTCTGTTGCCGCTATTGTTATAGCGGCAACAGAAATACATCATGCATTTGTTGTTCATCATACATTTTAGCATTTGTTGTTACAAATGCTAAAAAACAGAATAAAATAAATATTTAAGGGGCTCCCACACAACAAACGTGATTTTTTTAGCTCCTTTTTGGTCGATATTGATAACGGCAACAGGTAGACGCTTGAAATATTCACAGAATATTTAGTTATATATTCACATAATATTTAGTTATATATTCACTTTAAAAATAAATAATTAAATTAAAATAAAACAAATATTTAAGGGGGGCTCCCATACAACAGACGTGTTTTTTTTTGCCGTTTTTATAGATAATGGTACGGAACCTTTCGTGCGCGAGTCTGACTCGCACTTGGCCGGTTTTTATTATAGATTAGTAATTCACAAGTAAGTTATGGATTTTACCTATTCATTTCAACAAAATGCGATTGCTGGCGAGGACGAATAAAATTAATTAAAAATTAGCTGTTCTGTGGCTTTGCTCACGCTAAAATATGTCCTAATAGCAACATTGAGGTCCGTATTACAGAACATTCCTCAAGTCCAGTTTGATCTTTAATCAGTTGATCACTGTTTAAGTATAGAATCAGTACTTGAGGAACGGTCTTATTCCAGAACGTCAATCAATCTATACTCAGATGAAACGAGACCCAAATCGAGCCAATCGATTGGTGGATTTCAGATCAAATCACTCCTTGGGGCCGAATTTTCGAACTGAGTAACGATCTAGAATAAAGCCAAACTCAGCTGAACTATGATCAATGAATCCATGCTTGAGGAACGTTCTAAAATTAAAAGTCGACTCAAAACTAGTTTTAAACAGAGATTAATGCTTGAGTTTCGTTCTGTAATACGGACCTTAGACACAGAGTTAACGTTACTTATGCGGTCGGGAAACTCAAAATAGCATTCAACAGAATAGCGGATATTGGCAACCGCGACTGCTGATCGTGAGGTCCTGAGTTCGATCCCCAGGTCGGGCAGTGTTATTGGGTTTTTCCGGAATTTCTCAGTAGCAGCCCGGAGTTTGGATTTGTGCCCGGTTGATGGCAATAGACTCGCACCCTATTACATGGGACTTAAACAGACTTAAGCAGAGGTGTATACCTCTGCCCAACCCTTCGGGGAATGCAGGCGTGATGTGAAGTTATGTCAGCTCATCACCGATAAATGTCAACCGTGCCGTCCTTCACAATATACTTCCAGTAGTTTTTCGTCATCATAACTTCGTTCATAATTGCACAAACAAAACCTTCGGTTTCGCCAAAGGGGTCACCGAAACGTAGCCAGTCTACGGACGCTAGGAAATCTAAATCAGCCCATGAAGGGCCCGGTAAAAGCGTCCGTGAAGCTCCTTGCTCCGCCCTACCTCCTTGCGGCCATTAGTATCAAGTACTACAGGCTTACGCCAGTTCTCTTTAGACGAGGAGAGCGGGGTTATTCCTTGGCCCACTGCGACTAAATCTCGATGCATCCCCACATCGGCTTGGGAGAAGTACTCTGTGAGGCTGCATACCTTGCGATTGTGAAGGGTCTTAGCATTTAAAAAGCAAGTTCTATCTAAGTCCACTTGAGTATGCCAAACGAGTACGGCAAGACCGGCATGACCAGCATGACCCAACCGTTAAAGGCGCACGTCTTGTTTCCGCCTGACAAAAGACTTGAGTACTTTTTTCAGGCGGCCATAGAAGCGCACCTGTAACGATTGCTTTATGTCAGCCTCATTGATACATAACGCCTCCGACATGCCCAAGTATTTGTAGATTCGGTTGAGGAGAGGGTTCTAAGGAGTAAGCTTAAGTGTATATTATTTCGAGTTTTATTTATTTTATTATAAAATTTACTATAATCCACTTTTGTTATGAAAACAAAACTCATAATACATACTATTACTATTACAAAATTAATTTTATGATTTCAGTTATCACCAAGTGAGTTCAACTATTTTGTCCCAGTAGTTCAACTCTTGAAAGGATTTATACTCAGTTGAACTACTGGGAAAAAAAGTCTCACTAGTTCAACGATTGAACTAATCAATTCAACTAGTAAGAATGAACGGAGACGTGGAGGCCCCCCGAGGCCCGGGACGTGTTCGTAGTCATTATAATTTATAAGTCTCACTAGTTCAACGATTGAACTAATCAATTCAACTAGTAAGAATGAACGGAGACGTGGAGGCCCCCCGAGGCCCGGGACGTGTTCGTAGTCATTATAATTTATAATTATATTGTGTTTCTCTAATTTCAGAAATAAGCCGCATATCTTTCGAGCTATTCAGATAAACTATAAACTGCTGCTGTTGTACTTCATTCCATCTCTGTTGTACTGCTTTTACAACAACTTGGCGTTTATAAACTTGTCTCATTATGACCCCACTTCGTACTACATTCTACTGCAATTCAGAGTTGTGTTAACAGCATTTCTCTACCAGGTATTTTTTGTTTATATTTTTGTAAAATGCCTTTATCCCCTGATTAGTACAGAACACGAGCCGGAAATATTAATATCTGTGAAAGTCGTCATGAACCAAAATAAATCCGACAATTAGACATCTGGTCCAAACTATATCTCCTAGTTGGGTGGCAAGCGTAGACGATGTCCTACACAACTTAGTAAAAAAGAGGACCGGTTTATTGGGCCTCCCAATAACCGCTACATTGAACGGTAAGAGGGGAAATTGCCATAATCAACACGCTTGGTTTGGTTTTCGAACTAGATATTACCAGACCGGAGCACGTTGTTGCTTGTCGCCTACGCCTATTACAATAGAGAACGGGTGACCTTCTCTTCACTGGGAAGAACACACGTAATATATAAATAAAAATGAATCGCCAAATGTGTTGCTAAGCGCAAAACTTGAGAACGGCTCGATCAATTCGGCAATTTTTTTTAAATATTGTCCTTAAGGCACAAGGAAGGTTCTTATGGAGAGAAAAAACATAAAAATTGCCTGGAAAATAGTAAAAATAACACTTCTTTTCTCACTACAGGCCAATAACTTTTGACAGAACGAAGTCTGCCCGGACAACTAGTGTGTAATAAATATAATGCTTTTTGTAAGATGTCTAGCTCCAGTCCTATCCTATTGTAACGAGTAGGGACGAAACGTGCGTAAACGAGTAAATTTCAAGAAAATAATGTCACTTACATCTCTATGTCGTACTAATAGAGTTCAAAATATATTAATAATCGATTTATCACAATTTAATTTAAGAAAATAATTATGTTAATCTAATACAAGTAGAACATATCTCACGTCATTATACTTTCTTTATTTTCAGTTTTTGTTCAAGAAGAAGTTGGCATTTATGCAGTGGATATCACTAGGTATATTAACGGCTGGATGTATGATCAAAAATTTTGATGCAGCATCAATACAATCGAAAGGTGACAACGATCTCTGGTCACATTTATTCAATATTTATTTTATATCAATAAATTTTCAGAATTTTTGTTCTTGTCTAGCTGGGACTTATAACGAATATTTGTTAAAAACAAAGGGTTCAAATGTAGATATATTCCTACAAAATGTTTTCATGTACTTAGACTCAGTATTTTGTAACTTCTTCATTTTAATGTTCAAGGGCGAATTACGAACAATATTCGAAGATTTTAGTTCATTAGCTGACACTTTTGTGATACTGATTACCATAAACAGTGCAGTGGTAGGTATAGTGACTAGTTTCTTTTTGAAAAATTTAAACTCTATTTTAAAAACATATGCGAGTGCATTAGAGTTGGTAATAACCGCCGTGGTATGCTATATACTATTTAATATTGTGATAACAACATTTACAGTGTTATCAATATGTCTAGTCAGTATCGCTGTTGCAATGTATTTTAAAAATCCAGTGAGTAATGTTAACTTGAATATTACAGATAGTAAAGATAAATTACCCCTTTTAGAAGTTACTTCAAATAAATAAATCTTAGGACTTAGCGCTCGTCCCGTGTGAGAGGCTGGTAGCGTTCAAATCCAACTTCACTGTTTACCCAGTTTTGTGGACAGAGCGGGTGGCGAAGAGGGTAGCGGGCAGTCGAACAGTGAACAATTTTAGCGATCTAGCAGATGAATAATGTTCTAAAATAGACTTTTTTTGTATTAACAGTATAGAGTAAGTGCATTAGTGATTAAAAATAAATGGGCTGGTTCAGACAGCTGAAATTTTCTTGGCTGCATACGTCATTAGTGTATCTTAATAATGAAAATAATTATGCAACCAATAGGTGTGGTCCAGTTTCGCAGTCCAATATTACTATGGGAATATTTTAGTACCTACATTAAGTCATACTATGGTTAAACTTTCTTCTATTTTAAAAAGCCGTCTCAATTGGATTTAGATGGCGATAAAAATACAATACAAGGGTGAATATTTGAGTTACCTAACATTTTTGTTAATAAATCATTATTGTTCTTGATTATTAACATTGTAGTAGCTTCAGATTGTTTTAATTCTTGTCACATTGCTTGATGCCAGTTTTCATTAATCTTAATAAATATGTTTTAAAAAGATAGTTTCTGTGATAATAAGAATAGTTTTTAATAGAAGATTTTTACCAACCAAACAATACTTATTGCATTAATTACCAAGTTAGATAAATACGAAAACTGATTTATAAAATCTCAATATAAAATGTGTACGCTGACAAAAAATCGTGTTAAATTAATTAAAAAGACAAAACAACTCTCATGCACTTAAAATGATATTCGTATTTTCACAAAAAAAAATGAATCTTATTGCGCTCGCTTTGTTCGTATGTCATGCTAGTTTGCAATTTCTTGACGTAGCTAAAGAAACAAACACAAACAAATAAAACAGTGAAACAAACTATTCTATCGAATTTGTTATATAGGTACAAAGAAAATCCTGAAAAACACCTTAAATGACATGTTTTAAAAAAAGGATCGGCGGTCGTGATCTTTCTACGCAACTCTTTTGGAAAATTCATTATTAGGTATACAAAACAAAAAACTAAGTCACAAAAAAATCAACAAGTTAAAAAAGCGAAAACAGTATGCGTACCTACTGCATACAGTTACTGCATCCAAGCCTGATGAACTAGTTAGGCGAAATGAACACTAAACATTGTAACTATATTTGTGTTTTCTACATAATTATAATGTACAAAATATTTTATATTGTTTAAATTAAAACCATTAGTTACTATGAGCATTTTGTATCTAGATATATATTTAAGTGTGCTTACGTTAATCCCTAGTTATTGAAATCGAATCGAATCTCATTTGTTTTTTAATTAATGTATACCTAATTACAATAATTTTCCAGACTAGAGGCCGAACCAAATTGTATAAAGCCGGCCACTCACACACCTGCCGCATATTTTTTATAATTGTAATGTGTATAGGCAAGCAGGGGCAATTTTCCTGTCTCTGCTTGCCTATACACATTACAATCAAGGAGGCAATCTAGGGTCCTCCCCATCTCATCGCCCTAGATTGCCCCTGCGGCAGGTGTGTGAGTGGCTGGCTTAACGTAACAGTAGAAAAATAGGTAGGGATGTGAATCTGAAGCTCAGGCTCGTATTAATAAACAGCTCTCATTTGAGACATCCCTCTTAAGTGTACATTCCACATGACTTGACAGGTATTTAAAAAATAAAGTTGTCATTTGTATGGAAATCTGCTATAGGGTAGCTGCTGTTGGAACATCTCTCAAATGAGAGCTGTTTATTAATACGGGCCTTAAGGCTGTACGCTGCGTTGAGAAAGAATCATACGTGTGCTCTTGCGCGTGTGCTCGCGCTCGTTTTCCGCTCACCGCAGCGTCTGCCTGGATATGATAACCGATAGGAACGAGTTACGAGTTTGCTAGTCCGATAATTATTGTTGCAATTTTAGATTTTCTTATTCGTACTGGCCGCGTGTTTGCCGTAAAGATTTTAATCAAGCGCACCAAAGTGATGTTATGTACATACATGTAGGTATGGCATTTACAATTTATTATAATATTATAGCAGCAACTATACTACAGGTTTCTTAAATATTTAGCGTCTTTTGCGGTAGTGGCATAAACGCTTCCAAAGCCACTTTCACACACGTTTGTATGCATGTTCTATTCAAAACACTACAATATTCAGATGCAATTATTTTTTTATACATTTAGGTCCGTATTACAGAACTTAACTGCATTAATCTCTGTTTAAAACTAGTTTTGAGTCGACTTTTAATTTTAGAACATTCCTCAAGCATACATTCATTGATCATAGTTCAGCTGAATGTGGCTTTATTCTAGATCGTTACTCAGTTCTTAGATTCGACCCCAAGCAGTGATTTGATCTGTAATCAACCAATCGATCGGCTCGATTTGAGTCTCATTTCATCTGAGTATAGATTGATTGCCGTTCTGGAATAAGACCGTTCCTCAAGTACTGTTTCTATACTTAAACAGTGATCAACTGATTAAAGATCAAACTGGACTTGAGGAATGTTCTGTTATACGGACCTTAGTATTTGATGATGCTCTTATGTGATATAAACATATTTTTATCATCTCGTATTAAGTAAGTTCACTTCTCCCCGTATAACCTATACACGTAGAACATTTGCCCCTGAAATCCTGAATCCAAATCCAACAGCAAGTTTTACTGCACAAATTATTGCACGCCATTGCTAGCTTAGTTCGTAAAACATGAAGAAGTCGACTTACTGCGGGTGTGCCCACAGTTCGAACGTCTGTTGCACGTTGCACAAGTTACCTTGCGCGGTAAACTTGCTAGTGGATTTATCGCTTTTGAAACATACTTGAGTTTTTTTATGTATTTATAAAGGTACCCAAAGATTTTTACCAAGCTCTTACATTAAAATACCTACACTGATTAGTATTAATTAGTAGATGATTAATGTACTCATTGCTAAGTTCATACTATGGATATCTGTTCACTTTTAAAGCCCGTCACACACGTAAGAATATGTAAACATATTAATATGCCAAAATATAATTTCTTTTTTGGATATACATTTAAAGATATATCATAGCTCATAGGTCCTTCAAAGATTATTATAGAAAAAATATCATATGTCTTGTTACAATTTATATTATACAAGGTTAGTCGGAAAGGGGGTACTAAGCCGCGGGCCACCTAAAGTATCACTGATGACTATTACAAAGCAATTGTTAAAATTTCAAAATTCGATAATTTTTATTTGCATGAAAAAAAAAGTTTTATTTTAGTTTTTTCAAAAAAAAACATACCTGCTTTAGTTATGAATTCAGAAAATTATTTTTCTAATCCGTGACCCCAAATATGACCTAAATTGTAAAAACAGCTGATCATAGCTATGGACAGATAGATTTTAGCATATTTTTTACGAAATCTTTGAAAAGCTATTTCTCTTATACTATCGAGTTTTGGGGAAAGTTGTAGAACAAAAGTTATCCCTTATTATGGGTACTTTAACACCCTTTCGGCTTAGTACCCCCTTTCCGACTAACCTTGTATATATAATAGCTGTGTGTGATGGGCTTAACTGTTTGCATAGTTTTAGGATTATTCTTATCATTTTATACTTTCACTTATAACTTATTATGGTGCTAGAATATTATTTTTCCGTTTATTACCGCGTAGCATTCCGCGGTTTTTATTTTTTTAAAGTTTGTTGAATGGTGACTCTTTTATCTCAGTATGTAAGGTAAGAGTATTGTGCCAATTACTGTAGAGATTAGCAAATCACCATCAAATGAAAAATTACTATTAATCATTCATTAATTTAAATATCACTAAGGATTTTTTGTAGTATTATTAAATATGATGGTTTATTTAAATGCATAAAACAAAACAATTTCTTCTTAGGGAAGCTTGTAATATCAAGTAAGTAGTAATAAAATATTTCAGATAGACGAAATAAAGAAACAATTTTATATAGACTTTTTATTTACACTAATGTTTACATAATTATACTTTAACAAAAAGCATGTTAAATTTATACCTAACTAATAGTTACAATCACAACAAGTCAATAATTTAAAAACAAATAGTACATTATCACATCTGGCTGCACTTAGAAATATGTATATTTATTTATTTGTCAAAAACTGTTGTTTGTATCACAACTATTTTGTTGACTTGATCTTATTTACACATACAAGTGCAGTCACCTTTGTATTCATATCACTAAAGGAAACTTCGTCAGAAGTATATGGGTCCCTTTCTTTTCTGCTTATTTATTTCCCTTTTAGACTTTATTTAGCACTTGAGACACCTTTATTTCTCAAGCTAACAAATATAAAAAAATACAATAATACTATGAAGAGTTTCAAAGATTTAGAAATGAAATTTTGCAGCTATCTTTATCTGTGAGCATTTTTAGTGTCAAATGTGTCTGGTAATTATAAGGAAATTATGTGCTAAAAAAACAAGTATTTTCAAAAATGTTATGTATACCTACGCTGAGAGTAATAGATATTTAATATTGTTTATTTGTGTTAAATAATATTTTCTGCAAGTGGCAAATTGAATACTGAAACGAAAGTTATGGTTTAAAAACTACATGATACATACAAGATCACAAAGTTGATTATATCGGCTTGTAAAGCAGTGTAGTGACATATTTCTTCCTGTACCGGTGAGTTGCTGACAATACCATAACACCGTCTTTGATGGACAATGCATACAGATGATTCAACATGACATGATTTGGTTCTGGTAACAATGTTGGTTCACACTGAAATAATATAAGATAACTTCAGTAAATATTAAACAAATCTTATGAGCTAGGATAAGCAAACAATGTTATATAGAAAATAATTTATGTAGTTACATGATCAAGTACTTACAGACAGGGGTGTATCCTTGTTGAGAATAACTTGAAGAAGATGAGGTGGTAAAATAGGTGGGCCTGAAACTTTTTCCCATGGCTTTGACTGTGGTATTTCCTGCAAATGAAAACATACAGATAGTCTTCAATTTAGATACTAACAATAAGACTATTAACTTATTTGTTTTTTTGGCTGATAGGTGTAGGGGAACGAGATAT
This sequence comes from Amphipyra berbera, assembly GCA_910594945.2. Taxonomy (NCBI): domain Eukaryota; kingdom Metazoa; phylum Arthropoda; class Insecta; order Lepidoptera; family Noctuidae; genus Amphipyra; species Amphipyra berbera. The sequence goes on along the minus strand of OU343126.1, from coordinate 10,779,125 downwards.
TGTGTTCCGCCTACGAAAAGGAGGATCCTCCTACCAGGCGGAGTCTTGTGCCTGGCGGGCCACTGCCCAACGGTTGATGTTGGGAACCTGTATATATACTATCTGCGTGTCAAACTCTGATATCGCGATGCAGGATAGTTCGCATGTGGCGTGATAGATGCCGCCACATCACTCCCCCCCAAGACCGGAGGTCGATTGTAGTGATGAGTAAGCAAGTCGTTGCATGTTGAGATGCTTGCCAGGGCCAGGTGAGGGTTCCAGTGAGTCGGAACCGGATGCCGCGTCGTTCACGGTGAGTCGGCACTGTGAGCGGTGAGAAGTGGCTGGCTGCTGGCGTCGACCAGGAGAGATGTGCCTCTGCTAGTTGACCGGTCGAATTTGCAGCGTACTGTGCCATGTTGCTGAAGAGGGCTGAAGGTGTGACCAGGCTTGCGCGTTCGCTGCAAGCTAGTGGTGACACGATGAAGCCGAGGATGCTGGCTGGCTATGTGACTTGCTGCTTGCTTGAATGTTGAGCAGAGGGGAGTGATGATGTTGCTGCCGATGTTTATAGGCTGCGAAGGTTGCGTTAGTAATCGTCACAAATGTGGAAACATTGTCTGTGACGATCACGTCGGGGTCACCAATGTAGGGGAACGAGATATTGTGTTCCGCCTACGAAAAGGAGGATCCTCCTACCAGGCAGAGTCTTGTGCCTGGCGGGCCACTGCCCAACGGTTAATGTTGGGAACCTGTATATAATATACTATCTGCGTGTCAAACTCTGATATCGCGATGCAGGATAGTTCGCATGTGGCGTGATAGATGCCGCCACATAGGTAAGCTATCCGCAAAACTCTTGTTAGGTGTTAGTATTTTTTCACTTGACCTTGATTCAGTATATTTTTTAGTGTTTTATTAAGATTAATTCTCACTTACCTGAGAATACTCAGTTTGGGCACTACTGTGAATACCTTCACTATCCTTTGCAAGTGCTTGGAAAACTTCAAAATCTGACATTTTCACAGACACCAAATTATTTTTACTACCCATTCCATTGTCCACTACCTTCTGTAACAAAATTGATATATGCCTGAAAATATTTGGTTTCCTCCAATGAAAGATTAATAGTAAATTTTTGGGCCACCTTATTAGTTTAGTAGGTACATAGTTGCAAGCACAGTAGCTAACTTGAAGTCCTGATGTTGATTTGCAGCTCTAATTCAATAGCAGCCTGTCTAATCTAGATAGGTTCACTAAATTATGGGCCATGAGTCATACAATCATAGGAACTGTGACTGCACAGTTTTACCTATACCTTGGCTGCATTGTTGATTGTCGAAAGTTGCATATTATCTATTTCCAACAAAAATTCAATTATTGTTTAAATAAAAGAATAACAATCACACACATGCACACACACTGACATTAACACCACCAAAGACACTGCTAATCTAATTTTGATGTCTTTATTTACCTCGAAAACCTGCCATCCCACACCAGACCAGCATGGTGGACTAAGGCCTAAACCTATCTCATTCTGAGAAGAGGCCTGTACCCAGCAGTGGGACAGTCTTCTTCTTTTCGTGTGATTAGTGACTAACCTGGTGTCAGAGTTTATGACGCCCATGGGCCTCTGACTAGGCTTCACATGCCGTCGAGAAAATATCTCTCAGGCATGCTGGTTTCCTCACGATGTTTTCCTTCACCGTTTTTAAGCAAGTGATAATTATACAATACGCACATGAATCTGAAAAGTTAAAGGTGCGTGCCTTGGGTTCGAACTTGGGACCTATGACTTGGTAGTCCGACGGAGTGGGACAGTAATGGGCTGATTATAAGATATTGTTGCTTAAATTCTAACACTGCATAACTCGAAAAAATTCAGTTATGAGTTATGCAAGTCATTTGATATGGAATCGATAAACTCATCATTTGACCAATCACAATCAAAGGTTAGATCCAATAGCAATGCATTATTTCAAAAGCAAAAACATTGAATATGCAATTTTTTTTCATCAAGCTACGTAAACAGCATAAAAGTCGGGCGAGTTCCATGCTGGATCATGTTGCGAAAGTGCTCTATCAAAAAAACCAAAAATAAAGTTGATTATGATTTGTATAGATATTATTTAAATGGAATATTGTAGATTAAAAACAATTATATGATAAGTGGAAGAAGATATATTTTTTGCTCTCCTAAAAAGTTAACTATTTTGAGTTATGCTGTGTTAGAACTTAAGCAACAATAACTTCGAAAACATGTAAGTACCTATCTCGAAAGACGTCTTCTGTTTATTGGTGTAATAGTAAACAGAATGAAAGAGACTAGAACCCACAACATCAAGTGCTTCACTCCATGATTGTTACTTGTTGAGACAGTAAAAGTTAACAAAGTTTTGATCTGACAACCTACGTTTTTAACCAACATAAAAAAAGGAGTAGGTTATATTCAATTAAATAAAACATACCACTGTGGGATCATGTCGCCATTCACCATCAACAAAATACTTATACTGATGTTCACCTTCAGGTAGATCAATTATTGTAACAAAATCTCCATGGGACTTAACCATGGGGATTGTTTTCCAGTCAGTAAATGTTCCACTAATATATACCTGGAAAATTAAATAGAATATTGAATAAATTTTATTTTGACAAGAATATATTGATTTTGGCGTATTTTTAGGATAGGAAACTTACTTGTTTGCCCCCTCCTTCCCATTTAAAAACTGTTGGCAAAACTTTAACATCGTCAACAATCTTACTACCTTCAGTTAAAGTGTTCGACCTTTCTCGCGGTCCGCTATATTCTACATCACTTTCGGGAACAGCCTTGGTATAATACGGTGCACCATCTTCAATGTTATTTTCGTCATCTCGAGTACTACGATCATCTTCAATCTTTTTATCAAATGTAAACGCTTCTCCTTCTTTAGCTGGGGAGGACGGCCCTACATCAGGGGCCTTCGTGACAGCATCTCGGTGCCATTCTTTAGGTTGATTACTCCCTGCGTTACCCATTGTTTTATCGAAATATTCTCACGAAATGGTGTTACATAGGTGCAGATACCCTTATAATTATTAAACTGCGGAACACAGATTAGGATTTGCTGAATACTTCCTTTTCTACTTGGTTATTTTCAATTGTTTTGTAGTAAAGTAGTAAGTTGTAAAAAGTATATAGCGCACTACGGGCCTAATTCACAAGCAACTTTTGTTGCGCAAATCGTTCAGTCCATTGCTCGCTTAGTTCTTAAAATTGGCAAAAGTCAACTAGCTGCGGGTGTGCCCACGGGTTAAAAATGAACTAAGCAAGCAATGGATGGGCTGAACGACTTGCACAACAAAACTTGCCCGTGGATTTAGCGCTTTAGACATTGACATGACAATTTTGACAGTTCATGTTTCATGGTCATTAACATCAAAGGCGTATTATCATCATGAAGCTATAGATAAAGATGGAAACCATACTACGAACATCGAGATAGATTTCCAAACTAAATATTCAAGGCCAAATGTTTTGACTTTCAGTAGGTATTCATAATGTGCTCTCCAAACTAACCATACGTCCATGAGAATATTTTTCCTCTTATTCATACGTCCAGTCATGGGCCCAAAATTTGCAGGATGACTATTCAGGATCACATAAATCGAAAATATAAAGAAGCAGACGGTTTCCAGAGCAGTCGATTCCCGACTGGTTTTCAAAACCCCCCCGGAGGGAAGAACGTAGAACCACGTAGAAATTTGCGGACCCTTACAGGGCGACTTGGGGCACTACCTACTATCGTATTTAAGGCTCAGCAGACAGTGACCATACATGGCAGTAAATCACATGGCCAGCTCTCTAACTATAACGGTATCACGATCACCACAACTCGACTCAGAGACAACTCGACCCTATGACAACTTGACTCCAGCAACTCGGCCATTTTGGGGGGCATTTTGGGCAACAAGAAATACAGTGACAAACAGATAGCTGAAAGGTAGGTTAGGTTCAAACTGTGGCCACATTACACGCAAGCCAAGCGAGCGGTTTTGCGGGACCGTTTGGCGAGTGCCAAAAACGATTCGCCGATCACGATCAATTTAACCGGTTAAAATACTCATTGTTCCTATGTTGATTTGTCATAGGTTCGAACTGTAAAGGGAGCGAGATATCCGGGTCGAGTTGTCGTAGATTCGACTGTAACAGTACGTAATACACTATGGATGGTGTTATATTTTGTGGTCTTTAGAAGGTAATGCAGGAAGTGCTACCAACTTGCCAGTGACCAAAAGTGGAACTAACGAGGCCATTTTGAAATAGCGTAATTTTCAATTTCCGTTTTCAATGTCCGTTTTCATTCGTAAATGGCACATTTGAAAAATTAATAAGGCAGCGTTATAATTTGCATTTACATTCATATACTGTATTGCAAAAATATTTAACAGCACCACTAAATGCGATATATAAACGCTGTCAGCGGGCCAGATAAAGGCTCATTTACATTTATCACTTTGGATGTTCATCTTGAAGGAATCATCCAAAGTGATAAGTATAGATTGCCTTTCTTTTTTGTTTCATCCACGATGAAACATCAATTGACCCCCCAACTATTGATGAAGGAATCGTTCGTCAAACCGATGATTCATCCAGGTGAAGGCGCAGTGAAAAAATGTAAACAAACTGTCCTCAGTTTATTTCACTTCAATTCACTATTTAGGTTATTATTTGTTTAGCAAGCACATTGGGTCACCAGCACGACGGCGCAACGAGTATTCCCAAGGAGGGTTGATGTCAGGCAGGCGGGCGGTCATAAAATAATAAGCCAAAACCTCTAACAACATGGATTTACGAATACATTACATGTTGGCCGACCCCCTAGTGTGGAATAAGAGCAGGGAGATGATGATGTGGATTTGAAATCGGCTCTTTAAGTGTATTTCTTGTTTTGTTTTTGTTATTGCAAAAACCACAAAATTGGATGAAAATATGTAAACAAGGTTGATCGTTCTGTATGATTTCCTTCTGAGTGATTCACTTTGGAATCAAAAGTGATACAGTGTAAATCCCGCTTAAGTTTGCGGGAGTGTATCACTATTGTTCTGTGCTCTATACTCTGTACTGTCTGTACTAACGATAGTCTATTTTATTTGTTTGTATTTATCATCTGTGAACAAAGTCAGGAATCAGTCTCGGACAGAATAAATACATTATCTCTGAATTAAAACATTAAAAACTTGAATACTTTTGATTTTGTTCCTGGTAAAAGTTTATTGCGCTTATTTGGAAACTATTACTAACATAAAATGGTGCAATCACAGTTTTCGCTGTCATGGGATTCTTACAAGTCTAGCATTTGCAGTGGATTTAGTGCTTTACAACAGGTATAGAGAACAGTTTCTATAAGTGAGCGTATAAATACTTAAACAATCATTGAAATTTACTTAGTTTTTCATAATCCTGTGTCTGCAATATAATGTCGATGATGACTGAACGTTACTTCGACGAATAAACAAGGTTTGTTTACTTCCAGAATGGAGAGTTTGTCGATATGACCATAGCTGCCGATGGGCACTTTGTCAAAGTTCACCAAGTGTTAGTGGCGTTGGCTAGTCCTTATCTCAAGGACCTCATCACTTCAGCACCATGTCAACATCCAGTTATATTTCTTAATGTAAGTGCTAAATATATACTTACCTAAGAACTTGTAGATAATGTAGACAATCTTTTCCATCAAAATATTTTGTTTACTTTGTTGGTAAGTTCTATTGAAAAGTAGTTAAGTAATTACATTTTGATTTGCTAAATTGCTGTTAAGAAGAATGACCAAAACATTACCAGAACCGATTAGAACAAAACATTATGCCAAATTGTTGACTATCATGTGTAGTGGATACTAGGTACAGTCGCGGAATGAAAATTTTATACACCTTAAGGTCTATTTTTGCTTGCACAGTGCAAGAAATGAACTATTTTACCGAGTATGTATTGCCAACATTATAGAAAAGAAAATACTAGTATTTTTTGACAAGATATTATGGTGACAGACAAGTAATGCCAATCTATTTAATCATCGATTTCATTGATGTAATGGTTTTTACAACAAAATTCCTTAAATCAAATCAAATACATTACATGGCACTAATATGTCATAATGGAGGCAAAAGGCAATTTTGATCTTTGCTACCCAATAATTAAACATAATTTTCCATGCATTGGTCTGTTCCGTTCAACAGTTTGAAAAGGTCATATGTGCCAGTGATATGGAAAAGGAATGAATTTGAAAACTGAAGAACCTTATCATTCCCCAACTGTACATACTTTTCTAAATCCAAAAGTATTGTTAATAGCTCAACATGAAGCAACCACAGAATTAATAAGAGTAGAATTTTGATGATGTTGGTTTTCTTTCTTGCTAAATAATTATCATTCATCATAATCTCACTCAAAACTCATATTTTAATTCTAATCCCCCTACTAGTTGAACAATCAAATACGAGCATAATATCAAAGAATATGAAATAGATGTTTATGAGTTCTTCAAGATTTTACATTTAATAATGATATCTTCACCGGAAAGCCAATACTACTTAAGCACCATTTTTGGCCAAAATGAGTTATATATATCGTTGGATTGGAGTTTTTAAATGCAATCCAATGATATTTATATAACTCATTTTGGCCAAAATGGCGCTTAAGTAGTATTGGCTTTCCGGTGACGATATAGTAGTTGCACCTTTTTCAAATCCACAAAACAATTATCTTGTCTTAACCAGGCAGAAAAACAACTTGGCCAGCATGCAGAACATATAGGTAATAATAATTGGCATATCGTTGTTACAAATTTAAAGTCTCCTATGTGACATTTTTGCAGATATTTGAAAAGCGATTTTGAACCCCCATACTTAGCAAAAACTTCCATGTGAATATCTTATTATTTAATTACAGCACGTATCATTTAAAAAAAATCTGATGTAGAGATAAACTACAATAACATGTGCCGCCCCTCCAAATTACTATTTCAATGTGATTAGTCACATCTTTGCAAATTTATTATATACAGTTGAATCTGTTTATTACGACATCGGCTTATAGCAACTTAAGAACACCCTTTAGTTAGGTTTTCTTATCTGGTATTTAATGACGCATAAAACGACGTCCGTTTAGTACGACCAAATATCGCCATCCCTTTGTAGGTGAACTCCACTGTATATGTATAATATATATTTTTGTTTGACGGCTGTCTCAACACGCACACATGGGTTGGGAGTATTGGTGGTGCTTTATAAATACCTTTACAAATACATTGAAGCGTTTTGAATTTTGGAGGGGCGGGACATGTTATCGTAGTTTATCTCTATATATGAGTTTTTAGTAACAGTTTTATTTCAAAAAATTTAAAATAAACATAATTCTTAATGATCACCCAACATCGAGTACAAAGATTCCACGCCTATTATGTGCTAGAAATACAGCACATTATTACGTCATGCATGTACAAAAGTGAGATAGATGGGTAAAATCAACAAAATTGTTAATTCATTCATTCATTCATTTTTACATTTTCATTAATAATATTCTTTAATAACCACATAAGTGACAAAGAGTTGCAAAATTTTTAATCTCCCATGTGTAGAAATATAATTAAAATTATATAATTAATCTATTTTACTTATTGATATAAAATTATTCCTATTTCAATATATTTTAACCACTTAGTTTTTCTGTATAACCAATCAAATAAAAATATTTTCTAAGATTTTTTTCAGGATGAGGTTTTTTATCTTTTCTCGAAAAAACTATACACATATGAGATTTTAAATTTGCAACAACGATATATTTTATTCAAATTGATTCTGGATTTTTACCAACAACATTATATTTGGGTCACTCTCCTTTATTAATAGTTTTTATTATAATTATTATCTTAAGTTAATAATTTTTGTAGTATAATTTTAACAGGAGTGCTATTATATGTTTTTCAGAATGTTACACATCGCACACTGTGCTTGCTACTAGAATACATATATACAGGTGAGGTAGTAGTACCAGCTGATTGCCTTTCACCCTTTGCAGAAACAGCTAAATCGCTACACATTAAAGGACTTGAGAATATTGTGAGTATTATATATTTATGAAGCAGTTGAACATTATGGTAAGGATAGTAAACAAAACATTCCATCAATGCAGTTAATTGATATTGGTATTTGTTATTTATATTCACTACAACAATTGAAATATATAATGGGACTTGAGTACAAGACAGTTGCTGTGTAGTCTAATGTAAATTGTAAAAAATGATCCCAGGAAAGTGGAAGATGAAGAACTGGCCAAAGTCTGTACTGTAAGAGGCTGACTTGATTGATTGGTGGAAAAAATTGCAAAACGTCATATTCTGGTTATTTAATAAAATTAACATTTTCTGAAGTCCGTGCAAAGTCACCTGCAATGAAGAAATGAAACCTAAGTGAAATTGAAAGCACCAATTTCAGAAAATGTTAATTTTATTATATGACCATTATTTTGATGCTTTCAGTTTTTTTAAGTTCATTTTCTTTAAAGTTAATTTAAATATTTTAAGTCGACTGGACAATAACACAGCTATCTTGTATATATGCAAAATGGTTTAATAGTAATCTTCTGTTTTGCTAAATTACAATAACCCAATCACAATATGTGTGTTGTTCATAGTTGAGGAGTTGCATTCTCTTTCTCCGAAATGCTCCTCTATATCATGACAAAATTGATTTAGGACCACCTCAGGTGCTATTATACCTACTCTTACAAACAAAAAATCACGAAAATTGGCCCAGAAATCTCCGAGAAATCAAATAGAAAACCTCTTTTTTTGGAGTAGGTTAAAAAGTGCATTGGCTGTAAATTTTGATTCAATGACCCATTAGTGATTCTGAAGGTTAATTTTTAATTGCCTTTTTAATTAGAGCTTTATTTAAAGGTTATTATTTTAAGTCTAGCTTTAATAATTGTATTGTGTCTTTGAATATCTGTTGTAGAGCACTGCCAGTAGCCTGCCAGTCAAAATGTCGGTAAACATGCCACAGTTGGATGAAAATGAATTATGCCATGTCAGTGGCACTAAGAGAATAACTGTATCTTCCACAGACAAGAGGGGACAGGTATGATACATTATTTTTATCAAGATTAGTACCAATGTGGTTTTCTTATCAATAGTACTGCTGTTATCTTCTCCAATTAAGCATTAGGTTTACTAGGAACGGGTTCACATCAGTTGTGCAAAGGGTGAGATTTGAATGTGTAATGTAATAAGAGGCAGATCTATTGCTATTTATCAGACATACTGAGCCGTGCCTCACAGAACAACTCAGTAAAACTTTGCCGACCTGCAGCCGTAACATGCGGAGCGTGGCTAAATTTTGTCGTCGCATTATCTCGTGCTGAGTCAAGATAAGTCTTACTATTATCTCGACTCTGCACGAGATAATGCAACAACAAAGTTACGTCGCGCTGCGCATGTTAAGTCTACTGGCTATTAAACCCAAAACCTGCGGCTCGGTAAGCCGTGCTTACAACTAATAAGGCAGTTAAAGGATTTACGTACACAAAAAAGAAAACTACGTGTTTCAGAGAATGTTAGCCCTAATCCTACAATAATTAATTTTTGTGTTGTGTGTTAAGCATTATTTATTTATAATTCGACAAGAAAAAATTTGTTATGCCAGCATGTTTTTGTTTTAATAGGTCAGTTTACCAGCAGCGGCAAGAAAGATTTTCATAAAACAGGACCCATCTACGTAAGTACCTATACTTAACAAAATATTCAATGGAATGAACATGGACCTTGGGAAAGATGGGTAATATCAATATATATTTACAAGCACACAAGTAGACGCAGCTGCATATCCACTTGACGTAATACCTTAGTCGCTATTTATGATCCTTATGAGTGGAGAGGGTTGCCTGGAACACTTATGAGGCTGCGTTCAGACGACACACGCCCGCTAAGCGCACGCCACGCGCGTCAGCACCCGCGTCTAACTGGCTTTGAATTTTTTTGTATATAATTTGAGTCTTATGACACATCAATAGATCTCAAATTGCATTGATCAAAGTCCAACCGCACACGCCACGCGCCCGCCTAGCGCCCGTCTTGCGCTCGCCTCGCGCCCGCATCGCACCCGATTCGCGCACGCCTCGCGCCCGATTCGCGCCCTGTTCATGCCAACCACGCGCTCACTCTCAATTTTGCGCGTGCCCAGCGCGGGTGTAAGGCAGGCACAACGCGTGTGCGTGGTCGGCGCGGGTCGTCTGAACGAGGCCTTACTATTTTCCACATAGAATGCCTGCATGACAATATTCAAGAAAAATAAACACAAGTATATTCACGCTAACCCACCCCTATGATATCCAAAGTCCTTGAGAGTGTTGTTAACAATCAACTGTCTCATTACCTCTCCTCTAATGGCCTGCTAAGTCCCTACCAATCTGGTTTCCGTCCTGGTCATAGCACTGTATCGGCTCTAGTTAAAATAACTGATGACATCCGACTGGCCATGGAAAACAGGCTCCTTACAGTGATGGTATTATTGGACTTTAGCAGTGCCTTCAACTCAGTTGATTTTGATATCCTCTTAGGTATCCTATCCTCTCTTAATATATCTCCGTCTGTAATTGCTTGGTTTAATTCTTATCTTCGGGGTCGCTCGCAGTCGGTTCGCTCCGATGAGGCCTCCTCTGAGTGGTGCGATCTTGCTGCGGGTGTTCCTCAGGGTGGTGTTCTATCTCCTCTTCTTTTCTCGGTCTTTATTAACGCCATCACTAAGGTATTAGCTTCACATTACCATCTCTATGCAGACGACTTGCAGCTTTATCGCCATTTTAAACTCGATGAGCTTCCTGAAGCTATCGAAGCCATCAATAATGATCTTAACAATATCAGTCAATGGGCTAAAGGTTTTGGACTTTTAGTTAATCCTACGAAATCACAAGCTCTCATTATTGGTGGCAGATACTTTGTCAACTTGATGAATCACCAGTCTCTCCCTCCAATTTTGTATGATTCTGTCGCCATAGCCTTTTCAAAGAAGGTTAAAAACTTGGGTGTTATTCTAGACTGCCACCTGTCTTGGAACATTCACATTGCAGAAGTAAGCAGGAGGGTTTTTTGCTCGTTTCAGTCTTTAAAGCGTCTCCAGAAGTTTCTGCCATTTCCTACTAAAATAATTCTTGCTCAGTCTCTTCTTCTACCCCTTCTGGACTACGCTGATGTCTGCTTTCTTGACGCAACTGAGGAACTGCTAGATAAACTAGAACGTCTGCAGAATTTGTGCATCCGCTTCATCTTTGGCCTTCGGAAGTACGACCATGTGTCGGAATTTCGGAAGCGGCTGAAGTGGCTTCCTATTCGGCAACGTCGTGATACTCACATTCTTTCTTTTCTCTTTTCTGTTCTCCACAATCCTAATTCTCCTATGTATCTTCGAGAACGCTTTGAATTTCTTGTTCCTAGAGGGAAACCTTGTCGCTCATCCTCATCTCTTCTCCTTCGTATGCCTTCCCACACCTCGAGTCGTTATGATGGATCATTTACTGGTCGTGCTTCGCGCCTTTGGAATTCTCTTCCTCACTCCTTACGTGATAGCCCATCGTTAGATGTTTTTAAGAAAAGAATTAGGGAACATTTCCTGTCTACATGACCTGTATGTATGTATGTATGTAGTATTTTATATATTATATTGTATGTATTACGTTTATGTATTGTGTGCTATACACATATTTGTTTAGTTTATGTAGATGTGTATATTTATTGTGTATTTAATTTGTAATTTTATATAACTTGTACACTTAGGTAATTGTTCTCCTCAACATCAAATCTCTCTATCGCACTAAGGTTTGCTGTTAGAAAACTCATTTGTGAGTTAAGCTCGCCTTTGTACATGAATTTACCAATGGAACTGTATTATATATTATTATTTTGTGTACAATAAAGAATAAGAATATGATCTGCGACAATAGCGGTCCCAGAATTCAACTTACGTAAAATATAATATTATAATACGTACATATTCAACAAATTCAAATTCTAAATGTTTATTTGCATGAAAATACATAGTTTACAAGGGAAGATCTTACAGCCTTAAAGCCATTGTATTCTGCCTGCAAGCAAGCGTGCAAATGATTAAACATTCAAATGAAACCATTTAAGTGTGTACTGTACTAACATTTTATACATTGAAACAGGCCAAGCAACCTACGATTCAACGCGTCTGTAAGCAATTCTATCAACTCTTCTATGAACACACCACTCCACACGCCACAAGACGACCATCACAACTATACGGATCTGATAGACGAGTCGGGCGGGCAGGACGACGACGACGACGACGTGGGGTTCAAAATGGAGACTGACACTTCAAAAGAAAAAAACATTAAAAATAAACTAGATAAACGTAAGGCATTTTTTATTTTGTTGTAAATTTCTTTAAATTTAGTACTAATACTAAACTTGCTATCAACTTCTATGCAAAATCAATCTAAGCAAAATCAATGTGCTTGTTATGACAGAGTGAGCTAACGCTGATATCTAATACCTTTAAACAAGCAATTCTTGTATATATAATCTGAATCTCGGAAACGGCTCCAACGATTTTTATGAAATTTAAAATGCAGGGGGTTTCGGGGGCGATAAATCGATCTAGCTAGGTTTCATTTCCAGAAAACGTCGATGTACCAAAAAAAAAACATACCGAGCACAGCTCTATAACTGATAAGAAAACCTACGTCCCTCCGTAAAAATATACAACCTACTTTGTTAGGAAAATAAACGTGGTGCAATAATACTAATCAATAAATTATGTAGTTTTTTTTTATGTTTCTGTGTACTATACATAATTTTGTTTTTCACAGCCTCATCATCAAACCTACAATTCACAGTATCAATCCGAGGCTCGTTACAAGTAATATTGAATAGATACATATACAACCTGCACTCGACGACCTCACGCGCGGGACTTCGACGCTGGCGGTGCGTTGATTACAGAAACAATAAATGTTCAGCTTTCGTGGTTACCAAAGGCAACGTCGTACTCAATAGGTATGTGAAAAGGGTTTTATATTCAATAAGTCTATGTCAATATCTGTACCTATAAAATGTAAACATTGAACAGGTTTTACTTTCTGCCTAAGATAAATCTTCGATATTCCTCATATACCTACCAGTTCTCGTCACGTTACCATAATATTATCTAGCTGATTGATGTCACTATAATTACTAGCAATGTGGTTGTGTGCACATTAATAGAATTCCTGTTATACCCTCCAACTAAGCCCAATATGCAAGGAGTAGGTTCACGTCAATAATAATGCAACGGGTGGGGTTCGAACTCGCCATCTCTCTATCACCAGTCTGACACCTTTGCCATTAGGCTATTGTTACTATTAAAATCCCCAAAGCTAACAAATTTTCATCAACAGGGCAAACCTTCACAATCACTCATTCCACGATAAGAAAATACTATCTAAGATTGAAAAGAAAGCAGTTTTCTCTGCCATAGATGAGGTTGAAGGTTACAAGGAATTGCCAATCGAAGGACAAGGAAATATTATGTCACTTGAAGAATTTGGTGACGATATCACCGATAAAAGTACTGAATCTAATGCTAAGGATTGATTGTTTTAATAAAAGACAAAAAAAAACGTATTTGTTTAAAATTATTTTAATCTCACAGCTATTAATACCAACGACTATCATACTTAAGGTGGACCTGGAAGATCACAGCTGCTAGTAGTAGAACGCTGAATGAATCACAGCTGTTAAGAAATTAAACAAAAATACAGAGAGTATAATATTAACGCACCAAAAGTTAAACTTGATTAAATAATGATGATGAGTGTGTTTTGATTTTTATTAATTTAAATTCTTAGAGAAGTTATATCCCACAAAATAAAAATATATGGTCGTACTTCTAAAAAAGACTCATAGAAACTTACGTATGGATGATATTCCACAACCTGGATAAGACGCCCGCCTACACCCAATTACAACACAAGAATTCATCATTAAGGCAAGAAAATAAAATATTAAACGTTTCATCCACACATATTTAAACAAACCGCCAATTTGTTCAGTACAGTAATTTAGTGTTGTCCGCACGCAAACTTCAATAATTACTGCTGTCTGAATATTATAATAAACCGTAGTTTTTAATTTACAACGTTTAAAATAAAGAATAAAATACATATTCAAAGCAGGAAAATAATAATTTGTGTTATGTTTACTTTGATAGTCATAGGTAGACGATTTCCTAATTTACAATGTACATACAAAAACGACTGAATACTACTAATTCAATACCTACTATTGAATCAATAGATTAATGAACAGTGGCCTTATGTTCGAGAGGGACACCACTACGTCTAAATGTGATCCTTTCTATACCAGTTTTTAGGGCTTCGTATCCAAAGGGTAAAACGGGACCCTATTACTAAGACTCCGCTGTCCGTCCGTCTGTCACCAGACTGTATCTCGTGAACCGTGATAGTTAGACAGTTGAAATTTTCACAGATGATGTATTTCTGTTGCCGCTATAACAACATACTAAAAAACAGAATAAAATAAATATTTATGGGGGGCTCCCATACAACAAACGAGTTTTCTTTTTGCCGTTTTTTTATAGATAATGGTACGGAACCCTTCGTGCGCGAGTCCGACTCGCACTTGGCCGGTTTTTTCGTATCACCACATTTTTTTTGGTAATGCAAAAGAAACTATGTCTGACGGTCTAACGCATAAAGTTTGTTTTTAGTTACAATTTGAAATACAGTAGGCACTCCTATAAAATACGTAATCATGTATAGTGCAGCCGGTGTATTTCGGGATTTTAGAGCGGCGCTACTTGCAAAGATAAAACACGATAATACGTCAAATTCAAAATATTTTAATTTAGTTCTCTACTTCGTCGTGTACTGTTATACTGGATGGACTATATTATATGTCATGTGTAACCTCCTTGAATAGAGGTCAGTGGGGTAGTCTGTTGCTATGACACCTAGGGCTCGTCTCTGCACCTACGTCATAGCAACTGATAAACCTCAGATTAATAACAAGCATAGATACCTCGCTAAAATAGCAACTGATCTCATATATTTGCTTCATTTTGTCTTATGGAGCTTCTATGATGTTAGAGAAGGACACGTATACAGAAATTTCGTAGGTAGTCACTAATTTTATTCTGACTAGTGATGTGACCCACATAAAAAAAAAATTCAATGTCGACAGAATTTAAAATGACATGCATTATAATATCTTACCGCTAAAAATAATAACAGTACCTAAAATATATAAATTATTAAGCATACTTAAGAGAGAATACGTACATATATGTTCATCGTTTTTTTGAAGTTTGTTCAAAATGAAACGATACTCTAATTAGTACGAACTAAACAATTCGTCATCATCATTCCATAAAGTTCTTTGTGTATTAAACCTGACCCGGCTAATCCCGAATGTATTTAATTGACATTGTTACTTTTGAGTTTACTGAAAACATAGTGGAAGATATTCGGTTTTGCGCATGTTTTTAGCAACTTTTGCTTCAAATTACTTTCTCATATTTATTTGGATTTTAGATATAAATTACACATAATGAAAACCAACACAAAGGGGAAATAGATAATCTTTAAAGAAAGACAGATTGTTAAATAGATACTTTATTGTTTGCCAACCATAAAAATAAATAATACCAACAATTGGCGGTCTTATCGCCACAGACTTTGTGAATAATTATATTATTTTAAGTTTTTTTTTTGGGGTTTATAAATTTGGTATGTCCTATCATGAAAGATATTGAGATCAGTGTGCAAAGTGAGCAATGAGTTCAGCAGTGTGACTGCTCGGGCAGTGGGAGCAGCAGCAGATCGACACGAGCACAGGCCCGGGGGCACCGCGAACAGTTCCCTCCGTCGATGAGGACCCTTTTTTTGTTTATTAAAATTGTGTATTATACTGAAACTTCTTTTCTTTAAAAAACTTGATACGATACCGTATCGATTCACTGGATCGTATGAATTTGTATGGATTGATACATGGATCGATACAGTGAGATATGATCCACTGCGATACAAAATATCGATATAAAGCACCTGGATCAAGCATCCCTACGACAAACGCATAGCAATGAACACGCGAACAAGTCAAATAGTTCAATGAACGGACTGTCAGACATTGAAGCAAAGTACTATTTTTGTACGGGTTGAATTAGATCAAATAGAACAAAATGACAGTTCGCCTTGTGACAAAGCAAAAAAAGTAAAACTGAGAGTAAATCTTTTATCTCATTCCCACATTCTGTTTCTTGCTATAAGATAGAACGGGATTATAGACAGTTACAGAGCTACTTTTTTAGCCTTCCTTCTATGCTTTAGTCATGTCATTATTCTGAGTGATAAACCAATAAGCTTTTGGTTCTGTTGTCAGCAACCTTGTTGTTATTGATGGGAACATATCACAAATGGTGACGTAATACGGTTCATCGTGAAGAATTACCATGTTTTAAATAATTATACCATGGTCTATACCAGAGAGCATTGCTTTCTACAGTGCGTTCACAGTTATATTACCTTTGACATTTGTCTTATGGAAGTCGGACATTTTAGTTGCGACTAAAATTAATAATGTAAATTCCTAAATACAAAAGACATATTTCTTTCGAATGTCACGCCAGACCTGCTGGCGAGGCGGTAAAAAGTAAGTATCAAGGGTAAAATAACTGTGAACGCACTATATACGTTCTCTATACCAACTCGAGCAAGACTCGTTTGGTCATTGCTCGAGTCTAATGTTTAATCGTCTAATCTATAGAATCTAATACCGCATTTACATTCGGCCACTTCTGTTGCCGCTCGCGCAGCCGTACATATTTCCCCAAATATTGCCGTGGCAATGGTGCCGATTCTCTTATTGACAGCACTAAACTAAACTATCACTAAACTTTTCTAATTTTGGTATAAAGAACCTTTTTTTTTTATTTCAAATATTTTTCCGAGGCATTTTATAGAACCTTAAAACCTATTCTGTTTTCAAGTTTAAGTAAATTTAAAAAGTAGTTTGACAGCACTAATATCGACTTTGACACAATCTAAGTTGAATGGGCAGTGTTACCATTACATATCAAGAATTAAATTAAAGAGTGAATGAAATGACCGAAAGTGCAAAAAAACCCTGAAATAAATTACCTATTTAGGTTAAATTAATCGTTTATCAATTATTCTTTTCAAATTAGGGAGCATATGAAGGGAAAATGTTATACTTTTGTAGAAAAAGATATAATTGTTATTTTTATATAAATAAATAATGCAATAAGCTTAATGTGGCTGTGGGTCATTAAATTTTAATCGACGATTATACTTGGTCACAACCAAGTATAATCGTCTTGTTTTATTGATAAGGATTTTTAATCATATTTGGGGAGAAAAATCAAAAAATCGATTCATTAGTTTTGTTCCTTAGATTATATACCTCTCTCTCTAGGTTTTGTTATCATCGCAACGGCATATTTACTCTGCGAGGGCGCGTTGTCGCGTGACTGCCAGCATAGCAGGCTTTGTTGATATTTTGGACTTTACGCATATCGATTGGATATTGAACACCATGGATCGCTGTGTGAATTGCAGTATAGCGACTATTCACTTAAATATATTACACAGACCAGCCTTAGACAATTAAACAACGACCAGCTGTGAGTGATGATTAGTCAATGGTGTGTAACCGTACACTCACCAGAACTTGTAAGTACTTATCTCCTGTTTGTTATTATAATTATTATGTCAATATCATTATTAATCCCTGTTTTTAATGCTGTTCTGTATGGCATCTAGATCAAAATAATCAGTAGAAAAACATTCCTCTGCACTAGGTTTATACAAGTTAACTATTTGCTGTAAGAAGGTAATAATAGTAAATGTTCTTACAGAAAAAAATAAAGGTTTTACATGTTCTTATATGCTAAAAAAATGACTTAAATTAGGTAGGTTACCCAGTACAGAATTATTTGTAGGCATTAATAACTTTTCCCATCTTTCAGGTAAACAGTGGTGATTGTTTGTCAAGCTTGCTGGGTCTTTGCTCAAGATTTTTCTCAAAGAAAATCCATAGATGAACCAAGGTAGCTAAGACTTTGCCACTGAAGTATTTTTATCTGCCCCGTTCTCTCACTGAGATAGGAGCCATACTGAAATATTATAATTGCATCGTAGGCAAACGGACTGAAGGCTGCTGCACCCATGTGATGTTAATAATATTGTATCATACCTGGGTACCAAAATAACATAGTACCACCTGCACAATTCTTAGATGACATTCTTATTATAATTAAAGGTGAATAAAAAGAGTATACTTAATAAAAGAGTGTTTTATTCTAATTGAACCAATCATTAATTGTGTAATTACTTACACAATTAACTACATAATTATATTACTTTGACATTTAATTATCAGTTAATGATTAGTATAAATTATCATAGTAGTTATTCCTACAAATGTAGTATGTATTTGTGAGTATCATAACATTTTGTAGATAACCCGATACTTGCATAACCTCACTTTTAATTAATCTCTTATAACTCTACTCTCAGATTGACTAGATTCGCAGACTTTTCAACAATGGTTTGTTATTATGTTAGCTTTCCATTGACACACTACTTTCATCTTGTTAACACCCAGGTCCAAATTTCTATGCAACAAATCTCCTTTGATACATTTATAGACTTTTCATGTCGTTTTGTACCTTACTGTTGAATCAACAATAGCTGCAACCATATAAGCTTCTATTATTTAATAATATGAAGTCAAATAAACTATAAAAATCTGAAATATCAACATTTGAAATTTTAGTTGTTAACTAATTTTAACCACATGTATTTATATGGCGACTACCAATTTAGTTTGACGTTTCTAATTTTAAGTGAAAAACGTCAAAGTCAGAATGACAAAATTGCCATTTTCGGTTGAGTAACTAAACCAATTTTGGTCCTGTCAAACACGAAATTAGTCATTTTAGTCCTGTCATTTTAGACAATTTCAGAATAGGAAACGTCGTTTGACAGGACTTAACTAAATTTTAGTGATTTTTAGTCTAGTTTAGAGAATTTTGTCACTTCAGAATCGGCACCAATGTCAACGGAAATGAGTGTTTACATTCTCGCTTCATATGTATTTTCAATTCTACTCTGGGCCTCTGGGCAATGGATAACGTGGAAATTGTCGCAGCGTCGGCGCTCTGTCCTATAAGTCTAATTACTTAATTATTTAAATGTTTAAAAAAAAATAGAATACAAAAGAAACGTCGTCGTCAGAGGAGATGGTGGATGATAGCAATTCATCGTAATAGAACAATGTAAACATATCGCACCCCCGGTGCAACACTGTCACTATTGCAATATTTGAAAAAATGAGCTAAGTATGAATTATGTGGCCTAAAGTACCGCTGAACATGGTGCGACAATGTCACTAGTACCTATGGTAAGTATAGTTTCCGCACGATGACGTAAATGTCGTTGTGGTTTTGGCGCGAATCAAAGGGACATTGGACATCTATCTGTCTTTCTTTAAAGATTATCGATTTCCCCTTTGTGCTGGTTTTCATCTAGTGTAAATATCTAAAATCCAAATAAATATGAGATAGTAATTTGAAGCAAAAGTTGCTAAAACATACGCAAAACCGAATATCTTCCACTACGTTTTCAGTAAACTCAAAAGTTACTATGTCAATTAAATACATTCTGGGTTAGCCGGATCAGGTTTAATACATAAAGAACTGTAGGGAATGATGATGATGTTGACCACAGAACATAATACTCAAGAGATGATGACGAGGTATATAATTCGTACTTATTAAAGTATCATTTCGTTTTGAACAAACTTCAAAAAAACGATGAAAATTATATGTATGTATTCTCTCTTAAGTATGCTTAATAATTTATATATTTTAGGTACGGTTATTATTTTTAGCGGTGTAAGATATGATAATGCATGTCATTTTAAATTCTATCGACGTTGAAATTTAGTGGGTCACATCACTAGTCAGAATAAAATTAGTGACTACCTACGTTTCGAAACGTTTCTGTATACGTGTCCTTCTCTAACATCATAGCGGCTCCATAAGTCAAAATGATGCAAATATATGAGTTTAGTTGCTATTTTAGCGGTATCTATGCTTGTTACTAATCTGAGGTTCTAGCATTAGCATTTATCTAGTTTGTGGTTCTATCAATCTATATAGTTTGTGGTTCATCATTCCAATTTCCACTTTCCACAGATTAGTAAATTTCATTCTGTTTCATTCCATTGTGAAAACCCGACTGGGAAGCGTATGGCTCTGCATAATAATATTTATTAAAAGTAAATATAAGCATAAAAGTATAGAATCAAATTATGAATGATGAAAAGCAACCACTGCTCACGGGACCCAGCAATTCAATTGATAGTGTTGAACAACCGGTAGAATTAGTTACAAACCCAGTTTTGTCTTCTACTTCTGAGAAACCCAAAGGAGACTATCACCCAGCTTCAGAAAGATGTTTAGAACATCCGACTTCCAACTTCGATACTTTAATCCACCTGTTAAAAGGAAACATAGGCACTGGTATTCTAGCAATGCCAGATGCTTTTAAAAATGCTGGTCTTGTACTTGGTAAGTGTTTATATTTTTATTATATTTTTAGGCAAGATCAATAAAATTGTTTACTGCTGGTCAATACTTGCAACAAGCTGGTTATTACATCAACTCTTGAATTATGATGCACAAACAATAACATACTCAAAACATAAACATAGGCAATATGAACAAAATAACTTTTTATTAAATTAAATATATTATTATACCTTTTAGATATATTTTTTTTTAATCATCAATTATTGACCTGTTATTTTTATTGATTAATACAAACATAAGAGTTATAGCAAGAAGGTTAATAGTTGAAAATTACACTACTTCTTGTAAGCAAATGTGGGTTTCCCTATATTCAAAAACCATGATTTTGAGTATTTTTTTTATACAGTGGTTATTATTTAGAAATACAAGTTAGTGATTTTATTAGGTTGGCCTAATATATTACCATTTACGTGTACATCAATAATTGGTGATTTTCTCCTGACCAGGTGTGTTTGGTACGTTATTTATGGGTGCTGTATGCACACACTGTATGCACGTGTTGGTAAAATGTGCACACGAGCTCTGCATCAGAAGTGAAAAGCCAGCCCTTAGTTTCTCTGAAGTTGTAGAAGATTCTTTTGCATCAGGTCCTGTTTCTTTGAGGCCATATGCTAAGACAATGAAGTGAGTACTTATTGCTGCTTTTTATAAATTTTGCTCTGTGTGGCCTTTGTATTTATTTAAATTAACATAGATTTCCCTAGAAGTGTTGTTACTTCATTTTAATGCTAAAATAACCAGTAGGTAATGATCTAAATACAATTCTTAGTTAGGAAGTTAAATAAACTATACCAAAAAATTAATGTAATATCAAGAGCACTTCAGGAAAATTGTCACTGATGTATTCTTAGAATATTGAAATCTTAAGAAACTGATGAAATTTATAGTTTCTATGTAGTGTACACAAAACTAATCAATCATAACCAGGCAGTGGTTCGAATAGGTACCTAGTACCTAGTGCTATTTGATGTCAATCATCAGAAATGTTATGTCAATATGGACATACTACTTCTTTACATAGTATAAAACAAAGTTGCTCCTGCTGCCTGTACGCTTAGATCTTTTAAACTACGCAATGGATTTTAATGCAGTTTTCAGCAATAGATAAAGTGATTCAAGAGGAAGGTTTATATGCCCCAAATTAGTATCTACATTACACCCGTGCGACGTGCGAAGCCGGTGCAGGCCGCTAGTGATATTATAAAGCATTATCAATTTAATCAAAAAAATATGCTTGAGTATAATATACTTATCTATACCTTTCTGATGTGTTCAGAATTAGCTGTTATGCTTTAAAATTAATATTAATTTATCATATGACAATTTCTTAAAATCACACTGCCCATTATGATCACTTAGTCATAACTATTACATACAATATATTGAATAGTTATTTTCTATACATATTCTAATCTAATATACATTATAGCTTAATCTAATCATTCCATAACCACACCATTTGCCAATTGCACTGGAGTTTGATAAATGTCTGTTGTATGACCTCACCAATGACACAGCTCGGTGACAATTGGTGTCCCATTTAATTTATAGTTTAGTAAACATAGAATACAAACCTTTAACAAAAAAAAACTGGAGCAGATGGAAACTTACTAAGTACTTCAATTTTATTTTAACCAAGATAAAATATTCTTTCTAATTATTATGCAAAATTCTACAATAGTATTGTATTTTTGTTTCATAAGCGTAACGTGGTTTAGGGTCGATTTTTTAATTGTCAGATAATTTTTCGGCGGAGTCCCGCATATGAACCAAAATTCGGCAGAGTATGGAAATTCGGCAAAAGGAAACGAATTTCAGTATCTCTAGTATTTACAAGTACACATCGAAAATTTCCTCTTCCTAGGAATGAGGTTTATTTGTTATCATTTAGGAATATTACTAGCAAACAAATAATAAATGTCTGTCTTCATTATATTGATTAAAATATGAAAAGATTTACTAGCAAACAATAATGATGTTGATAAGCAGGTTTTATGAAGTACCTACCTTATCAATTTTCCTTCATTTATTTTTTAGGTTTAATTATTTCTCAATAGGTGCTTAATGTTTACCGTTAGGGTAGACATGTTCTTGAGTGGAGACCGCGAATCGGCAAACGTAGTATGATTTCGCCCGCAGGCTAGGTGGAGTGACGATCTCCCCAAGGTGGCTGAGAGATGGATGAGAGAAGCCGAGGATTGACCTCAGTGGCGTGCACTTGGGGAGGCCTATGTCCAGTAGTGGCCTGCTGAATGCTGATAATGATGATATACAAGGCTAGTCGGAAAGGGGGTACTAAGCCGCGGGTCACTTAAAGTATCACTGATGACTATTTGAAAGCAAGTGTTAAGATTTCTAAATTCGATAATTTTTATTTGCATGCTAGATTTTTATTTTAGATTTTTCAAAAAAATATCGTACCTGCTTTAGTTATGAATTCAGAATATTAAGTTTCTAATCCGTGACCCCAAATATGACCTAAATTGCAAACACAGCTGATCATAGCTATGAACAGAAAGATTTTAGCATATTTTTTACGAAATCTTTGAAAACCTATTTCTTTTAACCTATCGAGTTTTGGGGAAAGTTGTAAAACAAAAGTTATCCCTTATTATCGTTACTTTAACACACTTTCGGCTTAGTACCCCCTTTCCGACTAACCTTGTAGGTATACAAAGATGTATACAGTCAACATCTTATGATTATTCAAATGTTTTATTCAAAGCATAGTCTTATTCTGTGATAAATTATTCATAGATATTGCTTCACAACTACATACATAGGTATATTGAGATGAATAATGAAATAGTTTGTGCATTAGCTCTATAAATGGTTTATGTAGGTAGAGCATGTCTGGCATGAGTTTTAATATTAAGTTAAGGTTTATATAATTACACTTATGGCAATATGTATTGTTTCAGGAATATTGTCAGTGTATTTTTGGTAATAACACAATTGGGATTTTGCTGTGTATACTTTTTATTTGTAGCCACTAACCTTCAAGACACAATGCATTTTTTCCATATAAATTTAAGTGTACATGTGTACTTGGCTTTATTATTTCCGCCAATACTTGCCCTGGCTGTGGTGAAGAATTTAAAGTACCTGACACCAGTGTCTCTGATTGCCTCAATAATGACCGCTTGGGGCCTTGTGATAACATTTTACTATATACTTCAAGATTTACCTCCTACAAATACCGTGAAAGCATTTTCTAGCTGGCATCAATTACCTCTATATTTTGGTACGGCTATTTATGCATTTGAAGGCATAGGAGTGGTGAGTTTAATTTTATATTATATGTATTATTTATGTGCCATGTAGTATCAGTTACTAGGTAATTACTTCTCTCCGTCCTTTAAGGGCCGGCGCCGACAGGCGGCACGGCATGGCAAAGGAATTTTAAGCTCAAATAATTTTAAAATAATTAGCACTCATTTTCGCTTAGCATACCGTGGGATGCTTCGTCGTGCCGCGGCATGCCGAAGCATCCCGCGTTACGGTAACTACAAGTCCTAAAGGGTTAATACCCTTAAGGTACCAATAAGGTTTAAAATTATTTCAGCTTAAAAAATCCTTTGCCATGCCGTGCCGCTTGTGGGCGCCACATAGAATGCGGGTCGGTAGCGGTGCTATCTATGTATATAGCGGAGGCTATAGTTGTATCGTGTAGTCGATTAGGGGATTACGTTATGTCGGAAGAACGGCAGCAGACTTCGTCAGTATACTTGTAACATCATACTGTTGATAAAACCCGCCGGCCCACTATGGTGATTATGAATGTATGTCTGCTTGTGAGTAACAAAAAACGAGTACTCTACTAAAGTAAAGCCGGTTTGCCGAGGATTAAATATCATTCCAATCAATCCTCGGCAAACCGGCTTTACTTTGGCGGAATAACGCGTGCTAATCGATTAGTCTTATGAGTAATAGGTTCGATATATTAAAAAACAAACGCTAAGGTAGGTACTAGATTGACAAGACAACTTAGCTGAGTACATAAAAACGTGTAACTTTGGATGATTACAAGAATCCTAAGATCAAGCAAACTGCTAATAGCTATTGCTATTGCCGGGAGGATGATCGTCTATTCGTTTATCGTCCAGAGTTTCTTTATTAACTACGTGCAAATATTCTCTAATACTTCCATTTCCATTATAATGCCTAGATCCTCTTGCCTAACTTCGTTGAGAAACAAATCTAATAATATATCTTCGTGGCAGGTTATCATTTTATCATACAGACCCTAATTTCGACACAGGCGGCCATTGCCCACAAAAAGGTACATAACTACTTAAAAAAATATGAAGAATTTTATATTAATTCAAAGAACGTAGAGTACCTATTAAAAGGACACGAAACTTTAAAAAAAATACAATCGATGAAAAAATTAAGGAGATACCTACACGCTTTCAAGATTTAGCAGTGATTTTATATTCTATACCTTCCCTCATTCTGCCACCTACCTACTATCGCGTAATGAGACATCTCTATGTCCTATTCAGAGGTTTCGCGAAACACCGCGCCATTCCACGTAAATACGGATTACGCGATCCTACCCCGAAATATAATACATACATACACATAATACATACATAACATCACGCCTGTATTCCCCGAAGGATTGGGCAGACCTCTGCCCAACCCTTCCCAACATAACGGCGAAATGAGGGTGTTACTATACACCTGTATAGTAACACCCTCATTTCGCCGTTATGTTTAATAGGGGTTAATATGTGTTGTAATAGGGGGCGAGTCTATTGAAACCCGAACCCCAAAATATATTAGGAACAAACTAAACAGATCACCTCATAACAACATTGCGCAGAACGCTCCGCGGTCACGCAATCGCACACTACAGCCGGGTCCACATCTATAAAAAAATGCGTTGTGTACCTTGTTCGGCAAAAATGTTTGTGTAGACTCACAAATTTTCGTTAGGTGGAAGTCGGAATGCACACAAAAAAATTGGCACATTTGACGCACGTGATCTGATAGCTGTCTGTTTTTCGACGAGCATCAAAGGTATTTGCGCCACAAAGAACCGGAAAGTGATCGCAATGCAAGTGATCGATCACTTCCCACTTCTAAACTAACCTAACCGAGTTGGGGTGCTCAGACTTCAGACTAATCTTAAGAGGTTAGACCTAGTTTTAGCCGAAAGCAACCGGCTACACATAGTTTTAGTCGTCATAAAATAAGCTACACCTAATTTTAATCAACTGCAACCAGTCGCGTCTATTTGTAACAGGCTAAGACTAGGTGTAACCACAATTTGAATTCTATCTAACCGTAACATCTATAACGACAAATAACTGGTTTATGGTAATTACGATGGTAATGGTCTATTTGGAATAGCTCATATAAACCTGTTCTGGTTTTGCACGGTCAATGATATTTCGGACTCAGCGTAAAAAACATGCCTACATCGGGTTATTCCTTTTGACCCCCAGTCCTTCGTCCCCACTGGGGGCGAACGGGAATTTCTTTCCTGTTATCCCCCACTTCAATTTATTGGGGGTGAACAGGATTTTTTTTCCTGTTGTCCCCCACTACAATTTATTGGGGGTGAACGTAACTATAATTTCCTGTTGTCCCCTACTAAAATTAAACGTTTAATTTTTCGTTTAAATTACGATTATAGATAGTGGTTTGTCATCGACATTTAACATGAAAGACATGATTATACATTATTAAGATCACAGTATGCTTATTTTGCCATCAATATTTATATAGGTACTACTTTTTATTAAATTTAATAAATAATTTTATTAAATAGTTTCTATGCTAAATAATGGTTCCAAGATGTTATTGAAATCGGCCTGCTAAGCCGAACCGAAAGAAAATTAAAGAAAGTTCTTTTTATTCGTACGCGAATACATTAGTTTGTCGATGACATAATGGTGCAGAATAGATCTGGAGTGCCTTGACGTCATTGCTCATTGGGTGACGCAATATCAAATAGCTTCACTAGTTTATTTACAAATACTCTAGTTCTACGCAGGGACGCATTTAGAATCTGTAGACCCTAGGCTAAACCTGGTGCGGTGCGGGCCCTACAGGGCGAATTAAAAAAAAAACCTGCAAAATCGCATTTGCGAGTTATTTTCTAATTTAACTCAGCCTATCGCAGTCCACCGCTGGACATAAGCCTCTTCCAAGTTGCACCACAATACTAGCTCCGCAATCTACATAACCTAAATAATCTGCCCTAGGTTGACATATTCCTGCACAATTTTGAGCGCCGTTTCTTGAGGACTCGAAAAACGCCGTCTCGGCACGATATGCTTATTGAAAATAACTTTGGTCTTATTCAGGTTCATCCCAAGACCGACACAGCGAAAAGTTCCTTTTATGCTGTGCCGCAATTCTCCCAGTTGACTAGGCCATTACAACGATGGCTACGGCAAAAACGAGATAGGAAATGTACTCACCGTTTTACCCTGTCCTGTCCAGTTTTTTAAAGACGTCTTCCAACACGTTGGTGAACAGTTTTGGGGAAGTTAGATCCCTGTTCACCCCGCTACGCAGTTCGACAGGTCTTGTCTTGTAGCCCTGGAGTTGAAGGTTTTCTTATAGTCCATAAATGCTATATAGAGCGGCCGATAAAACTTATCGGATATATCTATCTTTTGGACGATCCACCGACCAGAATTGTTCGTGACAACTCTCGAGACAGCTTGTAAACATGACTAAAAAGTGAGACGGCTTTGTACTTATTCAGCAAGGTTTTATCACCTTTTTCAGAGAACGGAACCACCCCCATCAGATGTAGCTTTGTGGTTCTTTAGTTCCTCAAGAGCCACACTGTAATAGCCCGTTAGCTGGATTCTTTGGTCATCGTAGCTAGAAACCGTTAGTTGGTTCGTTTTTAAATTGTATGAAACTACTATTCAGAACATAATTTTAAAAAATATGAGAATAATTAAGGCATTCATCACGATTTATTGTCATTGCTATACACGGTGTGACACGAAGGGTGGATCATCGACAGCAGGGCGATCGGGGAACTCTATACCTATTGATTTGTATGTTTAGCGATATTCGGTGGTTCAAAAGTAATTTCGATTTTTGGGAAGTTTAAGTAAAATCAGTTTTTTTTATTTTAAAGTATCAACTACAAGTTAATATGGAAATCAAAACCATTCAATTTGAAAGATAAATAATATTTAATAACGAATTCTGGGTATTTTTCAATTCGAATAATTGCATAAAAATTGCAATTTCTCGAAATCTTTGACTTTCGGCTAGGATACTTACATAGTGTGCTAATTTGTTCGACATTGGACACTATTTTAATTTTAAGGTTAAAGGAGATCACTCAGTTTGTATGACGGTTTGGGATAAAAAATTATAAATGACGGATGCCAGGAATGAAATTGGTATATTTTTGTTTAAAAGGTGGTGTACATAGAAGCATCATTTACAAGAATGCTGTAATTCATTTAGATGATGCAATAACGAGCTGGTAAAATACTGGGAAAATATCTATAATTCGGATAAATGACCGCGTTAATCCTGCTGGTGGAGTTTAGTTGATCTATACACAGATGGACATGGAAATATGCTGGCGATGATGCGTGTATGGTTTCAAACAATGAAAACTAACTTATATTGTCATAATAATTAGGTATCTATAAGTACAGGTCTTAAGTTCATTTCATATCTCTAAACCCAAAATGATTTCGGCTTTGTTATTATAATAAAAAATAATTAATTTTGTATTATCTTTAAAAATAACCACGAAATATGAATGGCTATTGAAGATGATTTATTATACCAGAACGGTGATCACTTTTATGTGTGGTGCGGGTTAATACGCTGCAGCCTATATAGGTAGTCTATGCTCTATGTATAGCTACGCAAAATCTTCTCATTTGAAAACTTATTGATATCTAAGTACCTACTAGTTACTATTTATTGTCTACTACGCAACGGTTTTAATTGGTCTAACTTAGGTACTGTTGGCCTCTAGTTCTGTGCTTCGTATATTCACAGGCTATTATTACTACCTGGTTTCGTTGCGATACAAAATTAAGAATGAGGATACAGTCGAAAGGATGTACAGGCAATTAAAGAAAAAAGTTACCGACTTTGGTAGCTCTTGAAGTTGGTAAACTGAAATTAATACAAAGTACAGAGGCCTCATGGCTTAGCGAGCCACTTAGTTAGGGGACATGAGTATACCTACATACATAACACCACCGCGGGAGGCAGTAATATCCGCTGCTACACCATTATATCGATATGTGTTATTATTAAAGCTTTTGGCGGAAACATTGCTAGGCTTTACTTGGTTTGGACAAAAAAAATACTTCCTGCTAAAGTGATTGCCATTTTTCTTGTTTTTTAAGTAATTAATACGATACACGATTTTGGTATCTTGTGGTTTGAGTTTCATTAATAACGTAGGTACTGGTATAAGTGAATCAGTAAATTATGGACTAACTAGTATGTAGGTACATGGTATTACATGACTTATCACGAGTTATTTATTGTACTTAATTTATTTAACTTCCCCATGTTATTTCTTTACGTTTCTTTATAAACAAAGACACAAAGAGAGTTCGTAGCGTTATAAATATTTATATCCACGATTGCATTTTTATCTAGAGACTGCTTCTCGTAATGCGGGTCACTCACATTCGCACGAATACGCGAACCCCGAAGTGTGGGACTGACATTCGCAATGACTATGCGAACATTTTCCATACAAAACGGAAAACATTCGTACAATGTACGAATGTTTGCGCGTATGTGAGTGACCGGGGTAATGTTTTTTATTTATCTACTTAAGTTTTTTTTATACTGAAGCTATAATAATTATACCATAAACTAATTGCAGATCTTACCTTTAGAAAACAATATGAAAACGCCAGAAGACTTTGGTGGATGGAATGGCGTCCTTAATACTGGCATGGTGGTAGTAGCCGCATTGTATACTGGAATTGGGTTTTTCGGGTATTTGAAATACGGTGAACGAGTGCAAGGCAGCATAACACTTAACCTGCCCAACTCTTTGTAAGTTTTCAGTTTTTAAATTAACATTGTGCTAATAAATCTTAGCTATCCTTACTATTATTATAAATGCGAAAGTAACTCTTGTCTGTCTGTTTGTTACCTCATCACGGCTAAACTATTCACTGAACCGATTTTGATGAAATTTGGTACAGAGATAGTCTGGAACCCAGAGGACATAGTAGGCATTTTTTTTACTACATATACGTTTTATCGACATGCCACTCAAGCGAAGCCGCGGGCGTCACCTAGTATCTTTATTTCGTGGTCTAGGGCGAGGCGACGCCCGAAAATGCTTGAGTCCACTTTTCAACTTGAACTACCTTGGTTTGTTTGTTCATCCAAAGGTTGTCTGGTAGATATCGCTATCAGCGATAAGACCGCCATTGTACCCTTTAATGTTTGTTATTGTATAAGAGCTGTGTTACAATTTTGGTGTACAATAAAGTATATTCTATTCTATTCTACCTTTAATTTGGTTGGTGTTATACAAAATCGATATCTTATTAATTTAAGCCTTGTTTACTTACAGGTTAGCACAAAGCGTTCGGGCAGTTATGGCGGCTTCAATTTTCCTATCATACGGACTTCAGTTCTACGTGCCTATGAACATAGTTTGGCCATTTGTGAAATCAAAACTAACGTCAGAACAAGCACTTAAACATGGTGAAGCAGTAACTCGGTTTGTGCTAATTTCCATAACATGTAAGTAGATTTTGAATTTAGATCATCTAAAACAGGGCTGGCCAACCAGTCGATCGCGGCTCTTAATCCAGTCGATCATGGCAAGACAAAGAAAAATATAAGTTTTATATAAGCTGAACGAAGAGGTACTGATTATGTAATTATAAGATCGCACGAGTCTACTCAGTAAATAGTAGATCTTGGGTCGAATCAAGTTGGCCACCCCTAATCTAAATCAATCAACCTAATGAAAAGTCAGCAAGTTTATCTTGTTTGTAATACATTAAATTTGTTGTGATGTCCTAACCACGTCTGCCTGGTTCGTAGGTTATCTTATTTGCACTAAAACAAAATTGGTAGTGTCACAAACTATGTCTGTACCTACACATGTCATTCACATCATAAACACATGCCTATCATTGTTATCAAACAAATAATATTGATTTTTCCTCGTATACGTCGTCGTGGGAAGTAATATCAAATCAAAGTGTTCATATAATAATAATTAGATACATGATTGTAAAGAACGGCACGGTTGACATCTGTCGGGCATGCCACTGTCCCGGTGAATCCATTCGACATATTATTTCTGGTTGTTCTCGTCTTGCTAACGGCGAGTATTTACACAGACACAACCTAGTGGCTAGGATTATCCACCAGCAACTTGCTCTGAAATACAACCTTGTGGACGCGGAAGTACCATACTACAAGTATGTGCCCGACCCAGTTCTCGAGAATGGTCATATCACATTATACTGGGATCGATCTATCACCACCGACAGGACTATTGTTGCCAATAAGCCTGACATAGTGGTGATAGATCGATCAGAGCGTCTCACAATGATTGTTGATATCACTGTCCCGCATGACGAGAACCTTGTGAAAGCCGAGAAAGATAAAGAAATCAAGTATCAAGACTTTACACACGAGGTTGTCGACATGTGGGAGGTTGACTCGGCAGTCATTGTGCCGATAGTCGTTACGGCCAATGGCTTAATAGCCAAGAGCCTCGACCAACATCTTATGAGACTCTCGTTGGGCAGCTGGGTCAAGGGCCTGATACAGAAAGCGGTACTTCTGGACACGGCGCGCATTGTCAGGAGGTTCCTCTCTCTGAGGCCCTAACCACCGGTAGCTTGGACCCTGTTCCCAATGCCGGTGGGCTACTATTTTCTATATTTTTAAATGTTTTTGTATAACTTTTATTGAAATATTTAATATGTATTATAATATGTATATAAGATGAATAAACGCTTAATAATTAGATATGTACCTAGTCAGGGCCGTCTATACAGGGAGGTGCAGGGGGTGTAGAGCACTCGGGCGTCGACTAATAAGGAGCGCCGGCCTCTGAAGGTGGGTGCTGAGGCTTTGAGCTAGGTGGCACCTGAGCTGGATGCACACCCCGGCGCCATATAACCTAGAGACCGCCTTGTACCTACCTAGTGTATACTTGGTCTACACTAGGTCTATAGTTATTATTATATGAATACTTTCATTATATGAACGTATACTGATAATGTTATATGAACACCTATGTAGGTATCTAATGATAAGCCTTATCTGTTTCAGTTCTAGCGGCAGCTCTGATTCCGAACTTGAGTGGAATAATTTCTCTGGTAGGAGCCTTTAGTAGTTCAGCGCTCGCACTCATATTCCCACCGTTAATAGAGATAATGACTTTCTGGCCTGACCAACTTGGACGGAACTATTGGAAGTTATGGAAAGACATCTTGATAATTATCTTCGGTTTTACGGGTTTCGTATTTGGCACTTTTATTAACGTAAAAAATATATTTTTTAATGGATAAATTACATATTACAAACCAATATTTGAC
Organism: Amphipyra berbera; assembly: GCA_910594945.2. NCBI lineage: Eukaryota > Metazoa > Arthropoda > Insecta > Lepidoptera > Noctuidae > Amphipyra > Amphipyra berbera. The sequence continues at coordinate 10,746,930 of OU343126.1, read as the reverse complement.
AAAGCAGAAAATATTAACCAAAGAGATTTATAATATTATATGTTGTTTTATATGATAATCATGACAATAATTGTGTGTAGTAAATGTTCCAAAATATTTTGCTTTATAAAAATATTTACTTAGCATATAGGTGTTGATTAATTGACAAGCTCAGCTTATTTTTACACGTTTATTTTATATTGGACCTTTTTAGTATTGATAAATCACAAATATTAATTTACATGGGTATTATTTAATACTTTGCATAAACGTGACAAAGAGCTTGTACAAATGTATAGTTGTGTTATTATTATAATTAGAGCGAAAATACAGTACATTCGCTCTAATTAAAATGTATACGTTTTGTATGTATACACTAAAATCAATTTAACAAAATGTAATATAATTATTTACTTACATTCCACTGTTACTCTACAGTCTAAACAATGATGTTGTACCTGTCGGTATTTTTATTATGTGATCGTAGTACCTACCTATTTTTATATGTAATTATTAAATTATTTTTGTTAAATATCTTTAAAATCCTTGTTTTGTTGTTTTAGAACAAAAATTTATTTACATAAATAAGTTTAAAAATAAAGAAAAAGAACTATGTATAGTATCCAATATTTAATCTTAATAATGTTAAAAAAATATTAATCTATAAAATGCATTTACAAAAGGTGCTTATGCAGTTCAAGTGTTTGGTGTCTTTCTATGAATTTGTGCTTTATTTTAAATATATTGCTATTGTTGCTTTAAAACCCAGTCTCTGATACCCCATTTCGTAACATACATGATAAAAACTAATGTATTACACACTGGTGTTGAAACAAGGGCAGAGATATAGCGGTCAAGCGTTTTTTGTATAATGACTAGTATAATGACTAGAAATGAGGTACAAGACAAACCATCTAACACTGTTAACAATGATTATGCTAAACCAACTGGGCAAGGTCTGAGATAGGCGGTTTTAGTATGTTTTATATGCACGAGTTCACTTTATACTGAGCAGAGTCCGTGCACATAAATTGAGAACGCTTAACGCTTGATGGCTGTCTGTCTGCCTGAGCCTTTTTAATTACTTTATAGCCATCTTTACTAAATAATAAGCATTTATAATCTGTAGTGTAGCATGTTATTGATTTATAAAATAATCACTGTAGAATTATGTTACAATTTTAATAATGATCTGTAATAAATTACTGTTTACGCTATTGTAAATCTGTATAGAATCTGTTAAAAACATAATCTCGAATATGACCATGTTATTGTTTGCCTATGTAGTGGTGATGTACTTATGTCAAACAAAATATAGCTAATGGTGCAAATTATCCGTTTGTTTTTGTACACCTGATTGAGGAATATAAAATAACCAAATTAATTTGATACTCGTAACATAACTGAAGAAAATCAATCTACAGTACGGAACTAATTTCTAAACTTTGTCAGAAGGTACTGTGTCATTCCGTATTTTATCCGGCAATAAATGTGTCGGAATAAGCTTAAGGGCCTGCGCCCACAGGCGGCACGGCATGGCAAAGGATTTTTAAGCTCAAATAATTTTAATCCTTATGTTAATACTATTTAGCACTCATATTTTCTTAGCATACCGCGGGATGCTTCAGCATGTCGCGACACGACGAATGCCTTAAATTGATTTACTTAAATGAATAAGACTATTCAAAGTTCTACCAGAGAAGTGGTTGGTTATTGAGTTTAAATTTTAATAATATACGACTAGACAATGTTAATAGGTATATATCAACCTGGCAAATAATTTATTATCACAAAAGTATTTCTTGATAAATTAATGTTCTGCCCAGCCTTTTCCTAACTCTGTTGGGGTCAACTTTCAGTCTAACCAAATGCGGCTGAATATATTTTGTGTTGAATTAATACCAAGTTTTAATTTGTTAAAATGGCATATGACTTATCGAAAGGTATCTGAATCTGGGGTCGGGTTATATTAATAATTTAGGCTGTGCAAATTAAGACTATGCCTTAAGAACTCTATGGTTATGTACTCTGTGGTGCTTTGTGCTCCTTGTTTGTTCATGGTACTATTCGAACATGAAGATATAGGTAATGATGGAGACAGGGGCGTAGCTACCGCCGTTTCAGCCATATCAATGATACGTGTGTAAGCAAAAATTCGTAAAATGTTATCCATAATCTCACTCAAGCTCTTAGGCCGTACATCAAACTCTAAACTTTTAAACGCCAAACTCGGCACACCCCAGACAATAAATACAACCATGGACCATATTTTTTGGTTTGGTTTTCTCCATTTGGGCTTCGCCGCAGTCGGCCCCCCGACAAATTTTGATACAGGGCCCGTAGGGCAAGCTGCGCCACTGGATGGAGACCACACTACGAACACCTACTGAAAATCGCAACATTTGGCCTTGAATATTAACTGTGGAATTCCGTCTTTTTCTAAATACCCTATTAAGAAAGAGATAGATTTCCAAACTCAATATTCTATTTTTTTCTTATTCGTTTTGACTTTCGGTAGGTGTACGTAGTGTGCTCTCCATTTTTACCTTTTATTTTTACCTATACCTTCACGCTTAGACTAGATACCTCTAGATGTAGCCACTAAGATTACAGTAGGAAGTGTGGAATAAGAGAAGCATACAAAATTAGTAAAAAAACTGAGTTATAGCATCGATCTTCTGTCTCATGTGACGTACCGTTTTTTCGCTAGAGTACGCGCAAAATAACTCTGCGCGCGGCCAAAATCGGAACTAATCATGTTCCGCCACAATTTTGCCGTTTTATTAACATTGTCACTAGATCTACCTGATTTTAGGAATAAAAAAAAAAAACAAAAAAAAGAATAAAGTAGACCTCATCAGACGACAATAATCATAATGCATTCGTAATCATTCAGGGCACATTTATAAGCTTAGTTCTTTTCCTTTGCAAATTACATAAAAATACTTAGTAGTTTAATTGGTAGGTAGTGAATAACGTACATAACTTAGCTCAATTAAAATATAATAACTGCAATTTCAATGCTCACGAATATATTACTTTTCTTAAAGTTGTACTATGTATTTTTGCGACCATGGCAATATTTAGCACGCCCTCCATCGCGCGCAGACTTATCTTGCGCGCACTCTAGATGGCGAACTTTTTAAAGTTAGCCAAGTCACTGTCACAGAACGTCGTTTTCCCCGTATTCTTGTATTTATGAGAAATGGACTCCATTAAGTTAAGTGTTTAGTGTAGATTGTAGGTATGCTCTACGATTGGAGGATGGAGTATTTTAGTTTTATATTGCTCCATCTAGAGAGGTATAATATAATCTAATCCTTTCATAGACTGAGGATTTTCGCTGCGCTCGATAGACATATCCATGGCGTGCAGTGTTGCCAGATGCATTGAACCTTTTATCTGTAGTAGGAACAGCTAAAATCTGTATGCTATTTTAACTTGAAATCTGTATAAAATCTGTATGATCAAAAGAATCAAAACAGAATAATATACCGACTTTACCTTATGCAGTCAAGTTACATTGTTCTGCTTCTTTTGAAAACAAGGGAATAGGTTTGATTATCGTACATTAAATAAAAAAAAGACACAAATTAATAAAATTGTTTGTTATTTAATTGCTTGTGTACTTATTAACACAATCAATATAAATTACCATTAAGTTTCTACGATATTAATTATTTATGACAAATGCATCACGATAGCGCAGTATCTTGGAGAACACGCAAAAATCTTTGGTTAGGGGATTCCCCGTTTGAGAAATAAGTGATATCAAAAAACGAACGTGGTTTGTTAAAAAAACGTTTACCATAAAGAATAGAAGCAGACAACATGGCATTTTACTGTGGACAGTCGTTTACTCTGTCTGCGCATTTTACTGCGTAATTTATTTTGTTATCATTCAATAGAATGAGAAAAATCTGTATCCATTGCTAATCTGTATCCTACATCGAAAATCTGTATAAATACGGAGAAATCTGTATATATGGCCACACTGATGGCGTGTGTGTTCAACCAACACTTCTATCATTAATCTGTGAACACTTCTGTGAAGAATTGACGAAACTCATCTCATGACATTAATTCAGTTGCCAGGATGACAAAAATAATTTATTAAATTATAATAGGGAATTTGTGCCTTTACAATAATTCTCGAACATGATATTATCTCAACAATATGGGAAAAATTGGCTCCAATGTGTGTAGTCGGCATTATCAATGCTTGTCTTGTCAAAACGTTCCGTATCTGGCAACAAATTATGATTTTGTTATGACTTGTGAGTGCAGTGTACGGAAAGAGCTATTAGGTATAGCTAGAGTGCGCGCAAGATAACTCTGCACGCGGCCAAAATCGGAACTAATCATGGTCCGCCATAGTGTTGCCGTTTTATTAACTTTGTCACTAGATCTACTGATTTTAGGAATAAAAGAAAATATAATAATAAAGATTACCCCATCAGACGATAATAATCATAATGCATTCTTATTCACTCATGCCACATTTATCAGCTTAGTTCTTTTCCTTTGCAAATTACGTAAAAATACTAATTAATTTAATTGATAAGTAGTAAATTTAAACGAACATAACTGAGCTCAATTAAAATATAATAAACCGCAAGAGGGCTGCCCAATTTTAATTTATATTTTTTTATTCATAGATTTCATTATTATTTACATTCATTTTTATAAAATGTTATTTATTGAATTTCATAAATAGATAATTTTGGATAATTTAATAATATTTGAAAACAGTATTCATTAAAGAAATGAACCAATACCTATATATAGTTAACTTCACGAAATGCTACTGGTCACCCTAATATGTCGCCATAATAATAATATAATTACTGTGTAATTAATTTGGCGTAAAATTGATAAGAAATACCAAAAAAGTGAACAAAAATAATTAAACTGAATATAATTTCTTTATTTACTTTTTTGCACACCTTACACTCTGGTAATGAAGTTCACGAGCATTGCGGAACAAAATGGCGTCTTGACTGTGCTATTCTTATTTGGCACGCACAGTAGATTCATTTGTAGAAACAGGTTAGTACTCAAGTCAAGTCAAGTAAATTTTTTTTATTTCAAATAGACCAGATTTCAGGCACTTTTAAAACGTCAAAACTAGGTGCACGGTTCCAAAAGGTAGGTTCTATGGAGAAGAGCCAGCAAGAAACTCCATGAATACTCTTTTCAAAATAGTAGATCATTACAATTCCATTACAGTAGTGTGAGAAATAGAATGAGAATAATGCAGGTTAATGTAACAAATAAACTCACAGAGTAACAAATAGAAAAATATGCCTTCTAGGATTGCCATAGCAGTTAAGGGCTGACCAGTCCCGACAGACGGCACCCGTTCACGAGCATGACGTGCACATCCGCATCGGTCAGCTCAACCATATTATAGGGAACTCAACGACCGGATAAACAACGCCACCATCAGCAAGACATTTAAGTGAGCATGACAGACTCATACTACCAGACAATAGGCAGTAATATGATATGATTATAAGCGTATCACTAATAGCTGCATGATGCTCATACTTTACAGTTTGGAATGAAGTATTGTAAACTGATATTATTAAAATAATAACTATAATACAAAAACCTATTTTGCCAGTCCAGACAATAGTCCAGATAAAGTCCAGACATTGTAGTATACAAACTATGCGAGTGAAACGATGTAGGGCAACGTTTGGAATGGTCTTTTGAGGAAAGTGCCATAGCAGGTTCGAGTTGACCTGTCCTAACTGACGGCACATCTGCATCAATCATCGCGGAGCTCAAACCTTATTTTAGGGAGCTCAACAACCCGATCGCTGCACGACGCTATCAATCAGCTGGACATTTGTGTGGGTCACAAAAAAAAAACTCAAGAACCGCCAAACGTTTACAAAATTCGTGTATAAAGCTACCCTACATGGTACTCACATTCACAATTTATTAAAAATGTAAAATAAAAAATAAGGTGATGGTAAAATAATAATAATCATTGAAAAAAATAATTCGATTATAAATGTCAAAAGGATAAAATAAAAAATAATAATGTTATGAAATAATTACATTGATGGGTCTGTGATAACAGCGAGCGGCTCAATTCCAAGCATTTTTATCGTCCATATAATCTTTAACGTTATAGAAACCCTTTTTGCATAGTTTCTGCTTTACATAGGACTTAAATTTATTAAGACTTAAGTCTTGAATATTGCCTGGAATTTTGTTGTAGAAGCGTATACTTTGGCACTTAGAGGACTTACTGATTTTCTGGAGCCTAGTCATTACACGCCACGCCACGTTATGGATGTCGCTGTTCTTAGAGAACAAACTGATATTTTTCTATATATAAATCAAATTATCATAAATATATTGTGATGCGACCGTCATTATATTAATTTCTTTAAATTTATCCCTCAGTGAATGCCTAAAACTAAGGTTATAAATTGCTCGAATAGCTCTCTTCTGCAAAACAAAGATAGTTTGAATGTCGGCAGCATTTCCCCACAACAAAATGCCGTACGACATAACACTATGGAAGTAACTAAAATATACCAATCTGGCTGTCTCTACATCAGTTAGCTGGCGTATCTTATAGACCGCGTAAGCTGCAGAACTGAGTCTTTTCGACAATTTATCTATATGTGGGCCCCACTGCAGTTTCGAATCTAAAGTTATACCCAAGAACACAGTGGTATCAACAAGATCCAACTCGTCTCCATTTATTACTACACTAGTTTTCACCTGCTTAACATTAGGTGTCAAAAATCTGATACATTTAGTCTTTTTCTCATTCAAAAGTAAGTTATTAACATTAAACCAGTGCACTACTTCAGAGATAGCGTTATTTACATCGTCCGTAACTGGCTGCTGCCGTTTAAGTTTAAATAACAATGATGTATTATCAGCAAATAACACAATCTCCTGATTATCTTTCATGAGATAAGGCAGGTCATTAATATAAACGAGAAATAGGAACGGGCCGAGAATTGAGCCCTACGGAACTCCCATTGTCACTACAGATCCCGGAGATCTCTCCCCATTCACGTCTACTCTCTGGATCCTATTACCCAGATAGGAAATAAGAAGATCCAGAGCAGAATTCCTAACTCCGTAGTGATCTAATTTCCTGACCAATGTCTCATGAAAAACGCAATCAAACGCCTTTGACAAGTCACAAAAGACGCCTAAAGCATCATGTGAATCCTCCCAGGCATTAAAAATATTAACTAAAAGCTCGACACCAGCGTCAGTTGTGGAGCGACCTCTTGTGAAACCAAATTGTTTCCTATGTAACAAATTATTTTTATTAAAGTGGGTTTGCAGCCCATCAAGGATTAATTTTTCAAATATTTTACTAAAGGTGGGAAGCACAGAAATAGGTCTAAAGTTAGTGGGGTCAAATGTGCTGCCCGATTTAAATAAAGGTATAATCTTACTACTTTTCATTAAGTCAGGAAATACACCACATCAACACATTTATTGTAAATTACAGCTAACTCTAGAAAGCTACTAATAAATAAGTAAATAATTGTCGAGATTTTTTTAAATTGCCGCTCTTTTCTCGTGGACAGCTTTCGTTGGCCAGACTCTAGATAGAATATTATTCATAAAATGGCAAGCCTTGAGTGAACAGAGCGACGCTCTTTATTTCACAGATAACTTGGTCCTAGTGTATATAATCTAAGTTCATAGTGCCACCGTGAAGACAGCACTACTGCACTACCAGTTAACACAGTAATAAACTAAGCACTATGTTCTGCTCTGTGCCTCATACACTTTTCTGGCAATGTGTATTGGGGTTTTTCCCGAGGAATAATATGAAGAGGTACAGGCAAAAAACCGGGATGTAACATTTTTGTTTTAATTTAAATTGCACCACCACGCTTGTCTATTGTAATTTTATTTTGTTTTATTTACATTTACACGTTTTCGCTAAAAACTAGTATATTAGCAGAGAATTGCTAATTAATAAAGTAAGGAATAGGTAGTAAAAAAGGAAGAAAAATTATAGACTTTCAAAACTTTGATAAATTTGAAGTACGAGTTCGCGCCACAAAGAAGTCTCTTCGGCGCTATGTTGACACCACTGATTTTGCATTGATAAGGGACTCCTCATTTCATGAGTGCTCAGCTGCTATTGTACGAAAAATATCAGTGTCGGTCCCTTGTTGCAAAATATTTTGATTATTTATACCCTCTTACATCTTATACTTTTAAACGAGCAATTCTTGTATATATATAATCTGAATCTCGGAAACGGCTCCAACGATTTTCATGAAATTTAGTATGCAGGGGGTTTCGGGGGCGATAAATCGATCTAGCTAGGATTCATTTAAAAAAAACGTCGTTTTATCCGTGTTTTTAGGCAATGAAAAACTGCTACAATATCATTAGAATACGAAAGTAAATTTCGCCACCGTTTATAATGTTATAATAGCTCAGGTGGGATTTTGGGTGATCCCGAAACCTGAAAACCTGGTTCAAGTCCTGATGATTATTTTTTTCCCTTTTTTTTCAAGTTCCTTCTTTTTATTTTTACATGCATTTTTTTTTTATTAAAAAAAGTTTATTTACACAATTATCATTTACATTTTAACCTAATATATACAATATAAAACTAAACTACAAACATACAAATCTAAAGTCAAAACTAACTACCTATATGTATACAAAATTATGAAATACAAATTATTCAAAAATATCTCATAGGAGTCAAAATATTCCTCCTCATCACCGTTAGCTTTTATCTTATTAACTTGCAATGTTTGTATGTATGTATATGTATGTTCGGTTGAAATCTTGCAACTGAATTTTGAACCACTTCCTCTTATCTTACGGAGTTGAATTTTAAAATGTTGGTTCATTTCCGATGACAATACATTTTTTTGGTAAGCATGACCTGAATCGACATCCAGGATTAGCTCCAGATAAGGGAACTCTTCAACGCTCAACAGCACAGACCACAGACACGAAATGTAGTGTACGCATTTTATTATGATAGTCGGTTTTAAGTTTTACCGTGACATGGTTGCTGCACTCAGGGTTGGGTCCTGACTAGGGAACTCCTCAATGGTTAGCAGCACAGACATGAAATGTTGTATACGCGTTCAATTATGAAAGACCGTTCTAAATTTCAACATGATATAGCTACAAAAAAATAAAAAATAAATTTAAAATAAACATTTTTAAAAACATGCTTTTATTTAAATGGTCTAAAAAGAAGAAAATAAACTTTAAATTAAATCTATCCCATCAATTTATTACATTATACAACGAATTTATTTAAATATTATAAAAGCTTGTCGCGAGATACTAAATAAACTAGAATACAATATGTATGTACAATAAGTAATAAATGTAAAGTGTATTAAGTACCTAATTCTAAGAAAAAATGTACCTATGTACTTCATAAAATTGTATGTCTCGCGACAAACTTTTATATTGTTTAAATAAATTAGTTGTATACTGTAATAAATTGATGGGATCGATTTAATTTAAAGTTTATTTTCTTCTTTTTAGACCATTTATTCCCTTTTTTTTTCCAAAAAACAAGATTTACCAAAAAAAAAACCGAGCTAAGCTCGGTCATCCAGGTATAGGTCTACCGGAAACTGATGGCAAATAGGGAAATTAAATTTTTTTGTGGACAACACAAGAGTAATTTGAATAAAAAGTCTTGATACTTATAATTTTTTTTCTTTAATCTTGTCTTCATTTCTTCCTGCCCTTATCCCATACTAGATGGGGTCGGCACAACATGTATTTCATAAATCCATGTTATTAGAGGCTTTGGCTTATTGTTTTATGACCGGCCGCCTGCCTGACATAAACCCTCCTTGGGCATACTCGTTGCGCTGCGTTGGGTGACCCAATGTGCTTACTAATATTATGCACTGGGTCCCAAAATGATATGCTTGTCAATCTTATTGCCGACAACTAAGCAGACTCTGTTCTTCTTGGTGGAGTATACTTGAAGTTCCTTGACCCACTCATTCAGTTTTGCTAGGGACATTGGTTTTGCCACATCGTAACCTAATATAGCACCGTGAGCTTCTTTCATTTCTGTAATTATTATTGGTTTTTATTCACTTCCTGTAGTAATATATTATTTACTATAGACTGCAATATTGTATCATGAATATCAGTTCTTCTTACGTGAATTAAGAGACAGACAGGGTACAGCAGAGCTGACTACTTACAACCTGTCTTATTTATTTCTCATAACAAAATGCAGTTTATGCAATTTTATTGTAATGGAAAAGGAAACCTTGTTAAAATAAGTATGTTTATTAGAAATGTTTGAACAAGAAAACATTAACTTGAAAATGTATCAACTACAGTCATACTCGTTTTGACAAGTGACATGTTGACATTGCCATATGAAAACCACTATTTGTTATTAATTTTTAATGCCATGAGATTCCGGTAGACCTATACTAGTTCATAATATATGAACGGAAACATATAGAACATGTTACGAATCAACATCTATAGATTGACTTGTTTACCACTTGTCTGACTTGTCTTTACGCAAGTTATTTCTACTATGAAGCGCTGCTCTACCCTTTCTTACAAATTCGTAATTTCTATACCTGCTCAAAAGACTCGATCTCAGGGCTATTGCGTATCTCTGTTGACAGTTCTATTGAAGATCACTTGACAAAGTGTTCAACGACTAACTGTCAAACAGCTAGTTTCGTATCGCCTATCTTAGTTAGGGTATATATCCCGTTAGGGTATATATGTTCTGTGATCTTCAGTGACTAAGATGACGCCATGAGCACCGACTATCGCTGATAGCCACCTTAATACATTTTAACAGATGTTTTCGTATTGATGGTACTCCTAAGATTGCGATCGCGTAAGCGTAGCGGACATCAAATTGATAATAATCATTTTATTTGTCATCATTTTCGTGAAAGACACTGATTGATAATAATAATTGTCAATCAGTGTCTATATCTTGGGTATAGAAGTAATAGAGAGTGTAAAGCCCAAAGTACGGGAATTGGCTTGAAAAAAAAATTATAAACCTAATTTCTTTTTGTACTACGTGCAACTGAGAGTCCCGGAGGCATTCAGGATTTATCTGCCACCAGGGCGACGCCACTGAGAACTGAGGTAAAAAATGATAAAACTGTCAAATTCGTTGCGATTTCCCATCATAATAATAACAACTAAATAAATAATTTTAATTGAAACCAATACTACAGTCTAAATATCTGTTTTAATATCAGTTCTGTATTTTTCACCTCGGTCTTTGGTGGCCTCATCTAGCGGATTATCAGCCTGAAACTGGCCCCACTCACAACCTGCTTGTGTTGCCAAATCATAGAATGATGATAGAAACAATTTTATATACAGAATGTAAACGAAATCATGTAATTCCTTCAAACCTTGTGATGTATTGCTGACATAGATTAAGCCTGCATGGGAAACATTAGGAGTCAGTAAAAAAATAAATACAAGAAGTAAACGTGTGTTCTTAACGTGAGGCATTTAAACGCTCCGAGAGAATCGCGCGGTAATCGCTCACCTCGCGGTCATTTAACTCGGGACGCTAAAATGCCTCACGTTAAGAACACATGTTTACTTTTTGTAATTTTTTGTTATTGATTTCAAAAGTATCTCATTCAGGGTTAATCTATGTCAGCAGCACATCACGAGGTTTGAAGGAATTGCATGATTTCGTTTACACCCTGTATAGATTGTAAAAAGAAATATTTCAATAAATATCGGATCGTAAGACTTTAGTATGATCGTGAGAAGGAGACGTACCGTAGGTACTCCATCATCAGTAGAATTGAGGGTTTAGTTGGTTTAATTGTCTAAGGTTGAGGCGGTTATTAGTTTTTTACAATAATGCCTGCGCGTCTTCATCTATACTTCTATACTAATCTATACTAATATTATAAAGAGGAAAGATTTGTATTTTGGATTTTTGTATGTAACGAATAAACTTAAAAACTACTGAACTGATTTCAAAAATTCTTCTGCCGTTAGAAAGCTACATTATCACTGAGTAACATAGGCTACGGGCGGAGCCGTGAAAACACAGCTAGTACAAAAATATATATGAATCCGATAGCGTCAGATGCACCTATTGATGCGTCACGACACGACACCTAAGTTTAGTGTGAATAAGGGACACATGGAGTGGCGCGACGAGCGTGGCGCTGCCCGAAGCGACGCAAAGGCGCGCACTCGTTTTCATAATTAATTTTGTAGTAACATTCCATACGCCTAGTAATTAAAAAATATCGAGAATGTCATGCCAATTTCCGAACGAACGTAAAAAAACACGCAACACTACCGTGAAATGTCATTCACCGACAACAATTAAAAAATGTCGGAATCGTGTCAAGACGGTAATTGTCAAGGAAATAATGAATATGGGCCCGACGAATCACCCACCAAACTTATCGTCAATTACATTCCTGAAGTCATGACGCAGGATATGATGTTCTCGCTATTTTCAACAATGGGTAAACTGGAAAGTTGTAAATTGATAGCGAACCGAGGCTATGGGTTCGTCGAGTACTCTCGTCCCGAGGATGCAGTCAAAGCACGTAAGGCTTTTAACGGCCTCCTAATGCAAAACAAGACACTGAAAGTGTCGCATGCACTTCTCAATCCGGAGTTAAAACCGCCTTCGAAACCAGAAGCCGACTGGAACCTCTACGTATGTAACCTGCCTAATGAACTGACCTTGCAGGATTTACATGGACTATTCGCACAATTTGGCAAAATAGTTAATTCTCGCATAGCTGCAGGTATAGCATTTGTTTTATATGAGCACCAGTATGAAGCGGAAAGGGCCATTCAGAACATAAATGGCACCACGCCGCCTGGCTTTCTACACCCATTAACAGTTAAGTATGCTAATAAGAGTAACCCTAATAAACATAAAAACAATAATAATAACTTTCCTAAAAGTCCCCTTGTGAGACCATATCACTGGATAAATCATATGAATGCAATAGGAGATCACAATTCTCCTAGTACATGGTCTATTTACATTTATAATATTGCTCCGGAAGTGGAAGAGTTGACTCTGTGGCAGCTATTCGGTCCATATGGTGCTATTGTGTCTGTTAAGATAATCAAAGATCATTCAACTAATAAGAGTAAAGGGTTTGGATTTGTTACAATGAGAAATTATGACCAAGCGGCGATGGCAATACAAGCACTGAATGGATATGTTCTTCATGGCCAACCTCTCTCGGTTAGTTTTAAAACTCAGAAGAGATAATGCTTATGTGAAAGACTTAATAAACTTTACAATATCAATACAGTAATAAATAGACAAAAAGGATACCTAATTGATTGGCATTATCAAATATTGCAAATAAAATAGTCCCGATTTCTGAATTTGTGTACACACCATAACTGTATCTGCAGTCAGTTTGACTCTTGTTGAAAATATTATATTACTTTGAGCTATCGACATTGTTAAGTTTGTTTATGAATAATAATTTATTCAGTTTGCTCGTTAAATGTTTCAAGTTTACTAGAAGTTTAAGATTGTATTGAATATGATTGTTGTTTGAAAGTTCAACATCAGTTGTGAGCTGTAATGCTTTCATTATTTTAATCTTATTATTTAAGTATAATAAAACCATTTTAAAGAAAGTGCTTTTACAAGATCTAACTAATTGATAAGCCACATTGAGATGTTTAATCAGCTACTAGTTTTAGTTGTACACTTTTTATAACATGATGTCTATTTAGGTAGTGAAAACGAAATCTAGATTATATCATATTTATACATTTAGTATAAAATTTGCTGAATTAAAGTTCATTTTCACAATTTTATATTGTGTTTTGATTTTCTTATTACCTATTCCTATTTTCTAGCTTGCTATCTATACTTATAATACATAGATAATTATGTTCAAATTATAATCTTTGCCTTCATTTATTTATTATTTGTCATAATTATGTCATTTCATTCATGTAGCTAGATAATTTATGTCATGTGTATAAATTAACTATTACAACTATAAGATCCATCCATGTATATAGTATAACATTCTATTATACTTAGGCAAACTTGCCCAACATTGTTAAGCCCAGTGCTAAAAGGATAACCCAGTCTAACAAAACAAAATTTCAATGATGCGCAAGTGGGCGTTATTATTTCTATAGCCACATTCCACACCTCAATCAGTCATATTCAAGATAATGTGTAGAGAAATTGACATTGCAGCTATGTTTATAAGTGGGATGATTATAACCAGCTTGTTTAATTTTTATAACCCATCTTAAAATCCCCACATGTTGGGCGTGAACAATTGCAACATATGTACAATTTTCTCAGAAGATGGCGCTAATCATCCTGTGTAGTTTCCTGATTGAGCTAGATTATTATGTAATTATGAAAAACAAAGTATGTCTTGCACATGTGGTTTGAATGACCTACAAATTATTTTGCAGAGGTGTACTGTCATACAACCACAGCATAAACCTCAGTTCCCAGATGAGAAGGTCTAGCCATTTAACTGGGACATTCCAACTAAGAATATTCTAACATTATTAAGTTTCTATTAGTGAAGTGCATTTTGTTCTGCACTTCAGCCTGTCGTCTTAGGGAACAATGGGGAGACTGCATGGGAATAGTTATTATAATAATATGCAATTAATAGAATTAGCTATAATATTTTATCAATCCTATACATATCTGTCTAAAATTAATTTAATTAAAAGTAATACATATTGTTTGGGTTGTCTTCCAATCTAACCGAATAAGGTTGATTCTTTGTACCAATATCAATTAAAATATTATATTTGATAATAACCTGCAAAAACAGTTTGACTGGTTTATTCATTATATTAATAAAAATGTAGGTACATCATGGTGCAATTTCTTTAAAATGTGTAAAAATGAAAATCATTTGCGGCTTGCGTAACGTAGCAAGTATATTTATTTATTTATAACATCGCGTCTGCATTCCTTGAAGGTCGCGGTACGATAAGCGGAGATGTACTATAGTACACCCATATTTCGCCGAAAAATCAAACTACATTGCCTGATTCTAAATCGAACCCAGTAACACACGCCTGGCAGCCGCGCTTGTACTCAAAATCGAATCCAGTAACGCACGCCTGGCAGCCGCGCTTGTGACCGCTGGACCCTCTTAAATATGTCTAGCATTAACTATTTTTAAGATGTGCAGATTAATCATTGGGCTATTTTTCATTATCAGTATTCCAAATAGTTTAAAGATTTTTCGTAAACACTAATCGCCTTACTAATAATCGATTTATAAAATTATAACGCTGTTTAACGTCAGTGTAATAACCATATTTATTTTTATGTATAAGCGTGTCATAGCTTTACATAACGATTATTGGAAAGGGGTTAAGATTAATATTATTTATTATGTAATTACTCGCATTATAGCTACTTCATATTAAATTTAAAATTTGAAATAATTATAATTTGAAATTTTCAATCAACTTCAATGCGGATAAATTACACAAAGAGCGCCATCTCTTGATAAAATTTTAAAACATTACAAAAGTAGTTTTTTTATATTTATTTTTTCTCCACAAAATATTTATCTTTTAAATAATCACAATTAAAAGTAAACGTAGTGAAGGTCTTGTAAAGCTGTAGCTTATTATGTATAGTTGTAACAACTGAATTTTAAACCTTCGCTCCATTTTCACTGGTTACGAAGGCGCATGCTCTGCGAGCTTATGAATCAATATTATAACTAACCGTGTTAGGTGCCGGAGGTCACGCAATCTCGGATTTGTTTTTAGTTTTGTTTGAGAAATAGTCCTTATAATTTTTAATAGTTGGGGTAGGACAAAGATTCACAGTGCGTTCGTGTGCCGGCGATACGGCCGTGGCGGACGGAGAGGGTTCCGTGGTGGCGGGGGGCGTCGGCCTCGCCGTGAGTAGCAAGGTAAGGCAAATACAGTCCATATTTTCTTCTCAGTTCATAGGATTTTACCTAACCATTATTGCCACCTATGCGTGAATAGTGGATACCTACGTTTCTGACCGGGAAATCGAAATCACCTGGATGAACAGTATAGACGTGAAAATCTCGCAACGGTGTTAAATTACATAACATATCACGATAGCTTTTTTATACTTAATATTTTTAAAAAAAGTGTAGCACGGGGAGTCATGCTGTGAATATAACAAACCTATAATTACAGCGAGCTGAAACTTCGAATTCTGCTGACTGTACCTACATAATTGCGTATAGAGAGACTTAAGTTACGATGCTAAAGGTAACAATGCACTAACTTTTAACCGAACCCAGTTATCCTATTATAAATTAACGTGTATTTTCACATCATATTTATTTAATTAAAGATTACAGTGTATTTCTCGTATCGCATCCAAAGAGAATCACAAACATGAACCGTCGCCATGTTAACACCAACAATGTTTATGTGTTAGATAGGTGTTTGTCTGTTACTTTCAACAATTCTAATATGCCACTGTTGTAATGACAGCCAGATTATTATTCACTTTAGTTCATCGCCGAACGTCCCTAGGCCATTAACCACTCCAGCTTCCACAAGTCGCTGTAAAACATGGTAGGTTCGATGTAGTAGCAACAGTTACACGTTCCTAATCATGTGTCTATGTGTAGGTGTACCCTAGTCCGGGGGCGGCGCGCGGCGTGTGGGCGCTGCCGCAGCCGCCCCCGTGCACGATGGCGGCGGAGGAGGCT
This sequence comes from Amphipyra berbera, assembly GCA_910594945.2. Classification (NCBI taxonomy): domain Eukaryota; kingdom Metazoa; phylum Arthropoda; class Insecta; order Lepidoptera; family Noctuidae; genus Amphipyra; species Amphipyra berbera. The sequence continues at coordinate 10,730,251 of OU343126.1, read as the reverse complement.
CTGCCCCCCTGCTCGCCCATGTCTCCGGATGCGCCGGCCGCGCCGCCGCGTACCATTACCAGCTACAACCAACATTCAGATCTACATCAACTCATTTTTGAGGCTGTGCGATCTGGGTTAGACAATTTTTTGTAGAATTTATAAACAACTCATAATCATTTATTGTTCTTGTAGAAGCAAAGGTGGCTCAGCATTTGATTACAAGTACGATGACGTATTTGGCGCAACGCAAGAACGGGTCACGGGTTCGATTCCCGCACAGAACAAATATTAGTATGGCCCACAGATAATTGTTCCGGGTCTGGGTGTTTGTGCATCTGAAGATTTGTGTCTGTAAACGCATCCACGACACAGGAGAACTGCTAGAGTGAAGCAGAGTTTAAAAAAATGGTTGCTAATTTGCTATCAATATCTTATATCGAACTATTATTTTTAGCGAAGTATCAGAAATCGAGCGGCTAGTGGAAAAGCTTGGCGTGGAAGTGTTAAGTGCCCGAGACCAGCATGGGTACACGCCTGCTCACTGGGCGGCACTGGACGGCAGTGTCGCCGTCATGCGTTATCTTGTCGAACGAGGAGCTCCCATAGATCTTTCTTGCTTAGGCACCCAGGTAATTATTAAACACTAATGTAGGTACAGTAACTTACAGCAACCTAAAAGACGTAGATAATTAAAAACTGCTGTTTCAATATTGTAAGTAAGAATTGGTACCTACCTTTACTTACCTATAGGATTCTAGCTGTTGTTGATTTAGGTAAATTATGTATATGTTGTAGATACTTATTCATTTTATTATTCATTCCTCTAGGGTCCCCGTCCAATCCACTGGGCTTGTCGCAAGGGCCATGCATCAGTTGTACAAGTGCTGTTACAGTGTGGAGTTGCTGTAAATGCTGCCGATTTCAAAGGTGGGAAACGCTGTGATTTAACTAGTTAGGTACAGTAGGGGAATGAAAAGGTTCGTCAGTTTCCAAATTAATTCCTTTCCCACATCGCGGACACATGTTACCTTTTCAAACTGTTGAGCGAAACAAACCAATGCATGGAAAATTATGTTTAATTATACAAGGTTAGTCGGAAAGGGGGTACTAAGCCGCGGGCCACTCGATGTATCACTGCCCAAGTAACACAGATGTGCTGAATAAAGATTGAGTAAGAGCAATCATCAAGAGCATAAGCTGAATAAAGTCTGAGTATCGTCGATTCAGATGTTATTCAAACAAAAAGGGCCCCAGTTCTGAATGCTTAACGCTGAATAACATCTGAGCAAAATCTGAGTAGAAGCTTACTAACGTATCAATCTCTTAATAACTTTTGAATAACATCTCAAATTGTATTTATTAAACTTTTACAACTGAGTTATTCAGCTTAGTCGAATTGATTATTGTATTCAGAATTTATTAAGCATTTAAATTATTGTTCACATTTTTGCAAACAATATTCATACAAATTGTGAAAAAAATTCAATTGGATTAAATATTTTAATGTTGATGTCGAATTTAAATGTTGATTTGACATGGTGAACTTATAAAATCAAATCGGTACTTAAGTAAATTATAATTCACAAGTTAGAGGTCTGCTATATGTTATATGTTAGTGCGCAAGTAATTTTGTCGTGAATAGTATGTTTTTTTTTTCATTACTTATGACGCGCCGCGTGAATAATCAAGATAACAGATAGTAAATAATATTTTCATACATACATACTAGTTCTGACAAAAGTACTTGTGGCGAAATAGCTAATACTAGCAATTTTAATCCAACAAAATAACATGAATCAAGTTGAAAATGTTGTATTTGTAAGATTAAGCATTTTGGTAATCTCTTAAAATTCCTTGTAAGTATAAATTACAAAACAAATTAATGGCGATCGATTGTTTTGTTTTATAATGCTGAATAAAAGTGCACACATGTCTTGTTACTAAGCTATAGCTTGAAAAGGAGTAGTCTCATTACACTAACTTCTGAATAACAATTTTATAGTTCATCACATTTCTACATTACCTACTCAGATTTTTAGGGTTAAAAAAAAGTACGTACAATAATATTTTAATTAAGCTGGTATTAAGCTATGAGCGCTATAACAATACAAATATGGTCTTTAATTTGAATAAGTTAGTTTGAATCTCTCTATTATACCGCAAAAAGCTTAACAAAAAAAATTGTTTATTCAGCAACTGAATAATTAGTAAAACATAGAATCTAATCCAGTTTAAAGATAAAATAAAAATAATTACTCAGTATCAAGCTGCATAATAGAATTACGAAGAATATTATTCAGAAGGGGATACTTTATTCAACAATTAGCTGTTTCAAACGCTACCTAGCTTAGTACTGCTTTAATAATAGCAATACAGATTATAGTTATTCAGATAAATGCCATCGATGGGGCTGTTTTTCAGCCTCAAGCCACCTGGAATGCGTAATACTAAATAACGTCTGTATAATAATCTTACGGTGAATGGTTATTAAGCGTAAAGAAGGGAAGGACAGAAATTATTAAGTGTTAAGAATTTTAAGGGTCCGAACTCAACCTATTTCAGCATTTGGCTATTCCCAAAGCTCTTAACAAACCATATTCATCTTTGAACTGTAAAATGTTCTAAATGTGTACTGTTATATTGCTTATGTGTTACTTGGGTGATGATTGTTTTAAAGAAAGTGTAAAATTTTAAAAATTCGATTTCTTTTTCGACGAAAAAATATTATTATGTTAGTTTTTCAAAAATTCTTCATCTCTGCTCAGTTATGAATTCAGAAAATGGAGTTTCTAATCCGTGACCCCAAATATGACGTAAAATGTAAACACTTCTGATCATAGATGAGGATAGATAGAATTTAGCGTATTTTTTTATGAAACCTTTGAACAGCTATTTCTCTTGAACTATTGACTTTGGGGAAAGTAATAGAACAAAATTTATCCATTATTATGTTTGTGTACTTTAACACCCTTTCGGCTTAGTACCCCCTTTCCGACTAACCTTGTATAGTAGCAAAGATCAAAATTGCCTTTTGCCTCCATATGACTAGATAAATGATGGAATCAGGTGTTACTTTGCGGAAATCCATGACCTATAAATATACAATAACAATATTTAGTGTTAATTCCGCGAAAACAGTTGATCAAGCCTGAATGCAGTATGTAGCACTGCCCTTCCGCCCGCAAATATATGCAAATGCAGAAGGTGCGATTAATAATGACATGTAACACACAAACAAATCAAACCGATACGACACGTGTTTCGCCCCTCCACGAGGCATCCTCAGGAGTTGTTAACTCGTCGACCGCTTGGACGACCAGTCGTCCAAGCGGTCGGTCAGTAGTAAATATTTTTATTGTATATTTATAGTCCATATGACTAGTGCTATATAATATGACAATCAAATAGATCAGCGGTCGGCAACACGCGGCCCGCGGACGTCTTACTTGTTTCATAATTTTAATAGCATTTTCATTTTTTTCTATGGGATATGACCAATTATACGTAGCTATATTGAGCTTCTAGGGTTAATATCACAAGTGCGGCCCGCCTTTAGTTTATTTTGCCACCTTGCGGCCCTTGCCTGCCAAAAGGTTGCCGACCGCTGAAATAGATGATTAAACAAATTGACATTACTTGTGTCTGTCACCATGTCACCATAATGTCCTGTAAAAAATACTTGTACTTTCATTTCTATATTTTAGCAATGTAAAATAATTTGTTTCTTGCACTGTGCAAGCAAAAATAGACCTTAAGGTGTATAACATTATCATTCCCCTACTGTACATAGATAGACACCTGTTATTTCTCAAAACAGTAAAGAGAGTATTCTTGTACAGGTTTGACGCCACTAATGACGGCCTGTATGTATGGCAAGACGGCGACGGCTGCCTACCTCCTGGGCATGGGGGCGGCGACAAGGCTCTCCGACATTAACGGAGACACTGCCCTCCACTGGGCCGCGTACAAGGGCCACGCGGATTTAGTACGACTGTTGATTTACTCAGGCGTCCCTTTACACTGTACAGACAATTTCGGATCAACACCACTTCATCTAGCGTGTCTATCGGGAAATTTGACTTGTGTTAGGCTACTTTGTGAGAAGGTATAAAACAAATTGTTTCGTTTTAATTAACGTTAATGTCATTTTCATTGAAATACAAATTCTACCTAAGTATATTATTTTTGTAGGTCAAAGCTGAACTGGAACCCCGCGACAAAAATGGTAAAACCCCACTCATGCTGGCACAGAGTCATCGACACATAGAAGTAGTAAAATTACTGCAAAAGGAGATGAAACGCAAATCCCATTGGATGCCACCTCTATCTGAATTATGGGCGTTGTTGTTCGGTGGGGCTGGTGACTCTAAGGGTCCCCTACTATTCTTTCTAGTATCAGTACTTCTATGGGGATATCCTATGTATGTTATTAGATGTATCCCATTGACTTGGAACACGTTACGTCTTTCACACTACTGTTTCCTTTACTGGAATGCAATTATGTGGCTAAGCTGGGTCATTGCTAACAGAAGGGATCCAGGCTATATTCCACAGAATTCAGAGACGTATTACAGAGCCATCAGGCAGATTCCGTACTACGATAAATGGAAGAAAAGGAACGTGATCCTGTCACGACTGTGCCATACATGTCGATGTCTAAGACCGTTGAGGTACCTACCTATCAACTTTTTCTTTACTTACCTACTTCTTGGATTACATCTTCCCTTTTTAAGGCAAAGGGAATATATTTCCCACCAAATTTTTTGGAAGATGTCGCGAAAGCCTCGTTGTAGTATTTTTATTTTTAAACCTAGCAATATTTTTTTTTTTACTATTTTCTGTAATAGAAAAAAAAACAAAGAGGCAACTACATAAAATACAAACTATATTTTTATTATTTATAAAAAAAATGCCAAATTGTTTGTTATTTTCTTTTCTTAAAACCTTCTGCCCGTTAAAGCGTTAAGGTACTTTGATATAACGCATAAAACTGTGCTGCCCTTTATTCTTCTGCTAAGTGTGCTCTTACGACACTTGTATTAAGATACATAAACCATTTTCCCCGTTTTTGAAATAACTATAGCCTTCGTAGGTATAATTAACATTAAAATAATACAAATATTTATTATCGCGTCACGTCAATTTGGGTGATGATTTTTATGATCCTCACTTTTACCGATTGCAGTCTTCAGCTAAGCGCATGCTACACGGTCGTTCAATAATTATCAGGATATTCTTATTCGGATCGTGATAATTATTGAACCTAATTATTAATGTATTGATTGTTTAGTAATGTATGATTGACGTTCAATAAATATCACGATACAGTATCGTGATCCAAATATTGTGATAAATATTGAGCGTGTAGCATTCGCCTTTGTTGCAAGCAGTGCCGTCAAACTAAATAATATTGCGAAAAACGTTTTATTTAAGTTACTCTTAGCTGGCACTTATTTATTCCCTCAAGTGTTGTACCTAAGTATGTGTTTTTGTAAGTAGCGACTACATAAAAATAATGGATTGCTGCATTAGCAAAAAGAGAGCTTCCAAAATTGCTAACTCATAGGCAAAATACATACCTACATATACCTACAAATTTTTTTAGCAATTTTACAAAGGCTTTTATTATAATATAATTGTCTTACTTTTACTTACATACAATAAGGAAAGAATTCTTTAATTAGGTAACAGTTAAATCAATTTGACACCGGTTTTTATTTGTATACATGTTAACGTCATTATATAAAATTTGATATGCTAGCTACCTATTTATTTCTAAAATAATAATATTATGTTTTGCAACTAACTCATTCTTGGACTATTTTGTACCTACTTGCTTTTAGGTAGGTACATAGATATTAAAATGTTGGCAGTATTTTAAACTTATTAAATTAATATATAAGTTGTTTTCGTCCCCTGTGGCATTTTCACAAGAGGATGGGCAGCATACACCTGCACTGCGTGCTACTTATTAATTACAATATCCCAATATCATGAATCCGATTGGCAATCTGTTAGAATTTTAAGTGCTTTCAGCAGTGGACGTTTACTGGCTGATATGATGATGATAGGTACTAATCTTGAAAATGATCATTATTAGGATTAGGTATCCATTTATTTACGCAGGGCTAAACATTGCCGCATCTGCAAGCGCTGTGTGGCGTACTTCGACCACCACTGCCCGTTCATCTACAACTGCGTGGGCGTCCGCAACAGGATGTGGTTCTTCCTGTTCGTCATGAGCGTGGCCATCAACTGCACCCTGTCTATATACTTCGCCTGCTATTGCCTGCTACTCGAAGGGTTCGGGCTGCTTTATGTCCTGGGACTCCTAGAAGCGATCACTTTTTGTGCTCTTGGGTGGATTCTTACATGCACATCCGTAAGTGTCCGATTTCTGCTATTCAATGAGCTTAAGAAGTAACAGCATTCAGCAGTATGTTAGGTTTTATACATGTTTTAAAGAATCTTTGCATTAAGTACACGAATACAACACCAGGACGAATAACGATAATTAGATATAATAAGTAGGTCTCTTCATCGTCCTGGGAATAGAACCGGCTCAGCTCAGCTAAGCAGCCACGCTTGCGACCATAGACCACTGGTGGTTGCATTCAACGTAGAGTTAGTACTTAAAATATTTACAGCGTTTTAAAATATTATAGCGTACCTACCTACATAATTAAATATGTAGGTACTAGTTTATCCTGTTAAGGAAGCGTTCTTTCCCGTGTAGAGTAATTTTGTATTTGGTATATAGGTAATAGTACTTAGTTCGTCAGCATAATAATTATAACTTACCTACATATCATTTTTATGACTTACCTAGTAGTTTTTATTCACCTACTTATTTTGAAGGGAAAATAGTTAGTAGGTACTTCAATAATAATGCTAACAAAGACTTAATATTTTGTTCTATTTCAGATTTTGCATGCCTGTATGAATTTAACAACAAATGAAATGTTCAATTACAAAAGATATCCTTATTTGAGAGATAAACGAGGTCGTTACCAAAACCCATTTTCCCGAGGACCTATAATGAACTTGATAGAATTCTTCGTGTGTTTACCCGACAAGTGCGATGAACAAGATATTTTTCACGAAGAGAACATATGATGCGAGGCGCAATGACAACACGACCTTACAAGAAAAAGGTCTCAAAAGATTCTTCAGAAATAAAAGATCTCATAATAAATTATATTTTTGCTAAGCAAATAGGTTCAAATATTACTTATCTACGCAATATTTGTCACATGGTAATAAAAAAAACTTGTGGTCGGGGGCAAAGGTTAATAACTAGGTACTCAAAATAGCTTTTTGATAGATAGCGAGACCGAATAACGGCTCCTAATGAATAAAAAAAACAAGCAATTTGCTAGCCCAATTTTGTCATTAGAAAGTTACTGCACTAAGTCGGAACACAGAGCACCGCTCAATTGCGCTGGACATAATTTCTCTTCGATAAGTACTGGGTACAACGTGTAAATTAAACGCATTATCTGTACCTATGTGCCTTTAGAAATAAAATCTTTAAATATTCTAGTTACTTATTATGCATTCACCTCTATAAAGTAATATTAAATCAGGTGATGATTGGAGATGTACATAATTATATATTATAAAGTGGCTTATTAATACATTATTATATTCATGACGTCGTTTTATTATACAATCATAAGATCTCAAATAGAATCATAATCATAACGGGACACGTGGGAAGTAGGGGTTATCTGGGTAGAAAGGTTGGGTTGTTGTGTAAATAAAAGAAGTATATATATGTATTTGTGCTACAATGATATAATAATTATTATTATCAAACAATTGAGAACAAAAACAAATTAAGTATTCAAATAAGCTTCATAATGTGTGAAAATATTAATAATAAAATGGCATTAGTTAAAATTTTCACGTTTGCTTAAACATCAATGAATAAAATTAATTCAAATAAAGAATTCAAACATACTTTATACATAATATCTACTATTGTTTACTTTCCGCTTACATGCAGGATAAATAGTTTACCCTTCTAATTATCACAATTCTCTTACACATCAGTCTATTATACACGTTGTAATAGCACATACGTATATACGAGTAGATAAACAGCTTTCATCACATTAAAATCAGTTGCGCATGAGCGACCAGGCCAGCTGATCCAACATTATATACAACTTCTATTATAAATATGTAGTACGCGGTAATATCTGTAACGCGCTCGAATAATAAATAGAATAATTCGTGAAATATCATGTAGTTTACAGAATTATGTGTACAGGTAGATTATTTGAATAATCATATTACCTTAACTTTTGTATCTGCTTTTACAACATGAAACAAATATCTTAAGATTTTATATACCACATATTTCTTTCATTGGTAAAGTTATTCAGCATTTCTAATAATTATCAATTTACTGGGACTTTAACAACATAAAAGGATGTTTGTACTTAACTTTTTACAAATGCATAAGACTAGTTACTTGCATAAGCATATAAAATAATATAACAATATGTGGTCTATAATACTGATGTGTTACCTCTATCAACTTATTTCTATCACATAGAATAACTTGTTCAGACATTCGTAAACTTTAAGTTTACTTTTATAAGTATGTTTATAATTTAGATTAAAAACATTTTTAAATATTACCTTTAGGATTATGCTAGATTTAGAGAAATATAAGGCGAATTAAAAATCGAAAAGTATTACGAAAGTGAAAACTTGTAAGACCTAAGGGTCTTAAAAGCTGCGAAAACGATAGCATAATTAGCGTGTGACTGTGAACCGTTTGACGGCCGTGACCTCGCGCTTCATATGGTGGCATCCAACGAAGTAGCGCCACGCCATGCAACATGCTCAGTAGCTACTTATATTTATTAGCAAACATGTGTTTGATCTATTGCTCGCGATGCATTCAGATCAAGCAATTATGCTTCACAAGTATTTCTAGTGTGCCTATCTATTTTATAAATAGGAATCTAAATATCTACTCAATAAAATATATTCGAATTTTATTGTGGGTCAATGTACCCACACTTAATAAAATATGCCGTGAAATTAATCATCCTTGGGATTGATTCTAATAGCGGCATCAATTTCTTCTTTGGAATGGTCTTTGTCGCCCCAGCCCCATAGATGATGCGAGCCGTCACCAGTGCGCTTAACCCTGCTCCTGACGATATCGTCAGAGACAGTCTTCATGTCGTAAGCCCAACCAAGTTTAGCAAAGAAGTTAATGAAGGCTGTCGTGAAATTTAGTTTGTTGTTGCCAAGCTCAGCCGTTTTATAATCCCAGGGGAATGTGTGGTGATAATTATGGAACCCTTCACCGAGAGCGAACATAGCCACCGACATGTTTTCCGAAGGTTTGATGCTCTTATCATAAGGCTTGTCTCCCCACTTGTGAGCAGCGGAGTTGACCAGCCACGTGACGTTGAGGATGAATGTGTAACGAAACATGGCCGCCACAAAGAATGCATTTTTCCAAGTTTCACCCCACAGGTACACCGGAATCACCGTAGGCATGACGAAGCAAGCCAGGGGCATCAAGAGCAGATAGTACCTAGAAAAGTTATAAATTAGAAAATCAAGATCTGTTTTTACACATTAAATGTTATCTGACCTCCTCAAACATGGATGGAGTCAGGGAGGCATACTTCACTAAATCACGAAATCAGACCTTAGTTTCACTTATTTGCACAAGTCAATTGCAGGGGAATAGATATATCTTAAGGTTAGACCAGTTGGCAGTTGTACTTTACTAAACATAACATCCTGTGGATGCTTAGTGATTTGATTATGTCTTTAACATGCTTAACTAAAGCATTATTATTATTATTATTAACTTATTTATGTTCTACTACAAAACTCTGCAATAGGTGTTGAACACACTACTGTTGGTAACCTTCTACCTATTTATACATTCAAATAAAAACATTTACTAACTTTTTCTGGAATCTAAGTATGGGATCGGCAAGTAAATCATTCATATCAAGTCCCTTGCCCTTTTCCTTGAGGTCAGGGTGTTTTCTGACAAGCAGCCAGCCAATGTGAGAAAAGAAGAATCCACGGGTCGCGTTGTGAGGATCGGCATCAGTCTCAGAGTACTTATGATGCATGCGGTGGTCGCGAGCCCAGTCCATGGCAGCATCCTAGAAAATAAAATAAAAATATTATCACTTTATACATAAACTGATGGACGTAGCCAGGTTTTGCGCGTCGGAACCCCTATAGTTGCAGTTTAGTAGAAATGTCGGATTTGGAAAGTGTTACCCATCCCCCAAAATGAAAAACCCATTTGTAATCCATCCTTGAAACCAAACAAATACTGTCTATACCTACATATAAACATTTATTATATTAACTATAACAAACTAACTTCTGCTGACTTCATAAGGAAAAATGTCGCACAAATGCAAACAATTCGTCAATACATGCCAAACATGGCTCACCTTCAAAGACCATAACTGTATCAGACCCATAGGAGAATAAAGGATTGATTGTTAGCTTGGAATCAGTTGGCTACATTCATGTCAAAGGTTTGTCAAACAAGTACGCGACGTATCATTAGCTCGACTGCTCGTTAGAGCGGCAGGTCACACGTTCGACAGGTTGTTGGAGCGACATGTCAGAGGTTCGAAAGGTCGTTGGAGTGACAGTCAATGAGGTATACTCACCCATTGACTAAGTAGCAAAACCGAGAGCGAGCTCGGGACTTGGAGCACGTCGACTAGGTCGGTTTAGGTTCGAAAGTGAGTGGTTTATCTTGTGACCATACCATTCAGAAATAGGAGCCCTGCATAGAGTTGGTCAAAATAACTGGCTTGATAATCGTATCCTTACTGCAGCTCCAACGACTTGTCGAACCTCTGACATGTCGCTTCACCAATCTGTCGAACATTGACCTGTCGCTCTAATGACCAGTGAGCTAATGAATGTCGCGCACTTATTTGTCGAACCTATGATGTACAGTACTCACAGTTCTCATTTATAATATTCTGAACACGATTGATAGATTACCTAATTATAATTTATTTTTAACCCTAGCTTTTGTTTCTGTTATAACAACAAGAGAAAATCGGGGGGCACGGCAGTGCCCCCGCCAAGTCGAGCGCGAAGCAAACACTGCCGTACCATCCTTTACTGGAACCATTTCGCCGCATTTTCAGGCCCCTATTTGAGAACCTCTGGATAAGACCAGAACGCAGAAATTTTCGTCATCCAGTAAGCTATAGTCACATACTTAAAATACAAAATTTCAAGTCTGTAGGTCATTTAGTTCCGAAGTTAAGGGAAAGCAAAGTTTCGCATTTATGACACTCACTCATGATCATCAGAATAGAACTAGCAGAGTTAGGGTTTAATGGCCACATAAAGGGAAAACTATAAAAACTAGGATAATCGAAGATCTGGAGTACCTGGTGACCCTGATTAGAAAACACAAGAGCCCAACCAAACTATTAGAGATCGACATACCGCCTTTACAAAAAATATTCAACTTGGTAGGCCGCTTCATTTGACGTCAAAAAAAAAACAATATGCCCCACGTTTCTACAAAAAGAAGTGAAATCCCACCAAAATCATTCTGTAAAAAACTAGCCAAGTCTCTATGGAGCTGCTTGTTTATCTCTAAAAAGTAATGAAATCTAGACAAAGTCGTGCCCAGTCTAAGGTTCCTTACTGCGATTTCTTTATTATTATAGTTAATGTTGTGTGACTTGGCCGTTGAACATTCTCTATATGTTAGTGGGTACAAGTCAACGGGACAGGTACAGACAGACTTCTATCAATGATTAGAAGTCCGTCTGTACTGGTTTTTTTTATACTGTTTGTTTTAGGCTCGCCTATACATAAGTATTATTGAAATACGCAACTTTATCAAGCCTACAATTGACTGGTTATTGAATCAACGTTTTCTGAGTGGCAATTTTCCATCGTCAATGGGTAGCGGTTCTGGCGACAGACTGGTGCAATGGTGTCATGGAGCACCTGGTTTTGTACCCTTGTGTACCCTTCAACGGCCAAGTCACACAACATTAACTATAATAATAAAGAAATCGCAGTAAGGAACCTTAGACTGGGCACGACTTTGTCTAGATTTCATTACTTTTTAGAGATAAACAAGCAGCTCCATAGAGACTTGGCTAGTTTTTTACAGAATGTTTTTGGTGGGATAAAATATACCTAAGATGTTACAGTAATAGAGGGTAAAGATAAAATTTCAATTGAAAGACCAACAAGCAATGTACCTAGATAATCTAGAAACCTACAAATGATTGTCTTCTTTCACTGTGACTATATTTATTTTTTTAGGAAAATATAAGATCATAGAAGTGAAGCATTGCAGTATGACGAAAGCATGTCTATCTTTGTGAATACACTTATATGGCCAAATGACTCAGTATAATCATTAATTATCTATACCTATGTAGTCTGTACCTATACTATTATGAGCAATTTTACATGACCAAAGTCAACATTTTGTTACTTGTCAGAAGTTTTTTTTAAATTCAATTTATATATTCCATAATATCTGAAGAAAGCTGCTGCATGATAAGTTTTAATAAGTAATATTTTCAGACAGATAAAGTGTTAATTTGATTATATAAGGTACTACAAAGGATTTTTCTTTAATCCCTAAAATTACTTAGATAATATTCTTACATGCTGTAAATTTTGGTATGAAGATAACATTTTTATGAGTAGTACCAGGTTGTGAACTGCATACATATTTCTAGGTAATTCAGCCTAAATTGACTCTTACTAATGTAGGTACCTATCTATATACATAATTATGTAAAAAGAAATTTAAACACGCACAAATGTGAGTAATTTTAAATTTCTATACTGTTAAGTTGTCGATAAGTAACGGTACTTAGTTGTATTAGTACTACATAATTATACAAAGACATTTAGTGCCAATGCCCAAAATGTATCACCATACAAATAACAGAGATTTGGATCATATTAATCAAAATATACACATTCTGTTTTGTATCTCTAGTTCAGTTCTACATTGATAGAAAGATCAATTATTGAGATTTAAAGCACTGACTGTATTCTTATTATCATCATTCATGATATGAATGTGTGAGAAAAAGAGAGATTTTAAACTATAGGTAAGGACCAAATTGACCAGGCTTTTTCTATTTTACTTTAGGTATAGTTTGCATACTGAAATACTTGAATTTTCTTTTAATTGGAATATTTTAGAGCTCTTATTGAGATTTATAATTATGATGTTATTGATGTTTTTAATATTATATCAAAATAAGAAAAACAAAAAACTACAAATTTACCCACTTAAAACTATAATAAAGTGATAATGTTATTTATAATCAAGAAATTAATTAATTAATGTTTGTAAAATTAAAGAAAGAAGTTGTGCTCTTCCAATAAGCTCCAAGGAAACTAAACAATCAAAAAGATGCACTTGGATACACTGATTCAGTTCAGAAACAAGAGATTTATAGCAACTGAAATAGTTTGTTTTTATCTTTTACTCATGACTACACATATATAATAAATACATTGTTTTGTTATTGTATATAACTATTATGTGAGTTTGATTATACCTAAATGTATGATTATAGACTTTAATGGAAAATTAAAAAAAACAACAGTATTATATCGTCGGTCAGAATCATTACCGGTACAATTCAAATTATGCTGTATTTAGAAAATCCAAGTTAAAGTTTTTAGATATTTTGAAAGGTTAATTTTGTATGTTGTACATGTGGTGTACATGTAGTTTCTTCTAGTTAGATTAACGCGTATGACTTGTTCCAGTAGTTATTTGGAAAGAGCATTTAATTTTCTATCATTCTGCATACTTAGTCCAAAACACATAATATTGGAGATGTTCCAGTAATGACTCCGACCAACAATATTTATAGGTACCTGTAATAATAATAAAAACACAATTATATCTTACCTGGAATGCAATGGTGTTAAAGATAATCAGGATAACTTTGAGCGGCCATTTAGCTTTGTAAGACTTGTGGGCCCACAGGCGATGAGCTCCAGCAGTGATACCCAGGCCAGACATTACATACAAGATGTAGGCTGAAAACATACAACACTCATTAGTACTGGCTTCAGGTTTAATATGTTATTAAAATTGCCACTGAATAATTAATTATATAACTGTAATTAACTGATGAATCCTGCAATTGCATTAAAAGTTATCCTTGCAATCTAAATAGATCCTAATAGGTAAAGAGTCATATTTAGAAACAACACTCACCAAACACATCTGTCTGCCATTTAGCCGAGAAGAGGAATAAATAAGCGCCATACAGAGCTGCTAAGTGAAGATATGCAAAGAGTAAGATGTTCCTCCACACCAGTTGCTTCGGCTTGTTATCAGCTTTGTGAGCTGCAGGGGTTGCGAGCGCCAGGTCCGATGTTGCTGCGTCGCTCTCAAAGAGAACTCCCGTTACGTCCTCCACTACGTTTGGAGCCATCTTAATGCACTTATGTATACTGGAGACAAACAAAAGAATGACACAACGCAAAAAAATGATTTCTAATACATAGGTAGGGACGTTGCAGAATATTAAATTAGGTATTCCTAGTTAAGAATACAGGTACATAACTCACTTCAAAATTGAATAATTAACTTGATAATAATACATAGGTACCTATTATTTTTATGGCCTAAAATATAAATTGCAAGATTGATAATTGTGTAAATACATACATTTTATTAATTATGTAAACTCAAGATACAATGTGCACCTACCACTTTTCTATTATTGCACAGTATTAAATAAGATTTTACTCTGATTATTGATGTCCTGCGGTAAAAGTAGGATAACAATGTGGAATCTGCGACTTTGTGTAACTAACTATTAATTATTACTAACATCGAAGTCGAACACAGATTAATGAACATCGTTCCGTTATTTCGTTCGATACGACTAGATTAAAAATTTAAAAATTGAATTGACGTGACGTAAACGTTGAAATTATGGAATAAGGAAGGGTGCGCAGAGATAATAGAGATATCTAAGAATATCGATAAATTGCTTAGACGATAAATTCTTAAATGCTATCAAAAAGAAAAAAATGTATGTAGGTATGTCTAAATATTTTTTTCTGTTAACTTCTAAATTTAATAGTTTTATTTAAACTTAACTTGGAGCCTATGAATCTTGAAGACTAGCAAAGGCCATGGACCTGAAACTTTAAGGTGAGGTATCCAACGTACTGTTTACCGATGTCGGTGGATATTAGTCTCTATAGAGGCATCAACATGCGGTGTATGAAAAGAGTTTCCACGAGTGACGATTAGCAAAGGCAAATATTTTTTCACCAAATGGCATGAGCGATTCTCAGCTCGTGCCGACACATGAGAAGAAGGCATCAACAAGATATATGATAGGGGGACATACTAATTATCGTTATTAGTTATTGGGCACAAATCTAGTTTCAGGCTATAATTCAGGTATCAAATCACAAAGTTGGCCATGGGCCATGGACGAAGCCAATGAAAGGGGGAAAAAATTAACCCGCAGTATTTATCACAAAGTCTCATATCTTGCTTCTAGAATCGTCTACGATGGACGTTTTTTCCGAAATACCTACCTACTTGTAGAAAATTAATATTTATTGTTTTTGCTACAAGCTTGAAAGTGACTGCAACAAAAATCAATTTATTGATCATAATATTGATACTTACCTAGATTATAAAATCATTCTATTGATCTTGGTGACGATATGGATTCTCAGATCGAGCAAAAAATAGTAGTGGGTAGGTAAATAATTAATTAGATTTTACCGATGGAAGAATTCTCGAAGGTAGCACACTAATTAGCCTTTTAATTAGTGTATGAAGCACAATTTGTTCGTAAATTTATTTAATCTTATCGCTCAAAACTAGGTAGGTATATTACCTACAATGGTTTTAGGCGGAAAAATCTATTTCCTGTAAGCAATTAATAAAGGACCTACCTTCCTCACGTGCAGCGATAGTAAAAAAAGCTTGCATTAAAAAAATGCTAAATAGGTACTTTAACAACACGTGACATTGTAAAAGTTCTACAATTTAAAATAGAAGCATCTACACACTGCATGATGATAATTACTTAATTAGTAGTTAATATTTCTAATATCAAAAAATATATCTTATAAAGAAAGTCCTTTTTGACCTTCACTTGGATGCACTAATGTTATTAAGGTGAGACTCGGCGGTGTGAGAGTTAATCAACCCACTCCACTAAACGACATCACAATATTTAAATATCTGGTATGAAAGTATAAATATTATGAGTAAGAAAATATATGAAATTAATATTAAACACTTACCGATTGAAAAATTAATATAAAATATTTGAAGAGTTTAGCATTACACTGCTAACGGAGTGTCTAACCGCGAATATGTAAGTGGGAAGCTTTCCTTGTTGAGTGCGCGTTAAATATGTAACCCTCTCTGATTATATTTAAACGGAATAACAATAATATGCAACAAACAGGCCGGCCGGTGCAATCGATAAGTTCACGTGTTGGACTGTGGACTCACTGGCATGGGAACGCTCGTGGCGGTCGTTTCACTCGTTTCAGACTGAGTGGAGTGGTATGGTAGGCGCAACGATTGCGCGTGGATTGGACGGTGAAGTGGCGCGATGTCGACGACCACGTCACTGGCTCGTCACGTAGCATGGCACGATGTACAGTTGTGATCAGGCGATATTATGGGTGAACTTCGCAGAAGGCGGGAGTTCGAACTTAGGTTAGGCTATTATGCCGTGTAAGTAATTCTAGAGCGACGCGACTATTGCACAATTACAAAGACAATTAATGTGACACCGTGTGTGGTTCTATTGTTTTGTGATGTCTAGCTGCCTCTAATAGGTACCTAATCCTAGATTAAATTCCTTGTTAATCTTATTATAATATATAAACCAAACTTTATTAACGAACGAACAAGCCTAATATGCGCAGCGCGACATGATGTTGTCGTATTATCTCGTCTCGTGACGAGATATTGTAAGGCTTATTTCGTCTCGGTACGAGATAGGCGCCCCGTACAAAGTCAATCTCGATCGCGATCCGCAATCAAAATCAATGGTCGCGATCCAGATTCTTTTGTGATCAGATGCATCAATCACACTATCAATCTGGATCGCGATCATTGATTTTGATCGCGGATCGCGATTGACTGTGTACGGGGCGCCATAATGCGATAATGAAATTATCTCGCACTGCGCATATTAGCCCGGCTGGTATACTTACGTTTAGGTACCTACATAGCTATAAACTGGGTAGTTTAGGGTAGATAAGTATGATCGTAATTTTATTTTACGTGCTTACTGCTTATTATTTATACTTAGTGTCGTTCTACCTAGGTATAATATTTTAGTAGTGCTGTGGAAATGCATCTTCTGAAGGTACGGTATTGCTAGTAACTACCGTCTTTTTATATAAAGTTCATACTGCATTTAGCCGGCAGGTTGTAAGCAAAGAGGATGTACCTACATTATTCACTAGGCATGGTAAAAACGCATCTCGATCATTTAAATTACCCAGTGGCCGTTCTCAGCACAACAAAGGAATCCGGGAAGAAAGGCTCCGGCATCTCCCGTGCAATCAACCCGAGAGCCTGGTAGTGGGTGAAAATTTAATCATTTAGAGCTTAACCCATAAACACACATTGCTGAAAATTTTGCTCAGGTCGAACGATCTTATTTGGCCTTGACAGACGTACATGAACCGCGTTTAGCGGCTAGGCGAGTGGCACGTAGTATTTATGAGTATTAGTAGCTTGCGTAGCCTGTTGCAGCTACGCGGTGCCGCCAGGTGTGGGCGCGTTATCACTATATGCAGCGATAAGCGGTCAGTTTGCGAATGCAGCTTGTCTTCAATAACACAGAAATATACCGAATATCGCTCTCTAGCCACGCTAACCACTTCGCAACCGTCGCGTCGATGCCGTTCTGTCCGTCTTGCTCGGTGTTGTCTGATCCGGTACTGTTATCCGCTGTACTAAACAAAATGATAATCCACGTTTAGGGCTTCAGGGCAACTGAGAGTTGCATTGCACGCAAAGTCATCGTACATACAAGGATGTCATTGTACTCATGTTAAATTAACTCCTTTGCACGACCTTTTTAACAATACCCACGTTTTAATTAGTGCTTATGCCTAATCCAACATGTGCAGCTCTTGAGTAAGCTAGTTTCGCAGTATTAAGTATATTTATAGCAGAAATCTTGTGTCGTAACACAGTCATCTCAAATAACTTTTAGTAATCTGTCAGGAGAAAAGATTTGTATATTCTTAACAGGCGACCATATCACAAACTAAACTTTGGCAAAATTTCAGCAATTCGTAGTATTTTGTTTGTATTACTTAATTAAAAATGAAATTCATTGGTTATTCCTATAAAATTTATATTTCATAACTTATTATAAGTGTAAATCAAATCGAATAACACACGTCAGCGTAATTATTCCAAATACAATAATATGTATATCATACTAAAATTATTATTAATAATAACAAAAGGCGAATGAATAGACTCGGATCGGAACACATTCCACGTTAATAATTTGCTTTCATGGTGAGAAAAACTACTTCATAGGTAGTTACCTCACCACACCACCTTACCACAGTTGTGGGGAACGTGGAGTTGTTGAAGATTTATACCATTTATTGATGGAATGCGTTCGATACGAGCCTACTAGAAATAATTTAGTTAGGGTCTTGAATTTTAACAGAGCCGATGGCCCATTCCACTTTATCCCAACCAAATAGCGTTAATGCGAAAGCTCTGTTCGAATTCACGGCACAAGTACTTTAACTGTTTCTTATTATATGTTTAAGGTAAGATGACATGAGCTAGGCGCAGTAAGACGGTTTAAAGAAAAAAAAGCTGAATGGAGATTGGACCCACGATTAACGAAGTCTGTCTGGGATAGTAAGTATATATATTAATATAATTATATAACGACAAGTTTATAATGCTTTTATCTCAAAATATATCATTATTTTTAAATACTCAAAAATTAGTAAAGGTTTTATTTTATTAAAAAATAAGTCTTGTTGCATTTTACAAAACGGAACGCCATTCTGGTTACGTTTTAATCTACATTTTTCAAAACCATACACAACATAGTAGGTTTTGCTGATTACTATAGGTATTTATTATGACATCGCAAAAAATATAACAGCTTAATATAGTATAATCAATTTAATGAAATATTAAAACACGTACCTGCAAGATAGAAAACCTTTACAAATGACACTATTATTTTTTGGTAGGTAGAAAAAGAATGTTGCGAGATATCCTTAGTTTTATTAGGTACTTCAAATAGTGACATCTGTTTTCGAATAGTGTTCTAAGAGAACCAACTATCGATAATTTTATAGGTCAAAAATGATGATGTTGTAATCAATCCTCGTGAGATTGATGTTAAATAAAAATCTTATTATACAACCTTTCATTTTTTTTTTCTACAAACTAGTACACTGCCCCCTTAAGCAAAAGGGCAGTAAGTAGTGAATTTTGCGAAATCGAGTAATAATCGAGTAATACCCATTAATGGGTATTCTAAAGCAACAATTAACTCGATTTCACAAAATTCACTACTTACTGCCCTTTTGCTTAAGAGGGCAGTACAAGTCCCATCCAATTTGCCTGTTTTTTAGTCTTTATTGTATCCTACTACTATTAATAAGTTTCTTTAATGCACGGTATCGGAAAGATTGGGTCTCAAATTACATGTAAACTCGCTATCCTCCTGTGGATTTGGAAAATTCTAACGAATCATTTTTTTTCGCATTTTTGGTAAAAAAATAATAATATTAAAAGCACCAATTTGATACGATCACAATTACGTATTATTACGGTACATTGTTCCTTTATAGTTACTGTTACCCTACTAGGTAAATATTGTTCGTTGAGGTAGTTGATGTCGTTTGTTTAATCATAATCTTGAGAGAGTAAAACTTCAGGCCATTTCGCGGTGGCCGCAGGCAGCAGCGTTGAGGGACAAAGCAATAGTTCTTGTACAGAGCCTAACGTGTAGTTTCCGAGACAGTTCAGAACCCATTCATAGTTAACTGGCACAATACGCTGTTCCATAGCGAGGTCTGAAAAAAATAAAAAAGGTTATTGAACATAATGTTTTCTAGTTTCTTACTGTTTCTAGTGTAACAATTATTCGATTTTGGATTCATCGGCCAATAAAACAATTAACAAGAGAAAAAATATTGTAGTTGGACAAAATTTTGTGTCATTAACTTAGGAGATACAGGGTCGTCGCATACATTAAAAACAATTATTTATGTTTAACGGTCGCAATTGCATCACCAACTAGAATGCCCTAGTCTTGAATGTCGTGACCTAATCCGCATTATGCAGTTCGAGTCATTAGGTACGCCGCGCCGATTTCATACCAAAATACCGGCATAATCACTCTGCAAAAACTGTTTCGATGGTAGACTGCTTGGAAGTTGATAAATAAACTAAGCCTTCACAATTCCCTGTAACGTGAGAAGGAGTATTTGTTCCGATGCGATGCAAGAAGCGACCCCACGGTAGTTTAACAGAAGGCGGAGGCGGACAATCCACCATTGCGCAATTAGGGTTAAACCTAGTTAGATTGTGCTATTACTAAGTACCTATGTACAGTACGCGCGCGAACTAAATGTAGACCTGAGGAATGCCTTTGGGAAAGTGTTAGTGCTATTAGATGACAAGGACAGCACTATATTGTACGGGCGTGTGAGGAGAGGCGTTCGGACGACGCGACGGCCCACGGGGGCCTCAGACCCCGAATGCATTCAGTACGCGCGCGTACTGTAGTTACATTGTTTTAATTTTAAAACGTGTACATAATATAAAATATCTTGGCAGCAGTAGCATTATTTTATTTAGGTATGTGTTACTAATATAGATCCAACTACGGTTTATTTTGGTTTATTGACAATGTAAGTTTCATATTGTACCTAAATACAAAAAAAATAGGGACTATGCCTTCTGCGTAATTTTACTAAGTAGCAATTAAATTGGAAGTTTTTGTGATTATCATTTTCTATTTAACCTTGTTTTTTATTTGATACTAGGACTTTGCCCGCGACTTCGTCTGCGTGAATATCGTGACAATCTTCAACCCCCTATTTTACCCCCTTAGGGATAGAATTTCCAAAAAATATTTCTCAGTGGATGCCTACGTCATAAAAGGAACCTACTGTCCAAATACTTATAAAGAGAAATGTCTCGATTGTCAGAGCCTAAACCAGTGAAGCTAACAACATTTTCTAGTTTCAGTGGTTTAGGCTTTGCATTGAGGATCAGGACATTTCTCTTTATACGTATATAATATATTATAATTATACTCAGCATCAGGCCCGGACTGGCCATACGGGCAAATCGGGCAAATGCCCGATGGGCCGGTGTGCCCTGATGAGCCAGTCACACAGTCGAAGAAATCGAAAGAGTGAGGGGAACGTCAAAAAATAAAAGGTCGTCCAACTATCGCCTATCGCTTGAAAAAGAAGCCGCAAATTGTTTGTGTATGTAAATGCACCCAAGATACAGGAGAAAGAGTGAAGGAAGCGTCTAAAAAAAAAACGTTGTCCGTGTAATCGCTTGGGAATTACATTTTTTTTGCCGGCGCTGGCCGACCGTCTCTCAAATGCCCGGGCCGATTACAGGTCCCACAGTCCGACCCTGCTTAGCATTTATTTTCCAATAAATGTTTGACGTGATTCTTTAAATTGACATATCTTTCTTATATTTTATGAACCGATTGAAATAAAACAAACACTAGGTAAATGATAAGTGAAGCTTACCTCAATGCATTGGTGATTTGGGTTCTATTGCGTTAATAAAGACCCTTAATATTAGTTTTTCTCAAATATCTTACATGTACAGACAGCGATCAGTTACACTTTAATTATATGTATAGATTTATAACTTTTTATATTTTTCATATAATTATTTTGCTATAATCTGCATAATCTCAGGGTGTGTAGGTGTTTGCTTATTTCGTTAACGCAATGCATCACATGTACAAATATATTAATATACATATTATAAAAACCAATTCAAATGGTATAAAGTTACAAGTGTAATGTTATGAGTAAAGTAGGTACATAAACTAGTGCACTCAGTAGTATCTCGTTCACGCATATTAGCGGTAAGTACCATGGCACACAATACGAGCAAAAACGTTAAAATAAAGGTCAAAACGCGCATATTTCACATACCTAACAAAAAATCATGCCTGTATTTCCCGAAGGGTTGGGCAGAGGTGTATAGTAACATCCTTATTTCGCCGTTATGTTTAAGTCCCATGCAATAGGGGGCGAGCCTATTGTCTTCAACCAGGTACAAATCCAAACTTCGGGCTGCTACCGAGGAATTCTACACGGAAAAACCCAATAACACTTTCATGGCTCATATTTCAGACATGGTATTACGTCAGATAATTTTATTTTTTATTTTATTTTATTTTATTTTAATCGGAAAACTTACAGCTAGCATACATTACAATATACTTAAAAATACAAAAATTGAAGGCCATTTACAAGTTTTCACCGATAAATACTAATCTAAAAATCTTTAGGTCGGAATTAAGCGATTATACATATGAAAAAAAAAAGAATAAAAATAAAGAGAAATACAATAAAGTCGACTAACCGTCGCATAAAAAGGCAAAACAGTTAGTTCTTAGTTAAGAAACTTTTCACCAACAAACTTTTAAGCCGAGAAAGACTGGTATTGAATATATCCAAATCATGTTCACTAGACAGCAAATTAAAACTTCTGCTTGCACGGATTAGGAAAGAGTTTTGCCTGTACGTGGACTTGGAATGGGGAATATGCAATAAGCTAGGTTTGCGAAACATTTTGCAGTGTGTTACAAATCCTAAAGTACCCAATAGCTCAGGGCAATCAATAGTACTGTTTGCAATTTTAAATAGATATGATACATCTGCAATGCGTCTGCGCTCATACAGAGGTAGCATGTGAAACCTCCTACACCGCACTGTGTAATTAGAGGTAAATTTTCTAGTTTTATACTGCAAGAAACGTAAAAACCGCTTTTGAACACGCTCAATTCTGTCAATATAAACGTTATAATTAGGGTTCCACACCTGTGAGGCGTATTCCAAGTGGCTGCGGACAAAAGCACAATAAAGAATTTTAAACGTTTTAACATTCTTAAAATCAGCTGAGCATCTAACTATGAAACCAAGCGCTTTGGACGCTTTTTTAACAATGTTATCGACGTGTGCATCAAAAAGTAACTTAGAGTCAAACGTGACACCCAGGTCCCTGATAACGCTTATCCTATTTATAACAATATTATGTAACTTATATTGAAAAGTGATTGGATGTGGTTTGCGTGTATAAGTACTGACAAAACATTTAGAGACATTAAGTTCAAGCTTATTACGATGACAATAATTTTGCAGTTCGTCTAAATCCTGTTGTAGACCAAAACAGTCAGAAAGTTCAGATACAGGACGTAAAATTTTCATATCGTCGGCATAAAGAATGATTTTGGATTGGGTAAAGCATGAACTAATGTCATTTATGAAGATAATAAAGAGTAATGGACCCAAAAGTGATCCTTGTGGTATACCTGAGGGTATTTTGACAGTTACAGAACTAAATCCATTCAGAACAACTGTTTGACAGCGATTCTCAATGTACGACGTGAACCATCTGAACAAGTCGCCTCTGATACCCACATCAAGCAATTTACGTAAGAGGATACCGTGGTCTATTCGGTCAAATGCTTTACTGTAATCAGTGTAGACCACATCGACTTGAGAGGGTTCAGACATAGCAGAAGACAAGTAGTCCGAGCAGATTAGCAAGTTCGACACAATGGACCTGTTTTTTAAGAAGCCATGTTGAAAATCATTAAGTGACTGTTTAATAGCATTATAAACTGGGGAGTAAACAATTTTTTCTAAAATCTTTGCAAACAAACAAAGCTTAGATATTGGCCTATAATTTTCTACACTTTCTTTAGGGCCTTTCTTATGCACGGATGCATAATAAAAGGATCGTGGTATAATTAGAGAAGATAAGTATACGTGTACATCTGTCACATTAGATAATTTTTATAGTGAAACTGTGCGAAAAATAATGGAATAATGGATCTTCAAGGTGATTAGAGTAACTACTAGGGACACCAAACCCCTTATAGAATTAAACCGTATTCAAAAAAGAATAAAATAATTACCATATAAAATTAACAGTTTCAGAAGTCGGTGCTGATCCACGCTGAACCAAATTGAAGGCACCGACTTCTGAAACTGTTAATTTTATATGGTAATTATTTTATTCTGTTTTTGAAGTCGGTTTAAATTTTTTGTAAAAAAGGTTTTTATTTTTTTCATTTTAGTGGCCTTAATTAAAACTTGGTTGGACCTACTAAAGACGCTGCTCGTAACATAATCACATCATCACAATATGCGTACTGTTCGTCATTGAGGAGTTCCATTGTCTATCTACGAAGTTGTTCATCAGATCTTCACCAAATTTAAGTGCGACCAACTTCGAAGTATACTCTATCCATTAAAAAAAGAATCATCAAAATCGGTTCACAATTGGCGAAGATATCGATGAACATACAAAAAAAAAGATACATACAGACGAACATAGCAACCTCCTCCTTTTTGGAAGTCGGTTAAAAAATTATCATGTATTGTGTACTAAAACCCATATTCTAAGCCGTTCCTCCAAAACTTACTCTACTCAGGACGGCTTCGAAAACACCTTCAAAATTGTATTCTTAGTCGCAATTACGAGTGAACTTTGAGGTTCCTCGACTGAGTCATTACGTCATCATTTGAATTATTAGCATCGCGCAAATAACGCCGCGAAAAATAGTTGTAAGGATTGTCGTAAGCATATTCGATAAAGTCTTCAAAATTCATTTTTGTTACATACGAACTTTGACACTTCCTTCCTTAATGTAGGTTCCGAGGTACCTTGTGTTTGACAGATGGTTCCTTACCTCAACTGAGGAAAAATCTCGATTCAAGGACGTTTATGTCAACTATAACTACCGATGGTAGTGAAAAAGGCTGAGTCGAGGTGGAGTCGAGTAAGTTTTGGAGGAACGTCTTAGAATATGGGTGTAAATCTCCAATCAATAATTACTGTCAAAGATTAGGCAACATAACGTTAGCATTGAATCACATCTAGGTAATCAATTCAACACGTCATAGAATTACGTCCATGCTGAGCAAGATCAAACAAGTGAATCACTGCATATTGCAAACAAGATCCCGGACTCGGCCACGCCGTATGTGCAAGCTATTTCTGTACAGATATTATAACATCACTTCGAGTCGGTTCTAAAGTCGGGATTTAACCAGAATAAGAAGTAAACAAGTTGGAGTAATAATATGGCGAATAGTACAAAGACCATCTGCTCAAACACTGATTGGCGACTCAACTGGTGCAGTGGCTTAAGCGCTTGGCTTTCTGCACTGGCAAGCACGGGTCACGGGTTAAATTCACCCCGATTTCCCCGTGCGGGAATGTATTTGTATGGCCTAAAGATGAGATATCTATACGCACCCTTCATCTGACACACTTCAGGAGAAATAGGAATGTGGGGCAACGCTTTAATAAACAAAAATGATTGACAAGTGCGAGTAAGTGGTTTTCGTACCGTTTTATAACTGTAAAGTGGAATAATTATTACGTGACAAACTAAATTCTGCGGTTATTTTTTTTGTATTTTTTTTATTGTATTGGGTTAGGACCTTCAATTTTGCAATTTACAGAACTGAGGCTGTAGAATTCATTATTTGGTATAAATCTCAACTCTATACCTTTAGCCGGTCCTGTGAGAAAGGGCCTTGACGGACAGACAGATGGACAACAAAGGGATCTTATAAGGGTTCAATTTTATTATTTTGAGGTACGGAGCCCTAATAAACACTGATTACATTGCTGTGACTGTCGCCAATGGGAAATGCGGCAATTAGGTTAGGTACTCAGTAGGTTTTCGTGAGAGAAAAATGTCCGTATGAGCAAGTGCTGAATGAAGTCATTGCCCTTCTCATCCGAAGTGTACCTAAGTGTACGAATACCATAATAAAGACGTTGCGTTCGTGCATTGTGTCAGATACGAAACAGACAACTGGGTACGATGTAGCTTTATGTAGTAACCATATAGACGAACGCCTTCACTATACGATTGATCCCAATTCTAGACACACCGTTCCATTGAATTATCTCCGAATTTCTAGAATTTGGATCGGGCGTATTGCACAAGTACTATTAGCCTTACATATAAAACGGTCCTCTTGCGTATGCTCCGGTTCGGCCAGTAACAGGGCGGGTTGGTATGACTCCTCAGATATTCTCACATCTGTAGCTTCTTTTACCACGCGGCCGCCTGCGGTCAACAGCATATTCTAAAACAAACAATTTAATAATTAAAGAGATTTCCTCCATACTTATTATTGTTCTCGAGATAAATGGCATTAAATAATGACCGTGATGATAATAATGGAATATAATCAGATTTGTAACAATGAATGCTTTTATATTAATTTCAGTAATGCCTAGAAAGGATTTTCGTTCAAAAAAATAGAAGTGAAATAGATTTGCATAGCATGGATTAAAATAACAGTAACCAATTAATTATATGCGAATATGTTACAATACATTAAAACAGTATTGACTTCTGATCTACGACATAGGCCACGGATTTACAATACATTGTTCTTAATAATTATATTAACGTAAATTTTCTACTAATTGAGGTAATTTCCAACTATAATGCAGATTGTTACTAATACGACTAGGGTTATGACCTCCGACAATGATATATATAATAATTTTAATTCGTGACAGCATGTTAGTCGCGTGATCAAAACCACGCTAGAAGCAGCTGATACTTGATAATAATTATGTAGTGTTACTTTTTAACTGACTTCTTCAAAAAGGGGGAGATTCTTAATTCGTCTGTATAATTGTTTTTTTATATAGGTATGTTCGGGCTTATCTCCGACATATATTATATGCACCGGGTGGGATGATTTTTTTTTTGTTTAAAGAGTTTACTTTGTAACTTGTAACATACAGTTCATTGCAAGTTCAAGTAGTAGGCACCTACAAAGACAAAAACATGACCCTCCCTCGGTCAAGTAAAACAAAACATAAATTTTGCTGTAAGTAATTGTAGAACAGACAATTTAATGTGCCGCAAACAGAATCATAAGAAACTTAGATTTACAGTAACTTTGCTATTACGGTAGTCTGTAGAATGTACCACATATTATGTTCTTCTCCGATTAATTTTGAAAGAAAGTTTAAAATATAATTTAGGATGTCGAAGATAAAATTGATCATTCAGTTTTATCTTTCACATACTAAGGACGAAATAAGTTTAAAATCGATTTCTTACCTTTAGAGTGTCGACATCGAGAACGCTAAAAGGTGGCATGCAGTAAAATGTGATGCCTTCAAACAACTTTTGCTTCGCGATCCGAGACCGTCTGGGTCCCGGTTCACCTGTGCTATCCAGAGCCTCGAAATATTCCTAAAAGAAGAGACAAAGATTTAAAAACATGCGGTACGAATTTGCTTAAGGATGGCATGGCCCGAAAGCGACAAATAGCTTCAAAATAACGTTAATTATTAGATAGATTTTAAAATCTTTGAAAGTTACCAAAGCTAAGATCTTAATTGAATCAACGTCATTATTATACTTTATACTAATATTATAAAGAAGAGGAAAGATTAATTGTATTTTTGTATGTAACGAATAAACTTAAAAACTACTGGACCGATTTCAAAAATTCTTTTGCCGTTAGAAAGCTACATTATCACTGAGTAACATAGGCTATATTTATTACTGGAATAAAACTTCTTACGCGGGCGGAGCCGTGAGGACACAGCTAGTCTTAAATATTTAGGAAACTAATTTTCAAAATTTTGGCACTGGAATCCTATGGCAGGGAAAGGTGTCAGTTACTTTTAGGATTTTGGCTGCCTTTGACGAATGTCATAAATATTTATTTATGTTAGTCATGGACAAAGGATTAACGTGCTCTTTTGAGTGCGAAAATGTCACGATGCACGAGAGCGGCACTCATACACGATTTGGCCGCAACGCAATAACATTAATCTATTGATTTACGAGGTACCCATAAATGTTAAGATTTGATAATTTTTCTATATTTTGAATATCAGAGTTTAAAATATTTTTTTTCGTTACGTTACAAAAGGGGGGAATATTTGTTGAAAATTTATAATATTGCATTCCATCATATAATTAAGTAAGTATATAGCCAATCAGCTAGTAGCAGTTCTAGTACAGTCGCCGTCAGATATATTGTAGCAGACAAGGTGACCAAATACTTCTGAACAATTTAAAATACCAATAAGTTCCATACACTACAAGTTATCTGAACATTCATTACTTCATTAATATCTGAGCAGATGCTTGTCAATAATTTCTATACACACAACTAACCAAAAATATTTGAACACTTACAACGTCAAGTGTATCTACGCAGATGGGGTAGTCTTAGATATCTGAGCAGTTGAGGAAATATAAAAAATCACCCCATCCACTTCCCGACCTCAGATCGCCCGTAAATTATTTTTCCTTTAAATTTTATTATATTCTCTTCCTTTTCCAATGGGTTTCATCCTACTATTCTTTTTTTTGGTTTCAAAAATTATCGACCCTAGTCTATAGTCGTTTTTGGTTCGTCCTTTATATCACGCAGTAACGAATTAGGTAAGCTCAGTGTTTGTCTGCGTAGATACACTTGACGTTGTAAGTGTTCAGATATTTTTGGTTAGTTGTGTGTATAGAAATTATTGACGAGCATCTGCTCAGATATTAATGAAGTAATGAATGTTCAGATATTAATGGTAACTTGTAGTGTATGGCACTTATTGACATTTTAAATTGTTCAGAAGTATTTGGTCACCTTGTCTGCTACAATATATCTGACGGTGACTGTACAACGCAGTTACCCCTCTTTCTAAAAATAATTTTACATTTTTGCGCTGCAAGATAAGCTGATGTAACATTTGTTTATCTCCTTTGTTCATCAAGCACACACAAAGGATTTTGTACAATAGATTTCTGTTAACCAAAATCAGAAATCTGTTACAGACAAATTTAGCATGGCATACAGGTGCTTGTTCTCTATGCGTAAGGCCTCGTTCAGGGAGACGCGTCACATGTGAAGCGGAACGCGCGTCAGCTGCATGATTGTTCTCATTTATCGGCATGTTTGAATTGGCCGCGCTACGCAACGCACACAGCGCTGCCCTACGCACTGCGTCTCTGAATGAGGCCTTCGAGTGTTTCGGGCAAGAGAGGCGCGGTGCGGTTAAAAAATAATTGCTATATTTAAGGAATTTACTTTTCAGGTGGTGTTAACTTTTCCGTCAGGATTAGGGCTATGTGCGTGAACCTCGGTCCTTAGCAACTCGACGGCTTTTGCACTACGCGCGACCACGTAGGAGGCTTTTCAGTCAAAGGTCACAATCACAACGTTTCATACAAATGGCGATTCTAAGAACTAAGATTCACACAAATAGCGCTCATCGTGTATTTTGTACGCTGACGTGTTACATTGTGATTTGTCATAAACATGTATCTAGCAATCTATGGATCAAACTATACAATATATCGATGTTGCGCGACCTGATGTCCGCGTTTGATGTTTATAACCGACTACAAAAAAGGAGTATTTCGAGAACCGTTGGTCATATTTTGATGCGGTTTTCACTCATCAAATAATTTACTCGCAAGGAAGTTCTTACATATATAAAATATTACTTAAGTTTTGGTAATTAATTAATAATTCATTACGTTTGTGACCTTATATCTCCAACATTTCCGAACCGATTTCGATGTTTTTTTTGTTTATATGGAAAGATGGTTCTCGAAGGCGGTCGCATATAAATTTGGTCAAGATCTGATGATGGGTTTCGGAACTAATCAAAGAAACTCTTCAATGTTTGAGAGTTCACGGGAGATTAATGTAATAAATGGTATAGTTTTAGTGGGTACGAAACGACGAGAATACATTTTAATAGGTACCGCCATGACATGAATCTGATGACAGAATCAGGACCTGGTGAATACCTCATACTTTGAGAGCAGACAAGTAGTAATTGAAATATTCGTTTTAATATATCGAGAACTGTTGGTCATATTTCGATGTGGCTGTAACTAATAAAATAAGCTATTCCCAAGGAACGTTCTATTTCTTACATATCATATCGTATATCACAGAAACAACGTAACTGTGAATAGCAACTTACACGTAAGTAAATCATTTAAAATGTAAAATACAACTTTAAGAAAAACTGAAGGGTAAAATAATTATCAAGCCTTAGGCCGCGTTCCCACTTTGTCGTGACGACAGATAGTCGTGTAGTTTTAAGTGTCGTGGCTTATATATTTAAATGGAGGTGTTCACATATAAGACGACACGATAAACTGTCGTTCACGACTTGTTTTTGCAGTGACGACAGATTGTCGAGTCAATGGGAACGGCTACCACGACAGTCGTCCAACGATAAATTTATCGTCACGACATCGTGATGTGTCGTTGCTGGGTGAATATTCGATTTTTTTTATCATTATTTTAACAAATCATTCTTCTCCCGGGTTGTTAACGTTATAGTATTGTCAGATTGTTTTTATTCTTGTCTTATTGCTTGACGGCAGCGGTATAGTTTCAGTTTTCATTATCATAATTATAGTATTAAACATCTGCATTCTTAACTTTGGGATGATGCTAATGACGTTCTCAATTTTTGTTAATATTTTTCGAATATTCTCCCTGCTACGGCTATCTGTCACGGCCACGATAAAAATATCGTCTCGTCGTAGCTTGCTACTGATTTGCAAACGACAAAGCGACTATCGTGAAACGATAAAATGTCGTCGCTATCCAATGGGAACAGCTAGATACGATAGTCTCTAAACGATAAAAAAAAATTGACGACACACAGTCGTTATAATAGGAACAGCTAGAGACGACAGTCGTCCAACGGTAAATTTATCGTCACGATATAGTGGGAACGCGCCCTTACGATCGAAAAAAACAGTAAATACGGTTTTTTCCATCTCCTTGATCTGCATGGTAGAGTTACTGCAGTTTTATTTATATTTATGAATATATAAGAATTTATTTACTAGCAGGTAGAAACAAATAACCTTTTACCTCATTAACAATCTCCTTAGTCTGCAAACATCTCTTGATCCACTCTAATGAAACAATCCATTTCGAGGCTGCTAATGCACACATATACTTTACAGACCTACAAAAAAAGGGGACTTGTTAATTGTGCTAAGTTTAGCCAGACAGCCGTCATTCATCACCACTCAATAACTATGATAAATGGAAAATGCATGATATTGTTATTATAAATGATAGATCACTGACAGACATGGTTAATAAACAGAAATAATTTACAGAGAGTTTGTGAACAGAGTTATTGTACTGATTGTAAGCATTGCATCAAATGCAATCAGTTACCTAGTCATTTCGCAATCTCACCAAGTGAATATTAAAAGGCACTAATAAAACTCGCCTTTGAGATTTCCTTTCTTCATCAACACCTACAATTAAGTGTGTGATATCCTTTGTATATTTGTCTACATAGCTCCATTTGTGCTCATCACAGAGAGTTTTAACTTTAGCTATTTCACTAGAAGTTAAACATGAGGCAGCCAAACAATACTTCTTGTTAGTATTTAACCCAAGATTTCTAGCAGTCAGTGGTCGCAGTGCAGCAACTGAAGGAGTGGTGGGCGTCCTCTCAAATGCTTTGCTCATAAATTCCCGTTCTTGTGTTGTTTTAGCAATTACTTCAGAAGTGGGACAAAGAGTTTGTTCTGGGTCATTATCATCATTCTCATTGTCAAAATTAAGCGACTTTCTAGCCATAGGCGTCGATTTATGCTTAATCTGATCAGCAAACTTTGAAATAGTAAGAGGAGTCTCCAGTGCTTGCTTCTGAGCTGCAGTTTCAATAACAGTATCATCTCTACTACTTTTGTTAGATTCAGTGACAGTATCAGTTAAACTGATTATACTTTTTATGGTTGATGTCCTTAAAGGAATCTTCTTGGTTTCACTTAAAGCTATTAGTGATTGATTAGATGTACTGGTTCGTTTAAGTTTTGGAAAAGATAAGTTCCTAGAAAAAATAAAAATTTAGCATGGTAAATATAGCTTTACGGGGTAACCACTAACCACCTTCTTAATACATACTTCTGTGGTGTTTCTTCAACTACACTCTTATCAGAGTCATCATAATCTTGTGTCTTCCTGCATGTTTTGCTTGTCTTGTCTATATCATCATGGCTGTCCTGTGAAGAATTTAAATTACGACACAGTACTGGTGTTAACAATTCTTCCACCTGTTGTGGTATCTGAAACATTGAGAAATATGAATTAGAATCAAAAACAGACTCTACACCAGTTAGTAAAACTATAAATAGATTGCCTAATCGCTACATTGGGTCATATCGTAAGGTGTAATGGGATGTTACTGATATTATTAGGCTGGAGTCCAATGGCCACTGCTAGGCAAGGGCCTCTTCTCAGACTGAGAAGAGTTTAGGCCTTCGTTTTTAGGATAGAAGTATACATAGTATACTATCGTGTATAGTATCTTTGTAATCAATTTAACCTGTTTGAAGGCTTGAACAGTGCGGCTAGGCCAAATTTTATTATTTCCTAATTTAAGGAATCTATGGAGCCCCACTTGAACAGTTATGATGGCCAAAAATTAATATAAAATATTTTTAATAAAATAAAATATAATAACATTTACATCAGATTGTATGTCCATAAAAAATAAATATTAATGTTAATCAGTGGTGCTTTTTTGAATAATAAAAGAGAAACATATGATTTAATCTTGAATAGTGTAATTTAATACTTACGGTATCAGTTTTAATTATTTCCAAGTTTTCATCTTCCTTTTCCAAAACAGAGAATACATTTTCACTGTGTTTTTCATTGAAGTACTCATTTAAATTAGGTGTTATTTCCACATTCATTTGGCTTGGGACCTTTTTGATTTGTGTCCTTTGCATTTGAGAGAAAATATTTATTTTCTTAGCAGGCTCTGCATTAATTTTATCATTTATTGTATCTTTTAAAATACAAACACTTTCAATCTCCTGACTTTTCCTAATGTCTTCCATATCTGCATCAATGTTGGCAAACACCTGACCCATAAAAACATCATAGCTTATTGGTTCACTATCAGGTTGTGCATCTTTACCTCTGGACTTTTCTTCTTGATTCATCTTAATTTTCTTATTTTTAGGTAATATCTCTTCATCATTATTGTCCCTTTCTCGTTTTTCTAAATTTTTTTGGGTTCTAAATTTACTGCGAACTGTAGAAATTAATATTTCGGAAGGTGCATGTTCCTTTAAAAGGTGAACATTTGCTTCCTTAACTGAACCACTATTAAAAATATCTAAATCATTAAAGTGGTCTACATTTTCGGGTTGCTCAACTATTTTGTCTGCATTTTGCACTTTTATTTGTGGCTGTTTGTTGGCAATTAAATTAGGACACTCTTCTGTTACTTTAATGACTTCACACTCCATTATATTGGATAGTTCTTTTTCTACACTTTCAGTGATTTCAAACTGAGCAGTTGCTGTATCAGCGGAAGCTGTATTTTTTTTTCCAGATGTAGTTTTATCTATGTTGGTGTCTGCTATTTGTATATTTTTACTTCCATTTATATTAATTATAGGTTCTTGATTCTTCTTTCCATTATTTCTTACATCAATGTCTATATTATGTACATTTATATCTTTTAGTGCAGAGCCATCATTTTGAACTAAATGATG
This sequence comes from Amphipyra berbera, assembly GCA_910594945.2. Lineage (NCBI taxonomy): Eukaryota > Metazoa > Arthropoda > Insecta > Lepidoptera > Noctuidae > Amphipyra > Amphipyra berbera. Next base: position 10,696,427 of record OU343126.1, on the reverse strand, counting down.
TGGTCCTAAAGAAGTTTGAACTTCACGGTCAGTATTAATTTTAACTTGAACATCATTGTGTTTTTTCTTAATCACTATGTTGGTAATTGTATTTCCTACTTTAATAGAAATTTCGATATCATCTGAATTTTCAATGGTCATATTTTGTTGTGCAGAATTATGGTTGGGAATATTGTCAACAGGATTCTCTGTTTTCCTGGGATTTAAGGCACTTTTTTTGATGAATGGCAATTTTGTTACTTGTGGTACATGTTCTTGAATTTTATTAGAATTTTCAGGACGTTTAGAATCAATAACATTTTCTTTGTTCTTGATACAGCTTTTTTTAATATCATCATTAGATATCATATTATTCTGTGATTCTTTGACTAACATTTTTATGGGTTTACTATTAATACTTTCTTTTTCTATTGGAGACACTGCAGTGTTACGATTGGTAGTACCATCTTGTTTATCATCAATGGGTTCATTTGAGCTGATATTAATAATTTCATTTTCTTTATTTTTATTCTCTGGGGTATTGTCATCAATGTTATAACCGTGTTGAGTAGCAGCAGGTGTATTGATAGTTGGCTTCAGGTTCTGTGTTCTCTTCACCATTTCAATTGAAACATTCAATTTGTTTCTATTTTTCTTGTTCAACTTACTGAATTCCTTTCTCATTCTTTTTACATTATTCCAATTTTGTTTAATCTTTTGCGATTTCTTATCATTTTCACCACTAGAGTCTCTAGAACTATGCATGTTAGAAGATAGGTCTTGCAACTTGACATTAGAATCATCATTTTTCAAATCTCTTTTTCTAGAACTCCTGCGAGGATTATCTGTAGTATATTCACTATCATCTACAAAAAATGGTTCTATATCCATAGGTTCTATAATGTTTTCATTTTTTTTATTGGTGTCCTCTGGATCTGGCATTGTTTCTATTTTGTCCCAATCATCTTGTGGTGGTGGGATATGAACTACTTTTAAAGGGCTCACAACTTTCTTTGTATCTGTATGAATTATAATATTACTAGTTGAAATCTCTAAATGATTGTGTGGTTTCTGTGGGTTCTGTGAAAATATTTCAGAATTCTGGATTGGTGCTGAAAAATGATTTTGAGAGCTTGTTAACCAATCTTCGACATTTCTATCAGGATCCTTTTCTGATACAAGTTCCCCTGGTGTGTCAAGATTAAATTCATCCACTGAAATTTATTATTCAATTAATTACTTACATATTCTCATAGCATACTAAAATAGACAACAAAAATTACAAAAAAAAAACTAACATTTGATGTTAAAAAGTTTTTCAAATGCTTCACCAAGTACTTGGACATGATCCGTCAGTGTTTGAAGTGGTATATTAAGCTTCAGTGTCTTGCGCTCTAGGTGCATTGCACAAGCTGGACATGTGCGACGTCCTCGCCAGCATGTATGACATAAAGTGTGGCCGCAGGCTGCAGTTGCAGGTGCTATGTAATACTTACAACTAAAAAATACAATAGACTTCAGATCTTTAAACGGATATATCAGTTTATGAGTTATCACAAAATATGGTCTACAGGTGGACCAACTTAGCTGTGAGTTTACAACATCGCTAGTGCAGCGTGAGGTTACCTATCTTAAGTTCGAAAAATATTTGAACAAATTTCATTTCACCTAAAACTTTCCAACTATTATCATTTCGTTTCTTTTTACTTCATTGAATTCACGTCTGCCACTGTATCAGTAGACCTATTATCAATTCCTTCCTTCTTCTGATTTCCTTTGTTACTCCGATGTTTAATTTGGTCAAAAAACTTTTTACCGAAGTTACACTTAGCCGAAATAACATTTGTTCGAAGTATTATGTTTCCGAACATTCATTGTATTATGCAAGCAGGCATACAACATGCAGCAATCATTGTTTTTGTCACGGCTCCGGTGCTGCGGAGTTTGGGCTTCCCCACACGAGCTTATCATTGCAAATGGTATTAACGCTCACCATCACAGCTTCGGCTTGCTGACTGGGTTCGCCAGCCAGCCTTAGCCGCGGCGACGGGCCTTCACACCACCTACTCCTCAGCTCGCGATATATTGACTTTTTATGACACATTTTTAATTTAATATGCTACCAAGTAACCGGCTATAATATATTGTGACCAAATACTATTCCGTACAATGTTGTTTCGGTGTGGTGAAAATATGACACATAAATCTTTTGGCAAATGAAAAAAGTCAAAAGAGGCTTCGGCCAATAGCAAAGTTATTTTGTAAATCGGCGAAATATAATTCGGTAAAATAATACCTATGACACATGATACTTCAATGTTCTAAAAATATGTCATTTAATGCATATAGCAAAAAAAGACGTCGGTCAATAGTTTTCGGTAAAATGAAATTCGAACAAAAAAAATCGGAATAGTGATTGGTTCCCGCAGCGTGATAATGGAATGAAATTGCAAAATAATCGTTATTACCAAGATCCGGTTTCAGTTCCAAATTTGTCCACCTACACACCTAAGTTGGTAGAGTTCTAGATATTAAACAAGTTGATTTCATTTGAATACTAAAGATTGAGCGTCATACCATTCCAAACAAGTCACATGGTCGATTTGTTGAGACGTTAATTTTGATAACTTTACTAAATCTAAGTCCTTGAGGCTCATTTTGATGCATATATTATAATGTACTCTGTGTTTTGTTGGTAAATAAATTTAGTCATTAAAAATAGCAGCTGTTCCTCGCTACATAAAGGCACTCTACCACAATCACAATGTATTGCAATTCTAGTTTTTCACAGCGCAAATAACAATAAATGCGAATCACAGTTTCCATAAATTATAACATCAAAAATACAATTGACTTTTTACAATAATGATAATGTTACGTTGCACACCAAAATAAATTCAAAGAATTCTTCTATTCGTAATTCTTTCTTTTTTTTTCCCGCGTTTCGCGTTTGTCAACGTCAATGTCAAATCAAACCTGATCAAACCGACAGATCTTGGACTTGGATCTACGAATCAAACTATCAAACATGACTTTATAAAGCCGAGTCTCCGATAATACGTCAAATTCAATATAATTTTTTAATTAGTTCCCTTGTTCACCGTGTACCAAGTTATACTGGGGCACAGTACAGGTTAGTAGCATGAAGGTATAATATTCCTTCAATTTCCTTCATGGTAATAGCAGTCATGACTTCATGATAGTATATCCCTATCAGTCAAGTAAGTCTATCTAGTTTGTGAAGTGCAGTGTACGGAAAGAGCTATCAGAGCTAGACATATATCATTAATCTGTGATCACAGCTACCAAGTCGTCTGGAAAGTGGTAGAAAATGGGATATAATATGAAATATGTATCATGTCAGATTAGATATATATATATCATTAATCTGTGTTAGATATCCTTCTTATGGGATCATTATTTATAGAATGGTAACGCAGGAGCGAACAGAGAGACACTGTTCTATGACAGATAAGTTGCTCCACGTGTGTCTGCTTATAGTAATGACCAAAGAATTTGGTCATTGGTATTAATAAGCCCACCCTGAAAAGTCACTGCCACGAAGTGCAAACTTGCAAAGACAATATTATATCGTCGTTAACGGAACCAGTGCCAAACTTATTTTTGTATAGCAACACTGTGACACTGAGTGCGTTCGATTGTATAACATTTCGAGAGTATTGATATTAATATTAAAAAAAGAAAAACATTTCTAGATATACGATTGATATAATGTTATTACTATATTATGTCTGTATAGGAAAAAACTAGCGATTTTCAAAGTTTAATCAGAAGTAAACATTTAGATATAAGTAATTAAGTCTACAATTATCCTTTCGACGAAATCCCTTGAAACGATATTTGCTCAACAGAAGCGTCTGTTGAGCAATTTGATCTTTCCACAGCCGTTAACATTTAAGGAAAAGGGATTTTGTCTAAGCCCCAGAAGAGTCAGCTTGCAGGAACATTTAAATATTTGAATATTTTTTTTTTTTTTGCAAGATTCTAGATTGGTGCCTCGTGTAAGTTTTGCAATGATCAGTGGACAAGTATGTCCGTATATTATGGGTTTCTCATTCAGTGCAGGCCACACCGCCAGCTGACGGGCGAATCGAGGCGAGGGAAACTATATAAACTAAGCCAAGCTTTGGCGAGCTAAACTATGTGGGTTCACACCGAAAACTACGGACGGACGGGTGAGCGGGGCGAGCATCGTTTCATCTGGAGAGGCTACCTAGTTGTGCATTATTTGGCCGCAGGGGAATTACCGTTCGGAACTTTCCTATTGAAAGTATTGAAACTTTATAACGAATTTCGGTAATTCCCCTCATCACAGTGATTGTTAAGATTCATAACGACAGTTTTTATATGGAATCGATAGTATCGATAAAAAAAATCTGTCGGTACTTTCGATGTTTAACCAGTTTAGTTTAAGTACTGCACTACAGCACTATCTGTCAAGTGTAGTCAAGGGTGCCGAGAAAACTGAAAAACTGAGTGTCTCCTGTAAATTCCAATAAATTACGTTACCAAAAACTATGTAAGACAAATTGATATAAACTCATTAAAAAGAATATGTGTAACAGTCAATCGCAAACAGTAAAACTTTTTGATAATATTGAGCTTTTCTTTTGCTATTATAATTATTACATAATCCGGGATTGTTTTCATGATAAAAATTTCTTTTATTCTTTTTCTTTATAAAATGATTTCGATGTACCTTTAATTTTTGATTATTATGTTATCTCCACCATTTATAATATAATATTGTCCACTGATTAATCATTTAGTTTTGTAGGTTAGAAAACGTAGATTCTACAAATCTGCTTCAAGGTTCACAAAAAGATAAAAATTACCCTTTTCGAATCAAATAATGTTCATTGTTTCTAGTTGTAAATAAATTAGAGAAGTCCATGAAAAAAAAGACAGAATTGATATTTTGAAATATTATGTTTTTAGTCAGATAAAATGTAATAAATGGGTTTAAGGATTATGTGACAGTTTCTTCCCATTTGAATTTAATTTAAGAAACAATGATTGATGGATTTAGTAGCACACCTAGGCTTGAAAGTAATTAAGTTTATAAATAAATTGTTTACAGAATGGCTCTGGCATTCCGTGGTATGATGAGGAGCGTGGTGAGGAGGCTCCAAGTCCGTAACTATGCAGATGCTCCTAAAGGCGATGAAATGGCACTCACATTCGCTGCTGGCAACAAGGTCTGTAATCCTATCATAGGTACTTCAAACTAGGATTAAAAGTTTAGTCCGGTGTGAGTCCTTTATAAAAGTTTGGCCTTTAATTTCAGTTATAAAACTATTAATGTGTATATTATAATAAGTTTCTAGCCTAAAGAATATTGTAATCCAATACACATTAAAAAGAGGTTTCTTAGCTAAAGCATTCCTAAGGCAGGTTGTTCATTTATTAATGTCATTGTCGCCAGGTATTCTTTGACAAACGTGTTGTCAGGCAAGTTGACGTACCCTCGATGAGTGGATCTTTCGGTATCCTGCCCAAACATGTACCCACACTCGGTAAGTACATCAAGGCCTATGTGCATGAAAGAAGATAGGGTTTGGCAAATAATGGAATCTAACATCAAATTTAATATCAATAAACAGGTTCATTCGTCAAGGACCTAAGTAAGGCATTTCTTAAAAATTTGCATTACTTTAACAAAAATCTGATCGATTTTATCACAGCAAGTTCAGGTTAAGAATGAATAAAAAAAATGTTCATAATCAATTATAATCATCCCTAAATTTTCAATGTGGCATACTTATATTATCTATATCATAATATATATATTATATGTTTATGTGTAGTCATTATTAGACAACCTAATCTGTTCTTGTAAGTTATGCAACTAAGTGTTTATGTCCTCAAATGCTAGAATTACTATGATCCAGGATATTATGTAAAAAAGTAAAATATGTTTAGATATTATTAATGTTTACAAAAACAATGTTTCTTTCTAGCTGTTCTGCGTCCTGGCATTGTAACCGTGATAGAAAATGATGGCAAGACAACTAAGATCTTTGTTTCCTCTGGCACAGTCACAGTCAATGATGATTCCTCTGTTCAGGTATGCTCTTTCATGTCTGTTACTGATGCATAAAATGTTTCATCTTTCACAAGGTATTGAGAGATTTGGGGGTTTCATAGCTCAAAATTCTTATCATAAAACTGTTTCTAGTTGGTTAGTTATTAAACCTTGAAATTGTCTATCCATGATACACCAATTATATCAGATAGTCTGTATATTTTATTGCAAGGTCTTCCTGGGGTTGTAACTGACTGCGCAGAGCAATACTGCGTAATAAAAAACTTTTTCTTTGCAAATTTTTCGCTTTTTTAAAAATTAATCCTTATTAAGTGGTGGAACGATCATTTAACTATAGATTTATGTTATTTTATATATAATCAAGTAAAATCCCATGCAAGGTTAATCTATACCAGTAATAGATCATGTGGTATAAAGGAATTAGACCAATTCATTTACATGTATGTATAAAGCTGCCAGCACTTTGCGGTGCACGCTGTCTACGATCAAGCTGCGTGGATATGTTCGTAAGTCGTAAGGCTGCATGTGTCGACCTTCCACTGCAGACTGAACCACACACTATCCACGGATGGCCGAACGCCATGTTGTACACCCGCCCCGCTCGTCATGTCGTGTTAAGAGTGCTAGTGCATACGTTACCAAAGCTTTGGTTCACGAATCCTGTCCGCATATCCAGGTAGGGCTAATATAAGTTATTTTTACAGCAGGATGCCCCAAAAAAAAAAATTCAGGTATTAAAATATTTGTAATTTTTCAGGTTCTCGCTGAAGAAGCGCATCCCTTGGAAAACTTAGACCGCGGTGCAGCGCAGGAAGCCCTCAGCAAAGCTCAATCTGAACTAAACTCTGCTGCTAACGAGAAGGTAGGACTTTACTTACAAAGTCTTAACTTAAGAAAATCATTGTCATAAATTTAACTAATTCCAATTTCAAAGTCACTTGGAAACTGGAATAAGTGATTATTAAGGATTTCTTTATAAAAAATATAATGCGCTCTCCGAGGCACCGAGGAGTCTCGGTGTGTAAAGAATGTTCAAACCCATCCGCGGACTGATTATGGCGAGCGCAGCTTATCCTCACAGATAGATCGATCTGCGCGGTTGTTATTTAGCCATGACTATTAGCCTCTGTAGCACGAAATTTCCTACCATAATGTTGATAATGTCTTCAACATATTATTGATTATGGAAGTGCATCCGCTAGCTGCGCCGACTCCAAAAAGTATCATCATAAGGAACCGGCTGTAGATAATTCCGCCGACACCCGTATTTTTAATTTTCGGCGCCGCCGGCACCCTTTATCTTAAGTGTATAAAAATTATGATACTAGTTTTTATGAAAAGCTACAGTAAACAGTGTCCGCGCCGGCTACCGACGCCGGCACTTTTAAGGTCTATCCACACATATCAGGGCCGTGTCAGGGCCGGGACCGGGCCGGAGATCAACATCGCATACATTTTGTACCGAAGCAAGAGCTCAGTCGCTCAGTGCTGGTTATTTAGCTTCAGTGACCAGCCCGGAAGCGACGGAGCTCTTGCTTCGGTACAAAATGTATGCGATGGTGATCTCCCGCCCGGTCCCGCCCCTGATATGTGTGGATAGAGCTTTATGGGTAGGCAGTGCGTACCGGCAACCAAACCAGCAACCCTCACCGGCAGCGGAGGCACTCCTTATTGTTGATAGCTGTTAAATATTCCTCAATCGCCATAAAATATATTATCACAGAACTTTCAGGCTTTACACTGATTATTGTTGGCCGTGGTTGGGATTTTTTCTTAAACGCCAAATCCACTAGCAAGTTTTACTGAGCAGGTTTTTACACCCCATTGCTCAATTGATTCGTAAAACTTGTAGAAGTCGACATGCTGCGGGTGTGTCGACATTTTGAAAGTCAGTTGCACAATTTAACAGGCGCAGTAAAACTTGTTAGTGGATTTGGCGCTTTGAGATCCTAAATTAAAATAAGAGGATTGCAGTATTCTCCCATGTGCTAATAATAACTTACTGCAATCACCAATCATTTTGCCAAGTGTGGTGATTAGGTTAATGTGCATCACGACCGTATACATGCTTATGTGCTAGGGTCAATTAGGAGGGCAACGTTTGATGGTGGATGTTGTGGATAAAATAATGTGTTATGTTAAATGTAAAAATACAATTTGCAGGCTAAAGCCGAAGCAGCTATCGCCGTAGAGGTCGCCGAAGAGATCCTTAAGGCTGCGTCTGGTTAATGTGTTCCCTCAGCACTGCCACCGAACAGTTAGTGTTAAAAGAACTATTTAATATTTACGTTTCTGTATAAATAAACACCGTCTCCAGTAGAACATATGTATTTTATTTATATTGGATATAATTAAATAAGTAATATATAATTGGTACTGAATTGAAACAACATTGCGTAGTTGACATTTGAGTAGTTTATTCAACACAAATCAAACACTTTGGTACAGTTAGTTAGCTGTGGTTATCGATGTCGTAACGCCATAATATTAATTATGAAACTTACATTTAACTAGCCGCAAACCAAACGCACATCGACAAAAGCGAAAATATCATAAACAATGAACCCCTCTGCTGCCAATACAATTAAGTTTATGGTACAAATTTTAATTGAATATTTATCATATAATTTTGAATAAATTTTATTTATTTTGTTCACATTTCAATTTTAACTACATTTTTCATTAAATCGAACTCTAATTGGAAGGTTAAGAGAAGAATCTGTTGCTAGGAAGTCGCGAAAACCTAACTACAAGCCTACTTTGCGAAGCTTACACCACAATACACAACATAAATATAATGGGAAACACCTAGAAAATGACACACGAGTGTCTTACACCTATTCATCTGCGTAATATAGAAGGATAAAATTACGATTATGATTAATAAAAATGCACCTTAATGTACTAGATTAATATTTTAAAAGATTATTATAAATTCCATGTCAGCAGTGTTTGTTACGTTTTTGATGGTGTTGTAGGTTGAGCCTTGCTGTCTAAATAGGTAACTGTTAAATATTATCATTATTATGGTACGCTTCCTGTATGTCTTATTTCATTGGTTTTTTTGAGTAGTTCTAATATTGATTACCGTTAAATTTTACATAATTATATTGCGTAACGCATGTTACTAACTAGCTACGGATTATATAGTACTTTGTTTAAAAGTTGATTAACTGCTAATAAAGAAATTTATATCTAAGCTTATCCTAAATAGTGTATGCATAAATGCGAATCAAAACAAACATGTTTGACACAAATTAGGACGTGGCAATAACGAAAATGACAAACAGAATAATTAAAACCAATAAGGTTAAAAGGAAGCATCGTTACAACCATTCGGTTGTGGTTACCTAATATTACCATCCTAAGAGTATAAATAAAGTTTACGTCAATATTATTCCATGTAAAAATTAAAAATGGGATAAAAATACAAAATATCACATACATTATTACATGTTGAGCTTAATTTAAATCGAATCCGAAGCACCCCAAAACCAGATGCATATTCACTGAAGCTTTCTTTAAATTAAGCTAAACAAATAAGATTAACTACAATAAAAAAAATCTGTAGTAAACATATCAAAGTTGGGCACGTTGGATGAAGGTATATTATATATAATGTGTTGGACAGGACATAAACGCGTCACCTATCTATTTAAGCAAATATATCAATTTGAGATAACTACCACAACCATAATTTTCTGCTTTTATATGGTAATACTACAGTGACGCATCATAGGTTTATCTACTCTGGAAAGGTAGATACTACTTTGTACATAACCCAACTCTGCAACTTTACTACAGATACAGTAAGAAAAAACGCGTTTAATAACTAAACAGAAAAATGTCCAGCCAACTAAGTTGGGGTAAATTTAAGAGTAAATAGCAATACAAAAATGCGACACACAAATGAAACAGTAAAAAAAGAGTAGATTTGGCACGAGTATCACCATCTTGCTGAATGTTATACCAAACCATAGAGCAAAGGTGCAATCAAAATTTATACTGTTTAAAAATATCTGCGTAAGCCTGCGAGCGGTACATCAGCAAGGTGGTAATGGTCCACTAAATTAATTTATAAAATGTGCGTGTGTCGCTGGGCTGTGACACAGGGTCGGTTTACAGGTTACACTGCCACAGTATCGTAGGCTGTGAGTCCCCGCCCGTGGACTGCTTGCTGGGGGATTGGGGTGGCTGCTTCTGGTCTGAAAACATGTTCGGAAATATTAATGGAAACGTTATGACTACCTATATTTTTTAATGTTTACGACAGCTCCGGGATGATGAATATTTTTATAGTGAAATATTTTATACATTCATTTTGAGAAGCAGAAGAGTGGAGCCGTTATATGGATAGGGCTTGGAAAAGGATTTTATACTTTATTTTGAGCATTTAAAAGAAAACCATAGCACTGCGATAATATGACAACTGGACGTTAAGTTTCTTATGGAACATCAATATAAAATGTCCGCGCGAGAGGCCTGTATTTTATAGTACTTTATAATAAATCTAATGATATATCTAAAAGGTAGCTAATTTATAAATATGGTTCTAGAAAATATTCTTTATAACCATATAATTAAAGTATAAGCAACTAAATCCATCACGCACGGACTAATAAGTAATAAGTGCCAGGGTTCTGTTCTATTTCATATTGGACTATTATCAAATAAATTAATCGGTATATATTGTATGTACATTTCATGCGTTTGTTACCGGCAACGCAATCTTCACAAAATAAAATCAAACTAGCCGAGGTAAAAATAAATTATTCGCCTTACCATTCTTGGAGCAAAAAATAATATATTAGTGCACATTGGTTTAGAATGTTAGCCACATAAAGGTTAATTACGAAACAAAAATATCAGGCAAAAATAAGGTAGATTATATTCATTTAAAAATTGGTCGTTTTCACATACTTTGACTTACTGTTTCCTGAAGATCATGGATGCAGAACATAACACATGCTTAATAACGAGCATAGACTAGTACACAATGCTTTATAAGGTAAATATATCTATCACGTCACAATGTACTCGTGCTAGCGCACACACAAGGATCCGGCTAATGTATTAGTAGTGTATTCAGTGCATGTAGGTTTGCCAATGTTAAATCATAATTTACATAAAGGGACACTTATTTATACTTAATTAAATTAACTTTCCTTGGTTTATGATTATGGTTTCTCAACTAGACTTTAGGAGATTATTTGTCTAATGCAGTTAAGGAACTTTAAAAGTTTTTACATATTTCTGTCTGTGCTATACAAATATGGTAATGCTTGGATTTTGCTTTGTGAGACAGTGGACAAAAACAAGTGTCTGTGTTATGGGGTACATTGTGCAAGGCCTATAAAACTGACCTGTCAATGAGTTTCCTCATTTCCTCGCTGTGCAAGCCGTCCTTGGCAGTGTGGGCCCTTACTGCAACAACACACAAGTCACGACGCGCTCTATACTAGCCACGACATCTGGAGCCGCCTTCTACACAACATCTCGAACAATAACCACATTGCGTGCTCTATTCTCTAACTTTTTTATTTATATAATTCTACCAAAAAGTGGTTATTGATCGCGGATGTCCATCTCCAAAACACGTACTAAATATCTACAGAATCATTTCAAATAGAGTGAATTAGTTAACACAATCACGTCTAAGCACATAAAATAGAAAGTTCAGATACGTTTATTTAAAGAAAATATTCATTTCCCATTGTTGAATCTTGCACTTGTCAAAATTAATCGAAGCGAATGTGATTAATTTGTTATAAAAATAATGTTTCTTTAATGTTGTCAAGTGCTGAAACGAAATAACTGTAAAAAGTAGATAATTTTGAAAAATAAGGATAGGTAAGCCAATTACAAGAACTCTAATCTTGAAGCTTTTAACTCAATTTGTTATTACGGATACAAATGTTGCATGCTGTCAGTCACAATAATTAGAAACATAAAAGAATCAAATAACTTGATCCAAAATTTTACCGTCTTCTGTTCAGGTGACACCCAAGTGTGCATAAACCAATTCAACAATCAATTTCAAATTAACATTAAATGTTATTTTTCTAAAATAAATATAAGGATCAAATCGAATGAAGAAGGATGATAATGATATCAATGTGTCATAATTTTTTGTTCTAGTTACAAGTTTTACGAGATATTAACTTACAATAAGTTTTACTTATTTGTGCTCCATTGAAAGTTTTAGATTATTCGTGGCGTAAAATTTAAAATGAATATAAATTAAGTCAACGTTTCAATTGGTTTTAATGAATGTGTTTAAGTAAATAAAATTACTACTCAGCAAATATAAATTAATATTATAGAATAATAATTTTATATATTTATCAATATGAAGCAGCATATATTTACCAAAGCGATATTACTAGACAAAAAAGTCTGATTTGTAAGACATTTTTCTTCTTCGTCGAAATGATATATCGATAACTTGTCCCTATCAAAAGATGAGTTCAGTGCGTCTTTGTAGATATAAGCTGGGGAGGTGAATTATTCAAGAAATTTATAATATCTCGTTCGGATCATTAGGGTACAATGATATGGGAAGTATGTTAGTTTGATTGTTAGTCACGTACCAGGGTAGTTGCGGGGCTGGTCACATTCGGCTTCGGAGATTTCGTTTGAGTCTTTGCTTTCATTGAAGGAGGAGGAGCAATTGTTGTCGTTGTTAGCGTTGCGTGGTGGGGGTGGGGGAGGCTCGGGTGATCCGCCGCATTTGCGAGTACCTATAAAACATTTTTTATTTAGAAATGTTGTAATGATAATTTTAAATAACAGGGGGGAAAACTTATTGCACATCTCGACAAAATTTCAACCCAAACTTAACACACGACCTGAATTTTGCGACCGGCAACCGCGCTTCGAGCAATAGATCAAAAAAGACGATTGATTTTTTTCCTGTTGTAAATTAGCTGGTACATCATTAGGATCATTATCCATTGGCCCATTGTTCAGTTATCTTACCAATGCTGGGGCGAGAGCCATAGTGATCGGAGTAGGGAGTGCCGTAAGCGCCGGTGTACTGTTCGTCCTCAGGGGCGCAGCAAGCAGGCTCATCATACTCGGGGCCACAGGCGTACATCGGTCGGGAATAACGGGCACGCTACACAAAGAAATTAAGGAATTAAACGATAGAATACAACATTTTGCTTATGTATTGCGAGAAATGTGCATTTGTATTTTATAGCCAATACAGGCCTCTTTCCAGCAGTGCACTGAGATAGGCTGAGTTGATTGATCGATAACCATTTTTATGTTCGAATAATGGGCTGTAGCCTGTAACGGATAAATGATTTTAATTTTATTTCTATATGTGTCAGGGAAACTTTTACGTCAATGTTTTAGATAATGAAGGGATTAACTGCCCTATTTTTTTTTACAGAAAATTCTTGTTTTATTTTTATGCAAGATGGAAGAAATCTGTGACCTCGCCTAAGTTAGTAGAACTGACTGTGATTTATATGCAAATGGTGCAAAGAGATCTTCGTTGTAGGATTCCTCTTACGTATTGGTCCTCTTCAGCGCAGGTGGCCGGGTCGTCGTATTCGGGAGCGGTCGAGTAGATGGCGCTCTGTCCTCCCTGAGAGTTCTTGCGGGCGTAACGGCTGTTTGCACGGGGCTGCAAGTAAAATTACCAGATTAACAATTTAATTGTTAGCAAACAAATTACAAGAACACTAAAGTTTTTTGTGTTATGAGATTAAAAACATAGTCCAAGCTATGTTTACGATTAAGTAGAATGGCACTGACCATGCTCTGTGATCCGGCGCGGGAGTGTGCGGGGTGGTGAGGGTGTGGATGCGCCAAGGTGCCAGCGTGCGCAGGGTGGTGATGCGGGAATGCCAGCGCCTTGCTGGGGTCCATCTCCTCGCGGAAACCGAGCAGGTGGAACGTTGCGTACGGGCAGATCTCGTCTTCCATGCCTGATCACACAATAAAACAAATAAGTATTAGTAGTTTATTTGTCGATTCCGTCTACAGAGTAGTAAACTTTTGGAGTGTTAATTCCGGCCCATGCTGTATGAAGAACCACAGCATTTCGCCGTATGAAGCGTTAGGGATCGTCGAATGATGAACGTTTCTACCGTCGCGCGTACCTTAATATGGAGGGGGAAATATACTAATTAGTATTCCAGTTTGCTTACTACTCCGTGATTTTGTCCAATTACTTGTAGTGTTACTTTAATCCTTGATTGTGGATAGTAAGTACATGCTAAATTGTGTAGTCATTTAATGCCACTCAAAAATACGATATGTACTTATACATATAGATAATAATATTATTATGTATTGTTTGTATAACTAATATCAGTAGATAAATCACAATGCGTTATGTAGTTATTCACGCTTTTTTTAAGTTTAGGTAAATAAGTATTTTAACTAGTCAAAAAGTCAATATTTTTCACTAAAAGCACATGAAAATAACTGGGGTTAGAAAGTGCAAATAAAATTAAAATAATAGGTTAATATCATGCACACGAAAATAATTAAATATAAATAATAAACTCATACTCACTCATGTGTTGTTAGTAGATAAGTCATTCTGATAAATATCTCACGATTGTCAATCAATTCAAAGCCATAATATAATGGTCACCACAATCTGTATTATATTCATATACCTATAATACAAAACTAGAGACCACTTCATATTGTACTCCATAATATGAGTATAAAAATAAATTATCCGTAGATTTATTCATATTTTGAGAAAAGTTTCGGCAAAATCCTCAATGGTTCGTATCAGGGATATCGCGCTAAGTGGGGCCAGAACATTCGTCCTTCAACAAAAAGATTTTTCGTTGTCGGCGCCAACCCGAACGCCGATAACCTCGGTGTCGGTAAATTAGCGCATATCAAAGGGAATTGTCGCGGTAGCAGTCGTGCGAGTGACTAGTCTTCGCCACGCCCCGTCAGTTAGCCAAAAGACAAAGAGTACTTAATACTACCACCAAAAGACTTCGAGCGCTGCGCCCATGCTGAAAATGGTGCAAAAGATACGAGGGTGTCGACAACCATGGTATGGGACAATGACAAAGCCTTAGAATTTTTATTACGATACGAAATTAAATTATTTAATTCAAATTATTATGGAAGTGTCATCTATATAAATAAAAATTAATCGCCAAATGTGTTGCTAAGCGCAAAACTTGAGAACGGTTCGACCAATTCGGCTACTTTTTTTAATATATTCCTTAAGGCACAAGGAAGGTTCTTATGGAGAGAAAAAACATAAAAATTGCATGGAAAATAGTAAAAACAACACTTTTCTTTTCCCACTATAGGCCAATAACTTTTGACAGAACGAAGTCTGTCCGGGCAGCTAGTATGTAATAAATAAAATCATTCATTGACAAAATAGGTACAATGCTACTGCTTCGTCCATTCATCCATCCATCTCGCTTTTGAATATATCGTTTGAGTTCAAAATTAAATTATCGTCGCGACAAGTGGAAGACACTTCATAGTTCCAGAAAATGTGGCCACGCACTTATCGCGTACTTCGCCAAAGGCCGACAACGAATTTTTTGTCGCCGTAACTCGGCATGAATTTGCGCCCCACAATGTAGCTAAAGTATAACTTAATCATGACACAATTTTTGTATAATTGGTGTGTAAATATGTTACCTTACAGGTTATGGCTGATAGTCGAGATGCAGTTGCATGTAAATCTATCCAGCTAGACCTAGAGTTGGCGAAACAACAAAGTTCAGAGATGCTAGTCTTCGTGTTAGGTTGATATGACTAGAGGATGAGGAGTTTAGCGACGCCAAAAACTCAAACAATCTGGTAGGTTAGGCATTTTAAGACTCGCTTGGCTACAAGTTGTTCTAGCTGACCAAATGTAGGTATACGCAGGTCTCGGCTTATAGTCGTAACGGATTTTAGTTGTATGGTCACGGTGTATGTTTGCATGGTGGTGCGGACTGACCTGTGGAGGCGGTGTCCCCAGAGCCCGCGCGGCGCAGGCGCGGGCGCCGCACGCGCTCGTACTGGTGGCGCCTCGGGTCCCACGTGGAGTGCGCGCCCACTGAACCACACTAACGTTACGCATGCGCTATCACCCTGCTACACCGCTCACGTATCGTTTCACTCACTTCAGAAATAACTTTTATTGCTGCACCGGACAACTGATCGCTTTCAGCCTTAATTCATACTAAACGAGAACAAGGCCGCACGACTCTCTTGTGTATAAAAATCTGATATTTTTGCTTTTGAAGTGAGTGAAATTATACTTGAGACGATACCACTATAGTTTAGGGGATTATAGTTTATACCAAGCCGTCATATCAGGTTTTTGGAAAATTCTACATAAACGTAGACGAAAAGGGATAAAAACAGCTCGATTTTTAAGCAATAATAATATGATGATATTGGCAAAACGTCAAGCTGAAAATTATAAAAATTTAAAGTAATAAAATTGTCAAAACATAAAAAATATACAGTTTTGAATTTCTAAAGCTTGCAAGTAATATTACCCTCAGGATATCTAAATAAATGCCCCGATACCTTTACTGAGTACATTTAATTTTGAAGTGGACAACGAAAACGTACAACTTAAACTAAGTAGCTGTCACCTTAAGCCCGATTTACACACACATAAGTTAAGTAGCCGATATCGTGTACCTACTTAATTTTAATTGACTTAACTTGCCAATATACGTCCTAATGAAGTTTTCTACATAACTAGCCTAATCGGCAAATCAATTAGCTATGTAACTTATTTGTGTGTAAATTGGTGTTTACATTGACACTTAAATATCTATAAAAGGAAGAAATTATATCAAGCACATAGAAGAACCTTAGCGTAACTCGTGCAGAAGATAAAGAAGTGAAAAGGAAATATTAAATGTTTAGATAACCGTTACCTCGAGTCTTATTTGCGATGACTGCTTACCGATGAGGAGATAGTATATTCCAAGAACTCGATAACATAGAGTGCTTTGTGTGAGAAATAATCGTCAAGTGTGTAATACAGTTATTCCTGATTTGCTCGGTATATCCGTGTCTGTAGTCTATATTCATATAGGTACCTTAGTACCTATATGAATATAGACTACAGACACGGATATATCCTTGTGGGGTGCTTACACCCCACAAGGATTTGTTGCAAAACACAAATGTTCCAAGTGTTCAAACATTAAGGCATTTTTGTTGCATCATTCTATCTTCTACATGTACCTACACTTTGGGACATAACTGTATTTAAAAATGTGCAATTAATAGTATCGCGGTAGTAGCAGCGGCATGGCGTGATGGCGGCACCGGGCACCGGGCACCGTGCACCGCGGCGAGTGAGTGTAGCGGTATGCAGTAACAGTACTCACTGATGACAGCCTGTCGCTTGACGCGGTCGCAGGTGTTGTAGTTGGAGCCGGGCACGGGCGGCAGCTTGCGGTTGGGCGGCGCGATGTAGCCCAGCTCGTCGCGCAGCCCGCCGCGCTTGTCCAGCGTGCCGCCGCCGCCGCCCAGCGCCGCCTGCGACGCGTTGTACACGGCGTCGTCTGCAAGGCGGCTCTTACGTCAGCTCGGTTACTTAGTGGACGGTTTTTACGACACCTTATTTTGTTATGTCACCGGTAAAAAGTGAATGTCTTTTTTAGGCTTTTTATGACGAGCAAATAATAGTAAACTATGAATTTGGTAAATTAAAATACAAAATTAGAGCTGTGAACAATATAGTTCAGCATGCCAAGGATGAGTATTTGTTAAAAAAAAAATAATTTGATGATTAAGTTATGTTGATATTCAAAATTCATAGCTACATGATTGATTAAAATTGTGAAAAATTAACGCTAAATATGGTAATTCGAATTCGGGTAAAATAAATAGAAATAAAGCGGTGTGCCATGCCACCATACATACAATACATGTCCTTCTGACCTCGCAGGCGGTGCGGGGCGTTCCTGCGAGCCAAAGTCAGACAGATCACCACAACGCCTACGATGAACACCACGATCGTCGCCAAAATTGGTACCAAAACTTCAGGTTCTAGCCAAGCCTTCACCCAGGGGGGCAGTTCCTTTTCACCACCGATTCCACCACCGGGCAACGGAGCAATAGTTCCTACAATGGCACAATTATTAGTACATATTTACCTTTGTGATGGTCCCTGGTGCCTCGCACCACGCAAACAACAACGATGGCTATGATGATGACAAGTATTGCGGCCACTACGGGCACGATAAGGTTAAGGTGCGACAGGATAATCTTGAGAGTCTGTTCGGGGGTAAGAGATCCGCCGCTGACATCGCGCGCGGGCGCGATCGTACCTGAAATGCAAGGCCCAAGTTACGACAGCTACATATTTTGATAACTAAAAGACACGTATAATAATTATTAAATTGAAATAAAAAGGCAATGCATTTCAGGTACGTTTTTGATGTTTATGTAGTAAAATGGTATGAATGGATCGTAGTATCATGCGTTCTATAATTTCTGCCTACCCCCATACCAGAATATTATGCATGTATCATTTAAAAATAAAATATTAACGATTACTTACCTCCAGTCATAGTAAGAGTTGCAAATTCGTATTCAGCGACATTAAATCCAGCATTGTTGTGGGCGGTAATCCTTAAAACATACCACGTAGCAGGTTCCAGATCTATAAATGAAAAAAAATATTAATAATCTTTTTTATTGAGCATTAAGTATACATATTATTTAATTGTAGTTGAAACACGCACCGAGTACGACGAAGTTTCCACCAGGTTTCACAGCATTCGAGATTTGGTTCCATTCAGCAGCGCCTCTGTTACAACAAACATTCACTAGTTTGAATATTACGTATAGGAAGGCTATATTATATCCTATTATGTGTATTGATATTGTCAATAATGATGCTGACAGCATTCTGTTACAGTCGGGTTATGCCCTATCTGCCAAGTAAATTCTAAATATCAAACCGCGGTCATGTATTACACATTGTGTTAAAGTATTCAAACGACTGCATCACACACTTCCGCTTCCTATCCCATTCACCCAATATTCTTCATACATTCAATCATCAACTCACTCTCTCATTCGTTCCAACAACCCAAAAGGGCGGCCTTTTACCGGCTCCGAACAAAATCTCTAAAAACATTGTGAAGTGATCTGTTTTAAGCGTAATTCATACATTACGGGACGTCCCAGAACAATAGATGCACCTACATCAAGTAAGAACTAGACCAGGAACCGTGAGTACCTTTCCATTGCTGTCCTGTCCGTTTTTCCGTACCTATTGTGCATTTGGTTTACTTATAGCAAATTAACTTGTGTTATCAGTCAACAATCGAAGGTTTTAATCTTAAGCATAAACAGAACTCATATATATACTTTAATATCAACCACCAACACATTGCTTACGAATATTTCAGTAGGTATAGCACGAACATTTGACGTATAGTATCGTAAACATAGGTATCGCTAAGGTAAGCGAATTTTGAATCGAAAATACAACTGTCCTATAACATTTTGGTTTATTATTTTGCGACATGCACAATTTGTATGAATAAAGTTTACAATTTAACTTAATAGTATGTGTGGTACTAGTAATTATGATTCAAAATTCACTTAGATACATTAACGTTATGTTTACGTTAGTAATTCGACAGCATTCGTGCTAGGCCTGGGGCATTCTTCGAAAAATATTAACAAAAATTGAGAACGTCATTAGCATCATCCCAAAGTTAAGAATGCAGATGTTTAATACTATTATTATGATAATGAAAACTGAAACTATACCGCTGCCGTCAAGCAATAAGACAAGAATAAAAACAATCTGACAATACTATAACGTTAACAACCCGGGAGAAGAATGATTTGTTAAAATAATGTTAAAAAATTTCGAAGATTCACCAGCCTACTGATGCAACGTGTTGCAAACTATGAAAAACGATATAATATGCGCGTTGAGCCTAGATAAAACTTTATGGAATGATGGAACGAACATCTATTAAAGCATATTTGGTAAAAAAAACTACACGGTTCTAAGGGGCGACACTAAATCGGCGGCACAAGTTAAGGAGGGTTACAATATACGAGCTTCGAGTTCTACAGTTACTTGAATTACTCACTTCTTCTTGTTCTCAACGACGAAGTGACTCATGGGGCAGCCACCATCCAGCCATTGTTTGAGGTGCAGAGTGACGGAGGAGCTTCCCACTTCGATGAAGTCGGCGGCGCGGGGCACCGGCGGCTTGGAGCCGCGCGTGCGAGCGATCACCACGTCTGAAGCCTCGCCCGTGCCGATGCTGGACAGAACGTACGTACTTGTTATAGTCGTGAGGAACAAATTTAGCCGATGGCAGTCCACTGATTGGATATTGAACATTAGCATCGAGATTATCAAAGTTTTACGTTCTATTCTGATATCGATTAACGCGAGACATCGCAAGTAGGATAATACCCGTAATAATCACGGTTCGCAAACACAGCCATTTCGGTTATAGACAGACTAGGTATAGTTATTGTTTTACCCATTGTAAGCCGTAACGTAGAGTTGATATCTGGATCCGCAGAACAAGTTTTCTAATGTGTAAGTGTCAGTGGTGCTTGGAATCTGAAAAGGAACGATGCATTATTTTCATTATATTTGTGTATTTTCGTACTATTTACGGTTCAAATCATTTCTGTAAACACGAAGTTGTATTGATTATTAATTACTTGTACGGTTTCCCAATCTCCAAACTCTTGTTTGTAGTGGATGGTGTATCCGGCGGCCGGGGACTGGTCTACATCGACGGACGGCTTCAGGCGAAGAGTCAAAGATGAAACAGATGACGACGCAATGCTGAGCTGGGGCGGGAATGGTGGAGCTGGCAGGATAAATTGTGAGTTTTAATATATTTAACGCCTGCTGTATTTTAGATAACGGAAAAAATATTTATAAAAGATTCGTTATTAAGTATAGTTGGTCGATTTGAGAATTTTATTTTATTTATATTAAGCAAAAACGCCAAAACCTTAAAAATAAAAATCTATCTGCTTTTTATAAAAATATGTAAAAGTAAGTTATTCTTAATGAGAATAATATTGTAATATGGCAAAGACTTACCGAGAACGGAGAGTGTGTGCGTAACGGTGTCAGTTCCAAACTGGTTGTCAACATGGCAGGAGTATTCTCCGGCATCCTCACGAGCAACGCCAGCGATTTGCAGGGATCCTTCGGGCAGCTGACGGACGCGTTCCGATGCTTCCAGAGGGTGACCTTTCACCTATAATAAGATTTAATAACATGAGAATTGTTCGTAGCAGCAAACGGAAGCAAATGCCTTAAGTGTCTTAAGCCGCATTCCAAAACTTAATATCGGGATATAACTTAATATTTGGCTATTTTCGCTTTGTTTTTTTTTTGAGTTCGGCTGACAGTTGTAGAACAGTGTAGTCAAGGGCATCAGTGGTCAACAGAATCTTATTATTGCACTTTAGCAACTCCTGCCATCGTAATAGTGCCGTTACTGTTTTCGTACGTATTCATTCCAAATTACCTTCCATAAAATGTTGGGAGGAGGCACACCGACGGCGAGGCAGGGGAGTTTGACATCTTCCTTGTAAGTTGCGGTAAACGATTCATCGAATGAGGCGATCTTAGCGGGTACTGAAATAAACGGGACAATGGAATGAAAATATTAGCGCACAGCGAACACAAAAACAGAATTAGCTTTCAAGTTTAACGATGCATAAACTTAGGCTCAGTTGCACCAACTAACTATAACCGTAACCATACCAAAATGTCAGTCAAATCAATACTAATTTGACATAAATATGGCAAGTTAACAGTTATAGTTAGTTGGTGCAACTGAGCCGAAGATTGATTTTAAATTCTGTTAAAAAGACAGTTAAATTACGTTCTTAAACTTCAGTAATAGGGGTGCCCAAAGCTGCAGTAATTACATTCTATTGAAGATTTGAACCTTAAAATTGTAAGAACATAAACATAATATCACGCTTTATATTCCCCGAAGGGTTCGGCAGAGGTGTTTTTAGTACACCCACGTTTCGCCAGTTATGTTTAAGTCCCATGTAATAGGGGGCGAGCCTATTGCCATTAACCGGACACAGATCCAGACTCCAAGCTGGTACTGAGAGATTCCTAATGGAAAAACCCAATAACACTTGGTCCCACCTGGGGATCGAACTCAGGACCCCATGCTCAGCAGTCGCGCTTGCGACCACTAGACCAACAAGACAGTCTAGCAAGTTATAAGAATTTTAAATAAAATCGTGTTGAAGGTTTACCTTTGTCACTTGGGCTGCAGGATGCGGTAGCTGAGGGCTGGCCTTCGCCAATGATGGTGGACGCGGTAACCCAGAAATCGTAACGGCCGGCTTTTAGTTCAGTGGCGGAGTAGCTAGTTTGGGAAGCAGGTACCTAGAAATACAAAATTCATTGTTAGTTTATGATTGGATTTTAAGAACAGCACATAGCGAACAGTTAAAGCGTCCCCTCCGCCCCTTGTTTGAGTCTTCTCGCGCCTGACTTTAAACATTTCCTTAAAAGTCATCAAAATCATATTCATATCTCCATGTGTCCCTATTTTTAAAACAAACCTTATTGGGATGAGGTTCAGCGTTTTGTGCTTGAGTGTAGACGTTGTAGTGAGTGACAACACCGTTGGGCTGCGCGGGGGGCCTCCATGAAACAAGGATCGAATCTTGTCCCATAACCAGGGCCTTTACGGCGCGAGGAGCTTCCGGCACTGTAGCATAATTTGTAAATATTAGATTTAAAAAAAATAGCTTTATGTAGCGAGTCCCTGTGGATGTTCTAATTCGCAAGAATTAGAACATCCACAGGGACTCGTTGTTAAACTGCCGCGGAGATTAATCGAATTAAGGGGTCAATTATCGTC
This sequence comes from Amphipyra berbera, assembly GCA_910594945.2. Lineage (NCBI taxonomy): Eukaryota > Metazoa > Arthropoda > Insecta > Lepidoptera > Noctuidae > Amphipyra > Amphipyra berbera. The sequence continues at coordinate 10,673,528 of OU343126.1, read as the reverse complement.
CTTTTTCGTGCCACTTTAGCAATCGACACGGGCCAGTCAAGCCAGTCATACGAATATCTAACAATTATTACAGGCAATCGGAAACTTGAACGATGCCAGATTTGGGAAAAGGTTATGATGTTGAATCAAAACTCTTACCGTCTTGTTCAGTTTGGCAGTGGATAGGAGCAGATCGTACGCCATCGCCTCCGTTAGTAGTCGCGAGTACTTCCATCGAATAGTTTGTAAATTTCTTTAGTCCGTGGAGAATAGTTTCGCTGCTAGCTGTAATCTTGGTGTCCTTAGTCTTCTCATCTACGAAGAAGGTATTTTTTTATAAGTCGCAATACATTTGTACGCATTTAACTTAGCGGAAGTATCTGAACAAATTGATACCCGATCCCATTCTGTGAATTAATTTCACCCGTTCAGTTTTGATCGTATGACGATAGGATTCGCAGATATTTCCAACAAGTTTTCAATTAAAAGCTGTCATGTGTGACACTTACCATACCAGGTTTCGCTAGGTCCGTAAACTACTTTATAAGCCTTAATGAGTCCGTTAGCGGCGGCAAGAGGGGGCGAGACCCACGAAACGCGGATGGTTTGCGCGGTCAGAGTGGTGCACAGCACGTCTTGTGGCGACGCAGACGGCGCGCCCTCTGCGGTGTAAGCCCGGACTTCACCGGACACCGGCCCTGATCCCATCTTGTTAAAAGCTTGTACTACGATCGCATACTGAGTGTAAGTCCTGGAAACAAAATTACGTCAATAACATCTTCTCAGTATATTATAGATCAATACATGACATAGACTTCTTTTGCAAAGGGTCGTAATGCCTAAAATTACTACGTGACACAAATGAGTTACTGACAAAAGAGCTTTCTTGTACGGGTGATTTTTGTAACCGTGGTTTTCTTTAGGGTGTCTTTGCTGGTTATTAGTGAGCACTTACTTCAAATTCAGAATGTCTAGGTGATGCTCCTTGCCAGATTCCTTAGAAACCTCAACTGTTTCAAACACGAAGGATTTGTTGCTTGAAGCCAGTTTGTAGCCAACGTAATATCTGAAAAATAGTAAAATTAGTATTATCTGATTATTTGAAACAGAATATCCAAAATTGAGAATTATTTAATTTATTATTACCCTTGGAGTTCGCCGTTCCAGTCCTGAGGTGGGGGAGGCTTCCAGGTGACGCGGAGGGTGTGCTTGTCAGCGGCATCGACTTTGCAATCTTGTGGGGGACCGGTAGGGGCTTCTTCAGCAGTGATAATAGTAACAGTCTCCGATGGTTCAGAAGTTCCAAGTTCGTTTTCTGCGACAATCCTGATATGGTAGGCAGTTGCTGGTCGTAAGCTAAACACGCCGGCTTCAGTCGCATCTCCAGGTACAAGAACCCTACAAAAAAAAAAAGAAAATTTAAAACATATTGTTACACATTTTAAAGAAGCTCTTTCAGATAACAGAAAAATTGCAAAGTGGGGATACCTGTCAATGTCCTTTTCCCAATTTCCCTTGGCGCGTTTGTATTCAATAAGGAACTTCTTGATTGGTGAATTGCCATCGTAAGGTGCGGCCCAAGACAGTTGCACAGTCCTTCCGGATTTGTCCAAAACTTTCAAACCGTAGGGCGCTTCAGGAACCTCTGTAAAATGCGTGAATTATAATGCATGTATTTTTAAGTTCTCGTTACTACAGTGATGATGTTAAAATAAATCATCATTTACCTTGAATGATCATGTTGATGCTGGTATCATCGGAGCCAAAAGCGTTAGTGGCGACGCAAGTGAAAAGAGCGCTGTCTGATCGTTCGGTTCTTCGGATGCTGAGGTCGGATACAACACCTCCGGGCAGAATTTCCTCGCGAATGGTGTAGCGTGGGTCGGATTTGGGCTCGAGACGTTTGTTGTTCATATTCCAAATGATACCGATTGGCTGCAACCAATTATAATAGTTAGGTAGGGTTTTGAGTTTATTTCTGTTTGTCTAGTAAGGATTTGGTTTTTGTTACCTTCTCTCCTTTAGCTTGGCATTGCAGTACAGCTGGTTCACTTCGGCGGGCAGTCTGGTTCCTCATTTTAATTTCGAATTGGGGTGGCGCTAAAATGTTACATCGATTAATATTATTAAGCACTTTGCATAGCTCTTAGCATACCTTTTATGATTACTTACCTTGAACGCTGATAAGAATTACGGCAGACAATCCGGATCCGATTCCATTAACAGCTTCACATAAATAGTAGCCCTCATTCGTCTTTTGAATATTCGCAATGGTCAATGTTCCATCCTCAACTTTTACATTAGGGTTGTTTGGCTTAAGGTCTTTGTAATCGCCGGGGGTATCACCTAAAAGGGCCACACAAGATATTAACATGTGTAACAGAAATTATCATCAGTGCTAAATAGGAATAAATAGTATGTTACAATTACCTTCAGCCCGTTTCCATGTGACCTGGGGCTTAGGGAAACCATCGGCTTTACATTCAACTTTAGCATCAGAGCCTTGCGCAAACGCCTTATCAGTGGGCTCAATAATCCAGCGGGGGGGAACTGAAATATCACATATGTTATAACACTTGCGCTGTCCGCTTTAACTAAACAGGGGGCCAAATAAATTAATTCGAATTTATTACTTATTTCATTCTCTATTTATTCATTTATTTGTCATAGAGAATATATAAATTATCGTTTTTTAAATATTATTGTCAAATCAATCTTTTAAAAAGTTTTGGGGAAAGTACATTGTCTTAAAGTGTACTGTTATTTATTCATTAGTTTATTTCTAAGGAATAGATTTTGTTTTATTATTATTCTTTTTCTTATTCTTAATTTTCATAATTTAAACAAATTTTATTGCTGTCATAATACAAAATCTCATCCTTAATAAACTTTGGGGGAACATTTTGTCATTAACTTTAGTTTAATACATTCTAATTATATTTAAGTATATTGAACATTTTTATTATTAAATAAATACACAAACTCTACGTATTAAAACGAAAAATAAATGGCCGACGAAATAGAAACGAACATTACTTTAATAGCATTGATTTTTGTTCAATAATACTTTAATATATTATATACTCTGAAAAGCTCCTATAGCGACTGGATTATATCAACTATAGATTCTTAGCTATTAACATATATTTTTAAAGCCTTTTAAATAAATACAGTGTAAAAATAACACGTGTGCGTTTAGGCGCCGCCATAGAAGCTTTTAACTAAGATATATTTCACATCTTGCAATAAAATAATTTAAGCATTATCAATCTACAAACCAAATAATATTAAATTGGATTTGAATAAAAATAATAAAATAAATAATAAATAAAAAGCACGTCTACATTAACACCCCACCATCAACAACAAAAGCAATGCTCTACAATTCTGATAAAATAATTTGGTTGTGTATTACTGAAATTGTATTATGTTAACACATTATTTCAACAGATATTATACTAATGCTAGTAAGCCAAGCAGCAAGCATTAAATCAATGGCCAATACGCAAATTATGTAACGAAACAAATATAAAGGAAGGAACCCATAGGAGAGGATAGTGTCAGGATTAAAATAAAATGCAAGGAGAGGATGAACAGGGTACGTCGATGATAGCCGCAGCCGGTTCCTATCGAAAGCATTCAAGACGATTGATCTAAACCCCTGTCTGGAGATACAGAACGTTAATCGTTTATCATGTAATCACCTAAAAGTGATGTGTTGAAGAAATGACGACAGTAATGATTAAAGTGAAAAAAATCTCTACCGATCATCGATATTTTGAATCTATTTTGTCATTAAAAGTAACAGAATATTTAAAGCATACAATATTGAATCTACGCAAAGCTGGTCCGTGCTAGGAATGAAGGGTACACAGATGCGTGATGTATACCATGGACTTCTAGTGAGGCGGTATAGTTGGACATGCCAGCGGCATTGCGCGCAATACACGCATACGATCCGCTGTGCGACCAACCCGCCGGGTCGATCAGAAGCAATGAAGCTCTCTGCGCAATTTTAGTTGCCGTCACGCCGGCTTTCTCCTTCAAAGGTTGCCCTTCAAAGTACCACTGAATATCGAGAGGCTGATCGCCCTCCGAGACCAAACATGTAACTTGACTGGCCTGCCCCGCAAACAGCGGAGTCTCGAACGAGAATGGAACTATGCGAGGCAATACTGGAAACAACCACAGATTTTCGGGTTAGATCAATTAGGATACCGTCGAGGCAGGCAATGTTAGCGACTAGTGAGAAAAGAGGTATAGAACGGTGACTGTGAACGGACTGTTTCTTTCAAGGTGCGATATTGTGATGTTAGTTCCCATATTAACGATTCAGTTGGCATCATAGCATTATCATGTATAGACGTGCCGTTAACGACGAGTGTCGCTGCATATTCTGCGCGGCCGGCCGCATTCTGCACGATGCACGTGTAGTTTCCTTGGTGATTTGCGCTCACGGAGTTGATGGTGAGGATGGAGGCACGAGGGTTTAGAGGCATCGTCGTGATATCTCTCTGAAGGCTCGAGTCTATAGTTTCGCTGCTGAACGTCCATGAGATGTCGAGAGGTAGATCTCCCTTGGTGGCGACACAATTCACTAAAGCTGTGTCACCCGGGTTGAATGGCACCTCACCGAAATTGAACGGCATTATCAACGGTGGAACTAGGACAGTAAAAAATTTATGATAAAGTGAAAAGTGTTTAGGAAATGAAAGTTTGAGGTTAAAAGGACAGAAGCGTAAAAATAGTCACTTTTTGTTCGCACCCTTTACAACTAATTCGGTTGTATGCGAAACGATGCCCGCAGCATTACCCGCAGTACAATTAAATAGCCCTGCGTGTGTTGCATCCACGGACTCTATGGTCAATACACTACTTCTTCGGTCGTTGTTACTAACACGAACTCCGGGAACAGATTTGGCAGATCGATTATTGACCGTCCACTCAATATGAACCGGTTGATCCCCATGGGTTACTATACACTGAAGAGCAAAATAATCCCCGAGAAAAGCCGGTTCTGGGCCGGCAATGAAAGGTGCAATCTTGGGAGGAACTGAAACAAAGTGTATCTAAATGACAAAATAATAAGTTTCTATCTAATATGAGACTAACCGTAAACAACCAAGTCTGCTGAATGGGTATTACGGCCAGCACGATTCTCTCCGATACATGTGTAAGAACCGGCATGTTTTGCGTTCACAGATTCTATTATTAGTAAGCTACTCCGTTTGGAATTGTTTATAACATAATTACTATTCCTCTGAGATATGGATTGTCCGTTAAACATCCACGTAATAGTGAGTGGAAGGTCACCATAATTTATAGTGCATGCAGCCTGTAAATATTCTCCGACGTTGGTGGGTTTTTCGCCGAATATGAATGGCAAGATGTTAGGAGGAACTGGAATGTCATTATTAATTTAAAGTGAAATTGGATAATTATATATTTGAGTAACAACCGAAAACTTCTGAATATAAAACGATAAGGACACAGAAATAAATCTAATTTACCGAGCACCAGAAACGAGAAATAATCAAGCACCGTTTATTATCAGAGTAGACGTGTGGTAGTTGACTCCTGCTTCGTTTTCCGCAACGCAAGTGTAGTTTCCAGCATGATTGTGTGCTACTGATGCTATACTAAGAATAGCACTTCTCTCTCCTATGTGAAACACGGTTACTCCAGATCTAGGTTTAATAGGTTCGTCGTCGAAAAGCCATTTAAGTCGAAGTGGGTGGTCTCCCTCAATAACCGAGCAGGGGGTTGTTACTACTTGTCCGGAGTTCATTGCAACTTCGCCGAAAGAGAAAGGTTGGACCACAGGAGGAACTAAACAGAAAGCAAGCACATCCGAGCTATAACATTTGAGTACCAATGACGTTGAGAAGAGCTGTGTGGCTAGTGGTGCCTGCCCTATTAGTCGCCGTGCACGTGTAGTTGCCACTATTAGGCCCCAAAGCGGTAGGTATATCGAGGACAGACACGCGTTCGCTTAAAGTTGTAGTCTTTACGCCCATTCTGCGGGTGACAGGGTGTCCTTGGAAGCTCCAAGAGATGTTCAGAGGTGTATCGCCCTTCGAAACGTGACAGTCGAGGTGTACAGACTCTCCCGCAAATACGGCCTCGTCTAACTCGAAAGGTTTGATGTGAGGGACGACTGAGTAAAGAAAATATTGAAACGTTAGTATATACGTATATAAGGCGCATGCTGTGACATTAGCGGAAATACCCTTAACGTTGAGTGTAGTGGAATATCTATCTTCTCCAGCTCTATTTCTTGCGATGCAGGTATAATTTCCACTGTGGGCTCCCGTCACAGAAGCAATAGACAAGAAGGACGTTTGCTCCGCCATTTTCATCGTTTTAATTTCCATATGAGTCGAAAGATCTTTGCCTTCGAATGTCCAAGTAATAGACATCGGTCGGTCTCCTTTACTAGCGTGGCAGGTCATTTGTACAGATTCTCCATAATAGATAGATTCTTCGATCTCAAACGGTAGTATATGGGGAGGGACTGATAAAAGGAAAATGTGATTGCTAAATGTAAATCTAAACGTGCAATATATCTATACACATAAGAAACAGTTTTCTTACAGTAGCTATTGTACTAGGGGAACACATCCAATACCATGAATATTGACGAGGACAGAGTGATTTGCGCGTCCGGCGCGGTTACTTGCTGTGCAAGTGTAGTTGCCGCTGTGCTGGCCCATAGCAGTTGGAATACTCAGGACTGAAGCTTTCTCTCCTAACTTAGTGGTCGTTATGCCCATGTTATTATGATAAGGAATTTCATGGCCTTTAAAACTCCACGATATTTGAAGCGGTCGATCGCCTTTCGACACGTGACAAGTAAGGTGCACGGATTCACCAGCGAATATAGATTCTTCAACTTCGAACGGAATAATGTGCGGTACCACTTGAATAAAAAAAAAGAAACAATTACGAAACGAGATATTACTAATGTGACAAGGAGAACCATTAAGGTTAAATAAAGCAAACTGATACTGTGTGTAAAGACGCCTATACTTTTTTTATCGATTGTAATGACGTGACTTGAATTTCGAGCTCGATTTATTGTGGACGCGGAGTGAAACTGTATTCCGTATAAATATTTCTTTAAGAAATTTATTTTATGGTTTTATATCTTTTAAAATTTTCAAGCGATGTTGTAACCCTGAGTGGCACGTTTACTTTCCTGTGTAATCACTACCTAAAATACTTGATCGACGTCGACTGTTAAAGTAGGTTACTGTATGGTTTTACTGATGTAAAATTAATGATAAGGAATGAAAAACGAAAACAAAATTGAATATAAAGCGTACCTTGCTTTTAGACATGCGTACAGAATGCATGCTGATTCTGTCAACAAATCTTAGAAGCATCGATTCGCTGTGATGAACTTAAAACAAAACTTGTTTAATGATGAACAAATGAAACTGACCATGAACATTAAGAGCAGTTGAATGATTAGTGGAACCGGCTCTGTTAGTAGCTACGCAGGTGTAGTTGCCACTGTGACTGGCAGTCGCCGCAGAGATCGATAGAAATGAAGTACGGGATGTCATTTTATTCGTCATAATGTCTAGATGCGATGTAGTATTTTCGAACCCATGAAAGTGCCACTTGATAGCTAGAGGCAAGTCACCCTTGGAAACATGACAATTGAGTTGAACCGGTTCCCCAGCAAACACCGACTCGTCCGCTTCGAAGGGTACGATGTATGGCAATACTGTTAATCCAGAAGGCCAAAATTATTGCAGAATCAAGCGTGCAGCGTGCGAGAGGCTAGGGCGGCTAACGGGCTTTGGGAATACCATGAACATTAACTGTGGTCGAATGAACTGCCAGGCCGGCACGGTTGGCGGCGTGGCACGAATATTCGCCGCTATGGCTAGCTTGCGAACTAGATATCGTCAGTAACGATGTCCGTTCGCCGATCTTCATCGTAGCAATTCCTTGATGTGAGGACAATTCCTGGCCATGAAAACTCCAACTGATTGTAATAGGGGCATCGCCTTTTGATACATGACAGCCCAATTGTATAGACTCTCCGGCGAAAACTGGCTCTTCGGCCGTAAATGGAACGATGTGCGGAGGAACTGGTGAGGGCAAACAAATAAATAAAAAATAAATAAAACAAAGATAACACACTAAAGTAACCAGTGTACCCTGAACGTTTAATGTAGCTGTGTGGTTGGTGCTGGCTACAATATTGGAAGCTGTGCAAGTATAATTTCCGGAATGTTTTTCTGTTGCAGCTGGGATGGCCAAAATTAAACTTCGAGCTCCTACTTTTGTGATTACGACTGCGTCAGACTTTTTTAGTTGTTTGTTTTGAAATGACCAAGTTAAGTCCAGTGGCATGTCGCCTTTCGGAATATGACACATAATCTGTATGCTTTCACCGTAAAAGACGGCCTCATCGAACTCGAATTGGGATATAATTGGTGCCACTGAAAGAGATATCCAAATATTCTAGGTAGTTGGTAATTGTTTTATGATACTGTACATAACTACAATTATTCTTATAGGAATAGTGTAAGGGAGAACAGAACGCAAAAGCATAGACAATTCACCGAGACCGTATACCCTTGACATTGAGCGTGGCGTGGTGGGTAGCACTGGCGACAAGATTAGAGGCGGTGCACGTGTAATTGCCGGAGTGTTTAGCCGTCACCGCAGGGATTATGAGAACTGAACCCCTATCTCCCGCGTTCATGATGTTCAAACCGGCTAGTGAACTCACATCTCCTCCGCTAAAAGTCCATTTGAAATTTAAGGGCTTATCTCCTTTTGGCACATGGCACATGACTTGAACACCTTCTCCATAAAAGACTGATTCGTCGAATTCAAAATGAGTTATTACTGGTGCCACTGAAATATATGATTTCCTAGACGTTAATTACAATTTACATGTGCTAACATGGACTGGAATGTTTCCTTTATGCATATTTTTAATTATTCATAAGAGTAGAGACAATCAACTTTATGGCCCGCCAAAGTTACAAAAGGTTAAAACTAAAATAAAAAAAAACAAAACACATCATCTACCAGGCAGAATGCAATAATTAAAGGTACCGTTGACGAATAACTCTGCAGAATAATTCATGGAGCCTGCCTCATTTTTTACCACACAAGTATAATTTCCTTGATTTTGGTGGCTAACCGATTCGATGTTAAGTTGACTTGAGCGTTTAGTGTTCACAAGAATGATTCCGATATCTCCGGATTTCACAGGTTTTCCATTGAAATACCATTCTATTGTCAGAGGTAGATCACCTTTACTGACCGCACAAGTAACCAAAACCATTTCTTGAGCATTTACTGGTCCCTCGCCGAATTCAAAACTTTTAATCTGTGGAGGGACTGCAGAGGAAATAGGAATTAATTGGCAAGCGAAACTAAATATGTGATGATTAGACATTGCGTTTGTAGATAACAAAATATTATTTTAATAGTTGATTTTCGCATTTACTACTTTTTGAATTTTGAAGATCTATTCCATAATTGCGTTTGATTACACCTGATAACTTCAATAATAAAATCTCACCGTGTGTTTTTATAGAGATAAAGAAACATTTTTAAAATGCCGTTGTGATGTTATAGTATTTTGTCACACACTTTGTAATTTACTCTTATTCTGTATTGTTACAACAACGTATTCGAGTCTATCTATGCTAGACTCAGAGTGGATTTAGACTGCAATTGATGCGAGGAGGTGATTGATTGAGGAAGAAAACAAGTTATAAAATACACAAATAAACAAACAATTTATAAATCGTGCGAATAAAAGCTAAGCAACTTTCGAATGTTTATCACTGATACCGTTAACGTTGAGCACCGCACTGTGGCTAATGCGGCCGGCTTCATTTTCAGCTATGCAAGTGTAATTGCCAATATGTTCATGTTGAACATTCTCTATGCTCAAAACTGATATTCTTTTTCCGTTTCTGTTAATTAGTACACCTTTACCCGAGTTAAGCATTTGGTCGTTTAATTGCCAGTGAATTTTCAAAGGTAAGTCCCCTTTGCCGACGGTGCATGTTAGAGATACTGTATCACCTGCGTTGAGTATTTCTTCCCCGAAATCAAAGGGCGTAACCTGCGGCACAACTATAGAATAGTTTATTGTTATGAATTGTAAAAGAAATAAACTGAATATCTTTACTCTGAACTAAAAACATCTGAAATCACGATACATCACGATATCATATCAGAAAATGTAATTTTCGCGCATTTCGTTTTATTGACGGAAACATGGGAAAGGGTATGGGGATAAAAATCGGGGAAACAAAGCAACTAGTTAATATGATGCATGTGGTCATAATCGAGGTCAATAGGGTATAGATACCATTAACAGCCAACTCAGTTGAGTAATTAGCATAACCGGCTCTGTTGGCAGCTGAGCAAGTGTACACTCCTGTGTGTATGGATGCTACTGAGTCTATAGACAGACTGCTTGACTTATGACCGATCCTAGTCACGGTGATTCCCTGAATGTCACTGGTTGGTTTTCCATTCAAATGCCAGGTGATATTAAGTGGCGTGTCGCCCTTCGTCACCATACATTGTACTCCGACTGAATCGCCCGCATTAGCTGGTTCCTCTCCGAAGGTGAAGGGATGGATTTGGGGTAGAACTGTTATAGGAAGCTACTATTTAGTGTAATATACCAAAAATACAAATAAAAATTATAACGAAACTACATAGGAATGAAAAGATGAAGAACCATTAACTTCCAGCGCGGCACTGTGGTTGACTTGACCAGCTAGGTTTTCAACGTAGCAAACATACAACCCTCTATGGGTGCCATTGACGGAATCAATATTGAGTATGGACATCTTTCGTCCCATGCCCCCAATAGCTATTCCGATGTTATTGTTCTGAGCGATTTTTCTTCCGTTTAGACTCCAGGAGAAGTTAGCCGGTAGGTCACCCTTATTCATAACGCATTGAACCGACGCGGTATCACCAGCGTTGGCGGGCTCGTCGCCGAATTCGAAAGGTGAGATTTGGGGAGGAACTGTAGTTTTAAAAAGCATTTAAAACAAATATTAAATTAATAAAAAATAATGGAAGAATAGCGGACCGTTAACGCTAAGAATCGTTGTGTGGTTTGTTACGCCGGCTTCGTTTTTGATTTCGCAAGTATAAGAACCTCGATGAACTGAGCTTACGGGTTCTATGTTTAATATCGTCGTTTTCTTGCTGATGTTTGTGAGGACAATGCCAAGGTTGTTGCGCGGTTTAATTTCTTCTCCATTAAAACGCCATGTGAACTTTACCGGCAGATCACCCTTGCTCATTACGCATGACACAGATGCAGTTTCTCCTTCATTCAGAATTTCTTCTCCAAATTCGAAGGGCGTAATTTGTGGTGGGACTATTATCAAATTATTTATATTTAAAAAGGGGTTTAGGTTTTGGGATAATGCATACTACATAACCGAAAAAAGCAAGCTGAACGTTATTAGGATGAGTACCGTTGACTTCAAGTACAGCGCTATGGTTAACTGAGCCAGCCATGTTCGTCGCCACACAGAGGTATGTGCCCCTGTGTATACCACTTACGGAATCTATGTTAAGGATCGAGGTCTTTTTGTTGATAACGGTTAATACGATTCCCATGTCGTTGTTCTTTGGTATTACTTGTCCATTGAGAACCCAGGAAATGTTTAAGGGTTGGTCGCCTTTACTTAATGCGCAAGATATGGAGGCCATGTCGCCTGCGTTTGCTGGCTCGTCACCAAACTCGAATGGTAATATTTGAGGGGGCACTGTATAAAAATGTTACTTTAAATGAAGCACTAGTGCAGGGGCGTGTGTGGCTAACGATGTAGCTTTGGCGGGCATAAACATCTCGGTCTATAGGTACATTCTTTCTATACAGATATAAAATTCATTTTCAATTATGTCTACAGTTTGTATTCCTGAAAATAAATTTGATTAGTACACTATTCATGTAAAATAATACCATAATTCAGTGCAGCTCTATCGTATTACATTATATTTGAATAACATCAGACCACTATGGGCTTCTTGCAATTTTGCTATACGATTAAACAGACATAATTATAAACTTAGTTTATATTTATCAGCTACGTGTTTAAATTATGGTATTACTGAAGGAGGAATAACAGAGTCCCATCTATTTATCTCACACAAAATATCTAAACAAACTGTAATCAGATTTACATGATGAAACAATTCCACAAAATATTAGGAACTCTGTAACAAACCGTTTACAGTCATGAAAAAATACTTGTTTATATTTGCTTAAGAATTGGATCACGTACGTTTTTCGATTAAGTAAGGACTTAATCTTTTAACTCACTCCACTATAGCAGAACAACTCACATTGTAAGTAAATTGGAAATGTAGAACTTTATTTGGATATTCTAAACGGAACTTTAAAGTTTTCTGCAATATTCCATTATTACACATGACTAGAAAACGGTTAATTCCTTGACAATAATAAAATCTCATGAGAATTGTAAATGAAATGAATAAAATAAATATCAACAAAATCTTTATTTGATTAAGTCCATATTTCGACTCCACATATTAACAATATTGATTACAGACTTGTAAATCAGGACTATTAAATACTTGACTCACTAATTGAATTTATTTGTTAAAAAAATCATTTCATTTACAAAAAAAAAAACTTAAATAATGACGTCATAGGCACCTTAGAGCTAAAATACTATTCGGTAGTATTCTGTAGAGATAAAGACTTCATTTGAGTATTTCGACCTACAATATATAAAATTTAAATATGGGCAATACAATTACCTATGCAATAGCTGCTTTATCATATCTGATTAGATTAGCATATAAACATACCAAAGAGTCGTTAGCTGATAAAACATACAGTTTTAATGAATTGTGTTCTTCATACTTATAATGCCAATGTGGAATTAAAGTGAAGAAACAACGTGTTTAGTGTCAAAAACCCCTGCTTTGTTTATTATGAGTAGATCCAGTGGTTTTTGTAAGGTTCTGTACTTGTCTTTCTAGTTGGCTTTAACTGTTTGTAATCATCAATAGATATCTGCCCAATATAACAACCGAAGGCCTCAAGGTACCTTAGCGTCATATTATGTAAAATCTTATTGTATACAAACTTACCCATGACTTGTACTTCTAAGGTTCCTTTAGCGGTGTATCCCTGAGAGTTCTTGGCTACGCAAGTATAGGTCGCTTCATCACTCATGCGCTCTACGTTTTCGATGACAAGGGTGCCGTTGGGGAATACCTTCTGTTTGCGGTTGATGGGCAGTACTCTGAAAGAACATAATTTTAAATTAATGTTCTTCTATTTTGTAAAGTTGATTGGAATTCGAATAAAAGAAACCTGCAAGGTGCAATTCTACTTATATTATCTTTTAAGTGCCAAATCCAGAAGTAAGTTGACTTGGGCAACCGACATTCAAACTGTGGATATACCTGCCGCAAGTCGCCTTCTGCAAGTTTTACGAACTAAGCGAGTAATGTAGTGCAATAACTTGCGTTGTAAAACTTGCTAGTGGATTTGGCGCTTTGTACAAGGCATACTCGCAAAGAATCATTAGCGTGCGTAACGCAGAATGCGGAGCGACGGTATTTCGGTATCCGGTCAGGAAATTCTATATCCTTTGATTCATTTCGAAATACTCCAGTCAGGCTTCTGACGTATAAATAATTCGGAGTGAGGCGGTCCAATTCAATCTTACTAATATTATAATTGGAAAAGTTTGTGAACATAGGTATTTGTTCCTCAATCACGCTTAAACGGATTTGAATGAAATTAAGAACACTGGTAGATCCTGTCCTGGATTAACACATAGGATTTTTATCCAGTTACATGAAGTAGTTCCCCTAGGCTGCGCTTAAGCTCACTTTAATTGTTTTTTGACCGCCCACGCTTCGCCTTCTGTGTGACACATGCTTTAAGGATGACTCACGCTAGACCGTGTCGGGTCCGAGCCGAGTGTCGGCCGTAGCATGGTCAACTAATCTATACTAATATTATAAAGAGGAAAGATTTGGATTTTTATATGTAACGAATAAACTTAAAAACTACTGGGCCAATTTCAAAATTTCTTTTGCCGTTAGATAGCTTCATTATCACTGAGTAACATAGGCTACGGGCGGAGCCGTGAGGACACAGCTAGTATTACATATATTTTACCTCGGTTGCCGCTCGGTATAGCGTGATTGTGTCCATTTAAAATATATGTAATAATTGTTGACCGTGCTACGTCCAACACTCGGCTCGGACCCGACACGGTTTAGCGTGTCATTCTTTATTCTTGCGATCTTATCTCGAAGTTGAAGAAACCATAATCAAACCAATCACAAGGTACTGATAGTTATGGGGTTTCCTCATGATGATTTTTAATGATATTAACCTGTTATCACGTTCCCACACAATGGAGTCGATAGGATAGCCGGCCACAGGGCAGTGCACGATGAGGTTGTCTCCGGCGACCACGGGGCGTTTCTTCATGGGGCGCACGTAGGGCAGGCCGTATACGTTGACGCGAGACGAGTGGGAAGCGCTGCCCACCTGGAATTTATAAACATGTCATTGAGTTATGCAGCATTTTTATATGAATGATTTTGTTTTTCTTCCTTGTTCGTTGTGGCTGCGTGAACGTTGTTTTCAAGTTGTCGAAACAAGCTAGAAGTTTATAAGATTACTTCAAGTAAAGGAAGCATTTGAAGCATCGGCAGACATTGATTAACTTTAGAGAATGAATAATAATAATTAAATATAGAGGAGGGGAGGCTTGGCTATCTCCTAGGAGTATTAACCTTTCCTATGTCATGAGAAGTATTATTCGCAAATAAACAAAAATGGATCTGGTCCATAACAATGAATACGCAGCAAATAACAATACAAAAAGCGAGGTTAAAAAAGTATTTATAACTTGCTTGATCCGAAACAAACATTCGATAAAGTATTTGTATTTTACTGATACTGCTGCTTTGTGTAAATAACTCTTAAATTAATCTATCTTTTAAAAACACTCCCGACATTGTAATGAGGCTGTCGATCCCTGTTAGCGATTATTAATGCAGTGAGAAAGTGCTTTCCATAACGAGTCATACGAGCTCAAACACAATGGGTCTGCAAGTAGTCATTGCTGAGTGGCGATCGCCATCCTGAGCAACCTTCTAAGTCCTTGTCCAAGGCCCGTTGATTTTGCAAAGTCAAGGGGCCTGCCTATTAATAGGTATTTTGGAGTAGTTTTAACAAACTTCCAATTCAAACCCTCAATCAGATCAGCTTAATGGTAACCTAATATTGTATTATCGCTAGGTTTGCGTATATGTTAGAAATTTTAAGTCAATCGGACGAGCGGAATTGAAATAAATATATATTGTAAAGTAGAGATCTCTACATCTACTGGGAAAAGAGCTGATTATCTTTAAACGTTTCCGATTTTCATCAAACATGTAACCATCTCGATTAAACTAGCTTTCAAACAAAAAAACCGTATTGAAATCGTTTCATCCATTTGGGCGGTACGATACAGAAAGACATACATAGGCTTCAAACTTATAATATCCCTCTTTTTTCGTCGGGGGTTAAATACATGTATCTTTCGTGCGTTTTTCTTCGGCTCAGTTGCACCAACTAACTATAACTGTTAACTTGCCATATTTACGTCAAATTTGTACTGATTTGACAGAATTTTTTGTATGGCTACGGTTATAGTTAGTTGGTGCAACTTAGCCTTAGTTGGTTAGATAGATAAGTAGGAACATATTCCAATACCTTGCTGGATGCAATGCACGTGTACAATCCACCATCGTTAGTATGCACAGAAGAAATGTTGAGGTGAGATTCAACGTTGCCATCAGCAGTCACGAATTGTCCGATCTGTAGCCGTTCGCCACTCGTCAGTTTCTCGCCGTCCAGAAGCCACGCAATGTCGGGAGTGGGGTTGCCAGATGCGACGCATTTCAGACGCAGGGATGGGCCGGAGCGGAAAGTCTGTTCGCCGAAGCTGTGACGGATAAGCGGTGGTTCGACTGGAAACAGAATTTATGCACGTTAGCTGGCGTTGACTACAAGTATTGAGATGGTAAATGAAGTGGACAGAAAAAAATATCGTTATGACTTATTTTGTGTTGTCTAAATAATTGTTGTAGTGTACTTACATCGTCCTCCCAGTTTCAGTTCAGCGCTGGCTCCTGCACTTTCTTGGTCGTTCCTAATGAAGCATTGGTACATTCCCTTGTCCTCTTTCTTAACAGATTCAATCCTGTGAAATAGAACAAGCTTATTTTAGGGGTTTTCGTTAAACCAGTAGTGTCCTTTTCGGTATATGCTTACATCCAGCGGTAGACTGCGACACCTTGCAGATAAAAAAGATATTTTTTATACCTTAGTGTAGCATCATGATGCTTCATGTCCTTTCCATCCTTGAACCATGTGATAGTTTTAACGGGGTTTCCTTCATATCTGCAGGTAAATACAGCGGGCCTTCCAAAGTCCACGGTTTGCGTCGCTGGTTCAACAGTAGTCTTTAAGGGAGCGGTGACAGTTAAAACGGTTTCCACGGACTCGCCTATAAAACCAAGATTGTTAGTGATATTCGTATTCGATTGAACTTTTAATAAGTTTTTTTTACTATCCATGAAAACTTACCACCGACCGAATTATTTACAACGCATAAGTATTTTCCAGAATCTTCAACCTTAGCCTCTTTGATAATCAAAGTTCCTGATACTTGTTTTACTCTGTCATCGAGGGTAACTGGCTGTTTCCTGGTCGTACCTTCAATGAACTTGTACCATCTGCAACAAAAGAGAACAAGTTCAGCCCACTTGCAATTTATCTTTTTTGAGAAATACGAGGAATCAGTTGGTAGCTCTATTCAATATAGCAAAAAATCAAGTTAATCGAAATCTCTCTACTTGTATAAGATCTTGGGTAATTGATAAAGAGTTACCGCTATATGGGGAATAATAGTTCCTACGACAGCCACCCACCTGAACGCAGGAACTGGAAAACCTTGACTTAGACATAAAATATTGCCCGTTTCTTCGACTGTCAACTCAGATTCTTGTAAACGACCACTAGACAGCTTGGGAGGAATGCTGTTTGTTGGTTCTTAAAGAAGAAACAAAGGCAATCTAAACGATTCATATGTAGCATAAATACCAACATGTACATAATGTGTATGACAAATACACATTACGAAGAAATTAAACAATCATAATGAGAAATAAAAGTGATATTCACGAAGATTTAATTAACATAAAAAGCTAGCCGTTGGGACAGAGTTATTATAAAGCTACCGCATAAACCAGGGCTGTTCTTTTGCTACAAATATAAGTAAAATGCAGCCTTGACTCACAAAAAGCACAAAGTAAAGATTAAAGCGTTTGAACGAAAGCAAGAACACCCTGACACTTACCAACAGGTGTCTACGCCGCTCAATCGTTACTTTGGCTGGGGACCGTAATAGGGGCGCGCGGCCGGCCGCGATTCATCACGCCTTCATGTCACGTGTGGGCGGGGCGGCCGCCGCAACAGACTGCAATAACAACGGGTATCAGTACATTGGATGATAAGTATGGTATGACTACGTGATAAATGAATGCGTGAGACGCCGGCGGCCGGCCGTAAGTCTTTAAAAGCCATACCTCGTTAGAGGGGCTGGGAAAGCTTGAACTTCGCAAAGGAGCGCGAGGCTTTCACCTTCTCGACCTATATGTCGATTGAGCCCATCGCCCGTCACCTTTGGCCCCGTCCTACCGGTCGGCTCTGGAATGCAAAACCGTCCTTGTATTGCCTACTCACCTAAACACGGGCGCCGGGTAAGCGGCAACTTGACACGTTAAGTATGCCACGTCCATTTGAGGCACGGTGAACACTTCCCACCCCTCAAAGTGTTTAGTGGAATCCTTTCGAGGTGCAATTTTATTGGTTGGTTCTGTAATTACAGAGACGACTTTTGTGCAAACCCAATATAACATGTTGTTAGTCTATTCACGCTAATATGACGTTTTAGTCAATTCGATATATATTTATTTTAATTAAGATATCAACTTACGCACTTGGTACACCCATTGAGTTGGAGGCAAAAAGAAAATATTACCTATTTATCTCTCCCTTTTTGCGATTTGTAGCATTTGGGTGGCTAGATTTAACAAGATACAAGTTGACGCACCTTGAGATTGGGACAGGAAATCCTTGCGCTGGGCACAAAAGCGCTAACGGAGTTTGTTGGGAGTAATACACAGCTGCCTTTTGAGTTGACGTGATACTTGGCGCTGCACTCGCGATCGGCTCTACATAAAAATTTTAATCATTCATTGACTTGCCTAAACCTTAACTGATGAGAGGAATTCAATGCTTAACCCAGTTTTTTTCCAGAAGACAGGGACCAATTCAATTAATACACAACAAACTTGCCTGAATATGGGTACGGGAAAGGCCTGTGCTTGACACAGTAATCCAAAACTTTGTCCGACGATGCGTACAAAAGTTGTGCTACGAGCGTCCGTCGAAAAAGTTGGTGCTTTGGATGCCACAGGTTCTGTGATGTGAAAAAAAATATCACTTGCCTGAAAACTGGTGCGGGATAACTCTGAGCCTGACAAAGGAGTGTAAAGGCTTGTCCAATGCGCTTTCGAAAAATGCTTCCCATTGATTCGGTGGAAAATGTCGGGGATTTAGCGCCGACTGGTTCTATAAAATTACGTTTTTATGGCTAATTAATAAATAGGATTTCAAAACTTGCCTGAAAATCGGAACTGGAAAAGCTTGAGCTTGACAAAGTAGAGCAAAACTTTGACCACGATGCCTTTTTATAGACGAAAGAGCTGACTCAGTCGAGAAAGAAGGAGCTTTGGATCCGACGGGTTCTGTATAAAAATCATTGCAAGTCATTACTTGAGCTATGAGATTTCATCTCAGAAGAAATTTGTTGAACCCAACTATTTAATGTTACATAACGACCTAGCTAGCTAATGTGATTTATGGCAATTTTGGTATAACACTAGTTTTTACTAAAAATATGTAAGTAGTGTAGACTTAAAATCATTTTCAACACTTGCCTGAAAATCGGTATGGGAAAAGCTTGGGCTTGACATAATAGTGCAAAACTTTGACCCTTATGTCTTGTTACCGCTGACAGAGTGAAATCAGTGGAGAAACTAGGTGGCTTGGAACTTACGGGCTCTGGAGAAAATAACAATTTATTAATTTGGACTTACCTAAATACGGGAATAGGGGACGCTTGCGCCTGACAGAGTAATGCAAAACTTTGTTCAATTTCTCTAACGAATATACTGCCCTTGGAATCAGTCGAAAAAGACGGAGCTTTTGCACCAACGGGTTCTAAAAGAGGGACAATAAGGTCAAAAATAGAACCTACCTGAATATTGGTTGGGGATACCCTTGTGCCTGGCAAAGCATAGAACCTCCAGAATGAGCTTCTGTTTCGTAATTATATGAACTTGCGGAAGTAGGAAATGCGGGCGCTCTCGCAGTTACTGGTTCTAAACCAAGAAAACATAATCTAAATTATGAGTATGAGTCACTCACTTGAATACAGGAGGAGGGTGAGCTTGAGCCTGACACAAGAGAACAATGGCTTGTTGTATCACTTTTGTAAGAGTAGTGCTTTTAAATTCCAGTGAAAACGATGGTGCTTTGGACCCGATAGGTTCTGCGACAAATATGTTAAGAATCACTGATGATTTAAGTACAAGTTTTTCTTACCTGAATATTGGGACTGGAAATGCTTGCGCTTGACACAAAAGAGCAAAATCTTGACCAGTTTTACGAGTAATCCCAGAGAACTGAACGTCGTTCGAAAATGTAGGGGACTTTGAGCCAACGGGTTCTACAATTGAAAATATTAGGTATAATTTATTCACCTGAACACTGGTACTGGAAAAGCTTGAGCCGGACATAAGATGTTTAAACTCTGACCAGTATTCCTCATATACCAAGAAAACTTATTATCAGTGGAAAATGTGGGTGATTTCGATCCAATTGGCTCTAAAATTATAAAATATTGTGATTATTTTACCTGAATACAGGAATAGGATGTCCCTGGGCCCGACATAGCAAAGCTAAACTGTGTCCTATAGGTCTTACTATGAACCATGCCAATCTGTCATCAGTAGAGAAGGTGGGGGGCTTGGAACCAACGGGTTCTGGAAATCGTCAGCATTAATAAGTATGAGTAAAAGCTCTCACCTAAATAGTGGTACAGGATACCCTTGGGCCGGACATATTAGTGCATAGTCCTGATTTTGTCGAATCTCAAACCAGGCTAGTTTTGAACCACTTGAAAAGGAAGGGCTTTTGGATCCGATTGGTTCTAGAAAAAAATTAGTAGAAATACCTGAATAAAGGGGCGGGGAATCCCTGTGCCGGACAAAGTAACGCAAAGCCCTGCTCAACGCGCTTTACATACCACGCCATTTTGAAATCCGTAGAGAATGTAGGGGCTTTTAGACCAACTGGTTCTAAAAACAAACGCGTCCTATTATTTTTGAGTTCATAACTCACCTAAAGACAGGGACCGGGAATGCTTGTGCCAGACAAAGCAACGTAACGCTGGAGCTCATCGCGAATTCCACAAACTCTATCGTTTTAGTAGGTACTTTTGGTGGGGCGCTATTTATTGGCTCTAGAAATAAATAAATACAAATCATACATTTAAGTTTACCTGGATAAAGGTACTGGGAAAGCTTGTGCGGGACACAGCAGCGTTACGCTAGCATTAATAAAGGCACTGAAACCTCTAACACTATCCATTGTTGGGAACTTCGGAGGAACTCGTCCTACGGGCTCTGGACATAAATATAACCATTTTTCGTTTCTACATAGTTAGACTAATTGCTATTACCTGAATATTGGAACGGGGAAAGCTTGCGCGGGACAAAGTAATGTGACAGTGTTGGTGAAAGATACCTCAGTGATATCGATCATTTTTGTTGCTACTTTCGGAGCGGCGCTACCCAACGGCTCTAAGAACAAGTTACATAAGGAGGTATTAAAATTCATGTCTATTTATATACCTGAAGGCCGGGGCAGGGTAAGCTTGAGCGGGGCACAAAATAGTGACGCTATCACCTCCATTTGCATCAAACGCACGACTTTTGTCGCCTGTAGTGAATTTTGGCGGAACACGACCGACTGGCTCTAGGATCAAAAATGTATGTTTGTGGTTTCTAATCCATTGGGAGCTTTACCTGAATACTGGGACCGGGAAGGCCTGCGCTGGACATAATATCGTCAAGCTGGCTCTATAAACAGCGCTGAAACTTCTTGAACTATCCATCGAAGGGAATTTTGGTGATACTCGCCCCACAGGCTCTAAGGAGATAAGACCAAGATAAATCATTGTACCTGAAAAATGGGGCTGGAAATGCTTGAGCTGGGCAGAGCATTGTCACGCAAGAAATGGAGGAGAACGTAAAACTGCGTCCAGTTTCAGTTGATGGAAATTTCGGCGAGACTTTGCCCATGGGTTCTGTATAATTATAAGAAGGATAGACAGTTTAAAAATTACCTAAATGCTGGAGCGGGGAATCCTTGCGCAGGGCAAAGTAAAGGTACTCCATTGCCCATGTTAGCAATAAACGTCCTACTTATGTCTCCCGTTGGAAATTTGGGTGATACTCTTCCCATTGGCTCTACAAAATGAACGTTCATGTTTTTGTAGCTGTGATGTATGTTATCGCAAACATTCAAAATATTTATTCGTTCTTTCAGACCTCGCTTACCTAAATATTGGGGCAGGGAATGCTTGAGCAGGACATAAAAGCGCTAGGCTTTGATTGTTATCATAGTTGAAAAGTCTACTTTTTTCTAAACTTGGAAATTTTGGTGGTACTTTTCCCATGGGTTCTGAAGCAAATTTAATAGATTACGTTGACATACTACGGTAAGGATACTTTTTTTAAATTAAATTATTAAAAGTACCTGAAAATCGGGACTGGGAACGCCTGCGCAGGGCATTGTAGGGCAAACGAATAAGATTTCTTGACTCCGATCATTGTTCCCATCACGACAGATGCGAACTTTGGCGGAACGCGTCCGACGGGCTCTACAGAAGCAGTGAAAAATAAAGGTTTGAAGTCAAGATTACCTGAATAGAGGGGTTGGGAACGCTTGGGCGGGACACTGCAAAGCGTAAGAATCATCTCGCTTAACTTCAAACATAGTTCCCGTCAATACGGACGCAAACTTGGGAGGTACACGGCCAACGGGTTCTAGAAATGATTATAATATTACTAGAATAGCAAAGTGCCATACCTGAATACGGGGACAGGGAATGCCTGAGCTGGACATTGTAATGCAAATGACGATCCTGACGTGGTAACAAACATCATGCCCACTTGTGTCGTGGCCAACCTAGGTGGCACGCGCCCTATGGGCTCTGAGGAATTACGCAAAACGACGTTAATGTGACTCTTACCGGTACATTGGTGCTGGGAAAGCCTGTGCTGGACACAGTACAGAGAGGCTGGAGAGCTCGGTAAACTGGTAGCCACTTGTCGTCGACGCGCTAGGAAACTTGGGAGGTACCCGGCCCACCGGCTCTGCGCATGTTGGGAGAAGGCGAGATCACGAACAGAGGATACCAAAATATTCAATCTAAAAATGCGTAAGGAGAGTAGGCCCTAAACACCCCTATTGATCCCTAAGGATATCAATAATTACGCGAGTCAAGGCTCTGCAGGGTACCCTATCCCAACATTCAGGCAAGTTAAAAGTCCATAACGGCAAACTTAAAGATACAAAATAAAATTTGTATATTTAAGCTTCACATAATACCTACAATAAAAATAATCTTTTTAAAATAAAACGAGGAAAACTTAACTATCGTCTTTGCTCAAAATTATTCAGTAATAACTAATGTTTTAGCAAAAATAAAGATTATATTTATTGTACAGAAAATCTTAATAAACGTTATACCAATTAAAATAAATATCCTCATTCAAACTAAAGACAAGATTTGTCAACTTCACAATTTCTTTTCAATTTCATAATTGAAGAGAATGTGTTCAAAAATTTAAATGAGAACATTTTAGTTATTTAATTTAAATAGAAAATTTGCAGTCATGCAGTGAATAGTTTATTGCACACGCGCATTTTTGCCTTCCTGTCACAAAACATACAACAAACATTTTATAAAAGGAATGATGAATTTATCTTATAATTGCATCATCTTAATAAGATTTTTAGTAATCCCATAACGAAACAAAAATAGCTGAAACAGACTTCAAAAAAATTAAAAGAGTAAAATATTTGTCATGTTCTTTTTTGAAGTCAGTTTTTACTTGTTTTAAAGATTATTTATTTTATGCTTTACTTTTCAGTGCCGAAGGTAATTTGTAGGTACGAATAAGTAGATACCTATTTACTTCTTAGTGCCTTCATTATGAACGTATAGGTTAGGACTTTGTTTCATACTTTTTTAATAATTTGATAATAGTTATTTATACATGGGTAAGAACCTTCCTTGAGAATAGCTTATTTGATTAGCGACAACTACATCGATATATAACTAATAGTTATAATCACGAAACGTTTATTTAAAATTTAAAACAAATTGTTCATCCCTACTCGTCTGCTTCTACAGTTTGAGGAGTTCTCCTGTTTCTGTAACCAGATCATGCCATGACCTCTCAGTACCTCATGTAGCATGTATTCTCATCGTATCGTATCCATCAAAACTTTATTGACTCAACCTTTCAGGAGTTCCTTTGATTAGTTACCGAACCCATCATCAGACCTTGAACAAATTTATATAGGACCATCTTGGAGGTCACATATAACACGAATTGTTAATTTATTTATTATTTTAGAAAAAAATAAAAATGTAATGAAGAACTTTCTTTGGGAATAGCTTACTAAAAAGATTAGTGGAAACCGCATCGAAATATGATCAGCGGTTCTCCAGATAATCGCGAACATACCTACCATACGTACATACAGGTA
Source organism: Amphipyra berbera (assembly GCA_910594945.2). Classification (NCBI taxonomy): domain Eukaryota; kingdom Metazoa; phylum Arthropoda; class Insecta; order Lepidoptera; family Noctuidae; genus Amphipyra; species Amphipyra berbera. The sequence goes on along the minus strand of OU343126.1, from coordinate 10,649,581 downwards.
GAACAGAGAACCTTCTTTTTTGAAGTCGGTTAAAAGGCTTTAAAACATAGTTTGTTCAGGCAGACAATAGGTAACTACATAGTTGCTTCTTAGTGCAATGTACTATTCACTGGTAAATACAGTAAACAATTAGCGCCATTAATTCATGATTATAATAAAAGAATGTGTAATAAATAAATAATATATGAGTAAAAATAATATTAACGAAATGAGTAATAACATAATTAAAACATGAATTGATGACACTTTCATTGTTAAATATGTATTGAAAATAAAACACTCACCGGTAATGACGAGACGTCCCTTAGTCGCAGAAAGTCGTGTTTCACCTGTCAGTCTGTGCTTTGTTCTACATTGGTATGATTTGTAACCATCTTCAGGTCCTACATCTCGAATATGTAATTCTCCAGACGGAAGTACTAAGTATTTGCCCTCTGTTAAGAATAGAAAAAGCTGTTGTATTTAGTTTGCTAACATTTAGAATATGAAATAGCAATTCAATAATTTGCAACGCAACGTAAGGCTGCGATTTACTTATAAATTTTATTGCATGCATTAGCCTAAGGAAGAGGGATAAAGGATAGAGGTAGGCCGTGAGGCCCATGGAATCACGGAAACCCATTTTAGGAACAATGCCCTAATCGATGTATAGGTATGCAATCCTAGCAATCGATGCGGTCGATGCAATTCAGAAAGACATTTTACTGTTCCCATGACGTGCTAATGACGATTGTAGGCAGGATAAATTAAGGCTGATATAGCCTGAAAAACAATTTACTTCGTACCGTCAAAATTATTTGTTGAATCTAGTTTGATGTCTATTTCCTCGTCGCCTTCACTGATGATCCAAGAGATGACGTTAACATACTCGGATACGAAGCTTGGTATGTGGCATTTTAAAATGGCGCTATTGCCCCTCAAAACGTACTCTTCCATCAGATTCACAGCGTATGCCTGAGATACCACTGAAACAATATTGTGAGACCTGAGACGAGTGAATAACATGTTGGGATAGTTTCAAATATCTTCCATATCAATATTCGAACCTTATGTAAGATAAACATCTGAAAATGATGAAAGTAGGTACTTCAGTTCAGAAGTAAGTTGCCGGAATGATTATATATTGGGATAGAAGATTTAGGTTGTGCGGGATGTAAGGAGTAGACTAAACTCAGAAGATCAAAGATAATGTACCTAGGTCGGATGAAGCGTTCATTTTGATTTCTTCCTCTTTATCATCTTCAGATATTATCCAGGAACTTACTGACACGTATTCAGAAACAAAACTCGGAATTTGACATTTCAATATAGCAGCGTTCCCACGCAAAACATATTCTTCCCAAAATTTCACATCATAAGCTTGAGACACGACTGAAATCGTTATGACAAAATGGGTAATCATAATGTGCTACATTTCAAATGTCCTTTACTATCATATACATAAATATCATGTTATGATACAACGGATGCGAATCAATCGGCGTTAAATTTCAGTATCAAATGAGAACAAAATAAGAGGAAATATGGAAAGGACGGATGATGCCTCGGTGGAGTGAAATTGTCGGTACATGTTACCTAAATTAAAGTCGGAATTCAAATTTATCTCCATTTCAACCTGTTCCCCTTCAGAGATAATCCAGGATGTGACCGTGACATACTCGGTGACGAAACTTGGAATATGACATTTTAGTATAGCGGCATTTCCGCGTAAGACATTTTCTTCCCAGAGATTTACTGTATAGGATTGTGACACCACTGAAAGTAGACAACAATGCACGTATAATGTACATCGACAATTACTTAGAAACTATGGACTATCTTTTTCAGGGAACGGATATGATGTAAGCGGAATTTGGATCTTGTAATTTTTGTTGGATACCTAAATTGAAAGACTGATCTAGTTGAATCTCTAATTCATTGACGTCTCCTTCAGATATAATCCAAGATGATACTGTAACGTATTCTGTTACAAAACTTGGTATGTGACACTTGACGATCGCTGAATTTCCACGCAGAACATTCTCTTCCATCAAATTCACAGTGTACGACTGAGATACAACTGAAATAGTTTAAAATAACTCATATTTGGAACTAACAGTGGAAAATGTTAAACAAAGGAGAGGGAAAATGGTTACTTGGAAAGCGCAAAAAAACCTATTTGTTGCAATACCCAAGTCGTTAGATTCTACTTTTATTTCCAATTCATCGGTATCTCCTTCTGAGATAATCCAGGACGATACACTGACGTACTCGGTCACGAAGGTCGAAATATGACATTTTAGAATGGCTGCGTTCCCACGTAAAACGCTTTCCTCCATTAGATTGACCGTATAAACTTGGGTAACTACTGCAAATCAGAATTCGAAGAATCTTAAGTAAAATAAATAAGACCATTATTCACAGGATACGGATAGGACACTCAGATACAGTGAAGCAATTTTCATTTTAAATACCCTCTTTATCGACAGTATTGCTCATTTTTATTTCAACCTCATCTTCTCCTTCAGATATTATCCAGTTTGCTACTGATACATATTCCGTTACGAAACTTGGAATCAAACATTTCACAATTGCAGAATTCCCCCGCAAAACGTTCTCTTCAACCAAATGAACTGTGTACGCCTGAGAGACAACTAGAACATGAAAATGCCAATAGGTATTTGCATTAAAATGTAATGCAAATTATAACGTGTCAGAAATAACCCTAATTTACAAACACGACAATATGGGCAGGATGCAGAGGGGTAGACTATTCCAATTTCGAATTAAATGTACCGTAATCTTCATTTAATATGTACTCTCCTTCCTCGGTATCGTGCCAAGAAACTACTTGTACATGATCAGATACAAACGATGGTATATGGCACTTGAATACTGCAGCGTTCCCGCGAATTACATATATGTCGTAGACTTGCGATTCGTAGAATTGATTTACAGCTGAAATATTTTACATACAAGGATAAAGCTATACATTTGTACCCATATATTGACTCCGACACGGGGATTCAGTGGAGTGCGGATAGGGACAATTGGGGCCGCGCGTTGCTCTCGATTACCGTAATTGCCCTCGGAGCGGTTAAACGAAAACCCAGAGAGAGATTCTTCGTCTGTCACCCAATCCACAACATGAACGTAATCCGCCACGAATGATGGAATGGTACATTTGACAATGGCGGAATTGCCTCGTAGGACATCTTCGTCAATAACTCGTGGCTCATAAGACTGATGTACCACTGTGGACGTTAAAAACATTATCTATCTCTATTATACATTATGCGAATGCGAAGGACCGGGAAAGAGGAATGAAATACGTTTACGATCATCTACTACCATCATTAAAATTAGAGTGCTCCTCAGCAGATATCGTGTCATTGTCCATTATCCAGGCCATAACATGAACAAAGTCCGCAACAAAGGAAGGCACGATGCATTTTAGAATAGCTGTGTTGACTCGCAAAACAAATTCGTCGTTTACTCTAGCCTCATATGCTTGAAGTACAGCTGTGACAATTCAAATTAAAGGAATCAGGAATGAGGATTGCTCTCTATGTGTGAGAATTACCCTCGGTACTGTTTGGGTAATATGTGCCTCCCTCGCTGTCCATCCACATTTCAACATATACAAAATCAGAGACAAAACTTGGCACTTCACATTTCATAATAGCTGCGTTGCCGCGAATCACGTACTCGTTGTCGGCTTCGGCTTCAAAAGGCTGTGATACCACTTCACAAAGAATTATACTGTTATTAGATGAGAATTAGAGAATTATAATGCGATATCGAGGAGTTTATTTGGATGGGAAACGTGGTTTTGAAGAAAACTTTAAAGATGTACCCGTTGCTGCGTTTGTATTGGTAACTGTGAGTATTTGTCCGTCATCCATGACCCACGCTTCAATGTAAACGAAGTCACTAACAAAAGATGGAATCTTGCAGTGAACAATAGCAGCGTTCCCTCTAATCACGTACTCGTTTTCGGCTTCGGTCACGTAATACTGGGATACGACTGAAGAATAACAATTAGATACATAGGTTGGAACGGTTCGAGGTGTAGGGAATTGTTGTGTGTGCGGGAAGCAAGTATAATTTTTTAAGAGGCCATTGTACCGAGGTCTCCCGAATGAGTAATCTCTTTTCCCTCTTCGTCGATCCATGCTTCTACCTTCACGAAATCCGCGACAAAAGAGGGAATGGAACACTTTAAAACAGCGGCGTTTCCACGTATGACATATTCTGTGAGAATCTCTGCTTCATAGAACTGATTCACAACTGAAAGAAGACGTACGTGGTCCATGACTAATGAAAGTCTAAAGGTAAGGAGGTGGAGGATAAAGGATATGTTATACAGTTATTTCGGAATCTGAAATACCAATGTCATCGGTTGGTAAGTATTCGCCGCCATCAGAGTTGACCCAAGCTTCGACTTTCACGAAATCAGCAACGAAGGAAGGAATATTGCATTTAAGAACGGCGGTGTTCCCTCTGATTACATACTCTGAGACTACCTCGGCTTCGTAGTATTGTGTAACAACTGCAATAAATGCACTTGGTTGTATTTATAGAAAGGATTCAGGGATTGGCATGGTGTGCATGACGGACATCTGGGAACTAGAATGCTAATTTTATTTCATGTATGTGGTACCGTCTCCTTCCTTATTTTCCTCGTGAGTATAAGAATTGCCAGCCTCGTCATGCCAAGAGACAACATTAACAAAATCGCCCACAAATGAAGGTATGGAACATTTGAGAATTGCAGAGTTTCCGCGAATCACGTATTCATTATTTACTTCTGATTCGTATTGCTGCTGTACCACTGTGAAAATGTATTTTAGATAAAGGTGGAGAATAGGATTTAGGAGACAAGGAAAGCAAAACGGTGAAGGATTAACCGTAGTTTTCGCCAGGAAGGAAGTCTTCATTGTCATCAGTGTGCCAAGAGAGAACTTCAACGAAATCGGCTACGAACGATGGGACCTGACACTTGAGCACGATACTGTTCCCCATAATGACATACTCCTTGTTGACGTCGGTGTCGTAATGCTGGGCAACCACTTATACGTGAACAAATAATTACTTTTACATGATTATTATTAAAATTAATATTTAAATATATAATATTTGTATATCGAAGAGTACCTGGAAGAAAGATTTTTAACAACACAAAAAGAAAGGTTTTTAATAACAAAGAAGGTAATCATACTTTAGCGTGACATTAAAGAATGGTGTTGTTAAAATATTCGGGCTTCTTCACGCTTTACTACTCGCATGGCTAGAAATAAGTTAATAATCTCTTCAACCAATGAAACAAAATAGTGCGACGAACTTTAATAAGTCGATCTCTCCGTTTGATTATTTAATTGACCGTATTTGACCTCATGTCATAAAGGGCAGCGCCCTATGATGGTCAATCAAGCTTTTGTTCCTATACAGTGCAGCTTACATCTAGGTGCTTATAACGTCATAAAATTACAAAATTTTCGAATATGTCTACAAAATTCTAGTCACGTACGTAGTAGTTTAGTTTTAAATGCGTTTGATAAAAGTTCGTGAATAAACCCGTATAATATTAACATTCAAATCAGTATGATGCATTTACGGCTGATTTGATTATGTCCTGCTGAAGACTTCGCCAACAATCTCATTAAGTACGAGTATGAAACATGAATACAATGCATAAACAAAGGATCTAATACCTCCGTATCCTCCACAAATGGGTGCGGATGATTAAAATTAACTTTGATTTTTATGTCCAGTAGTCAAATAACCAATCAAACTACAACATAATAAAATATACATTTATCATTTAATAAACAGTTGACTATCAAATTACAAATGGGAACGGGTGATAAGTCAACAAATGAAACTGTTCGGTTATAAACAGAAAGATCATCGCGTTAGTTGACATAGATATAGCATATGTCATGTTAACCCATTAAAAATTATTTATAAATCTGTCATGAAGCTTTATGGCTGCTTCTATACCGCGCACGCGATATAGAAACTTGCTTGGTTTTGTTGTAACACAATCTCGTACTTAATGAGATATGACTATAACTGTAGTAACGTCGGCGGTCTATTGTAACTTCTGAGTTATTTGTCCGTTAGCAATTCAAAATATATGGTGTTAAAACGTTTTGGTACAATGGAGTACCTGAAGTCACTTGCTGGCGGACAAAAGCTTAAAGAATGCGCCTTTTGGAATTAGTAATTTTATGCAAATGATGCTTACCGGCGCGTACGTTAACGTCCCGGGAATGAATGGTGCCAACAGAGTTGCGAGCGAGACAAGCGTAAACCTGAGCGTGAACCTCTTGCCGGTAATCCTCCGCGCGGAAAGGCGGGAACAGGAGGTTTCCGTTCGCTTGGACCTGAATAAAGTAAATAAATAAGTGTTTAAAGTTAACCAGCTATAAGAGTTCTACTAATGAGTGGAGGTAAAGGAAAACCACCGCACTAGTTCTAAGAGTGGACTAAGGGAAAGGGTTATTAATTGAGTCTAGTTCAACTTATTACGTGCAACTTCTTCTCATACATATTAAGATTAACTCCTTTTTTATAAACATAACATAACATCACGCCTTGTACTCCCCGAAGGATTCGGCAGAGGTGTTTTTAGTACACCCTCGTTTCGCCAGTTACGTTTAAGTCCCATGTAATAGGGGGCGAGCCTATTGTTATTAACCGGGCACAAATCCAGACTCCGGGCTGCTACTGAGAAATTTCTAATGGAAATACCCAATAACATTTTGCCCGACCTGGGGATTGAACCCAGGACCCTATGCTCAGCAGTCGCGTTTGCGACCACTAGACCAAGAAGGCAGTCAACTTTTTTTATACTTTCTGAATAATGATGGTCGTCTATATTAGTTGATACTAAATGATAGCTAGTTTCTGATTTCAGAAAAACTGCAATGAGAGGCATATGCGGGCACAAATTACACTTGTCCTTGTTATGTAGTGTACTAATTTCAATAAAAAACATGTATAAACGAAGCGATACTAGATGTTTTTAACCTTTTTTAAACATAATGAGATTGTTTTTATTTACTCCGAACAGTATCATTATCTGCATGCCTTCGGTGACTGCAGAAGTCATTAGGACAAGTGTATTTATTAGTTTAATTCCAAATAATATCACATCAGCACCGAGGACGATGGTAACCTCAGTTTTATAAAAATATAAGTAAATAACAAAGATATTCTTATTTCTGTGATATTGTGTGTTTAATGGCCCATGCATGACACATAATATAGGTAACATACATAACATCACGTCTGTATTCCCCGAAGGGTTGGGCAGAAGTGTATAAACACCCATATTCCGCCGTTATGTATAATAAGTCCCATGTAATAGGGGGCGAGCCTATTGCCATCAACCAGGGACAAATCCAAACTCCCGGCTACTACTGAGGAATTCCACACGGAAAAACCCAATAACACTTCGCTTGACCTGGGGATCGAACCCAGGACCTCACGGTCAGCAGTCGCGCTTGCCACCACTAGACCAACGAGATGACACAGGTTATTCTAATATCAAGTTAACGTGATTGAAGCGTATATTTCAAAATAATAAGATATCAATATATCATTGATCACTCACCTGACGCAATCCAGGGACATCACCAACAGCAGTTCCATCAGATCGCACCCAAATGATGTCGGGGGTCGGGGATCCTCGGGCCGCACATTCGACAGTCGCTCCGGTCGTGTTGCTGAAGTCCACTCGGTTCGGGGGTTCTTTCATAAATATCGGTCCTATAGTTTCATCCTCGCATAGCACTGACCCTGTAAAAAAAATGTTAATTTTAAAATTTCGAATGCTGTTTCAACATGTTTAATTAAATTTTTCGTAAAAGTTGTATGACTCATAACAAACATAACATCACGCCTGTATTTCCCGAAGGTTTGGGCAGAGGTGTATAGTAACACCCTCATTTCGCCGTTATGTTTAAGTCCCATGTAATAGGGGCGAGCCTATTGCCACCAACCGGGCACAAATCCAAACTCCGGGTTGCTACTGAGGGATTCCACACGGAAATTCCGCCGTAAGCGGGCGTGCAACACGTGCACCGCACACGGGCGGCACACCCAGGGGGCGGCAAATCGAGCGACTCTTGAGCGGCAAATTGAGACCAAATTATTTTTTTTCGGTTTTGTGTCACTTAAGATACAGGAGTAATCGAAAGAGTGAGGGGAGCGTCTAAAAAAAAAGCTTGGCCTAGTATCGCTTGGGAATTACCTAATCAAAAATCGAGAATTTTTTATTGGCAGCACTGCTCATCACATAATTCAAGTCATTGTCATTTTTTCATTCGGTATTGCACGCGGGCGGCGAAATAGCTAGCGGCGGGCCTGAACACTTTGCTCGACCTGGGGATCGAACCCAGGACCTCACGATCAGTAGGCGCGCTTGCCGCCACTACACCAAAGACGCAGTTGTATGACTCTTTACTGGTTAAATTATTTTACATGCAAGTACTAGGTAGTTGGGCTTGAAATTAGGAGATGTGAAAGACATTACAACACATGATTGTTAAAGACTCAACCAACATGTCTCAATTAAATTCTTGATGATCTTAAATTAAATCACTAAACACGAATAAAGATAAAAATGTCTGGTTGCTTGTAGACAGTAGATAAGTAATTAAAGTTAACCATGAGTATCGACAATGCTTCTTTAGTGGTCCGTAATTTCGTTAATGTATAATCTGAAAATTCTTGAAGCGAAACATGGACCTTTCCTTTCCTTAGGTAATATCAGCCATAAGCTCGTGCACGTCCACAACTGAACATGGCCACATGTTGCTATAGGTAGATAATAGTAGGTTGCTGCTGGCAAATCTTGGTTATAAGTCGCCATTTGCCTTACCCGCAAAGGGTATAGAAGGGGTAGCCATTGTTTGTGTTTGACTACGGCACGGCTATCCTTGTGTATCGCTATAACAAAAGATCGCAATATCTTATGGACGAGCTACTGTGACGTGATCCTGTAGTTGCTTTCGTAGTTTTAATAAAAGTATTACTGTACTATTCAGACTAGTTTAGAAGATACCTTATTCACAAAGTCATGTCTAGGCATTTATGTTTGTCAGCGTTTCGCTTATTTGTCGACAACATGAGCAAACAAACCACGGACCCCAGTACTAGTTTAAGGGAACTAAAAATTCTCGACCCAGTTTATAATGAAGCCTGGAAAAATAATCCAGCACAACACAAGTGACGCGCGCTCTCATGCCACGTCTCGCTACTCATTTCACTAGATGAAGAGCACAAGAATGACACTCACTAAATGTTAATTAGTGACCTCATTAGGTCAACTTACTGTACGACAAATGTTGTAGTTACTAATATCCTGTGTAGTTAAAATACTTCGGTTAACAACTTGTACTAACGGTTTTAAAGACGTTAAAGATCCTCAAGGTTATGGCATTCTTCTGCATTATGGCATTCGGTTTAATTTAATGTAAGATTCTAAGAAAGATCATTCAATTTTATTTTTTCATGTAGGTATGTATTTTTTTCTATATAGAGCCGTATTCGTGTTTTTATTTTAATTTATGTATTGTTAGTGTATCTTATTATTTCTATTTCTATCCTAATATCTTAAAAAACCTACCGATAATAAATTAATATTACTTAATTGTGTAAAATAATTTCAACGAACATGCGCGTATTCAAATTTGAATGAAACGGTCAAAAACTCAATTCCAACCACTGTCGTAGGAAGACAAAAAATAGCAACAAAGAGAACAAAAACGCGAGGGCGCTTTGCGTGCTTGCAAGTCTTGCGACAGATGTGCGCTCGCGCACGCTTCTGATTGGTCGAATCCACGACAGATGTTTTTCACATCACAACCTGAACGCAGGATGCTGATTCAAATAAGATTTATCACAACAGTTGAACAACTTTTAGCCAGCTTTGATAAAAACGAAATATTCCTACGCGTAAAATTGATAAATTATATGTCTACTATCTTGTATACCTAGGGCATAGCGATATGATGTTAGATTACTAGGTCATTGGGTTGTTTATTTAACGCTGAGGACTTACATAGTTATTTGCGTAAATTAAATACCAGTGGCGAAGGGTCAATTTTGGTAAGAGTGAAGCCGGAGCAAAAAATGCTTACCTTGGTCAAGCGTGACGCCTGCAGTGCATGTAGGCAGTGCATGTGCATGTAGGTAAAATAAAAGTAAAACATTTTATTTTATCTCACAACTTCCCGTGAGCCATTGATATTTGCTGTAAGTATAAATATATCATAACATCACGCTTGTATTCCTCGAAGGGTTGGGCAGAGGTGTATACAATAGTAACACTCTGATTTCGCCGTTATGTTTAAGTCCCATGTAGGGACGAGCTTATTGCCATCAACCGGGTACAAATCCAAACTCCGGGCTGCTGCTTTAGTTGAGGGATTCCATAGTAGACACTAGTAGGTAGTGACTGTTCAAAAGGGAAGCCGGTAGAAATCGGCTTGTATGGGGCCTTCGCCACTGTTAAGTACCTACCTATTAATCCTATAATCATATTGTTAGGTACAATTATGTTGTAATTAGGTACCTTAAACTATGTCTGTTAAGTAAGTACAATCATTTATCCTGAGTTTCAACTAAATTAATATAATACAAGGTTAGTAGGAAAGGGGGTACTAAGCCGTGGGCCACTTAATGTATCACTGATGATTGTTATAAAGAAAGTGTTAAAATTTCAAAATTCGACAAAAAGAAATTCAATGCTGAATGATTTTTATTTTAGTTTTTTTTTTAAATAATACCTCATCCCTGCTTTAGTTACGAATTCTGAAAATGGAGCTTCTATTCCGTGACACCGAATATGACCTAAAATGTAAACACAGCTGATCATAGCTGAGGAAAGATAGAATTTAGCGTATTTTTTATGAAATCTTTGAACAGCTATTTCTATTTAACTATTGACTTTTGGGAAAAGTTGTAGAACAAAAGTTATCCATTATTATGGGTACTTTAACACCCTTTCGTCTTAGTACCCCTTTCCGACTAACCTTGTATATCTTGCACCACTTTTTTAGTCATTACCAAAGTCACCATTAAAGAAATATCTGTAATAGATTCTATTACAGATATTTCTTTAATTTTTACCTTCACAATTTTATTAATTAAACATTTCGCACATGTTTATGTGACTATTATTATTTGTGTTCTTGATTAAACAAGCCAATCAAACAATAAAATGCGGAATAAAACTTTGTTATTACAGGACTATTGATAAAATTAATTGAGACTCTAGGTCACGACCGTGATCGGGCACTGTGACGGATTATACCTATTATCTACATATAGACACAAATACGCTAAAATATATATACAAGGTTAGTTGGAAAGGGGGTTGGTACTAAGCCGCGGGCCACTTAATGTATCACTGATGACTATTTTAAAGCAAGTGTTAAAATTTCAAAATTCGATAATTTTTATTTGCATGTAAAAAGGATTTTAATTTAGTTTTTTTAAAAATAACACACCTGCTTTAGTTATGAATTCAGAAAATTAAGTTTCTAATCCGTGACCCGAAATATGACCTAAATAGTAAACACAGCTCATCTTAGCTATGGACAGATAGATTTTAGCATATTTTTTACGAAATCTTTGAAAAGCTATTTCTCTTAAACTATCAAGTCTTGGGGAAAGTTTTAGAACAAAAGTTATCCCTTATTATAGGCACTTTAAAACCTTTTCGGCTTAGTAGGTACCCCCTTTCCGACTGACCTTGTATATATTGACTTTAATTCCCTTTTTCGTTCCATTGTTTTGTATGTATTTTCTTCCATTCCTGTTCATTTTTCTATCTTTAATTATTGTAATTGGTCTAAGACCGTTTTAATTAAAGTAAAAATAAATAAATAAATAAATATTCTACTTATATTTATGTGTTCATTCGTGATTTCCTTGAGGTGCTACAAACTGATTGGGAAATAGCTTTTATGCATAATAGGCCATTGAACTTTTCATACGAATACCTTCAGTAATTTCCAAACAATAGATGACGGTTGATATTATGTGGTTGCTAGTGAGTTGAAGTAATAATCGTTTGAAACATACATGCAAATGATACCTATCGTTAAAAGTTCAAGGTTAAGATGCGTAAAGCTGACAAACTCAACAACGAAATTTGGCATTTTTATATGATTTACTGGATATCCCTGTACAAGGTTATAATTATTCTAATTCCTAGTAAGTATTCTTGACTTAAAAAAAAATAGCATTTGAATCTAAAGATTTTAATTAAAAATACATAACTTTTGTGTTTCGACGAAGGTGAAAACCGTGAAATTAACATTTCATTCTCAGACGCACTCAGATGTGCAAATTCTTGAATGTTTACAACTGATGGATGTGGTTCGTTTGCGGTTTGGCAACCATTTTGTTAGTAGAATTGGCCCTCTGATCGCTAGCTCTCATCATATTGGCCTTTACAACATTCTGTCAACTTTTCTAGCACCTCTGGCAGGGTTCTAATAGTCCTTGTCAAGTCCCGGCCTAAACATCTATCCACTCCTGCGGCATGAATGCAATATTATGTATTCTGAGGCCGTAGCAGACACGCCTGTTTTGCATCCAATCTAATCAGATAACGGCGCACATCGAAAGCAACATAAGTATCTAATTTCCACTACATTGAGATGCTGCACGAATCGCTTTGGGACAGATTTCACAGATTTTCTGAATTGCCTGCCCGATAATGCACTTGTATATTTTTTCTTATGAGGCCAAAAACTATTTTGCCAGAGTCCAAAATCATGAATTCTAACAAACTAATAAGTAACATCTTTCTGATAACCTGTTCGTTCTCTTCGGTTATTGCTTCGAAATCCGAGTGTCGCAGAAGATGTCTAAAGGTTCAATAAGGATTTAAAAGCATTTTCGCTTGGTAAGATATTAGTTTACCTCGAATTTAGTATTAAACTTCGTTCACCAATCGCAGATGTTCCTTCTAATGCGCTACATTTTCATCTAACCTCATTTTCTGTGCTATGCCATGTGGTATGCCGTTGGAATACAATGCCCTTGGCTTTTTGTGAGTTTTCAATTTGTCATAATTATTAGGAATGGTCAACGGACCAAACTCATAGTTTGGTCCCTTCCCTAGTGCCACTGACTAGTATGACCAGAAAAGGACTGAATTTGTTCATAATTATTAATATAGATTCGAGATACAGTTTTTTAATAAAGGTAATGTCTGTCTTGAGCAGACTAGCACCCGAGTTCCCAGATTTTTTTAGAGTAAGAAGTCGGTGTGTTTATTTACAGATGAAACATTCTGCTACTGACTGCAATGCTATTAGCAAGCGTTCTGAACTTGTGAGTGCCAACGCTGGATACATTGTTTCGTAGTCTTAGTTTGGAGCTCTGTCAACGTTCCGAGACATCGCTCTCATAGTTTAACCCATGACCATTATCGATATCCATGTCAAACCATGAACAACATGAAGATATTAGCTACACTCAAAGGTACTGTCTGAATGTCTTGTACGTTGTTTTGCAAAAGGGAAAATTATACAATTTCTACGATACAATTAACGCGGTGGTTTCAAAGGGGAGCTTCGTATTCTTACTATATCAACACCCGCACTGTACTTTTATGACGGTTTAAAATAATACTGGCATTCTAATATTTGTCTAAAACGGATACGGGTGTCACATTATGTAACAACTAATTGTGCATTTCGTTTAGACTCGACGATTTCTCGATGAGCCTATTTCCACTAAATAAACTTAATACCTACGCGTTTGAATTCCTCATAAGTAATAAGGTGTGCTATCTGAATATATCGCACCACAGAATTCCAACTGAGTAATACGCAACGGTCATGTAGAGAATTCCAAAAACCAAACGGTAGCGGTACCTATGTCGCGCGTCCACTTGCTTTGATTTGAATTCCTAATTATGAAAACAATCAGCCGTTCACGTAAATGCCAACGGACTATATTACAACTCCTTTTATTTTGAAAATAGTCTCAATTACGATTCGATTGACTAGCCATGCACAGTTTTATTAATTATTAATAAAGGTTGCTGTGACCTATGTTTGTATTATTTCAACTCAATATCCAGAGAAATTTCTTGTATAATTTTTGCATGTATAATTTCTCAGTATATAAAATTCGATTAAGCCCTACAGAATTATTATAAACAATGGAAATGGCTAAGAGTTATGAATATGTTACACTCTACGAGCTATAAATCTATTTGTGGCCAATGACCCGGTGAAATTCCTAGTTGTCGGCAGCTACCTTATTTATATTATCATCATCTATCCTTATCTTTTGTTTCTCAACGTCTTACAACACCACTCAGGCTGTTATGAAAGCACGCTTAAGCTCGACATTACCTAGAAACTTTAAATAGAAAGATTACATTGTTTGACTCGTCTTTTGTTTCGTAAGTAAGAAAGACCGTAATTTATTTGCATACAGCTGGTGAATTGACGTTATACGATGCCGTATTAGCTTAGGTATAGATCGAATCAAAAGACTGTTTAGCAGATCCTTCTTAACGCCTAGTCGCTCCATATCGTTACTTTTTTTTCTGGATCGACAGAACTTACTAAGGCCTATACATTTGACAGATACCTCTTAAGTGTAGTTTTAACATGACTTGAGAAGAAGTATTTAAAAAAAATGTTTTCAACATGGCATGGAATTCTACTTTATGGTAGCTGCTGTTGGAAGATCTCTCAAATGCGAGTTATTTATTGATACGGGCCTTAGAAAGGATTAGACAAAGAGGTCATGTATTTGTTTATTGTAGCGTATTTGAGATAGAACTAGATCACAATGCAGCTACGTCGTCCGTTGTCACCTTGTTAGTTTAGTTGCATAAGAAAATAAGCATAGATAATATCGTGTGTAATGTGGAGTGGAATGTGTAGTCACAAACCAAAACGAGCATTCCTAAATTAAAAAAACGTATACGACCCTGGGACTGTAATGGGCTGATTATGTATGTTATGTATGTATACGAATATCAAGCAATCTATTTAGATCAACAAGTTTAGCCAAAAGCTTAATTGATGGTAAAGAACATTTGGTTTCGATGTCAGCGAGTTATTAAAAGGCACATCCGAATTAATTGCGTGTTACCAACAACGCCATGTGTGGATTAGAATAAGTTTACAAGTGGTTATATTATACCGAATGCTCGTTACCGCGCATTTCGAAATACACGGAATTTTCATTAGCAGTTCCGTTTAGCGCCTCTTTTGATCGTTCATTAACACGTGTTTGCGACTGCTTTGTTAGTGAACACCCATAGAGTAACTTTTGTGAACACCTATTTTGTATTACGTGGTGAACACTGTGTCCAGAACAGAAAATAGATGGAAGCGTTTACGCCATTATATTCATCATATTTATGGTGGGTATCAAAATAAAAGATTTGAAGGAACCAGAATCCTTTTTTTTAAATAATCCTCATGAGATAAAATTCATAATCAGTTAACAAAGTTGTTTCCACGTCCATGATTAACCATGCATTAAAAAAACTTAAAATAAGGAAATGTCACCGGGCAAGCTTGGCGCATTGCTTCATTTCCCTTTGCGATTTTAATCTTAAGTATGTCTTATTGCTGAAAAGTATATTACCAGTCAGCAATAACACGTGTTACACGTTTGTCAGCTGAAACTGGTTTTACTCAAAAATGCTTGTAATGTGGTCATTATTTTGACAACCTTCTTTGAGCAAAGTCGACCTTTCCGCGCTACTTGAATAGGCGCCAGGCAAGTTGTATGGAATTTCATTGCTGGCGTGTTTTAGCCACCAGCAATTCCCTTTGAAAATCCATTATTGTCGAGTTTTGTTTCAAAAATAGTTTGGTGCATAAAGTTTTTATTCAGAATTTGGCTGTATAGGTACAGGCAGTGCAATCATTAAATACTAATTTAAAATAAAAAATAAAGCCCGGGAAGAAATAAATTGTTACTTTAAATAAATTCTTACTATACTAAGCTGGTTTTATTTAAATTACTCGCATTGTTTGAGTAGAGCACTATACAAGCTTTGGTCCGCAATGACTGCGCTTCTGGCCACGCTATGATGGCCTCGAGCTTAGTTTAGCTACGCTTTCGGCCTTCCAGCTTGTCCATCGAGAGCTGCAATGGCGGCCGAGCTGTGATGGCCTGGAGCTGGGCTACACTGCGCTTTCGGCCATCATCAGTGCTGCCAGCAACGCAGTCATTACAGACCGCGGCAGTAATGTACTATTATAGTGAATTTTTATTTTTCTATTCGACTGCTTGTCTTGCGGACCGTTTATACGTAACCAGGCAGTTATTGGCGAGACCTGAAGGGTCTCCAACCAATGAGGCTTTATAGTGGATTCCTTCCTTCAACGACCGTTTAAACGGAATTAATGTATGATTAATTTCTGCCTTCGTCTATTGGACAAAAATATTTATTGCTCATTCACATCTAAACATAGAATGATGTTATGTACTCTAGGTTTACGAGACCTTAATTAATGATGACATTGTTAGTTGACTAACCAACAATGTACGTGCATGCGGTTAACGAATGACTACCATGAATTAAAATGGCACATGGTTGTGTCAATCTGCTTGTAGGCACGGTTGTTATTCCATAAGAGTTCAGTATCTATAACGGCGCGAAAATAAACGAGTAAATGGTTAAAATAATAAACTAGACTGACTGTGACTGTTTAGATATCTAATGTTTACACTGACCTGGAAATTACTATGTCGGCCGTAAACAGAAATAGGAAAAATAACAATGAAGCGCTTGCTCCTTTAGTTATTGTTCTGAGTATCTTATATAAAGATTAATAAAACAATATTAAATTAAAATTTACATTGTAAAACTAGCACCATTGAAAACGGGCGGCGCGGCGGTAGATAACAC
Organism: Amphipyra berbera; assembly: GCA_910594945.2. Classification (NCBI taxonomy): domain Eukaryota; kingdom Metazoa; phylum Arthropoda; class Insecta; order Lepidoptera; family Noctuidae; genus Amphipyra; species Amphipyra berbera. The sequence continues at coordinate 10,632,687 of OU343126.1, read as the reverse complement.
TGCTGGTAGCCGAGGTATAAAAGAACGGCTGCCGGTGACCGGCGGTTGTCATGCGCAAAAGGCTAGATTCCAATGCTGTTTCTTTTTTTTTAAATATTTCGTATACATATTGAAGACTTGCTATGTATTTTGTATCTATGAAAATTATGAATTTGACAGAATCCGTGCCAGTGCCGGCAACTAAATCAGCGATAGGTGACGGCAGCAGAGGTACTCCCTTAATCTTATCATACCGAATCATTTAGGTATTCGCAAAAGATTACGATTTATAAAAACTTAGATGATAATAATACATAGGTGCAGTGCTCCCCAACCAGTCTCAGACACCTTGCTCTAGGCTAGGCAAGGCAGTATTAGTCATTCGTTTGTCAACTTTTTCTGCAATAGCTGAATCATAACGGAGTTAATGGTTGTTTTAAATGTTTGCATAATGTTTATTATATGTTATAAATAATTACTATATCTACCTACTATATTATTATTGGAAATAGTGCATAGCAGTAGGTGATAATATTGTTGTATTGGAGTCACGGTCGTGACCTTCGCGAGTCGAAAGGCCAATGTTCTGCGGTGTTTGTGTAAAACCTAACATTCAGATTGAACCTGACGTCCTCGCCCACGCGACGCTCGTTAGCATCTTGATTATAGCTTAGAGTATACAAGGCATAGAAGACGCCTGCAGAAGTATGGTAGGCCAGCATAAGTATAAAATGATGCGCGCGTTATACATAGAAACAACCAAAGAATTATGATGTAAAATAAAAATTAATGTAAGTACTAAAAAAAACGGGTGTCTGCTGAATAGCCGTAAGGGTTCCGTAGTTAGGGGATCAAACAGTATAACTTGAACCCATTTATCAAACTGGACTGCGTTTACAGGACATCAGACAGTGACATATTAACGAACAGATGAACATTACGAAACTCTACGCAACACATTTATGTAGCTGTTTTGTACCTAGGCTACAAAATATCTGTTCGTGCCTTTGTAATTTGTATGCAACTTGCTTAAAGTACTTTCATACATTGGCGTTGTCGTATTAATACTCTAAGGTTTATAACCATCACTTACTAACAATCGCTTGTTGCCCTAATCAATTATCATGAGAAAATAATACAGTAGTAATTAGCCGTAATAAAATGAATCGTTAAGCACCGATGACTGATGATTTCTGCAGCTGCAACAAGGCGTAAGTGATTTGCAACTAAAGCCTTAGTGATTATTTTATATGAAAAAAAAACCTAAGATAAGTTATTATCCTTATTGCTATCCTTTTCGCTTTGTTCGTTTTGTACGCTTTAGATAAGAGAACTGGTCTTGTGCTCCTTAGTAAGATCATGATTTGTTCCTCCTTCGTAAAATGGGGAAAAGTACTGTAGGTGTACGCTCTGAACATCGTGCAGGTGGCTGATAGATTTTTTTAGCAACAAAATAGCTTTTAGTTAACATTTAATTACAACTATCTTAGAGATGGCCATTAGTTAAGTAAAGTATATTTAATAGTTTTTACAGTAACTGTTTTCTTCACGAGTGTACCTAATGCGCGAAAGTGCGCAAAGCCTGTGTTTATGGCCAAAACTCATCGCCCGAACTGTACAGTGTTTTTAACCGACTTCCAAAAAAGGAGGAGGTTCTCAATTCGGTTGTATGTTTATTTCTTTTACCATATTTTTGTTTGTCTGTTACCACATAAGTAATTCCGTCGTTTATAAACCGATTTAGATAATGTTTTTTTATTTGAAAGGATATACTTCCAGATTGGTGCCATTTCAATTTGGTGAAGATCTGATGAAGAACTTCGGAGATAGACAATAGAACTCCTCAATGACGAACAGTAGGTACGTATAATGTGGTGATGTGATTATGTTACGAGCAGCGTCTTTAGTATAGGTCCAACCGTATTTTAATTAAGGCCACTAAAACGAAAAAAAAATTCATTTTAGCAAAAATAAAACCGACTTCAAAAAAACGATGAAAAGAATAAAATAATTACCATATTATAAAACTAACAGTTTCAGAAGTCGGTGCCTTCAATTTGGTTCAGCATGGATTAGCACCGACTTCTGAAACTGTTAATTTTATAATATGGTAATTATTTTATTCTTTTCATCGTTTTTTTTAAGTCGGTTTTATTTTGTTAAAATGTTTTTTTTTATTTAGCCTGTTGGAAGTTACGATACCTATAAATTACGTCAAAGATAATTGTTAATCACTAAGATAAGTAATCCGATGGACCCTTGAGCAAAAGTGCTTTATCTTGTCCCATTGAATTTTCTTTCATTTAATTTACCATGTTTGTTAGAGAGTTTTGATCCTTATGATTGACCCTATCGATTGATGCCATAAAAGTACAGGGTGTTATTTTGTTGGATTTTAGCCGGTTCGATACGCGCGCGGGTGTGGCAAGCGTATTTTCAAAAATACATGAATGCAGTTTTGTTTCTTTAAAAAAATAAAAGAATGTTACCTTTGAGTAAAATTAGCTATCTCTAGTATTTAGAGTACTTTCCCTCCAAGTGCCGTTAAAACATTCCTACCCGTATAGTTTAGGCTAATCTACTATATTTTCTTCTAAAGCAAATGCTTGCAAAAGTTCAGTGTGATTTGAAAATACAGTTTTTTCCGATCTACTACTTTGTTATGGGTACTGGACACAAAATACTATATTTGGTCTGAAAAACGTTGGCAATCCTAGGATATAGTGATCTATTCTTAGCTGTGAACCAAACGGGCGATAAATTTCTTCATACACGTGATACTATGTAGGTACGCTACTTGCAAAGTTGTAAGACTATTAGCTGTGCTATTAGTACGTACAAGAAAAGCATAAATAGCTATTAGGCAAACAATTTTGGCCAGGGTCGTAAACAGTGTTACGTGTGAATATAGGTTCGTTGCCCGGCCGCTGTATCGACCCGTGACGTCACGAGCAGCGTGCTCCAAACACCGTGTTGGGTGGAGGGTACCCCAATAATCGTGACGCGCGTTTTTACGCACTAGCTGCGAGAAAGTCAAGGTACCGATACTTATTTATTTTATACTAGCGACCCGCCCCGGCTTCGCACGGGTGCAATGTAGATACTAATGTGGGGTATAAAGTATAAATAAACCTTCCTCTTGAATCACTCTATCTATTGCTGAAAACTGCATTAAAATCCGTTGCGTAGTTTAAAAGATCTAAGCGGGAGCGACTTTGTTTTATACTATGTAAAGAAGATGCATACCGTGTAGGTACCTTTTAGGCACTAGGATGGCCAAGAGTTTTCTTATTGTACTTATATTATCTGCTGTTTGGCACGGTTTCTGGATCATTAAAGCAAGTTCTTGCTAAACTCTTTACACTGAACGCAAGTTTTGTTAAAATCTTAAGCGCCAAATCCACTACACAACTAAGCGAGCACTTGCTGCAATAACAACAATAAAACTTGCTAGTTAATTTGGCGTTTTACACGGTTAACTTGCGGCAAGTCAGGCAAATTGATAAAACTTCCAGGAGTCGACTTGCTGTGTGTACAGTAAGAAGAGTCAACTTGCGCAATCTTACTTGCTGGTGGATGTATCCACACATATATGTATGTTTTGATACTAAGTATAGTCACGATCAATAATATCTGACTAACGGTAGACGACCACCTCTAAACATTTTTTTTAAGTTGTCATGCTTGTTTTTACCATCTTCCTAGAACATTATAATGATCGCTGTTTTACTTAACAGAATAAAATATGATTTTACAAAATGTTGTTGAACATACCTATAGCGGCCAGTGCCACGAGGGCAGCGAATCCAATAAACGCCATGTTAACACACTTCGACACTTCACAGATCACTTTAGTTTCTTGCACAATTTAGAATTAAAATTCCACTTAAAAAAAACAAAAAGATCGTTGTGCCGCGATGCGGCTGGGCTCCGCCCGAATCTGAAACAAATCAAAAATACAGTTAAAATTGCGTTCATAATGGATCTGCAATAACAGTTGACGGTAAAGACAGGAAATAAGTAGCTCTTCTGCAAAAAGGTTAAAAGCAAATAATCAGGCTTTGACGACACGTTTGGTGCAGTGGCTGTGCGATTGGCTTCTGCGCTACGGGTCGTGGATTCAATTCCCGCACGGAACAAATATTTGTATGGCTTACAGATAGTTGTTCCGGGTCTGGGCGTTTGTACATGTGAATATTTGTGTTTGTAAACGCACCCACGATACATGAGAAATCCTGTGGGGCACAGTTTTTTTTTAAAAAAAGGCCACGTATTATTAATATGAAACGTCACGACTTTCGACTGAAATAACAGCAATTGCTTTTTACTAGGTACTTTCTCGTACATTTACTTTACTGGGATAAATGGTATTAAAAAGAGAGCTTAATTAATTATTTATTGAAAAAAAGGAAGATGCTCCTAAGTCTACTTAATTTGTTTTAATAATAATAGAAACTATTCAGCCATTCCAAGTTTTATCTTTCGCTAACAAATTCACACATTAGTATTCCATTTCTAACCACCCCCAAAGTGGCATTGGGATATGCCACCTTAACTTTTTGGCTTGATCTACCTGTTTAATATTATGGCTGAATGACAATCAATTAGGACCAATAACACCATACTATACCATCACAATGTAATCACATTTTGAACCTCAGCTTGCTTAGTACATACTGATTATATAATACTGTATGTAAATATATTCAGATAAGCTTTAAACAGTAAGGAATGGCGAGAAAACAATGCCAACTTACTCTATATAGAGTCTTCGTTATTCCAAGTAGGAAGAAACAATCTAGGTAGGTACTGTGAGTCTGTGACTCAAGCAAGATTATTGGCATGTCAAGGTTAGCACGATAAGTTGTATGGTATATTCCAATAAATATATCCTGCCTTTCATTAAATAACAATCATTATTATATTAATTCAGAATATTTTCCAAGATAGGTATACAAGGTTAGTCGGAAAGGGGGTACTAAGCCGCGGGCCACTCAATGTATAACTGATGATTGTTTTAAAGAAAGTGTTAAAATTTAAAAATTCGTTAAATATTTTTTCCATGCAAAACTATTTTTATTGTAGTGTTTTCAAAAATTCTTCAACCCTGCTTTAGTAACGAATTCAGAAAATGGAGCTTCTAATCCGTGACCCCAAATATTAGGTACCTAAAATGTAAACATAGCTGATCCTATGATATAAAAAATACGCTAAATTCCATCTATCCTTAGCTATCTAAGGATAGATGGAATTTAGCGTATTTTTTATAAAATCTTTGAACAACTATTTCTCTTAAATTAATGACTTTTGGGGAAAGTTCTAGAACAAAAGTTATCCATTATTATGGGTACTTTAACACCCTTTCGGCTTAGTAGGTACCCCCTTTCCGACTAACCTTGTATAAACAATTTTTTTAATAAGTTCTTTTTTTTTAATATCCTTTCCTTTGGATAAAATAAATAAAGCCAACCTACACTAACTCAAGTCCCCACTATCCCACTACTGAGGCCTCTTCTCAGAATGAGAAGTGTTTCTATAGTCCACCACGCTGACTTGGTGCGGGTTGGCGGACTACACACCATCGACAACTTTTTGACAAACTCTTAGGTGTGCAGGTTCCCATCACGATGTTTTCCTTCACCATTTTAACCCAAATACTCTAATCTACTTACGAAATTAAAAATCTAACAAGTTTCATAATGCTTGGGGGGCAAAAACGGGGCGGAACTACGGTCAGTCACGCAAGGATAAACCAATTTGGTATAATATACACGTGCGTACACAACTCTCATGTTTTGTTAATGCAGTTTTGTAATTTTTTACTTAAAACAAACATTTTATCTGTAAAAATGTATTTGCAAGAACATTTTTAGGTAGCTGTAGTCCATTGTACGCAGTTCAAGGGCGTTCAACCCTATTTCTGGCTTGTATATTGTTTGCTATCCCTCTCCTTTTAATTTATTTAAAAGGGAGGTAAAGCTGAGAGATTAAGATCATTAACAGATGGACGTTATTACTTTAGTTCCCGTCCGAACCAACAAACTTTTACCTGTTATATTTGCTGTAATAAGGCAGGTAGATATTATTGTGATCTGTTTCAAATACAAAATGGAAATAACACCATAATTATAAAATGCGTTTGAACACAAAGTAGTGTGACTGAGGCTGTTGATAACAGTCTTAACGTCTAGCAATACCTACATATTCCAATAATAACCCAGACTTAAACGAGTTTTTGACTTTGCATACGTTAATGTAGTAAATCAAGAACACAAAGTATGACATTAGAACAACGTTGAACGTATCCTGTGAGTGGCTTAATTTGCGTCTCTCGTTGTACTTATTTCGACTACTTACCTAAATGCTACTATTTCCATCTAACACTTGAGAAATGACGGTTACATCATCGCGCCAATTTGTAAACTTATTTAATACCTAACTTCTAGGACCTAGGAATCTAGATTATTAACTGCATGGAAATATGTGCGTTGATCTAAATAACTAAGCAAGTAGGTAGGTACTTATTTGAATATTGTATGAAATAATCTTTTAAGATTTATCTTAGTCCTACTAATCTTTAAAACATATCCTAATAATAGGTACGAAGTACCTATATCTATGTACTTACCTAGTACCTACTCAGAAATCTGAAAAACTATACTGGACGTATAATTACTTAGTCTTATTCGGCGTTCTTCAATCTACATAGTGGCTAGACGATCATTCATAGTATGCAGATGGAGTTAATTAGGTGTCATCAGTAACTCTGCGACAGACCTAATCAGCAATTTGTTTAGATTGGTCATTACCGCCGCTTCAGGAAGACGTTAATGACGAGTAACGATAGTCCAAGCACATCACACAAGCGATTCGCATGACAAAGTATTGGTTTAATCGTCTCACGGTTTCCGTAACCACAAACGCATATCTACAGTACAAACCCAGCCTCGTGCATGAGTGACGGAAGACTATTTCGGGCACCATTATCCAGAAATGGCTACGCGGCGCTCGTGTTTGGATTTAACGAGTGAGCGTTTGGGTACGTACGACGTACACATATCAACCGAACGTGAACCGAAACATAATATTCAATGTTTGACTTCATTTAAAGTAAGTAAAAGGCAAATTAGGAGATTCTAATATATGTATGTAAATGTAGGTATATTTTATTTATTTCATATAAAATTGGCAAGGTCTAGTCAATAACTAAAATTTTGTCAAGTCAATAACTAAGCTTGTCTTTTATATATACGGTTACAAGTGTATGGTCATAATTACCGGTTCTTCAGTTCAAGTTACAAAAATGTTTTAAATGTATATTGACCTAACACTTTAGCTCCTAAATACAGTTTATTGTTAATTAGCTTTGTAAACAACATCCTCGATACTGGTTTCAGATACTGGTTGGTATTTTTATCTTTCTGTTGTAGATAATGCAATTTTATTATCTTATCCGAACCAATCACAGTGGTTACATGCACTTAGTTATAATAAACCTGACATTGAAAATGCCGCAAAATAAGCGGTCCGTTCTGAAAATAAAATCGTTAAAGGAACTATCTACGGGATAGATATTAGATACCTATTTGTATTAGGTAGGTAGTAGTTGTCGTTATATATTTGGTTCAATAGAATGGATCGACTCGCCTCCGAGCCGTCTGGGAAGCTGCAATACGAGTCCCCTCCTCCCACCCTTGTTAAGTGGAAGTAAAGATAGCGAATTCCTGCCCCCTTCCTTACAAATCCCCCCTACGCAGAAAGACGTCACATACACTATTCGCTCAGATTAATAGATGTGGGTGGGCAGATAGTTGAGTTAAAAATTGAAAGCTTTATATCCATGACCATGGTGATCAAATTGACTCGATTGAAAAACTCCTTTCAGTTTGTTCCCAAGGTAGGTAAATTTACTGATATTAAGTTGAATTCCAAGGAGTACCAACAGCAATATTTCAGTCTCAATCGTGCTATAATATTTGAACTTCTAAACTCTTTTTGAGTACCTAGTACCTATAGTTACTTATCTGTCTGCTTAAATGCTATATAATTAACTTGAACGTATATATTTTATTGTTTGATTCTATCACAAAAGGAACTAATATTCTTTAGAATAATTTTCTAAAGGGAGGTTCCTTTACCTGCCAAGCCGCACAAAAACACGCTCCGTCAGTTATTGGAACGTTTTGCACCTGCTATCGAGGAACAGGCTTTTTCGGACAATCCCTGGTAGAAGGGTCGGCCGAAATTAATAGCCTAAAAATATATATAAAGTTATGAGGACCTATAGTACTACACCCACAAACATATTTATGGTAACTAATGAAACGCTAGCAAAATCTTAGGAAGGGGCATTATTTTCTCCGTGCTGCAAATTTTATGGAAAGACCGGTTTTCCATACAGCGAAAGCTGGGCTGTTTAATAGTGTCTAGCATCTATTTATACTAAGTAGTAAAGTAAATATGGGTAACTAGGTATACTACATCGACCAATTACACGGGCTTTTGTTATGTAGTAACTAAATATCTATGTAAAATGTAATTATTTAAATTGAAATTAAAATATAACACTATTGGGCAATTTAAGAGTGTCTATAGTTTGTTGAGCGTGCCTTTATTATATTAAATAGTTACAGCGCACATTTCAGACCACTACTACTAATCATCGCATGTACAGAAGGTGTCTGCTCTACCACGTGCTTCGACTTACAACTGAATGAATCACATTGATTAGTCAAAGCTTACGACATGAATGAAATATTATATCCGTAGCTTTATTAAAAGCAACGAACATTCAGACAAACATGTTATAATTTTAATTAATAGTAGAGGATAATTATCTTTTCGTGGGGACTTCAGTAGCAAGAAATAATTTAGCATACAATCTAGAAACCTAAACATTAACAATTTGTATTAGTTGATTCTTTTCCATATTAAAAATAACATCCGAATCAGATCGATAATTGCGAAACGTGAGTGGCCGAAGTTTCTCAATATCCGCCACCCACCAGCATTTCGTTGTTTAGATTGGGACAACCACGGCCAATATTATTTAATTTAATGATGAGTTTAAGTCAAAAACTGAATTAAATTAGACTACTATGTTCAACCTAAGATCATATTTTCGCTTGCCGATAGTTGGCAGACCTTTACAAATATGAGAGGCAGGACCGATAAACTGAATCAAAGTCTAAATGATAGTGCATTTAAGTATTATCAAAACATTGTATACAAATATAGTATCAGAGAAGGAAATATCAAATTAAAGGCAAGGTATCGCAGGCGACTCTATATCTACACGGTCGAGACAACATCGTTATCGATCGTGCTCGCGCATTCGCCGGGTCGGCGCTTTTGCAAAAAATCCTTTTTATAACATAAACACATTGTGGTGTTGAGTCGAAACGTTTTATTGTAATTCACGACTCTTACCTAAGAGTACTGAGTGGCGGCTCAGCGCAGCACCCACAACACTTGAAAACACAACACACGCGAAGAGACGAGTGGCGACAACCGACCCGCCCAGGCTACAGACGCGGTATGAGTAAGTTGTATAGCTATGATATAAACGGCCGATGACATCCGACCGCAGAAAAGGATGGGTGTACTATATCGTATCTCTTCTACGCCTCAACGAATCAACAAGAGCGGTCCTGGCCGAGACAGAGCGATTTTAACCGAGGGTCGCAGGATCCATGAAAGTAATGCGCACGCAGGAAATTCGTAAAGACACTCATGAGCGTGTAGTTCGTACTTATAGTCCCCTTATGCAGAAGGTGTATTGGATTCAAGGTGTTTAGCGTCGTCTCACTCTCACTTGGGTACAGGATGTGTTGCGTTATCGACTGGAACATTCATTTAGAATTTGTTTTCAATAAAGTGTACAAATTATGGCTCTTAGGCTATTACAATGTTTGAATTTTAATATGTCACTGAAAATGTGTGGAAAATACATATAAAAACAAAACCAGATTGATAATAATTATATTTTATTTAAAGTAGAATAATAATTTACAATAAAAATATGAATAAATAACATTTTTATGGCAGCATAAGAATTATTATTTATATATTTGATGTATAATGATAGAAAAAATATTCTCAGAAATTATAAACCATACGAAACAATACTTTTTTACTTATTTCAATTTATTCTTACACAACTTTGTAGTAATGCGACAGTATGAGAGGTTTCGAAGATGTATAAAGGTCAAAATATTTTTTTAATAAAATAGTGCTGTGTAAAATGTATTCCACTTACACAAGAATAATATGGCACATAAAAATAAATTCATCTAATTGTCTTATTAATTCTTATAAAAATATAACATGAAACAATAATGGCTGGGAGTTAGGAACGTTAGTTATAAAGAGTTAGAGTTAGATCGCACATGTTACTAACTTTTGGCTTTTTTATTCTCGCGGCTTTGTAGTGTTTATAATATTACTACAAGAGCTACCTAATCATTATTCTTCTACTAGATAATATAACGTTCTAAATATATATATTTCTAAATACAATTATTTCTAAACAACATCTACCTAATAGCTTTCAAAATTTACTTAACACTACATGAACATACATATTTTATGTAGCGACAACGGTTTTTAAATAATGTTACAAAACCGCAAGATTGCTTGTGATTAAATTAAACAATAGCTGTATGGATTTTATTTTGCTGTTACGGTTTTGTTTTAGTAGGTAAAATTTATAAAAATATCTTATGTTATAACATTTTTTACTTATGATTAACTCAAAATTGACATAATTGTTATAAATACCAAAGACAAATAATTTATTTTTTGGCACTAGATGAACAGATATTATAGAAATGGGTAAATTTTACATAAAAATTATAATTACATCTAAGTAAAAAAAAAAAATAGGAGGGTTCTTTTCACAGATATAGAGTTAAATAGATATCGCAAGTATACCTACTTTGCGTGCCATTCAGTAGGAGGAATCTTTCAACTTGTTACGCTGCTAAGTCATTTCTTCTCGACCTTTTCCGTTTCTACAAGCGTGAATGGTCGTAGGTTGCGTGTGCGCGACTTTTCACCGCGAACACGCGTGAGTGGCGTGTACAATATTTACTTCCGAGCATTTTAGTGGCCTCGTTACAAACGCGTAGTTGGAACAAAAAAGTGACAATCTTGTTTTCATACAATTTGACAAACTTGCGATATCAGTTTAACTTACTACCTGTGGTTCTGTAATTTGATGTTAGAGAACTTGTTTAATAAAATATAAATATGTACTTACTAATATATTTTTAGCCGTACTTTGTGTCCGCAAGTAATTGTTGTTAGCGTAATGTTAATAAGTAACGTTCTAATATCATAGTGAACGCGGGGTGAACATGAAAGGGGTCGGGGATGATCTTAAGAGGTCTCATGGGGCGCCGGCAGCTTCTCCCAGGATGGCTCTACGCCCCAGATCTCACGCGCGTACTCCGCGATGGTACGGTCAGATGAGAACTTGCCGGAAGACGCGATGTTCTCGATCACCATCTCAGCCCACTTCGTCTGGTTCTGTGAACACAAGGACAGTTACAGTTATCACTTCAAACAGTCGATTTGCGCACATGAGTAACGAGCTGCCGTATTGTAGCTTGGTGCCTGAAATTCGGGCTCGCGTGGTTTTAAATAGTGTTGGTTATTAGGCTGGTTTCCTTTCTAGGCACCAGTTGTTTTAAACATTTATTTTGTTGATTTTGAACACACGTTCCAATAGAAGTTCTACTAAATAATTAGTTTTAGTTTTTTCATGCACCCCATGAAAAAAGCCTCTTGCTTTTTTCCTTTTGGACTGCTTATAGATAGTCCTTGCGGACCGTTACCGGGCAGTTATTGGTGAGACCTGAAGGGTCTCCAGCCGAGAAAGAGGCTCATGGTATGTACGGCATGTTAGGAGGTTTGAATCGTTTGGATGTTATCTCAAACAGTGCTAAATGAATAAACGATAAACAATTTATTATCTACTGATGCTGCAATCACTTATTCAAAACAGATGCGTTTCCTTCCCGACTACCTCTGAGAATGCTACATCCGTAAAAACACGCGTAGAAAGTGATACTCATTTTAACTGCAATTCTTACTACTTGCGCGAAGCATACATTGGTACATCTATATAAGCTATAGGTACACATCATAATTGGTAGCGTGATCAGTGCCAAGTTATGTCCATAAGAGAGTTATATTAATGTTCATGTGTTATTAATATACTTATTGGGCTTAAAGGTTAAATTGTGCATTAATGACTAATTTTTGATAACCGATTTACTTCGATCAATAATAGTACTAGATTCCCGATAAGTGCTTCAAAAACTGCCCGAAAAATAAGGGCACAAATATTTTTGTGCTGTTATTTCAAATTAGTATGTTCCAATGATAACCAACGTTAAGACGTCCAAATGCCGCAGTGCGCGTTTAAAAATTGTGTAAACAACCATCGTAACACTAGAGTTTTTTGGAAAGAATATCTTTTTTCCGATAAGTTTATATCATTAACTGTTTTTCATAAAATAAAACTCAATTAAATAGTAAATATAAATCAATTAGCAAATATTATGATTGTTTGACCAACGTTTGTGACAACTCGCCAACTATTCTAACAAACATCGACTGTTCCGGAACAGGGAATGCATGGAGTAGTGTTGTGTTATTTTCGTTAGTAGATTTCCTTGCGACCCATTTCGCTGTGTATTTAAACGCATAAATTGAAAAAGATGTGTTTTCTGGGCGAAACGAACACTGATGAAACGAATTATAGAAAAATTCATTGATGTAAGATAACATTATATTTGTAAAAAAGAAACCGCTCAAATAAAAGTTGATTCTAAAAGACAGCTTTATAACAAGCTGAATCTGTTTAAAGGTAATTAAACATACATTACGTTTAAACAGACAGATTACGATTGTCCAGATACATTATTTAAAGCATCCACCTCGCACGCACCTTCAGTCACGGTTGTTTACCATACACTCTTATTTGCAATTTAATTTGAAAAAATAATTTAATTTCAATCAATTTGTTTTGTTACAAATATTTTTTATAACTTCTAAGTTCTAAATCGCGTACAGCGGTACAGGAGCGATACAGAACATTGACGTCAAGTTCTTACAGAGATGCTCACAATGCTATACCGTATTAGTTTACGATGTGCCAAAACCAAAGTCCCTAGCAAAACTGAATAAGTGGGTCGAGGAACTTCAAGTATATTCTACCAAAAAGAACATAGTCTGCTAGTTGTCGACAATAAGATTAACAAGCAAGGGATAAGGGGAGGAAAATGATGATGAACTTCTAAATCGCGTACATAAGTAAACACACCCGTTTTATTATACGGTTTGATTACAATAAGCCAACCCGCTAATAATTAATAGCAAAATAACTGTTGTACTATTTTAGTACTACTATTTTTTTAAATCGGTCAAATACAACCTTCGCCTAAAAAAATATATTCTGCAACTCTATGTCTTTCAGTACTTACTGTGTTCTGAAGACTGTGTTCTGAGTTTCTGAATTTGAAATATAATACCAAGAACTACGTCTAGTTCCAAAATAGAGTAAGCACGAAATTGTCTACATAATGATTTAAACTTAATTGTTTGGATTTTAAGTTTCAATTTAGAATAAATATTTTTTTTACTTATTTAAAAACGATTTTTTATTTTCAAGTGATATTCAATTTTTTTTTACCTTTCTCTGATGACAGATGGACTTAAATATAAATATTTTGCAATCGTAATTAAACTTTGTTTGAGTGTTAAGGTTTATAATAAATTAAAATTGTTAATATTATTTAACGTTTTTCTATATTTCGTAGTAAGAAATATAAATGTGTGCAAACGTGGCCTCCTGAGCGACTTATTTTTGTTCCTGATCCTTAATCTAGTACTATTATTGATCGAAGCCGATTTATCTACAAAAAATCGGTCATTATAATTTATATCAATTGAAACTCAAAAAAAAAACATACATATGTTTGTTAATAAGAAGCAAATAATTAGCTCATTAATAATTTATTGATGATTTTTCTTATATAAATTGGTTGGTTGTTATGGCAAATAGCATGTCGGAACCAGCTTATTATACTAATTTTATTCACGGAAGCATCGCGACAGGAATTCGATGTGTAGGTACGACACGACAATACAATTTCATTTATAATAATCTACTTCTTACACGCTTTTATTTTTGTAAAGATTAACTTTTTAGCTTTAGATGGCAACGACTTTTTCTGTCGTCTAAAAAGAAACGCCAAAACAAACTCAGGATAAAGATCTGTTTTAAAAGTGCAAACATAATGTACGGATTTATGAATGTGAGAGTAAATATGTATGGCAACATCTGAAAATGCTTTTTGTGGAGCCAGTGCCATCTATAAATTGACGTGTCCGGACAGACAGCACGCATGAATTTCTCATCGTGTGGACCAACCGTATTTTGGTTTAGCTGAACCGTATTTTCGTGTAGCTTAACTGTACGTCGAATTGAATACAAATAATGCCAGTCAACATACCTGATAAACATCGGAGACCTTCTCCTGTGCCTCGATGTACGCGTCAAAGTCAGCCAGATGAAGGAAGCGGTCGTGTTGCAGCAACACATTGGCGATGTCTGCAAAACGGCCAGGCTCGCCCGGAGAGAAGAATCCGCTACGGATCTGCTCTATGCACTGCCGCAGCTCCGGGTTGCGCTCGTAGTATTCGTACGCATTGTAACTACACATACATAATTAGAGATCAAGTGAATGCATTTTTAGTAAAATAAACGATACAGTTTTTTTTGTAATTTTATTATAGGGGTAGGTAGTAGGCATATTGTTGTGATCTTTCCGTGTTATAATAACAACTTCTGTAATCAACAATCCGTTTACCAATCATGGCGATTATGGCAATCACTCTTCCGAATCGTTATAGATAGCGGTCTGGGAAGGCGTATATTTATTTATTTATTTATTGCTCCCATGCACATCAACAAGTCATACACAAAATACTTATTACACACAATACAAAACAATTCAGGATTATAATATATGTATAACAACAAGTACAATGTAAAGTTGATAAGTACATGAACCCTGTCAGGGCACTGCAACATTTATTGGACGTTGATGGGCTGATAAAATGATGAAACACGTCGAGGTCTCAGTTAAATTACCACAAATTTTTCGAGCAACTCATCTAATATACCAGGGGTATCAATGTATATTGATAAAAAACGTTGGTCGTAGAAGGACGACTTGACCTTCGAATTTACTTTCAAAGTAGTAATTGCTTGAAAACAGTAAATTAACTAGAAGTTTGTACAGAATAATAAAGACAGTTGCCCTTTGACGTGAAAATGATGAAGAAGAATAGGATATTCGCATGTTTGATCTATCGGTCGTAAGCCTAAGGATGTTACCGGATTCAATGCCCAGGTCAGGAAAATGTGATAGGACTTTTTTGCTGGGAAATTTTAAGATGCAGCCTATAATAGTGATAGTACTACATGATGTCTGGGGGATATTTGGCTTCAGTACTTCCAGGATCAAAAAGAACTCTCAGCTCTTTACAAGTGACGGATATCATTGTATAATATCGCAAACACCAAGAAACTGAAGAAATTAGATTATTAGGTCATAATGATTACTACCGGAGGTCGTCAAATCAGCTGTTCATTTTATTGGCGTAGTTTACTGATTAACATTATGAGTATCAGTTGCTAATCAGTCAATGTAAGTTTGCGAGTCTCGTTGATTACAACTATTTATACAGCGTAATGCATAATGATGCATAATGCTGCTACACTGCTCTCACATGTTTTGCTGAGCGCATTATAATATTACTTATCAATAACGTGTTTCACGATTACGCTCAAAGTAAAAATAAATGTTATGTATGAGGTTAGTGTAGATTATATTATACTAGCGACACGCTCCGGCTTCGCATGGGTGCAATGTAGATACTAATGTGGGGCATATAAACCTTCCTCTTGAATCACTCCTATCTATTGCTGAAAACTGCATTAAAATCCGTTGCGTAGTTTAAAAGATCTAAACGTACAGACAGCGGGAGCGACTTTGTTTTATACTATGTAAAGATTTATTACAGGTCTAATGGGTTCAATCCCAGGTTGATCAGTGGTCAAAACCTCAGTTGTTACCTGTTGTTGGAATTGTGGCTGATGAATTGCGATAGACCTTAAAGTTTCATCATCACACAATAAACTTTCCTAACAGGGAATAGGTTTCAGTATTGATGGGGGAAGCGCATAAAGTCCAATTCCCCACACGTCAACCTCTTCCGCACGCGCAATATTCATAGCTATGATGATCTACTGATGGCGGGGTTACCATCCAACTTGCAAACCTATCACAGAAAGGCGACTGGCACAAATGCAAAAGAACTGGCTGAGTAGTTACGAGCTTGCTTATCTGGCGTAGTGACTCCGTCAACAGTCTACGTTTTTTGGAGAACCCATGTCCAGGTGTCGATTGCGATACGATGTTATGTTTGAATTTGAAGAGAACTCACCCTTTCTGTTTCAATGCTTCCACGTCATCGACCCTCATGCCGAATATGAACAAGTTGTTTTCTCCGGCTTCTTCTGCCATCTCAACGTTAGCACCGTCCATGGTACCGATGGTTAGGGCTCCGTTCAACATGAACTTCATGTTACCGGTACCAGAAGCCTCTGTACCAGCGGTGGAAATCTGCAATAATTAATAATTTATTATGACGCTGATTTTAAAGATCCTGTTTGCTGTCTGATTCTTGATAAACGAATGAACCGAAACCTATTGTTCCGGTGACGCCGCATGTTAATAAACTAGCTGTGGGCTAAGCCCGTAGCCTATATTACTCAGCGATAATGTAGCTTACTAAATGCAAAAGAATTTTTGAAATCGGTCTAGTAGTTTTTAAGTTTATTCGTTACATACAAAAATACAAATCTTTTCTCTTTATAATATTAATATAGATAACAACTTAACAAGGGATTGTGTGAAGAGGATACACAGTAGCATCTTTTTTAGCCCGAGAGCATACAACAACTAACAATTCATGTGTCAAAATATACGAGAGATACCAGATTATTGTAGCATAATAAAAGCTAAACATACTACTATTGATGTGGCAAATTGTCTAACTGAGTTAGTCAAAGAAATGTCTGTAGTACTTCAACCATAAGCGAAACAATTGTCTGGTTAATGCAGTAGTTCAATCAAAAATCGATCATGTGAATGAGCTCTCATCCATTTTCCACTTTTATTACTATCTCCAATCAATCACACTGGTTTTATAAGAAAAACGTGATAAAGACGCACACAAATAAGCAACACATTAATGCTGGTGTTGACCAATATGAATTATATAGTAAAACCAACGTTTTCTTGAAAAATGTACAATTTTTTTTAGCTTAATGGTTGTTTAACCAGAGATTTAATGTTGGTGACGAGCACGAGCATTATAACATCATCGGCTGATGGTAATATTTATGACGCGGAATAAAAGCGAGTGTCTAAGTTCCGCTAACTGATTCTCAGTTACGTATTGTTCTCATTTGTGATTAAAGTTAAACTGCCTTTCTTCTCCTTTCTAGTTACTGTTACATAATAACATCGTTAATATTTTATAGCTTTTAAGACGTCACTGTTTTACTCTCGTAAGTTTCTTATCTATGTGCGTGTCTTTATGTCACTTTAACAACTGCATTGTTCACTCTGTTCAGTCGATCTGCTATGAAATTTTGAATACAAATAGGTCATGACAATGCATGTCATACCATACGTTTAAAACCGACGAAGCTACGTCTCTTATACAAGGTTAGTCGGAAAGGGGGTACTAAGCCGCGGGCCACGTAAAGTATCACTGATGACTATTTTAAAGCAAGTGTTAAAATTTCAAAATTCGATCATTTTTATTTGCATACAAAAATATTTTTAATTTAGTTTTTTCAAAAAAAAAAATATACCTGCTTTAGTTATGAATTAAAAACTAATTTTCTAATCCGTGACCCCAAATATGACCTAAAATGTAAAAACAGCTGATCATAGCTATGGACAAATAGATTTAAGCATATTATTTATGAAATTTTTGAAAAGCTATTTCTCTTAAACTATCGAGTTTTGGGGAAAGTTGTAGAACAAAAGTTATGCCTTATTATGGGTACTTTAACACCCTTTCCGACTAACCTTGTATAATAAAAATAGTTAAGAACAAACCTGTTCGCTGAGGTCAGCTGCGGGCATGATGCGCTCGGCCAACGTGACGCGGTAGTTCTCCAAGAATATTAACTTCAGCTTGTCTCCAACGTCGGGGTCGTTATTAACCTGGATAAAAGGAAAGAGGGATTATTATGATATTTGGCACTACTGTTTTTATGTAATCTACTATATCTTTACATAGCATAAAACAAAGTCGCTCCCGCTGTCTGTACGCTTAGATCTTTTAAACTACGCAACGGATTTTAATGCAGTTTTCAGCAATAGATAAAGTGATTCAAGAGGAAGGTTTATATGCCCCACATTAGTATCTACATTGCACCCGAGCGAAGCCAGGGCCGGTCGCTAGTTTTAAAATAAAACGATCCCGTAACGACACATCCTAAACCACATAAGATAGAAACATGAGATATGCATTAAGAAAGTATTTTTCAAATATTAGATCCCCACCTATGAAATCAGCGTTTTGTATGGAGAATTTTAAAGAAGTTGCATTTTTCATACTAACATTTTCTTAATTTATTTAACAACTATGAACACTAATGTTTTAAAACTTTTATGCACTAATGTTTAAAGACTAAGATAACGTATGCAACTTAGATTATGCGACAAAAATAAGTTTTGGCTAAGTTAAAACAAAAATAGTGGTCATTTCTGCTAACAAAAAAGGAGTCATTTTTAAGGTATTTTTTATGTTTAGAAAACTATATGTAATAAGGTTTTTTTACTATTGGTAGTTGTCTATGATGGTCATTATTCGATATAATATCAAGCAATTGATGAATATTAAAAATCATAGAAGTGACGAGGTTCTCTATTTGTGAGAAAAAAACGCCAATTTCATAGGTGGGGGCCTAATATTTTATGATTAAACGAACTTACCAAGTGAAGTTCTATCATCGGTGCGAGTATAATAACATCCACACAATCATTTACACCCTTATGGAAGGGTGTAACGTTTGTATGGAAAATCGTAATCCCTGCGTGTATTAACTTGAAACTGGATATGAATACACAAATAATAAAGCTCGTATATAAGTTTTAAATAAAAAAATGGATTCCGTGTTTATAGACTTAAAACTTGGTATTAATACGCTTTAAATCAAATAAAGTTTATATCCGAAATCTACGCCGACGATGTCGCGGACAAAACGTAGTTATAAATTGCGCTTTTAATCAGTTGCGGATTCGGACTTTATTCAATTGTTTTTCCAGCCTATTTTCCATTATAAGTAACTGGATGTGCATACATTATAGTAAGGGAACAACTAGTTTTTCATCACATGTGCGGTTATTAGTTAAGACGATTTGACCTCAAATAAGCCAGTCTTTCGCAGTATGACCTCATACGTGCTAAATTCACAACTCATATAAAGGCTAACAACAGTGGTCATTATTTTTCCAGTTTTCACACTGTTTGAAAGTATTTTGTGTGACTGAATATATTGACGGTAAAAAAGATACGTTAACGCGATCTTCTTCTTGCGTCGATTTCTCACTGTGTGGCTCGTCATGGATAACATTATTCTCTTGTCGATGTAATCACGATAGCAGGGTTAAATTACTTGAAGTAAAACTACTACTTATTTGATTATAAAACTGATACTTACGGTGTTGCCAACAGCGCAAGCCAAAGCGATCATTTGTTTTGCAATATAGTACCCGGGCGCTGCCTTCCCTCCGATCATTACTGTCCTGGGAGTGATGGGTGCAGAGGGATCGCGCTTGATGCGGTTGTACAACGTGATCACGTGCAGGATGTTCAACAGTTGACGCTTGTACTCGTGGATCCTCTTTACTTGTACGTCGAACATTGAGGCCGGATTGATCTTAACACCAGTATCCCTTTCAATCAAGGAGGCAAGCCTGAGCTTGTTCTCTTGCTTAACCTTCATAACAGCTCGTTGGAAAGCAGGGTCTTTGGCCCAGCGTTTCAGCTGCTGTAGTTTCTCCAAATGGACTGTCCAATCCTCACCAATCTTGTCACAGATGAGGTCGGACAGGCCAGGGTTGCAGAGAAGGAGCCAACGACGGGGAGTGATGCCGTTAGTCTTGTTCTGGAACTTTTCTGGCCACATCTCAAAGAATTCACGGAAGATGGTCGCTTTGAGGATGTCGGAGTGAATGGCCGCAACGCCATTGACTGCGTGGGCGCCGACAACACACAAGTGAGCCATGTTCACTCGTTTCTCACCCTCTTCTTCAATGAGCGACATGCGACGCATGCGGTCCGTGTCACCCGGCCAGCGCTTCTCAACTTCCTTCAGATGCAAAAAGTTGATGTGGTAGATTAATTGCATGTGTCTTGGCAACACATTCTCCAGCATACTGCAAGGCCATCTCTCGAGAGCTTCGGGTAACACAGTGTGATTGGTGTAAGCGCAGCACTTGACGACAAGCTTCCAAGCTTGCTCGTAGGGTATATTCTCAATGTCAATCAAAATCCTGAGCAGCTCAGGAATAGCCAGAGCAGGGTGGGTGTCATTGAGTTGTATGGCAACCTTCTCAGGAAGACTGTCGAAAGTTGTTCTGACGGCCTCACGGCTACCGAATTTAGAGTTCTTGTATCTCCTAATAATGTCTTGAAGAGTAGCAGCGCACATGAAGTACTCCTGACGCAAACGCAACTCCTTGCCTTCGAAGAAATTGTCATTGGGGTAAAGAACTCTGGAAATATTCTCCGCTACATTACGATCAAGGACAGCTTGGATGTAGTCGCCAGAATTAACTGAAAATAATTTATTGAATTATTATGATGCATTTGGCACAATGTTTGTTTGTTTGTTTCGTTAAAAAGTAACGGCTTAGTTTTTTACTTACAGAATTTCAAGTTGAAATCGACGGGACTCTTAGCAGACCAGAGACGTAGTGTGTTGACGACATTGTTGTTATAGCCGGGGATTGGATTGTCGTAGGGCATCGCGAACACGACCTGATAACAATCACAATTAATTTCTTATCAAACTTTTTATTACTTCGGTCTGTTACTGTCGAATACAATTCACCTATTTTACTTGATTTACTGAACATTATGCCAGTGAAACATTCGTATTTGTAAATACGTTTAAAGTTTAAAATGTCTATGGCCAAATTCGTAAGTTTGCTAGTTAGCTTAGGATTGTGTTTTAACGGTTTTGGAACTAATAATATCTTGTCGGAACCTTGATCTAAAAATAGGGTGACAGCCAATAATCAGTCTACGACCTACAGACACGTACAAAACATCCATTCAGCATGAACTATACATGCGTCACATACGTCGTCATACGACATATTATATGATATGGGATATTTGTTGTTGACACAAGATTACTGTAAACAAGAACTTTTCTCTGGCGACCTTAAGTTGCAGATAAATATTGCAAGATCATCACCTCAAAGTTCAAGTAAAACTCAAGTTCAAGAAAGAAACAACATCGCAAGAAATGCAACAATAAGTTAATAGGTAATATTAATTGAAGAATGGTGATAGTATTTATGAAGTATGGGAGATTTTTATGTAAATTTTGACGTTATAAAAATAATTAATTTCTAATCCAGTTTGAACAAGGGCCGGGGAGCCTACTCCGAAAATCCAACTACGAAGTTTCCGACTACGAAAGTGTTTCGAATCCAACGTTCGATTCGATTTTCGCGATTTGGCATTGTCTTTCGTTCACTCTAACCAAGTGTTAATTGACATCTTGTTTGACAATACTTTGATCGCATATTTGTAAGTTCGATGTTCGTCGTAGTTTCGTTTTGATCCAAAACTTCAGGTTCGTTTTCGGAGTAGGCCCTTCACAATCGTCGGAAACCTGAGAAATAATTACGGCGGTTTGACAGATTTTCTATAGAGAAGCTCAAGTGAAACCGTGTTATTTATCTCTCAGTTAACAGCTAACCGACGATTGTGAAACAAGTCCTAAATGATATTGACTTATTTATAAAGTATCCATTTATAAATTGAGAGAGAAGGGAGTATTACTATTACCTAACAATTGGTGTACAGGAAGCCAGCAGGACAGCGGAGCTTGAGTAATTGTCGAGTTGTTGTCTGTTGACCAGCCAAAGTGTAATTGGGTAGGTAATACTTCTACCAGAAATTTATTCTCGGGTTAAGTTAAACCAGGGGTCAAATTGTGTTTGATATAGTGCTTAAAGCTGTTACGATAGCACACCACTGCCTTATACCTTGCTCTAACTTTTTGGGAATCAAAGTCGAGCGGCTATATTTTTATATTATCATTTATCATAGACGACCATATTATTTTGATGTGCTAGCTAGGTACATAATTTCCAATAACAATGGGTAATAAAACTATATTTAATTTTTCCTTTATAAATGATTAAAATCAGGGAAAATATAAAGAGTCAATAGTTTAAATAAATTGTTCAGTTTTATTTAGGGATTTTGTAATGTATTTAATTTAAGTTTGTAATAAATGGTTTCGAATTTTTAATCATTCCGAACTGAGTGCTTTTGCAATGCGTATTGTCTAGCGTAACTAAAATTTAATTTTACCTACACCTAACATTGTTTTTGATTATACTATTTACAATAGCAAATTGGCGTTACAGATAAAATCACTCGTGTATCACGAATGTATGAAATGTAATGTGTAGTAGGAGAAACCGTTCATGATATCGTGTCATTTTTATTAATAAAATACATTATGAAGTAATCTTTTCTTTCGGATAAACATTACTGCACTGTACCTACGCTCAAACAAATTATCTCATCGAGTCTTTCCAAAAAGGTAAGAAATAATTCGGCGGAGAAATTAGCAAGAAAGTAACACATAGGAAATGCTGTTCAACAACAGACAAAAAAATGGTTGGATGCACACTTGCACAGTGCCTCAGTAGATGGACGACATTAAGAATGCAAAAAGTGAAATGATGATATTAAAATCGCAGACAGAATAGATTGCCCACAGACCATGCATAAAGCCGAGTCTCCACCAAAGAAAAATTGACAACTTTTGTGGTGTTGTCAAAACGTGTTTTCTTTTGTGGAGACTCAGCTAGCAAAAGAAAATACGTGTTGACACAAAAGTTGTCAATTTTTCTTTGGTGGAGTCTCGGCTTAACACAGCAACGTGAGTGGTGATCTTGGTAAAATAAGAGGTGCATATATCGTTTATACTGCTTAGAGCGTCATGAGGTAATGACTAATGAGCTGTCTTTGCGGAATGAACCATATTACACGGTATCATTGTTTTATGGTTACCTGCGTATCAATCCATTTTTTTCCGTGTGGTGTGTCGACAACGCGTCCGTAGAAGTTGACGGGCAGCATGAACTCGGGGCGTGCCTTCTCCCACGGGTTGCCGTAGCGCAACCAATCATCAGGCTCCTCCTGCTGTTCACCATGCTCTATCTTCTGCGCGAATATACCGTACTCATACCTGATACCTATAATATATGTATAAGAAATATTATTGATTTATGATTATCGATTTACTGATTTGATTTCTAAGGAGATGTAAGTGGTGTAGAATGTAACAACTGCTAAGGAAAAAGACCACTGCGGTTACAGTATGTGACTAACGTAATTTCTTGATTATCTTTTATGTACCTAGCACAATTCCCAGGCTTCCCAGCAATGCAACACTGCTAAAAACTATGTTAGAAAGCCCTATAGACCAGACAGAGAGACCGTCTGGATATCATATTATCTAGACAATCTCTGTCTTTTTTGATGCTGATTGTACCTAATTCCGGTAAATTCCTCTGGAATCAAACGCTTAACTTTTTGTTACTTTACAAAAATATATAGGTAGTATTATTACTTATCTACATATCAAACATATCAATGTCTACAGTTTAATTAGCATATAGAGAATTAAATTACTTAAGATTACGAAATGCGATTTGCTTTAGTTAATAATTATGTAATTGTAGATAGGTCTCGGCTGTTGTGCGTTGCGTGTTGCGTGGTACACGGACGTTGACCTTTATTTCATTGGCGACGATTATCATTTTCTGGTGTTGTCTACCAATTTAAAACATTCGTAATGATTGCGATATATAAGTATAATAATATATTACACTTTCTACAAATAAATGTTAATTCGTCGTCGCATCGTGGTGATTATTAGTGGTTCGTGCCGTAATTGGCAAAAAGTAACACTTATTTACATGAATTCCCAAGACCGAGATATCTTGAAAGATAAATAATAAGATGTGCCTATACTGCAAAAAGTCTCCATGTATTGTGGTTGATGCTTTACTTTAATAATAACTTCTATACTGATGATGGTTTTAAGAACGTGACAATCTCTTCAGAAATCTGCATTAAGTATCTACCTATAAGTAAATATGTAGACACAAATTAGAGTAAGGGACAAATAAAAGACTGGCGTTACAATAGCAAAATGAATAATGTGGCAAATAACATACAGAATATTATGTATGGATATATGTTTTGTAGGTATTCAATTTAGTCTGTACATTTATAATTGGCGGCGCGCCAGCGACGGTGTTGTCAACTGCTTCAAATTAGTTTATACTGGCTAAAATAATGTCAAGTATGTTCTCCAACGTCCTACGGGTCACCATCACCATTAAGAACTTCTTGAAATAATTTCATTTTATGTTGTTGCATCTTCATCAACATCATAAAGTTTGAATGTAAACATTGTGTTTAATGTTTGTTTCACTAACTGTTGATATTTTTTTATTTTATATTCATGTGCACCTGCTGTATTTGTAATTATTAAGTATGATACCTACATTGTATAGTGTGCAAACCTAAGTTAATGAGCTTGCCATGTAGGTAATTCAATATTAAATTAAAAGTTATAAATGGGGATCATAAAATCTTTCACACATCTACACAAAATGCATACAATAATAATTATTTAAAACCTCTAGGATTTTATCAGCTAAATGAGGTTTATAATTGGACATTTTATTTGTTTTCCGTGAATAGAGATAACTGTTAGCTAATATCATCCCAATGCTGGTCAATGGGCTCCTCCTCAATCATGGGGAAATGTAGCTATAGCTGTTTCTGAAAACCTTTTGGTATTTTTACTAACCATAACCATATGCAGCCAGTCCAAGAGTGGCCATAGAGTCGAGGAAGCAAGCGGCCAAGCGTCCGAGACCACCATTGCCAAGCCCAGCATCCTCCTCTAATTCTTCCAGCTCTTCAATGTCTAAGCCAAGCTGGTACAGAGCTTCATCCACAGTGCCCTGGATGCCCAGGTTTATCATGGTGTTCTGGAGCGATCTTCCCATGTAATACTCCAAGGAGAGGTAGTAGACACGCTATCACAAAAAAAAACACATTATACTATGTAAAATATTAGAGACCAAAGAGAGAATGTAAGGATCGTAGCTTGTAACATTTTCTAGTTCTGCCTTACCTACTTCCATGGGAAACAAGGGGTGAACAAAGTACATTTTTTAAACACTATTGATAAAATATTTATGTATTTTCATCTGAAATACCTACATAATGACAATTGAGAAATTTAATAAAATTATGGCTTTATTGAAGATTCCTGTTACAAATCAGAATTTAATTAGTAAGTTTAACTTTGTTAATAATAGATATGAAATAATATAAGTATTTTAAGTAATTATTCATTTATTACAATGCCAATATGTCCATTTAATTTCATATACTTATTAAAAATTATGTATTCTAATATCCAGTTTGGTTTTTGTGCACAAAAATACAAATTAAGATAGGTACTTACAACGTGAGAATTTAGGAGGTAATAAGATGAGAACTACTCGCATAACTTTTGACATTTGACTACCTAACTTTTTAAGTAAGGGTAGTTCAATAAAATTTTACAAGCTATTAGAAAATACTTAGCTACTTGATTAAATAAGTGGAAAATCATTATATAGTGATTTAATTTAAGTACCTTGGGATCCTTTTCATAGTAGAATTGTTGGGTCCGAATCCAGCGCGAGACAAGGTGGTCCCTCACGGTGTGGGCCAAGGCGAAGTAATAGTCTCTCGGAGTAGCAACATTTCTGTCTTTCACGAGAGTGTAATGCACATGACGATTGAACGCTTTCTTCACCTCAGTTACATTTTCTACTGCTACGATTCCTCGCACAGAGATTTGCTTTCGCTTGTCCGAATCGCTTTGTACACTCATCTTGGTTTATTCTCGTAAGGCCCGTGCAACCACTAGACCCTGTCAACCCTGACTGGTCAAACGCGGTTTGTAATATCGGTCACCTTGTGAAGGTCAAACATATAAAGCTACCACAGACTATTAACCGCTTTATTGCGAGTATTTATATTTTAAAAATAACATTTAACAACCCCCAGGTTTGCCAAATTTTGTTACACTTAAGTTCCTGAATCGTATTTAAATGATTGTATTCAAAATAACTTATAATTTAAAAACCATAAATTTTTTAGCGGCAATTGATAATATTTCTAATGACAACAGAGTCCAGCTGACAGCTGTCATAATGTCAATGCCAGCTGATTGAGTTGACATAATTTTAATTCGTTCAGATATTCTGACAAAAATAATAATCAATGGCTGATGATACTGTCTTAATACTTTAAATATTTTCAATAAAATCATAAACAGACTTGTAACGCTTTAGAAATAACTCGCAATACACACTAAAGAGTGTGGCACCAAAGCACACGCGCAAATAGTATTGTAATATAGGAGCACACGCGTGGGGTGGTGTCTGGTGTTATATTGAACTAGGTACTAGGAAATGGAATTCATTCATTGCCTATCAAAATAATATAAATAAACCTCATTAAAGAATGATCTATTCCTAATCTAGTGGATCGTTGCAGTCGCATTATTAGCGGTCGTAGTGTTATTTTCTACGTAGGTACCTATTTTTATTTCTTGTACAATGTCACCGGAAGAAGTTATCTCAGCTATTCTCCAAAGAGTAGCTTTAGGGGATACAAAGTTGAATGTCTTTGATGGGATAGCCTATTATGAATGGCAATATTTAAATGCTCTAAAAAGAAGATAATAAATAACTTTAAATTCATAATTATTTATTTATTTATTTTATCCATAATTATTTATTTTTTTGTGCCTCTCTTTTCAATGCTGTTCTCTTTGACCCAAAGGTTGACTGGTAGAGAATGCCTTGTGGCATTAAGTCCGCCTTATGTACCATTACTTTTAGTATTTACTTATTACATAAACTATTAGTACGCCTTATGTGCCTTTAAAGCTAGAATAAGGATGAATCAGGCAACGAGTATGATTGACGATTTGGAAAGAGTGAAGAAAAGATACACCGAAATAAAGGCGGAGAGATAAAGTAAAAGAGATAGTAAAGATGAAGAAGAATGAAATGGAAGATAAGTATAATAGGAAGTTCTCCAACAACTTCAGGGTCAATGTTAAGCTGTTCTGGCAACAAGTAAGATTGGCTCGTGGAGTTTCGGGGACATCAAATATGAATATAGTTAGAGGAGGAGATGGATGCTTGTTAAGTGAAGAATGCAAGGTGTTGGAACGCTGGAAGGTATATTTTGAAAGTTTATTTAGTTGGCAGGATAGTGTGCAAAGAGTGGGTAACTGGGCGGAAGCGAGTGAGTCAGACTTTGACTTGGATGAAGATGAGGAAAATCTGATTGAAATGGATGAAATCGTGAAAGCGCTGAAATGTATGAAAGTTGGAAAAGCTGCTGGATGTGACAGAATGTCTGTCGAAATGCTTAAGGGCGGTGACGGGGTGGTAGCAAGCCTGCTGTACCGGATCTTTAATATGTGTTGGAGATTCGGCCAAGTGCCGGGCGACTGGTGCAAAGCTGTAATCGTACCACTATATAAGGGAAAAGGTTCACAGCAGGAGTGTAAAAACTACCGCGGCATTAGTCTTTTGAGTGTGGTCGGCAAACTATATGCTAAAGTTTTAATTAACAGAGTGACAAGAATAACAGATGAGAAAGTATGGGATGTTCAGGCAGGGTTCAGAGAGGGGATGGGCTGTATGGATCAGATCTTCTCCTTGAGGTGCATAGCCGAAAAACATCTGGCAAAGCACAAGAAAGTGTACTGCGCTTTCATTGATTTGGAGAAGGCCTATGATAGTGTGTGGAGGGAAGAATTGTGGTCGACACTATCTTTGTACGGGGTGGACTGGCGCTTGATACGGGCACTGAAATCGCTGTACAGGGATTCCAGTGCTTGTATTAGGATAAATGGGGCGTTCACAGACTGGTTTGACATCTCCAGAGGTGTTAGACAGGGTTGAGTAGCGTCTCCATGGCTGTTCAACCTATACATGGACAGTTGTTTGACCGATTTAAAAGGGAGTGAGTGTGGAATGAAAATGAATGAGTTGCCTGTCAAATGTCTTCTCTACGCAGATGATCAAGTTTTGCTTGCATCATCGGCGGAAGAGTTGCAAGACATGGTAACTATGATGAATGGAGCATATAGTATGAAAGGGGTGAAAATTAATGTAAGAAAGACGAAAGTAATGGTTTTTGAAAGAGATGCAGATGTATCTGAGTGTAAAGTAAAGATAGGAGATGAAAGTATTGAACAGGTGAATGAGTTTGTTTATTTGGGAAGCATGTTTACAAGAGATGGTAAGATTGACGAAGATGTGGAAAGGAGAGCAAATGCGGGAAATAAAGTAAATGGTGCTTTGCATGCGGTTGTGGCTAGCCGGTCGATGTCCAAAAAGGCACGACTGGCTGTCCATAATGGTGTGTTGGTACCTACGCTTATGTATGGAAGTGAATGTTGGTCGTGGCAGAAGAGGCATGAAAGTAGAATAAAATGCCGTGGAAATGCGTTCCTTGCGAAGTATGTGCGGTGTAACTTTGAATGATAGATTGAGAAATGAAGAGATTAGACAAAGTTGCGGTTTAAAAGTTGATGTAGTGACAAAAATTGAAAGGAGTATGCTTAGGTGGTTTGGCCATGTTGAGAGAATGAGTGAACGGCGATTAACGAAAGGAATTTATAAGGCGGATATTAATGGGAACGCCGGTAGAGGACGTCCTAGAAGGACATACATCGATGTTATTGGTGATGTTCTTCACAAAGGTCAGGTGCGTAGTACTCTCAACCGGCGTGCGTGTATGACAAGATGTATGAATGTGGATGAAGCGAAAGGGGTATGTAAGAGTCGTAGCATGTGGCGTTCTATAGTTTCTGCCTACCCCCATGGGAAAAAGGCGTGAGTTTATGTATGTATGTATGTATGTACCTTATTATTAGGTAGGTACGCATGTTTGGTTACCAAAGACATTGAAACGAACAAAAATAAAATGTTAGGATAACGTTATAACATTTATTCAGGTATATCGTTTACAGGAAGAGAAGAAAGCTAGGCCAGAGAAAAATAGGTACTTGCACATTTTCGTATTTAATAACAAATACCTACTAAAATTTTGACTTAAGTACCTACATCATTTTAGTTCTGGTCAAACTACAAATAAGTAAATACAGTGATGTTAAAGTTTAGAAGTGTAATGTTTACAAGGTTAGTCGGAAAGGGGGTACTAAGCCGCGGGCCACTTAAAGTATCACTGATGACTATTTTAAAGCAAGTGTTATAATTTCAAATTCGATTAATTTTTTTCCATGAAAAATATTTTTATTTTAGTTTTTTCGAAAATTCTTCATACCTGCTTTAGTTATGAATTCAGAAAATGGGGTTTCTAATCCGTGACCCCAAATACCAAATATGACCTAAAATGTAAACAGCTGATCATAGCTGAGGATAGATAGGTATAATTTAGCGTATTTTTATGAAATCTTTGAACAGCTATTTCCCTTAAACTATCGAGTTTTGTGGAAAGTTGTAGAACAAAAGTTATCCATTATTATGGGTACTTTAACACCCTTTCGGCTTAGTACCCCCTTTCCGACTAACTTAACTCATGTGATGGGCGATAGTGTTTAACAGGTTGCCGTACACATAGAAGCATATATTTTTATTTAAAAAATAAAACTTATTTATATTTGTAAAATAAATCAACATTTTTGTATAAAATTAAGTATAATTCTCAAATCATGTAACAAAATTAAGTTGGTATTGTCCAACAGATATTCTAATAGGCACTTCAATTATGTAAAACTGTAGGTACCTACCTATAAAACGATTTAATACTAATTCAGTAAAGAAACAAGTTATAATTATTCACAATACAACGCAGATTACATTGACATCAAAATAAATACTTAAGGGCCATTCAAGTATTACGTAAGCACGAAAGGGGAGTGAGGGGGTCTTTGTTTAGCTTATTTTTGATAACATGGGGGACGGGGGTGTCTAGATGATGATCGTCAACAATTTTTACGTATTTACTTATTCTTCTAGACTTAAAAACTGCTGCTCACGAATAACAATAAAGAAACCTGATCAGTTTTAGAAAAATATATACCAATGTTTACGTAAGCATAGAAGGGGGGGGGGGGGGGGGGGTAAAAGCTTTGCTTACTTTTGCTGACAAGGGGGAGGGGTGGGTCAAAAATTCTGTTTACGTAATACTTTAATGGCCCCTTACCACTGGGATAAATATTATTTTTTTCCATGTCGATACTACATTAGACCAACCTAAGGGAACGTACCCATAGTACGTGACCCATTTTTTACTATTTTTTTACCCCCCTCCCTCCCCTCGGTGACCACCCGTAGTATATGACAATACCCCCCCTCCCACTCTAGTTTTCACGTAGTAATATATAAATAAGGTTTTAAATCATTTTTTGCAAAAAGAAAGTGAAAAATAAGAAATTGACTCATATGTGCGACAGTGTTGCCACCTGCGAGTTCAAAAAGCGCTAAACTCGGCGCGCCATATTTGAATATAGCTCGAAAAAACTTGAGTTTTCCCTAGAGGATATTGACTACGTGACAAAAACCTAAGACACCCCTCCCGCCCCTGTGAACAAGCGTGGCATTTTGAAGACCCTCCTCCCCCCCTGAACGGGTCACGTAGTATGGGTACGTTCCCTAAGATAAAAAAAAATACTATTTAGATCATGGTAAAATGTATCTGCTTTGATAATTATTTTAAGGAAATGCCATATTTCATGTTGTAAGTATTCTATAGTTACCTACATAATTAGTCAATCGCAATGTTTTTCAGGCAGATCTCTTTTATATGGCGAAAACATACATTTTAAAAATTACGAATAATAATCGCTTATCTAATCAGAAATATATAAATTTGTCACAGCACTCTCAATTCACTTAGGTTTATGAGATTATCAATAGTTAAACATTTTTCATTGAGGCCTGGAGGCCAATTCTACTAACAAAATTGTTAAAAATCTCAATCAAACCACAGCTCAACCACGGCGTTTGACTTTTTCTTTATACAGATAACGGCCACAAGCCGTGCTTGTGCTGCGGTTTGAATTAGCTAAGCTAACGTAAGCTATTCAACCTTAAGAACGTAAGGTTTAAGTGGCAGTAGTGAACTCTGAAAAAAGTTTCGTCTTAATTATTTCCATACATTTAATAAATCTAAACAAATCAGCGTCACATTTGATTTGAAATTATACAATCCGCATAATATGACGTAATATTGCTGTAAACACAGGTTTGACCTGTTGGCCTACAATTGTACGATTACGATGTACATACTGGACCAGTAACTTACTTCTGGTCACTCAACTGGTCATGTAAGACAAGCGTAGATCTTCGATGGCAGTTAAGTCGGTACGAGTATAGGATCCACTTCACTCGTCTCCTGATACTCTGAATTTCTAGCGGAGTCAAATTCACTCTCGTATAGGGGAGTTGGTGGTCGGACTCAGATAAATCTGTTCTGGATAAAGGTCGCCGCGCACGCGCACCGCGCGCACCCCCGCCGCTGCCGCGCGAAATTCCAGTTCGCCGATTAACATGTCGTCCGCGTATATAGCCCATTCTGCCTGCCCACGAACTATTCGGAGCTTTGTCTGGAATTTAAGGTAATTTATTATGGGTTAGTTAGTTATCGGTAGTCACAGCAGTGACTTATATTCAATTTCTCTCCGCGAGTAGTAGATAGCAAACGAGGTAATACATCAAGTCATGGTCCCGGATATGGTTCCAAGCTCGGACAAAGTCGAAGATCCATTTATGCACATGGCCATGATACGCCTTGTTAAAACTTCTTGGAACTTGCAGATACAGCATAGGTATAGACTGACGAAGGCATACTGCAGATAGAAACAAAATCAAATATTCATAGGAAGTGTGAGGTACTTACTAAACTATAATAACATTTAGTTTCTACTTGGCCGCAGGTGATCTTCATCATTCAGACAAATTCGAGAAGCACAGGCCACTCGTATGTACGTATCTAATACTTACATAAGTGCCGGGTATGAGCCTAGCGGTCCGCTGTCGTCGCTCGAGCCCCCAGTCGCCGAGCCACGCGTTGAGCACGACGAGCTGCCTCTCGCGCTGTGACTCCACATAAGCGCGCACGTTCACGTGAGCCAGCACGTTGGGTCGCGGCCATTCGCGCGGAGCATCCATCAGGTCTATTGCGAAGGAGTGGAGGAGCGGCCGCAGTCTGTAAATGAAAAGGTGGAAAAATATTGACTAGTTAACTACAAAGAAGAAATAAATAGGTACCGTTCCGTTTTCGGGGTCTGGGTGTTCGGTGTACGTGGAGATTTGCGTTTGTAAAAGCCCCCACGATACAGAAAAATTCCGAGTGTGGGATAAGATATTTAAAAAAAAACTATGAATATCTCTCAAATAAGAGTGTCAATGGTTAACACAAAACTATGTTGAAAACTTAATTTTAAATATACCTACAAAATTATTACTAATATTTTTATCGTTTCATTGTATTATCTCATAACGGTAAAATTGCACACTGAAAACATGTAAAAAAACGTATTATTAGTCAACCTATAAACACAGTCATGTTTCCTGCAATTTCACAGACTATTATTTACCTATCGAAATAATTATTTTGCATTAACGTCATAATAATTGACGTTCGAATACTATAACCACGCTCATGGTATTATATTCCAAAATCAATAATTGTTGCGTGTTATTTCAATACAAACATGTTAATGAAACTGAATATCGGCAACCGAATGATATTGGAAGGCAGCCAACATCCTCGCATTGAGACGCGGTTAACTGGAAACTATCGATGTTCGCACATTTTTTGCACTCCTACCTATGTGCTAATGATAACTATGCTCTTGTACTATCTACTCTATCAAAATATTAGTGGACCATCGCTTTCTCCATTTCTTACCCGCTCAGCACTGTTCATTGGCTTTACCTTCCATAAATAACAAGCTGGTGTCCTTCGGGAATGCCATTCGATAACGATGCAATGATGTTTGCTCGCCAGGTGGGTTCAGTATCTTTTGGTAATGAATCCAAAGTTGACCTTAAGGGTACCTGGAAATTAATTTATTTTCTTATTTTAGAAGTCACACAAAGCAGTAGGTAACTGATAGCAGAATGACATTAAATAATTCTCCAAAAAACGTCGTGAAGATTTTATTTTAAAAAAAAGCTATTTTGTTTTTTTGCAATTCAATTTGAGCTTCTATTGGCCGAACAGGCTACAATTTTTTTATAGCATGTAGTTCTGATGATATAAAAGTTTTTTTCGATTAATTACTAAAGAGTAAAAAATATTTTTTTACATCTAAACCTAAAGATATACCTACCTAAAGATTTTTATAAATTCTATTGTTTTATTTTATTTTATTTTTTTGACCACGCCCTCCCGCTCTCCATATTTCTACTATTTTGACTCAGCTAGGATCTACAAAGCTAAACAAAAACACTGGGCATTGCCGCTCGTCTAGGAATACGCATTTTTTAATAATAAAGTTGATAATTTGTCCTTGCACTTACTTCAACGGGAGGTGGAGCTAAAGTGGGGAATATATCCGTCTTCTGAATCTTCAACGTCGCGTCTCTGACCCCAGTAACTTGCACCCACTCAGCATCGAATGTGCTTGGATTTCTATGAGCATAGCTGCAGTACTGCATCCCGTCAACTGCCCAAAGCGTATCCTTTTCGTCAACTACAATCTCTATCGTGAACGGACAATCCGTTTTGAAAGGAAACAATCTAAAAAACAAAAAATGTGTTGTGGTTAATTTATAAAACGTTAATTAGGGAACTGCTGTTGAGTACCCACTGAATTTGTAAAGTATGTTAATTGGACATGAATTAGCTAATTGTAGACTTAAAGTTAACAACCTCTCATGGTTGCTATACCCTGTGGTTGTGATACTGATAGTTATCATACACGCAGCCTTTATTAGCGTTTGCTGTGTGGAAAAAATCCCTTTGACAAAGTGTTTTGTGGGCTAATAGACTGGATGCGGAAGGCAGAAAGTCGGTTGCTATTGTTGTAGACACACCAATGCAAATATATCTAAATTCTAACATACATGGCTACTGAAATTAGAAGTTTTTTTTTTATCGGAATTACCTAAATGCAGTAGTCTCCTCAAGTCCCCATTTGTTGTGACGCCGCGTATTCCGGACCACATAGCATTGTGGAAGACGAACGTTGAAGTGTACCGCAATGTCATTGCGCCCTGAGTCCACCTCCCCACTTCCTATGTTCACTGCAAACCTAATACAGAAAGGACGTTAGGTATATTATTAAGTAGAATTACTGACTGGACGTAAAAAGGCCGCCGTTTTGGTTCAGTGATCGAAGATGCAGCTCTCAAAGCTGCGTCTGGGTTTTTTGTAACGAAATACCTACTCAGGGGCAATCCAATTAACTTTACTGTAGTTAGAGTGACCAGTGACCAGGCCAGATTTCTCGTTTTATAAGGCATATAGCATTCCAAAATACGGGATTCAGGGTAGGGTTACCATTTCAAAATAGAGGAATGCCTGTCTAGGATCCCTCAAATGCCTGGCTACGGCCTCTCTCTCTTCCTCATGTCAGCACGAGCTACACGAGAATAGCTCATGAAACGATTAGCCAGTCAGCAAGGTTAGTATCGTTGCTGACTGCCCAATGCAATTATGTAATTATATTACTTCGTACAAGCATAGAGGCAACTTTTTTACTCAAGATTATTCGGTAGAATGTTCGGCATTTTTGCCGAATAATCGGCCGAATACGAATGTTCAGTGAACGTGCCGAATACCGAAC
Source organism: Amphipyra berbera (assembly GCA_910594945.2). NCBI lineage: Eukaryota > Metazoa > Arthropoda > Insecta > Lepidoptera > Noctuidae > Amphipyra > Amphipyra berbera. The sequence goes on along the minus strand of OU343126.1, from coordinate 10,597,442 downwards.
ATAAAACGAATATTCGGCCCATCCCTACCGATTATTCGGCAAAAATGCCGAACATTCTACCGAATAATCATGAGTTAAAAAGTTGCCTCTATGCTTGTATGAAGTAGTATAATTACATAATTGAATCCATTGTGTCTTAACATTTATCGTCAGTTTCACAGAAAAATGTCCAAATGTTCGACCTCTTCCTTCCACTTATTTCATTCTTTTATTGGCAATTTACTGAGTTAAAACGATTTTGTTCACAAAAACAAATGCACGTCTCAATGTTTTCTCGCTAGTTAGATGACGCAATAACAGTCCGACATGTACCTATACCTACCTCACGATAAAGCGCGCAATATCCTACCGAATATTCGTATTCGATGAAACCCTTACTCGGCCCACCACTGGTTAAAATAAGGGACAACACATTTTTTATATTATTTTTAAATGAAAATCAACATAATCTAAATTAAAGACCAGAAATGTGATAAAATCCACTAACTGCAAGAAACATAAATATCCCTAATAAACATTTAAAAAAAAATCTTAAGTGTGTAAATCGATTTAGGTAGTACGGTATTTTTGATTAGACTTTTCGGCTTTTAAAGTATCTTGGTTTTGAATATAAACAACAGGGCGTGACAAATAAAATTTTGCTTTAATTGGTAGTTCAGCTTTAACATTTTTAATAGACGGGCAAATGAGTAAGATAAACGATCACACTCAAGTCCTGTCCCGCTTTGGTTTCGCCAAATTAAGGGACACGGCCAAATTCTTAGCTGAAAAACAGAACATCCCGTAAAATACGAGTCATCTATGGTCTATGCTTACAATTTTGGGCTAGTCGAATAATTCGTTATCTTGCCAAATATTCTTAATATTTCCAATAAGCAAAAATCAGGAGTGTCGGTAAACAAAATTTATCTGCCGTTGACCTGGATTTGCGTGTATTTACAGACATACACCAATATGTATGTTGATGTTCTATAAGCTACATTATAAGGTCGTGTGTAATTATGTGTAATATAAACATTGTGGGCGCTGACATTTATGATGGTCGAAATTTGGCAGCTATTAACCGATTTTAGTGCTAACGCTGGTTAAAGTAGATTAAGTATACATAAAATGTCTTTACGAGCCACAACCACAACACCTATTTTAGATAAAAATAAAATTAAGTAGGTACATACCAGGGCAAATCGTCGCTGGGTGTGCCCGTGCATATGATATGTGATCCGATGCTCAGGGGCTCTGTCAGGGTCTGCGTAAACTTAACTTCTCGTGCCTCTGCGAGTTGAGACTGAAACGAAACAATCAAAACTTTTATAGGCTATTCAACGTGTTTTATAGACATTTTTATCATCAACTAGTGTAGATTGTTTTACATTGAGGAAGTAACTGACGTCCATTGTCCCGATATTCTCGGCAATGCCTAATAAAATAAAGTCTTTTTTCTTCTCAATGTTAGAAGATTTGTAGGTAATATAAGTGCTTCAGTGGTAACAATAACGTTTGACAACCGCGTCAAAGCCTATGAGTTCATCGGTCACTTATGACTATGACATAGGCACGGAGCAATCACAAGACCTAGCTGACACCAGGAAGGAAAAACCTGGCGTAGTAGTATTTTAGCATCTTGGGTTTACGCAAGATAATTAAATATGTGATGATAAGCAGAAATATTTGTTACCAGCCCCCTGATTCATAACGACTCGATTAATCAATTGTAGCAAACGATTCGGTTTGCTATCTCCTTTTCTCGCGCAGATGGAACGACGTAAACCGAATCGGTCGACAACTGCTTATCGAAAAGGTTCTGAAGCGCGGGCTGGGCCTTTAGATTTCCTGGCCTTTAGGTTTCAAGTTTTGCATTTTATTTCGTTAGTAACATGACTCAGTTTACTTACACTGTGAGTCAAAATACTTAATCAACAAACGATGCACGAATTCGCTCACCACTTACGGAGTCCATTGAATTACGAGGATGAGGTCATCGGGCATGGCTTTGCCTCAATTGGTGTCAGGGTTTATTTAATAAGAGTTTGTATCGAAATGCCATCCCGTATATGCACAGGAAGGTGTCTACGAATATGAATAAGGTGTACGGTGATATATAGATTTTAGTAGTAAGTATAGGTATACTTAAATAAGTAAAGAGACAATAGCCCAAAAGTTAAGGAACAAGATGTTGAACTGGCAAATGAGATGCCGTGAGTTCGAAGCCGGCCCGTTGCACTAATTATGATACCAACTTCTACAGGCGAAGCCGAACCCGTAAATTTATCTACACGAATCAACGATAAACGATAATAAATTATTATTAACTTCTTTTACCTATACGATAACTTCAAATTATCCACGCAAAAACTCAAGAGAAATCTATAAGTAATAACATGGTTTATCAAATAGTAAACTCGTAAGTACACTTTACGATGCATGTTTGTTGTGTTAACGCCGACTTAGTACATCACAGCTAATGGCTAACGCTGTTACTTAGGTAAATGAACGTAAATACTTAGCTGTTGTAAGTAATTATAGGTATGTTAACGACACGGTGTAAGTTTGCATGTTAAAACACAATCAATATGCCACTAACTTAATGTAGAGGTACGTAGGTAGTTAGCCAGCACGAAGGTGTACCATTTTCAGTGCCAGTAGCTGTTTCACGTTTAATCAATAAGTTTTAGTGTAGGTACTGTTATAAATGTACCATGTACTTACACGTAAACATAACGTCCAGTAGATGTAATACATCACATCACGTCCAGTAGATGCGTTACAGGACATAGATTGTAAAAGTTTTACTTCTACTCTGACTCTGAATCGAACCTCGGGATTTCCAAACTGATAGATATCAATATGTATAAGTAATTTAAGATTAAAACGAAATTCCTTGAGTTATCAGGTTTTTATTTTACCTGTCTTGTATTATAGATTAGGACCAAAAATGATAACGACAAGCAGTTCTGTTAAGCAAACAGATTGTAAGTTACTCCAGACACAGTGGATTATTATTTTCAGTTGCAGCGATAAATTGGTGACAATTTCGCGAAAAGAATCTAGCGAAATTACCTATAAGTACTTAGTCTAAAACAGTAAGTAATATTGTGAGAAATATGATTGAATGATAATAGTGTAGAATTCCTCAGTAGCAGCCCGGAGTTTGGATTTGTTCCCGGTTGATGGCAATAGGCTCGCCACCTATTAGGTACATGGGACTTTAACATAACGGCGAAATGAGGGTGTTACTATACTACTCTGCCAAACTCTTCGGGGAATACAGGCGTGATGTTATGTTATGATAATACTTCGTTTTATTACAATTTCGCTAGCGTTATTAAAATGTAGCCGTTTTTACAATATATGTATATTATTATGCAACCACTGTCTTGATCCCTCGAGCGACTGTTTTGTGACTTGAAACTATGTCTTGAGTCACTAAAGTGTGCCGCGAGGCACAACACTGTGTCTCCAGACGCAGTGTCCCGACTAATTAGTGGCCCATGCGCAGTCAGCCTTAGCACATGAATTGTTCGGCGCTGTCATTGTTTTTCGCTAAACATGATTAAGTAATTGATCATACAGATTGTAGAGCCGCGGGATTAACCTTACGGAATGAAATCATCAAGGCAGTGGGAAGGAAGTGAAAGATTATCCGCATTTAATTACTAAACTTAATCAATGTAAAAAAAATAATGCGTAGCTGTTAAGAATAGGCCATTCTTTCCTCACATGTGGGTGTCGTAAAAGGCGGCTAAGGGAGTCAAGAAGGACAGAAGCGTATTCCTGTTTGCTAACAAACTGCCCCACCAATTCGTCTAACAGACGTCAGAATAAGATTACGTATTTAACGAGGTAGCCGTTTAATGTGAACTAATAACGAACTTTCCTATTTTTAAATTAGTATCTAGGGTTCTATTAATTCTGCGACATTCCTAATTACCACGATAAAACAGTACGCATATTTTAAAAATTGCAGTGAGGTCAGCTTTAGTCACTAACCTTCACACTGAAAATAAAATAGTGTTGTTAGTCAGACTTATTTCCACAACATTGTTTAGGGGCACGTTGCGCTCGTTGATTCTTGATTACAACATCAAGTAGGTAGTGTCTACATTTTTTTGAGGTTCAAATAAGTATAGACGCTGTCTAGCATTGGTCTGCCTATGTTGGGTATTGTTCTGTGGACATGGGTGGCGAGTTGACTGAATCTAGACCCTTTACCTATTGTTTTCTGTGCCAGGTTGGGGCAAGCGCCCCATCTGCCCCATCCTGAATATGCCTATGATCCCTAGAACGAGTTTGCAAATTACGAAAACGGTAATAGCTTTCGTGAGCTCGCTAAACGGAATACCTAATATATTTGTCTTTTTTTCTTGCGAGAGATAGAGTTTAGCGAGCTCTCGAAAACTATCTTAGTTTTCGTAATTTCCAAACTCGTACTAAGGGTATTGGCCTTAACCGACTTTTCTGGATAAATATTAAATTACAACGGAATTTTTGACCATACGTCCTCTTCAGGATCGGACAATTATTCATCACCACATTGGGTGACAGTCATCAGGCTCCGGGAGACGGAACTTTGAAAATTTTACGGCAGATTCCGAGAGAATCCCGGCATTGCGGAAGGGTTGGCAACCCTAATAATAACCGTCTGTATACGACCATGTGATTGGTGAAGCATAATGTAGGTGCCTATAAAGTCTGGCCAAAACCAATTTCATAAAAGTAAGTAAGTGAGAAATATTTTTCAGTATTTTTGAAACTGTTATTAATTTTTTTCCAATCGTATTCTACGTTTGTAGTATTTTTGTTAAAACACGGGACTATATTTGAATAAGTAGGTACTTATTTTTTTAAATAGTATGTGTAAAAGATTGTTTCTTACTTTTTTATCGAATTGGTTTGGGCCAGACTTCATCTACCTACCTATTCTATAAAGGGCATAATAAACGTGATAATATTTAGATGCCTAGATGGTCAACTTATGCTTTTTAGGTAATAATATTTTATGATTTTTTAAAATAAAAAAAGACGATAAGACCAAAAGGCAGTTATTAAGCTGTTGCTACAAAATAATAAGTTTGTATCGAATAAATTTTTCTTCGTTGTACTACGATAAATAAGATTTCCATAACCATAGCATCGCTTACGTCATATTGTTTGAATATTTAAGTGAATTCTTTACATCGTAGGTAAGCTACCTACCTAAGAATGATTCAATCATGATCCTAAAAAAAATCGTAAGTAAGTACCTACCTACCTATGTTTCTTAAGTGTATATACTTAAGTGACGTTCATGACTCATTGGTAGATAAATAGAAGTATCAACAAAAAATATAGGTAGGCCTTAGTTAGGTACTGTTCACTTGGGTATTTACACAATTATTAGTCATTTATGCGTCACTCAATCCGGGTAAGTAAAAATAAACTTCAAAATTTTCATGTTAATTTTATTGTAATTAATGTTCTGGTTGGAACTTAGTTACAGCCTTTAGCTAAGCAGTGAAAAGAGCGCGCGTTAATTTTTAAATGATTAAAGCAGCAAAAATATAACATTAAAATCAGCAGAAAACAAAGTTTCAATTAAGTAAGTATAAAATTACCAATGAAACCGGTATGTTTTCTTCATTTTCATCAGTCTCCGGTGGCCGGGCGCGACAAAATAAACGGCGGCAAAAAGCGCCACAGCCACATCTATCACCGAAACAAACCATAATATACGATGTTCATTTATTCATAAAACTGTCTCACTAGCGCGACACTACTCACTACGTAAATCAGTGAGATGAGATTACAAAATGCGCGCGAAAGCATCTACAAGTCGCTCGACAACCTGTGCGCTCAATTAAGTGCTACGAACGCTACGATTAGCAGAGCGCGCCTAGGCAACTACCTACCGCAAAGCCAAAACCTCAGTACATAAAAATAATGTAGTCTGTGGCTAAAACTTGCCATGATCCTATTGTACGAAGCGTACTTATATAGGTAGTTAGATAGGCAGTTGTTTGTTGTTCTGGTATAAAGCGTGCTACACACGTGCAGTTTTAACTGTTCAGTAAATCGTAAGGTGTGTAGAGAAAACTGAGAACAGTTGAACTGACAACTAATCAATAAAACTGAATGTCTGTAGCAGAAAACTGAGCAATCTGTTGTCAGTTTTGCTATAGCGTCCAAAGCACAGACTACTAGAAGATACTAGTCCATAGTAAGAATGTATTTTATTCACTGCGTTCCACGTTTTCGTAATTTAGCTAGTGACCATATCGAATCAATGAGAATGGTTAGAACAATTCATAGAAATTTACCTCCCGAAACTTGCTTGTGGAAAGTTAAATAGCATGAGCAACAGCATAATTATGAAATAGTCTAATAATTATTGTCACGGCAACATCCGTCGATGCCATGATTCCTTGGACATGTAGCTTCAAACGCAAACAAATTGCAACTGAAACAACTAATAAAGGTCGGACTCCATTAGGCCCAGACTCCACCAAAGCGGAGATGTGCGGTGAGGAGATGTGTCGTAAACAACCAATAGGATTTCGTTATTTAGAGGAGATGTGTAAATAACAAAATATTATTGGTTGTTTACGACACATCTCTCCTCTCCGCACATCTCCGCTTTGGTGGAGTCCGGGCCTTAGAGCGGCGCTGCACGGCGCAGCATAAAGCGTCAAAATATTATTTCAATATTTAGTATGCTACATGTCGCACTAGAGAAGCGCTACACTGTGCGTAGCTGCGCGTCGCGGCGTAGTTGCCTCCGAGAGAATATTTTGACATGCAGCGCCGCGACACGCAGTGCAGCGCAGCTCAATGCAGCGACGCTCAGTGCAACATAACAAGCGGCGCATCGCCTCGGTCCACCAACTGAACTCTGTGAAGATTCTGAAGTAAGTGTGAAATCGTGCAGCGTCATTAAACAGGCGAGGAAACAAATAGTGGTATTTTGCTTCTTGATAGCGTAACCTTGGTATGTCAGCAATCCGTTTCGTCATCTTTTTTCCCCTCCATAATTCGTTCTTCTTCTGCACACAACAAAGAAATGATAACCAAATCCTCGTCACTGTCGCACATCTTTCTACGTTACTCGCACGTGAATGGGCAATGAAATGACGCCAGCTGCCGCCGTGCCGCTTTACTGCAGTATTAATGCGATAGGTGTTGTCAAATGAGAAGCAGCGCCGCTCTAACGCGGTTCGACGTTAACGATAAAACTCACCGTGTGTAGACAAAAGGGCCGTCAGTTATATCTGTCAGAAAACTGCACGTGTGTTGCCCGCTTTATAGAACAGATAAAATATTCTCAATGAGTGAAGGAGACGTAAACTTCTCAACTTTCTCGCTCTAAATACCATAGACAATAATCACGAATTCACAGAGATATGTAATTTTTTATTGGTCTGATGAGGAAAATGACACTGTCCTGTCTGACTATGCTATGTTGTTGTAATATTAATAATTATGTTATGATACCCGTGCAGGGTTTAGGTGCGTGATAAAGGTAGGTATTTCGTTTCAGCGTTTACTTACAAGCTCAGACCAATAAAAAGTTTTTTTTTGTCTGAGTGCACACGGACATGATATTTTCGATTCGATTTACTTAGGTATCTACATTTAGGTTTTACGACATCTAACAAAATAAATAAAGAATCTTACCTACAACATCGCTATATCTAAAAATTAATATAAGTAGGTATTTACTTAGTAGGTCTCATAAAACGTAGGTATGACCACATCACCAGCTAGGGTTAATCTCATCTAGTAATGTGGCGCTAACTAGACTACCAATAGTACCTTAGTGACAAATTATTAAAAGGTGATTGACATAACAACTCCATCATAATAGGTAAGTAGGTACCTAATCATTGTAAACAATATTTTTTTTGTATCTTTCATAGGCAGGTGCCTACCTAATTTATGAAGGTCCAAAATGGTGTTAAGTAAATTGAAATCTTAATCAGGCTTTATACTGAGGAGCACACGACAATTCATTGTTACTTTAACAAACAATTATGTTAGCGTTAAAACTAACCTCAAAATCCAACGCATCCTCAGCAAAGTCGAATTCAATAAAGTCTCTTGGTATCGTGCCTTCTTCTACGTCGTAATCCATTCTAACACAATTCACACATTTCATCACTTCAACGGGCATGCTTCATTTGTTAGCTCCTTGTTAGGACTAAGTAGGTACACTTGGTAAATACCTTCTGTCAACATTGTTCGATATAAAATCAATACGAATACGAACGAAATACGAACTACAGTATTAGGTACCTACCGCAAGGCGCAGATTGTCAGATGTGAATAAATTATAGCCTGCAATAGGCGAATTAGTAAGGGAGCGAAATTATAATAATTAACACTGCAGTTTACCGCACTGCAGTTGCGTTGCGTTGCTCACTGCATCTGATTCCGAATGAAAACAAACAAACAACTTGTGTCGTAATGGTAACACATTCTATGGTACCTACATACACGACGACAAGGATTAGTTTTTCTCTTTCACTTAATCACTTTTGTTACGGAATTTCTGTGTGGAAGGGAGATGAATTTGATGAAATCAAATGTCATTTTTTATCACAGAGAATAAAAATACAAAAACATTGGGTGGCAAAAGAGATAGTGTTAAAATGCTGATAACGTATGAATCAGTTGTTTTTAGCTGTCTGGTGCAAAAAATAAATTAATGCAAATTGATAGATAACCTTACCTACTCCTTATTTCCAATGACCATGATTTTAGTTGAGATTTCTGGGATGCTTTTAGAGATAAGCTGGAAACAGTATTTTATACATGTTTGAATTTGTTCTTTAAACAAGGTTTCATTGGACAAATTACGTGATTACCAAGAAAAAAATATTGCCATCCCTTAGATTAATGGGGCCATGTTACGCAATAATTTATTGATTTACTACAGTCCTGGGCATCTTTTCAAGCGATGAGTAGACCCACCGCAAGAACTAGATGGAGTAACACAGAATTTACAATATTTTTGTAGGTTGACACATTATTGCATAACACGGCTCATTATGATCATTAATCTAAGTGATGACACTTAGGTTAATGATCATAATGAGCCGTGTAGCCGTGGAGGGACTAGTTTCGAAGGGAATAATGGATGACCATTATTCCCCTTCGAAACTAGTCGTTCCTCTACATCAAATTTTCAATAATAGTAATGTTATAATGCAACTACTATGCGTGCCAAATAAGAATAGGATCGCGCTTGCAACAACTTCACACGATAGCTGTCAAATTAGTACGGACAGCAAAAAAAAACTATGAAAAGAAAAATGTTATGTTTTTTATTCATAGATTTCATTATTATTTATATTCATTTTTATAAAATGTTATTTCTTGAATTCCATAAATAGATAATTTTGGATAAATTAATAATATTTGAAAACAATTTCTTTATTTATTTTTTTGCACACCTTACGCTTTGGTAATGAAGTTCACGAGTATTGCGAAACAAAATGGCGTCTTGACAGTGCTATTCTTATTTGGCACGCATAGTACTTACTTTTTATAACTCCGGCAAATTATAACATTCCAACGCAAGTCTCTGAAAAAGAAATGGCTGTGACAGACTAACTGACACGTTCCAATCTACGTTATGGACTCCCTGAGCCGTGACAGAGACGGGCGAATCCACATAACCAATTTTGGTACCTACAGAAAATTAATAAAAACGTTACGCTAACGGTAGTCGTATGAAATTGGGAGCAAGAGAGGAAGGATATCAAATGATTATTCGGAAGGAATGATGTTTCTACTAACCTTTTTCATATTGAGCACATGTTGTCTACGCTCCGCATAGCAGATTTACTATAACGATGGTCAAAGTCTGTTGTAATAACCAGTTAACCACTTAATAAAAACACACACACACTTAGGAACAAACTTTTTATTATAAAAAATCTAAGTACTTATTCAAATAATAGTAAACAATCAGTACAAAACCTAGTATTAGTTGGATAACAATTCTATTTTCGACAATTTCCTCGGAAGTGTTGGTCCATTCATTTTAGAAAACAGGTTTATCTAGTTATGATCGATCTTACCAAAAATTGTAGAGCTCAACTCACTCTAATTTATCATTGAACTTACCGCGATACTAGATTTTGTTTTCATTGAATTTTTGTTCGTCGGTTGTGGGACCTGTAAATAAATAAAACTATTAATACCACGATTTTTAACTTTTGTAATATAATATAATAAAACTTTATTTGCATCATAAAATCAATTATAACATTCCTATACCGCGGGGATTAAAAGCAGAGGCGGACTAGCAGTCTTGGCCGCCCTGGGCCTTGCAGTACCTACCAGCCGCCCCTTTCTCAGCTACATTACAGAGCTAAGATTTAAAAAAAAACTGCGATTGGCTGCCCCCTATATCTGGCCGCCCTAGGCCTGGACAGCCCAAGTGGGCCTTACTAAAGTCCACCACTAGTTATAAAACTTTATTATACGACCTATTTTTTTAAAAGCGTTATTTAGTTCGAAAGTAGGATGCAGCCCTTCATTGACTCACTGATCGGAATATCTGGACATTATAGAAGGGAGCCTGGGGGGCCTATCGCAAGCAGGGAAATGACTGCATTAGAAATAGTAAACTGTAAAACCACGTAAAAGGGTCACACTTTCGCATGTTGGGGTTCGATTACAATGTGAGAAGATGCTCAATTTACCAGTATTCTACATGAAATGATTGCAATTTGATCGTCAGGATGACTGGACCAAGAGAGATTTTGGAAGTTTGAGTAATACTCAGTTTTTGTACCTATTTCGTACTATTTGGTACCAGACATCAAATAATTAGTACCTCGTTAAAGAGGGAAAAATATTACGGGGAAAGTGGCCAGCCATTCTGACGTCAGAATGGCTGGACCACGTCGGCTTCGCCTATTTGTAGACGTTATAACTAGTACATCTTTTCGTTAAAATTTAATACCTAATTAGTACCACAACATATATTTTTTTCAGATTTTTTCGGTAAACCTAATAAAAGTTACACCTTTCGACCAAAATCTCTCTTGGTCCAGTCATCCTGACGATCACCTTAAACTCATTAGTTTAAGTCGTTACTTATGGTTACCCGAACCTAGTGAATTAACGTGTCTAATCGAGGCACGAGGATCCCGATGTGTATAGTACGGTTTCCGTTTAATGGTACAGTCCATGTATATCCAACTAGTAGGCCAAAACGAACGCTAATGTAGACTAATATAGCTGCCATTGTGCAGTTAGGGACATTGTATTCTTAACTAAAGTTTTGGGAGCGGTCGTATGACACTATTGCACAGTTACTTTGATTAATTAATTTAGTTTCCAGATGTTTCAAATTATTTTTTATCATTTATTATATTTTATATTGTTTCTTTTTTCCATTAAAATATATTTTATTAATATATTAACGATGTAGGTATTGTTTTAAATTTCCATGGTTATACACCATGTACCTGTTTATTTTTGAGACTCCGATATTTCGATATTTATATTTGTGTAACAACAACAAAAATCAAAAAAGTGCCGTTTCGCGTACAGGTACAGTGAGTGTCGTGTGTCGAGAACAGATTCGAGTAAATAGTGAGTTTGCAGACGGTGGTTCTGGTATCGAGTGTAATAAACGAACTAGACGGAGGGTAGACCGTTTCGTCTGCCAATAACATCTACCCGCACGTAACAATCGACAGTTCTTCCGTGATCATGGCGCATGCAACTGCGCCGAAATATCGGAGTCTCAAAAATAAACAGGTACATGGTGTAAATCCCGACATAGTTTATATTAACGATATTATTAATGTACAACTTTATTCTTTACTTTTTAGTCAACAATCGAATAAAAATTGAAAATTAAACATTAGGGTATTATTATCAACTTTACATGTGTATGCAATAATTCAAACTGTTCGGATAACAGGAACTGGTTCATATTGCCCTGTTTATTGATAAAACAAGTTAAATAAAAGCTTTAAAAAAATGATGGTCTAGTTTAGATACCAAGTGCGGATGGCTAGCCCTCTGGTGCTGCAGCAGCTTGGCGCGCGTGGCGTACTGGCGCGGGCACGCGCAGCACGCGGCGGGCTCGCACACGCGCGTGCCGCCCTCCACTGCCTGCCCGCGGGCCGCAGCCAATCCTGCACAATACCCTCATACTATAGAAAATAAAAATTTTGAGATGATTGCAAGGCCGAAACCACAAATATGAGACAGAGAAAGCGTTCAAAGGAGTCATGAGCTCGGTTTTGGAGAAAACTAAAGCAGCATTTTTACTGTGCAGTTTCGGTTCTACAACCCCATCGCTAGAACTTACCCTTTATACAGTATAAAGGCTGGAAAATTGAGATGGGCCAGTAAGGGCAGCTACCTTAACCGTTGTGGCTACGGGATAACGTTCTCCATAATTAAGTACAGAACTCCTTAGCGACAGTAGTGTTCCTTACTCATTTTACAGACAAGTTGGTGGGTCCATAATAATATTCTCGATCTCACTAAACTAGTTCAATTATTTCATGAAAACGCTAGACTCAGTTCGTTGTTTCGCGAAATTACTAGATATTGGTGTTGATTCTGTTGTGCACTTTGACAGGACTAAACTAAGGGTGTTTGTCTCTTTCTGTTTCAATAGAAAAAGAAAGTGAAAATTGCGTTTAATCTAGTTTCAACGACACGTTTGGTGCAGTGGCTGAGCGATCGGCTTCTGCGCTACGGGTCGTGGGTTCGATTCCCGCTCGGAAAATATTTGTATGGCCTACAGTTAGTTGTTCCGGGTCTGGATGTGAAGGTAGGTGTGAAGATTTGTGTTTGTAAACGCACCCACGACACACGAGAAATCCTAGTGTGGGGCAACGTTTTTTTAAGAAAAAGAAAAGAAAGAAGTTTATTACTGTCAAAATGTGTTACAGAATCGACACCATTTTCATGTAAAATCGATTAAAGTGAGAAAAAAAAATTTGGTTTCGTAACTGAAAAGGTAATATTGAAAAAGAAACACAACATAAATAAAAAATATTGTATGATGGTGTACGAGACCGAAAAAAATGGGCCCCCTATCTCAGTGTAATGCTGCAACAGTAAACTACTGCAGTGCTGGTTTTCATTTGGTTATGGTTGGATTACGCGATCCTACGACAACATATAGGTACATCAATACACTGATGATGTAACAAGCAATCGCGGTACAATTTGGTTCCCGGCAAAGAATATGTTTTTCTATCTATCCGCGAGTATCGCAAAATTAAGACATTATTAGCCTTTATCTGAGGAATTTTGACCTTAGGACGTAGATTTCTTTTGTAAAAAAATCATTTATTTATTTTACTTTAATTAAAACGGTCTTAGACCAATAACAATAATTAAAGATAAAAAAAAAACATTTTAACAAAAATAAAACCGACTTCAACAAAACGAAAAAGTAATAAAATAATTACCATATTATAAAAGTGACAGATTCAGAAGCCGGTGCTAATCCACGCTGAACCAAATTAAAGGCACCGACTTCTGAATCTGTCACTTTTATAATATGGTAATAAAATTATTTTATTACTTTTTCGTTTTGTTGAAGTCGGTTTTATTTTTGTTAAAATGTTTTTTATTTCATCCATTTTAGTGGCCTTAATTAAAACATGGTTGGACCTGCTAAAGACGCTGCTCGTACACATAATTACATCATCACATTATGCGTACTGTTCGTCATTGAGGAGTTCCATTGTTTATCTCCGAAGTTCTTTATCAGATCTTCACCAAATTTAAATGGGACCATTTCGAAAGAATACTCTTTCAAACAAAAGAAGAATTTTTCAAATCGGTTCATAAATGAGGGTGTACTGCGGTAAGTAACATTTAAAAAAAAAAAAACAAACGAATTGAGAACCTCCTCCTTTTTTTGGAAGTCGGTTAAAAAGAACAGGAATGGAAGAAGATACATACAAAACAATGGAACGAAATATAATGATTTAAAAAAAATATATAACAATATGAGACACCTCTTTCACACAGCCCTCACAATGCACCTGACAATTTATTCTTCCATTCATCCGCAAACAGATCACAATTCAGTCATAAATGTATTTATTTACGCACGTACAATTATAATTATTTTTATAACATAAAATAACTAAAAAGAGAATTCAAAACGTTCGTGATACATTTCTCTCGCAGTACTCCAGGCATTCCGATAAAATCACCTTCCATTCATCAGCAAACACATCAAAATTCGGTCTGGCGTCCAGGAGAGCATTGAGTGCGGTTAGACTTCGCGGTATGGGTGATCGTGAACGATGGCTCGTTTGCTGTTCCGATATGTCGTACTGTGGCCAGTACGACATATCGGAACAGCAAACCGTTTATGTTTTCTGTTCCGACGGTAATTATTGGGTAGGTACAAACAATCGGCACAACTCACAATTAAGGTCAGGGGCATCTACTTTTCCTCGAAGGATCTTGCACATCATTAATAGTTGGTCATAGTTAATCACATTTATTTCCTCGTATAAAAGTTATACGATGTTGCTAAAATCGGCTGTAAGGGGTCGTATCAAGAAGATCGAGATCAGTGTTCTGTGCGTTTCATCTGCTAAACACCATACCGCAAGCACCAATCCGCCTGCCAAGCGTGGAGATGCTGTCATTTGACATTCAACAATAATGGGCTGATTTGGATCGATACATGGAGGGAATTAGATTTTCATTAGATTGATAGGAAAAAATAAAATATCAGTAAGTATATTAATTGTGTTGAGACTTAAAGTAACGCCGCCTTGCTAGCGACGTTTACTTTCTTTCTTGTTGGGAACGTTACCTGGGTGATGCAGGTGCACATGTCGGTCCCGCTTAGCCGCCGTGCGGTATATCTTGGGACAAATAACGCACGGGTAGTGGCGCACGCGACGCTCCAGTGGTACTCTGGCTGACACTGTGTTGTGGACTCTCCATAAATGGTTCACCAGCATCCCTCGACGCTAACATAGAAAAATATCCAAATAATAATATGTGAGCTTCCTAGATAAAAGGGTCCAAAATCTAGCTTCAGAGATATTTATTTCTGAAACGAGACAGTGAAATAATAGCATATTTTGATTGATTATTCTACGGGCTAGCAAACATTGTTATAAGGCGTGTTTCTAACTCACAAATAGACTGAAATGTTTAGTGAAAAGGCGCCATTTGGCAGTATTTTTCTAACGAATGTAGTATATTTTAACCACGCATAAAACATGAATGAATTCTACACTTCAACATGAATCAGTCAACTTTTTTATAAATATATTTGCGTATACATACTTTATGTAGCAAACATGTGTGTAGATCTTTAAAGCACTTGTTTTAAATATTTATTTATTTATTGCACAATGTAGTTACAGAGAACTTGTAAAATAGTTATCCTAAACATACATAGACCCTGCAAGGGTGCAATGCAAATAATAATAGTTATAAACTACATGTTATAAATTAGAAAGATAACATCATATTTATTAGGTAAATTACATATTTTATGCTTAGGGACATTTTAATTTATTTGACATAACTAGTAGGTAAGTAGGTATTTTTTTAAATTTATCTTCCATAAATTCTTTGACAGTATAATAACATTTCTCTAACAACATGCGCTTTAGCTTTGCTTTAAATATGTTTGTTGTTTTTGTGTTCTTTATATTATAATCTGGTAATTTATTAAAAATTAGGATGGATCGATACTGCGGGCTATTTCTAAACATTTCTATTCTGGGTACTGGGAGGGTTAATTTATTTTGGTGACGCTTGTTACTGACAAAATTGAACTCTTTAATGTTTTTCTTGACGAATATGGCTGTTTCTAAGATGTATATAGATGGTAGGGTAAGAATTTTCTCATTAATGAAATGGGGTTTACAGCTTTCTCGTGGTCGGATGTTATATATTATGCGTAAGCATTTCTTTTGGGCAATGAATAAGTCGTGAGCGTGAGGGGCCCCACATGATGATCCCATAACGCAACCATGCATAGGCATAAGCGTAATACACGGATAGAGCACAATTTATATTAGTGTTCGTTTTGAGAACACTGAGTCCATATAGGAACTGTGATAATTTTGATTTAACTTTTCCTACATGTTTCTTCCAATTCAGGTGGTGGGTGTCCAGAGTTAACCCTAATAAAGTGAAATTATCTACTTCTTCTATGTTAATGTTTTGTGTTATGCTGTTTAAACTTCTATTTAGTTTTGGTATGGTTTAAATTGAATTATTTTTGTTTTCTTATTATTTACTTCGAGATTGTGGTTGTGTAGCCAAAGTTTGACTGTGTTGTAGGTCTCTATAATAGTATTGTTTACTATGTTGGTCGTAGGGGTTTTAAAGAGAATGGAAATATCGTCAGCGAACATCGCACATAGTTGATCACATATTTTAGGTAGGTCGTTGATGTAGATGAGGAAGAGAATACAACCTATGACACTTCCTTGTGGTATGGACCAGTTTGTAGTTAGGGTGTTAGATCGGACATTTTGGAGCTCGCCATTGTTTTTGTCTAGGTACTCGATCTGTACACATTGTTGCCTATCCGTTAGGTACGATTTCATCCACTCATGTGCATCCCCTCTGACGCCTACCCCCTCAAGTTTTGTTAGTAGGATGTCATGTGACACTTTATCATACGCTTTGGTCATATCGAGCAGTAGTCCGATTGCGTAGTTTTAGTCTCTGATATAGGTGAGTATTTCTTGTGTGTAGTGGTATATTGCTAGAGTGGTAGATCGGTTTTTCCTAAAGCCAAATTGGTTTGTGTCTAGGATGTTAAATTTTTCCAAGAAGTTACACATGCGGTTAGCCATTATTTTTTCATATATTTTTGAAAATGCTGGTAGAATTGCTATAGGTCTATACTGACTAGGATCTTTAGATTTGCCGCCTTTCTTTAATATAGGCTTGATTATTGCGGTTTTTAATCGGGATGGGAATGTTTTTTCAAGATGGAAATTTTATTCAAGTTCATTACGCATTAAGAACAAGTAACTTCTTTTAAAAAGACCTTTACACAGTTTTTTACATCTTGTATCAAAAACTTGTTTTTAGGTGTAAACGAGGGGTTACAGTTTAATATATTGGCAACAGGTAGATATCGGTCTTTCCGTATGGTTTTAAATTCTGTAGGGCGTACAAAGATGGCTCCAGACTTGTATTTCGGTCTCTACAAACTTTATGTAATAATTTAAAGGCTTTTTCGAAAACGAACACATTAATAGATAGCTGTTCTTACTGGTGACGAGAAAGGAAAATCTTTCGTACTATGTTGCTATGGCAACAATTTTTTATAAATACGATGACAGTTTTCCAACCGAAAGTTCCCATCAGACCCCTGAAACACGATTGTAACTATAGCAAAATTTGTTTGCTAATGATTTCATTAGCAAACTTTTGTACAAGCTTGTGTAATTACACAAGATGTTTAATATCCAAAATCGAATTCAAATATTGTAAAACATCTGATTACAGAAAACGAACTAGAACTATTTTTTTAAACTAAATTCCTAAAGTACATTTTCTCAAAAACTACCAATTATTCTAATTTTTTTTGCTCGTTCTATCGGACAACTTTTCTTCCTTTGGAGTCTGGTTTTAACTAGATATCGCCCTATTTTATCATGAAAGCCCATTTAATATACTCGTATGTATACGGAACTTGGAGTTCATTAGTGTAAGTATAGTGGAAAAATAAATATCTGGAATTCAGGAGACAATGTCTCATGTCACAGCCTTATTTATTCGTGTCTTATAATAGAGTGGGGAATCGTATGACGGTCATCCGGGCGTTGACGTTAGTACAAGTTTATTGCAAGTGTGATGATGTTTGCTACTATGTTTAAGTCTACTTTTGGAAGTTTCGAAAGCAAGTATGCAATAAGTTGATGGCTGATATTATTCAAAAAACACGCGCCAAGTATACGATCAATAAGATACAAAAGAACTTTTCACGCGGGTATATTCGCGGGTACTTTCTATGACACCATCATGATGGTAAGTGATCGTTCGGGTAATGTTTTGCTACTGACCTTAAAAATATGTTGACACTGTTCACATTTATATGGTGTCAGGCCCTGAGGATTTGTGTTCACAGCAGAAGAATTATCATTATCCTAAAAAAAGAAATGATGGTCATGGGAAATAATAACTTAAGATATTTACCTACAATGTTTATGTGAAGTTATAACTTTATAGCTACTTACGTTTTGGTTTGTGCTTTTATTGGAATGTTGAGTGAATATGTGATTCGCTAACTTGCTCTTATTCGTGAAAACCTTCTTACATTCGCATTCAAATCGACGGGCAGGACATTCACTGCGAATAAAATACGTTAATGTCCTCTCAAAGAAACTCTAATTAACTTTAAATAAATACCCAAAATCTTAATAGTGGTCAGTAAATCTTTGCAGATCACGGCGGTGACACAAATAAAAAAAAAATTAGTTCCCATTTCCGCCGCCATTATTAAGTAGCTTGGCAATCACCAAAATAAGGAACTCAATTAACGATATAATGAATTACCTTACGTGCTGACGTCTTTTCTCTTTGACTACATTTTGACTGCAATAAGCACATGGGGCAAGTAATTGTTCGGCAGGTTTTAGTTGTTTCTGAAAGAAACATTTGCTTTTCATTCCATTGAAAAATAAACTCTATCATTTCAACCGCTTAACGGTAGGTATATTCAATTCTGTTGTATATTTTTTTATTACCAACCTCTTTACAAGGACTTCGACAATTTTCTGTTCTACTTGGAAAATCCAAATCGTTTGTTAGACCATTTTCGTCTCTATATCCAATAGTGTAAGGATTAAAATCATTGTCAGACCTGGAGTTTCCCGATATATCGAGATTGGATATACGGTCTGTATCAAAGAGATTTGTGGAGAAGTCTAATCCGTTTGAATAGTTTTGGAAACTTTCGTCTGAAGGTATTCTATTGTCTTCAGAGCATGTAGATGTATTCAAATTCATTTGAGGCTCTGCTTCAGTACTGGTAACATTGCTTCTGAAAACAAAGCATACACATGCATTAATTAATTAATATTTCTCGATATAATAAAACACAAAATCTGTTTTTTTCAGATATAGCATAGTCCTCTAAACATCTTGCTCCAAATGTCAGGACGGGCGTATCGAAGCAATATTATATCACCCACTTATCCATAACAGCATTCATAGTTAATGATATGTTGTAGCATAAATATTAAAATGAATCTAACGAAATAGATGTGTCTGATTTACCTTTTATCTAATTGACTTGGGCTATGAAGACATACTATATGTCGCCTTAACCTGAAATACATAAAATAACAATAAAACAACTGCTATTACCAACATATCGGAGAATAAACATTACGTAAATAACACTTACGAGAATAATCTGGAAAAGGTCCGCCTACAGTGGCGACAGCGATATCGTCGCCTAGAGATTGGTTTATCGTCCTATAACAGACAATACAAAAAATTAGAAATGTGGGATTTGACATCTTTTAGTTATACTCTCTCCCTCACAATTGGCAATACATAACATGACACCTGTTTTCCCCGAAAGGTTGGGCAGAAGTGTATAGTAACACCCTCATTTCGCCGTTATGTTTAAGTCCCATGTAATAGGGGGAGAGTCTATTGCCATCTACCGGGTACAAATCTGAACTCCGAGCGAGGAATTCCAAACGGAAAAACCCAATAACACTTAGCGCGACCTGGCGATCGAACCCAGGACTTCACAATCAGCAGTTGCCCTTGCCACCACTAGACCAACGAGGCAGTTTGTAGCATTGGCAATACATTTTGTTAAAATCAGTGCGAGCTTTTTACACTACAGAATTTAGAACACAAATTCACTTTATATTGGCGGTCTAGTAGTTTATTTAATTTAACGAACATGGTGAACTCTTGGAAAGATAGTCATTAAAATGGTTTACTAATGTTTGCAATAATTTAAAATGCAATAATTTTATATACCATACTTGTATTTGCCATAATTTCATTAGAAATGACATTAGACTGAATTCATTAGACTGAAGCGTCAGTTGCCATAATCGTGAAATCACATAAAATCATTTTCACTAATTTCATTGGTCATAATCGATCAAGTGTTATAATAATTTTAAATCCATAGTTTTTTTTTGCTACATTTTCATTTTCAATAATGTCGTTTTCC
This sequence comes from Amphipyra berbera, assembly GCA_910594945.2. Classification (NCBI taxonomy): domain Eukaryota; kingdom Metazoa; phylum Arthropoda; class Insecta; order Lepidoptera; family Noctuidae; genus Amphipyra; species Amphipyra berbera. Next base: position 10,577,281 of record OU343126.1, on the reverse strand, counting down.
ATAACATTTATTCATCATAATATTCATTTGCCCATACTAGCACAAAAATGCTAGTTCAGTACAAGCGCCTACAATCACCATGCATGCTTGCTTTGCAAAAGAGGAAATCTGGCGCTCGGCGGCCGCTGCCGCGGCACGCTCGCTTCGCTCGCTCGCCTTCGCGCGTTGTGTGGTCACAGTTCTAACCTAACCTAACCTAGCCGTTACGAATTTGACAAACATTATTTTCTAAAGATTGTTTGCTGCAATAAATCATTTGATTACAGGTGCCTTAATGCCAGGTGCCACGTGCCTTAATGACATTATTTTTTGTACAAAACAATAAACATTTCTAGATTATATCAAATATTGCTTATGTCAAATATCGATTATGTAATTTATTACTTATAGAAACTAAAGATTATAACACATGTTATTATGGGAACTTATTTTATGGCAAATAAAAGTTATGACCAGGGACCGTCCGGGTAGTCGTTGAAAGGGTTTTTGAAGGGGTTTTTTTAAGCGCTTAAATAAAAAACCCTATGGTACGTGTTACACCCTTGAACGGGTGCAATGTTACCGCTTCTGAACTGGTAACCCTTTCAAAACCCTATAACACGGTAACAGGGTTTTGAACTGGTAACCCTTTCAAAACCCTGTAACACGGTAACAGGGTAACCCATTCCGACCCAAAACATTGTAATATAAACTCTTAGTAATCGACATTATTTTGAAAATTGCATATCCACGACCGCACATGACATGCTCCTTCTCGGCGGTGCCATTGTTGCATGTACCGAGCGACTTGTAAACGTGGAATAATAATGGTTATTTTTATGTAAGTACAGTTCAATTTTAATTTTCGCACATACTAAACATTGAAATATTTCTTTTTTTCATGTCAAAACTTGTTTATTCTCATCATTCGTCATATAAGTCGGAACACGGAAGTGATAAAAGCATTTCAGAGGTGTTTTAAAAAGTGTTTATGTTGTAGTACCTACCTATTATATAGCAAATATTTTAGTTATTCTTTCCATCTATGAAAATGCCACAGCCGAGGCGAGATGCTGTACACCGCTATTATGTACTAGCTTTTGCCCACAGCTTCGCTTGCGTGAAGTTTGAAATCCTCGTTAAGCCCATTTTAAAGTGACATTTTAAAATCCAAAAGTTCGTCTTTTATCACCCCCAGCGGTTTAGGCTGTGCGTTGCTAGATTAGTCAGCCAGTCGGTCAGTTTCTCCCCATGCTTCTTACTTCAAAAGTAATAGATTTCTCATACATTTTTTCAACACTTATTTCACCCCCTTAGAGGTTGAATTTCCAAATATGTGTACATTTATTCCTAACCAGAAACCTTAATATTTAATTTCATCTTTCTTACTTCAAAAACGACGGACTTACAAACTTCAACCCCCCATTTCACCCTCTTAGGGGTGGAATCTCCAAAAACCCTCAAACACCTATACGTTTATTTCTTACCAAAAGCCTAAATATTTAATTTCATGTTTCTCACTTCAAAAATACCAGATTTCTCATACAAACTTTCAACACTTATTTTACCCCTTGAAGGGTTGAATTTCCAAAAATGCTCAAACAGGTGTACGTTTATTTCAAACCAAAAACCTTAATATTTAATTTCAAGCTTCTTACTTCAAAAATGACGGACTTACATACAAACTTAAAAACCCTATTTCACCCCCTTAGGGGTTGAATTTAGAGAAATCCCTTCTTAGTGGATGTTTACGTCACAAAAAGAACCTACTGTCAAAATTTCAAGTTTCTAACCCCAGCCGTTAGGCTGTGCGTTGATAGATCAGTCAGTCAGTCAGTCAGCTTCTCCTTTTATACCTGGTCTTGCCATAAATATTGTCACTAAGAATTTTTTTTTTTATTGCAATTAATATTTATTACTTTTACAGTGTATTAGTTTAATACATAAATATAAAACAATTTAAAATATAAAAAGCTTATTCGAAGTGGTCTCCATTGGCTGCAATACAGTCCTTTAAACGTTGAGGCCAGTTATCAATAGAAGCACGCACTCTTTCCATGGGAAAATTCTTCACTGCCAATCGTATGGATTGTTTTAGGGACTCCAAATTATCATGGCGTTTAGAGCAAGCCGTACTCTCTAAAACTGACCATAAATCATAATCCAGCGGATTAAGATCGGGACTAGACGACGGCCAGTCTTCAGCTCTGATGAAGTCCGAAACGTTCACTTCCAACCAAGACTGCGTGGACCGAGCTTTATGACCCGGCGCCGAGTCTTGTTGGAAGGACCATACTTGGTTATTGAACATGGTGTTGTTAAGGGGCTTAACTACCTTCTCAAGAATGGTATCTTTATACACTTGTGCCGATGTTTTGATACCTTTTTCACAAAAATATGGCTCAGTCACTCCTTCATAGCTAACACCCCACCAAACCATCACTGAAGTCGGATAATGCCCACGTTGCACTCTGTCGACTAATTGGGTGGCTTCTTTAGAGCTTTGAGCATAAATACGGTCATTTTGTTTGTTAAAATGTTGCTCAATTGTAAAGATTTTCTCATCCGTAAACAAAAATTTTCTGTGACCTCCCTTTGCGTACCGCTTCAGTAGTTGTTTCGATTTTACCACCCTATTCTTTTTAAATTATCAGTTAAAAAATGACCAGTGCGTCTCTTATAGGCTGCAAGTCCTAAGTCATCTTTTAAAATACGCGACATGGTTCTGGGTGCTATCTTCATCTCCCGAGATAAAATCTTTTGCTTTCGGGCAGGATTTCTTCGAATTCTTTCCCTTACTGCTTTGACCACCTTTTTCGTATGAACACTACGTGGACGGCCAGATCTTTTTCTGTCACAAACAGAGGAAGTCTCATTGTACCTATTAATAGCCCGGTACACAAACATTTGACTAATACCAAGCGTATGGAGAGTTTTAAAAATTGCATTTGGCTCCATACCCACTTTGTGTAATGCAATCACAGCGATTCGGTTCTCTTTATCACCCCACTCCATTTTAATATCGCAAAATATTGTACAATGTATTGGCGCTAAAATTAGAAAACTCAATGAACAATCGTATAAAAATGACAGATTCCAAATTCAAATGTAATATCTTTCTTATTTTTAATTGTAACAGTATTTATGGCCAGACTGGGTATATAGGTATATGGATTATTATGATGCATCAAGTAATACAAGCAAATGTAGTTTACACACATCAAAAAAAGTTTGCGATCACTATGAAAAACCGACTTTTTTTGTTACGGTAGATTATATTATGGTTTCTTCTTCTTTTTAGATTCTTTATTTAAAAAAATAGATTTAGAATATAAAACAATAAAAAAAATTCAATTGTTTTTCGATATAAAAAGGCTTTCAGTCCTAGCTTACGCTCATTCAGAAATCAGATTTAGTCAATTTTACCGGATTTAAAATAGATTTCGCGAAAAGTTGTGATTGAAAAATGCCAAGAGGATTATCAGAAGTTTTACGAGCAAGAATAGTAACTTTGAGGGAAGAAGGATACACCACGAGAGAAATAGCACGCAGAGTTGCTATATCCCAATCCTGTGTCGTGACCAAGTTGCAGAGGTACCACGGGATGGGTAATTTAGCTGACCGACCCCGCAGTGGTCGCCCAACTGTTTTGACTGCTGGCCAAAAGCGCTATATTAGATTGCTGGCAGCCCGTGACCCAACAATCAACGCCACTAAAATAAAAGCGGAAGTTCGGGCCGCCTCTGGGCTTGAAGTTAGCACTCAGACCATTCGGAATTGCTTGCACCAGGCTGGATTACGAGCACGGAGGTCTTGGCGAGCTCCTCTGAATTCCCGGCAACGTCAACGACGGAGATTAGAGTGGGCTAGGCTTCGGCAAAATGAAGAAGAAAACATTTGGCAAAACTGTCTCTTCGTTGACGAATCGCGAATCAGTACTCATCCAGATAACCGACGTGTCCCTGTCTGGAGAAGACCGTGAAAGGCAAAGAACTGCCACTCGAACAGTTCAGCAAGGCGGGAAATCGGTGTCCTTTTGGGGTGGTATTATGATTGGAGCTAGAACGCCTTTGATCCCGTATCGAGGCTTCATGACTGCAGATGCAGATTCATTCATTCAGACAGACAGCATGTACAGAGCAGTTGCTATTGATGAAATTGTCAGACCATTCCGAGTAAACCATGGGCACCAATTTGTACTGGTCGATGATAATGCGCCCGCCCATCGAGCTCAACGAGTCAATGCTGCTCTTCGAGAATACGACATTACAAGGTTAGACTGGCCTGCTGGCTCACCTGACTTAAACCCAAAAGAGCACGTGTGGGATGCTCTTAAGCGAGCTGTTTGGAACCGTCAGCCACGTCCCCAGACAGTGCCAGAGCTCAGGGAAGCCGCTATTCAAGAATGGGACAGGTTACCCCAAGAAATGCTGGATAACTTGATTCTCAGCATGTCAAGGAGGATTTTCGCATGTGTTCGAGCCAGGGGAGGAGTTATATTATATTGAATATAAACCTTTTATTAATAAATTGTTGTTTAAGTTTGGTTAAACAGTCTTTTTCTTTCTATCAAATTTCTGTTACAATTACATTATGATTAATTACTCAATTTTTTTTATAAAAAATAAGGAATAGTTTTATTTTTTAATTTCAAACTGGGTATTTCTATTTAAAGAAAACACACAACAAAGATTTTTTTTCTTGATAAATTTCAATTTAAAAAATTATATCAGCTTATGCTAGTGATCGCAAACTTTTTTTTTTTGATTTGTCGCACGCACACCGATACGCGGTCTTTACACGGCGCCGCGGCCCGCGAGCGTTTCATCGAGTGTCGCGCCATAATTACCTACTGTGATTCCTCGTTTTTCTAATGTGTTTTTTTTAAAGTTCGTATAAATATTGAGATTATTGAGTGAGATTTTTATTACGGATATTTTGATGTAGGTAATTATTGCTTAATTTGACAATTTATTACCTAAAATCTAATATCGAAAAGATACCAAATACTTACCTACGTTATAGTAGTAGCAGGCTTTGTTAAAAATCCGATATCTTTATCTATTTATCTTTTATCTATACTTATAAAAAGAGAAGCTGACTGACTGACTGACTGGGTGTCTGATCTATCAACGCACAGCCTGAACGGCTGGGGTTAGAAACTTGAAATTTTGACAGTAGGTTCATTTTGTGACGTAAACATCCACTAAGAAGGGATTTCTCGAAATTCAACCCCTAAGGGGGTGAAAATAAAAACATGTAAGCGAAGCTGCGGGCAAAAGCTAGTACATAATATAAAAAGAGAAGCTGACTGACTAACCGACTGACTGATCTATTAACGCACAGCCTAAACCGCTAGGGTTAGAAACTTGAAATTTTGACAGTAGGTTTCTTTTGTGACGTAGACATCCACTAAGAAGGAATTTCTCGAAATTCAACCCTTAAGGGGGTGAAATAGGGGTTTTATGTTTTTATGTATGTCCGTCGTTTTTGAAGTAAGAAGCATGGAATTAAATATTAAGGTTTCTGGTTAGAAATAAATGTATACGTGTTTGAGCGTTTTTGAAAATTCAACCCCTATGAAAAATCTGGTACTTTTAAAGTAAGAAACATGGAATTAAATATTTACTTTTAGTGAAAAATAAACAAACATGTATTTGAGGGTTTTTTGAAATTCTCTCCTAGCTCGCTAATCTGTCGTCAACTCTTTACTCGTTGCCGAATTTGTAATAACTAAGTAAAAATAATAAGAATGAGGCGCGGCTCGGGTGAAACTGCAAGTTTCAAGGTCACTCACATGCAGCTCAAGTTTATTGGGTAATTTTGGGTAACCCGAATAAAAGCTTTTCATAAAGATAACCCCTTCAATGGCTTAAGTTATTGAACGGGTTAACCCCTTCAAGGGGTTATCACAATGAAGGTGTTAACCGTTTTGCTGGGTTCCGAGGATGAAACCCGAATAAAATGTAACACCGCGATATAAGTTACCGCATATACGGGTTACCCTGTCGAAAGGCTTAACTCTTAACCGGGGTTGTACGGTCCCTGGTTATGACTAATGAGTTGATATGACAAGCGTTATTAGTATAAATGATAATAGTGCAAGTAAATATTATGAGGGGGGACGATTATGGAAAACAATAATAGTACAAATGATTTTATGGAAAACAAGACGATACCCATTAAAATGGATGAAAAGATGAAAGTTATTGCTATCTTTTTATACTTAGCCCAAGCGATCGAAATAGTATCTACGGTTCTTTTAGTTGACAAGTTGCGAATCCTCGGAATAAGGGGTCAACATTAAAATTCCTTAATGGTTACATAACTGGATGTTCGTCATATGTGTTAAAATAGACGATGGGTTAGTGACGACCGTAATATAACCTACGGAGTTCCGAAGGGGAGTATTTTAGGCCCCACACTGTTTTTAGTTTTTATTCATGATCTTAGCGGATTAAAACTCCCTAATGAAAAAGATCGTCACCTATGCTGATGATATAGCACTTGTCTTCAATAGTGATTCATGGCAGGACGTATATCAACAAGCATAACAGGGATTTAATACAGTAATAAAATGGTTTAACAATAATTACTTTTACTCAACATTGAAAAAACAAAATATATTTCATTCAACCTTCGAAACTTCAATCTTATACAAACCACGAAATATGTAATAAAACCTCATTCTTGCTGAAATAGACATCTTTCACGTCCTCTTGCAGTCTGTCTATCATGTTCATGTCCCAAACTTCAAAATGTCAATAATATCAAATATTTGGGTGATATCATTGATCAAAATATTAACTTTAAAGAACATATTTATTGACATCATTACTTCGAGAATAAAAAAAATAATTTACGTGTTTAAAGTATTTGCCATGTCACATCGCTTATTTAAAGAATATTAAATCACTTATCTTCCTTCTCCCTTTGTGAAAGAGAGAAATAAACATTTTATTATTACTTTTCGTTTATTCGTGGTACATACACATAAATTATATTTTTATGTGTATGTACCACGAATAAAAGTATTTAAAAATATAAAATTAGAAACCCACCGGCATTGGGAACAGGGTTCAAGCTGCCGATGGTCAGGGCTCCAGAGAAAAGAACCTCCTTACTTTGCGTGCTGTGTCAAGGAGCTGGGCTTTCTGTATCGAGCCCTTGATCCAGCCGCCTAATGAGAGCTACATAAGGTGTTGATCGAGGCTGTTGGCCATTCGTTGTAACGACTATCGGGACAATGACTGCCGAGTCCACATCCCAATTGCCAAAAACCTCGTGTGCTAAATCCAGATATTTTGTTTATCTTTCTTAGTTTTCACGAGGTTGTTGTCATGATATCAATAATCATTGTGCGGAGTTATCATCGATCTATAACTACTGTAGCAGGCTTATTGGCAAAAATAGTGCCTGTCAATGATAATAGATTGGCAAAAATAGTGCCTGTCAATGATAATGATAATAGATATCTATTTCCATTCTTCCAGTCCATCCTAAGTGCTTGTTGCGCCTTGTGCGATAAGACCGCCCATTGTACATATTGTGTAAATCTGTGTTCCTTTTATCGCTTACCGGTGTACTTATTATGTACAATAAAGTGTATATAAATAAATAAATAATAAATAAATTGATCCTAGTACAATGTGGCATGACCATTCTCAAGAACTGGTTCGGACACATGCTTGAAGTATGGTACTTCTAATTCCAAAAGGTTGTATTGCAGAGCAAATTGCTAGTGAATAATTCTGGACACCAGGTTGTGTTTGTACAAGTAATGACCGTTAGTAGGACGAGAACAACCGGAGATAATGACGTGTCGGATAGATTGTCCCGTACAGTTGCATACCCGACAGATCACCGCACAACCATGCCATCTTTCACAATATATTTCCTATAGTTGTTCGTCATCATAACTTCGTCCATAGTAGCACATACAAAACTTTCGGTTCCCCGAAGAGGTCACTACAAAGTAGCCAGGACACTAAAAAGTCAACATCGGGCCCATGAAGGTTTCGATAGAAGCGCCTGTGTGGCTTTCTTGCTTTCCCATACTTTGTCGCGATCATTGGTACACACGACGACATACATTTCAAGGTACACATTTCCAGTTTATGTTGACCTCTCATTGTACGGAATTTCTGTACAATGAGAGGTCAGATAATACTGAAAAATATAACTTGATTTGTCATTGTGTAGAGATAAACTACGATAACATGTCCCGCCCCTCCAAATTATTATTTCAATGTGTTTAGTCACATCTTTACGAAAGAGTGTGTATGTAGTTGTAAGCATTCGTCGTCAGTAGCAGCCCGGCAGCACACATGCGTTGGGAGTATTGGTGGTGCTTTATAAATACTTTCACAAATACATTGAAGCGTTTTGAATTTTGGAGGGGCGGGACATGTTATCGTAGTTTATCTCTACTAAGTACTACAGGCTTGCGCCAGTTTTCTTTAGCCAGGATGAGCGGGGTGAGTCCCATGTGCACTAACGACTGCACACTTCGCGGTTGTGTAGGGTCTTAGCATTTAAAAAGTCTCGACCCCCCCACACGTTCGCGGAATGTACAGCCTTATCACCAAAGAGCGTGGTTGATGCATCTGATGTGCAGTCAGCAGTGCACGGACCCTTTATTATTATTATATTACTAAATAGGTATAGCGTTACCTTATGGCTCAATTCCATGTGACGTTGCAGCATATTGGCAGACGGCAATGCGCGTTGACATTCATAGCACCACCACGGCTTTTGTACTTGTGATTCTGTAAAATAGACAAAAATACTATGGTTTACAACTAAGCCTACAACTCAACAACTTACTCTTACTTACTAACTCTTTAACTTAGGAGAGAACCATGGTTCTCTCCTAAGTTTCGCCACAACACCTGACTTCAGCCTCCCGCATCTAGTCTACTGACTGAGCTCAAGGGATCACTCAACGGATTAGCGTTTAGCGTGTCCACGTCTGTGTCGCGTTATAGTGAGCCGATTATCGTCTAGCACGAAAAAACTTGCGTAATTTGCTAATCCTGCATCTTTTAAATACCATAAAAATCACCTCTTTCAATATCTTTAGTAGGTCCTATCAATCCATAGTCATCTGCGTATTTTTTACTGTAACCAAGCATTAAAGGCTTTCTAGATGGTATGATTTCCGTAGTGATGGCATACAACTCATGATTTTCTTCATAAATCCAGGCATTTGCAGATTTTTGATCTCCTAAGGGTAGTAGCCCGATCCAGTTTGATTTATCTGAAAAATTATATTTTATCCTTCCATTATGAAATTCCTTCTTTTTATTATCTTTACACGTGCAATTTTATAACATCACATTACATCACGCTTGTATTTCACGGAGGGTTGGGCAGAGGTGTATAGTAACACCCTCATTGCGCCATTATGTTTAAGTTCCATGTAATAGGGTGCGAGCCTATTATCCACCAGGCACAAATCCAAACTCCGGGCTGCTACTGAGGAATTTGGAGGACACTTTGCCCGACCTGGGGATCGAACCCAGGACCTCACGATCAGCAGTCGCGCCACTAGACCAACACAGCAGTTAGACAACTTCAAAACTATAAAACGATGTCAATAGTTGACGCATACAAGTTGTAACTTGTAATACCTACAATTTATTAATGATAATATTACAACAAATTGGTACCTTTATCAGTTATATCAATATGTGTAATGAAGTCGTCCTCATCTTTAACGAGAAACAACGGTTTTTTATTTGATGTTGCATTCAACACGTATTCAACTGCTTCTGATTGAGATATTTTATGTTTTATTCCTGAAACAATTAGCTATTATAAAAAAAAACATACACAATTTAACTATATTCTTAAAAAGTATGCATTGCTTTCAAGTATTTCATAGTTAGGTTTAAACTCTAACCAAACAGCATTTTACACCTTTCACATAATTTGCACCAATTCAATTTCATTGATTCAAAACATATTTATGATATCGATAATAATTAATAATAATCAACTTTCGATTTACTATGTTACATCTCCAAAGTAAACAATTTATATCTTTCGTGCAAACCTTCATTCGATAGTAGGACCAATATCCAATCTAGACAAAATATCTAAAATTGGGCAACTATTTGCATGTTCTGACCATCAATAATCATCAAATACCGTGCAGTTGGCTCCAAAGTGGAAAGTAACAACCACCACTTCCAATCTGACGAAGGTCTTTATATTCTTTATAAAAACCTGTGTCTAGGCCCAGCTATTCTAGATACTGCATGGTCACAAGCCGAGCTCGGCTTGCTGTAGTATCGCATCCTTGGGAAAGTCTTAACAAACTGAAATATAACTTATTTTTACTTTGTAACATACGTACTTACTACAACTTTACTATTCGTACATTGTTTGTACAATTTCTTAAAAAAACATAATAAGACACGAAATTATTTATTACCTTGTACGGGACCAAAACGTGCGCGCAAGGGTAAAGCTCTTCGTGTCGAAATGATGTGACGTCGTTGTATTTGAAGTACAGTCGGCAAAACGGCCAAGGCGCGCGGTGGAATATTGCGGTCCGATATGTGAACTGTATAGGAACAATAGTTATTATTAATTTGTGTCTTTTACGTTAAAACAGCTATAAAAATGTATTTTTATCATTATAAACATAACATCACGCCTTACATTACCCGAAGGGTTCGGCAGAGGTGTTTTAGTACACCCTCGTTTCGCCAGTTATGTTTAAGTCCCATATAATAGAGGGCGAGCCTATTGCCATTAACCGGGCACAAATCCAGACTCCAGGCTGCTACTGAGAAATTCCTAATGGAAAAACCCAATAACAACAAACAACAATTCATTATGATATTTACTTTAATTAATATAAATGCAATAACAATCACCTCTACTTGAATTATTATTTATACTAGAGGCTTTGCGGCCCTGGGGCATTGAGCAAGTGATCACGGATATTTGAGGGGGGCCTACTTGAATGGGGGCCCCCTTCTATGCTCTGGGACCCCGGGGCACTGCCCTGGCGGTAGCTACGGCCTTGCACATCTTTTCACTGTTGAGTTTAGGCCACCTCAGTCTTACACTACTTTTTCTAGGCCAGTATCTTCCCATAATCTTCACCATATGATCCAGCCTTATATCAAGGATCTTCTAGAAAAAGTCTGTGAAGATCTGCACAATCAGCCCATTACTGTTCCACTGCTGGGCACGGGCCTCTGCTCAGAATGAGAAGGGTTTAGGCCTTAGTCCACCACACTGGGTTTGAGCTCAGTACTCAGAACATGGAAGGCAAGCATTCTATTGTTAGGCTATCATTCTTTATGAAAGTATGACTTACCATAATTTTGTATCATCTGTGTGCTATCATCTGGCTCTGTCTTACATAAATTGTTAACTTCCACTGTAATATTAAATTGGGATTCTTTATAATCTCCTCTAGCCCTCCTTGTTGATAATTTTTCAGTGCTGCTACACTCCACTATTGAAGGTGTTTGTGGTTGATTATTAGGGGTTGGCAACAGATTTTGTATGTTTTGAAAATTTTTGTCCACTAATAACCCCATAATTTTAGCTGGTTCTTGAAAAGAATCTGTAAAATAAAGATTTATATTAATAACTGTTAAATAAGGGCAAAAAATAATTAGTTATGATAGTCACTTTGTGTCTGGAGACACAGTTTTGTGCTTTGAGACAAAATTTTGTAACTTGAGACTTAGTTTCAAACCACATGACGGTAATTCGAATAATCAAGACAGTTATAGCTCAAGTGATCAAGATGGCAGCTGAAAACACCAAGCAGATGCTGCAGCTAAAAACAAATACCAATCAACTGTGTCTGGAGCGACTTAGTGTGCCATTTATCAGCAGACTTAGCTTATGATATTTTGTGCATGTACCTATTCTGATTTAAGTGTACTGAATAAAAAACATCAAAATTAAATAGCATTTATTCAAGATAGGTTAAAGCGAATTAGCACTTTCTGAATGTCGACAATAGAGACAGCTTCCAGAAATGACTGCCCTTCACCATCAAGCATCATTCATCATACCCTGGACTAATATACACCGATTTTACCCATGCCTCTTTGATGGGATTATGAGTCAATAATGTTATATCAACAGAAGTCCAATTCAGTAATTTTAGCTATTATTTTTTCAGATGAAAAGAACCAATTAACATGAGTACATCCTTGTAAACAACACCTTAGGTTGAGCTGGCAATATTTAAATTATTGTGTGAGTGGATAAGAAAATTTCTCAGTTCAATGTCGTGTTCACAGGGTTTGTTACGCTAGAGTTTTTGACTTGTGAATTTCCATAAATGATGAATATCTCGAAAACTAAGCTTTATTCATTCAACAACCAATTTTAATTTAATTCTTTATTTATTCAACAAACAATACGCTACTATTTCTTCTCCAATTAGGCATCAGAATCAATAGTTAAAATCGTACAGGTACCTCGGACTCACAGTTTATTTGCAAAGGAGCTTTTTATGATTTGCATTGATGTTAATTTTGTGTCCCTATTTCACACATAAGACTGTCAAGACAAGACTGTTAAATTATATTGACATTGAAAAAGTAACTTTAAGTTGTATTTTGTATACTTAAATAAAATCTGAAAAGCTGATAAGCAAACATACTGGGCAAACATCACTCTATAATGCAGGGTACTTGATTATGGTTCTTAGTATGATATGGTGCAGTCTTCAGGATTCATAGACTATTCAATTAATCAGCTAGCCCATTTATTAAACCACCATTCAGTGTAGGCTTTGCTACCCACATATTGGTCAAAGAAAGATTGAGTAGTTAAGGTTCATTGATATGAAATGAAGAAGTTGTAAGTGTGGAATACAGGAGTGCTAATGTTAGATATAACTGTTTGATTCAAGGCCACCACAGACACAATACTTTTATCATCAGCGATTGGTGATTTTGCGACTGCATCGCACATTGGTAACCTTCTGCGTTCAATGTCGGTATCAAATTAGAGTTTCTGTGATTGCATTGGGCACTGACATGTTTCGATGATTGGTAGAAGAGAATTGGTGCATCTGGCTTATGTATGTGTGCATGGCAATGTATCCAGCATCCAGTAGTAGAAAAGCGATTAATAATTACCAAGAAGAACTTGAAGCTGATCCTGTCCATCTCTTTGTTTTGAGGGAATCGGTAATAAGTACTGGTTGCGACCAAACTCTATATTCTGTAAAAAAAAATGCTTTGCTAAGCTATTATTTACTAAGTTGATACTCCTATTAACTTATAAAAATTGAAGATAAATGTATTTACATTATCTAATAAGTGGAGAGGAAGGGCTTGGTCACTTGAGCTTAAATTGATACTGGAACTGGAATCCATCTGGAGCAAGTAAACATGAGTGGGTGCACCAGGTATTTGAGAGTCTGCATAGTTCATACCTACAAACAAAACAAAATCAAACTGCATATAATTGTGTAGATTAAAACAACTTAAAATCAATGAATGAAGTACTTACTCATTTCAATAATTCTGTATTAATGTTACCTAAATAAGTACTTAATTAAAACAATTAACACAATAAATATTGTGTCAGATGCATTGTTTTTATTCGATTCAGCTTGTGGTACTTAGGTATTAAGCACAGATTAATGATATAGTATTAAGAATCGAATTTTAATTTGACGAAACTAAAACAAAAAAATAATATCTTTTTTTTACCTGTCACTTGTCATTGTCAGTCAGGTCTAGAGTTAAGTCGTATTTATTAGAACAGATCCGAAGAACAGGTATTTTCCGAGAATAGGCGGCACCTAATCCAATTGTGACAATACCTATTCCACCTTCATATTCAAAGTGACAGTCCTAAGCCTGTAAAAAGTATGAAGGGAAGATACCAATTCATCACTAATATAAATAATTAAATGATAAAGTAGAAAATAAGTATTATTTTATTCAACCAATTTCGTGCAAAAATATATCTAATAAAAATAAAATGCTTTTTGATTATAACTTCCACTTTCTTAAAAGTGTGAACTGTACCCGTCCTTAACTAACATTCAGTTATTGATATCAGGATTTGATATAGAATAGGCGGATTGAGATCACCAAGTAACGCTATGTGTATAAGATCATTGAGATTAGGTGGAATAGGTATTTGGATCAGGTACAGACTAGGAACAAGTGTACTAAGTACCTGATTTACCTAATACGACCATCTCTAGTCAGGTCGTCACGGTCAGACTGTCACTCCGTAGTGTCACTCTGTCAGTGTCCTGTGTCAGACTGTCAGTCCATTTATACACTATGGCGGCTTTACGCGTTTGCCAAATAACGGCAAGCGCCCACACGTATAGACGTTCGAATACGGTAGCTGGCTTATGGCTTGCGTAATTACACTTGAGAGCAATAAAATCACACATCCAGGATTTTTGCAATTAAATCCGTTTTTTCCATAAAATATCAATAAAAATGAAAAACTTAATTTTAACTAAAAGTTTATTTCATTACCTTTCCAATGATCAGGGCCTTCTCTACCCGAGGGTGCAAGGGGTGCGGGGCACCCGGGTGCCGAGCCAAAAGGGGCGCCTTGGGTCACAGAATAAATAGTAACATTGGGTGCTGAGGTTTTGAGGGCGCCGAGGTCTAAAAAAATCAAACTAACATAAGCCACATAATATATAATGGCTGCTACGCACAGCGCTTGAGGGGAGGGGGTGGGGCGTAGCCTGAGCTACCTAGAGACAGCCCTGCCAATGATACCACTAAACAGTATGCAATGTACGCATAGGGAACTTTTAGGGAATAAAATTGGACTTGCACGTAAAATTTGTAATGTTTGCATTTAGAGAACGGTGTGACAGTACTGTACATTACATAACATAACATCACGCCTGCGTTACCCGAAGGGTTGGGCAAAGGTGTAGAGTAACACCCTCATTTCGCCATTAAGTATGTCCCATGCAATAGGGGGCTAGCCTATTGCCATCAACTGGGCACAAATCCAAACTCCGAACTGCTACTGAGGAATTCCACATGGAAAAACCTAATATAACTTTGCCTGACCTGGAGATCGAACCCAGGACCTCACGATCAGCAGTCGTTCTTGCCACAACGAGACTAACGAGCCAGTTAATATAATCGTACCTTCATAAGTACGAAATCTTCTCTCATAAACTACGCAAGCGGCCTGCAATGTTTTTCAAGCATGAGCGTAGCCAGGATTTTGTTCATGATGTGAAAAACTCCCCCCCCCCAGTGGGTGGGCAGTTTTGCCCCATAACCTATTTTTTAAGGTCCAAATAAGTATAGACGGGGTCGGGCATTGGTCTGGCTATTTGTTCTGTGGACATGGGTGGCAAGTTGACTGAATCTAGAACATTAACCTATTCTTTCCTGTGGCAGGGTGGGCCAAGGGCCCCATCTGCCCCACCCTGAATACGCCCATGTCTTCAAGCGCTTGCTCGATGTATCGTTGAGCTGTCAATCCTGTCGATCTAGTGCCGGCATTAGCCCCGGTGGTGTCCATCAATATCCCCAAAAACATACACAATCCACCGCACTAAGCGACACGTTTGTTTATACAGCATTGTTTAAACTGCTCTGATGACCTTCTATAGACTCTTGAGCGTCCATCGTGGCCTTGTAAAGTCATCCTGCACTCATCAGAGACAATAACTGCCTTCCAATGGTCAAACAAACAAATCGAAGAATTTTGTAAATTGTTGTGGTTGTGTCGTTCATTTAAATGTCGAATCATTTTGTTTTAGGTCATTGGAAAGCTAAAGTTATGCTTTCATTACACTCAAGGATTTTTGGTCAATTCCATATGGTTTGACCTTTGACAATCATTGTATATAGGTATTTTTTATTGATGTTAATACCTACTTCGTCAGTGCTAATAAACCCGTGACTTGTCCGTGACCACGGACCGGACGCGGACGGTGTGATTCGTTTGAAACGTCGCGACAGGACACATCGTCGCTTAGGTAACAATACCGCTCAAGTTAAATTTGACAAGTTTTCAGGAGAGACAGTAAACTGATTATTATCTTTAAAATGACACAACAAACGACTTGCGCGGTGCCAGAACTGTTTGAATAACTCGTTGTGATTGGATAATTTTAATTTGTTTCTAACATCATTCGATGCGCGCCGAAAATATCTGTCCAATGACGTATAAAACGTCAATTAAAGACCAATTTTCGACTTAGGCATTGTTACCTAAGCGACGCGGACGATATCGTACTTTGGACTAATTAAACGCGATCTAGACCCGGTTTTTAATAATATTGGTATACAAATCGCGGAAGTTTAAACAGTTATAGGGGTTTAGCTTGTAAGGGGTGAGAAAACACAGCTTAAACCTTAATATTTCGTAAATGGATCTCTCTATGGAAAAAAGTTTATGATTTCCTGCAATATTTTAGAAGGACCTATTCAACGATACAACGGGGTAGGTGAATAAAAAAATATTACCTGTTTTCATTGCATTATCTTTGCAGGCGTTATAAATATATATAGCCTAGTATAACCTAGCCATGACTAATTTCAGCTGTAGTACTTATAGTCTGCGAGTATAATGGCTGTGATATACAGAAGGACAGGCAGATAGACAGACGAATATGGCGAAACTAGAAGGGTTCCTAGTTTGACCACGGAACCCTAATAAAAAGGATTAGTTATTGAATAAATAATAGGTATTTATTTACAATAAGATTTTTTATAAAGTTAGTATATACAAGCAAGCACTACAGTAACTGGGCCTACCCAGCCAGATACAATTTGAGTAGGTACTTTGTAGGCACACAGATCACATTGATTGCACCTATAATCAAATTACAGATCTATAATAATAAACCTGTAATACGTATCTAAGTAGAATATTTTTATCATGAGTTTACGCGTTAGCGACGATCCAGTTGCTGTACTCAGAAACGCGAGCACTGACACCAGGGTAGAAGGGATCGGCGCATTCGAAGCCCCAAGAGGTTACACCATAGATGATGTCACCAGAGTGAACGAGGGGACCGCCAGAGTCTCCCTGGCAAGCGTCTCTGCCGCCGACGTCCAAGATACCAGTGCATAGCATGCCGTCGTTAATGTCTGGCCAGTCCTCGTAACCGGGCTGAGTCTTCAGGAAAGCATAACGTTGAGCACACAGTTGCTGGTTGATGACGTTGACGTTAACGTGCATGAGCTGCTCGGAAGTTGGGCCGTCGGTCTGAAAATAACAAACGTTAAAATTATCACAAGAGCAGATTATTAATTTATTTAGGTAGGTACTTACATTTAATTAAAGTAATCTAGTTTCAGTTGGATATTCGAATACCTATTTAGGCAATGAAGATTAATAATAATTATAATGGTATAACTACCCAGAGTCTGCCCCATCCAATAAATGTGACAGGGGTTCCGTCAGCAAGGTTGTAATTGGCACCAGCGATTCTGGCGGGCTGGACACTGTTAGAGTACACAGCGGCGTTGTTAAGTCGGACGATAGCGACGTCGTTGTTCAGGATTTCGTGAATGTATTGCGGGTGCAGTACCAGCTGTCTGATAGTGTGGACAGAGCCTCCGCTGTGTGCTAACGAGCTGCCGAGTACTACACGCCATTGCGAGGCATTGTCACCGCTGAAAACAAAATTAAGATTAAATACCTATAAATTGATGTTTATCTATAGATTAGATTTTTTATCCGTATTTCACTACCCAATTTTTCTTAGTGCTGTAATAAAATTATTCTGTTCATATAAATGTTGTTCTGTGCTCTTGTACTTACTAGAAACAATGTGCAGCGGAGAGTACGGAGGTGGTGGTAAGCAGAGAACCACCGCAAGACTGGAACCACCAGATACCCCACAAACCATTCTGCATGTTGGACATGTATGGGTAGGTTTCAATGTTGGTAGCAGAACCACCGACAATGCGGTTCATGCTTCTGGGTCCCGCTGTAAAAAAGATTCATATCAAATAATGTTATTTATCTAGAGGTCAATCCAAGAATAGAAGAAGAATTTAACTCGGCTGAGCAGCATTAAGGAAGTTACGCAAATCTTTTCGGTCAAAAAACATATGGAAAGTTCAGCGCTGCAACAGCGATGAGTTATGTTAGAGCTATGTTCAATACACGAGATGAATTCAGGAACGAGGAAATCCGTGGGAGTACTAGGGTAACTGACGTAGTTAGTTGAAGTATATTGTGCATTCGATAGCTGTCGAACCTACTAAGGGGCCTTTGTCCAGCAATTATATCATGATTAATTAAACGGAAAAGCGTATTTAAAGTGTATCAAACTGAACATGTCTTACCAAGGGCGGCGCCCAGAAGGGCTAAGAATATGAGGACACGCATGGTTCAGTTCAAGTTTCTCAAGTACTGTGCTTGATAATCAAAAGCTATGTATTTTATACCAAAACCTGTTATCCACGTATCAAGTGCCTATTTAATTAATTTGATAAAGATAACTCCTTGTTCAGGAAACCCCACAACGTAAATCCCTTCAATGATTAACGTGACTTATTATTTTATAGGTATATTACATTTTGATTAATCATAGATACATATTATCTGTAATAATAATAGTTGATAATTATTACTGTTGATTGTTACCTACTCTAAAATAATATTGAATAGACAAGAACAGTCCTATCATTTACTACTACTACTATCATTTACTGAAAAGATTTTACACTAGTAAATTGTATTTTAACCGATTTAAAAAAGAAGAGGTCCACATTTCAGCGCGTATGGTGTTTTTTGTTATATATGCAGATACACGGATTTCTGGGCCCATTTATTATAATAACACAATAATACAATACAATTTTTTTTGTTTGACAGAGTACCTACACTCTCGAGATAGTTTCCATATCGGTACATAGTTAGGGTTATGATCTGATGAAGCATTTCGAAGATATTGCCGGGGTTGCGGTGCATGCTTAAGCGAATCCCGCGACCCCGGCGCGGTCGAAAGGAGGAACACCGTGAGTTTTTAGCCGGTAAGAGTCCGGCAGGCCCCCTCGCATACCTACCCCAGGCGAGGGACATCCATGAGGATTTTCAACGATAAAAAAAAATCGAAGATAGAGACCTACCAACTCCTCAACGATGAAAAACCGACGTATCATAATTATCGTGATGAGTATTATTGTATATAATACAATGGCGTCGATTTTGTTATACATTTTGACACTACTAAACTAGACTCAACGCAACTGTCACTTTCTTTTTCTATTGAAACAGAAAGTGACAATCACACCTTAGTTTAGTTTAGTCCTGTCAAAGTGCACAACAGAATCGATACCAATCTCACTAATCTAATTATTTTGCGTTTATGTACCTACCAAGCTGTGATCGTTAAGTCCTCTCACAACAGAAAAATAAAATTAATATTTACAAAAATCGACTTTAATAAAACTGAAATACCTACATTAAATGCCTTATTAATGAAATTAACATTTTGTGAAGTCTGCGCCTTCAAACGCTATAACAAAAACTTAAACAATATTTTTATTTATTCTTATTCTTTATTGTACACAAGAACAATTACAACAATAAAATTACAAGCTAGTGAAGTTACAAAGGCGAGCTTAACTCAAAAATGAGTTTTCTACCAGCAAACCTTTGAGTGATAGAGAGAGATTGATTATGTGGTTGAGGGCAAACTCCAGTGTACAATTGTCTTATCTATTTCTACTTAATTATGCTATAAAATAAAATGTAATATACCTAAATAAATATATAATAAGAAAATATATATATAATATAAAATATACATATAATAAACCTAATAGATACAATAATATTACATATTAATCATTCAGAAAGGTAATGCTTCCTAATTCTACCCTTGAAAACGGTAAGAGAAGGTTATTAGATTAGATTATTTATTAATAAATAACTAATGATTTTTTGTACTCTACAATTTTATTATAGTAGGTTTTTACTAGCTGTTCTCCCGCGACTGTGCCCGTGTAAATAACTTGACTATAGCGCTTCTTATCCGGATCCTAGTATAGTTGTGAACACAGAACATAATACTCAAGAGGTGAACCATGGTCTCGATATTTAAAAAAAAAATATAACTATAATATTGTGTAAATATGACCTCAATCGGTCGAGTCGTTCAGAAGTTACCCGATCACCAACAGAAGTACCAACGATTATACAGGGTGTAAACGAAATAATGTAATTCCTTCAAACCTCGTGATCTACTGCTGACATTGATTAAACCTGAAAGGGGATAGTTTTGGATTCAATAAAAAAATACAAAAAGTTAACTTGTGTTCTTAACGTGAGGTATTTTAAACTTTAAAGCCACGAGTTAAATGACCGCGCGGCAAGCGATAGTCGCGCAATTCGCTCGGGGCGCTAAAATGCCGTTAAGTTAAATCGCATTAAAAACAAATGTTTACTTCTTGTAATCTTTTTTTTATTGAATCCAAAAGTATCCCTACTAAGAAAACTATAAGACATACAAACACGTAACATATAACATGTTACGGGTAATGTTAGGTGGATGGATAAAGCTAACTTTATCCAAATAAACCTTGTTCTATCCCAGGCCCTTGGATAAAATCCGAAATTTGTAACAACAGCTAAGTACTACAGGATAATTAAAAAAGAACTTTATTTCGGACATAGGTACCTATCAGTCCATAAGGTCCATAGTGATGAGTTAGTCACAGATTGTGCTTATAAGCTATATTAGTATTATTAGTACTTAAATTACTGAACAATTGTGTACATGTAGGTACCTATAGCTACCTCCACCCACCGTCTTTGGGTGGGACAGCCCGGGCTATCAACAATCATTTTCAGGATGCTGTGCAGAGTGTTATGCAAAGTTAGCTTTATCCAATAGTAGCTGGATAATGATAATAATAGATAATAGAGGGGCTCGTGGCTAAATAACAACTACGCCGATCGTACGATTTGCGAGGTTAAGCTGCGCTTGCCGCGGTCAGTCCATGGATGGGTGACCATTTGTTACACATCGAGACCCCTCCGTGCCTCGGAGAGCACGTTAAGCCGTCGGTCCCGGGTGTCATACGAATACCTATGACAGTCGTTACGGGTAGTCAGAAGCCCGAAAGTCTGACAAATGGTTTAACCTTAGGATATCGGCATTGCCCAGTTACTGGGTTGCGGAGGTCTGATGGCAGTCGCTCCGTGTAAAATACTGGTATTCAGCCGCATCTGGTTAGACTGGAAGCTGACCCCAAGATAATCGGGAAAAGGCTAAGAGGAAGAAGCTGGATAATGTCCGAAGTTTGTAATAATTTCGGACTTTATCCAAGGGCCTTGGATAGAACTCGGTTTATCCATCCACCTAACATTAACCGTAACATATATAAAGATGCATAGTTAGTTAGATAGATAGAAGAAATAAGCAGTGCCTTTGTAGATACGTTATGGTTCTAATTAACTTATCTTTTATTAAGTGTTGTGCAGTGGCAGGAACGTAGCAGGTGGAAATCTATAGTCTCTGCCTACCCCAATGGAAAACAGGCGTGATTGTATGTATGTATGTGCAGTGGCGTAGTTTACCCTAGAAGGGCCCTGTATCAAAATTTGTCAGGGGGCCTTTTTCTCGACAGCGGCGAAGCCTAATGGAGAAAACCAAACCAAAAACCATGGTTCATGGTTGTATGGAATGTCTGGGGTGTGCTGAGTTTAGCGTTTAAGAGTTTAGAGTTTGGCATGCGTACGGCCTAAGGGCTTGAGTGAGATTATGAATAACATTTTACGAATTTTTGCTAACACACTTCGGGCGCCTACCTGTAGCCCGGCGCCGGCGGGCGGCCCGGTATCATTGATACTGCTGTTACGGCGCTAGCTACACCCCTGGTGTTGTGTAGGTATAAATAAATAAATTTATAGATTAGGTAGACAATAATATCACTTACATAAAAACAAGTACTAGGTACCTACTAATAATACCTATAGAAAAGGAAACTTCTGATATAATATAATCTAATCTAGCTGGGTTTATTTTAAGTCTATATTTTATTGGTTTTTCTATTATATCGGGTTTTTTACTAAGTATGAAAAACAAAATCTATAGAATTCTTCGCTAGTGGGTTTTTCCTTCTAGAATTAACTCTACTATCGGTTATTTTATCATATTCATACACATTGTAATCTGGAGGCGCGGGAGTGAACCCACGCCTTGCACGCCCACGCATTTGAATTGCTTATAATTATCATTATTGCGTAGGGTGGTTTAGTCGTTTTGCCAGCCACCTCTGGTTTTCGGCTAGTACGTAATTATGTCATGATAATTATGAAAACATTAACTTACTCATACTTTAAATACTTTTCAAATGAACTCCTACACATTTTAAATTTCGTCGCTTTTCTATGATTCATTTGTATCGTTAATTAGTCCCCGAAAGTTGGTCAGTGTGTATCTTAAACTAAAAAAAAGTGCGCGCGAAATTTTTGCGAGGTAAGATACAAAGTTGTTTTTTCTTTTTAACCGACTTCCAAAAAGGAGGAGGTTTATTATTTTTTGTGTATGTTCATCGATATTTTCGCCAATTGTGAACCGATTTTAATTATTATTTTTTTAATGGATAGGGTATACTTCGAAGTTGGGCCCATTTAAATTTGGTGAAGATCTGATGAAGAGCTTCGGAGATAGACAATGGAACTCCTCAATGACGAACAGTACGCATATTGTGATGATGTGATTATGTTACGAGCAGCGTCTTTAGTAGGTCCAACCATGTTTTAATTAAGGCCACTAAAAAGAAAAAATTAAAAACTTTTTTACAAAAAAATTAAACCGACTTCAAAAAAGAATAAAATAATTACCATATAAAATTAACAGTTTCAGAAGTCGGTGCCTTCAATTTGGTTCAGCGTGGATCAGCACCGACTTCTGAAACTGTTAATTTTATATGGTAATTATTTTATTCTTTTTTGAAGTCTGTTTAAATTTTTTGTAAAAAAGTTTTTATGATAGTACCTATACAAGGTTAGTCGGAAAGGGGGTACTAAGCCGCGGGCCACTTGTATGTATACAATGTATCACTGAAGATTGTTTTAAAGAAAGTATTAAAATTGCAAAATTCGATAAAATAAATACCTACTTGTTTTTTCAAAAATTCTTCATCCCTGCTTTAGTTAAAAATTCAAAAATGGAGCTTCTAATCCGTGACCCCAAATATGACGTAAAATATAAACACAGTTGATCATAGCTGAGGATAGATAGAATTTAGCGTATTTTTTATGAAATCTTTGAACAGCTATTTCTCTCATCCTCTCTCATAGTTTTGGGGAAAGTTGTAGAACAAAAGTTATCCGTTATTATGAGTACTCTAACACCCTTTCGGCTTAGTACCCCTTTTCCGACTAACCTTGTAAATGTTGTTACTGTGTACTGCGGGGATACCTAAGTTGTATTTATTTTTGTTATTTTGATTGAAATGGAAGAAAGATTTAGGTGTTACATATTTTTTGATGGCCGGATAGCTAAGATTTTGGGAGGATATCTACTGCTCGGCCGGCATGCCGAAAACTAAAAAATAACCTTTTTAAATTAAATGCATTGTATTGTCATTATTAAGGAATTCTTTGGAAACAAACAATTTATACACAAAATTTAACCTCTTCTCATTTGTGCGGTTAGGTTTCGGCCGCCTATTTTGAAGATAATAGGTATGTGGTGAAAAACACTTTTTAGTTATTCAGTAATAATTTACGACCTAAAACAAAAATATTAACCACTAACTACCCGGACAGACTTCGTTCTGTCAAAAGTTATTGGCCTGTAGTGGGAAAAGAAAAGGGTTGTTTTTACTATTTTCCACGCTATTTTTGTTTTTTCTCTCCATAAGAACCTTCCTTGTGCCTTAAGAAATATATTAAAAAAATTGCCGAATTGGTCGAGCCGTTTTCAAGTTTTGCGCTTAGCAACACATTTGGCGATTCATTTTTATTTATATAGATAGATTTACACCTCGGCCTAGTAAAATTGATGTGGCCCAAAACTAATAATTTGGTAACTTTTTCTCGGCCAGTAAAAATGACGACAGTAAATGGCAGTAAAATGTTCGAATTGAAACTAAATCGTCAGTCAGATAAACAATACAGAAATTAGGTGACATCGCCAAAACCTGTCTTATCGGCCAGTCAGAAATTTTAGCAAATTAGGTAAACAATGGCCGAATATACACTGGTCAAAGTAAGTTTCTGGCTATTTCCAACGAGAAGGCCGAATATTAATTAATTTAAATTTGGTTTTCGGTCATGTTTAAAGAGTATCTATACACACCACTTGCCCCTTAGATCTCGCCTCGTTTAATAAAATGCACCACTCGCCTTCAGCATCAAACTCGTATCTACCTTACTACGACGCCACGGGTTGAATTAATTTTTAATGATTTTGGTACTATATTGTATATATTCAAAAAAAAAAAAAACGGACTTCAAAAAAACGATGAAAAGAATAAAATAATTACCATATTATAAAATTAACAGTTTCAGAAGTCGGTGCTAGTCCACGCTGAATCAAATAGAAGGCACCGACTTCTGAAACTGTTAATTTTATAATATGGTAATTATTTATTTTATCTTTTCATCGTTTTTTTGACGTCGGTTTTACTTTTGTTAAAATGTTTTTTATTTTTTTCTCTTTAGTGGCCTTAATTAAAACATGGTTGGACATCATCACATTATGCGTACTGTTCGTAATTGAGGAGTTCCATTGTCTATCTCCGAATTTCTTCATCAGATCTTCACCAAATTTGAATGGGACCAATCTGGAAGTATGTCCTTTCAAATTAAAAAACATAAAACTATATCGGTTTATAAATGACAGAGTTATGAGGTAACAAACATAAAAAAAAATACAACTGAATTGAGAACCTCCTCCTTTTTTGGAAGTCGGTTAAAAAGATACAATCAGCTAGAAAAATGAAACCTACATAAGTTAATAAGATTTGATTATTTTAATAACTCTGTTCGTAATTTTATCTCTCTTGTCTGCTCTTGGCTTACCTACCCGACATAACAAAGAGTATTCATGGCTCCTATAGGATAGTTGTTGACAATTTTTCTTAAATTTTCTCACAAGAAAATATTGGCAGCAATGAAAATATTTCTAATAATAATAGTAAGTATATATTAAAAAAATTCACATTTATAAATATTTTTAGTTTTTTATAGAAATATTTAAAAATGTAATTTATATTATATGAAGATAAATAAAGCGAATATAGGTATTTTATTATTATTGTATAAGTAAACTCTCATTACAAGTGTTTAAATTGGACCAATTCTATTAGTTCACCCAGTCTTTTTAACCGACTTCCAAAAAGGAGGAGGTTACTATGTTCGTCTGTATGTGTTTTTTATTATTTTTTTGTGTATTTTCATCGATATTTTCGCCAATTGTGAACCGATTTTGATGATTCTTTTTTTAATGGATAGGGTATACTTCGAAGTTGGTCCCATTTAAATTTGGTGAAGATCTGATGAAGAACTTCGGAGATAGACAATGGAACTCCTCAATGACGATCAGTACGCATATTGTGATGATGTGATTATGTTACGAGCAGCGTCTTTAGTAGGTCCAACCAAGTTTTAACTAAGGCCACTAAAATGAAAAAAATAAAAACACGTTTTACAAAAAATTTAAACCGACTTCAAAAAAGAATAAAATAATTAGGTACCATATAAAATTAACAGTTTCAGAAGTCGGTGCCTTCAATTTGGTTCAACGTGGATCAGCACCGACTTCTGAAACTGTTAATTTTATATGGTAATTATTTTATTCTTTTATGAAGTCGGTTTAAATTTATTGTAAAAAATGTTTTTATACAAAATGTATGTTTTAATTAGGTGATCTGTGATTAAGGTATTTTGTTCGTTTTTATTAGTCATGTAATTGTTAATTCTGCTGCACTGTGTGTTTAAATAAAATATATAGTTTGTTATAAGCGTTAACTTTGTGCCTTAGAATCCTTTAGACTTGAAGGTAATATAAGCCTAAACCAAACTGTGATAAAATAATCACAGTTTTGTTATTGATTTTTTTTTCATTATACCTACTGAATTCACTAAGTGTATAAACACTTATAGATACATAAAACATAATTAGCCCATTACTGTCCCACTGCTGGGCACGGGCCTCTTCTCAGTATGAGAAGGGTTTAGACCTTAGTCCACCACCCTGGCCTGGTGCGGGTTGGCAGACTACACACATCATCGAGAACTTTATGGAGCCCTCTCAGGTGTGCAGCTTTCCTCACGATGTTATTCCTTCATCGTTAATGCAAGTGATAATCAAATTCTGATCCGCACATGAATTCGAAAAGTCAGAGGTGCGGTCCGGGATCGAACTCAGACCCTCCGATATGGAAGGCAAGTGTTCATAGGCTTTCACTGCTAATAAATGATTTCAATATAAACTAAACATTGAAAATATCCATGTAGGTACTTACCTGTTTAGATTCCAAATTAAGTAAACTTTTTTAATATCGAGAGCAATTGTATTAAACTCTTCCCCGTCCCGGGTCAGGGAATGCTAGGTAGGAGAGGGCACATGTCCCTCCCGCCCCTACCAGTGTCATAAAGTTATTGACTGGACGAGCTAATGACAGCCCGCCCCTTGGCCGTGCAAGGCTCCCATGATCCTTAAAACACATCTAATTATGTTTGGCTAATCTCAGAGGTGTGGACGTGTAAATTAAAATATGTAAGTACTAGCTTTTGCCCGCAGCTTCCCTTGCGTGATTTTTTTTCACCCCCTTAGGGGTTGAATTTCGAGAAATCCCTTCTTAGTGGATGTTTACGTCACAAAATGAACCTACTGTCAAAATTTCAAGTTTCTAACCCCAGCCGTTTAGGCTGTGCGTTGATAGATCAGTCAGTCAGTCAGCTTCTCCTTTTATATATATATATATATATATAGATAGGATTCTCACAAAGATACTTTTATTATAACTATTGAGTAGTAACATAACACACTTCCAAACTCGCGGCTCTAGCGTCCGGACCGGAATGCCTCGTATAATCTCTCGGAACACTCGCACCTTAAAATCAACGATGACGGGTAAAAGCCCGCCCTTAATAATTATTTCCTTGATTGGGGAGCTAAGTAAGGCCCGCCATAACATAACATCATGCCTGTATTCCCCGAAGGGTGAGGCTTAAGTTTATTATTACTTCGCCGTTATGTTTAAGTCCCATGTAATAGGGGGCGAACCTATTGCCATCAACTGGGTACAAATCCAAACTCCGGGCTACTACTGACGTATTCCACACGGAAAAATTAAATAACATTTTGCCCGACCTGGGGATTGAACCCCGGACCTCACGATCATCAGTCGCGTTTGCCACCACTAGACTAACGAGACAGTCAAACGAAAATATTAATCGTAATATTCAAAAGCTTAACTTTTCTGACTGTA
The DNA here is from genome assembly GCA_910594945.2 of Amphipyra berbera. Classification (NCBI taxonomy): domain Eukaryota; kingdom Metazoa; phylum Arthropoda; class Insecta; order Lepidoptera; family Noctuidae; genus Amphipyra; species Amphipyra berbera. The sequence goes on along the minus strand of OU343126.1, from coordinate 10,549,898 downwards.
ATTTTAATGTATTAATAATCGGGGGCGAGTGTAGCGGGGCGAGTGTTGCAAACACCGTTTAAAGAGATGGCCGACAAATCAGTTTATATAATTTCTGATAGCCAACCGTATACTGCAAATTTTGGAATTACTACCAACAAGCTAAGATAAGTCGTTTTGAAATGGCATGCCCTTAAAAGCCCTTAAAGTAGACAAATAAGTTTTTTGCTCTACTGTAAAATTTGCCTTGAACCACTTGCTAGGTTTTGATTTTTCACAGCCGCAGTCTTTTCTACCGGTTCTTTTAATCCATTTTTCTTGCAGGCGGTTCTTTAGGAAAACTAAAACATAATTATTACGAAATAATAATAAAACTTGCAATTAAAAGCAGAAACATACACATAAAAAAAATGTAATTATTAAAGGACATTGCCAATCTATGTATGGAAGTTGGACCAAGGGCTGCTCAGAATGAACACATAGTGCATTTTGTTCCTCAGGCCAAAACTAACCAGTATACCGAAGCGCTCCAAAATCTGTCCGAGGAGTCAAGAGAAAAAAAGTGTTTTATTGTGAATTATTTATTTGCAAAAAAAGAATTTAATAATTATTTTCAGTGCATCCGTGAGCACATTACACAACGCCCGCCGCCGCCCGGCATACCGTCCTCGCCGTTGCGGCCCGTCGCGACGTCCCACCGCCGCTGCCGTCCCTGATCCACCGTGCTCACCCGCCGTAGCTGCGGAGCCGGTCGTCTTTTCTGACTCCGCTGTCACACCGTTAATTCAGTCCTCATTAAGCCGTCTCCCTCGTGACGCAAAATACGCGCTCAGACGTGGAGTTGCGGACACCAGCCCGTTATACCTATACCTATACCTAAGCAGTCTCCCTCCCAGTCCTCCCGCCAGCAACGCCCTAAGCCGAGGTCAGAGTTCCATTAGGGGTTGCCTTTAGTGCTGTTGTTGCTAGTAGTCATGATGTTAGTAGTAGTAGTTAGCTTAGGTTAAGTATTTTACTCTCGTCCCCATTGGTTAGAGACCCTTCAGGTCTCACCAATAACTGCCCGGTTACGTAGAAACGGTCCGCAAGACCATCTACAAGCAGTCTAATAGAAAAAAAACATGGAGCGCGGGATGCTATGTCGAACCGCTGTAGAACCTTTATTGTCTGACTAGCTAGTCCTTCTTATATTCTGATCTTGTGTGAATTATATTGTGACTTGACTCATGTTACTAACAACTAACCCAAATACAAGTACCTACTCTCAGTGGTGGAGAGTCTATCAGTCTACAATATGTTGGTTTATTTACAAAATACCCGCTTTGCCTTGTGATAAGCAGACACCAGTCTGAACTGTAATGCTATACTCATTTCTATCCAATTCTATAAACGGTGTGTCTGCGACATTATACAATAATGGCATGGCGCAAGCGAGACACACAATAGCAGGTTGCTACGGGACAAGAATCTGTTAGATGTGGATTTATATATTTTGGAGAGAAAAACATCTCATAAACATGATTTAATGAAAAATAATTATTAACAAAAAAACTTGTTTTTATTTGGTTTTCTTGGGGCCAAATTTTTTATTTTTTTATTTAAATTAATGCTACAATACCAATGGAGCTACATTCACTCCTGGGCAGCATTTGGTCCAGATCCTGACAATGTCCTTTTTCAAAATGTCGATAAAAAATGATGTTGTGTCAAATTCCTGTCTCAAGCCTAGGAGTCTACTACGAAAAAGGCGCACAGGCGTACCTATGTACGATATTGGTGTCGATTCTGTTGCGCATTTTGACAGGACTGAACTAAACTAAGGGTGTGAGTCCCTTTCTGTTTCAATAGAAAAAGAAAGTGACAGTTTATATAAAAGACAGCTACAGAAACGTGTAGGGTGAATCTATCATTACAGTTATAGCTAATATCGGTATGTCAGGATTGCGGGTACGGTAAATAAAGTAAATGAAATCAACATAGACTCTCCACCACTGAGAGTACTTATGGTTAGGGGTTAGTTACAGAAGCTAGTTCACAATATAATAATTAACACAATTTACACAAGATCAGAAGATAAGGACAAGCTAATCAAATATAAAAGGTCAGACTTCTTCGGCTGTTCGACATGGAATCATCTGCTCCGTCGAATGACCACATTTTTTATAACGTCGGGTACGTTGATTCGTCTTGACGATTACCCTTCTTTATCAACATTGTCCAGTGTTACCAGCTACCGATAACATTTAGTCTATAGGCTAACCGTTTAATTGAGTCGTCGCCTGCGGGGTGCAAGGGCGCGGAGGTAGGACGAGAACGGGGACTGAGGAAGGTGCGGGCGGCGAGCGCTCGTAGCGTGATATACAAGAGCTGAAATGTACACTGGATAGTTCTTAAGATATGTGACGTCACAGTGATTCACTGTGATAGGATATTGCAGTGATTTTTATTAGAAAATTAATTGACGACTTTACATAATTTGAATGAAAGACCTTTGTGCAGGTAACAAAATATTAGGTAATAACTTATGTATTATTTATTATATGCAAGAATCATCAAAATTATAAATCAACCACTTATGTCCCTATCAATATCACTGGAACTGGATTCTTCACTTCCGAAGCAGCCATCGTCAGATTCATCTGAATCTTCCTGCACATTAATAATAAAATCAATAAAATCAACAACATCATCTAGAACTCCGTCATGTTCGCAGTACTGGTCCTCGACCGTAATTACATGATTAACACAATGCTTCCACTTCTCTACGGAATATCCAGCAAATAATTCCTCCAAGATGTTTTCTTTCTGGTCCAAATTCGAGTCAATACTTTTTTGTGCTAACTGCCCTTTAATATCACCTCATATCAACTCAATTGGGTTCAGATCTGGGTGGTATGGAGGCAAACGCAATACTTCATGTCCGTTTCTTTTCAATAACTCGTCAATTTTGTAAATATCTTCTGTGAAATGGTTTTTAATTAATTTAAATAAACCATCCTTTCTAAGTTTATCATCAAAAGGAACGTCATGCCGTCGTAGCCAATCTTGCTTATCTGGCTTGGTAGAAGCTATAGTTGGCTTTTTCTCTTCTCGAACTGAATGATAAGCTGCGTTATCCATTACTATGACGAATTGGGTAGTATATTAGGCATGAGTTTTTAATTTATCCATTTACTGAAATTCACGAAATTCATAGAATCATGATAATCACCTGTTTTACATTTGGATTTAAATATCACAAGTGCTCCGTCTACAAATCCAGTTGGCCTCCACAGTGTACAATAATCAAACTGTCTCCTTTCCCACTAAGTGACAGAACGCCGTGTTCATCTTTTGATTGCCAACATTTTGAGACGTTATGAGACGCATTAACATAAGTTTCGTCAAGATATAAAATATGTCTTTCTTCTCTACGATATTTTTTATTAGTATTAAGATATTTCCACCTCCACGATGTTATATTTGGCTGTTCGATAAGTAGTTTCCCTTTAGATCCACATTTCTTAAATTTAAAGCCTAAATCATGTAGCAATAGTCTTAAATATTCCCTACCGCAGTGTAATACATTCTCTTCTCTAAGTAGACAATTTAAAGTTTTCAGAGTTGGTATTTTATTTTTAATTGTGTAAAACTGAGTGACTTTTCTTCTTAACACGCCTCTTGTGAAATCGTCTACTTCCACTCTTTTTTGCGAATCTGTTTTGGTTTTCTCGGTGATTTAAATTTTTCATTGTCTTTTAATAATCTTCCTTGTTGTACAATTCTAGACACTGACTTTTCCGATAGTCCTGTAACTTTTGCTACGGTTTTGTTTAAATGTATGTCTTGTTGATATTCATCAGAGTTTGGATCCAGTTTTTTTTTCTTAAATATTCATATACGTTAAAAGCCATTTGCTTGCACTGACTAGGTATTAATTTTATGTCCGAAGATATTTCGACTCACCTTGAGAATGTAATCTCATGTGCAATTCTTATAAAGCGTCCGCAACTGTTAACACGGGTAATCGCTAACCGTGTAGCGAGCACAGATTAATGATATATGTCGTAGCGAGCGAACTGAGTTTTGACAAGAATGCGCTCGCCGTCCGCACCTTCCTCAGTCCCCGTTCTCGTCCTACCTCCGCGCCCTTGTACCCTGCAGGCGACGACTCAATTAAACGGTTAGCCTATAGTTTAGTACTGGTGTCGATTCTGTTGCACATTTTGACACTACTAAACTAGACTAAACGCAACTGTCACTTTCTTTTTCTATTCAAATTTGAAACAGAACGACGGTCCCTACGAATAATCCCGTAACTACAAAACACAAATTTTACAGGAGAGCGTTTCAAAGTTTCAAACACGTGTACATCATGTTCTTCTTAACGTAATGTCATGAAATTTGGTATAGAGGTTTAATATGTGATTTGTATTATAAAAAATAAGAAGATAGGTCATAAAAATCACTTTTAGTGTATTATTCTTCGCTTACATACTTATACATCGGAATAACCCGTATTGCAAATACCTTAACTGGTATTTACTAACTTTTATGTTACTTATACATCGGAATTATACGGAATCTTCCCTATTGCAAGTGGTACTTATTGACTTTTACGTGGTAGTCTTTAAATTAATCAAAGTCGTAATTGCCATTTATGAAATTGTACGTGGAATATTATGTATACCATTCAGCCGCCACTTAAATACTGCTTACAACATTAGTGTAAGTGATTGACGCATTCACAAAGTTGAGGAACTTCCCCACAAGAGCATGGATCTGGAAATGTCAAAACAATCTGGTTGTCTCATATAAAACGGCACAGCAGTGCAGGTAATTAGTATTAAAAAGTAAAATCCAAAGTAAAATTACTGGACTGCCACTGCTGTGGTTCTACGTCGGAAATTTTAGAAAATTTTGTAGTTATGGGAAATGTCGTGTGTGGATTTAATGGTCAATATGTCAAGTTAGCCTTATTTTTGTTAAACTAAACGATAGTCTAGGGTGGCAAGAAGGTCACGAAAACAAATCATGCAAATCACGTATCTACCACATATGGGATTGTACGTAGGGACCGTCGAGAAGGAGATAAACACCCTTAGTTTAGTTTAGTCCTGTCAAAGTGCACAACAGAATCAACACCACTGTCCTTCGCTCGTATCGTGTCGTAGTGGATTGCTTTAGTAATACTGTTGCACACGTGACTATGGGGAGAATCGTCGGTAGTGGATATTTTTTGTATCGTAATATACCTATATTATGGTATCATTTTGAATGATAATATGAATTTTTAAAATCCGTCGTAATTATAGGGATCTATTATCTTACCGATGGAAAGAAACACATCCTTAAGTATTTAACACCTGGCTTCTTGCTCTGCATGTTATTACTGCACAAGACGCCACTGGTGTCGATTCTGTAGCGCACTTTGACAGGACTTAACTAAACTAAGGGTATTTGTCTCTTTCTGTTTCAATAGAAAAAGAAAGTGACAGTTGCGTTTAGTCTAGATAGGTGCTTTCAAAATGTGCAACAGAATCGAAATCACTATAAAAAATGTATTAGCACAGCTAAACGTTGCGATGAAGTACGCGAGTCACCAGTACCTACCTTATACGCATAGATTATATTATATGGTAAAACGTTTGTATAATACATACAACAGAGACTTGTAGGGTGAATCTATCATTACAGTTATAGCTAATATCGGTATGTCAGGATTGGTTCACAATATAATAATTTACACAAAATCAGAAAATAAGGACAAAATAATCAGATATAAAAGGTCAGACTTCTTCGGCTGTTCGACATAGAATCCTCTGCTCCGTCGAATGACCAGTGTTTTTATAACTTCGGGTACGTTCATTAATTTTGACGATTACCCTCCTTTACTAACATTGGCCAGTGTTACCAGCTACCGGTAACACGTTTGCCTATTTTTGGGGAACTATGATCATTCGCTCATAGTTGTGGCGCATCTGCCACGCCCACATTTTACTGTTCTGTGGTGGATATCTTGCGAATTATAACAGTAGGTAGGTACATAATAATACTACATATAAAACGCGCGAAAAACATAAGCCTGCCTTTGCTATCGTGCAATCGGGTAAAAGAGAATGCTGTGTGTGTGTGTGTGGACTACGAAGGTGGGCCGAGCCGCCGAGCGTAAGCCGCTTTGCACACGGTAGAAGAAACAGCACAAATATTTATTATGTCTTTGTTCGAGTTATTGTTCTGGCAAGTGGAGCCACGGATATTATTAAAAATGATGTTTATTTAGACAAATAAAATAGGTATTTATTTACAAATAGATTTTTATTACAAGTAGTTAGTATAAGCACTATACATATAACGTAACAGTACCTAACTAAATACAATTTTTATAGGTACACAAAGATCACATAGATCGTACAATTAAATTACACATAGGTACTTAAACAACTTTTCAAGGTTCCATATTATGTGACTTTTAATATGTATTAAGATTCTAAACATCTCGAGATTACCCGGTGGCAGCGATCCAGTCGCTGAGGGCAGAAACGCGAGCATTGACACCAGGATAGAAGGCATCAGCGCACCCGAAGCCCCAGGAGGTAACACCGACAATGATGTCGCCGCTGTAAGCGAGAGGACCGCCGGAATCTCCCTGGCAAGCATCCTTGCCGCCGACGTCCAAGATACCGGCGCACAGCATATTGTCGGTAATGTCGGGCCAGTTCTGGTAACCAGGCAGAGTCTTCAAGTAAGCGTAACGCTCAGCGCACAATTGCTGGTTAATGAGGTTGATCTCTACATGTTGCAGCTGCTCAGGGCTCGAACCTCCAGACTGAAAGGTACAAAATAAAAATTATTATATTTTTCACAAATTCATTTTGATGGGACGAGATTGCCACACACTCCCACTACCTACTGTAAACTCTGACGACATGAATGACACAATGACGCTCAGCGTGTTCCAAGAAATATTGATATTATTACTATTAATTAAGATTGATGGAAACATACCGCCTATTAATAATGTATTAAGTAAGTAATAATAAAATTCATTTCATCACTGTTTCGAAGTTGAATTGAAAAAAGTAAACAATTACCGTAAGAGTTCCCCAACCGATGCTGGTTAGAACGGTACCGTCAGCAAGGTCGTAGTTGCTACCAGGGATCCTGGCGGGCTGGACACTGTTAGAGAACACAGCGGCGTTGGCCAGGCGGACGATGGCGACGTCGAAGTCCAGCGTGTTAGGGCTGTACGATGAGTGTACGATCAGCTGAGAGACAGTGTGTGTGGATCCACCACTGGAAGCCAGAGAGGTACCGAGGATCACGCGCCACTCAGCGGGAGAGTCACCACTAAAAAAAAAAAAATGTTAGTCCCCTTATTTACATAAAAAAATCAGGATTACGGGTTTAAAAACTGTAAAAAATTAAATCCAGGCTTTGCTATTTGCTTTTTAGGGTTCCGTACCCAAAGGGTGCCCACCGGACCCTATTACTAAGCCTATGCCGTCTGTCTGTCCGTCCGCCAGTCTGTCGCTCACACAGCTGCATATTTTTAACCGTAATAGGTAGCCAGTTGAAACTTTCACATAATATGTGTTACTACGGCCTCTATCATGGAAAATAATAACATTAATAAGAAGTCCAAGCCCAAACGGAGTCTCCATAAAAGAAACCTCGAAAAAAATGCATTTTTTCAACGTTCTATCTTACACACAGCGTAAACTTGTATGACTATAATTAAACAATAAAAAAAATAAACAAATAATAACTGCCTTTTTGGTTTAGTGGTGGCAAGCGCGACTGGTGATCGTGAGGTCCTGGGTTCGATCACCAGATCAGGCTGTGTTATTGGGATTTTCCGTGTGGAATTCCTCAGTAGCAGTGGAGTTTGGATTTGTGCCCGATTGACGGAAATAGGTTCGCCTCTATTACATGGGACTTAAACATAACTGCGAAATGAGCGTGTTACTATAGACCTCTGCACTACCCTTTGGGGAATAAAGGTGTGATGTTATGTTTTAATAAGAAGAAGGAAAACTAGTGGTGGCACGGAACCTTTAGTGCGCGAGTCCGACTCGCACCTGGTGGGCTATTTGCTTATTTTGACTATCTTTGGAAGTAGTTATTATAGATAGTTACTTACAAGTAGCAGTGAGCAGCGGAGAGTACGGAGTTGGTGGTGAGTAGAGATCCACCGCAAGCCTGGAACCACCAGATGCCCCATAGACCATACTGCATGTTGGACATGTACGGGTATGCCTCAACGGTGGTAGGCTCTCCGCCGACGATGCGCTGGATGTTCTTGGGCACCGCTGAAATGTAGTGAAACAAACGTTAGAACAATTGCATGTCATTTTACCTAAATCTCAGAGTTATAATACTTTTCAGAAGTTGTACAATATAATTGCAATTAAGTAACAGGTAATTGTTTTATTTAGCGATATACTTTTATATAAACATTTCCAATATTCAAAGTAAGTTATATCTCACCAAGGGCGGAGCCCAGTAGGGCTAAGAGAATGACGGCACGCATGATTGTTCAGGTAACTGTAGTACTCTGGCTGAAGACCTGAACTGCGTAGTTTTATATTAAATTGTTATCCCTATCTTTAAATTATCAAGTTATTAATTTTAAGATTATTGTTTATCTATCTGAAAAACGGACAGCTTAGTATGATATGACAATCCAGACAGCCATTTTTTTGGTTCCGTACTGTAGGGTCTAACGGAACCCGTATTTAAAGTTATCATACATACATACCTACCTACTTGAAAACAAAGGGGCTTTTAGATGTGAAACATCCAATGTTGCGGTACAGGTGTGAGAGCGGCTGTTGTGTGGCGACGCTCGCGATGGCCAAGAATCTTTGCTAAGGTCTGACGGCATATCTGATGTATAACGTCAGCCCCTCGTAACTGGTCGGCTCTCTTCCGTTTGATTCGGGCAGATATCTTTTTTAACCCCCGACGCAAAAACGACGGGGTGTTATAAGTTTGACGTTTCTGTGTGTGTGTCTGTCTATGGCATCGTAGCTCCCAAACGAATGGACCGATTTTGATGGGGTTTTTTTCTATTTGAAAGCTGATGTAATCGAGGTGGTTCTTAGCTATAATTTATGAAGATCTGTTTAGGCGTTTGAAGATCATCAGATCATTTCCTACTTGACAAAAGGGCCTTAGCCAACTTTTACTGGCCCGATTGATTTGAAATTTGGTGTACTGTTACTTTGGTGGTATTTCCAAGACATGGCAACCTTGAGCTGATGTTGCAGTATCAAGTAGTCTGCAGGATACCCAACCCCTTAGCAACTTAAAGCAGATATAGCATGTTTGGGCTCATAAGAATGGTCTCAATGAGTAGATGTTAGGTAGATGATGGTGTCTACTAGTAATTTAAAAAGTATTAAATAAAACATTTAAAAACCCCTACCTCAAAAAAGAACCCCTAAAAAGTAAAAAATAAAATGTGTTTACCTATTGGCCATTTAACTTCATTAAAAGTACCTAGTAATATTTTGATTCAAGCGTCGTCACGTCGGGGGTCCGCTAACTAAAAAAAAAACCGAGTACATAAAAAGAAGCTTGGTAATGATAATTTACATTTGTTAACATTCCACAATTTTTTTCAAAATGAGTTTCGATGTTCCACATCTGCTAGACGAACCGCGACGGCTTCATTGTTTAAAATTCTATCTGTACTTGTGGGGTACCGTAGAATGGGGTGACTTTGATCAAAACTTCGTTTCGTAATAAAACTAAAATTGTACGACTTCTCCCGACTATTTTTTTACAGTTGGCAGCAAACGAAGTTTTGACCAAACCCCCCCAGGAATCCTGCCGTCCTTATTAAAAACAACGTAAGTGCTTGGTGGTAACTTTCGAGAAAATCGTGCCTAAAGTGTTTTTTTCTTATTTTTGTTATCCCGAAGAAACTAAGAGGAATATTTAAAAAAAATGTTCTGTATGGAAGCTTTAAATGTGAACTTTGTGTGTGCGATTCTATATTTATAAATTTAGTTAATTTTAATATTTAATAAGACAAAAAACTTATAAAGACTAGGAAACATGGATTGCAATAAGATTAAGTTACCATGCATAAACAACGCATATGTAGAAAGTGCGTGATTTATGTCTAGGAATTGCATTTGTGATATTTACGTCTAGTAAAGATATGAGAGACCTTAGATCTAAGTTCATTTATTTCCAACCTATTTACAGCAAATGTGTTCATTATGCCTAAAACAAATAAACGTAATATAAATCAATCACTAATTATAAACGTCACAAGTACCAAATGTGTTACTTACATATGCTTAGTATTTTCTTCTGTCTGAATTCGGGGTGAACTAAGCATAAATAAAGCATAGTTCATTTACGGTGCTTATTACTAGTGTGTATTGAATATTGGGTCATGTATCAGCAACGTTGATTACGATGCTTATAACTATTAAAATGATTGGAATGTAGCAATTACGCTGTTTATAATTACTATAAAATTGAAACTAGTAAAGGTATCAAAACTTGGGCGATTGGTCCCGGTAGATCTCGTTTCACTGATTCTGAATATATATATTAATAACTCGATTTTTTCAAAAATGTCGATTGCGTTGTTTATGATAAGGACGGCAGAATCAGTCACACCATTCTACATTTACAAACACATAAAAAAAAGACTTCATAAAAAACTGAAAGGAGTAAGATAATTTAGGTACTTAAGTATCTACCGTAATGTTATACCTACTTAAAATAAAGTTTCAAAAGTCGGTGCTAATCCACTGACTACTGGAACCGTTAAATGGCAATCATTTTACTCCTTTCAGTTTTTTCAGATCTCCTTTCAGATCTGCGCGTTTCAATCAGAAAAGTCGTTTCACAAAATATTTTTTATTTATTCACTAACATATTATTGTCGAAGTATGCCGTGTAGCGGTCACAGAAATCAATGATCGTTACAACCTAACTGGGAGGTCCATGTTCAGTAGTAGGTACCTATAATAGACGTTTACAGCCTGACATGACAGTGTAGTTTATGTCGCAGTAATTTAGGGTCAGGCGGGGTAGCAGTGCAGGTGCAAGCGTCGCGGGTTACCACTGAACAACCGCGCGTCCAAATATCGTACAACTGTTTAGTCGGATGTGTGAGAATACAATAACAGTAGATAGATACATCATTTTTCATAGATAAGCATAAAACGTAAGTTAATAGTAGATAATAGTAAGCTATGAAGTCCTTCAATTGTGAATAATCTGATGTATGTACCTATGCAGGTAATTTGAATCGCACAGAAAAATAAAAAATCGTATGTGGTCGTTCTAGAAAGCATCACACAGCAAGTCTGCTAGTTATTAGTATTCAGTTTATTTGGCATAAATACGAAAACACATAATTATACTGTGTTTAAAAATATAAAATACCGGCATCGGGAATAGGGTAAACCTAAGCTACCAGTGGTGAGGGTTTTAAAGAAACTTCGTAATACCGTCTGTGTCAGAGTTCCTACCGCTTTTTGAATCAATGAAAAATCTAACGGTTCAACGAGAGCTTCTTGGAACAATAATAATAATTTGTCGATCGGCACACTGATTGTTTTAGATTCTTGCCAGCTTATCGATACCTTCGGGTTCAATGAGGGTAAGGAATATTAGTCTCCCTTATCTCCTTGGCAAATCAATGTATCCATATTATCGTTTGTTTAGTAGGTATATTATTGTTAGGTTATGTTACATGTCAGGTAAATAACACAATCGTCTGGTATATAAGTTTTATTGGAATGTCCTTTAGAATAGGTACGTACAAATTATCTAAGGGAAATTATATCTAAATATAAATAAATTGAACCTTTAAGCTGTTACGAGGAAACAAACCAAATTTCAAAAATATGGAGGTTGAATGTAATCGCTTTGGTTACTTACTTATCATCAGTAAACATTAGGCATCGTGACATAATGATTTGCTCAGATTCTGTAAAAATGGAAATTATTTTCATACTAAATAACGACGGAGAAAGCCTGACCTTTAAATATGTAAATTCGGCAACTGATGTTTATGTAACATTTTGACAAAGTCTGCGCAAGCCTTTACGTAAAGACAATAGAAATAATAACTTACCTACGTATCTTACCTTAAACATGAGTGGTGGGAAAAACTTATATAAATTCATACTTCTATCTCGGATTACGTACCTATGTAACGAACTAGGAAATGGTATCCAGCACAATCAGTACTTGCTCGTGGAATCGCCAGATTATACATTTTGCTAATTTCAAAAGTACGTACCTACAACAGTGAATTTTGCATTTACTGATACCATTTACTAATTTCAGAATGTACAACTTCATCGTCTGTTTTTATATAAAATAATTCATATTAGAATACATTACGACTATCTGTACGTACAAAAAAATAAAAGTAGTATCAAAACTCAAATATGTAACTACGTCGAACTTCATACCAAAATACGCACAAAAAGAGGAATAGTCACCGAACGCCAAGATTTCTATCTAAACGATAAAATATTTACAGATTGTCCATAAATTCTGCGTATTTCAGTAATTGGTTCAAAATCATCGAAATGGAAAATTAACCACTCATGGAAACAATGTTATTTGGCTAAATAATACTACTTGCATATACAGGGTTAGTCGGAAAGGGGCTACTAAGTCGCGATGATGTATTTCCATACATAAATAAAATATTTTTATTTATTTTAAGAAATTGTCAGTTCTCATATAGTTCAGAATTAGAAAATGGAAATATAGCTGATGGTGACATTAACGAGATATTAACGTATTTTTATGAAATCTTTAAACTGCTGTGTACATAAAATACACTTTTGTATAAGTAACTACCCCCTTTCCGACAAACATGTATAAATTACTTTTGGTTATTTCGCATTCCTAAAGTAAAAATGCATTCTAATATCCAAGTTTTCCATTTCTACGAAAAGTCTATCCTTACTCATGATTTGTAAATTAAAATAAATTTTCATACAGTCAGTTTCATCAATTAACATATCGGTGTAGAGAAGGGTGTAATTAAGGATACGATTTAATTCTGGGGGCGGGTTGAGGGGGTGGGGGGTAAGGCGCTCCACCCACTGCACCGCGCCCCGTCGCGTAGCGCGGGATGGCAGATTTTACCATTTTATGTATCTCAATTTATATAGAAATCACGCCTAGCACCACACACTGCCGACGCGGAAATGCGCGGGAAGGCGCCCCGCGCGCAGTTTGCCATCCCGCGCTACGCGACGGGGTGCGGTGCAGTGGGTGGAGCGCCTAAGGCCCAGATGGGCATTGAGTTTCCTCATAAGCTACTGGGACATAATTTCCTTTTGTATGGTCGATGTTGACAGTCTGAGGATACCCCCTGCTCCCCTTAAGCGCAGGGCACACCGCGAGCTGGCGGGCGGGCGAGCGAGCTACGTTTCACCGAGCCTAGCTACTTCAGCGACTCAAACGATGTGAACCGAAGTATGAAAAAGCCAGCTCGCCCGCCCGCCAGCTTGCGGTGTGGCCTGCGCTTAAATCCGCCCTTCCGTAAATGAAAACAAATATAGAATAAATAAGTTATACTTGTTAATAAACTGTCCCATGTGTTTGGTTCGGTAGTTGTACAGTTACGGAAGGGATTGTTTAGCAAATTGACAGCAAACTTAAATTGTCCTTATATTAAAATCACAATTGTCATTCGTTATCAATCGTATGGAATGGGTATAATAAATACGGCAAACTTACGTAGTGTCTTAATTTGCTAAACAATCCGTTTCCCCGACACTACATTATATTCATAATGAACACGCGTTATCGTGAATCCTGATAAATAGGTAACGAAGACGTAAGTGCAACAATTTTTCAACCATATAACTTGTATGGTTATGTTTTCCATAACTAACTTTATGTAAGTCTTATATAAAGCAAGGGAAAGTAACCAAATATGGAATAGTGTCCCTAATATGGAACAACAATAATAATTAAATGTTATTAAATACTATTCCATGTTTGGTTACTTTCCCTCTATTGTTTTAGGTACTTGGGAATCACACTTCTTACTTTCTGCCGACAAGAGACGGTTATCAAGATTTTTAGTTTTAACAGTGGCAAATAGAATGGAGGTAACACCACTGACGATTATTTTAGATTCAGTTTTATAAAAATTTTGAAGTATTCTTAGTGACTTTTCTGATAACATTGAGAATAAAGGCTCACAATACGCTATTAAGTCTCTCCCGTTATTAATAAAATTAACGCCTACCTAAACTAATAAAGCTTTGTTGGTGATTACATCTAATTTATGAGACTCATATTTACACAAACAAAGTACAACGAAGGCAAATATAATAGTAAAAAGGTTACCAGATTATCCAATTTCCAAATCGGTGTTATGATTTAAATTTGAATACAGCTTGAGTACATAGCTGAAAGTGACATCGAATAAGTTACCATTAACATAGTACTAAGAATTCCGTGAGATGTAAGTATTTATTTATTTTGAACTATGTTCAACTTGCGTAAACATTGTCTGTTTTTTAATTATATTTTAAACGAGTACTATTTGTGCTAACGCATTTTTTCTCTTATTGTATTAATATTTGGCAGGTTTCAAGTCTGTTTATAATTAATTACGATTACATGCTACATAACTAGTATAACTTACGTCACAAAACTAATTATATCAAATGTTAGTGGGCTGCGGAACGTTCTTATTTAGCATTATTATCAAATGTTTACCATAACACCTGAAAGTGTTCCATTGCAAACGTTAATTACAAAAATAAGAGTCCACTATTCATTTGATTGATTATACATTCTTATCCTAATTGGTGTTCACTTACAACTTCGGTTCTCCTTATATCTAATCGTAATAGTAATCTAGGTAATTGTAATCGATAAATAAATTAAAGCCTACGTAGTATCAATATTGTATTCGATAAACGTATAGTAATAAATAATATATATTACCCATGAAACGTTTATAATATAAACTGTCTGATTTATGCAGATAGTTATAATAAAACAAGACTTATAACAAGTGTATCTAAATACGTCAATTTAATTGAGACAATAACGTCAACCATTAATAGCATAATATATAAGGAATAACAAACTTATCTACGAATATAATTATACCTACTAATACCAACATATTACGTAAAACTTACGCCAAAACAAACGCTTCACAAGAAGCACAGAAAAGGCACGAAATTCATAAGACAGCGCATGTTTTAACATTTTAATTGATATACTATTTTAGTCATAGGTATATTTTCATAAGAATTATTTTATAATTGAACTATGTTTTTTGATTTTCTATAACAAAGTTAAGACTATAGCTACCATCATTTCAAAGCTACATTCGTGATTTTAAAATATTTTTTATTGCAGATAAATTTAATATCGTATATAAGTATGTAAGGATCGTAGCATGTGGCGTTTTATAGTTTCTGCCTACCCTCATGGGAAAAGGCGTGAGTTTATGTATGTATGTATCAATGTAATACGGGTATTGGGTAGCATTTACAAATTAACTTATGACCTTATGGTCATGATAGTGTATCAAAACAGGACAATTTTATTGCTTATAAGATAAGATGTATTGTATTGGGGAATACCACTATGATTAGATAAACCTGCAATTAGTAAGAATGTGGCCAATTTAACGGCACGTTATCTGCGATAACATTGATGAAGTAATTTATTGTCTACTATTTAATGAAAATCAGTTGAGTAAAATACAATAAATGTACCGATTTTCTGAAGAATCACATAAATTTCCTGCAAAAACTAATGTGGGACATTACATTTAGTCAATATTTTTAAGTAGTAGTCTAATGTTAAAAAAGAGAAACAATAAACATCGGGAAGCGGTGAAGGGCCTGCGTTTTTGAGGGCTGTGTTTATGTTCGACGTTCAGAAAGTGGTAATTGGTTTTATTCTATTTTGAATATACGATATTTTGTTTTTAACTGACTTCCAAAAAAGGAGGAGGTTCTATGTTTGTCTGTATGTATTTTTTTAATAACAAAAGCATTTTTCGTATTCACGTTTTGTAAGTAAAAATATCTTTACGTGTCAAGGCAACGAGTCAGCTTCTATCCTTATTGGAATCTCGTACGGTATTAATATGTCTATGACAATCCCGATATTAAAATTTTGCCAACTGTACTTTATATAACTTATAAAATTGGCTCTTACCATTGGCTTATAATTGAAAGCTTTTAAAAATGAATGGCTTATGACCATTCATTTTTAAAAGTTTTCATACTTTTTCACCATTGTAAATCCTATCTATAAATCATTCTATCTCTTATGGAATAGATTTATAAAGCTCGTAGAATTCGATTGCTCCTACCGTGAAGTTGTCAATATCGATATCAGGATGTTCGTAAAGGCGTCTCTCACTGTCGGTCGACGGTCCTCTTGAGCCACTGCGTGAAGTGCCTAAGCTGCCACACTGCCCGCGCCGACTCCTCGCGTAGCCGCGCGTTGTGACGTCGCAACCGACGCACCTGTCAACGTAATCCATGGTAATTAATTAAGATTATGACGTGAGCAAAAAAATAACGGATCTAGCTGAAACGACTCGTATTGGTATTTGTCAAGCTTAATCTGTGATAAGCAATCCGTGCAATTTATAATATGGATCTTACGAGTCCCTTAGAAACGTGTTCAAAGAAAGCAATATACCGACGTTGCCTCACTCTATGTCTTAGAAAATATACTGTATGTACGGAAAAAATTACAAACGTTTAATATTGGGAGCAATTTTCATAACATAAATGCTCCAGATAAATAGAAAATTGTAATGCCTAAACTTAGGCTAAAACAAGTAAGTGATTTCAAGGGAACGGCATACGCTTTTATAATAACCTGCCAAAATCTGTAACAGATCGTAACGAGGGTAAGTTTAACCCATATTAAATGAGTCCTTATTAGAAAATCTTATTACAAGACTACACTACGTTGACGACAGGAATGTTTGGCATAAATTCCTTCTGTACATATTATGGCCGCCCCTATTTTTTTGTTTTTTTTTTTTTCTCGTTGGAAAATCCTCATGGATGTCCTTCGCCCGGGGAAGGCGAGGGGGTCTGCCGGACTCTTACCGGCTAAAAATCAACGGTGTTCCTTCTCCTGACCATACGGCCGGGGTCGCGGGATTCGCCAAAGCATGCACCGCAACCCCGGCACATATGGCTGCCCTGGCACCTCATTAATGGCGTATGTGGTGTATGTGTATCAACTAATCTCAAGTTTGATAAATATATTTTTGACTAGCTGTGCCCGCAACTTCGTCTGCGTAAAAGTCTGCGAGACAAAATTACTTTCTTAAATGAAATTAGGTGGGTATTTTTTAAATTTTTACAACAATGAAAAAATACGGAAACATGTGCGAGTCAGACTGGCGCACGAAGGGTTCCGTACCATTATCTATAAACACGGCAAAAAAACACGTTTGTTGTATGGGAGCCCCCCTTAAATATTTGTCTTAATTATTTAAATTAAATTATTTATTTTTAAAGTGAATATGTAACTAAATATTCTGTGAATATTTCAAGCATCTACTTGTTGCCGTTATCAATATCGAGCAAAAACGAGCAAAAAAATCACGTTTGTTGTATGGGAGCCTCCTTAAATATTTATTTTATTCTGTTTTTATTATTTGTTGTTATAGCGGCAACAGAAATACATCATCTGTGAAAATTTCAACTGTCGTTCACGGTTCATGAGACAGCCTGGTGACAGACGGACGGACAGCGGAGTCTTAGTAATAGGGTCCCGTTTTACCCTTTGGGTACGGAACCCTAAAAACGGTGTAATATGCATTATCCTTTATTTATAAAGAAACCTCACATAGCTTCGGGTGCCCTGTTTTTGCCAATAGTTTAGGCTGACTGGATTTTTAGTTGTTAGATTTTAAACTTAGAATTTTTACTAAACAAAATATGTTCTATTTCTATCATTAGTCAGGTTCATTATAACAAGGTTTCCATGTAAACATTGTTAGCAGTAGAACCACCAGGGAAGTTTGCATAAAGATTGCTTAGGTACACAAGAGAGAGCCACATAGAGCTAACCGTGCGAGAAGCAGCTGACACTAAGGTCTACAACCGCAACGCGTAGTGTGTTGCCCTGCGCCACAGAAGCTGACCGGAAACTGTACACGTTTAATACTAAACGGAAAATCGATTTCGCGTTTAACATACACGTAACGCCATCTATTGGGAAAATATCTCTTTCTTGATTACTTTAAATTCTTATATATTTTGATAGAGCGAACAGACTACGGTGAAAAAAAAACTAAATGTTAATCCCAGATACGCCCAATATTTGGCTATAAAAGTCAACCGCATTGATTCAGTACCTTTTGCGTGCGGCGTGCACAAACAAACCGAAAAACTGAAAAGCAGACAAAAAATCAAATCGAAGTGGATTCTATTGGTTATCCATTAAAATTTCGGATTTTTTTCTTTAAATATTTCCAATGTACAGACATGCTAAGCCTACAGATTCATTATATGTATAGATTATCCTCATGATAATATTTTTGTTATAATAAAATTTACAATGATTTCTTATTTTCTGAAATGCTAACCATTCTCCATTGCTATAGTTTGTTAACTTCCTTCTACATTTTGTAAATGTGAGCACTTCGTAGAATTGCCAGTTACCTAGACTAGCTACTAAAATAAATGACAATGCCAGATCGTTCCCCACCTACTTTTATTAATTTACACAAAATGTAAATTAATGAAAATATTTGTATGAAAATAGGACCCTAGTGAAATAAACTGTTATTTTGTAAAACTTGCGGAAAAGAAGTTAATGAAAAAAGGATGTTTATTCAATCCATTTCCTGTTTAACCCGCTTTGGGAAAAACGAATGTCAATCTGCGGTAGTTTGTCCGCATAAACGTCGACAAAAAAATAGTTGATAAAAAAAATGTCATAAAATCAATATTAGGTATTTATGGATTTTAATAAATATTTTGTTTTACGGATTTAAATACAAGGAGCAATAATGGATTTTATCTAATTGTTATGAATATTGTATTACATATTGTTGTATTATAGTCAAAAACATTCAATACTATACCTAGTCTTGCCATAAATATTGTCACGAAGAAAATTTTTTTTTTATTGCAAATAATATTTATTACTTTTACAGTGTGTTAGTTTAATACATAAATATAAAACAATTTAAAATATAAAAAGCTTATTCGAAGTGGTCTCCATTGGCTGCAATACAGTCCTTTAAACGTTGAGGCCAGTTATCAATAGAAGCACGCACTCTTTCCATGGGAAAATTCTTCACTGCCAATCGTATGGATTGTTTTAGGGACTCCAAATTATCATGGCGTTTAGAGCAAGCCTTACTCTCTAAAACTGACCATAAATCATAATCCAGCGGATTAAGATCGGGACTAGACGACGGCCAGTCTTCAGCTCTGATGAAGTCCGAAACGTTCACTTCCAACCAAGACTGCGTGGACCGAGCTTTATGACCCGGCGCCGAGTCTTGTTGGAAGGACCATACTTGGTTATTGAACATGGTGTTGTTAAGGGGCTTAACTACCTTCTCAAGAATGGTATCTTGATACACTTGTGCCGATGTTTTGATACCTTTTGCACAAAAATATGGCTCAGTCACTCCTTCATAGCTAACACCCCACCAAACCATCACTAAAGTCGGATAATGCCCACGTTGCACTCTGTCGACTAATTGGGAAGCTTCCTTAGAGCTTTGAGCATAAATACGGTCATTTAGCATTTTTAGATTTCTGATAAAGCAGATGATTAAGTCGGGAAATGAAATAAATAATATTGTGGAAAAAAATAGCAACCTGTAATATTGCTCACGGTGGTAGGGTATCATTTGGCAGGGTTTGCTTGAATTTGGTTTTCTTTTTGTTGCTTTTGTATTTGACTTATACTAGAAAATTGCCAATGCCAATGATAATGATGCCAATGTTATCTACGAAGTATGCAAGCCAAACAACCTAAAATAATTGATCATAAGCTCTGATATATTGCAAGAAAGTAGTCAATGTGAGTGTTATGGACATGGGGGACCCGCCGCGTACTTCACCGTGTTTTCAGTCATGTACTGTCAATACATACAACTACAACTCAAACAATACGCGCGGAAAAACGCTTCTAATACGCTTGTCAGACGTCGTTTAAATTGTCCGCATTACGCCACCGCATCACGCTCTGCGCTTATTTCAGCGTCTTCATAAACGGAGCCTAACTCGCACCTGTCCTCTACCATGAGTTGTCATCGAAAAATTACTCGCTAGCGTTGAACTCGCTAGCGTGCTAACGTGGATCAAATAGATTTCGATAATGCTCGCACCATGAGATTTACGGAGTCTTACGCAGGCGCTAAGGTGAGCTCGATAGATCGTGTCGTCTAGCTAACTTCACTCTACTTATGTTTTGTTTCTTTCTTTGCCACTAATAAGAAGAGAGAACGACTCTTAAGCTCAAAATGTAATGTTATCGCTATGCTAAAAATGTTAAGACAGTCAATATCACAAATAAACCGACTAAATAGAAAAGTTGACGGTTAGTAGATTACTTATGGTATTTAGTGGTTTTTGAATTTTTATTCCTTATAATATGTCACTGTCGTCGTATATGTACAGTATAGGTACTATTGTAATCTTTGGTCGTATGTTCAATTTGTAATTTTGTTTGTTGACGTTGTGTCACAGAGCTGCGTTGTGTGGTTTAAAAGTGTACAATTAGATTCAAACAGATTAATTAATAAAATGAGGACCAGTGTCTCACAGATTCAATTGTTGGTGGAGTTCATGAAAATGTATGCTTCAACTTTCTATTTAATTTATTGTATGGATTGTTATTTATAATAACTAAATTAACAGGTAATTTACGTTTCTAACATTACTTACTATTATAAATTAATTTATGAAAGTTTGTGAGGATGGATGTTTGTTATTCATTGACGTAAAAATTAGATGACTTACTATACTTTACTTTCTATTAAGTTATTTAAAATGTAAAGTTACTATTTTAAACGCGGTCACTAACATATTCTATGCCAAATAAGCTCTTGCAGACATTATTTTCACTTTAGTAGACTCAAAAACGTATATAACTTTAATGTTAACATATGTTTCACACGTCAAAATGCTAGTGAGCTACGTTACTACTATCGCAAGCGTATTATTCGATAGGTTCAGTCAAATTAGTGACTCATGGTACCGTTTTGTATGGTGACAGCTGAAAAACGTTAGTGACTATCGAATAGATTACGTTAGGTTTTTAACCTATCGTAATCTATAGTGCTCATGGTAAGAATTTTAATTCTTTCTGTGACCGCTAGGGGCGCTGTACAATATTTCATACAAATAATTTACGGAGACGCTAGCGAGTTTTGACTGTGTAAACTCATGGTAGAGGTACTGACCGGCTTTTTTTACTCGGTAAACAACGAGTAGTAGATAATTCTTTATCATGTAAAAATTTGGGAAAATCATAGTCTGATTAGTTATATTAAGTAGTAGGTAGTGTACTAAAGCAATGACGCGATCACTAATTATTTCCTGTTGTTTTTTTTATCTTTATAATAACTTAAAATGTGACTTATTGAAAAGTGCGTTTGATCAGTATCGAAATTATTATTAAAATAAGTATGATTATAAATTTTCAAGTCGTGTCTAAAATATTTGCTGATATTTCTAAGATAGCTGATTTTATTGTATTCAAAAATTTGCATGTAGTAAAGCGTACCTAATTGTATCTGGCACTGTTATAATGATAACTTATCCATCTTTTATGTTACCTCCATTTTGTGAAAATTAAGTATTCTTGTGTAAGTTGGTGGCCCACTCAATGTGAAGTGGTTACCGTCGCCTATGATACAATGTGTTTTTCAACGCACTTGCTCGTAAAGTGGCTCTTATTGCACCGCTTTTAGGTTCTCAGTGTAGCTTATTACGGAGTAGTCCGGTAAAATGTACCACAGATTAATGATATATGTCTACGAATTTTACATTCGTTTTTTTTTTAAATTTTAGCAAATCCTTTTTACTCCTAAAAATAGTAAACGTTTTTATTATAAAAATATAATAAATAAACTGTGTTAATTAAAATATCATAAATAAACATTTCATTTCATTAAATTATTTATTTTTGTCAGCAAATTAACATTAATTAGTGTAGGCGACGCATACAGTTATATTGTTTAATGTGTGACGATGGGCGACCGTCGTGCCACCTCGCGGCATTGTTGTCACATTTAGTATTGTCATATATTTTCAGTCATTTTTTTTTGCACGCATGTTTTATTTCGCTCGCCTATTTTCTACCATTCATTGCATCCTGCTGGTTTCCTTATTCCTCGCTTACAATTAATTCGTGTTATAAACACAAAAATAAACAGTTTTTTTATGTTAGCCTGTTTGCCCTGTGGTCTTTCACCTGCGCGCGCATAGCTAACTCGTCCGCGGGCACCACAGATTAATTACCTAGTCTGGCCATAAATACTGTTACAATTAAAAATAAGAAAGATATTACATTTGAATTTGGAGTCTGTCATTTTTATACGATTGTTCATTGGGTTTTCTAATTTTGGCGCCAATACATTGTACAATATTTTGCGATATTAAAATGGACTGGGGTGATAAAGAGAACCGAATCGCTGTGATTGCATTACACAAAGTTGGTATGGAGCCAAATGCAATTTTTAAAACTCTCCATACGCTTGGTATTAGTCAAATGTTTGTGTACCGGGCTATTAATAGGTACAATGAGACCTCCTCTGTTTGTGACAGAAAAAGATCTGGCCGTCCACGTAGTGTTCGTACGAAAAAGGTGGTCAAAGCAGTAAGGGAAAGAATTCGAAGAAATCCTGTCCGAAAGCAAAAGATTTTACTCGGGAGATGAAGATAGCACCCAGAACCATGTCGCGTATTTTAAAAGATGACTTAGGACTTGCAGGCTATAAGAGACACACTGGTCATTTTTTAACTGATAATTTATAAAAGAATAGGGTGGTAAAATCGAAACAACTACTGAAGCGGTACGCAAAGGGAGGTCACAAATTTTTTTGTTTACGGATGAGAAAATCTTTACAATTGAGCAACATTTTAACAAACAAAATGACCGTATTTATGCTCAAAGCTCTAAGGAAGCTTCCCAATTAGTCGACAGAGTGCAACGTGGGCATTATCCGACTTTAGTGATGGTTTGGTGGGGTGTTAGCTATGAAGGAGTGACTGAGTCATATTTTTGTGAAAAAGGTATCAAAACATCGGCACAAGTGTATCAAGATACCATTCTTGAGAAGGTAGTTAAGCCCCTTAACAACACCATGTTCAATAACCAAATATGGTCCTTCCAACAAGACTCGGCGCCGGGTCATAAAGCTCGGTCCACGCAGTCTTGGTTGGAAGTGAACGTTTTGGACTTCATCAGAGCTGAAGACTGGCCGTCATCTAGTCCCGATCTTAATCCGCTGGATTTATGGTCAGTTTTAGAGAGTACGGCTTGCTCTAAACGCCATGATAATTTGGAGTCCTTAAAACAATCCATACGATTGGCAGTGAAGAATTTTCCCATGGAAAGAGTGCGTGCTTCTATTGATAACTGGCCTCAACGTTTAAAGGACTGTATTGCAGCCAATGGAGACCACTTCGAATAAGCTTTTTATATTTTAAATTGTTTTATATTTATGTATTAAACTAACGCACTGTAAAAGTAATAAATATTATTTGCAATAAAAAAAATATTTTTTCTTCGTGACAATATTCATGGCAAGACTAGGTCTATATGTTTACAAATAAATCCACGCGCCATTTTTCACAAATACTTTTGTATTAAAGACTTAAAGTCTGTTATTTTCCTCGCAAGTATGTAAAAAAACGTCGTATGAAACGCGTGTGCATTGACACTCTCGGCTCGCTTATCGCACTCGCCTGCGGCGATATCATAATGTACTATTATGGAACTGAGACTGTTTGGAGAAATCCTAAAACAAAGGAGCAACAGGAAAATTTTCTTCGGAGGTATTTAAACACTTTTATGTGTACAAAATTGGCAATATATTTAATTTTTTGGTCGAGCGTGAACTTTCCCTAATAATAATACCACCCAACTTTTTTTTTATTACACTTGACACAGTTTTATGTACGGTTCAAATCGCTATACCGTAGAAAAAAAACTGAGCAGCAGAAGTTGGTCTTTGATGATAAACTTTTTATACAAATTGTTCTGCAGTTATTTAAGTAACTTGAACCTGAACTGCCATAGTGCAGTTCAAGGTGTCGAAATAGAGAACTATTAAATGTATTGAAGTTAACATTTTGTTTACATTTTTGCATTCGCAAGCAGCGCCGCTATGGGTTGTACAGAAATACGGGGCAGTCAGCAAGATGGATAGGATGTATGAAAAGAGCTTCCACGAGTGATGACACTTAAGTACGTCTGGCGCACTCAGCCAGTAAGTCTTGCGACCAATCTTCCTGACTGGCAATTTTTTTCACTACGGCGTGAGCTATTTTCATATAGCTCGTGCTGACACGAGAGAAGTAGGATGACGCGATCTTATTTTGAAATCGGTCAATTATTCGAAATTTCTAACCATTTTTTTATTGAATATGTGATGGTCCCGTGGAATTATCTAAGGTCTGTAAGTGCTGATAAGCTACCAGGCAGGACTCCTCCTTGTATCAGAAAAAACCCGTAGCTCGGTGTTGTCATGCGCATATCTTTGGCAGTTGTTATGGGCAGTCAGAAGCCTGGAAGTTTGAAAACCTTAGGATACTGATACGCGGAAGTCAGATAGCAGTCGCTCTTGTGTGAAAATATGAAGTTTCGTAACTTGTATTACAGGAGCCATGTCTCACAGTAACGAGTCAGATCGTGAAGCTATTGATTTAATTTATAAATATTACTGAGTGAATATGGAGGTTAATACACAATTTTTATATCTTATAACTATTGAATTTGTGATGTCTAGGAGAAAAACGTGTATCTCATGAGACGTACGCTGGCGTCACGTCATACGGCTTATTTCTGCGGCTTTAATGGCGACATACGCAGCGTTGGTTCGTACATCATCATTCTACTTGAAATACTTTGTTACTACAGAAAGGTTGATAAGAGTAGAAGTAAAACACTAGTTGTCACCTCTTCTTCCAGTTGATGTCGGTGTCGCTGCGAGGTGGCTGCGTCGGCCTCGAGCGCGGCCACTCTAGCGGCCAGCCCGCACGCGCAGCTCACGTTGGTCGCTACTGCTGCTCCGCTAACAGTGGGCGAGGCCGCGGTCGCCGCGACTACTGCTACCGTACTTGCTGGAGCCTCGGTCGACTGCGGGATACAGATCTCATCATTATGACGTATATGTAAAGCAAACCTTGTTAGCATCTATTTATTTTTGCAAAGAAGCTCCCTTTGCAAGTAGGTTTGGCCTTTAAAGCACCATATCACAGAAATTCGATTTTCAATAGACTTCGAATTTTTTGTCTTACAATTCATACAAAATTTAGCAAAAGATCACAAGAATTACTTACAACAGAGATATCATTCCACGAGTCGTTGGTGGTTTCGTTCGTTATCGTTTCTAATGATGGGTCGGTATTGTCCATTGACGGGTACTGGTGCTCCTCGCAGATCTAAGTTAAGATAAGAAGAATAAGCTGACCAATTTTTATTTAATTGATATTTTGAAATATAAAAAGGATTGGCGGTATTTTTCTTGTCTTTATAAATGGCTGAGATACCTAGTTAATGTTCAGTCAATACGCATAGATTTGTAGAGACGAGTATGACCGCGAACGCAACCATTACATCTATACATAATTATTATAAAAGTGTAACTGATCGCTGTCTGTACCAGAAAGAAATTTGAGAAAAACTAATATTGAGGGTCTTTGTTAACGCAATAGAACAGAAAACAATGATTTTTAGATTTTTTGTCTGTTTGTCGGTTTGTCCGCGATAATCTCAGAAACGGCTTAATCGATTTGGATGCGGTTTACACTAATGTATTGTGGTAAGACTCACTTAACATTAAGTGTTTGTTTTATTTCAATTGGTTCATAAATAAGAAAATGCTAAATGCTGATCCTCCTGTAACCTACTGTCCAAATTTCATGTTCTTAGCGTCAGTGGTTTATAGCTCTGTATTGAGGATCGGGACATTTATCTTTATTAGTATTATATTATAACTGTTTTTTTGCGTATTTATCTCGGAAACTATGCATCGCATCGAAAAATCGGTTTTACCTGTAGATAGAGCTCAAAAAGTTGAGTAGCTTGGTGTAAATAACTCATTTTTGAAAAAAAGTGAAGATAATCGGTTTTACCAATAAAGGGACGATTTGGACAGTAGGTTCCTTTTGTGACGTCCACTAAGAAATATTTTTTGGAAATTCTATCTCTAAGGGGGTAAAATAAGGGGTTGCAGTTTGTTACGATCGATCCGAAGTCGCGGACAAAGTGCTATGTGCAAATAAAATGTATTTTATGTCAATATTTTGTATGAAAACCCAACTTAAGTTTTTCAGTTACAAAAAATGATCCCAAGTTTCATTTTAAGGTCTACATATATTTTCGTATTTATTATTTAATTGAAGGATATGTTTCATATCAAACACAAATTACAGCTTTTAACGTAGTTCAGCTATTAGAACTTTTCATGCCTCTCAAAAAATATTCTTAATTAAAGGAAAAGTTAAACACCATATTATGTATTTGTGGTCTGCTTGTTTGCTATCTTTTCAACAATATCCCACAAGTAAAGGAAGAATCGAAAAAATATTTGTCAGGGACGTGTGACGCAAGCGCAAAATTACAGAATTTCTTAAAGTAGGCGAAACTTCTTTAAAAAATAACATTAGTATATCTATACTAATATTATAAAGAGGAAAGATTTGTATTTTTGTATGTAACGAATAAACTTAAAAACTACTGGACCGATTTCAAAAATTCTTTTGCCGTTAGAAAGCTTATTACTGAGTAACATAGGCTACGGGCGGAGCCGTGAGGACGCAGCTAGTTGTATATGTATTGGATGGATTTCAATGAAATAAAAACTAATGTATTGCAAGAATGGTTCTTTCATATTAGGTGCCTAAGGGCATTTTGTTGCCATTTGGCAATAAAACACTACTACGCATTATAATCAGCTTTTTAAAGAATTCAAATACCAATTTTATAAAGTTACTAGCCGCGCGCCCGATGGGATTTCCCGTCTGCAACACCTCAGGAACCATCTGACTTTTCTTAAATGTTGGAGTTTTTGAGTAACCTGCTCTTCCTATAACCTCTTTTTCACACTTTGGTCGTGGCGAGAAATTAGTTCCGCGTAAACAAATAAAGACTAAAGGGACTTTAACAAACTATCCATGTAACCTTGCAAAGAAAAATTTGACTGCTTACATCAAAGAATCACCTAGGTATAAGATTTCACGATATATCACATTTTGAATCTAGACTCGGAAGCTAATCCGTACTTGATTCACGGAATTTGCCACAAAAACTTTCACATCTTCAAAGGACCTGACTTTAGAAAAAGCCACATAAATTTGAGTGTCTATTCAACATAAATATTTCTGAATCTCTTTTTTCTTCGCCAGTTTCGATGCGTATTTCGTACTTTTATTTTCAGGTCAATCCGTGATCCCTTTTGATAAATTAATCAAAACGTATTTTTTAAGGGATGACTATACAAAAACGTTGATACAACTGACTTCTTTATCTTGACATATTACCTACATAGTATAAAACAAAGTCACTCCCGCTGTCTACGCTTAGATCTTTTAAACTACGCAACGGATTTTAATGCAGTTTTCAGCAATAGATAGTGATTCAAGAGGAAGGTTTATATGCCCCACATTAGTATCTACATTGCACCCGTGCAAACCGGGGCGGGTCGCTAGTTTATTTATAAACAGAAGCCTAAATACCAATTTTCATATTTCTTCAAAAATGACGAACTTCCATACAATGTTTCACCCCCTATCTAACTCCCTTAGGTGATGAATTTACAAAAGTCTTTTTTTAGTGCTCACCTACGTTATATTGGGAACTCGTGTGCAAAATTTCATGCTCTTAGGCCCACCGGTTAAGCTGTGCGTTGTCCGGCAGTCCGAGAGTTAGAGTTTTATTAAAGAGAATGAAGAACGATAAGGATTACTATAATGACAAACGGTGTCCAAAGTGCGTTGCCACAATAGTGGAGGCCGACGCTATGAGATTAGTGTCCTGCGAGGGAATAGCAGATTGCACTATTCGCGAGGCAATGTAGACACCCTGATGATCCGTTTCGCGACTGCGTATATTGTAGTAGCGTCTGAACATTAACGATCCCTTAAAATAACTATTAAGTTAAACGGTTGTATCTTGCAGTGCCCCTGCAGAATCTAGCCAGGATTTGAGGATGGAAGGTTGAAATTATTATAATGTTGTATTGTCATGGGAATTGAATTTGTGTATGAAGTTAAAGGAGAATCGGTTAAGCAGAAGTAGTTGTAAAATCTGTCGCAAAATTTGAATCAAACAAACAATAAAACAAATAAACAAACAGATATACGAAGTGAAGCTAATTGAAACCGTTTAAAAACAGGAAACTCGACGCGCTTACGACTGTGACGCGCGCGTGGCGGTGTGCACCAGCGCGGCCCAGTCCACTCTAACAGCGTCCCCCTGTACGTACCTGCAGCATGGCGCGCGTGGCGGTGTGCACCAGCGCGGCCCAGTCCACTCTAACAGCGTCCCCCTGTACGTACCTGCAGCATGGCGCGCGTGGCGGTGTGCACCAGCGCGGCCCAGTCCACTCTAACAGCGTCCCCCTGTACGTACCTGCAGCATGGCGCGCGTGGCGGTGTGCACCAGCGCGGCCCAGTCCACTCTAACAGCGTCCCCCTGTACGTACCTGCAGCATGGCGCGCGTGGCGGTGTGCACCAGCGCGGCCCAGTCCACTCTAACAGCGTCCCCCTGTACGTACCTGCAGCATGGCGCGCGTGGCGGTGTGCACCAGCGCGGCCCAGTCCACTCTAACAGCGTCCCCCTGTACGTACCTGCAGCATGGCGCGCGTGGCGGTGTGCACCAGCGCGGCCCAGTCCACTCTAACAGCGTCCCCCTGTACGTACCTGCAGCATGGCGCGCGTGGCGGTGTGCACCAGCGCGGCCCAGTCCACTCTAACAGCGTCCCCCTGTACGTACCTGCAGCATGGCGCGCGTGGCGGTGTGCACCAGCGCGGCCCAGTCCACTCTAACAGCGTCCCCCTGTACGTACCTGCAGCATGGCGCGCGTGGCGGTGTGCACCAGCGCGGCCCAGTCCACTCTAACAGCGTCCCCCTGTACGTACCTGCAGCATGGCGCGCGTGGCGGTGTGCACCAGCGCGGCCCAGTCCACTCTAACAGCGTCCCCCTGTACGTACCTGCAGCATGGCGCGCGTGGCGGTGTGCACCAGCGCGGCCCAGTCCACTCTAACAGCGTCCCCCTGTACGTACCTGCAGCATGGCGCGCGTGGCGGTGTGCACCAGCGCGGCCCAGTCCACTCTAACAGCGTCCCCCTGTACGTACCTGCAGCATGGCGCGCGTGGCGGTGTGCACCAGCGCGGCCCAGTCCACTCTAACAGCGTCCCCCTGTACGTACCTGCAGCATGGCGCGCGTGGCGGTGTGCACCAGCGCGGCCCAGTCCACTCTAACAGCGTCCCCCTGTACGTACCTGCAGCATGGCGCGCGTGGCGGTGTGCACCAGCGCGGCCCAGTCCACTCTAACAGCGTCCCCCTGTACGTACCTGCAGCATGGCGCGCGTGGCGGTGTGCACCAGCGCGGCCCAGTCCACTCTAACAGCGTCCCCCTGTACGTACCTGCAGCATGGCGCGCGTGGCGGTGTGCACCAGCGCGGCCCAGTCCACTCTAACAGCGTCCCCCTGTACGTACCTGCAGCATGGCGCGCGTGGCGGTGTGCACCAGCGCGGCCCAGTCCACTCTAACAGCGTCCCCCTGTACGTACCTGCAGCATGGCGCGCGTGGCGGTGTGCACCAGCGCGGCCCAGTCCACTCTAACAGCGTCCCCCTGTACGTACCTGCAGCATGGCGCGCGTGGCGGTGTGCACCAGCGCGGCCCAGTCCACTCTAACAGCGTCCCCCTGTACGTACCTGCAGCATGGCGCGCGTGGCGGTGTGCACCAGCGCGGCCCAGTCCACTCTAACAGCGTCCCCCTGTACGTACCTGCAGCATGGCGCGCGTGGCGGTGTGCACCAGCGCGGCCCAGTCCACTCTAACAGCGTCCCCCTGTACGTACCTGCAGCATGGCGCGCGTGGCGGTGTGCACCAGCGCGGCCCAGTCCACTCTAACAGCGTCCCCCTGTACGTACCTGCAGCATGGCGCGCGTGGCGGTGTGCACCAGCGCGGCCCAGTCCACTCTAACAGCGTCCCCCTGTACGTACCTGCAGCATGGCGCGCGTGGCGGTGTGCACCAGCGCGGCCCAGTCCAGCGCGCCCGCGTCGGGCAGCGGCAGCGGCGCCGCGCCTCCCGCCGCCGGCCCGCGCGCGCCCGGGCCCAGCTCCGCGTCCATCATGCGGATGAGGTCCTCCTGGCGGACACACCAAACTTTTGCATTTTTAGAAGCCTTTAATTAGTGCGTATATCAAATAATATCGTCGAGCTTGCACGAATTTGATTTTGTTTTTAGGACTATTTGAATGTATGCTCACGGTAAGCGATGATGTATTGGCGGAGGCGCGTTTATGCCTCGCATGTCGTGGCGAGGCAGCGTCGTCATGTGAGCGTCGTCGTAGAGCCGCTTCTGGCGCAGGTGATGTTTGCGGAGACCGCCGACCGCTGCGACATGACCCGCCTGAAAAATACAACATTTATTAGTTAATGTCTTAAAAAATTCTAACCGCATCTACCGGGCTCATCCGAATATTGTGTTATCGCGATAGCCTGAGTAACCAAAAATTTAGACCATATTTCACGAACCAAATACACTGGTCACATGTCACGGCAGTTCAAATTTTTGCCAAAGGTCGATAATGCAGCTTAGGAGTGAAGAGATTGTCTCCCTCCCGCCTTGCCATCGGCGCCCAACTCCTGTACAACTCCTCCTGCCTCACTCGTAGTTGAATGTTATGCCGCTTGCAGACGACGTGCAGTACCAATGCACGTAGTAATCTGATTAGTACTTGTATTGCATTAGTATTAGAACGTAGTTTATTATTTGCTAGATGCCTTGGAGAACGTCGCCAATACCGAGCGCACATTGTTCGAATGATGCACAGTGGGCAGTGTCAAAATGAAATTTGATGCACAGTAGTAGCTGCGCAAACTAGTGTGTATCGTGTAGTGCGCACCTGTCCCATATCCGGAGCTGTCGGAGCGCGGCGGCGAGTGGCCGCGCTCGTAGGCGCGGCGCGGCCGGCCCGGCTGCTGCGCGTCCGCGCGCGCCTCCAGCCCCGCCTCGCACTGGCACAGGGAACTCGACGCGAATGTTACCGTCACCTGCGAAAGTGACCCGGATTTAAGCATTTTGGAAACTTAATAATATCCACAGATCTATTAAAGTTAACATACTGTGACGGGGTCGGACGTCTTGAGCAGGTCGACGAGCTGCTCGTGGTGCAGCGCGACCACGGCGGCGCGGCACACCTCGAGCAGCCGCGCCCCCCGCTTGATGCCCGCGCGCGCCGCGCACCCCGTGCTCTCCACTAGCGTCACCAGTCCGTCAGGCTGGACGTGAAATCCTGGAAAATTATTATATTTGAGAATAACTAGTAGATACGTGTTAGTAGAGGAGTGTGCAAGTGCGGTACATACCGAGCTGCGGGTTAGATCCGCGCTCGAGCGTCATCTCGTGCAGCGTGTGCGCGTGCGGCGGCGCGACGGCCGCGAGGCGCCGCAGCAGAGCGTCGGCGCCAGCTCGCAGGCGCACGCTCTCACCGCGGTGGTAGTAGATACGCGTCCAACCGCCGCTTACTACCCATCCTTTAAAAAACAACAGATTTAAGTGCAAACTAATCTACCACATACACCTACAAATGAATATGAGGATATTTTTTATTGAGGTCAATTGAGTTGTATGCTTTTAAGCCCCGTACGCACCGAGCGCGCTTAAGCGAATGAGCCGCGGGGTCTCTTCGTTTATACCTAAGCAACGTGTGAGTGAACAGGACGGTTCCTTAGCCGTAAATCAATAAATTTGTAGAGTCGCAGAGTACAAATGGTATAGGATGAGTCAACCGGATCCACTCTTTTATCTTGTAGGCAACTTCGATGAGCGTTTGGTCCCAGAGGTTCTATATAAGAACGTCGCAATTCGTGAATCACATTTTTTATTTAAACAAATTTGCCGTTATTAGCCTTCCTGAGCGTGCTCACGTGTGTACAGGGCTTAAGGTATCAATGCATCAAATTATTAATGATCATGTATGAGATAAATACACAAGGTGACATTGTTATTGAGATATCTCACCTAGTAACGAGGTAGTAGGTAGCGCCAGAACGATTTGACGCGTGTTGTCCTCGACGAAGACTACCGAATCAGCTGACACGCCCATGATACAATCTAGCAGGGAACCACCCGCTCCTTCATCTTGAACTTGAACCTAAAATAATTTATTACTCAAATTAATATTATTAATGGAATATTATATGGATACCTTGGAAGCTAACGGACCCAAGTAACGTTCAGGGCTGTAGTATGCCAGCTCGGGACACACATTCCAAGGCTTTTGTTTTGTGATTGTTAATGCGAATCCGATTGAAATCATGCATCGGACACATAATGATATTATTAATATTAGAAGAATATGAAGCCGGTTCACAAATCCAAGAGTACGGCCATATGAATTGTTCTTCTGTATCTTTTCCATTGTTTTCGGGGGTACTGATGCCGAAATAAAGGTCAATTTCCTAATTCAAGTCAGTGGATATGTAAAATGTACTAATGATTAATTATGGGGATATTAATTCCATGATTTTCGGAGGTGCCGTTGCCGAAAATAAGGTCCATTTCCAAACCCAAGTTAACAGTTTTAAAAATCTACTAATTTTATGTCATAAGTATCATTTCCATGGTGTTTAGATGGTGATGTCGAAAATCAAGTCCATCTCTAAGGCCCTATGGCAACCATATTTTTTATCATTAATTATACTTTTGTAATTCTACATCTTTGGATTCTTTATATCGTGAATCTGTTTACAAACGTGTATCTCGACCAAATAATTATTCTGTGCGGGAGTCAGACCCATCGGCTCTTACAGCTAAAAAACTTAGCCACTGCGACAATCATCTCGAAAAATGGATACTTACGTTTTAACATTGTAAGAGAAATGCCAAGATAGTTGAAATGTTATTAGGAATGAAACGCATCATACGCTCCATGTCAAAAACGCAATTCGTCACAAACGGCGTTCGTCACATACGGCATTCGTCACTCACGGCGTTCGTCACAAACGCCGTTCGTCTCTTTAATATCACCTCAGACGTTGTATTACTTCTACGTATTTTTGGTTTATCATAAATTCTGTGATTTTTTGCCGCTATACGTATACCTGTATAGCCTCCTGGATTCCAGAATAAAATAATTCGGTATTATTTGAAACTTAGGTTTTATGGTATATCACGGGTCTGTACACATCCAAAAAAATGCAAAAAAAAATATCGTTTTTTATATATAGATTTTACTTACCAAGGTTACACAACTACCATAAAATGATTAGTTCCGAACACAATTCTCAGATGACTTTAGAACGAATTTTTAATTCTTTATGTAATATAGGTATGACGCTGGCATCCAGGAGGATAGAGTAGATTCAAAAGTGCCCGATGTCCGTTGGTAGGTGGATAATCTAGAGCAGTGATCCCCAAAGTGGTCTGTATAAACCCCCAGGGGTCGACAGCGACCTACAAGGGGTCCATGTTGATGAAAAAAAAGTATTGGGGGTCCGTGAGATATAAAATGTGATGATGAATGTCCACGATAGTGGATCTTATTTAAGCAGGTCGTGACTTTAATTTTGACTTTCCATTAATGGAATAACCCACATACACAGATGATTTGTTGCTTAGTTTTTACCTGAAAACGTAACAAACAGACCATACAGACCTTAGTGGGTCCAATACTATTAGAATACAGTTCAGTCGTATGAAATCCACATTACTAAGTATATACTAGGGATGGGCCGAATATTCGTTTTATATTCGGTATTCAGCACGTTTACCGAACATTCGTATTCGGCCAATTATTCGGCAAAAATGCCGAACATTCTACCGAATAATCTTGCGTTAAAAAGTTGCCTCTATGTTTGTATGAAGTAGTACCTATAATTACATAATTGTATCCATATCAAGTATGTCTTAACATTTATCGTCAGTTTCACAGAAAAATGTCCAAATGTTCGACCTCTTCCTTCCACTTATTTCATTGTTTTTTTGGTAATTTAGGTACTGAGTTTTAACTTTTAACGATTTTGTACACAAAAAACAAATGCACGTCCCAATGTTTTGTCGCTAACTAGATGACACAATAACAGTCCGGGGGTAGCAGCGTCGGCGGTCGGAAGGTTCGCGCGTTTTAATGCGTTCGACATGTATATCTGCCGAATATTCGGCCGAATGTTCGGTTCGGTAAACTTTTAATCGAACTTTCGGGCGATTATTCGTATTCGGTGAAACCCTTATTCGGCCCATCACTGGTATATACCAAACTTTTAGTGTCCAGAGACAGTCCTCTACCACCTATGCTATGGAGATCACTTAGCAAAACAATTCACAAGTTACACCGACAGTTCGAAACACTATAATTCAAAAACACTTGCTAGTCGTAGAAAGATGCTAGACTCAGTCTGCTTACATAAAATATTAAATGGAATAGACTGTAGCGAGCTTTTGGGCACCTTAGAAATAAGGATTCCAACTCATATTCCTAGAAATAATACTTAAAACCTATTTCACATTCCAATCTCGACAACAAGCCTCGGTCATATGCCGCTGTGCCAAGACTTTGCAGACAATATAATATGTTAGGCAGGCATAAACTAATAATATTGACAAATGCGTTTTTTTGTCGAAAATTCAAGTGTTTTAAAGAACTTATGTATCTTTTTATTTTCTATATTAATTCAGTTTAGTTAGCTTAATTAATAAATTATTGTGCATGCTGTGGTCTCTTGTAATTGGAAGAGTACACTTAGCTCACACTGCATAAATTATTGTGTGATGTGCTGTGTATATTTTTTATTTATTAAATAAACAAACTATGGGTAGATATTACTTCCTTCTTCAGCCCTAACTCGGGCATGGGAAAAATTGTGTACTTTAAATTTAATTACCATGAAGATAATATGAACTCACGTGAAAACACAGCGCGCCCCCCACTAATACGTCGTTCGAACAATTGTCCAAACGAGTGATTAAAGTGCTGTTTGCAGAATTGTTGCCGCTTTTCATTAGCAACGATGAGAATATAGCTGTAACATGAAAAACATAAAATATATAAATGATCTCATTTTTACTCATGAAGAAAATGCCTAGAAATGTTGCTTACAAAACTTTTGGCCGGTTTCAACAGTAGTGGCAGTAATGTAATTCTTCGCTAAATCTTTCAGGTACTCTTGACGTGTACGCGTTGCCATTGTACTAAACTTTGGTGATTGGATTGCAGCATTTTCGCCGTTTATAACCTAAAAAATATGACGGTAATTTATTAATAACAAAATAATAAAGCCTTATTTTGAGACGACTTTATAAAAACTTACTTTACTTAAAAGTAGGTCAGTGAACGCTTCGCCCTTAGGGTAGATCGCACCATCTTTTATCGGAGGTCCGAATAAAGGCACTTCTTTAGCACGACTCACAGCTATACTATAATGCGTATTCTCTGTACATGGGTCTATTGCTCTAACTACAACAAAGACATGTTGGAACTGTGAACGAATGTTCCGCGGAGTGAACGGAGCAGCACCAGGTTCCTGGAAGACAATAGTTACTATATCATTGCCTATGTGGCGTTTCCTCAATAACTGTTGTCTGTTGTTCGGTGTGTATGGAAGCATAGTCGAAACGTGAAACATTATATCGCAGCCCTGGTACGTTGTGAATACAGAGTACAGTCCAGTTGAGTCAGTTCTATTGTCAAGTCCAGCCTTATATTTGTCGAACTCTTTTAATCTAACTGTTTGGCCTAACATTTTGAGAAATTCTACAAAAGCGGGTCCAGCTTCTTGGTTATTATACATTTCTTCTTCAGTTGACTGGCCACTTTTGCAGTACATGACTCCAACTTTGTAGTGTCTGGTAACACATTGTTCGTCTAGTCGTAGAAGTTGTTCCTCAGCTCCACCACTGTTGATGCCAAGCCTGAAAATATGTGATTACTTAGTTAGGTCATATTTTTCCCATAAAACTGAATGATCTATTGAATCATAATGTACTAAACTATGTTTAAATTCTATTGATTGAAATTGTATTTCATATATGAGATTGAATTGAATGTATGTTTTTAAATCCATAACTATAGCAAAAGCATAATTTATTAGGTCTTGGGTAAAATGTAAGGTTAAAAATTAGGTGCTGTGACGCAACTTGAAAGAGGCCCATGTTTAGCGTGAACTGCGATGAACTAAGTCGACTATTGATTTATTGAAACTGACGATTAAAATCATTAGGCTTCGACCTAGCTGGGTAGCGCGTTGCAAAATATAAAGTTGTATTCGTGAATTCTTTTCTTTAATTCACGTAATACGTCGAATATAACAAGATATCATCGTATCTTTAATGATTAATAGCTAAAAGTCGGTAATCTTCAATCGATGAATCGTAATAATTTTATCACTACTTTTACGTATGCAGAGCATGACATACCTCAAACAACCAACTTGCAGTTCCGGCGCGATGTATTCCAATACATCTTTAGTGTTGTAAGTTGCGCTGTTGTTGCTGGGCTTAGCAGTGGGCAGCGCGTCTTCAAGCACGGAGCCGCGTAACGTGAGCAATTCGGACGTGCGCACGATCAGGCGGTACTGCCACGCCAGCTGTGACGCGGGCGCCGACACGTCGCTACCCCCGCGACGTAACTCCACCCTCTCCTTCTTAATAGATATCGCTACGGGCCCGAGATTCTCGTCCATCCCAAACCAATTTTGATGAGCTAATAAAAAAAGTAGGTACACGTTATCAACACATTCTTTAATTCCATTCGAATTATTCACGGTTACATTTACAGGCAAAGATTTTTGTTTTTATGATAAAGATAATAATAATCAATTCCTCTCTCCGAGGCCCTGACCACCGGTAGCTTGGACCCTGTTGCTACTATTATTTATATTATTAAATGTTTTTTGTTTTTTTTTTGGAAATACAAAATGTTTTTACAGAAATGAATAAAAGAAATAATATTCATAATGATCATAGGTCTTACACAGTGACTAGGTCACTATTACATTCCGTTGGTATTTTAACTAAAGGCAAAAAATAAATAGCATAGCTTACGTTGATTATAGAAGTAGTTCCTAAAGTATAAGGCGCCAAGATCTTGGCTCTCTATAGGAAATGGTGAAACCGATCTGGCGAATGGGCAGCCATGTCGCCAATGTGTGTGGCTTGGAGGAAACTCCAGCATGGAAATCCCGTAAGCGGCACGAGGACGGTGCCAACCTCCGGACTGGCCAAGTATAGCACCACGAGCAGTCTTCCAACATAATGATACACAGCGTTCTTCTTCACCTAAAAATGAGTAAAAGGGAAAGATCGAATTAATTATTTTTTTATTATGACGTCTAGCTATTTAAATAGAGTACTTGTAAGTACATTGCACATCGCAAAGATACTTCTATAACAATTTAGCACACTACAGGGACTTGCAACAATAATAAATAAGCAGCTACAAATAAGAACTTCTACAATACATTTATACCTACAAAAAAGAGAAAACTTACAAATATAAGTTTATCTTCTCCTTACGAAAACAGACCATACATAAGAATAAGTGTTTGAATACAGGGATGTTCATTGTCGAGAATGTCTGTATTACAGATCACCAGGTCGTCGTCGACCCTTTGTAAAAACAAGAGCATTAGTACCGGAGATGTACTGGTATCTTAGAACTTTCTTTCGTTTCGGCAAGAGTTATATGAGAATAGCTTATGCCTTGGTGAAAAGATTAGCCAGCCAGCCAGCCAGCCAGCAAGGTTGGTCGCAAGGATGACTACCCACAGTGGCCGGCCGTACTTGAGTATCGTCACTCGCGGAGCTTCTTTTCATGCACCGCACTTATGATGATATAAGGGGCTATTTAATTATTGCAGCATTATGGCAATTTGTTTCTGAAACATATTGCTGGCAGCACATGTTGCTGGCAGCACAATATGTTGCTGGCAGCACAACATGTTGCAATGTTGCTGGTAGCATGTTGAAAAGGTGCCTTTGCAAGCGTAATCATCAGTTTAGCAACAATTGTTTAAATGTGTGGACATATTTTTTTTAAAGTTGAAGATCATAGTAGTCCTGTGGTGTAATGATAAAATAATACAGTTAATTGAATTATTTTAATCAGGAACAATATTGCAGGTTTCTTCAGACATGTAATATTTATAAAGATAATAATATACATAAAACATAACCAGCCCATTACTGTCCCACTGCTGGGCAAGCGCCTCTTCTCAGAATGAAAAGGGTTTAGGCCTTAGACCACCACGCTGGCCTGGTGTGGGTTGGCGGACTACACACACCATCGAGAACTTTGTGGAGGTCTCTCAGGTGTGCAGGGTTCCTCACGATGTTTTTCTTTCACCGTTAACG
Source organism: Amphipyra berbera (assembly GCA_910594945.2). Taxonomy (NCBI): domain Eukaryota; kingdom Metazoa; phylum Arthropoda; class Insecta; order Lepidoptera; family Noctuidae; genus Amphipyra; species Amphipyra berbera. The sequence continues at coordinate 10,511,152 of OU343126.1, read as the reverse complement.
CCAGTGATAATCAAATTGATAATACAGTATACATATTAAATAGATAATTTAATTATCTATTTAATATGTATACTCTTAGAATAATAACTGTTTATTTTCTTAAAAAAATACTTTGAATCTCTCTACTGTAAAGTAGGTATATTGGTGCTTTAGTCTTTTTACCTTTCCTCTGACGATATAACAAAAGATAAAACAGGCACAGTAACAGTTTCAGAAGTTGGTACTAATCCACGCTGAACCAAATTGAAGGCAACAGCTTCTGAAACTGTTAATATTATAATATGGTAATGATTTTATTCTTTTGTTGAAGTCGGTTTTATTCTTTGTCATGAGACATGTAAACCTGTGGAGGAACACCATAACTAGTTCCTCTAGAAACCTTAGATTATACTTAACACTTGCATCAGCTATTGACCTAAAACGAATTAAAAAATAAAATTCTCCCCCCATTGTTGTTGCTGGCCTGTGGTATGGTGCGTCACACACCCAGCCAATGAATGGGGTTTGAAACTGCTTAAAGCTGAATGAAACCGATTTGTTCTATTAGACAAAGAGTTTGGTCAAATTTAACAAATGATGAACATTTGTTGGCATTTTTTGGTTTGGTGTGGACAGTCCATTAAGAGAATTTTTAGTGTGACTTAAAGAGATATTTCCTTCCCAATTGGTATAATATTTCCTTTCTATGTAACATTTCATGCAATTGCATCTTTTAAACCATTATATTACTATTTATCCATAGAGATCAACTGCTGAGCATGGGCCTCCTTCACAAGTTATATTTATTGATAAATAAACTGAATTCATAATGTTTCATAAGTGCTTGTAAATAGCTATAAGAAAACTTTTAACTTCAAATAGGACTAATTAAATCAATAATTAGGTATTAAAAATGTTACACCTACAATTAATTTTCACTTGTGTTATTATGTATGACAAATTTTCTGTACAAGAAAGAAGTAATAAATGAAAGTGCAACAATTTTACTATAAAAAGTGGATGTATATTACACTGCACCAAGTACAGTTCAATACAATATCAGTAACTAACCTCCACCTAATAATGGAATATGGTAGATATCTTATTTTTTTTATTAGTTAGTTATTTATTGTTTGTACACAACCTACTTAGAATTTTTACAATTTGTGGGTGCAATCTAAACATTTTCCTTTATACAATGGACTGTGTATAGCAAGTGCATCTTATAAATATAACAATGTCCATAATGCATGTGCTTTAAGTATGACTCATACAGTCATTAGTTTTGAGACAAAAATCTTCTATACAAATAATTAAAAAAAAAAAAACAAAATCTTCGTCAATGTAAAATCTTAAGTATTTATTCTAGGTACACTAGAATGTGTAGTTTCCAAATACAAAATAGTTTTCAAAAATATGTAAGTAATTCAAATATCTTTAATCTTACTATATAGAAGATCATTCTTTATTGTTAGCAAGTGTACAGTGTTAACGCATGACTAACTGGCTGTGCAGTAATTATTGCATTAATGAATAAGTTATATTGAATGGATGCATAAAATGTTTGTAATGTAGTAAGCAATTAGAACTAGCTTATACTACAAGGAGACAAGTTACATAGGATTGAATAAAGTAATAAATAGATTTGTATTATATGTAAGATGTTTCAATTAACTATCACAAATTGTGGATGCATGCCACGAACTAGAAAACTAAAGACAAATTGTCAATATTATCATTTTTATTATACTGCAATTAATATATAGAAGATTTATAATATTTTAATTTTTATGAAAGCAAATTATTTCTTAGTTGGATATTTTAAACTGGGTTTGGTATTTTCCCATGAGCAAAAGTAAACTGTCAAATGTGTTGGCTGCTTGGCATCCTGCACCGATTCATTGTAAGTCAGCTGAGGGAAATGTGTTATCATGGCTATAGACAATTGGCTGCCTTCCTGTCACTACCTACTTACACACAATTGTGCTCATAAAGCTTACATGCCAGTTACTGTTATAAGCACCACTTGCAACACTTTATACTGGCTTCAATATAAATAAAGAAGGTTGGAAATAATTAATTAAATTATTCATATATTTTGAAAATGAAAAATATATTTATAACTTTTAGAAGCTCTTCTAACCCTTTGATCTTTGAAATTTACTGATTTACTGATACATCATCTTTTTGGTTACTCAACATGTAGCGTCAAGGCCATCAACTATACCTATGATTTCATATTTTGGTGTCAACTATTAGTCATAAATAATTAAGTCTTCCAATAACAATGTCAAAGTGTGAGAGTTCAATTTGTGTCACCTGATTCACAGAAATGACAATGGTTATTTTGTAGTAAGTAGTTTAAAAGCAATGCAAAAAGATAATTATTGCACTTACCTACATACTATTGTTACACTGTACATATTGATTTTATTCTATTTATTTCTAATGTACAGTATAGTTGTGCTTTAGTATATCTAAAGATTAAAAAAAGTGTCTTACCTCCTAGTTCATTTCTAAAGAACGGACAGCTTTCTAATAACTCATTTGATCTTCCATCCCCTGTGTCTGGTGCTGCATCTTCTCCAGGAGGCAGTCCACGAGTTGCAAGTAAAGATGCAGCCGATGCTCCTGTTGTTGTGTTACGACGTCTACTTAGTAACGCTCCACGGATCTCAGCTGCATAACTTAAGTTGGCCATTAGTGATTGACAGTCATAGTGAGCAAACTGTTTTCTTTTGTTACCATCTGTTACTGCTGAGAGACTTCCATCATCTAGGGGTGGCCGGCTTAGTGCAGGTGCTGCTCCACCCCACAGTTTATTCAGTTTGAGCCGAGGTTTTGGACTGGCACTTGACCTGGGTGCTGGTCCATCTGCATGGTCACTGGTAAGGCCATCAGCGATTCTATCGACGGCACGACTAAGGCCTGGTGTCTTGTCCGGTGCAGACACACCGCTGTAGCTGTGTACCATCGCTGGTAACCGGTCGTTTGCGCCTCCAATTACGTCAATTGAACCATGACTTCCGTACTCCCGTCGTAATCCATTCCCCGAGGGATGCTCAGCATATATCAAGTCAAGACTTGAATTGCTTCGATAAATAACATCTCTGGCTTCCTTTCTTCTATTATCTGGAGCGTACATGGCATTATTTTTCAAAGCTACTTACTGCATTTCCAGTAACCGAAATAATTCGTTGTGCCGATTGATTGATGTTTCAATTAAAAACTTTATTTACATATCGATATAATAATATATCTTACGAACTAGCAAAATATGCAACTTAGATGAAAAGTACGAGCAAATTATAAAATAAGCTTATTTTGCACAGAAAAAGAATGTTCGAAATTGAACATCAGTAAAAAACCTATCACTTTTATTCTATAATAATTGTTAGTCACTTGTTATACAACTGTAAAATATTGAGTACCTAAATAAAAATGAAAAGCTATTTTATAACAATATAATTTTGCAAAACTTGAGAACTTTGAGAACTTGTAAGAAGTCAATCAACCACATAAATAAACCATAGATCATAGATCTAACAGATTACAGATACAGAATCGAGCGAGAAATTCAAGAGCATATTCGAGAGTTCGCGTTCATTATGGTTTCGATTCAATTAAATCGAAGATCGATTTTTAAGACCCCAATCCACAGATTACATAGTTACTAACTTACTATCACGTCCGATCTCGGAATTTCGGAATTAATTTTTTGAAGGCCAGCAGGTGTAACATGCGAAGCTCGACATCATTTTGCCTTCGCACTATCTCGTGCCGAGACGCGACAATGTATGACTGACTTATTTCGTCTCGGGCGGAACGACATAATGCGACGATAAAATTACGTCACGTTGCGTATGACAGGCTTGAGGCATAATTTTGGGTAAATTTTGGCTCGGATAAGGGGCTAAGGATCGTCACGAAATCAATAGATCAAGATAGATCCATTCCTACTAATTTGTTTTTCATTTCGATTGTAAATAAAGTCGGTTTACGGACGATGGTTTAACGTGACAACGTCATAACAAAACATCGTGCCTCTCTATCGCTTGTTCCGCGCTCTCACTCGCACGCTTGCCTCAGACGGAACGTGACAATGAGTCATGCTTTTTCGTGCATGCTGCCGGCTTTCATCGTTTTATTAGACGTTGCCATGTCAAAAACGCTCCCTGGGTACGTTTCAAGAAATCTGTAATGACGAACGGGAGTAAAAGATCAAGTGGAGAGTTTGGAAGATTGGAATTTATAATTATGGTTGAAGTGACGCCTTAGGGGCGGGGAATAAATGAATATCAGCTTTTTTTACATTGTAATATTTATTTTACTTTGGAATAAATAGACTTTTTTGAAAATTTTCATTCATTACACCAGGCTAAGCCTGAATCATTGCAAACAGATATAATACTTTTTTGTCGTGAAATAAACGATTATCAATATATCGATTTTTTCTTGAATCTATATCAGAGTTAACGATTAGAATCGATCGTCCAAGATTGGAATCCCCAGTTCGAGAGAGGGTTCTGCTGCTTCCTTCGCATGAAGGTATATTATTGTTCTGAGGTATACACTATTATACTGTACAGTCCTCGGCTGTCCTCGAGATTTAAGAAGCCTCATTTAACATTGGTGTCGAATCTGTTGCACATTTTGACAATATTAAACTAGACTAAACGCAACTGTCACTTGTTTTTTCTATTGAAACAGAAAGAGACAAAAACCTTTAGTTTAGTTTATTCCTGTCAAACAGAATCGCTTAGGCCTCAGACAGAATCATAGATAGTATGGCCTGGAAATACCTACTAAATAAGGTGCATACCTACAACCTAGATTGGCGCATAAAATGGCTGCCAATGCTAGGGTTGTGTCAATCATGGAACATAGTGTTACTGTAACGAGTATCGATACTAGTACTACATAATAGTATTACGAGTCGTACTAAATATCACGGTTGAATTATAATTCATATACGAACAGTCCGTTGTAACAGAAAAATATGAGTAAATTTACTTACTTTCTGATAACTGAGAATAAAATTAATGTAGTGTTTTATTCTGCACAGAATTAAAAAACCCTTTTTAATTGCATCACGTTAGCACTTTCGCTTCTTTTATATGTCTGTGGCCTCCGGTAGGTATGCGGATCCCAGTGAAAAACAAATTCTTCTACTAGGAAGAAGATAATGTTTCTATTATGATTAACATACTGACTGGTGGAGTAAAAATAAAATAAGAATTATTAATTTATTTTTTTATTGGTGTGATAGCACAATGTACTTATGTAATTTGATAATAAAACGTTTGATTGATAAATGATTTTTGTTTCTGTAATTAAATCTGTTACAGACGATTTTTCAAGTCAATGTAATGTTTTTTTTAAGACTAGATGGCACCGGCATTTCCTATCTGACTAGCTCTGAGAAGAAAAGCCGAAACAAACTCAGAGATCAAGCTCTCTTTTAAAGTCCAGACATTGTGGTATAAAAATTATTGTGGTAACAATGTAGGGCAACGCCTGGAATAGCCTTCTTAGGAAAGTGCCATTAATCCGGTCAATTTAGACATCCAAGGTTACAAAAATTCACACTCGGCTGAAAATTGGTAGGATTGTTCAAAACACTATTATAAATTAAATGTGAAAAGTCCTCATCGATCAGACACCTGGAAAAAAATTTACTCGGGGTCAAAGGTCACAAAAACGTGTTTTTCGCGATTTTCAGCAAAACGGTGAGTTTTATCATAAAATTAGCCCAGACTAAAATTGTAGATCAGATAATTATCTATAAAAATGACTAAATACTTTTTCCTAAGAGCCACCGTTTTAGAGATATAACGATTCAAAAAGTTGAAAGAGTTGTAATCGTCATAATATGCACACGTTTCCACGCCACCTTTGAGGTAGTGTACTTAGCGCGTTTTTTTAATGTGGTTTCCCCGGTAGGCCTATTCCACTGATCTGTTGTGATTCTGTTTAATTTGAAACTATTGAATAATTAAAGATATTGGCAAGGGTTGAAAACGATAAAAAAGGTGTAAATAAAAAAAAATGGGGAAATTTATCCATCGGAATCATAATTATCTGAAACTTCTGCTTCCTCGTCTCCTTGTTCTTCTTGTTCTTCTTCTTCGTCTCCTTGTTTAGATAAACAAGATCCAGAATGAAGAGGATTCTTCATCCTGGGTATAAATAAATTGCCCCAATTATTATACCAATATAGTTTCAGAGCAGCGAAGGAACTAGTATCGGAGACTGTTACGGCAACGGTACAACGTTATTCCACCATGACGTATTATTGTAAACAAATGAAATAATTATAAAATAATAAAAATCGTCTGTTGGACGGAAATAAACCCAAATATTAACACTTTATCCATAAACTCATGATCGCTTACCTACTCGAAACTGTATTATTTTATGTATTATTCCAAGAAAGACGGCTACTAACCTGTTCAAAGACAATTGAGGTTGATTTTCCTCGTTTCTTACACCACACTTCAGAATACAACACACAGGCATGTTGAATTGCTGTTTTCCAACATACTCATGCAGTTTAAAACGTAAACTCTTCGTAATTTTCTCACATATCTCATAAATACAAAAAGTATACAACCATTTGACAGCAGAACTACCACGAAACTTGTCGCATAATATGGCGGATACGGCACTTACCTACAACTGTCACTACATCACAACAAAATGTTGCCATTATGAGCAACAACTGAAATATCGTTCTCTTTTATCAAATACGATTACTACATTAGAAAGAAAGAAACAAAACGATATTTCACAATCTGTATCGTATTTCACTCCTATTTGTATAAGCAATTGTATGTATAGAATATCGCGGCGCCTCCATGTTTCTATATCAATGGACAGAATCGACTAAAGATGAGTCGTATTTATTAGAACAGATCCGAAGAATAGGTATTTTACGAGAACAGGCGGCACCTAATCAAATTCTGACAATACCTATTCCACCTAATCTCAATGATCTTATACACATAGCGTTACTTGGTGATCTCAATCCACCTATATAATATAACATTGAATGATAAAATACAAAACAAGTATTATTTTATTCAACCAATTTCGAGATATAGGAGAAATAGAAGAGTGAGGGGAACGGTAAAAAAAGGTCGCCCAACAATCGCTTGGCTACAACGTTATTATAATATCAGGATTTCATATAGAATTGGCGGATTGAGATCACCAAGTAACGTTGTAACATGTAACGTGTCTAAGATTATTGGGATTAGGTGGAATAGGTATTTGGATTAGGTATTTATGCAGACTAGGAACAGGTTTATTGAGTACCTGATTTACCTAATACGACCCATCTCTAGAATCGACACCATTGACAGCTTTCATTTGACTAAACTAGAGATGTAACCATACGAATCGGAAACCAAAATAATCGAGTCTTATAGTCGATCCAAAATTTTTAGAGCCTGTAGTGGTTTAAAACTATGAAGAAACAATCAAGAAGTTAGACGGAAGGAGCGCGAAGAATTGTACCTGTACAAGTCCCATTGTTAAAGCTCATTTACACGGACAAAGTTTAAGTTCATCACCGAAATGATCAGTTACAGCGTGTGTATGAAACACATCGCTCATATGACGCATTACAATATCCAATCTTATTTTGGAAAGGTGAAGATGACAATTCTTCCAGCAGCATACATTGGAAGTCCTCGGCACATGCATGAATACGCTCAAGATGCCATGACATATGTTCGTCATTATGGTACTGCAGATTTGTTTATCACATGCAATCCTAAGTGGATAGAAATCATACAGGAGTTATTCCCTGACCAATCACCCATTGATCGCCATGATATTACTGCAAGAGTCTTCCGACAAAAGTTGAAATCTTTAATGGATTTAATTGTGAAACAGTGTGTTTAGTGAGACACGCTGTTGGATGTATTCTGTGGAGTGGCAGAAACGTGGGTTGCCTCATGCACATGTCTTGATTTGGTTGATTGAGAAAATAAGACCAAATGAAGTTGATAAAATCATATCTGCTGAAATTCCTGATGTACAAGTGGATCCAGGCTTGCATGAAGTTGTTATCCAAAACATAATTCATGGTCCTTGTGGAACTCTTAATCCAAATTCACCGTGTATGATTGATGATCGTGTACCATAAAGCATTAGAATGAAAATATCATTATTAATAAAGTCTTGCAGTGTACGAAATAGAAAACTTATTTTTGTAAGTAATCGCTGTTTATTACTGAGACAAAGTGATCACTCCGAAACAAGTTTTATTTATTTAATTTTTTGTATTGGACTGCTACATGCAAAGAGATTAATAGGTATAGAGGGGCTATGGGAGACATTTTCATAGAAAAAAATTGTTCCCATTCTACAGTACAGCCATCTAGTGTTTAATAGCAAAAGTACGTAACTTTGATAGTTAGAAGACGTTTCAATCTTTCGAACGGTAGGTAGCGTGCTATTCATTTTTACTATGTAGGGATGTATAACATTTATCGATAATGATATCGATAGGAGTTTCAGAGGTTGATATGCAATGTGCCCGGTTATGTAGTAACAGTACTTTAAAGGCGCTATTTTTACTCAATTTTATCGACAAAAGCACCCGACATGGGGGTTGAATATCCACTTAAAGTAACCCCAAGGATAGGAAAATAGTATTTGGTTCAGATATTTCAACAGCTTAAGATCTAGGTCGCATAGAGGTGTAATTCTTTTACAGGTGTGATTTTTTTTGATGTTTGAGTTGTGCTACTCAAATACCAAAAAAGTAAAAGTAAAATAAATATATTTTATTTTAGAAAAAGTGAAAATAATGATTGTGTAAGATTATGTATGAAACGCAGCGGATGGATATAATTTTTTTTCGTTGCGTTCATTCTGAACGAATTTTATCTATTTTTCTCTTGGAATATTGATTAGCGGAAACCTACAATCACAAATACAAATTTAAACAAAACAAGTAAAAATAGCTATACTGATAGCTAAATAAACATGATTATATTTGCACTCGGCTGCTTTCAGTGTTTCTTTATTATTTCCTTCTTTTTTGTCGATAGTACTAATCGATAGGATACACATCTCTATAATCGGTACCCAAACTGTTCTCGTTTGAAAACAACGACATCTATTGTTGAATAGTTCATTACAAAATTGACATTTTCCAGAATGTTCAACGTCATATTCAATGATATTATAAGTAAAAAGGTGGTCATATTAATATTTTATTGTAATTATAAACATGTTACCTACGAAAAAAGCTGCAGACACGTTCCGATGCTAGACTGGTTCGATACCTATTTACAGTACCTCAGTACGCAAGTCGGCATTTTTTTATATAATAAAGGCACAAAATCATTTTTTTGAGGAATGACAATGCGACCTCTCATGGGAATTATTGAAAGCTAAACTAGGACCAATTGTCCTCCAATTCAAAAAATCAAGGAACACGAATTTTCTGATGTCCGGTTTATATAGTATTGAATGTAAGTATAGTATTGAATGTCTTTGGCTACATGCCAATAACTTTGACAGAACGAAGTCTGTCCGGGCAGCTAGTTTAGTTATAAAATTAAGTATTTAAAAATAGTCCCCTGTTTTAACTAAAAAAAAACTACTAACGTAGAATACAATTGGAAATTAATCAGATTCGATTTAGATAGGTAATTCCTTAATTTGAAATAACAGTTTCAGTTAAAACAACTCAAAAACATTGTTTACTTTTTTTATCAAATTGGTTTTGGCCAGACTGACTGTAGGTATATCTACTCGTCTACTGTAACGCGCAACATTTAAGTGCTTATTATGGTGCGTCCAGACCTGACGAACGCGCCGCGAATGCGCCGTTCGCGAGCTGCGCGCGTGCATTTCATGTTCGTAGAAAGTTCCGCGCGCCGCTCGCGAACGGCTCGCGCGCTGCGCGCGTACAGCGCATTCGCGGCGCGTTCGTCAGGTCTGGACGCACCATTACACTCTTCGATATTTAGGAAATCTAATTAAGAACACTCTAATTAGGAAGTTAGAAGCGCACTAAATTGAATTCTAAATCGGAGCGACGACTAGGGTTGCCACCTTTTTTTTGAACAAATATTTTTCCCAAAAATGATGTAGAAATGTAGTACTTGTGAGAAATTCAGGGAAAAACAATGTACACATTTATTTTTTACAAGCTTATATATAACTTGCAATGTTTGTATGTATGTTCGGTTGAAATCTTGCAACTGAATTTTGAACTACGTTCTGTTATCCTACGGAGTTGAGTTTTAAAATGTTGGTTCATTTCCGATGACAATACATTTTTTAGGTAAGCATGACCTGAATCGACATCCAGGATTAGCTCCAGATAAACAAACTCTTCAACGCTCAACAGCACAGACACGAAATGTTGTGTATGCGTTTTATTATGATAGCCGGTTTTAAGTTTTACCGTGACATGATTGCTGCACTCAGGGTTAGGTCCTGACTAGGGAACTCCTCAATGGTTAGCAGCACAGACATGAAATGTTATATACGCGTTCAATTATGAAAGACCGCTCTAAGTTTCAACATGATATACCTACTAAAAAGTACAAAATAAATTAATAGTAAAAAAAACATTTTTAAAACAAGCTTTTATTTAAATGGTCTAAAAAGAAGAAAATAAGCTTTAAATTAAATCGATACCTTCAATTTATTACATTATATAATATACATTATATAACTTCAATTACATCTTTCGATTTCCTACAAATTGAATTGTGTATTATGCACTTAATTTACTATTCTGGCCTATGTCTTTTTCAAAATCCGAGTTGGCAACACTGTCCTAAATCGTAAACAATTTAGGAACCTTCGATCGGGACCTTCCTAAATCGGACTCTGTCTAACTCTCTAACTCCATCCACACCTTCCGATTTCCTAATTAGATTTCCTAAATATCGAAGAGTATAATAAGCACTTTATACTTATTGCATTTTAGGACGGGCGTTCGATGTTTAAGCGCTCCACCCACTGCACCGCGCCCCGTCGCGTAGCGCGGGATGGCAAACTGCGCGCGGAGTGCCTTTCCGCGCATTTCCGCGTCGGCAGTGTGTTGTGCTAGGCGTGATTTCTATATGAGATACTTGCATACAATGGTAAAATCTGCCATCCCGCGCTACGCGACGGGGCGCGGTGCAGTGGGTGGAGCGCCCTAGGTTAACAAAAAAGGAGTGCATCTTCTGTAGGTACTTATTTATTTTGTGGTTTTACGGAATAGATAATTATTGTATTTTATAAATAAAACGCCGACCATCATCTGTCGATGATGTCATCCGTACTTAATATTTACAATAGGTATTATCCGTTCCAAATGCGATAGCATAGTACCTTTTGGAACTGCGTTACGCGGCAGTGATTACGTGTAGTTTCAGAAAAACAATCAGGTGAATTCAACGTTAATTTGACGTCAAACAGCGCTGCATTCTGAAAGGTCCTGTCCTAACAGCATTTGGAACGAGTAGTAACTACATAGATACTGTAGAGGACTAAGGAAGCAGTTTCTACAAATAAAGAAGCAGAGCTAATTTTAGGAGCCGTTCAAGTACGGTCGGCATGTCAGTACAAGTCTGCTTTGGATAGGAAAGGCAAGATGATAGGACTATATGCAAAAAAGCACTGCAGACCCACCGTACCCCTGGCCGTACCCTGGTGGTACGGTGAAAAGGATGTGATGGTACGGTGAAAAGGATGTGATGGTACGGTGAAAAGGATGTGATATTTTGATTTCGGGTTCTTCCTTCGCTGTTGGAAGGTAGCAGTTTGATATTGAGAAATTCGGGATATGATATTGACGGAAAGGATTTCATCAAGGATGAGAAGGCCAGACTACCAACAGCGTGGGAAGTAGGTACCTAATAGGCGAAATGATCTTCTTTTAAATATCACAAGCAGTGAATTGATAAAAAAAAAACTTATTGAGCGTTTTATATTAATGTTTGGTAAATAAGAACATAGCCTAATGTTATTAATAATATTTATATTAAAAATAATTGTAACCATAATAATATTTTTATCTAAAACCAATAAGTAGACAATTGCACACTGGAGTTTGCTCTCAACCACATAATCAATCTCTCTCTATCACTCAAAGGTTTGCTGGTAGAAAACTCATTTTTGAGTTAAGCTCGCCTTTGTACATAACTTCACTAGATTGTAATTTTATAGCTGTAATTTTTCTTGTGTACAATAAAGAATAAGAATAAGTAATAAAATATACCTAAACGTTGGTTTTTCGACAGGCTGCAATTAGAACAAAACAAATCGTAACTAAACTAAAATGGTTTATTTTTAATTAACTTTATTAATTAGCTTTTACGATGTTTCTTTATCTTGATGCTCTTCATCTTCAGGCGTATGAATTTGAACTGAAGATGGCTTCTTAGGCCGAGTTGTATTAGATTGACTTTGTCTTTCGTGTAGAATACTTGTAGAAATACGGCTAGTCATCATTTTGCGTTCCGGCACTGACAAGGAGCTACGTCTACGGGATGGGTCGTAGTAATCGCCTTCAGAATAAGATTGGCGATCCATTGTGGGCATACGACCACGCGAGGCTTTGCGTTCAGAAAGGGTCCCCGAGGGCCCAGCCATTACGGATTTGTTCCAATGAAGTTCATTCTGTTGTGATTTCCGTTTTGCGTCGCTCGTAAAGGATTTACGCTCTGACTGGATTATTTTCTGGATCTAAAATATTTTTTAGCTGATTAATAACTGTAGCCTAGTCGCCAGATTGCCAAAATGGGGTCTACTATGCAAAAAGTTTTTACTTTTTAAAGGAGAATGGGTTTTTCGGTCTACCACTCTTCTAGCAATGAGTGATATACCAATAGAAAGGTTATTTTAAGTAATTTTTTTTGTATTACAGCTACTTTCAATTATTAGTATTTATGGAGTTAAAGCTCATTAAATGTAACCATTTAAAAACTATTTTAACACTCAAATATTGCCATTTATTATCTTTTTTACACGTTTTGCCATAGGAGCTTTGTCATAATAATTATTTAAGATACCTACCTAAATAACACCCATAACATGACGCTTGAATTTCCCGAAAAGGTAGGTAGAGGTGTATAATGCACCCACGTTCGCCTGTTATGTTAAGTCCCATAACTATTATTTGCACATAATATGATAAGAACGTAGCGATACTTTAGTATAAACAACAAAAAAAAAGTGATAGTATGGATATAAACGATTTTTCACTTTAAAGGTGTTATAACTCCGAAAATACTAACAATTGACTTTAGTTGTGTTAGTACCAAAAGTTTCGCTTAAAAAGACCTTTCTAATGACATATCACTCATTACTAGTGGAGGAGTAGACCAACTTCTAAACATTTCGCCCATTCTCCTTTGTTTGAGATTTTACTTTTTAGATGAGAAATTTTTAATAATTATGAATCTTGTCTCTTTAACTCAAAATGAGTCAAACTATTATAGCTATACAAAAAAAATGTTTTAAACATTAGAAATTTTATTTTCTACAAAATTGATTCCGCTAGAGTTATTTCACAAAAATAAATTAGGTCCACTTGCGTCATAAAGGGTTAGCGTGATTAACTCAGAGTTTAGTAACTCTGGGTTAAATCGTTAACTTGTCTTGCGCCATCGCGAGTTAGACGTAAACTCTGGTTTAAAAGTGTAAATATGTAATTCGCCGATTTTGGTGGGTTAAGTTAGTAACCCCAAGGTAACCCTGACTTTGACGTCTAATTTTGAGGTTGACTGTTTGTATTTAGGAGATTAAGTAATTTGTGATGGTGAATGACGATGATTTCTTTAAATAATTATTTAAAGGTTTAATATATGGATATTTTATTTACGTCACAACGAAACACGAATATCCGAATATCCTAACGAATAACAACGAATAACCACAAATAACCTACAAAGTTTTACAATAATTTGCACGTTAAAATATGACACATTTATGCAATATAATCAATGTAAAACATGGAGCGAATGCAGATCCTCAGAACATGAGACAGCTATACAAAAAGTACGAGAAGTGTAAGTGAGATGCGTACATAATATTCATCTTTTACATTTAGTTGTTTTGTTCAAGACAGAACAATTGGAACGAATAATTGTTGTTATTATAGTCTGTGGTGAATCTCTTCTTCTTTAGACGACTGGACCGGGTTACTTAAAACCCGGACAAAATTTTTGCAGGCGCAAGATGAACAACGAGTTATCTAATGGCGCGTTCGTCAGGTCTGGACGCACCATAACGATTTACTTATTGTTGGGGGGGGGGGGGTAAAGTTTGTTTGTTAAAAAAGCTTGTAAAAAAAGGGAGTATTTCAAGAATTCTTTTATAATATATTGTTATTATAGATTTATTTAAAAAATTAGTATGTAATAATACAACATCTGAAGAAAAAAAAAATGGTATAAAAATATACAGAAATAACGGATTTATTGCAGTTCTCAGTTCTCCTGTGGTGTGTCGAAAACTTGTTTTTTGCGGTGACCGCGATTCTTCTGTACTGGATTATCTGAAATCAAAAAATCTAATTGTTTTGATTAGTTAATTAGTTTCTCTCTCAATTGACGCAGTTTTTTTGAATTTTTGAATTAGTATCAATCTTACAATAACAAATGGGTCGGTTTTATTGTCAAAAAATCAAAATTTCAACTTGAAAATGATGCAAAAAGGACAGTGCCAGAAATTCTATAGAGCTTTGCCCCACCAATAAAAGTCAGTCTACAAGCATACCAAATATAGCATTTTATTGGTGATTTATTACTGATAACTAAAAATATGTCTAACTGCCTTTAGGACTTGCGGTTTCTGTTTAAATCAAAAGAAACTTAATATATTTAGGTTACCTTAAGTTTTTAAATAACATTAGGTTAGGTGCAGTTTCAGTTGTGTAAATAATAAATAAGCAGGGAAAGGACGGAAGGTACCTACTCAAACTATGATCCAGTGCTACCACCAACCTTAGTAATACTATGTTAATGCTGATCGGGAATAAGACATCTTATAATGATTTATACAGTCAGAAGGAGTATAGTCAAAGACGATAGGCACACACAATGATAACAACAATAACACTTTGATAAACGAGGCGTCACATATTAGTTAATTCATTCATTAGTAACATTAATATATAATTCTATTTTGCTGGATATTAGTGACGGTCATAGGTACATGACAAGGAGCTGACGTTATGAATTATTCTTTTTGTTCTGTCTTGCGGAGGAAAGAGTTCCTACTTCGTGTTAACTTACCACGTCAATGACGTTTCGTTACACCTAACTGTGAACTAAATGACTGTAATACAACAATATGTAATACAATATTCATAACAATTACATAAAATTCATTATTGCTACGTGTATTTAAATCCGTAAAACAAAATATTTATTAAAATCCATAAATAATATTTTATAATTATGACATTTTTAATCAACAATTTTTTTAACGGCTTTTATGCGTATAAACTAACGCAATTGACATTCGTTTTTCTCAAAGCGAGTTAAACAGGAAATGGATTGAATAAATATATGTTTTCATCACCTTCTTTTCGGCAACTTCTACAGAATAACAGTTTATAACTTATGGGTCTTATTTTCATATAATAATTTTCATTAATTTACATTATGTGTAAATTAATAAAAGTAGGTGGGGTACGATCTGGCATTGTCATTTAAAAACAGATAAAATAAAAAAAAACTCGGCGTCAATTGAGAGAGAAACTAATCAAAACAATTAGATTTTTTTATTTCAGATAATCCAGTACTGAGGAATCGCGGTCACCGCAAAAAAATGTTTTTGAGGCACCAGCGGAGAACTGCGATAAATCCGTTATTTCTTTATATTTATGTACCAATTTTTTTTTTTATTTTCTATTAATGTTATATTATAACATACTGATTTTCAAAATAAATCTATAATAACAATATTATGTTATAAAAAAATCTTGAAAAACTCTCTTTTTTTAACAAACACTTTACGCCCCCTTAACACAGAGTTACTTAACTCTTGATTTATTCTTTTAGCTCACAGTATGACGCAAGTGGACCATATTGGGGTCTTTAATTCAAGATGGCGGAGCAAGTTGTAATATTGTGGTAATACCGTTACGAGTGTCAGCGAGCGACTGAATACATTGGTTCTTTGATTCAACGCCTCTGGTCTAGCCTCGTCCGAATTTGTTTTTGCTTCGTTCTTATCCTAGAACGCTTTTTATCGTGGAAAAATCTCCATGGATACCCTCTGCCTGTGGCAGGAGAAGGGTTATGCCGGACACTTACCTATCGGCTAAAAACCCACGGTGTTCCTCCTCCCAACCTATGGCCGTGGTCACAGGATTGGATGCTGCATGTGCAACCCAGGCAGGTTTCGGTCAGCCAGCCACTGGCGGACCTCTCCATGTCATGCTCCGCAGCAGAACCACTTTGACTATATTATGTAAAAATTACAGGATAAAATGTAGATAATGTCTATATTTTTGTTGCTTAATATCAAAAATTGTATATTGTTAGTTTCTAGGAAAATAGCAATTCAAAGTTGTCATGCTACAGAGCATACTCTCCAGCAGAACCACTTTTAAATAACGGTTATTTCACGCTAATTATGCACAGGTCATAATATTATAAACAAATGTATATTTATTATAAATCAAGATAACATCTACAATTTTAGATAAATACTTACTGATTTTAGTAACATGTACCTAAATGTTTTATCGGAATGGGCCTGCCATGAATTTCTTAGCAAATAACAAGATTAATAGATACATACATATATATATATTTCTTTACGATAAATAAATGAATAAATTGTATATCAAGAAAATGGATTCATAAGCTATAAAGATTAAGCAAAAATAGACAAAAATTTAAATATTGTTATTTGCTAAGAAATTCATGGCAGGCGCATTCCGATAAAACATTTACATGTTACTAAAAATCAGTAAGTATTTATCTAAAATTATAGTAGATGTTATCTTGATATACAATAAATATACATTTGTTTATATTAGGACCTGTGCATAATCAGCGTGAAATAACCGTTATTTTAAAGTGGTTCTGCTGGAGAGTATGCTCTGTAGCATGACCACTTTGAATTGATATTTTCCAAGAAACTAACAATATACAATTTTTGATATTAAGCAAAAAAATATAGACATTATTTACATTTTATCCTGTAATTTTTACATAATATAGTCAAAGTGGTTCTGCTGCGGAGCATGACATACCTCTCCTTCTGTGAAGCGTTGCCCCACGTCCTAATGAGAGGCGCGCGCGGAACACGGTGCGCCGCCTTTTTGGGCGTGTTCCTGGTCGTGCGACGTAACAATTTTAAAGTAAATTAACTAACCGCTTCCTCGGTCAATTCCTCAACTTCCTTTTCTATTTCTTCAACTTCTTTTGGTTCAACTACTTGTGCTTTTAGAGCTTCTACTGCCATAGCTACGATGTGCTCTAGTTCTTCCGGCGGTAAGTCGACCCCGCAGTCTGGTTAGTAAAAACAGTAGAAATATGTAGGTATACTTTTTTTGTGATAAGTTGACCGTAATTTCAAGTGCATGTTTAATAAAGAGTGTTTTTAGGCTTCGTCACTTTATATACTCGTATACATAATTTTAAGAGTCTCGTTCACGATGGGTTGAAATAAAGACTGTTTTAGGCTTTGTCTCTTTATACATATAGGTACATAATTTTAAGCGCCTTGTTCACGATGGGTTAAAATCTAACTCTCACACGACGTGTATACATATAATACCGAGACTAGCCTAGCTAGGGTATGACTACAGTCGATGTACTCTACAATAGACACGGACTGAAAGTGACGTATACGCAATCATTACGTGTACTTAGAAATGCCGGAAAACACAACTAATTTCCAAGCCCCCTAGGTTTAATGCTGTATCGTGGACGGGGGCGCTTTACAGCCCATCATTGTCTATAGACTAACAAGTTCGTGCGCGACTATCCTACAGGGCAACAGATGTTAGGGGGATGTGGTACTCTACCTACATGTTAATGGGGTCTGGTGGTGCAGCGGGGAAGGGAAACACGTGCGCTGCGCCACATAGTTATTAAAATAATAATAGTTACTAGATGCTACCCGCGTTCCCCCAACGTCTGTCGCCCCTTAGGACGGTCGCGCACGAGCTTGTCGGACTATAGTCTCGCCATTGCTCGTCGTCGCTTGCCTAGCTGGCCGAATGCAGACGAGCACTAACCAACTTGTATACGGTTCGTTTGGTGTGCTTTGCCACCACTCGGGATCGCTCGCCACGACTCGTCTAACTTCGGAACAGTGCTGGTTTTTCTGCACAAATCATACGTCGAATTCGACTTCAACCTGTATCTTATACCTTTAAACGAGCAATTCTTGTGTATATATATATAATCTGAATCTCGGAAACGGCTCCAACGATTTTCATGAAATTTAGTATGCAGCGGGTTTCGGGGGCGATAAATCGATCTAGCTAGGTTTCATTTAAAAATAATGTCGTTTTATCCGTGTTTTTAGGCAATGAAAAGCTGCTACAATATCATTAGAATACGAAAGTAAATTTCGCCTCCGTTTACAATGTTATAATAGCTCAGGTGGGAAATCGGGCGGTCACGAAAACCTGTAAACCCTGATTCGAGTCCTGCTGATTATTCTTTTCTCTTTTTTAAGTTCCTTCTTTTTTTTTTACAAGCTTTTATAATTTATTTTTCTTTTTATACGCTTTTATTTAACTTTCAGTGTTTGTATGTATGTATGTTCGGTTGAAATCTTGCAACTGAATTTTGAATCACTTCCTCTTATCCTAAGGAGTTGAATTTAAAAATGTTGGTACATTTCCGATGACAATACATTTTTTTGGTAAGCATGACCTGAATCGACATCCAGGATTAGCTCCAGATAAAGGAACTCTTCAACGCTCAACAGCACAGACACGAAATGTTGTGTACGCATTGTATTATGATAGCCGGTTTTAAGTTTTACCGTGACATGGTTGCTACACTCAGGGTTTGGTCCTGACTAGGGAACTCTTCAATGGTTAGCAGCACAGACACGAATTTTGGGTACGCATTTTATTGTGATAGCTGGTTTTAAGTTTTGCCGTGACATGGTTGCTGCACTCAGGGTTGGGTCCTGACTAGGGAACTCCTCAATGTTTAGCAGCACAGACACGAAATTTTGTGTACGCGTTTTACTATGATAGCCGGTTTTAAGTTTTACCGTGACATGGTTGCTGATCTCAGGGTTGGGTCCTGACTAGGAAACTCCTCAATGTTTAGCAGCACAGACACGAAATTTTGTGTACGCGTTTTATTATGATAGCCGGTTTTAAGTTTTACCGTAACATGGTTGCTGCACTCAGGATTGGGTCCTGACTAGAGAGCTCCTCAATGGTTAGCAGTACAGACATGAAATGTTGTATACGCGTTCAATTATGAAAGACCGTTCTAAATTTCAACATGATATACCGACTAAAAAATAAATAAATGAATAGTACAAAAAACATTTTTAAAAACAAGCTTTTATTTAAATTTTAATGGTCTAAAAAGAAGAAAATAAACTTTAAATTAAATCTATCCCATCAATTTATTACATTATACAACTAATTTATTTAAATATAAAAGCTTGTCGGGAGATACTAAATAAACAAGAATGCAATATGTATGTACAATAACTAATAAATGTAAAGTGTAGTAATTCTAAGAAAAAATGTACCTATGTACTTCATAAAATTGTATTTCTCGCGACAAACTTTTATATTGTTTTAATAAATTAGTTGTATAATGTAATAAATTGATGGGATCGATTTAATTTAAAGTTTATTTTCTTCTTTTTAGACCATTTAATTCCTTTTTTTTTCTAACCAAAAAACAAGATTTACAAAAAAAAAAAACCAGGTCATCCAGGTACTATAGGTATTATATCCCAAAAATAAACAGATTAGGTTTTTAATAGAAACGGCAGAAAAATATTAATTAAGAGTGTAGTACCAGCACGGATTGTGCTTGAACAAACTGAGATATCGCTTTAAAAAACGGATTATTGACAATTAAATTATTTGGACCGCACACTAAAGAGCTTGGAGCAGTTTATGTGTGACAAATACAAATATGAGTCGTTTCTGCCGGTTCTAGTTTAATTTGACCATTCCGATTATTATTTTATTTAACGAATAGCGTCTTAAAACTGTTGAAAAGAATAACATATATAGATACATAAACTCACGCCTTTTTCCCATGGGGGTAGGCAGAAACGATAGAACGCCACATGCTTCGACCCTTACATACTCCTTTCGCTTCGTCCACATTCATACATCTTGTCATACACGCACGCCGGTTGAGAGTACTACGCACATGACCTTTGTGAAGAACATCATCAATAACACACATCAAAAAAAGCTTGCGATCACTAGCATAAGCTGATATAATTTTTTAAATTGAACTTTATCAAGAAAAAATATTTGTTGTGTGTTTTCTTTAAATAGAAATACCCAGTTTGAAATTAAAAAATAAAACTATTTCTTATATTTTATAAAAAAAATTGAGTAATTAATTGTAACAGAAATTTGATAGAAAGAAAAAGACTGTTTAACCAAACTTAAACAACAATTTATGAATAAAAGGTTTATATTCAATATAATATAACTCCTGCCCTGGCTCGAACACATGCGAAGATCCTCCTGGGCATGCTGAGAGTCAAGTTATCCAGCATTTCTTGGGGTAACCTGTCCCATTCTTGAATAGCGGCTTCCCTGAGCTCTGGCACTGTCTGGGGACGTGGCAGACGGTTCCAAACAGCTCGCTTAAGAGCATCCCACGCGTGCTCTATTGGGTTTGAGTCAGGCGAGCCAGCAGGCCAGTCTAACCTTGTGATGTCGTATTCTCGGAGAGCAGCATTGACTCGTTGAGCTCGATGGGCGGGCGCATTATCATCGACCAGTACAAATTGGTGCCCATGGTTTACTCGGAATGGTCTGACAATTCCATGAATAGCAACTGCTCTGTACATGTCTGCTGTCATGAAGCCTCGATACGGGATCAAAGGCGTTCTAGCTCCAATCTTAATACCGCCCCAAAAGGACACCGATTTCCCGCCTTGCTGAACTGTTCCGGTGGCAGTTCTTTCCCTTTCACGGTCTCCTGGTCTTCTCCAGACACGGACACGTCGGTTATTTGGATGAGTACTGATTCGCGATTCGTCAACGAAGAGACAGTTTTGCCAAACGTTTTCTTCTTCATTTTGCCGAAGCCTAGCCCATTGTAATCTCCGTCGTTGACGTTGCCGGGAATTCAGAGGAGCTCGCCAAGACCTCCGTGCTCGTAATCCAGCCTGGTGCAAGCAATTCCGAATGGTCTGAGGAGTGCTAACTTCAAGCCCAGAGGCGGCCCGAACTTCTGCTTTTATTTTAGTGGCGTTGATTGTTGGGTCACGGGCTGCCAGCAATCTAATATAGCGCTTTTGGGCAGCAGTCAAAACGGGTCCCCTATGTTGTTCCGAACGCCGCTGTTGCGACACACGCTGTTGCGAATTATTTTTCCACTGCCTCACAGGTTCGAAAGCTCATGGACTCGAATGAAGTAGTTGCGAAAGACGCTGTTTCGTAAAACATTTTCACTGCCTCATACGCTCGAATGCTTGTGATTTCGATTTATTTAGTCATAAAGTGTACAGAAAAATATTTAAGCAGTAATTAAATAAAATCAACAAATTCGGTGTCAACATCATCATTTAATATTATTATTAACGTACTGTTTTACGTTTGTTGTTTACATCGTACATCAAAAATTATTTACCTATTCGTGAGTCTCGCGTCATATATTTATAGGTTTTATAATTGCGCAGTTTTGCTTCCCATTCCTGCCTAGATAATAATAATGCATAGAATAAACGCAACACATTCAGTTTCATCGATTTCAATAAAAAGCCAAACGCAATAATTTCAAAATGTGAGGGTAGGGGGCCACCACAAAGTATATGGTTTTCTAAATACGATTTTAGATGTACCCACGAATATGGTTTTTTTTGCAATATCTTATTCCAACGTAAAGTGCAAAGTGAGTTGAGGAGCAAAGTGTCACGGAACCAAAAATCGAGAAGATTTTGGGTAATTTACCGCAGACACCACCCAAAAAAAAAACAAAGAGTTGCAGAGAATGCTATTTCAGCAATTTTGAAAAAAAAAAGTACAATGGGCACGCCTGAATTTATAAGAGCTTTAGCGTTAAGTACTCGTATATACTAACTAACACATGTGCAATTGATTAATTTCTGAAAAATAGCACTAATAATTAATACCACTTAGGTACCTAGACAATTTTTTATAAAGATCAGTTTTAGATTTTTAACCGACTTCCAAAAAAGGAGGAGGTTCTCAATTCGTCTGTATGTTTTTTTTTTTTTTTTTAATGTTTGTTACCTCATAACTCCGCCATTTATAAACCGATTTAGATATTTTTTTTATTTAAAAGGATATACTTCCAGATTGGTCCCATTTAAATTTGGTGAAGATCTGATGAAGAACTTCGGAGATAGACAATAGAACTCCTCAATGACGAACAGTACGCATAATGTGATGATGTGATTATGTTACGAGCAGCGTCTTTAGTAGGTCCAACCATATTTTAATTAAGGCCACTAAAACGAAAAAAATAAAAAAACATTTTAACAAAAATAAAACAGACTTCAAAAAAACGATGAAAGGAATAAAATAATTACCATATTACAAAATTAACAGTTTCAGAAGTCGGTGCCTTCAATTTGGTTCAGCGTGGACTAGCACCGACTTCTAAAATTGTTAATTTTGTAATATGGTAATTATTTTATTCTTTTCATCGTTTTTTTGAAGTCGGTTTTATTTTTGTTATGTGTTAAGTACTCATAGAAAAAAATGTACTGTTGAGGTACCTACCAATATTTTTGATTGTTACTTTGTTAATAATAATATTAAATGATGATGTTGACACCGAATTTGTTGATTTTATTTAATTACTGCTTAAATATTTTTCTGTACACTTTATGACTAAATTAATCGAAATCACAAGCATTCGAGCGTACGAGGCAGTGAAAATGTTTTTCGAAACAGCGTCTTTCGCGACTACTTCATTCGAGTCCATGAGCTTTCGAACCTGTGAGGCAGTGGAAAAATAATTCGCAACAGCGTGTGTCGCAACAGCGGCGTTCGAAACAACATAGGGGACCCAGTCAAAACAGTTGGGCGACCCACTGCGGGGTCGGTCAGCTAAATTACCCATCCCGTGGTACCTCTGCAACGTGGTCACGACACAGGATTGGGATATAGCAACTCGGCGTGCTATTTCTCTCGTGGTGTATCCTTCTTCCCTCAAAGTTACCATTCTTGCTCGTAAAACTTCTGATAATTCTCTTGGCATTTTTCAATCACAACTTTCCGCGAAATCTATTTTAAATTCGTTAAAATTGACTAAATCAGATTTCTGATTGAGCGTAAGCTAGGACTGAAAGCCTTTTTATATGGAAAAACAATTGAACTGTTTTATTGTTTTATATTCTAAATATATATTTTTAAATAAAGAATCTAAAAAGAAGAATAAATCATAATAAAATCAACCGTAATAAAAAAAAAAAACGATTTTTCAAAGTGATCGCAAGCTTTTTTTGATGTGTGTATGTCCTTCTAGGGCGTCCTCTACCGGCATTTCCATTGACATCCGCCTTATAAATTCCTTTTTCACTTCAGTAGCTCAAACATGTAGGTTTTGCTGCCTGAAATCATAGAGCAAAATGCGATTTTGCTCACTGAGTGAGACCAAGTAACTTTTTGGTATTTTTCAGAAAGCCGCGAATATATTCTTATTCAGCCTTGGGTTAATCATACAATTCGAAACATTCACACTCTATCTCTTTCCCGCCGTTAGAAAGAGAGAGAGAGAGAGAGAGAGACAAAGACGAGCCCTTTCGAAGTTCCGATTTTGAATTCGACCTCAAAGACAAACACGTTCGGAATTTCGTACTAACTAAAGAAATTTTGCAAAAAGATAATTATGTCTTTTAATGTAATTTATTGAATTTATAACTTATTGTTGTATTTAAACGTAAATAAGTATTTACTGCAAATACAACTGATATTTAACCTGTAAATATTTATTTCTAGTTTCAATAATGTTACGTAATATATGTTGAATAATAAAATATCATGGGTGCTATTTCCGAACACGCCTTAATTTAAATAAAAGAGCGGGAAAAAATTTCGTGGCTGGCGTAAAGAGTTGAATAAGGTAAAAAAATATTAAAATAATCGTAAAATATGAGTGAAACTAGCGACGAGAACAGTATTTTAACACCGGAAGAGTTAAAACAATAAGCTAATAATGCAGAATTAAGTTTCCTACCTGAGAAGTCTCGCGAGAAATATCTGAAAGCATACCATGTCTTCAATGAATGGAGACTTAGAAAGGGCGCAAGCAGTTTTTCGGAGACGGTGTTGCTATTTTTTTTTTTAGATTTATTACAGACAAGGCGATCATCTACAATGTGGAGTATTTACTCAATGTTGAAAGCTACTTTAAAAACAAAAGATAACGTGCATATTGAAACATAGGTACGCAAAACTATTAAAATTTCAAAAAAATTGAAAATATTAATTTAAATTAGATTTTAAATATTTACATTATTTTGATTCACAATAAATAGTTATTTCAATATATTCCTGTTTATTATTTTATCTCCTAACGTGTTCTCGCTGCTGAAGTGAAAAGTTATGTGTGTTACACGAGAGCAAAGTTTTTTGCATCTCGTGCCTTTGAATCCCTCGCCACACTCAGGATTCAAAATCAGCACTCGCAGCAAAAATCGACTTTGCTCTCTTGTTGCACAAATAACTATTTTACTCTCCATAAAACTAGGGTGAAGACATGAACAAAAAACCAATAAACTAAAAAGGACAATGTGTAATAGCGTCCTAAATTATTGGTATTTTCATGCAGTGTTAAAATAGGTATACCTCAATCAAAAGCTCTTGTTACGAAGAAAAAAAAATGACTATGACCAAAAATGTCATACCTCCGGGTGAACCTCCAAAGACACCTTTTTACATAGCCCATATACACACCTTTTTAACCGACTTCCAAAAAGGAGGAGGTGTGGTGAGGTGCTTTTTAGTTTTTTTTTTTTTTGTGTGTTCATCGATATTTTCGCCAATTCTGAACCGATTTTAATGATTCTTTTTGTAATGGATAGGGTATACTTCGAAGTTGGTCCCATTTAAATTTAGTGATGAAGAACTTCGGAGATAGACAATGGAACTTCTCAATGACGAACAGTACGCATATTGTGATGATGTGATTATGTTAAGAGCAGCGTCTTTAGTAGGTCCAACCAAGTTTTAATTAAGGCCACTAAAATGAAAAAAATAAAAACTTTTTTACAAAAAATTTAAACCGACTTCAAAAAAGAATAAAATAATTACCATATAAAATTAACAGTTTCAGAAGTCGGTGCCTTCAATTTGGTTCAGCGTGGATCAGCACCGACTTCTGAAACTGTTAATTTTATATGGTAATTATTTTATTCTTTTTTGAAGTCGATTTAAATTTTTTGGAAAAAAGTTTTTTACATAGCCCATACGCCTTTTTAAATATCCCAGACGCCTTTTTACATAACCCATACCATTGAATCGCTTCAAAACATTACATGGTGTGAAGATACAATTACTGACAACAAAGCACTACTTATTGAGAGAAGTCTTCTAAACGAAAACAGAGCCCCTATAAGTCGATAATAATTAGTTCTGGAAAAGAATCGATAATCGAATAACCAACCTACGATTTAGGTATGTTGTGCAACATCCAACATTTGACATGTTTCGTGCAAAGCTTCCTATTGTGAACAGGGTATAGCGGACTACACACACCGTCGAGAACCTTTTTGGTGTTTTCCCTTCACCGTTAACGCAAGTTTTCAAATTCTGATACACACAAAAATTCTATACAAACAGAGGTGCGGGACGAGATCGAATTTACGAGCCTATCACTGCACTGTTTACAAACATCATTATTCAAATCTCTGAAATTTAAATCAACAAATAATCTAGTTTAATTGGATCCGAAATAACATAGTATATACTATATAGGTATATAGGTACATAACATTTTTTTTGCTGTACAAGCTTATAATCTATAAATATAATTACAAATGATATAATTTATATATCTACATTTATTATATTTAATAGGCATCTATATGAGCAAGACATGTTACTCGCGGATGCAAAGGTCTCAGTGCAGCAGTTCGATTCCCGTTTGAGACAATTACAACGAGAACGCATAAGAGTTCAGGTGAGGAATATTTTGCGGACTTTCTTAAACTACTTATGATATTATATAATAGATTTTAGTAACACAACACACAGCACAGGTACATGGTCCGATACATCAGTCTGATTCATACAGGGTCCGAATTACTCTGAATAGCCTATTTAAAAAAACTTGCATGGCCTAATTATTTTAACAGCCAGTAATGATGATGTCTTCTAGCCGATTCTGACAGTATTCTATGGCTTTTTTTCATGTTGGTTAAGAACTTCCATGTACTGATCTCTCGTGTGAATAGCTTATTCTCCTTTCACAACGATACATGTGTTTAGGGCCCGATCTCACTGGCGTCTGTCGGGCGTGCGCGTTTCTATAACGTTTGACTAGAGCCGACGTTGCGCGCACACGGCGGCGCTCGCATCGAGTGCCTGCTGAATGCCGCACTCGCGTCGCGGAGATGCGGCGAGCAGCGCTGCCAATTGCGGGGAATTGGGGGTTAGTGTGGGGAGAACGCGGGGAATGATAGAAATCGGGGAATTTAGACCAATTTAAATTTTTTCGGATTTATGTTCGTAAATGCACTCAAGATAAAAATCCTTGATTTTTTGAATTAGAAGACAATTGGCCCTAGTTCAGCTTTCAATAATTCCCCGGGAGAGGTCGCATTGTCATTGCTCAAAAAAATGTTTTTGTGCCTTTATTATATAAAAAATGCCGACTTGCGTACTTAGATACTGTAAATCTCGAACCAATCTAGCAACGGAACGTGTCTGCTGCAGCTTTTTTTCGTAGGTAACATGTTTATAATTACAATAAAATATTAATATGACGTTGAACATTCTAGAAAATGTCAATTTTGTAATGATCTATTCAACAATAGATGTCGTTGTTTTCAAACTAGAACAGTTTGGGTACCTATTATAGAGATGTGTATCCTATCGATTAGTACTATCGACAAAAAAAGAGGGAAATAATAAAGGAACACTGAAAACAGTGGAGTGCAAATATAATCATGTTTATTTAGCTATCAGTATAGCAATTTTTAATTGTTTTGTTTAAATTTGTATTTGTGATTTTAGGTTTCCGCTAATCAATATTCCAAGAGAAAAATAGAAAAAAATCGTCCAGAATGAACGCAACGAAAAAAATGTGTATCCATCTGCTGCGTTTCATACATAATCTTACACATTATTTTCACTTTTTCTAAATTAATACAAAGTCTGAAGAATATAACAAGCGTCTTTTATATGTTACTTTTTTGGTGTTTAAGTTGTTCTACACACCTGTAAAAGAATCACACCTCTGTGCGACGAGTGTTTGAATATGTAGAGGTCGAAATATCTGAGCCAAATACTACTATTTCTCTATCCTTGGCGGGAGATTATTATTAAGTGGGTATTCAACCCCACATGTTGGGTGCTTTAGTCGATAACATTGATTAAATATAGCTTTTAAAGTTAAATAGTCTGCTAACTAACGGTATTATATTTATTCATTCAAACCCCTGAATTCTTCAAGAATATGTACCGAAAGTCACCCCATTTTCTTAATTTTCGTGGTAATAGTCAATTCCCCATCCCCTCAAAGATAGAGCCATTTTGGTATCCGAGTTACCTATTTCGACCTGTACATATTACAACACTCATAACTTAAGTTCTACGTTTTACAGAGGTGTAAATTTAAAGTCGTTTGAAAGGCTAAAACAAAGACGGCCTAAAGAAATATCAAACGGCCATACATACATTTAAGCAATTTTTGTAATGAGACATAAAAGTGATATTTTATACATAATCTTACAAATCATTTTCACTTTTTCTAAAATAAAATAAAAGAATATACTTATTTTACTTTTACTTTTTTGGTGTTTGAGTAGAACAACTCAAACATAAAAAAACACACCTGTAAAAGAATCACACCTCTATGCGACTTAGATCTTAAGTTGTTGAAATATTTGAACCAAATACTATTTCCCTATCCTTGGGGTTATTAAAAGTGGGTATTCAACCCCCACGTCGGGTGCTTTTGTCGATAAAATTGAGTAAAAATAGCGCCTTTAAAGTACTGTTACTACATATAGGTCTACCAGAATCTGATGGCAAATAGGGAAATTAAATGTTTTTGTGGGTAACACAAGGGTAATTTGAATAAAAAGTCTTGATACTTGTAATTTTTTTCTTTAATTTCTTCTCGATCTTCTTCCTGCCCTTATCCCACACTAGATGGGGTCGGTAGTTTAGAGGTTAGAGGTTTTGGCTTATTGTTTTATGTGACCCAATGTGCTTGCTAATATTATGCATTGGATCCCAAAATGATATGCTGATATATGGTTTTTTGCAATTTTATTGTAATGGAAAAGGAAACCTTGTTAAAATAAGTATGTTTATTAAAAATGTTTGAACAAGAAAACATTAATCAGAACTGGAAAATGTACCAACTACAGTCATACTCGTTTTGACAAGTGACATGTTGACATTGCCATATGAAAACCACTGTTTGTTATTAATTTTTAATGCCATGAGATTCTGGTTGACCTATACCCGGGCACATTGCATATCAACCTCTGAAACCCCCATCGATATCATTATCGATAAATGTTAAACATCCCTACAAAGTAAAAATGAATAGCACGCTACCTACCGTTCGAAAGATTGAAACGTCTCCTAACTATCAAAGTTACTTACTTTTGCTACTTAACACTAGATGACTGTACTGTAGAATGGGAACAAATTTTTTCTATGAAAATGTCTCCAATAGCCCCTCTATACCTATTTAATCTCTTTGGTTGGGCATAAGGCTAAAAAGTCCAAAATTTTCACGGCCCTTAACATAGAAAAATTTCTTGATGAAGCTCCGGACTGCAATTTTCTTGCCGCTAAAGTAAGTGGTACCTATGAATCTATGTTGTTAGTTATTAAAATTTGTGTGTAGACTGTTATGTATAAAGGTACTTACTGCCTACTACAAATTTTTGGAGGCGCAATGAATCCTAGTCTGGCTTAGCAATACTGTTAAAATATTTAATACGATATGTAAGATGCTGTAAATGTTAAATTATGCATATTAATTATGTAATATTTTCATTACAGGTTGTATTGATCATAGGAATTAGTGGAGCGTGTTGCAATAACGAGCTATTACGGCTAAGAGTTAATAATATCGAAAAACATTCAGATAAATTACTGTTAGTAAAATTGAAAAATACGATGACGAACCTTGACAGGTCTTTTGTCGTACGCGAAGAATATGTAACTATTGTAGAAAAATACCAAAATGTACGTCCAGCCAATATAAAAACCGACCGATTTTTCATACAATACCATAATGATAAATGCTCAAGACAGCCTATGGGAGTAAATAAAATAGGTGCTATACCGCGAGAAATTGCCACTTTCTTAAAACTGGAAGAGCTTCAGCTATACACGGGTCACCTGTTTTCGGAGAACTTCGGCAACGCTCTTGGCTGATTCCGGAGCCGATCTTACCACTTTAAAACGTCACGGCGGGTGGAAGTCCAATACGGTTGCAGAAGGCTATATTGAAGACTCAATAGAAAAATAAGTCGAAAATCTGTAAGCGTATAGTGGAAACAATAAGTCTGAATTCGACCTCGGATCCTTGGTCTCACCCACGCCCATCCACTTCAAACGGCGCACAGTGTACTTATACAGAAAGCCGATCAGAGTCACCAACATTCACCGTTGTTCCTTCTTAATCCGCCACCGAAACAGAAACCTTAACCCCAGATAAACAAACTCAACTCAATGCAACTATCACTTTGCCAAATAAATCTGTTACTTTTAATTTGCAGAATTGCAGTAATTTTACTTTTAACTTTTAAAATGTTCCATTTTATTGAATTGGTACCTCTACCTACAATGTTAATTATTTTGATTCACAATATTTATTTTAATATATTCCTGTTTATTATTTTATCTCCTAAAGTGTTCTCGCTGCTGAAGTGAAAAGTTATGTGTGTTACACGAGAGCAAAGTTTTTTGCATCTCGTGCCTTTGAATCCGTCGCCACACTCAGGATTCAAAATCAGCACTCGCAGCAAAAAACGACTTTGCTCTCTTGTTGCACAATTAACTATTGTTAAACACCGTTCACTCATTCTCTCAACATGACCAAACCACCAAAGCATACTCCTTTAAATTTTTGTCACTACATCATCTTTTAAATCGCAACTTTGTTGTCTAATCTCATCATTCCTCAATCTATTGTTCAAAGTTACACCGCACCGTTAGTTGAAAAGAATAAATGGGGAGTAAACGCTATGAATGCTGGATACTAATCTTTGAATACTATGCTATGCTGACTGTTGAAAAATCGCCCCTAAGGCCTCGTTTATGGAAACGCGGGATCCACTGTACATTCCACCTCTTTATCCTTCGCTTACTGTCTTACATACAACTCAAAAAAATACGCGCGGAAAAACGCGTCTTCATAAACGAGGCCTAAGTGTGATAATATGTAGGATTATGGACAAACGACAACGAATGGTTTGTGGGAAATACAAACGTAACGCACGTTCTCAGGCATGCGTTGACCCGATTTGTGCCTAGCTTTATACTAGGTATTAAAAATAGTATGTGACTATTCTGTTTAATTTTAAACAAATAATCGTAACTTCATAGCTGGCATGACCTAGAGATCCTCGGAGTCAGACCCTAGAACAGGATGTCAATTTGGTGATATTTTTGTATTTTCAACGGCGCGTCTTCCAAAAGTATGGATAGATTGTTTGGAGAGGACTAATTGTGGAGTAAAACAAATTTAGACTGATTGACAAACCTTTGATGTCTTCAATGACATCGAAAGAAAATATTCGTTCAATGGAATCCGTGGTGACAGGATGATCGTCGTCGACGAGCGATCTCACGAGCGAAGCCATCGTGCTTGGGTCATCTGGAATGGAACAATGGTTTAAAAAAAATACAAGTTCAAATTTAGACCAAAAAACCAACTTGCAATTAAGACCTGGTTTATTTTAGTGGCTTTAATAGAGATTTGTAATTAATATGAAATGTAATCAAAGCCACCTCCCTCTCTGATGATGCCGATACTGCTCGTGAGTAGACTGAAGTAGTTGGGCTGACAAATTGGCATGGACGATTGTCCCGCTGTCTCTGAATGGTCGACTCCTACTGCTCGGTAAGAAGTGTATAGGTGAGGATGAATAATGGGGAAGTACACACATTTGGACGAGACCTTTGCTGTTATGTTGTTAGGTCTATATTTTCACGAATAATAGTGTTTCAAGTCAATGCTCCGCAAGGCCGCTTGTGATGCACGGTTCGAGCCTTGCTAACTGCACCAGTCTAGAATCTATTAGCTCATTGTGATCCGACCCATAGGCTTAACATTATGCAACCTCCCTCTTTCTCTCCCCACATATTGACAGACAGGCTACGTTGTGTCTTTTACCAACATCCGTGGATTGCGCGGAGTGTAGCAGCGCCGCGAGGGCGGGCCCAAGTCGGTCGGCCAGAGCATCATGTTCGTCCGACAGATCCCGCAGAGCATCCTCAAACTCGTCCATCACGCCTCCATCCATATCTGCATTAGATTCCATTGCTTCGATCTGAAACATTTTAAAGGAGATTTTCCTTGCTTCTTAACTCAATATACGCCTGTGTCACTCCGCGGTTTAGGCATGAAAACATTACACACCCCGTTTCACCTCCTGATTTTAAAATCAGTGGGGGTCGCCGCCGGTCACTAGGCGAGCACGCGTATAGTCGTGACTCGGACTCGGACGCGCAGTTTGGAGTGATTCCCTTTGTTTTAATATAACGTAAAAAATTTGAAGCATTCAAAACAAAAAAACCAGCAAACGCACTGGATACATCCGCGACGTAGAAGATATTTGATTTTTGGTCAGTCATTCGTCGAGAACCACAGCGCTATGAGATCGATTGAAGTTGCGAGCAGCCGGTGATTGATGGAGAAACGACTTAAATAACACCTCTTTGTAGCCAAGGTAAATTATATGCCAAGAACCACAAAGTAATTAAAACCAAAACAAAAAAAAACATCATATTTCTACATTTATCATTTAATGGAATTGCAATCACATTCCACTGAATTTCTACGTATTATTAATAAATATATTATTTAATATTTAAAATTAATATTAAAAATATTATTACCGAAGTCTCTAGCAAAACTGAATGAGTGGGCCAAGGAACTGCAAGTATACTCCACCAAGAAGAACATAGTCTGTTTAGTTGTTGGCAATAAGATTGACATGCATATCATTTTGGGACCCAGTGCATAATATCAGCAAGCACATTGGGTCAACCGCGCGACGGGCGCAACGAGTATTCCCAAGGAGGGTTGGTGTCAGGCAGGCGGCCGGTCATAAAACAATAAGCCAAAACCTCTAACAACATGGATTTATCAAATACATGTTGTGCCGACCCCAACTAGTGTGGGATAAGGTCAGGAAGAAGAAGAAGAAGAAGACTTAAAATTAATATTAACCCGATCGAACATTGGTTGGCAACATCCGAAGCTACGCGTAGCCGTGCGCCGCAATAGATACGCCAGATACACGCAACCGGCTACGCAGCTAACGTGGGCAGCGTGGGCGTGGATTTCGTGCGCAGCAATTGATGATCCTCGGCTTGACCCTTGTCTACTGTGGTCATGTTACGCTTACTGGAAAATCATTGGGATAGGTACCTATTTTCATACCGGAAAGCTAAAAACTTCTCACGCAGGCGAAGCTGCTGTCACTGCAACCTAACATATTGTAACTATTATTTTAAATAAAGAATTTAATACTTACATCTTCTCTGATTAGGCGATCAGTCAAAGCTGCCAGAGCATCAAATGGCCGAGTTTGCAACTTGTACTGGCTTGGATCACCGCCAAATTTCATCAGCCACTTGCGTACGATAGTATCTACTAACTGATATCGAGATATGGATCTGTAGGTTTGAAAGATATTTTATAGTAATATGGTGGTATAAAAGCCAGACAAGAGAGAAACATACAGCAAACCGGTAGAAAATAATTAAAATGTTTGTGACAACATAGTTAGCACTTAATATTCTGGTCTTATCAAACACTTCAATCTTCCAAATGCTTAACACAATGTAGAAACAAATGATGTCATGCTCGTATGCTCGAAGCCCAATGGTTGTCACGCGCGGCCAGGACGCACCGTTAGTATAGTGACACACCATGCCACAATGAAAGCAGCCGAACTATGGCATGATTACGCTTGGAATGCTTTTTAAATGACGACTTTTACCTAAGTATGTGGAGATTGACCGATAAGAGCCGGTATGCGACTATTACCGACAGGTTGTAATCGTTTTAAAGCGACGCAGTGATAAACAAATAATTTCAAATCGGCCCCCGCGCCCCGCAATCCTCGCACACACCGATAATCTTTACGTAGTGCGATGGACCGGCGCAAGGCAGCCCGCGCAGTCTAAGGGCGGTCGCTCACGGCGACTTTTTGCAGCAATACAGACGCGCGTTTTGTGAGCGCGCCTCTGCATCGCTACTTTTGGCCGTTGGTTACATTTGCAACACGCGATTGTATCGATTAAGCATCACGTCTGCATCGATGCATACGCGCGACATTATCAATGCAAACGCGCAACGGTGTCGATTAAGCGTCATTTCTGTATTATGTTGTCCACGGTTACGCTCTGATTGCTTCCGTAAAAGCAGCAACAAAGACAATGCGACCAATGTTGTGTCGACTGATATGAGTCCATCTAACAACTGTAGCGTCCACAGGTATTCACAGGCCGTCACTACAGCGTGTCGAATCGCGACTGTGGCAATGCTGTATCGCGTCTGTATCGCTGCTGTATTGCGTTAGTCGCGATGCAGAATCATAATTACGTGAGCGATTGTATAAGTATCGCGTTTTTGTGTTGCTAAATGTCGCCGTGGGCGACCGCCCTAACTCGCGCGCTTGTCAGCCACGTTCGGGAACATAGACGTCATAGAGTCTCCTTTTGTTTTTTTTGTAGAAATATTATTTTAAATATTTTTTAAGAAGTGTATTCAGATTTTAGGATATTTAATATGGGGAAAATGTCACAATATATACATAAGTACATTCATAATGTCACCGGCTTTTTCCCATGGCGGTAGGCAGAAACGAGGTTATGTAAGTTATTGGAGATATAATTAAATATATATAACTGCCTATAATATTCATGGTCCGAAGGCTGATGCTGTCGGCAACGGCTTCATGTACCTAAGCCCTCTTGAGAGAAAGCACTTGCTCTACAGTGCTGTGGGACACTAATGGGCTGATGCTGATATACCTACGTATACTAGTATAGGTGTTCAAGGAGGCTTTATTAGACATTCAAAATTGCAATTATTGTGCAGGCCTAATATTTTCTGAGTTATGTTATTGGAGTTTATCGATTTGACATAGCGTGAATGACCCAAAAATCGAACATCTCCCAATAGGGAGATAGAAATTGTATGTATGTTATGAAAATATTTCAATATTTTCATAATATATTGTTAAACGAAACTTTCTTTTTGTCAATACTTCTATAGTATTTAGTTAAATTAAGCTTAGACTCTGTGGACGGAACTTGGCGGATACACTGCCTAGATAAGAATTTGATGATTGAATGAATGAAAAAAAGAACTGGTGTTCACAATGTGTAAATTTATCTACTGGGTGAAAGGGACATCATAATGTATGCGTGTACCATTGATCTAGTATTAAACGGTTAACAGCACAGACACGAAATTTTGTGTATGCATTCAATTGTGAAAGTCCGTGCTAAGTTTCACCATGAAATACTAAAAAATAAAATTAATAGTAAAAAAAATAATTATAAACAAGCTTTTATTTAAATTCTCTAAAAACAAGAAAATAATCTTTAAATTAAATCAAACCCATCAATTTATTACATTATACAATAAATTTATTTATATGATATTAAAGCTTGTCGTGAGATACTAAATAAACAAGAATACAATAACTTGACCTTGACACAAGTAATTCTAAGAAAAAATGTATGTATTTCATGAAATTGTAAATCTCGCGACAAACTTTTGTATCATAATAAATTGATTGTATAATGTAACAAATTGATGGGTTTGATTTAATTTAAAGGTTTTCTTGTTAATAGAGAATTTAAATAAAAGCTTGTTTATAAAAAAAATTGTTTTACTATTAATTTTTTTTGCAGATATTTTTACTTTATAGTGTACTAGCTGTGTCCTCACGGCTCCGCCCGAGTAAGAAGTTTTATTCCAGTAATAAATACAGCCTACGCTACTCAGTAATAATGTAGCTTTCTAACTGAAAAGAATTTTTGAAATCGATCCAGAAGTTTTTAAGTTTATTTGTTACATACAAAAATACAAATCTTTCCTCTTTATAATATTAGTATAGATAAAATCATTATTGTTGCCTATCCCAATGCGATAAAAAAAACACATAAATATCACCTAAAACAGCAATGAAAATCAAACTTAAAAAGTGCTCCCGATCAGCTATTTTGCTAAAGTTCACGAGCCGAGGATACCGCATTACAGTAGGCACTAGTCACTGTACTAGCGCTACTACTTTGTCTACTATCTCGCTCACTCAAAGTAGCCGACATACCGCTGCGCCGCTGGGAAATTTCGACAAAGCTATAGCGGCCAGTGCCTATGTATATAACAGATGCGTTATTAGGATGCGTTATTTAGACTAGTACTAGATTCATACCATGTACACATAAATACCCTTCCAAAGAATCGACTGACATTGCTTTATTTTTACCTAAGTCCAAAGACGACTCCATGGATTGTCTCTGTTCTGACGACTATTTTCTAAAATATTATTTACATTGTATGTTTTTATTTTTATTTTGTAGCTATACACACATACGTAGCCATAATTTTAATAGTTTTTTTCCCCATTTTTAATAACTAAATATCACTCAGATCAAGATATAATTACTGTCGATAGCGCGCGGGAAATCCAATGACACAGACCCGTCGCTGACACTAGTCAGCAGCGGACTGAGGGGGAATTGATTGCATACAAAAACGCACGCGAACTAGCTTATGCCGTAAGGTCGTAACCGCAAAACAGTATTTTTCGTTTAAAACAAAGACTATAGCTAATTTTATACAATCGAATTATTATTTTGAAGTGTATGCTTAGACTAAACTATATACAAAATATTGAGGTTGAAATCTGTCTCGTTTCCCTGTAAAATGAAAATGTATGTCTTTGAAGAGCAGTTTTTGATATTTTTTTCTGTGCTGTAAAAGTTATCCAATCATGTAAAGCAATTATAAAATTGATCTTAAAGACATGATAAATGAAGTGTATAAATATAAGTTCAGAATGTTTTGTAATTGCTGAGAAATATTAAAATCCCTGCCGCCAATATTTTCAATTCGTCGTCTTAATGAGTGGGCTATATAGACCTTGGACGTCAGGTCGCCCGATAAGGCCAGAGACTGCAGATAAACTGTTAATCAGTGGGGGGTCAGTCCCTTTAGACCTATTTCACAAAAATATAAATACGAACCCAGACAGAACATCGGGCAGCAGTTCCATGACATCTCTGAGCAGGGTGGTGGCATCGTCCCGCGACACTCTCAGCGCGTCCAGGCAGTCGTACAACAGCGACATAATATTCACGTCATGCACGATCTTGGTTTGCGAGCCTAGGGGTGTTCTGTGGTCAAGATATTAATATCGATACAATTAACATCGTTTGGTCATTGTAACTATCTGCATAACCTACCAAGAGTTACAACCGGTTTCTGAGTTGAGAATTCTAAAATAAGCAGAACTTGTCTATTTAACATTTTTTTGAGAATAGATTTTACAAAAATTGGTTTCTTATTTGGCATTGCTTAGAATTCAGCATGCTAACGTATACTCAAACTTCCAACAAGAGATTGTCCTTTTAATGGAAGTTTTTAACCGACTTCAAAAAGGAGGAGGTTATCTGTTCGATAGGTTTTTTTTCTTTTCTTTGGTCGGAGGTTTCGTCCCAAGTATTGTAAGTCTGTATTATGATGTTTTTATTAATTTTTGTTATTTGCGTTATCGTTGTAAATATTTCTT
The DNA here is from genome assembly GCA_910594945.2 of Amphipyra berbera. Lineage (NCBI taxonomy): Eukaryota > Metazoa > Arthropoda > Insecta > Lepidoptera > Noctuidae > Amphipyra > Amphipyra berbera. The sequence continues at coordinate 10,473,823 of OU343126.1, read as the reverse complement.
CGAAATATGTTTCGGAACAACGAAAGTAGTTTTCTATACCGAATCTGTCGTCTATTTCTAATTATTGAAAGATGTTAAAATTTCGAGACTGTAAGTAGAGTCTAACTTGAAATCTACGCTTTCTTCTGTTGTAGGTAGCTGGTAACACTGGACAATGTTGACACAGGAGGGTAACCGTCAAGATTAATCAACGTACCGAAGTTATAAAACAGTGGTCATTCTACGGAGCAGAGGATTCCATGGCGAACAGCTGAAGAAGTCTGACCTTTTATATCTGGTTTGCTTGTCCTTATTTTCTGATCTTGTGTTAATTATTATATTGTGAACTAGCTTCTGTAATTAATCACTAACCTAATTAAAAGTACTCTCAGTGGTGGAGAGTCTATGTTGGTTTAATTTACTTTATTTACCATGCTCCCAATCCTGACATACCGATATTAGCTATAACTGTAATCATAGATCACCCCTACAAGATTCTGTTCTATGTCTCCTATACTTCTTGTTACCAAATCTACAATCACTAAAACTGAAAGCACGTCTTCCTCGCCCGAACTCATTTTGCCTGTGTAGTGTTTTCGAAAACATCAAATAATTGAGCAGTTATAGGCGGCGTGTGTAGAGAAACATGTTTAGCGAAACAATGTTTTGTGTACCGTAAAATGGGGTGAATAGGGATGCAGGGGTGAATAGGGACGAAACTTCAAAAGGGATTTTAACATTGAAATAATATAGTTTGTTGCTAAAAAGGACTCTAATGTGTTTACTGTATTATAATTAACGATTAAGTGTCTTCCTTGGCAAGAAACTATATTATTTCAACGATAGAACCCATTTATGTTTGTGCGTGTGAATATTTGTGTCTGTAAACGCATCCACGATACAGGAGAAATCCTAGTGTGTGAAATCCTAATCCTGGTGTCATGTCATTGAACCGAGGTTAGTTACGAGCTAGGTCTATGAATAGTAGAGGACTTGCCCTAATAAGCTACATAAAATAATCACAGCTACTTAGGCTTTACACTAGTTTACGAGTAATACAGTTGACCAACATAACTTGTAGTTGGGTCTAGAAAAAGTTCATGGACACTCCATACAAAATCAACTACAAAAATAACTTTGTATTCTAAATTGTATTATTTTTATATTGTATATTTATTTATTTTTCTTTTAACCCGAATTGTTTACTACTAAGTACTATTACTATGAACACCACAGAACTTAACAGCTCCATGTCCGCCCACGTACCCAGCGGCCAGGTTTTACACCCGGCCACTCCTCACAAGTATCAACTACACTACCGACAGCCACTTTAAAAAAAAAACAACCCCGTCACAAAAAGTGCGACGATTAGCTAAACAAGAAGAGGTCTGTTGTGTGTCTTGGTGACCAACAAAAGCATAATTAAAAATGTAGGTAATCCGATCAAAAAATATTTTTTTCGCTGTTCCAAAATCTCACACTCTTCGGGCGCTTTCGATTTAGACGTTTCGTGTCGGACCGCTGCGGTGCCGAAGCGGTGCGTTTGTCGTAATGCGCACGGACGGTCGTTTGTTTTCATACAGAGAACGCGGTGCGGCAACAGTGCGTGTTGTCGAGCGTTCGCGGTACCGACGCCGCACTTCTGCCGCACCGCATGCTTTGTTTGAAAACCAACAACCGTCCGTGCGAAATACGACGAACGCACGTTTTCGGCACCGCAACGGTCCGACACGAACCGTCCAAATTGAAAGCGCCCTTCTTCCAGTTGTTCATAATAGGTATAATGACTTAGGTATACCGACAACTTACATAGGAAAGTATTTGGGACGCTGCCTCCTGTATGGCCTGGGGGCCATGAACAGGCGTATCTCCGACGCCTCCGATTCATATACAGAACTACCCGACGGTGAAAGAAGCGGTTTCGATAGCGGCTTCAGACGTAGACTACGGATCTCCTCTTGTAGTTGCTGGCAACATAAATTTAATCAAATAACACTATCATGGTAGGCCTGCAATTTATGCCTTACTTTTTTACACAACTGGCAACTTCGAGCAAGATAACTCATTCTTATGCAAAAAATATTTAAAATATAATATGTTTATAACTCTATGTATACAACGTGTTACAAAAATACCCCTACAGCCGAAAGGGGGTTAACAGGTCCCTTGTAAAGAGTCTATTGGCAATATTTAAAGACCGTAGTATGACTAAAAAAAAAAGAATTTTGATAAAACAAAATAATCATCATCAGAGATCGGATAATCGGATGCATATTTACCTAAAGTTCACGTGTGTGTGTGTGTGTGTTCGACTAATATGGAATGCACTTTTGTATCGAAAAAATCTCGCGATTCCGGGATCGTCAAAGAACGTCGGCCACGGTCCATACATGCTATGACCTGACTATAAAGTATCGCGACCTTTGATGGGATATGGTTTAATTGGTTCACCTACTTATAATAATCCATGCTTTAAAGAAAATATTTTTTTAAGAAGCGGATGAAAATATTTATTTGTTCTTACGGAGGTTGGAATTTGACAAGTCGGAAACTAGACAACCACAACTACAATCATGCTAATCATTGTTAGTTACGTGTTCTGTGTCACCCACAGTCTCACTTCTGTGCGAAAATAATAAACATTGACAGTTTTTCTTGATGAAAAGAATTATTTCAGACTTAGTGTTTGGCCATACCTATTCAATTTACTGCGCGGGAGAAGCTTTGATAGCTACCGGGATGTCAATATGTCATACGTTTCGTTCCATCTATTGGAAGCATTAAATGTATTTGATAATTTGGCCCAGTAATTGATCTATTTGTTATTAACCATTAAATAACAACATTGTAAGAATAAAAACGACACAATCAACGTAATCTATAATGTTTATAAAAAAACTGGTATTTTAAAAATCGTAAACGCTTGAATGCTGGTGCTAAAACTAAACGTGTACCCAGTACACGATGAAACGTATTAAGGTGCGTTCAAAATTAGTAAAAATGTCGTAAAAAAGTAAGGTTTTTTTAAAAATATCAATATTTTATTCCGGCTTTTAATAAATAATTGAATAGTTGTAAATTAATGCTCCTTTAATTGACTATTTTTTGACGTATAACTCGTTACGGGTCTTATGCAAATTTGGTCAGGTCAATTATGGCCGTTGTTCTTTAGTGTTCTGTGGAATAAAATCAAATATTTACCTAGAATTGAATGCATATTTATTTATTTACATCCCTAAAATTGTACCTTTTTTTATAACTTACACAGCCATGCACCCCTCACTTTCTTACACCCTACATACACACATATTTAAATCGGGGGTTAAAAATGAACATCAATTAATCATATGCATACGATTCGTTATGCAATCCCGTGATACAGGATTATTAAATTTGTTTTAATAGATTTATTTTCAGAAGCCGTTTTCATACTATCACAGCGAAAAATTAACTTTAGGTAAATATGCATCCGATTATCCGATCTCTGATCATCATTGAAACGCAACCCTGAAAACATAAAACTAAAGAGTAGACTACCCAGAAAGTTATTTACATTCTTACCTAATTTCCTCTGAGAGGTAAATGACAACAACCATAAAAGACAACTTGATTATGTAAACTTATGGGAATTATGTAATACGTTGTAACTATATTGTTTATAAATTCTCTCCGTGTAAAATATTAGTATTCAACCGCATCTGGTTAGATAGGAAGCGGACCCCAACATAGTTGGGAAAAGGCTAGGCAGAACGAACGATTATATAAAGGTCCCAGCGATATTGTCAAAGTTGCTATATTGTTTTTCGATCATATTTCTTACAATATTAATTACCTACTGATTTTAACTAATTATGATATCGCTAGCAAGAGATATTTTATAGTTTAGAAAAAAAAGATAATATGAGGATAATTAATATGATCGAATGACAATATTTAGCTTTACGGCCACAGTCTACCTATATATACGTACCTACAATGTGTAGCGGCTTTAACAATATTGCTGAGACACATAATATGTACAAAATTGGGCATCCGCGGTCACCATGCCGCACTGCGTTCGTTGTGTGGAGCTCCTAGAACACTCTACACATACAAGGTGTACCATAATTAACCACAAAGTAGTTTGTTTAGAATCGACTTCATAAATAAATCGATTTATCAATCGAGAGAGAGAAAAGATCAAGTAAATTTGACGAAATTTTTGCAGTTAACTAGGTATGCAATAAGCAATAATACTTATTTCTTAAATAATATGGTTAAGTTTACTTTTAGTTATTGTGTGGTTTCTAATTGGGGTGTCTGAGGTTTCTGTTTATATTTGTTACATACTCGTCATGCATTATTGTAATATTATAAAATAAAGAAAGCTAGGCACCTCTATCTGTTGTTTCTGTTGTTTTCGCACAATAAGCAAACGCGTCACGTCACGCTTGTATTGTGCCGGGTCGTAACCACCTTCTGATATGGTGGGGTTCTTGGGCACCTGTTTGGATCAAAACAGAACTTATGACATATTTGAGACTTCGATAACTTGTTATAAGCCTACTCCACTTCAGGACACGAGTTTATAGCCCAGTCGGTCGAAAAAAAGGGGTTTACTTTGCAAAGGTCCGTCCGTTCTGATTTTTGGATATGTGTTATATTTTGTGTGTTTACACAGAGTGAATTTAATACACATTGTATAGCAGAGATCTCTACACCAATTGTGAAAAGAACTGTAATTTTGCAACGGCTGAACCGATTTCCGTCAAATAAAGTCTATAATCATTTTGATTAAACCAGCTTTCAAACAAATCGGTTAACGGTAAAAACCCCTCTTTTTGAAATATAGGCTTCAAACTTATAACACCCCTCTTTTTGCGTCGCAGGTTAAAAATAAGATTGTAATAATTGTGCATTTTGTCTACTTTAAAGTGCAATATGTCGTAAATTATTACCTTTAGAAAAAATGCTTCAGACAATAATTATACGGAATTTAATTCTCTACAAAATTAATTACAGCTATTTTTCCCGTAAAATCCATAAAATAAGGAGTTATTTAATAAAAAATAATTTTAGGGGTCTTTAATCGAAGATAACGGAGCGCGCGAAGGTCATTTAAGGTATATTTGAAATTTTCATAAAAACACTTATATAAAAAATCTGAACTGACGGACTTTTTGTAAGGGGCGAATGAGCTATTTAATACAATTCGATGCAAGGTTAGATTTGTGCTAAAAAATCCGGCCTCATGGCCCACGGTTGCGCTTGCGACATATTGGGCGTAAAACATCTGGGTCCGAGATGTGGTAGAGGTTTTAAAGACTCGAAACCAGGTCAGTACCTTTTTTGGCAGCACTTCTGCTTGCAGCGCTGCAGCCAAACGTAGGCGATCAGAATGTGCGTTTAGGGAATGAAGATATTTCTTTTCGAGTTCACTGTGGCGCTTCTGAAACAGATATTCATCATTATCATCATCAATAATCCATAAATGCGTATTGCGTAGAAATTCAATGAGCGGTCGTGGTAGGAGGGTATTTAGTCCTAGATTTTTAAATTTTGGTGTAGGTAGGTACTATAGACTTGGATATAAATGTGATGTGTTGTTACTTTCTAAGTTTTCATTATTTTCTAATCCTGTCGCAGGTGTGCTTATAGAAAGATCTATTGGAAATAATCTACCTCATTTTGCTCGAAGTATATCGTCTTCTCTCTCAGCCTCATCGATTACGCCTCGTCAGTTACAAACAGGGTCATAGATATAGATTATTTTTATTACCGCTAAGATGAACAAAGTGTGCAAGCGAGAACATATTAATCTATACAAATAAATAATTAAAATAATGATATTTTTCAAAGATGTCTTGTGAATCGATGGAAATGCGTGGTGTATATAACCCAAATCCAGCACAACCACAGAGAATATCCATAGTATTATTGTGGTACATATGCATGAAAAAAATAGTAACTTAATGTACTTTTGAATTTAAAAAGTGTACACTTATAGTTTCGATATTCCAACATAGAGGTCGTGGTGATGATACATTCATTCTGGCACGGATTTTAGGTATTGAGATCACTTATATAGTCACAAATTATAGAAAAATAAATGTATTTTGAACAATTTAAAGCAGATTTTTTGCGAAAATTTAACTTTTACGCAGTGTCTATTGCAAAATGTTACACAATTATTTTTTTCTAGGTCAAACTTAAAGTATGAATTTTTATTCCGTAAGAGCTTAATTATTGAACAATAATTCAGTAAGGGAAAAAATGCACTAAGGTACAGTCAGCTTTATATAGGAAGTAGCAGTCTTAATAGGAGGTACCTATAAGGCTTCTTTAGTCACGCAAAGTGCATTAATGATCAGAGAAAACATTGAATAAAAAAAAGTTACCGTCAAGATGACCAAATACACTTTTTTGCAAAAAAAACGGGCACCTAAGCAAAGAATCAATTTTATTGTTACTATTAGTTTGTTTGATAATTTTAGGTAGTTGTATCCTCAGAGTTTTATAACTTAATTAGCAAGGAATGTTTATCGTCAGTTTTATCATAACATTTTGGTTAATAGTACCTAGTGCACCAGCTCGCTAAGTAAAAATGAAAAACGTTTTTTTGTTTGTTTTTTCTTTAATAAAGTAAAAGCAGATAAATGTTTAGTATGGAGTGTGACCTCCTCTTGCTGAAATCACAGCTTGCATTCGTCTGGGCATGCTAGCGAGTATTACATATCTCTTAAGGTTTCTTGCGGAATACGTTGCCACTCTGCGGTAATTACATTCTTTAGCTCTCTGATGGTCTGCGGAGCCGGCTGCACTGATCTCACTCGTCGCTTCAGAACGTCCCAGACATGCTCTATGGGATTGAGGTCGGGACTTCGAGCTGGCCAATCCAAACGACGAATCTCGACTTCTAGCATATACGCTTCCACATCGCCAGACCGATGGGCGCGAGCGTTGTCGTCCATAAAAATTGGGTTTTTATCAAGAGCGGCCAATGCGGGTTGTGCGTGAGGAATTAGAACTTCCGTTATGTATCGGTGTGCAGTCCGTGTGCCGTTTTCGATGAAGACTAACTCCGTACAATCTAACGAATTTATTACTACCCAAAACATAACAGAGCCCCCACCATAATGTGTGATTTCTTCAAAACATGCCTTTGCAAAGCATTCTCCTCGTCTTCGTAGCACTCTCCGACGTCGGTCTTCATCGTATAGAGATATACTGGCTTCATCGGAGAGCAATAACATATCTCAGTCGTCTTGAGTCCATGACACACAATTTCGAGCGAAGCTAAGCCTAGCAACTCGGTGCTCACGGTGTAATTTAGGACCGCGGGCCGGGCGACGACTGCGTATATTGGTAGCGAGAAGCCTCCTCCTGACCGTCCATAGACTAATTTGCACATTTCTTACCTCTTCGAGGTGGTTTTTGAGGTCTACATACGAAGATTTGCGATTTCTGAACGCTTGACTCACCAGAAAACGATCATCCCATGGTTCTGTACATGGCTTTCTTCCAGAAAAAGACCTTCTCTTGACGGAACTGGTCTCTTGATAGCGCTGCCAGGCCCTTTGGACTGTCGAGCGACTCACATTTAGCCTCTGAGCCACGAAGCATTGGCTACAACCCTCATCAAGAAGCGCAATAATTTTGCTGGCTTTTATCACTTTATCTACCATTTTCGAGACCGCTAAACAGCAGTTACAATACTTCAAAATGTCAAGGAAATTAGATAATTCAATAAAAATTGAGTTAAAGTTATTTAGAGTCGATAATAACTTTTAGGAGTTCGCGCCACAAAATGTAGGAAAAAGTTGTTTTCTTTAAAAACCAGCCTCAGTCAAAAAGTTGAATTTGGAACGTACTTTTTTAAATACCATGGCACTTTTATAGCCGGCCAGTAACATGTTCAAATGATTAAAACCTTTTAGGTTTTGTATTTTTTTCAGGCAGAAAAAAATCATAACTGCCCGTTTTTTTTGCAAATGAGTGTATTTAGAATCATCCAAAGTGATCACTAATCAGATCTTCTTCTTTTCGTGTGGTTAGTGACTAACCTTGTGTCAGAGTTTATGCCGCCCATGGGCCTCTGACTTGGCTTCACATACCATCGAGAAATATCTCTCAGGCACTAATGAGTTGACGTTTGGGGATGTTGTTTGTGGAATTCTTCCTCGACCTTTCGATCGTTTTATGTCACTCGAAGGCAGTCTATGAAACAAACATAACACTACGCCTGTATTCCCCGAAGGGTTGGGCAGAGGTTTATAATAACACCATCATTTCGTCGTTTAAGTTCCATGTAATACGGGGCGAGCCTGTTGCCATCAACCGGGTACAAATCCAAACTCCGTGCTGCTGCTGAGGAATTCTACACGGAAAACCCAATAACTCTTTGCCCGACCTGGGGATCGAGCCTAGGACCTCACGGTCAGTAGTCGTGCTTGCCACCATTAAACCAATGAGGCGGTTTATGAACAAAACTATACGAATTAACTAGCTTTTATTTTATTGATCGACCAATTGTAGACTTCCAATGAAACTAGGTCAGTACCTTTTGTGGCAGCACTTCTGCTTGCAGCGCTGCCCTGATTTCGATAAACATCAATTTGAGCTATAGTAATACGCACTTGCCAGGTCCTGAGTTGTGCGATGACTTGCGGCAGCGTGGCGTAGGGCACGGCGTACTTGTGCCGGCGGGCCATCTGCCGCAGCAAGTCGTCCAGCGTGCGGTCCACCTTGCGCGGCTTGCCCAGCTTGCGCGTCAACACGTCCCGCATCTGTGCGCGCATCTCTTGAGCCTCGGCCTCCATTGCGCGGAGGTCGACGTTCATGCGAAATAAGTGGGTGCGATTTATCCTGTAGACCAACGTGGTAAAATGTAACTTTTTTTAAACTCAAATTTTGCAATATTATCAAGTATTCTATGTTTGTTAGGCTTATTAGCCTATATTTTTAAATATTTACAGGTCAACATAATTTGACTAATGTTGTAAGAACTAACTACACGCAAATAAAATGTTAAAATTTAAAAATTCGATTAATGTATTTATCACTAGCTGTGTCCTCACGGCTCCGCCCGTAGCCTATGTTACTCAGTGATAATGTAGCTTTCTAACGGCAAAATATTTTTTGAAATCGGTCCAGTAGTTTTTAAGTTTATTCGTTACATACAAAAATCCAAAAATACAAATCTTTCCTCTTTATAATTTATAAGATTATAAGATAAGATAAGATCATAAGATAAGATAAGATGAAAAAATATTTTTATTTTAGTTTTCAAAAATTCTCCATCCCTGCTTTAGTTATGAATTCAGGAAATGGTCTATCTATCTAGGAAATGGTCACGGATTAGCAATTGCTAATCCGTGACCCCAAATATGACGTAAAATGTAAACACAGCTGATCATAGCTGAGGATAGCTAGAATTAAGCGTATTTTCTATGAAATCTTTGAACAGCTATTTCTCTTGAACTGTTGACTTTTGGGGAAAGTTGTAGAACAAAAGTTATCCATTATTATAGGTACTTTAACACTCTTTCGGCTTAGTACCCCCTTTCCGACTAACCTTGTATACTAACTTCTGGCTCAACCCCTGGTGTAGCTTGATCACTTGTCACCTCTGCCTGGCGAGCAAGGTTTCAGGGAACAACACCGTCTGCGACAGGTCCGAAGTACCGGTGCAGCAATGGATAGCCGTCGCTCCGATTTGATCATATCAAAAGACCACTACTGTTACTGTTACCACGTTGTTTTCACAGCTTGATATGGATTTAAACTTACTTCTGCCTCAACCGTTGCTGCCTGATCTCGTCCTGTAGCTCGACAACTCTTCGCCTCAGTTTGGCGAGTAAAGCTTCAGGGAACACCACGGTCTGCGACAGGCCCTTAGCGCCGGTGCAGCCTTGGATAGCCGCCGCCCTGATTTGATCGTATCGCAGGACCACCACTGTTTCTACGTCGTTCAAGCAGCTTTGTTTCTCAAGCTATGTAAAGTAAATTTTGTGTGAAAATTATGAAATACAGATAAAGGAAGAAAGAAAGAAAGAAAATTATTTATTCTGGACTCATACAGGCAGTTACAGAAACAAAAACAATATAAAAAAAAGAAACAATAAGAATTTAGACTACCTGCACGAGGCCAAAAAGGCTCCTATCTCAGCATAATGTTGCGACATTTAGAAAAAAAACAAAATGTCCCAACGCTGGTTTTCTGATAGGACCATAGTGATGCCACGGGCAATAACGACACAAATAAATAAATAAACATGTTACGTAAATATTAAATTTGAATACTACTAAACAAAAGCAATAAATAGTTTAATACAAACTTATGTGTTACGTGTGTGTGTGTGTGGAATAGTCAATAAAATTATAATATACATAGTTATTAAATAAATTAAAGCCGATGTACTGTAGACCAACAAAATGTTGGTATAACTGAACGTGTTGCACAAATCCTTTTTGCTTTCAGCTTGAGTGCGCAGACTCTTCAACGAGTAACTCTTTTATAAATAGTATGGATCCGCATTTCGTAGTTGAGCTCTTGAATTAAGTTATTTTTTAGATAGTTACGAGTACCATACCATAAATTCCCTTAGATCCGTTTTTCTCTGTTCCAGTTGTACAGAGAGCTTGCGCTTGATCTTGTTATGCGCTTCAATGTCTCTCTTCAGTAGCTCCACCAGACGGTCTTGCTCCATCATTTCTTGTTCATGCTTATGTCTGTAAACAAATCAATTTTGTCCAATTTATGAGTGACTAGCCGTGTGCCCCATGTGATTGCCCATCGGATCTCCTATCTAATCACCACAGGCAATGAATTTTCTAAAATCCTTTCTTAGTGCTCATCTACCTCATCTAAACAGAAGCCTAAACACCAATTTGCATATTAACTTCAAAAATGATGAAGTTCCATACAAACTTTGTTCCCCTGTATAACCCCCTTAGGAGATGAATTTGCAAAAATCCTTGATAGTGCTCACCTACGTTATATAAGGAATTCGTGTGAAAAATTTCATGCTTCTAGACCCACCGGTTTAAGCTGTGCGTTATCCGTAAGTTCGAGAGTTAGAGATTTATTAAGTAGATAGCACTTTAAGCTTTTACGTCAATTTCCGGATAGATAAAGGCCTCCCCAAAAAGAGGAGATAAAGAATAACGTGTTTGTTTATTACCCTGGGTTAAGAATATTTGCCAACGCAGAGCCAGCCTTAAAACACAGGTGACGTTGGAGCCCGTTACCGACTTAGGTTTATTCGGGTTGGCAAGTTAAGAGTCATCACGCCATTAAGTATTGGTTATGGACAACGTCTGTGCAGAGTCCAAATGCCGGATGAACAAGCAGTTTTATTCGGCCTTTTAAAGTCGACAGCGGAGTTTTATTAGGTACTAGCTGTGTCCTCACGGCTCCGCCCGCGTAAAAGTTTTATTCCAGTAATAAATATAGCCTTTGTTACTCAGTGATAATGTAGCTTTCTAACGGAAACATATTTTTTGAAATCGGTCCAGTAGTTTTTAAGTTTATTCGTTACATACAATAATACAAATCTTTCCTCTTTATAATATTAGTATAGATCTATTGGATATTGCTTGCTTCTCTCTGTTTGGGTTTAAAGATTTTTTATTTAACTTCATTCCACACACATCTTTTTTACGAACCTGGTATTTCTCAATTCGTATGTCTTGTCATAAATTTCCTTTTCACACCCTTCGGGACAGATGTTGGGGTCGAGGCGTATGGGGCCGATGTCTCGACTGTCCAAACTTCCTTCGTCCTCCTCCTCGCTTGACGATGATGATGACTCGGATTCAGAGGAATCTTAAATATCATAATCACTCGCTGTTTTAGTGTAAACGTGCATTGCTTGAATATGAGTGTCGTAGATTTTTGTAGACCACACTATAGCTGGTTGAAATAACCTAACATACGCGATTGGTATGTGTATTGTAGTCTACAACGAGAAGACTTGGCTTTAGATTGCTGTGATAAAGTAAAGCTAACTAAGTCTTCTCGACAAGTGCATTCATTGGTCATTTTAAAATTAATGAGCGTAATCACAGTTGGACAAGACAGTGTACATCGTCGTAATAATTTAATTTATGTATCATTTCTGTCGAATGGGGTAGGCAACTGTGGAACTAATGGCGCCACTTTCGATTGTTCCACTGCAATCTTATTGGTTGCAATGTGTTTGACATTATTGTTAATATCAACTTGATGGTTCTGATTGGTGGAAATAACTAAGTATGGAGGTGCTGCCATCTGCTTTAGTTTTGCGTTGCCTTCCCCATTGAAATTAAATGGTAATCATCTCAAAAGTCTTGGAAGGAATAGAGAATTTGAAGTGTTATCAAAAATATATTGCTTACCATCATCATCATCATGAACGCGTGGCGGACGATACTTCTTCTTGAATATTCTGCGTAAGAAATCAGCGAACTTATCGTCTTGCACCAATTTCTTGAACTGTAACTGAATCTCCAGGCATTCCTCTTCTAGCTGATTTTTCTCCGTGAGGTGCTCCTCAATACGATGCTCGCAGTCCAAGATCTGATCTTGTACTCCTCTTACCTGATATAAATCCGTGATTATCACAAGGGACTGGGTTTACTAATGCCTGAATTTTTGAATTTTGTATAATATTTACATTATGAATCTAGTCCCCATGTGTTCCAACACATCCAACCTTGTCTATTTTTGTTTTCCGTATGTAGAGAGAGACCTTCTAAACTAACGTGAAGTGTCCATCCACTAATTTTCCATCAGTATCCTATCATAAATGAAGTGGAAGGGTGCGATGTTTTATTTTAGACTAGCTATACCCGCAACTTCGGCTGTGTAAAACTCGGAGAATAACACATTACTTGCTTAACTGAAATTGGGAGTGTATTTTTTAAATCTTTAACAACTATGAAAAAAAGCCATAAAAATGGTGAAATATGTAGCATCACTTATTTAAAAAGAAAATATAAAAGTCAACCGTATTGAGTCAGTACTTTTTACGTGCGGCGTGCACAAACAAACCGACAAATAGCTAAATAGACAAAAATCAAAAAATATCGAATTGGATTCTTTTGGTTATCCTTTAAACAACATGCTATTTTTTTAAATATGGAATTGTACCGACACGCCTGGCCTCCAGATTTATTATATATATATATAGTGGTGGCCATATAATAATTAGAAACAACCATTACTGCACACATTGTTATGATAAAAACCCACTATAATTTTGTATCAGTCTATCATTGATGACTTTTAACTACGTCATTATGTACCTAGACCCATCAATAGTGTTTAATACATGAGAACAAATTGACAGAAACAACAAACCCATAATAAAACTAACAATTACACTGTGTAAATAGGGTGGCATTTGAAATGAACTGAGAGCTGGACAAATAATTAGAAACTACAACAATATTGTTAGAAATACAAAGTTGAAAATAATTTTGTTTTTATATATTGGCGAATGCTTATTTCTGCGTCATTATTAATCATCTCCATGTTTTCTTCTAATTATATGGCCACACCCTATATTATAAAAATTATTTAAAAAAAGTTGGTGCTGTTAGCTCTGCCTGCGCCTTCGAGTATATATGATAAAGAAAATAGGCTTACATACGTCTTTATAATAATTATAAATGTTCACGCCATACTTTTTACGTACCCATCATATTTTCTTACATGTATAGTGGTGGTACGTCATACACGGGTTTACTTTTGTTAATTGAATAATCTTGCTATCCTAACATGCTATCGTTTTCTGATATTCAGACTTTCATGAAACATTCTTGGCACTGCAGAGTAATTTGCAGTGATACACCGCATCACAAACTTTAGTATCGGAGCATTTTAAATTAACAGCAATATTTATTGAAAGAACAGTTACGTTTAACAGATCCATTATATAAGTTTTTAAGGGTATGAACAAATCACAAGTTTCCTTAATTTAATTTTTTTGAGAATTTTTTCATTAAAATTTCTTTTGTAAACAGAGATGATATTAATGTCGCAGAAATAAGCATTCGCCAATATTCAAAACAAAATAATTTTCAACTTTGAATTTCTAACAATATTGTTGTTGTTTCTAATTATTTGTCCAGCTCTCCGTTCATTTCGTAGTTTTCATTATTTTTGGGATAAAAAATTACCTATGTTAAAAGAGGTAGAAATCGATTCAGTAAACGATTCTGAACAAACTACTTTCAGGCTGTGCGTTAATTATATTTCATATTGTATTGTTTAAAGTTTAGAAGAAGAAGAAGTTAGATGATTCCTATGTGTTTAATTTTAACGGAAATAACAATAATAAAGAACATTATGTAACCGAACGATTTATCGTTACCTGCATTAATTTACTGTACACTCTTTCGGCTAAGCGGTCTTCATGCATTTCGAAACGGTTTAGAACATTCATTTCTCTGTGCAGCTGGTACAAGTGTAGTTCCAACAGTTGAGCATTTTCCTGCAAAACACAATGTTATATAGTTTATATTAATTTAAAGAAGGTTTTATGGTTTTGTTTTCATTGTCAATAAACGTCAGTCTGCTACCAGCTGTCTGTCTTTTAATTCGGGATTATATTTGTAACAATTAATTATATGTTCGCATATTTATCAGTGGCGACGAGAACCTGCGACTAAGAAAAAAAAAATGGCTCACTTTGGGATTTTGTCAAGTTTTGACCATAATATTCATACTTGGCAAAACTTCAAGCAAAGAATTTTGCAATGGTACATTGCGAACGACGTTGACAATATCAAAGATCCACAGGGCGTGAAAAGACGGGCAATTTTGCTGAGCACACTCACCGACAGCACTTATCAACTGGCGGCCGATTTAGCGTTACCAAAAGAACTAACGCAAGTGCCATACGAAGACATTCTCACACTTCTCGACAATCATTTTACACCCAAAAAATGTGGATTTGGTGAGCGGTATAATTTCTATGCTGCTAACCAAAGTCTGGAAGAAACCTTTTCGCAGTGGGCTGCGCGGATTCGTGGGCTTACTACTCATTGCGGATTTTTGAATGTAGAAGAGGCGCTGCGTGATCGTTTTGTTATGGGTTTGTTGCCGGGACCGGAGAAAGACAAGCTTTTCGCACGTGACCTTGAAGAGTTAACACTGGCTAAAGCAGTGGAGTTGGCGGAAAGCGTGCGCAGTGCACGCAAGGGAGCCGCAGCATCATTGACGGCGTCGGCACAGGCGCCGCCGTCGAGTGAGCCGCTGTACAAGATTGAAGCCACCACAAAAGAGGCCAGCCTTAACAAGGAAAGGTGTTCAGTGTGCGGCTTTAGAAATCATTTAACGTCACAGTGTCGGTTTGCTAGTTATACGTGCAAAAAATGTAACGTTAAGGGTCATCTACGCCGAATGTGTAAAAAGATAAATTTCGTAGGAACAGGCGGGTCGGGCGAGAGTGACGATGACGGTAAGACAAAAAAAATATGTTCTTTCCGGGGTGAACCTATGACTCTAGTAGTTTCTATACTAAGTATTAAGCTAAAGTTCGAAGTAGATACAGGATCGGCAGTTACAGCGATTTCTGAGAAAGTGTACAACAAATATTTTAAATTGTTGCCAATCTTACCAACAACGGATCAATTATTTACATATACCGGTGGTCTTATACGTTGTTTAGGAACAGTGCAATTGCCTTTAACATACCTGGACAAGACGCAGGTAGTTAATGTGAGAGTAATACGCGATGGTGGACCACCAATTTTAGGCAGAGATTTTATTAGTTTGTTTGGCTTACAGATGTTGCAAATAAATTATTGTCAATCTAATAAAATTGCTGAACAACTAAAATTACAATATCCGTCGGTTTTCTCAGATGAGTTGGGTGAATTTACAAAGTATAAGGTAAAGTTACAATTAAAAGAAAACGCGAAACCAGTTTTTTTCAAAGCTCGGCCTGTAGCATTCGCACTTAGAGATAAAATAAACGGTGAACTCGATCGTTTGGTAAGTATTGGTGTCATTAGACCAGTTCAATTTTCTGATTACGCCTCTCCAATTGTGCCTATATTGAAGCGCGACGGTTCTTTAAGGTTGTGCGTTGATTATTCTGTAAGCGTAAACAAACAGCTGGTCGTCGAACAGTATCCGTTACCGTCAGCTCAAGAACTTTTTACAAAATTGCACGGGGGTCAGCAGTTTAGCAAGTTAGATTTAACCCAAGCATATTCACAATTTGTGTTAGACGAGGCATCTCAGAATATAACTTGTATTAATACTCACCGCGGTTTATTTGTCTATACGCGATTAGTTTTTGGTCTCGCTAGTGCTCCTGCTATTTTTCAACGGGCAATGGAGTGTTTACTGTCGGGATTGGACGGTGTTTTATGTTTCCTTGACGACATTTGTATAACAGGAGCAACTAAAGAACAACATTTAGGACGATTGTGTGCAGTCTTGCAAAGGTTGCAAGACGCAGGTTTAACACTTCGTAAAGATAAGTGTGTGTTTTTCGAGGATCAAATAGAATACTTAGGATATACTATAGATAAGAATGGTTTAAGGAAATCAAATCAAAAGGTCAAGGCTATAGTCGAGGCACCTATTCCAACAAACGTGAATAAGTTACAGTCGTTTCTAGGATTAGTCAATTATTATAGAAGCTTTGTCCCTAACGCGTCATCAATATTGAGCCCCCTTTATTCATTATTGCAAAAGGGCAATAAATGGAAATGGGAGGAGATACATAATGATGCATTCAATGCAATTAAGAAATGCTTAACTTCAGATCAGGTTCTTGCACATTTTGACCAGAATGCTAAAATTATTTTAACGGTAGACGCTTCGCCTAGCGGATTAGGAGCTATTTTATCACAGATGGGTTCTGACAGAGAGGAACGTCCTGTGTCGTTTGCTTCACGTACACTGAATGCAGCAGAGAAGCGGTATTCACAGTTACAAAAAGAGGCAACAGCTATTATATTCGGAGTGCGACGTTTTCATCAGTATTTATACGGAAGGGCGGTCCCGTTTGTGCTGCGTACCGATCACAAGCCTCTCTTATCTATTTTTGGTCCATACCGAGGTATTCCAGAGGTCTCTGCTAATAGGTTGCAGCGTTATGCAATGTTTCTTAGTGGTTACAATTACACCATAGAATACATTCGCAGCGCTGACAACAGCGCAGATTATTTATCGCGCGCCAGTCTGCCTGACAATGAATCAACGGTGGCTAGTGGAGGCTGTGGCTACGAGACTGAGGGCAGTTTAATACCTGTAGAAGATCGCGCGTCGTATATTAATTTCGTTATAGATGGTAGTTTACCCGTTACACTTAATGAAATTAGGGCTGAAACTCTTAAAGATCCAACATTAGTTAAAGTTCTTTCATATATTGCTAATGGTTGGCCTAAGCGACTATCAGACATATTAATTAAGCCTTATTTCTTGTGTAAAACCCAGTTGTCGAATGAAGGCGGGTGTATTATGCGAGGACACAAGGTAGTTATTCCAGAAGCGCTTAGAACAACGTTATTATCAGAACTACATAAGTCACATTTAGGTATCGTGAAAACGAAAGCGGAAGCGCGCAGCAGATTTTGGTTTCCAGGAATAGATAAAGCCGTAGAAAAAATGATTGCGGATTGTGAGGTTTGTTTACAGTTGAGACAGTTACCCGCGCGCGCGCCACCAGCTCTGTGGCCACATCCACCGCAAGCGTTCTATCGTATTCACATTGATTTTCTCGGCCCCATACATAACCGTTCGTATTTAGTTATTGTAGATGCGTACTCGAAGTGGGTAGAAGCGTATGATATGGGAACGAGTACTTCGTCATTATCGGTGATTAATAAAATGTATGAATACATGGCAAGATTTGGCTTACCGCATACTATAGTCAGTGATAATGGCACTCAGTTTACTTCCTCTGAATTCAGGGTGTTTTGTGTGTCAAACGGAATATCGCATGTAACGTCGCCGGCATATCATCCGGCTAGTAATGGGCAGGCTGAAAGCTACGTGAAAGTGGTCAAAAAGGGAATTAAATCTTGTATGTTAAGCAGCAATAATATTAAGGGATTCAATAACAATTTGTTTAAATATCTATTTGATTATCGAAATTCCATACATTCTGCAACGGGCTGTTCACCTGCCCAGTTAGTATTCGGACACAAACTGCGGTCACGATTAGATTTAATTAATCCAAACCCACTCTTAGCGGCGTCTGTCACTCTCACTCGAAACGTACACAAACAGTGTTTGCAGTCTAAAGTGTTAAACGACAAAACAACAAAATTTTTTAAGCAAGGAGATTATGTGTTGTATAAAAGAAACACCATTAATAAACAAGGGTCATGGCATAAAGGTGTCATATTTAAAAAAATAGGAAAAGTTGTATATATTGTTAAGGACTGCATAACTTCTTGTCATGTGAAAAAACATAAAAATCAATTAATTGCATTCCAAGGCACAGCTATGAATTTCCACAAGCCAGGTGATTGCTCTATTGAACTTGAAGATATTACTCCACAAGTAACCTCGGTACCGAAGTCAACCTTCCCAGTGGATAAAAAAACGTCGGATACTGTAGGGGAGGGAAATAGAGAGAGATCAGAGGGCGTGAATGTGGAAACGCAACCTAGCAATTCTATAGAAGAAGATGAGACATTCTATGAGGCATCAGACGCAACTCATGATGAAGTGGAGCCAGGTCAGTCTTCACAGTCAGAAAGGCAAAGAGTCGATGGGAAGAAGCTGCGAACTGTGCCTAGGGTCGATTACAAGCCCTTTTATTAGTTTTGAGTTAAGTTTTATTAGTTTTGAGTTAAGTTTTATTTTGTCAAGCTAGGGGAAGGAATGTTATATAGTTTATATTAATTTAAAGAAGGTTTTATGGTTTTGTTTTCATTGTCAATAAACGTCAGTCTGCTACCAGCTGTCTGTCTTTTAATTCGGGATGATATTTGTAACAATTAATTATATGTTCGCATATTTATCACACAATTAGCAAGAATGATCACACACAATAATATCTTATTAAAAAGCTATTTCAAGTAGGTATTACAATGTAGTTATTATAATGATTATGGTGGTTCATTTCAAATTCTGCAATTTCAGTTCAGGCATTGTAAAGTGCAGCATTTCTGTTGGCACCATTACAACAAGAATATCTTAAAAACGCGATAACATTGCGATTTGAAATGGGCCGCAATAATAACTATTGTAGTAGATGTTTAATGACATAGTCGTTATTGGTATTTAGTTGCACTGTCCGATCTAACCAATCGCGGGAGAAATGCAGCACTTTGCGACGCCATAAATTTTATCTCGCTATGATTTGAAATAATAAATATTGTAGTAGGTACATGGAAATATGGCTTTCTAATGACATATGTTTGGTCGTTATTGGTCTTAAGGACCATTTTGTCCAGCCCTCCTTTAACAACTTCCTTGATTATGATTGTGTACCTACTCTGAAATATAGAAATATATTACACATCAGAAATTCCCAATGGTTTTACGTTGCGCGCACGCGTCGCGGGGACGCAGCGTGAGCGCGGAGTTTTTTGTCTACTCAAGAGGTCTCACCGCCAGTGCTGCCAATATTTTTTTCTCGAATCCCCGCGTCAGTGTTGTCAATTCCCCGAAATTCCCCGCTTCTTTTTGATTCATTCCCAAGCTATAGTTGGACGATCTTTTTTTTTTGACGTTCCCCTAACACTTTCGATTTCTCCTATATCTTGAGTGCATTTACAAACATAAAACCGAAAAAATTGAAATTGGTCTCAATTCCCCGATTTCTATCATTCCCCGCGTTCTCCCCACACTAACCCCCAATTCCCCGCAATTGGCAGCGCTGCTCGCCGCATCTCCGCGACGCGAGTGCGGCATCCAGCAGGCACTCGATGCGAGCGCCGCCGTGTGCGCGCAACGTCGGCTCTAGTCAAACGTTATAGAAACGCGCACGCCCGACAGACGCCAGTGAGATCGGGCCCTAAACACATGTATCGTTGTGAAAGGAGAATAAGCTATTCACACGAGAGATCAGTACATCGAAGTTCTTAACCACCATGAAAGGAAGCCATAGAATACTGTCAGAATCGGCTAGAGAACATCATCATTACTGGCTGTTAAAAGAATTAGGCCATGCAAGTTTTTTTAAATAGGCTATTCAGAGTAATTCGGACCCTGTATGAATCAGACTGATGTATCGGACCATGTACCTGTGCTGTGTGTTGTGTTACTAAAATCTATTATATAATATCATAAGTAGTTTAAGAAAGTCCGCAAAATATTCCTCACCTGAACTCTTATGCGTTCTCGTTGTAATTGTCTCAAACGGGAATCGAACTGCTGCACTGAGACCTTTGCATCCGCGAGTAACATGTCTTGCTCATATAGATGCCTATTAAATATAATAAATGTAGATATATAAATTATATCATTTGTAATTATATTTATAGATTATAAGCTTGTACAGCAAAAAAATGTTATATACCTATATATAGTATATACTATGTTATTTCGGATCCAATTAAACTAGATTTTTTGTTGCTTTAAATTTCAGAGATTTGAATAATGACGTTTGTAAACAGTGCAGTGATAGGCTCGTAAATTGGATCTCGGCCCGCACCTCTGTTTGTATAGAATTTTTGTGTGTATCAGAATTTAAAAACTTGCGTTAACGGTGAAGGAAAAACCCCAAAACAGTTCTCGACGGTGTTTGTAGTCCGCTATACCCTGTTCACAATAGGAAGCTTTGCACGAAACATGTCAAATGTTGGATGTTGCCCAACATACCTAAATCGTAGGTTGGTTATTCGATTATCGATTCTTTTCCAGAACCAATTATTATCGACTTCATGTAATGTTTTGAAGCGATTCAATGGTATGGGTTATGTAAAAAGGCGTCTGGGTTATTTAAAAAGGCGTATGGGCTATGTAAAAAACTTTTTTACAAAAAATTTAAGCCGACTTCAAAAAAGAATAAAATAATTACCATGTAAAATTAACAGTTTCAGAAGTCGGTGCTGATCCACGCTGAACCAAATTGAAGGCACCGACTTCTGAAACTGTTAATTACATACATACATAAACTCACGCCTTTTTCCCATAGGGGTAGGCA
Organism: Amphipyra berbera; assembly: GCA_910594945.2. Taxonomy (NCBI): domain Eukaryota; kingdom Metazoa; phylum Arthropoda; class Insecta; order Lepidoptera; family Noctuidae; genus Amphipyra; species Amphipyra berbera. The sequence goes on along the minus strand of OU343126.1, from coordinate 10,452,764 downwards.
GAAACTATAGAACGCCACATGCTACGACTCTTACATACCCCTTTCGCTTCATCCACATTCATACATCTTGTCATACACGCACGCCGGTTGAGAGTACTACGCACTAATTTTATATGGTAATTATTTTATTCTTTTTTGAAGTCGGTTTAAATTTTTTGTAAAAAAGTTTTTATTTTTTTCATTTTAGTGGCCTTAATTAAAACTTGGTTGGACCTACTAAAGACGCTGCTCGTAACATAATCACATCATCACAATATGCGTACTGTTCGTCATTGAGAAGTTGCATTGTCTATTTCCGAAGTTCTTCATCTGATCTTCACTAAATTTAAATGGGACCAACTTCGAAGTATACCCTATCCATTACAAAAAGAATCATTCAAATCGGTTCAGAATTGGCGAAAATATCGAGGAACATACACAAAAAAAGAAAAAAAAAAGAAAAAAAACACCTTACCACACCTCCTCCTTTTGGAAGTCGGTTAAAAAGGTGTGTATATGGGCTATGTAAAAAGGTGTCTTTGGAGGTTCACCCGGAGGTATGACATTTTTGGTCTTAGCCCTTTCGAAGTTCCGATTTTGAATTCGACCTCAAAGACAAACACGTTCGGAATTTCGTACTAACTAAAGAAATTTTCGGAATTTCGTACTAACTAAAGAAATTTTGCAAAAAGATAATTATGTCTTATAATGTAATTTATTGAATTCTTAACTTATTGTTGTATTTAAACGAAAATAAGTATTTACTGCAAATAAAACTGATATTTAACCTGTAAATATTTATTTCTAGTTTCAATAATGTTACGTAGTATATTTTGAATAATAAAATATTGTTGGTGGTTGTTATGAGTTTTGATTATGATTAAGATTAAAACCTTCGATTGTTGACTGTTACCATAAGTTAACTTGCTAAAGAAAATCAAATGCACAATACGGAAAAACGGACAGGAAGACAATGGAAAGGTACTCACGGTTCCTGGTCTCGTTCTTACTTGATGTAGGTGCACCTATTGTTCTGGGACGTCCCGTAATGTATGATTACACTTAAAACAGATCACTTCACAATGTTTTTAGAGTTTTTGTTCGGAGCCGGTAAAAAGGCCGCCGTTTTGGGTTGTTGGAACGAATGAGAGAGAGAGTGAGTTGATGATTGAATGTAAGAAGGATATTGGGTGAATGGGAAAGGAAGCGGAAGTGTATTATGCAGTCGTTTTAATACTTTTACATACTTTAACATTCTTCCCCCCCGATGGCGAAATTTATTGAGACAGAAGTACTCAAAGGTACCGAATGATAAAATCTGTTGTCCATATAAACCAATAGTGGTGTCAGATTATGTTGTGATTGGTTAATTTATAAAATTTATTGTTTAATGTGTAGTATAATAAATACAAAGACTATAATAGAATATATTTATGATAAAAATTAAATGTTATTGTTGTTAATGATGAAAATTTAGTCCTGTCCATCTGGGATGGGACACAACTTTACTAAAGGTCGATCAATGACTCCTTGAGCAGTTTTGACCGTTGCTGAACGAGGAATACCGTCGCGACCTGGATATAATTTAATTATTCTACCAAAACGCCATCGCAATGGTGAATACAATTCGTCCTTGATAATAACTAATTGATCTATACGAACATCACGCGCGGACTTGGTCCATTTCAAACGCTGTGATAAGCTGGTGAGATATTCATTATGCCATCGAGACCAAAAGTCTTGATGCATGCGTTGCAAGAGTTGCCAACGAGTAAGTTTGTTAGTTTTTATGCTGGTATAATCTGGTGTTGGTAATGATGTTAATGGGGCTAATGTTAAAAAATGTCCAGGTGTGAGCACCGCTAAGTCGTTTGGATCAGTGCTTAGTGAGCACAATGGCCTCGAGTTGAGAAGCGATTCGACCTGAACGAGCAATGTGTTAAGTTCCTCGTACGTCAGGATTTGGGTGCCAATGACACGATAAAGATGCGTCTTGACGGACTTGACGCCCGCTTCCCAGAGGCCGCCAAAATGTGGGGCCCCAGGAGGATTGAATTTAAATGATATACGCTCAGTCTCACAGGCTGACCGCATGATGGTTGCTAATTGTGACTGAGCACCTTTGAAATTTGTTCCACAATCGGAGTGGATGATATTGCACCTGCCACGACGAGCAATGAATCTGCGCAACGCAGCTAAAAATGCTTCGGATGACACATCGGAAGCTAACTCCAAATGCAGTGCTTTTGTGACAAAGCACACAAAAAGACATAAATATGCTTTGTTAGTACGTGCCCCGCGATTTCTATGCATTGTTATATTAAATGGTCCTGCGTAATCGCAGCCAACTGATTGAAATGCTTTTAATTGTGTGATACGTGATTTTGGTAGGTCTGCCATTTTAGGCTCAAGTGTTGTTGGTTTAACGCGGAAACAACGGTAACAATTTGATAAAACATTCTGAATTGCTCGCCTGGGAGACAAAATCCAAAAGTTTTGAAGGAGTAGAAACTGTAAGGTTTGTAAACCTGGATGAAAGTTTTCATTATGAACTGATTGAATTATAAGTTGAGTTAAACGATGTTTGCGAGGCAGTAACGCTGGATGCTTGACTTCAAAATCGAGATCGGAGCGAGAGAGCCTTCCCCCCACCCGCAAAACACCGGACTGATCCAAAAAGGGGTTAAGTTTCCTAAATGATTTAGGCAAAACGTTTCCTGCTGATAATTGTTTTATTTCATCCTTGAATTCTAATTGTTGCACGTGTTTAACAAGTAAGGGCATTGTGAAGTTCAATTTCTGTAAAATGATCAGTTTGTTTATTTTGGCGCAAGGCATTGATGAATCTGTTACAATATGCTAAAATACGTTGAATTTTACGAAGTGATGAATACTTATCGATAAGATTATCGATGGGATGAATGTTGATTACGTTAATGTTTAAAATTGTTTTACGCTTTTCGCATGTTACGTCTGTGTCATATGGCGTTTCTGTTTGCATTTTTTCGTTGGGCCAACGATCTTGATGTAAAGATAACCACTCCGGTCCTGTCCACCAGAGGGCATGACTGATGAGCTCATCTGGTAGTAAGCCACGACTTGCGCAATCAGCTGGGTTATGCTTGCCTGGAACATGTTTCCAGGTAGCAGTTGGTAATTTTCGTTGAATGTTTGCGATACGATTGCCCACATACGCTTTGAAATTGGTTGAATTGGACTTGATCCATGCAAGAACTATCATGGAATCAGACCATGCGAACACGCCGTCAATGTTAATGATTTTGGAAAATATGTCAATGATATAGCTCATGAGATCTGCGAGCAATGATGCACCGCATAGCTCCAGTCTTGGTAGTGTTCTGCGCTTGGTAGGAGCAACACGTGATCTTGCACTTACAAGACAGACTTGCTTTTGATTTTTATTGATGTTAGAACGAAGATAAACAACTGCCGCATACCCAGCCTCGCTGGCATCGCAGAAGCCGTGAATTTGATAGCTTGCAGCATGATCATGTGTGATACGCCTCGGAATACGAAGCTGTGATAAATGAGATAATTGATGAGTATACTTCGTCCAAATTTGATGTATGTCATCGGGCACTGGTTCATCCCACGACGTTCCCAGTAACCACAGACGCTGAATAAGAAATTTTGCTAAAAATGTTAATGGTGTAAGTAGACCAATGGGGTCATAGATACGGGCAAGCTCTGATAGCATTGTCCGTTTGGTACAATCGCGCTGAATCTGATTGACTTGATAATTAAAAACATCTTGATTGGCGTTCCAGGCGAGCCCGAGAACCTTGATAAAATTGGTGTCACTGTCGAACGTCAAATCCGGTACCATCCTGTGTTCTTCAGGTATATTTCGTAGGACAGCAGCATGATTGCTGGACCACTTCCTGAGCTCAAAACCACCGGCCGCCATGATTTTATGTAATTGCTGTTGTATGTTAATAGCTTGTTCTATGTCTTCACAGCCGGTAACTACGTCATCTACGTATAGATCCTCGCGCAGCACTGCAGCCGCAGCGGGAAAGGACTCCTGTTCGTCTTCAGCTAATTGATGCATAGTACGGATGGCCAAAAAAGGCGCAGACGACACTCCGAATGTTACGCATTTGATTCTATATTCTTGAATTGATTCTTCGGGTGACGATCTAAACAAGATACGCTGATAGTCCCGATGTTCCTTGGTGATGATGATTTGCCGGTACATTTGACGTACGTCGGCCGTTAAAACAACTGCATGGAGTCGAAAACGTAAAAGGATGTTATTGATATCTGTTTGCAACTTAGTGCCTGTTAAAAGAGTGTCATTGAGTGATTTTCCATCCTTATCCTTCGCAGAGGCGTCATACACAACTCTCAATCGAGTGGAGACACTGCTAGGCTTGATTACCGCATGATGTGGTATATAATACGCAGTAGGAGACTGACACTCGTTAGATGGAACGCGTTCCATCTGGCCGCTTGATAAATATTTATTTATTTATTTTTTATTTTTCGGAAAACTTACAGCTAGGCAAAATCATAGTTAACAAGTTCACTGTCCTGTGAATCATATGTAAACATCTCGATTGTTAAACTATTGTGTCTAATTCGCGGACAGTGAAACCGTTAATATAAATATGTAACATAAATAAGGCCAATTACAAGTTTTCACATATAACAATAACAATATCAAAAAACATCAAGTAAACGTAGTTAGCAAATCGAATACATCAGCAAATATTAAGACTGCTCAAAGAAATAGTCGCTCAGAGTCTTTATTAATTTAGAGACACTAGTGTCAAAAAGATCGATGTCAACTTCCCGGCAGGCTGCATTGTACATTTGACTCGCCCTTATCAGATAAGAATTTTGTCTATAATTTGTTCTTACGGCCGGGACATGCAACAAATGTGATCTACGCAGAAACGCAGAAGGTACGCGCAGCCCAATTTTGTGCACCAACTCGGGAATGTCAGACGATCCAATTATAGCTTTGAATAAAAATGCCAAATCTGAAATTTTTCTTCGTTCGTAGAGTGGAAGAATGTGGAACTTTTTACAGCGAACAAGGTAAGTAGATAGATACGAATTTGAACGGAATTGAATGTACCTTAAGAATTTCCTTTGTATGCTCTCTATGCGATTAATATAAATAGTATAATTAGGGTTCCAGACTTGAGAGGCATACTCGAGATGACTGCGAACGAAAGAACAATATAAAATCTTAATAGTTTTGATGCTCTTGAACTCTGACGATATTCTGAAAATGAAACCCAACGCTCTTGAAGCTTTCTTGATTACGTTGTCAATATGTGTATCGAAGATAAGTTTGGAATCAAAAGTAACGCCTAAATCCTTGATGGAATTAACCCTAGATATTGAGGTATCTAAAAGTTTATAATTAAAGTGGATAGGGTTAGGTTTGCGGGTGAAAGAACACACATAGCACTTGGAGACATTTAAATCCAGCTTATTAATTTTGCAATAGTTAAGTAAGTAATCCAAATCCTCTTGCAGTAAGAGAGCGTCAGTAATCGAGGTTACCTGTTTCATAATTTTCATATCGTCTGCATAAAGCAATATCTTAGAGTGTCTAAAACCAGAAGTGATGTCATTGACAAAAACATTAAATAAAAGAGGTCCTAACAACGATCCCTGGGGAACACCCGAAGGTATACGCATAGCTCTAGAGGAGTAACCATTCAGTACTACAGTCTGACATCTGCCCTCAACATACGATGTGAACCATCGGTAAAGATTTCCCCTGATTCCCATAGCCAAAAGTTTACGCATTAAAATCACATGATCAATTCGGTCGAAACATTTACTGTAGTCAGTATATATAACATCGACTTGAGACCGATTTGACATGGACTCAGAAAGGAAGTCACTACAGAGAACCAGATTTGACGTAGTAGATCGACCTCTTAAGAAACCATGCTGGTGCTCGCTAAAACCTTGCTTGAGAGCCGGATAAACTTGTCTGTAAACTATTTTTTCCAAAATCTTAGCGAACACGCACAACTTGGATATCGGTCTGTAGTTTTCTACCGAGGTTTTTGGTCCTTTTTTATGTATCGGTGTTATATATGCTGACTTCCAGACTGTGGGTACCACTCCAGTATCAAGTGAGCGTTTGAATAGGATCGCGAGCGGGACAGTAAGATTTTTGGCACAGTTTGCTATGAATAAGGGCGGAACATTATCCGGACCGGCAGATTTATTTAAGTCTACTTGCTTAAGTAACTTATGCACCTCGTCTTTGCGTATTTCAATAGCATTGATGTCACTTGTGCTGTCCGCAACAGAACCCCGCTCGCAATAATCTTGCACACTACTTGAAGAAAGACTACCGCTTGTACAAGTAACATCAAGAAAGTTAGAGTAAAAATAATCTCCAAACATATTGCAGATTACATTACCATTGCTAGAGGACAGCTGCTTAAACTGCAGCACTGATGGATAAGAATTGGATTGTTTCCTTGCTTTGACATAACTCCAGAAGGCTCGGGGATTACTACGTATGTCAGACTCTATTTTGGTTATATAATCATTAAACATGTCGTTTTCTAGGTCTTTAGCTCGTTGACGTAATATGATAAAAGATTGGTGGTCTGAAAGGTTCTTATATTTTAAAAATTTAGTATGAAATTTAGCTTTTTCTTTTATTATTTTTATCAACGGGCTCTTGTACCACGGAGGATATTTAGATTGAGAAACGACTGTTTTTGTTGGTATAAGGGTGCTATGTATTCTGTCTATAACAGAATAAAAATATGTTACGGCGTCTCCCAATGCCCTACAGTTCAATTCATACTGCCAGTCAATAAGATTCAGTTCATTTCTTATTGCATCGTAGTCTGCACACTGATACAAAAATTTAGTGTGGGGACGAACAGGGAGGCTATGTAGTTGAACAAAATCCGCCGTAACACATAACGCTTTGTGATTCGGGTCTTCGGGTACCAGTGGATCGACGCAGCAAGTGACAACAACCTCGTCATTGCAAAGCACTAGATCCAGAATCCTATTAATGTTATTGAGATGACAATTATACTGAGAGAGGTTACATATGTTAAGATTGTCAATTAAATTAGTTTGAACACCGCCATACAAGTTAGTAGGATTTAAAGAACAACCGTCTTCAGCTGGGTGCCACGTTATGTTGGGTTGATTGAAATCTCCCAGAATAACAAACTTGTCAGTAGGATGCTTAAGGACAACATCTAATAACTTTTCTGAGAAATTGCCTAACTGGACTGCTAAAGAGTTACCCAGGTTTTGGCAGCAGATGTATACAACGCACAAGTGAATATTGTACGATATTTTTGGCTTCTTTCGTATCAGCGTTAGTGTAACCCACAAGTCCTCGGCAGACGAGCACCACTCACTACAAGCGTTAGCAACAAGTTCACGCCTGACGGCAATTAAAACACCCCCTCCCAATACTTGATCAGTAATAGAATAATTCCGGTCCCGTCTCCACACGAGATATCTGTCATCAAAAACCTCTGAGCTGGATATACCCTCCAATAGCCAAGTCTCTGTCAAGCAAATAACATCAAAACCATTAAGACACACGTTTCTATAGAAAACACTTGTTTTCGTTCGCAATCCCCTAACATTCTGATAATAAATGCTAATAGGTGCCATCGTAAAACATAAAAAACGTAAGCATATGAATAGAAAAAATGTAAGGTACATTCAATTTGTGGAAGCAAAAAATATTCCTATAAGATTGGATAATTACTATAAGCAAGCAAATTAGAACTTTAGCGGCATATAAATTAAGCACAATAAAGCTAGTTAAGGTGTTAGCTTTCCAATAAAAAGTAAAGGCTAAAAATTTTGGCATCGACAAGCAAAACGACTGTTTAGGTTTGAAGTAACAACGTTTAAAATCATAGTAGCAAAAATATGCGGAACGTCCAACACCGAGCGATAAGAGAACAAAAGGCCGTTGCGAATGGAATGCGTAGAAAAAACGCGTACATGTGTTTCTCAATCTTAATGGGCCGATGCAAGTAAACAACTCACCAGGAAATCGAAACGATATTTTTAATATAAAAACTTTTTTAAATCTTGCTCGTTTTTGATGTGATGTTTCGGACAGGTGACATTTTTACGTAATAGTATTTTGCATCCTCTGACCCAGACATGTTCAAATCCACGTTCTTTGGCACGAGTTTTGGTCATATTCAGTAGTAATTTGTTTTCATAAGTTAAATGGTCGTTAACGTAGATTCTGTTTTCGCCGCGCAGTCCTAGATCATTGGCACTCAAGGTTTTATGCTTCTTCGCGGCAGCTATAAAGTCATTTTTCGTATAGCTGTTGTGCACCGAACAAATGATGTTTTTGTTTTGCTTGTCGTTTCGCATCGGTACCCTTGCAATATAATTGATCTGTTCCTTAGGAATGTGACAGTCAATTATATCTCCGATTTTGGATATTACGTTGAACAAGTTTTCGTCATTGGATATAGGCACTCCCTTGATCTCGATGTTATTCATGCGCGATCTCTGCTCACTCTCGCGGTGAAAATTCTCGAGCTTTACGATACGGTCTTGCAGAGCTGAAATCTCTTCTTTGGTTTTCCGCATTGGTTCGATTTCCTGCTCCAGGGTTGATACTTTGCAAGTCAAGGCCTGCATTTCATCACTGACAAAATCAATGGACAGCTTAACTTCTGAGAATTCAGCCCTTATGGCCTTTAACTCCACGAGCTCATTTTGAATAGCTTTCACGCTCTCCATCAACGTCGGCAATACCTCCATTTGGGTTGAGAGTCGTTTGAGTTCGGCTATGATGGCTTGCGAGTCCGCCAATGAGGAAGCCTGGAGAGAACCAGAGCGAGGACTGGCTGCCGCGAGGGATTTGCAGCTACCACATTTCCATGTTGATTTGCGGTCGCCGAGCTTTCTCCATCCAATTTCTGTTATACCCGCGCAGGGGAAGTCAAACTGCCCCGCGCACAGTGAACACGTGACACCATCTCTAGCCTCAACTTTACAAGCTTTACAAGTGAACATTTTATGTAGGTTTCAAAAAAGTTTGAGAAACGTAGTCGAGAAGTATTTAACGGAATAGCAGTAGCAACAGCGTGCGCGCGCGTGCGTTCGGTTAGCTGTCTACCGACTGACTGCTACTACTTGCTGAATATTCCATTACATGTGTTTTGTACTCTTCCCCAAATGAAGGGTTCTGAAGAAGACGTTTCTCAAGCTGCTTGAATCGCCGAAGCGCAATTGAATGAGAATCTTTGAATGTTGGAGCTGATGACTCACGAAATGGCAGCTGCACTATGTAACGACCGTCAGCATCACGTTGATGTGTTGATTGATAAATGTCCTCGCAACGAACGTCGTCTGCAGAGGCTGCTTGATTTAATTTTGATGGTATGTTATCTGTGTCCCAAAACTTTTGGACCGCGATGTCTAAATTAGCATCGATTGATAAATGATTGATTGATACTGGAATAGACTCAACACTGGGTGAGGCTGCTTTCGTCCTACCCATGAGAATATATCCAAACACCGTGTTGATTGCTGTCGCTACATGGCTACCGCCATCAATTTTGCCTGGTAACAAAATTTGCGGAAAGATCTCTCCACCGATTAAAATATCGATAGGACGAGACTTGTGAAAATCTGGATCTGCAAGCTTGAGATTTGCTATATGTTGAAAGTCGTTAATATTAACTGCATGTGAAGGCATGTCGCCACAAATTTTATCCAATGTTACTGCCTCTGTTGTGAATGATGTTTCGGATTTACCTAAAGGACGAATTTCTAAGAAAACTTTGCTAGACGACTGTGCAGGAACTTCGCCTACTCCAGACATTGGTGTGTTAAACTTGACACGAGTCAGACCAAGCCGACGCGCACAAGAATTGGTAATGATATGACTTTGACTCCCTGGATCCAGCAAAGCACGAACCTTTTGGTAAATATTTCGACTATCCTTAACTTCGACTTGCACCGTGGCCAGAAGAACAAAGGAAGGAGATGAACCCCTAGATATATTTGATAATGTTGTTATTGGTGTGATAGCCGGCTCTTCAGTACTATCGGTAGTAATCGCACTAGCCTGATTTGATGATGAATTGGCAATAACATGAGGTTTTGATTGTTTTTGTTGATTTTGATTATTATTAATCTGATCTGAAGAGGCTTTCCTAGTGAAATGTAACAAACTGTTATGACGCTGATTACATGTTTTGCATGTATATGTTGAGAGACATTGATTTGTGTTATGATTAGAACGCAAACAATTTAAACAAAGTTTATGTTGCCTTGCAATTTGAGAACGCTCTTGAGGTGATTTAGACAGGAAATTGTTACAAGCAAAGAGAGAATGGTTTTCTTTACAGATGATACAATTTGATGCGTTAGGCGTTTGAGCCAAAAGCATGGTTGATGTTTTATTTGTTAATGACTTGGTGTGATTATAGTTAGGTGAATGATTTTCCCTTTTGTTGGTACTTATTGTTATTTTTATTTAAATTACTGTTATTAGTAGTAACTACAGGTTGAATAGTTGTAAGAGATGAGCGCTCTAATGCACTGCATCGTTCCAATAAAAATGATTTTAGTAGATCAAACCGTGGGAAATCACAACCATTACACGAAAGTTCAAAAGCTTCGCGAGATTTTTTATCCAACTTTGTTAAAAGAGAATGAAATAAAACAAAATCCCAATTTGATGTGGGCAAACCCAATGAATTTAACATAGAAAGATTTTCTGAAAAGGTGTCTAAAAGGTTGCGCAGGTTTTGCACTGAGCCTGTGTTCATTTGTTTTAAACTACAGATTTGCTCCCAACACAAAAATGCAAGAAACCTCTTGTTGCTGTATCTATCTACAAGTGCTTCATATGCGCTGATGTAATTGGCTTCCGAAATAGGAAAAGCTCGAATAAGATTTACTGGTTCCCCAGAAAGGGAAGAAATAAGATACTGGAACTTCTCAACGTTTGATAAATCTGTCCTAACATGAACTAATGTGTTGAACAAATCAATATAACCAGGAAAATCTTTAAATTGACCTGAGAAACTAGGCAACTTCATCGGTGGTAGTTTGGTACGTTTTATACTTTCAGATGGCGCTGTAGAAGCTTTCACATCTGCTTTATGCTCAGGTAAGAGTTTACGTTTTGTTTCTAAGATTTCAAAATACATATCATCTGCTTGCTCTTGGTAATGTGTTTCTTTCAAAATGCATTCTTCACCAAGTTTAAGAGTTTTATATTCGCTTAAAAGTTTTATATGAGAATCATTGAATGCTTCCATAAGGGCTTCTAACCGCGAACACCATGTTTCGAAACGCGGGAGAACACTTGGATCTTTTGTACATTTGCGAGCGCAGATAACTGCATCCGATAATCTTTTATAAGCTATGTTGCGTTTTGATTCGTAATGAGCTGCCATTGCTTCACTCATGATTACTGGTTATGATAAAATACTCGACAAGAGATAAAATTAGTTTTTGATAAATGTTAAGTAACAATCGTGATTATTACAGCTTTTGGTGATTTAGTTATGATAAAAACTAATTAATAGCAAATGTTAATGTTTAAAATATCGTTAGGGAACGTAAAAAATATTATTATATTATTTAGTAATGGTAGAAAATTGTCCCCAAATATTACACGTAAATCTACCAAATTAGTAGTAATTTTCCTAATGTGGTATTATTTTAGAGCTGTTATCCCTAAAATAGAATGAATGAAGTGACGTAAACCACAGACAATAAATGACGTAAATTGAAGGTTAATTTGACGGATTTTGACGTTTTGTAGCTTCAATTTACGGGTAGGTATCTATGTCGTGACAAATTCTGCAATATGATATTAATTCGAAGGACCGTAATTGTTTTGGTAATAATATGAATAAGTTGTACTAAGAAATAAATGAATTTGTGTTTGATGTTTGATAATGTTGTTATATGTTACAACGTAATTATAAAATGTTTATGTTATGTAATGAATCTAACGTTTATTTAGCGGTTTATGTTACGACTAAATATAATAACACGATAACACGAAAGACTATTTGATCAACTATTGCAACGCTATATGTTACGTTAACAATGTTATAACAATGTTTGATAAAATGTGAAAACGCTATATGTTACGTTTACACTAACTATGATATTATGTTGTGCTAATAATTTGTCTTAGTGCTGCATGTTACACTTAAAACAATGCTTGAAAATGACCACTCATTCAAATTAAAATGATAAAATGTTAAGAGTACCTACCCTGCGATCGGAACACGAGTGCGATGACGCCGGTACCGGCCGAACGAAAAGTATATATATGTATAGGTACCCGAACTGGTCAAAACTGGTTCAAGTTTCAAATTTCGACTTCGAAGTTTGAAAAACTTGGAAAACCACACTTGTTATGATGAAATGATGATACACTTATAAATATAAGCGAATATGATAATACTTGTGATGTGTTTTAAGAGTTAAATATGATAAATATGGACGCCAGACGTAAATTAAGGTTAGCAAATTAAGAGGTTCATGTATAGGAATCCGGCTCGAAGGACCAGAAATGTTGGTGGTTGTTATGAGTTTTGATTATGATTAAGATTAAAACCTTCGATTGTTGACTGTTACCATAAGTTAACTTGCTAAAGAAAATCAAATGCACAATACGGAAAAACGGACAGGAAGACAATGGAAAGGTACTCACGGTTCCTGGTCTCGTTCTTACTTGATGTAGGTGCACCTATTGTTCTAGGACGTCCCGTAATGTATGATTACACTTAAAACAGATCACTTCACAATGTTTTTAGAGTTTTTGTTCGGAGCCGGTAAAAAGGCCGCCGTTTTGGGTTGTTGGAACGAATGAGAGAGAGAGTGAGTTGATGATTGAATGTAAGAAGGATATTGGGTGAATGGGAAAGGAAGCGGAAGTGTATTATGCAGTCGTTTTAATACTTTTACATACTTTAACAAATATCATGGGTGCTATTTCCGAACACGCCTTAATTTAAATAAAAGAGCGGGAATAAAATTTCGTGGCTGGCGTAAAGAGTTGAATAAGTTAAAAAATATTAAAATAATCGTAAAATATGAGTAAAACTAGCGACGAGAACAGTATTTTAACACCGGAAGAGTTAAAACAACAAGTTATTAATGCAGAATTAAGTTTCCTACCTGAGAAGTCTCGCGAGAAATATCTGAAAGCATACCATGTCTTCAATGAATGGAGACTTACAAAGGGCGCAAGCAGTTTTTCGGAGACGGTGTTGCTATCTTATTTTTTAGATTTATCACAAACGAGGCGACCATCTACAATGTGGAGTATTTAGGTACTCAATGTTGAAAGCTACTTTAAAAACAAAACATAACGTGCATATTGAAACATACCTAGGTACGCAAAACTATTAAAATTTCAAAAAAATTAAAATATTAATTTAAATTAGATTTTAAATTTTTACATTATTTTGATTCACAATAAATAATAAATAGTTATTTCAATATAGGTATTCCTGTTTATTATTTTATCTCCTAAAGTGTTCTCGCTCCTAAAGTGTTCTCGCTGCTGAAGTGAAAAGTTATGTGTGTTACACGAGAGCAAAGTTTTTTGCATCTCGTGCCTTTGAATCCCTCGCCACACTCAGGATTCAAAATCAGCACTCTCAGCAAAAAACGTCTTTGCTCTCTTGTTCCACAAATAACTATTGTATTTTTATATGTAACGAATGAACTAAAAACTACTGGACCGTTTTCAAAAATTCTTGTGCCGTTAGAAAGCTACATTATCACCGAGTAACATAGGCTACGGGGGCGGAGCCGTGAGGACACAGCTAGTTATTCATAAAAGTTGCTGTTCCAAGGAAAACATAATATTAGCCTCATTGTGAAAACTGGTTTTATAATTTCAATCAGTTTTTTTTATGGTAACACTTACCTACCAATTGGAATTCATTTTTTTGATTAGTTAATTACGTCGCCGTGTCGTGCAAAAATTCCATTTTGCACGATGCGGCGATGTTAATTTATTGATCTTCTTCTTTTTGTGTGGTTAGTGACTAACCTGGTGTCGTGAGTGTATACCGCCCATGGGCGTCTGACTTGGCTTCACGTGCCGTCGAGAAATATCTCTCAGGCATGCCGGTTTTCTCACGATGTTTTCCTTCACCGTTTTTAAGCAAGTGATAATTTTACAATACGCACATGAATCCAAAAAGTCAGAGGTGCGTGCCTTGGGTTCGAACTTGAGACCTATGACTTGGCAGTCCGACGGTTACATGACTAGGCTATTATATCACTGCTAATTTATTGATGTTAATTATTAATGAATTTATGTTCTATGGATTTTTCATGTAAACCTTCCTATTCGTATATAATATTGCCCACACCTTTCAATGCGTCTTTCACGGATTTCATTCTCTATAGGTGTCGGTTCCTGGTCTTGCCTTATTTTCAGAAGTTCCCAAGATGCAACCAAAGGTCGTAATTCTGAAATCGTTGAAACGTTTGCATGTTATGTTTTTTTTTAATTTTGTATGGTTATGAAGTGTTTGGCTCGAGTTATTCCCAATGAATCATGTGATTCGTTGTGATTTGCACCGGATCACGCAAGAGGATTCTCCCATCGGATTACGTGATCGGATCTGACTATAGAATAATACAATTAGGTATATATTCTCAACGACTCACGTGATCCGTTGCAGCTACTTTATTAAATATAAAATGTGGGATCGAAATCACTAATTACCATTAATGGGTACAAATCTTTTAACCCTCATCGGGCGCACCCTTGCTACTTGGTGGAATAAGGACAGTCTTCTGCGCTCCTGAACTTCTTGAGTCTTCTTTGACACCGGCGCTCGGCCTCCGTGGGTCGTCAAGATCTCTATTTTCACCTATAATCAACCGTACACTGATGCTTAATTGTCTTGTTTTCTAAACATATTTGATAAAAACGTAAACAATCTTACGAAATTTTGCAGAAATAAGATAAAAAAAGATTGATCCACACTTTTTAAAATTATTCAGTATAGTAATTTAGTGTTGTCCGCACGCAAACTTCAATAATGACTGCTGTCCGAATATTATAATAATCGGTAATCTTAATTTACAACGTTTAAAATACAGAATAAAATAAATATTGAAAGCAGGAAAATAATAATGTGTTATGTTTACTTTGACAGTCTTAGATAGAAGACTTCCTATTTTACAATGTACAAAAACGACTGAATACTACTAATTTAGTAGATTAATGAACAGTAGCCGTATGTGCATAGATTACATACTTAATGTGCGAGAGGGCATCACGACTTAAAAATGTGTTCCTTTCTAAACCGTTCTTTTCGTACATTGTAATGGTAATGGGTTTGTTTCTAGTTACAATTTGAAACACAGTAAGCACTCCTGTATGTAACCTAGGAAATAGCAGAATGGCGCATCTCGTGAGATTGACAATCGAATTCACTTGCCAGCAGCAGGGCAAAAATCTTTTACCTATTATATTTGATTTATAGCCACATACCGAGTAGGTATAGCTACTCAAGGATATTTTAAGGACACAGTTTTAGTTTTTATTCAACATTTATTTCTCATTTTTGTTTAATTCGTGCACTGCCTCATGTATTTAAAATCTCCAAAGGTGGTATTGATTTGTCTAATAACATTAGCAAATCTTCGTCCATTGTTTGCAACTTCTGGAAACACGTCTACCGCAAAATACTTAGGTATTAGTTACTACGTAAAATCTACTTGCTACAATAATTAATTATCTAATTAAACAACCGTTTACTCAAAAAGTGTACTAGAATTGTAAGTAAACAGTTGTTTAACCAGAGAATAAATGTTGGTGAACACCAGTCTTACTCACGATGCACTGTAGCTACTTAATCACTCCCGCCACCGCCTTCGCACCCGCACTGGTCACCGCGCTTACACTCTGGCCGAGGCCTAAAGAACTATGCCAAAAAGCGACCCCTCTTTCTGCAGCAGCAACCTCCTTTGAGCTTGTAATATTGCTTTTAATCAGTCAATCAAGAAACTCAGTTTATCGGTCATTACGGGCTTCTTCTCTCGTGCCATCACGAGCTATATGAGATTAACTCATGTAAAAAGGTGAAAAGATTAGTCAGTCAGGAAAGTTGGTAGCAGTACTGACTGCCTACACAACACTAATTTATTACATAGGCTAATATCAATAAACTTTTCACTATACCGCCTGATATGACACGTAAGTAATTATTATTCTAATGTAACTGTACTAACTTCTAAGTTTTTCTCAGGGAATTCAAGTTCTTCGTCGATCTGTGGCAGAGCCGGCGGTGACTTGGTAAGCTTGGCCGGTATCTCAATGCGGATCTCCGCCAGCCGCTCCCCAATCTCCTTCATACGCTGAATCATACGGATTTTGTGCTCCCGCAGCTCAATCACTTTCTCGTTGAACTCGCGTTGTATGTCGTAGATCTAAGAAAATTCATAGAATGTAACAGTATTACAGCTATACATATTTTGGTGATTAGCACATGTCATGCACAGTATAGATTCGAGAAGAAAACTTAGTATATGCTCTGCTCCTTTTTATTTTTTTCTCTACGTGGATGTGAATGCTCTATTAACACTTGCCCAAACAAGTGTTAGCTTACTGAAGTCATTCCTTATGTAGTCTTACCTCTTTCCTGCAAAGGCAGACGCGTAACTGCGTGTTGTGTCCAGGCGGTGCGAGATAATCGGGCTGTGTCTTCAATATGCGGTTGCCGATGGTCGCCTCCGCTTCTTTCAGGGCTTCGGCTGCGCCGGGAGGCATGGCGTTTGGGTCCGGTTTTCGATTCAGATGCTCTTGCCACTATTCATTTACCTCGGATTACTAAGGGTCGATTTTTACCATCTTTATCATTTAATTTAATTCTTTATTCATTGACTTACATACTAATTACATTTTTAAATATTTCTATAAAAATTATAATAAAAACATTTAAAAATATAAAAAATAGTAGCCCACCGGCATCGGGAACAGGGTCCAAGCTACCGGTGGTCAGGGCCTCAAAGAGAGGAACTTCCTGACAATACGTGCCGTGTCCAGAAGTACCGCTTTCTGTATCAGGCCCTTGACCCAGCTGCCCAACGAGAGCCTCATCAGGTGTTGGTCGAGGCTCTTGGCTATTAAGCCATTGGCCGTAACGACTATCGGCACAATGACTGCTGAGTCAACCTCCCACATGTCGACAACCTCGTGTGCCAAATCTTGATACTTAATTTCTTTATCTTTCTCGGCTTTCACAAGGTTCTCGTCATGTGGGACAGTGACATCAACAATAATTGTGAGACGCTCTGATCGATCTATCACCACTATGTCAGGCTTATTGGCAACAATAGTCCTGTCGGTGATGATAGATCGATCCCAGTACAATGTGATATGACCATTCTCGAGAACTGGGTCGGGCACATACTTGTAGTATGGTACTTCTGCGTCCACAAGGTTGTATTTCAGAGCAAGTTGCTGGTGGATAATCCTAGCCACTAGGTTGTGTCTGTGTAAATACTCGCCGTTAGCAAGACGAGAACCACCAGAAATAATATGTCGAATGGATTCGCCGGGACAGTGGCATGCCCGACAGATGTCAACCGTGCCGTCCTTCACAATATATTTCCGGTAGTTGTTCGTCAAGATAACTTCGTCCATAATCGCACAGACAAAACCTTCGGTTTCCCCAAATAGGTCACCGAAACGTAGCCAGGCTACGGACGCTAGGAAATCTACATCGGGCCCATGAAGGGCCCGGTAAAAGCGTCCGTGAAGCTCCTTGCTCTGCCATACCTCCCTGCGACCATTAGTATCCAGTACTACAGGCTTGCGCCAGTTCTCTTTAGCCAAGGAGAGCGGGGTGAACCCTTTGTCCACTGCGACTACATCTCGATGCATCCCCACGTCGGCATGGAGGAAGTACTCCCTGAGGCTGCACACCTCGCGGTTGTGGAGGGTCTTAGCATTTAAAAAGCCTCGACCCCCACACTTCTTCGGAATGTACAGCCTCATCACCGATGAACGTGGGTGATGCATTCGGTACGCAGTCAGCAGCGTACGGACCCTCCTATCCAGGGCGTCAAGTTCAGTCTGAGTCCACTTGAGTATGCCGAAGGAGTACATCAAGACCGGCATGACCCAACCGTTAAAGGCGCGCACCTTATTTCCGCCTGATAAAAGACTTTTAAGTACTTTTTTCAGGCGGCCATAGAAGCGCTCCCGTAACGATTGCTTCATGTCGGTCTCATTGATGCCTAACGCCTCCGACATGCCCAAGTATTTGTAGGTTTCGGTTGAGGAGAGGGATCTGAGGTGTATGGAATCCGAGAGTTGTGTTCCCACGGATTCCATAATCCCTCCTCGCTTTACATGCATGACTGCACATTTGTCCACACCAAATTCCATCCTGATGGAATTACTGAAAGTTTCAGTTACTTTCAGTAACTTCACCAGTTGCAAATTGTTGGGGGCAAAGAGTTTCAGATCGTCCATGTAAAGGAGGTGGGATATTACCTGACCACCTCTTCTCAACCGGTAGCCTAACCCTGAACCCTCAAATAATGTGCTCAGAGGGTTCAAGGCTAAACAAAACCACAGCGGACTCAGACTATCGCCCTGGAATATACCTCGCTCAATCCTTATTGGTTCACCTCTCCCTTGGATTTGCCGACATCCTGGATAGTGAAGGACCGTCCTCCATTGCCCCATACATGACGTCAGGAAGGCGCATAGAGTTGTATTCACTTTATACAACTCCAGCACCCTCATGAGCCATGTATGTGGTACTGAGTCGTAGGCCTTCTTATAATCTATCCAACATGTCGACAGATCCTTTCGAGATCGGCGAACTTGTTGGCTAATGGCCATATCTATGAGGAGTAGCTCCTTAGTACCGCGGGACCCATTCTTACATCCATTTTGAGAGACGGACATAATAGAATTATTTATAATATGAGAATTAATTTTGGCTTTCAAAATGGACGTAAGAAGTTTATAGACCGTCGGCAAACATGTTAATTTAATTTATTATTATTTTTATTGTTCTGTGATATAAAACAAAACTTAAAAATAAAATCAAACCTGAATAAACTGAAAGTGATGTCTTCTAATGCGCTTGTAATAGTTTTTAAGAGCTTTTTTCAGAGGATACGGCGGTTTTGGCGGCAAGCCTAATAAGAACGAGGCAATCCGAGGGGGACCGTATGATGGTTTTCTTTGGCCTATACGACGAACTGTTGACTCTGTTCGCCTGGATGAACATGAGTATATTAGTATCCCATCAAAAACACTTACAAAATTACTTAATTTTGTAACACTTAACACATCGAAAAAAAAGCAAAAGTCCTTCAGCAGTACCTAGTAGTGGCATCATCACTATTCCTGAAGGCTGTTTTACAATAAAACAGGTTTAAGAGACACAAAATACAAAATAAAATAAAAACTTTGCTTGTCATTTATTTCCTTTTTAACAGACTTCTTGAATTGCCATATGATTTATTGACTATTTTCAATTATTAGGCAAGACAAGAAGTAGGTTAAAAAGGAAATAAACGAAAAGCAAAGCTTTTTTTAATTTGCCATTTTTTATTAGTTTAGGCAATAAATGAGATATTTTTTTATGAAATAGACGAGGGGGATAAGACTGCCAATAAAAAAATTAAGACTTTAGTTCTCTTGTCCCAAAGATGTTATATTTTTATGAACACCTACATTATTGGGCAGGTCAAAAACCTAAATACCTGCCATTCGCAGAGGACGGGGGGGTTGGTATTATTAATATAGAATTAAGTATTTTCGGTAGTTCAACAACAAACACAGTATACAAGGTTAGTCGGAAAGGGGGTACTAAGCCGAAAGGGTGTTAAAGTACCCATCATGTCATCATCAGCCTATAATGTTCCCACTGCTGGGACACAGGCCTCCTCTCTGTGAGAGGGAATGGGCCGTAATCCACCACGCGGGCCCAGTGCGGGTTGGTAGATATCACATTTCTTCGAATTTTTGGTTCTAGGACATGCCGGTTTCGTCACGATGTTTTCCTTCACCGTTTTGAGAGCAGTGGTGATGAAATAAATTACACAAAGTAATGCGCCTGGCTGGGTTCGAACCCACGACATACAACTCGTAAGTCGGGGCCGTTATCACTGGGCCACCACTGCTCACCGGCAAGTTGGATGGTTATTCCGCCATTTGGACACTCTTTACATATTATCCGTTCCAAATGCTGTTAGAATAGGACCTTTAGGGACTGCGTTACACGGCCGTGATTAAGTGTAGTTTCAGAAAAACTAACATTAAGTTGACGACAAACGACGCTCCATTGTAAAAGGTCCTATCCTAACAGCATTTGGAACGAGTAGTATCTCCTTATGTGATAGAACGCAATTTTACAGGAGAGCGCGTTGAAGAGAAACGCAGTCGTCACTATCCTCTCAGTACTGCGATACGAAGAGATCACCCATCGCAGTACTGACACTATGAACTACGTTTAAGTTATGAAGGTTTTTCTTTTCAATATGGTCTCGTGTATTATTTTGCACATACACGTTCCTACGTATAGATCTATATTTCGTCAGAGCTTCGTAAATAATGACATGGAGCATCGCATGCTGATGAAGTAGTGGTGTAGGAGAACTGTAGGTACCAATACTTTATTTAAAATAGTGAATGTGAGAAAGAAACTGACAAAAGAAAAATATCTTATAAATATGATTTACTTACATCAATTCTTTCTCAGCTAACTCCAATAAATTCATATCCCTAGCAGCGTGTAAATATTAAAATGAAGATTAAGTATACACGAGTTTTCATAGTTTAGCGATCCTTCGATTTAAGGTCGAAACTCCGATAAAACAATAAACTTCTTTTATACACTACCTTCCTCTTAGCGCGGCTTCGGCCATCTTCTGATATACTTCTTCAAGTTGATCGTAGAACATCTTGGAGAGATTCTTTTGGCGCAGAGGTCTTAACATTACTTGAGGATCCCTGCATGAAATAATTAAGGTGATAATATACATAGTTATAGATAATAACCGTACTAAAAGAGGAAATGCTAAGGCGAACCCTGGTGATTAAAATTTTATAATAATTGTGGTAAGTTCACATTTCTTGTATTTGCCAGAATAATAATAGCTATACCGGAACAAAAATGGTCATAGAGGAAAAGCACTTTAAATATTAAAAATTACCAATTTTACAAGGAGACTTTATTTTTATAGTAAGAAATACTGCATTCAGAGGTTTTTGTCTGAGCCGGGAATCGAACTGACAAATTTCGAATTGGGACATCCGGTATAATCTGACGGATAAACGTGTCTACATTAAGGCAAGCATAAATCGTAGTCAGGCAACATGGTCGGTTGTCATATAGTTATGACTGTTGTGTAGGGCGGCCGTTATTATTGATTGGTACTTCTTTTTAAAGAAAATAAAATTAATTCTTTTGATAAAATAATTATTTATATTTCGTAATACGAACATAACAAAAACCCTGTTAGACCTAAAAGGGACGTATTAATACTTTTGACAGGCGAATGAATGCTACACGCTCAATATTTGTTACGATATTTGTATCGCAATCCTGGATTGTGATATTTAGACCGTTTTGTCCATCAATATACTGATCTAATCGCTCAATAAATATTACGATTCAGGATCGCGATCCAAAATCATGTAAATATTGAGCGTGTACCACGCGCCATAGAGAAACTAAAAAGTTTTACCTAGTCATTTGAAACAACTATCAAAACGTATCGATCGTACAAGATGTATTATTTTCTTGATGTATCTTATACATGGATTTCAAAGTCCCTTTTATTTTTCCACATAAACAAATCCGACAGACTATACCTACTGTTTTATTCTCAAATTAGAAGCTTAGGAGATAATAGGGTTACCTATATTAAATAAGTTTTTTTATGAGTTACCTAATCGTAATAATTTTAAGTATGACAAAGACATTCTAGTAGCTATAGACAGGATGTCACGTCAAAATTAGTGTTCTTTAAATTAGACGACAATTGGTTTTTCAATTTTTTATCAAAGAAATCCGTGTGAGGTCGCATTGTTATTGTTCGAAAAAAAGTGTTTTTTTTGCCTTTATTATATAAAAAATGCCAACTTGCGTACTGAGGTACTGTAAATATCGAACCAGTCAAGCGACTGAACGTGTCTGCAGCTTTTTTTCGTAAGTAACATGTTTATAATTACAATAAAATATTAATATGACGTTGAACATTCTGGAAAATGTCAAATTTGTAATAAACTTATCAACAACACAGGTCGTTGTTTGTAAACGAGAACGGTTTGAGTACCTTTTATATTGATGAGTCACACAACATTAACTATAATAATAAAGAAATCGCAGTAAGGATCCTTAGACTGGGCACGACTTTGTCTAGATTTCATTACTTTTTAGAGATAAACAAGCAGCTCCATAGAGACTTGGCTAGTTTTTTACAGAATGTTTTTGGTGGGATTCACTTTTTCTAAAATAATACAAAAACTGAAGAATATAACACGCGTCTTTTCTCTATGCTCGGGGGAGGTTATTATTAAGTGGGTATTCAACCCCACATGTCGGGTGCTTTTGTCGATAAAATTGAGTAAATATAGCACCCTTAAAGTATTGTTACTACATACCCGGACACATTGCATATCAACCTCTGAAGCCTTCATCGACACCACTATCGATAAAAATGATAAACATCCATGCAAAGTACAAATTAATAGCAAGTTACCTACCGTTCGAAAGATTGAAACGTCTTCTATCAATGTTAAGTACTTTTACTATTAAACACTAGATGACTGTATTGTAGAATGGGTCCAAAGTTTTTCTATGAAAGCCCCCCCCTATACCTACATATTTAATCTCTTTGTTATATGACCAACCTGATCGCTCTCACGCTGAAAGGATACACATCCAACATTTTAATGTTCCTCATGTACATCTTTTCTAGGGCCAAGTCGGAAGCTTCCAATTGATGCGCCAATTTTCTCTTAGTTAGTGCCTTCGCATCTTCCAACTCTCTCTCTTGAACCAGTAGTGGTCGCGGGTCTAGGGTCACATCTATTTGTTGGGATGCAGGAAGGGCTCGGTTTCTAAAGAACATTTGTTGATTTTTTAAAGACATCTTTTATCTCATATTGTCTCATGAAATGTCCTATTTTTAAAGACATGTCACGTTTATTTAACATTAAACAAGTATACTGTACGCGCAAGTCATTTGTCGCGCCTTAGGTGGCGACAAAGGTGAGTCGGGGGATGATTAATGAACGCTACTTACACGAGATAATTCAACGATGGCTATTATATGTAATTCTCAAGATATCCTGTTTAGTGATGAGAAAAATACGAATAATACAGTGCACGCAAAAAATAATTAATATTAATTCTCCATGAATATGATTTTATATATTAGGTACTTTATATTAACTTATCGACCTATGTTATCATGTTACTAGTAACACTATAATTATAAATGGTGCGTCCAAACCTGACGAACGCACCGCGAATGCGCCGCTCGCGAGCCGCTTGCGAACTGCTCGCGTGCATTTCATGTTCGTACGAAGCTCCCGCGCCGACCGCGCGCCACTCGCGCGCAAGCTACGCGCCGTACTCGAGCGGCGCAGGTGGAGCGCGCGTGCCGCTCGTGGAACCTGCCACCGACGTCTTCTGTTTTTCCTTTTAGTTTTTGTCAGTAATAAAATAGCCGATGCTGCAGCAAATTATGCTAACGGCAGTCGTATGGTCCGACAACTTCGGAAGCAAATTCACAACTGTGGCTCATAGTTCAAACGCGAAAGAAGCTATGTGCGCACGAGCTGCGCACGAGATGCGCGCGCGCTGTACGCGCGCCCGCCCTACGCAAGCCTTACCGGAGTTGCACTAGAGCGGCGCACCAAACGTAGGCTGTAAATCGCAAGCGGCTCCCGAGCGGCGCATTCGGCAGGTCTGGACGCACCATTATGATCATAACAGTAGTGTTGAAATGAAATGCTTTCTTTTGAGCATCTTCCGGTATATGATCATATCGCTATGAATATGATCGATAACGGCTATAAGTAACTATGTTACTGCGACATAAATATTGTTCTCATATATTCTCAAAATCACTTGATTCTGAATTTTCTGGATTGTCTTACTATAATGATAATTTGATCCGCAGATTTATTTTGATATTTTAATTTGTGTTATTATTATATTTATATTTTATCTTATATTACATATTACCTGTCGAAAGAGACTGGATCCTGCGACACAGGGTATCCTAGTGCGGGATCCAGTGTCATACCTAAATATTGTAACACTTACGAACCAATAAAACTTGAACTTATTATTATTTGTTTATTCATTTATATTTACATATTATTTACATTTTTAAATATTTCTATAAAAAATATAAAAAAAACATTTAAAAATATAAAAAATAGTAGCCCACCGGCATCGGGAACAGAGTCCAAGCTACCGGTGGTCAGGGCCTCAGAGAGAGGAACTTCCTGACAATACGTGCCGTGTCCAGAAGTACCGCTTTCTGTATCAGGCCTTTGAACCAGCTGCCCAACGAGAGCCTCGTCAGATGGTGGTCGAGGCTCTTGGCTATTAAGCCATTGGCCGTAACGACTATCGGCACAATGACAATGACTGCTGAGTCAACCTCCCACATGTCGACAACCTCGTGTGCCAAGTCTTGATACTTAATTTCCTTATCTTTCTCGGCTTTCACAAGGTTCTCGTCATGTGGGACAGTGATATCAACAATCATTGTGAGACGCTCTGTTCGATCTATCACCACTATGTCAGGCTTATTGGCAACAATAGTCCTGTCGGTGATGATAGATCGGTCCCAGTACAATGTGATATGACCATTCTCGAGAACTGGGTCGGGCACATACTTGTAGTATGGTACTTCTGCGTCCACAAGGTTGTATTTCAGAGCAAGTTGCTGGTGGATAATCCTAGCTACTAGGTTGTGTCTGTGTAAATACTCACCGTTAGCAAGACGAGAACAACCGGAAATAATATGTCGAATGGATTCACCGGGACAGTGACATGCCCGACAGATGTCAACCGTGCCGTCCTTCACAATATATTTCCGGTAGTTGTTCGTCATCATAACTTCGTCCATAATTGCACAGACAAAACCTTCGGTTTCCCCAAAGAGATCACCGAAACGTAGCCAGGCTACGGACGCTAGGAAGTCTACATCGGGCCCATGAAGGGCCCGGTAAAAGCGTCCGTGAAGCTCCTTGCTCTGCCATACCTCCCTGCGGCCATTAGTATCCAGTACTACAGGCTTGCGCCAGTTCTCTTTAGCCAAGGAGAGCGGGGTGAATCCTTTGTCCACTGCGACTACATCTCGATGCATCCCCACGTCGGCTTGGAGGAAGTACTCCCTGAGGCTGCACACCTCGCGGTTGTGGAGGGTCTTAGCATTTAAAAAGCCTCGACCCCCACACTTCCTCGGAATGTACAGCCTCATCACCGATGAACGTGGGTGATGCATTCGGTATGCAGTCAGCAGCGTACGGACCCTCCTATCCAGGGCGTCAAGTTCAGTCTGAGTCCACTTGAGTATGCCGAAGGAGTACATCAAGACCGGCATGACCCAACCGTTAAAGGCGCGCACCTTATTTCCGCCTGATAAAAGACTTTTAAGTACCTTTTTCAGGCGGCCATAGAAGCGCTCCCGTAACGATTGCTTCATGTCGGTCTCATTGATGCCTAATGCCTCCGACATGCCCAAGTATTTGTAGGTTTCGGTTGAGGAGAGGGATCTGAGGTGTATGGAGTCCGAGAGTTGTGTTCCCACGGATTCCATATACCCTCCTCGCTTTACATGCATGACTGCACATTTGTCCACACCAAATTCCATCCTGATGGAATTACTGAAAGTTTCAGTTACTTTCAGTAACTTCATCAGTTGCAAGTTGTTGGGGGCAAAGAGTTTCAGATCGTCCATGTAAAGGAGGTGGGATATTACCTGACCACCTCTTCTCAATCGGTAGCCTAACCCTGAACCCTCAAGCAATGTGCTTAGAGGGTTCAAGGCTAAACAAAACCACAGCGGACTCAGACTATCGCCCTGGAATATACCTCGCTCAATCCTTATTGGTTCTCCTCTCCCTTGAATTTGCCGACATCCTGGATAGTGAAGGACTGTCCTCCATTGCCCCATACACGACGTCAGGAAGGCGCATAGAGTTGTATTCACTTTATACAACTCCAGCACCCTCATGAGCCATGTATGTGGTACTGAGTCGTAGGCCTTCTTATAATCTATCCAACATGTCGACAGATCCTTTCGGGATCGGCGAACTTGTTGGCTAATGGCCATATCTATGAGGAGTAGCTCCTTAGTACCGCGGGACCCATTCTTACATCCATTTTGAGAGACGGACATTATAGAATTATATAAAATATGAGAATTAATTTTGGCTCTCAAAATAGACTTAAGAAGTTTATAGACCGTCGGCAAACATGTAATTGGTCTATAATTCTTGGGTTCCGCAGTACTACCTGATTTATGGAGCAGGTGGGTAACTCCTGTTGTAAGGAACTCTGGAAGCGACCCAGATTCCAAAGACGACTGGAATTGTGAGGCCAAACGAGCATGTGAACTGCGTAACCATTTTATCCGGAAGTTGTGCAGTCCGTCTGGGCCAGGGGATTTCCAATTCGCCATTGGACGGACTGCACTGGTTACGTCTTGGGGGACAATAGTAATGTCCCCCATTTCCTTAATCGGTTCACACGCTCGCTGGACCTCCTGCATCCAGTCACCTTCAGTGTGAGTGACAGGCATCGACCAGATATTGCGCCAGAATGTATTCATGACATCATTATCCGGTGGACGCGCGTCACTCACATCGTGATCAGGTCGCTCCCAGGTTCTGTATACCCACCTTTCATCGCTATGAAACATGCGATTCTGGGTATATCGCTCCACTCGCCGCTTATACCTCCGAATACGGTTTGCCCATGCATAAACCTTCTGCTTCAGGAAGTCGATGCGCTCTGTGACACGGGACATGTAATCTCGAGGATTGATATCAGTCCCCGAGAATGCCCGTCTCACAAACCGCATCACTCTAGGGCGAGTATTGCCCTCCCTGAAGCAGATTAGTTTGCCAATGAGCGCTCTAGCCTCGTTAATACGACGTTCAATCCTGCACTGCCAGGCTGGTACGGCGGGTTTTGGTCGTGTAGCTTTGTCATTATTATCAAATTTGGCGTGAGCTACACGACATGCCGCAACAGCCGCGCAGTACAGGATTGAATGAGTATCTTCGAGGTTTTCGCTGTTATCAAAATAACTTGATAACAGCGAATCTAGAGCACACATTAGCGCCCTATTTTTTCTATGCATCGGCAAACGGGGTATGCGTGGTCTAATGTTTGGCGGAGTGAACCGATACTCTCGAATCGCAAGCTCCAAAGCGTTCCTCAATTGTTCATTGCACTGGGTACTTACATTTGTAACCCTATCATCGCTCTCCTCGTTAGCGTGGGTGGGCAACGGAATTATTATTATTATTATTATTCGTGTGCGTTTTACGTGGACTAATATAATATCTTACCGTCGCGGACATGGACGGCGGACTGACGGGTGACGGGTCTGCCAGTGTGTCCGGCTCCTTCGTCCCACCGCTCACAAATGACTTGCGTGGACACTAATTAAATAGTCGACATACTTTTACGTTTTGCCTTTAAGTACCTACTACACTACTAACGGCACTACTAAGTACCTACCTACTACTACTTTAAGCACTTACTTACTTCAAAACTAATTACACATGATTGCAACTTCTTCGATTATTATGAACGACTGATGACTGCTACATCTTGTACATAAACTTAATGAATAAAAGCTAGTGGTTACTTTGGTAGACTTTGGCTTCAATGGTGGATGATTATATTGTAGGTACTTACGTTAACGCTTCTGGCTTCAGCTGACCCAGTCAAAAGACATCAAAAACACCAAGCAAAATAAGGTAGGTTGTGCTTACGCTTTTATAAGTTTGTTGTATTCACTTGTGAGCACAGACAGTTGGTCGCGAACTCGTTTCTTGTGTGCGTTGGCGATCGCCATCATTTTATCGAATTCTTCTTTTTGTTTCAGTTGTTCGTGAGACATCAACTCTCCTTCTACTGTGCTAGGCTCTTTCAATCTTTTCATTTTCTGTGAAAACGATCTATTAGTAAGTACTTAATGTATGTAAGTCGGACAGATCACCTAAAATAAATATAACAAAATCTTTGAACTACCATTTGAATGTACTTTTGTAGATATTGATATTCGCATCTGGTTAGACTGGAAGACCTTTGCCGAGGATCCTTTGCTGCGCACGTTTCGCACGTTTTTCAACTTCGCTTTTTATGAAAATGTAGCAGTGTCCACTGCTACATAGAGCCAGGCTACGTACGAATGCGTGGGTTTATGACGTCACAAATAAAAGCATGGCTAGGTCGCCCGTGAATACGTAGTACTAACAGTGTAGAGGAAGGGTACCCGTGCGCCGCAATGTTGGGAACCGTATAATTATATCATATTTATTATACGATCTTTTCGTACTTAGAAAAAAAACTAATTTGAAGTTTAATAGGTAATTCAATTTGAGGTACGAAATCCAATAAATTTTACAAAATAAGAAAGTGCGTGGAATGTGGAATAAGGAGAACTGTGCAGATGATGATAACACGGCATCAGTTTCACGTCGGTCAAGAGTAGAATAACTCTAATAAATACAATACGTTACTATTCATTTCCCAAACTCAAAAAAAGTTTATTAATTCGATGCTTATGAAAAATATTATTTAATTGAGGTGTCTGAGCATTGAAAACATAAGCTTTCTGGTTAATTTTGTTGCACATCGCATATTTTGTATCATTTCCATAACCCGATCGTAGGTACATCGTATGGGGATCGAAAAAACATTATGCATTACGATTTCAATTGGTTGGCAACACCCGACGGTAAGCTTGGCCGTGTGCAGCGGTGGATACGGTAGACACACGCAGCTGGCCACGCAGCACACGTGGGCAGCGCGTGGGCGTGGATTTCGTGTGCAGCAATGGATCCTCGGGTTAATCAAAGTCAAAGTCAAAGTTTTTTATTTCAAATAGACCAGATTTCAGGCACTTTTAAAACGTCACGACTAGGTGCACGGTTCCAAAAGGTAGGTTCTATGGAGAAGAGCCGGCAAGAAACTCCATAATACTGCCTATACTCGAGAAATGTGGTGCCCGTTGTTTAACCAGAGTATTTAAGGGCTTGTACACAAAACTGCGAATCGGCGAGATGCGAATTCGCAACGCAGAAAACTGCGACGCAAATTGCTGCGATGCGATTTCGTGCGGCAAGGCGTCTTCCTTCCAAGGTTCTGATGACCAATCCCTCGACGATCGTCAACAGTATTGAACGTATTTAATACTAGGTAGAATAAATTTGCGTAAAAAGTTTTGCGCACTGCTGTTACCGATAAGAAGATATAGGAAAAATCAATTACGCGAATCAATTCGTAAGTTCTTGCGATGCGTCATGCGAGCTCGTATAGGTATTTCTACGATGCGACGTCACATCGCATTTGTGTACAAGCCCTTATATCGAATTTAATTACGCTGACAACGATTCACCGAAGCAACATTTTCTCTTTGATTTCGCCGAATGATTATGAACCAGAACGATGCTTGAATAAAAAATCATAACAAGTTTGGTTTTAGTCGAATACTTATTTGGCGATTGTTTCATTTGGGGTACACAACGATCGCGACATTAATTATAGTAGGTCGAATTTACTGTTAATCCGACCATGCACCGCTACTTGCTATTCGTAGAGTGTTATTTTAAAGCGTGAAGCCAGAAGCGTAGAGTGTTATTTTAAAGCGTGAAGCCAGAAGCTAACGAAGGAGGTTCTGAGTGGAACGAGTGCACGAGGCCGAAGCGTAGCACTGGTCGAGTATGCAAGTAAAGCGAATGGGCGACAAAGCGAGTCTTCTAGTTGAGCACACTCAGAAACACTTGCAGGCTTGCTTGCATGATGCATGCTTGCAGATACTGAGACATTGTTCAATAGTGAAGGGACGTGCAATGTATGTTACGGAAAACGAGCCACCTAACAAGACGTGTAAAGTAGCCAATAATGCAGTTGACTAATGAAACTGGCCAACAGACTAGTCGGCGTGACAAAAGGTTGCAAAGTAAAATTAATGAATTTAATCGTTCGGCGTTTTAATTATTAGGCGAAATGAAAAGTGTCGAAAGATTTTCGGCCAGATAAGAATTGGCTACACACATTTCGGTCTTCCAACAGAGAACCCGATAAATTATATAGGATCATAATTTTATGTCGAAGGTCTCACAAAAGAACAATATAATTATGTAGGAAAATACTGACAAGAAGTTCTAGAGTTTCCGGCAGTTCTGACTTCGGCAGTAAACGTTCTGGGAAGTTCACATTGTAAGAGAAAATATTGCCATCTGCGCCGGAAGTGTACAGATATCTGAAAATAATATTATGAGATAAAATATTCCATTCCCAGACAATGTTATAAGTTTCACAAACTGACGAAACTACACATAAACGCACTCGTCGTTATTGTATCAAGGAGGCGACTGATTTGTAACATTCTTTTGCTTCTAATGTATCATTCGCAACGAGGGCCACGTTATATTACATTACATTACAAGCACAGCAAGGACACATAGCGAATGCTCGAATCAACTGTGTTGGTGTTCCACTTATTTTTATCAAAATAGCAGACATGGAGGTTGCGTTATCTACGTTTCTTTTAATTCGGCTAAAGAAAACATATTTGTATAACTACTAAGCGTGTATAAATTTTACTACGCTCTACTCAAAAAATCTCGCGCCAAGATAACGCACTTGCACGAGCTTGCGACAAAAACGCTCGCTCTACTCATGGTATAATAAAACATAAGGTAATCTCTTCCCGTGACAGCTAGATCACGTGACTACGTATCTATGTCGTAGCTACTGATGAATCAATAAGGTTCGGCATCTTTTAAAACGTTGTTGTTTGTGGGATAATATCAAAAATGGTGACGTAATACGGGTCATCATCCGAAGTGAATACCTTGTTTTATTGGCATGGCTCTATCTTGTAACGTGACACACAGAGGGATTAACCCAAATAATATAAATATTTAAAATTCAGACTTCAAAAAACTGAAAAGCATCAAATACCTAATGGTTATATCCGATATACGAACGTAATTTAAAGAAGAATTGAAACCTAAGTGAAAATTGAAGGCATTGGGCTTCGAAATATGTATATTGCCATTATTTGATGCATTCGGTTTTACTAAGTCGGTCTTTTTTAAATATTAATTTTATTTTTCTGTTTTGAGTGAATTAAGCAGTAGGTACTATCCACAGTTACCTATACTCAAAATGATTAGATTGTTATAATAAGTTAAGTTCTAACACAAATTAAAATAACTTATAAAAGTTTAAGCATTTTTTAATTTTAATGTGTTCTATTAATTATACCTATAAGGGTAACCCTGTGAAGTTTCGCCAGTTAATTTGAAGTAACCCTGTACAATCGCGCTTACTTTGAATTGTGGTTAAATTCCAGGCAGGTTACGGCTCCTGAATAACAATCATGCATAGCTAAATAGTAGTTATCTATGAAATCAATGCGTGGGATCGGTTGTGTCTGAAATGTAAGTTCATGAAGTTAATACAATATTAGGCATTTTAGCTACAACATTAGCTCATCATCCATTTTTATGAGGATACGTTGGAATTGCCACTAGGACCTAGGTCGTAACCAGTGGTGGGTAGCAGCCTACTACTATCGAATGGGCATTATGCTGAGATTGGGGCCTTTTTTGGCCTCGTGCACTTTGTTTTAATTTTTGTATTTTTTTTTGTAATTTCTCGTGCGAATCCAAAATAAATATTTTTTTTTTTACTGGATTGCATCTGGGAAATAATGTTATTACCGTAGAGTCCGCCCTTATACACAATTATGGCCCTAGTAAAAAGGCAGATTGTATGTATGACATCAATCGGTTGCAAGATCTCGTTCAAGGTTATAAGACAATAAAGATAGATTGCAAGATAAGGGACGTAACTTATGCTGAATTGCTGACCTCTTCCTTAGCTAATCGTCTGCCTTTAAGTTTTCTAAGTAGCTTCTGCACCGACTTCATCCAAGTCGCGTAGTGTTGAGTTGGGTTGTCCTCCTCTTCTGTCGGCATGCGGACCACTCGGATATATCCCGTATTAGTTCCAACCACGAGGTAACGGCCTTCGCATCTGTTTTAATGTAACACTCAGTGTGAGTGACACGTTAGGTCATGATAATGGCGCTGTTATGTAGGTCGACATCAAATCATTTCAAATACTCAATAAAAAAACTTTTTTACAAAAAATTTAAACCGACTTCAAAAAGGAATAAAATAATTACCATATAAAGTTAACAGTTTCAGAAGTCGGTGCTGATCCACGCTGAACCAAATCGAAGGCACCGATTTCTGAAACTGTTAACTTTATATGGTAATTATTTTATTCTTTTTTGAAGTCGGTTTACATTTTTTGTAAAAAAGTTTTTATTTTTTTCGTTTTAGTGGCCTTAATTAAAACTTGGTTGGACCTACTAAAGACGCTGCTCGTAACATAATCACATCATCACAATATGCGTACTGTTCGTCATTGAGGAGTTCCATTGTCTATCTCCGAAGTTCTTCGTCAGATCTTCACCAAATTTAAATGGGACCAACTTCGAAGTATACCCTATCCATTAAAAAAAGAATCACTAAAATCGGTTCACAATTGGCGAAAATATCGATGAACATACACAAACTAAAAAAAAATACATACAGACGAACATAGTAACCTCCTCCTTTTTGGATGTCGGTTAAAAATGTCAATGTCTAATACATTAGCCAGTAATTTATGGTGTGTTGTAAAGCTAATTAGAATGTACCTAATATTGTAATTTAATTGTGTTTTTTCAGCGTCTCCTGTTACAGACTGTATAAAACCAAGTTTTAACAGGCAACAAAACCCTATCATTTAGGTAGGTTTAGTAAATTATAATATAATAATCTAAATCTGAGAAATCTTACATAAATTTCAATGCTGTAATATCTTCACACCAAGCCTCAGGGAAAGGCGCGTACTTGAGAATCTTGTTGATTCCTGGATGCACTAGAAGTAAAGCGCCAGTTCCTTTCTGAACGATCCACAGGCCGTCATCGCAATACTCCGCCCAAGTGATCGTCGTGCCTAACATACTCTCGCTTTCCACTAAAATAGTATTGGTGAAGTTAGCTGCCAATCTTTGATTGTGGTTTGGTCAATTACCTACTGAGAGAAAAAAGAAAGAAAGAGAGACAGGGACGTAGACACTTTGACAG
Source organism: Amphipyra berbera (assembly GCA_910594945.2). NCBI lineage: Eukaryota > Metazoa > Arthropoda > Insecta > Lepidoptera > Noctuidae > Amphipyra > Amphipyra berbera. The sequence goes on along the minus strand of OU343126.1, from coordinate 10,419,394 downwards.
ATATATAGATACCTATATAAACATAAAATTGAAGTGGAATAATTTCACAGAACTTAAAACATGATTAAGGTCATTTTGAAAATTTTTTGTAACCTCCATTTAGCCAAATAGAAAAGTATCCTATCACCATTTTTGTTTTTATTGTAGAGTATTTTTCCTAGAACCGTTTGTAAGCTACTTACTTAATTCTATTTCACCGACCCACTGATCTACTAAATCGTCAGTGTCTCCTAGTTCAGCCTCTTCTTTAGCTTTCAAAGCCTCTTCGTCTATGCTGGCAAGATCTTCTTCTTCTGGGAAAGGTCTGCATCGCATGCTATAAATATTTGCGTCATTGAAAGTTTAATTTGCGTCACATTTGGTAATAAGTACAAATAATGAGCATTTAGAATGTTCTCTATAAATACCTACACAAAATGCGTGTAATCGGTGTAGAACTGTAGGGTTGGGTTGAAGGTGGGCCTGCGCTCGTATTTGGTGTGAAATGCTTCATTATAGTAATAGTAATCCCTTGGACACAAATCTCGCGGGCCCGCGGACGTTACGCCCCGCGTTTGGCATGGCGAACACTTTAGCTAATGATGATGTATGGATGTTCGCTATTGTTCTTATAAAATGGACAAGTTATAAACCAATGAGGCGTATACAGTACCTAAGGTCGAAATAACTTGCCCGCCTGAATATAAGCTCTACGAACTTGCGCGCATGTATACTCAAGAACAAAACAGTTACCGTAAAAACTATCAAACAAACTGCTTAAAAAATGGCCAGTACTAAGAGCACGTTCAGCGCCCGCCACTCGCGTCTGCACCCGCGTCTTAGTCACTTTGAAATGCATTGCTCATAATTTGAGTCTTATGAGTATGACACAATAAATCTCGATAACCGCGCCCGCCTCACACACGCCCCGCACCCGCCTCACACCACCAACGCGCTGCACTCGCACTCGCTCCGCGACCACTCGTTGCTCCCGCGCTGCGGCCAGTGTCGTACGCAACTACTAGCACAGCACTAATTGAAGCGGATGCAAGGCGGGTGTGTGCGGGTCTTGCGCACCGCGGGAGCGGGTCATATGAACACTGCCTAAGATGATGTTAATTAAATGATAAATAAAAGCAATTTACTTCTTAATATATCTATTGCGCAACTACTTACACGAAGTTCAGGGCCGGGCGGCCAGAATAAGTACGACTAGTAAGTGTACTTACAAATGTTTCTTCACCAAAGTCTCCTTATAGGATTCGAATTCCAACTTGAAAGTTTTGATATTAGTGTAGCTCCGGACTATTGGTTCCGGTAATACTGCTTCCATGATGAGGCCAACTTGACCACAAAGCAAGATCACGTGTTCCTGTTACCATAAAATAAGAATATATCAATAAAGTGGTACATTAAGTGGTACATAATCATTAAGTGATACATTTGCTATTATTTTATTAAGATATCTAATTAAATGAAAAATTCCTCGTTTTTGAAGTCGTTTAAAAGTTGCTAGATATATAAAGTAAATAATACGCATTTTATACCCAGCTTGGTTATCGCAAACCGGTCACCAATGTAATGACATAAATGACACCTACGGGAAGACATGGCGTGGCATTTATAATACGATCACCATAGAAAAGGCTAACTTAACCAGAAACTCATCATTTCTCAAGAAATTGGCGACCAACTCGATATATGAGTTGGTCGCAATGAAAACTAAAGTTGATTCTATTTTAAATTGGTGTATTGTCTGAGTAACACGTTTGAAAATAGCAAATTAATCGTAGCGCGAACTGAGATAGATACCACCTTGCGCAAGGGGAACGGGATCCAACTGGCCATTTTTTCCGCTTGGTGGGGCTAAACGCGAAGAACGATCGATTATTGCGATTAAAGGATGACTCACGCTAGACCGTGTCGGGTCCGAGCAGTGTCGGCCGTAGCACGGTCAATTAATATCTATACCTACTAATATTATAAATAGGAAAGATTTGTAATTTTTGTATATAACTAATAAACTTAAAAACTACTGGACCGATTTCAAAAATTCTTTTGGCGTTAGTAAGCTACATTATCACTGAGTAACATAGGCTACGGGCGAAGCCGTGAGGACACAGCTAGTTACATAATTATATTTTGTCTCGGTTGCCGCTCGTTAGAGCGTGAGTGTGTCCATACAAAATATATGTAATATTAGTTGACCGTGCTACGGACGACACTTGACTCGGACCCGATCACCCGACACGGTCTAGCGCGAGTCATCCTTTCAACTACGCGCCGCGCGCCGTGCGGAGGATTTTTATAACATTATTATGTTACAGGGGCTAATAACTTCATATTCTGTTTCTTATTCGAATAAGATTACGAAATCTTAACTGCAAGTGGGCTCCATCTAGTCGACAGTTGTCATGCAGTTGCACTGACTGCATCTTAACTGCTTTCAAGCTGCATTTTAGTAGTTGCATAGTTTGTAGTTGCATAGTTTGTAGTTACGACACAATTATGCAATCAACTTGCAGTTATGATTACGAATATGAAACGAAATAATGATTCACTAAGCCCTCGTTCGCACGAGAGCTTTTTCAACGCGCGTTAAAAAAGCATTCTAATACAACAAATAGCAAGTCGTATATGTGTTCACATGATAGCGCTTTTTTAACGCAGCTTATCTATTGCTCGTGTTAGACGCTTTTTTAACGCGCGTTGAAAAAGCTCTCGTGCGAACGAGGGTTACATGTGACTTTGTTAACCCCCTAGTCGTATGCTTGAAATGCACAATATCTAGAAAAATATTAGGACAATGAGGAATAACTGATAGAAAATAGAGAATGATATTCTTTCCATCACTGACCGTGTCAGGTTTCCACGTCATAAAAGCGATGTTATTCGGCGTTTCTATGAAGCCGATCCTCAGCAGTGTGAACGGAGTGCCTAGTTCCAACTTGTACATGAATATGGTGCTATCCTCCCCACAAGTCACAAGCATTGTGCGTTGAGGGTTTATCGATATCTGGGTTAATGCTTTCGAATGTGGTTTTAATAACTGCAAACAAAACGAAGTAAGTAGATCATTTATGGGTCAAATGCAAAAAATATTATTTTCCCGTCTAAATCCATATTAATTTACATTAAAATAATTAAGAGGCTCTCGTTAGGCGGAGGGCTTGATGCAGGACACGGTACGTACTCCTAGAACGGATACGGCATGCATTGTGTGTAACTTGGAGCAGCAGATATTTCTTTCGCGATTTCTATTTTGTTCCCATAATAAAAGTTGTTCATTATGATGACTACAATGACCCCTCTGCGGGTTTATGGTATATAAAAAATAAGGTTGTATACAGAAAGAAAACGAATTCGTTTGATTCCTTAAAACCACATGATCTATTACTGGTATTAGATCAAGCCCCGCACGGGATTATGCTTGATAAAAAAAAGCTGTTAGTCTTGTCATTGTGATTAATCATAAGATTTAAATTAAAACTAAGCTACAAAACAATGCAAAAAACATTTATGTGGTGGATTATTTTGTGCCACGCAAAAATTAATGGAAGCCCTGTGAGTTAGCCGGCGGGTATGAATAGCGCGGTGTAGCTCCGCTCAGTCAGTTAACTCGGGGCGCTAAAATGTCTCACGTTTTCACCATGTTCCTTTTTGATATTATTTTTTGTCCAATCCAAAAAATCCTGTGTATGTTCAATCTGTGACACCAGTAGATAACGAAGAGGTTTGAAGGAATTACACGAATTCGGATACATTCTGTATAACAAAATTATAAGGAAAACATCTCAGCTAAATTGTAGGCTTTATCAATTTACGAGTAATAGGCGACCAACTTATGAAATGTAGGTTTTTAGGTTTGTAAAATGTTCATAGAAGCTCAATATAAGATATCTTAAATTAATTGCAAAAGTAACTTGGCATTTTAAAATGTGTATTTATGTTTTCAACTCAATTGTTTACCATACATTACGCTTGACTTAAACATCTTATAGCCGTACGTACATACTGACAACGGAACCTTACACTGCGTGGTCCGACAAGCATTTGGCCGGTTATTTTTCTAAGATATAGGATATTTAACGTAATTACGATTAATAAACGAATGCAGATCGAAGGGGGGTGATCGAAACGGCGTCGGACGATGAGACTTATTTTAAAGCTCATTATAAAGGGATACTTTTTCTATGGGTGCTAAAAATTCTATCCTAGGAGAAAAAGTTATTGGCTAAAATGAAATTATAAAATATTAAATCACACGTGATATTTCTTTTATAACTACGTAAAAAAATAAGAGATAGCTAGACGCCCAGTCCAGTCGCATCAAGATAAAAGTAAGGCGCTAAATGGGACAGAGGGGCCCCAGGGTGGGGCACACATCTTACGCGCATAACCAGTGTGAACTTCGCTTCTTCAGAAGAAAGGTACAATACTTCAATAACTTTTTTCCATGGTGCCATTTTCATGGGCTTTAAAGCCCCTCGCCCACGGCGACTTTTTGTAGCGATGCTGTCGCATCGCTACTAACGCGCGTTAGTCGCATTTGCAACGCGCTACAGAAGCGATGCCAACGCGCTACTAACGCGCTACAGCATCGCGACTGTATCGATGCAAACGCGCGACCGTGTCGGACGACATCGGGTAGAAAACGGAGGGAGGGTGGCGCGTGAGTGGAGAACCGAGGCAACGTGACTAATGTTGCCTCAACGGAGTCCATCTTGCAATTGTGGCATTTTTGTGCCGTTACTGAATCGCGTTTGCACCGCGACATAAGTGCGACAGTATCGCGTTTGCAGCGCGACTGAGAATCGTGGTGTGAGCGAGGGCAAACAGCTAGCGACCGCATCGCGACTGTATCGATGCGAACGCGCGACAGCATCGCTACAAAAAGTCGCCGTGGGCGAGGGGCCTAACAAATAATATTCTAATTAAGTACTGAATACTTTATATAGCGTATCATCTTCCGACGCTACTTGGACCATGGCTCATACAAAAATATCCATCTCCTTTATCTATTAAATAATAAATTATTGAAATCTGACTGATGAACATTTGTAGGTAGTACCGACATCACCACCTAGACATGACAGATTTTATATACCTATGTTTTTCAAATTCATTGAATTTCTCCTCACCGATATCAGATCAATGACGTCAGCATTTAAGGAGTCCTCGCTATGAATTGTTAGGTCAGAATGAACTCTAATGTCGATCATGGATGTCTGAGTCTCAAGTCGCTCTGGGTGCAGCAGTAATGTGCGCATTATACCATCCGCGAAACCAAGTATTATTATACGAGAGGTGTCGTCCACCTAAAAAAATAAAAACATACCATTTTCCGCGTTCTAGGTATAAAAAGCAAAACTAATTTTTAGCACGGTCAATACATCACTACGAATACAAAATGTTATTGGTACTTAGGTATCTAAGCAAAGTAGGGATAGGCTAAAGATATGTTTACTTACGTCGATAGGTGGATAAAGCAGACTTGTAATAGCCGTTGGGAAAACATACCGAGCCAGAAGAGTATGTGTCTTAGTATTGTAAGCATGCAGAGCACCGTCATGTCCTGCCGTGATTAGTATGGGGTGTGTCCTTAGAGCCGCCATAGAAACAATTCCTCCAGCATGGCAAGTTATTACCTTACGATGATTACATTCTATTTTATCAATTTCTAAGTCCACAACCCAGAGACCTCCGTTGCCATCCTTGTAAGAAAAAATAAAGTTAGAAACTAATTTATGGATTATTTTGGCCTTGCTTGCTTATATACTCACTTGGGCATACCAAAACATGTCCTTTTTCTGTTTCAGACACATTATCTGGCAACCGGGCACCTACAAGCCAATTGTTCACAGTTATTTAGTAAGTTTGCATGTTTCGTTTTAGTTATTCAGTGCGTTGAATTTGGGCGACAGAGTAAAATTATTTAACTTGCGTTTACAAAAAAAAAAACTAGAATGATAAGAATCTACAATTTAAACACCGAATATAGATATAATGTTATGGACGCGTTTGGACTCTGTTTTATAAGGCATAAAAATCCACCAATATAATATTTGCGACATAAATACATACACAAGTCTCGGCAACAGGATTGAGTTCAATGTAAGGGTCATCTTCAGGCGGATCAGCTTGGTCCACAGTGTCCCAGTACCACGCACGAACACACCCGTCGCGAGCGATCGTTGTCACCTCGTCACCGGCCGGACTTAACATAAATTGGATCTGAAAACGCGTGTGAGAAAGATGGAGAAAGAAGGCGAAGAAAAGGAGATAATAGGTGTTCTTTGAAATACCGTTACGACCTTAGAATAAAACATTAAAACATTAATAAAACATTAAATTTTACCGACAAAACCACCCGACATGATCTCAAACATAACATAAACATACGTTTTTTTATTGTGACAAAAATGCAAATTAGTAATATTTAAAAAAATATATATAATGTAAGTTAATAAATGAGGATTATATGGACGTAATTGTTACGGTGGTCGCTCTTCTTCAAGTGTAAAAAATAATAAGAATAAAAATAAATAAATCATTTATTTCTTGAAACATGGTTAAATCAAGATGTTAGATATTATTATACAGGGTTACTGGTAACTCTACGTATTCCTTGCAGGACGTCATAGTAGGGTTAAAATGCAATAAATTAAGCCACTAAATGTTCTACCGAAATTCAGTAGTTTTTGAGTTTTTTATATTTTTTGAAATATCCCATTTTCAACCACTTGAAGCCTATTTAAAAATAATGTACGGCGCGAATGTATTGTTTAAGTTTTTATCATAGCTGATGCCATAGCAGATCTACGTTAATAATTAAAAGTTCAAAAATTCCAAACATCTGCAAATATGGTTGAATCTGGAATAAAAAAAAAAAAAACAAAATAATTAATATCTCAAAAGCTACTGAACTTCGGTAGAACATTTGGTGGCTTAATTTGTTGCATTTCAGCCCTACTATAATGTCCTGCAAGGAATACGTCGAGTTACCAGTAACCGTGTATAATAAGGCTCTTTATAGATGTATCGCTGATTTCTATGTATGCAATATTTGGTACACAATTTTACTGCGTGATCCGAGACTTAAAAATGTACAATTATTATCTATGCAGGAAATAATAAACCACGTATCTTAGGAATTTCAAAAATCTAGCCCCTAAGAGGGCGAGAAAAGGGCGGTGAAATTTGCCTGAAAAAATCACGCAAGCCTTTGATTTGCTATATATTTACTAGCTAACATATTATTAGAAATTTACTTACAATAGATTCTTTATGACAGAACTTTCTTCCTTTTTGTGTTACTTCTAGTTTGACGAGACCAGCCTCCCAAACTAATATATTGCCCCAATCACATCCAGACAGTACCTAAAAACATATACATATACTTACATATTTTATATGGAATAATAGGTCGAAGTCATATTTTTATCATGTCTTTTCTCTTAATAATTTAAATAAGCGTAAATTAAAATTAAAAGTGCTTGGTCACTGATAGGTACAGTCATCATCAAAAGTTGATGACCACATTTAGATTTTCAAAATCGCTGTACACCGTATTATACGTAAATCGCTCAACATGACAAGCGCCAGAAATGAATGATTATCATAAAAGGCCATAAGTAGGTGACCATCACTTTTCAAAAGTCGCTAAACAAAATTATAGTAAAAAAAGCATAACATTCTTCGTCTCTAAAGTCTCTGAACTTTTTGACAAAAATAGCATACCATCGTTTATCTCTAAAGGCCCTGAACAAAATGAAATGTTTTTTGGGTTTAATATGTGTGTGTATTTTTTTTTCGGTATATGTGTTTGGTATATAAATTAAGTAGACACATGCACATGTAAATCACCACCCTTTTATTTATTATAAACAAAATTAAATTAAACGGTTCCATAAGTCAATACAGTTAATAATTATTATTTGTTTTTATTAAAAATCAACAAATTTAAACTTTCATAATCAAAACAAAAACAAGGTTTAATTTTTTATCAATTACAATTACAGTTATGATTAGGCTTAAACATTAAAAAAAAAGAAAAAAAAAAAGATTAAAAATAAAAATTTGGAAAGTTAAATTCGAAATTTACATCCATTTAAATTTTAACTATTTAGTAACGAGCACTTTTTTAGTTTGCGGTTCAGCTACTTTTGATGGTATAAGTTTACACGCTACGCATCCGAAACAAAGTAATGTACAGTAACTTTTGTTATTTAGTTTCTTTTGTTCAGACCCATGCATGCCAACATTGCCCGTTATCAAAAAGCGCTCAGGCTTGTCACATTTAGATATTTTGTAACAGGTTGTACCTTATACAATGTGTAATTAAAATAACGCAAAACCTCGGAAACAAAACCTCAAGAGCCTCAATTATTTCAAATGAAACTTTTAAAATAAAGTATTTGTACATTAATACCTATTTACCTACGTGTAGTTAAATATTTATATAAAAAAGAGATGAAGTTTGTGACTTTGTATGTTTGTTTGAAGGAGGTAATCTTTAGAACCACTGATCCAATTCTGAAAATTCTTGCACTGCTGGAAAGCTTTACTATTCCCAATGGATTTAGGCTATATTTTATTATGGTAGAGGGCAGCTAATAATATACATTCCATTGGTCTAATATACAACTATAAATCTGATTTTCTTTAATTTTATTGTTTTTTTAAATTTCAGAAAAACAAACACAAGTCCAGAATTAGACAAAGAAAGTCAAGATTAGGGAATGCAAAACCGGCCAAAATTAAAACCCGGTTTTTTTTTTTGGGTTTCGGATAAAACATCCCGGTTTTCGGTGAAACCAGTTTGAAAATAAGTTTTTTTATTCTTTGTCTAAATTATATTTTTAAACTACATATTGCATCTTTTCAATTATTAAATAGAAAATAATCTATTAAAAAGAAAAACATATTCAAAATATCAATGAAAGTGCATAAATAAGTTTAGGTAAAAGGTTTATTTGCTTTTTGTGCTTAACCCTAGAACCGTACCCATATTAGACTAAGTAACAGTACCCAGGCGTGCTGGAGTGCCCCTGGGTACAAACAAAAACAAAACATAATTTTTACATAAGAATAAACATTTATTAATAAGCAACTTACATAGACTTTTATGGCACTTATTTCAGTCTCACATAATACAATTAAGCCAAAATAAAAGGAACTTTTCTTAACAGTTTTGGCAAATCTCTTTTTGGTGGTCTAAACATATACATTTTTTTCATGGAGCATGATTTACGGTCTTTTGACGTGGGACAAAATAAACATCTTGCAGATTTTGAATCTGAAGGGGTTGGGGCATCAGATGACCGCTTTTTTCCTATTATACCGCCAATATTTCTTTGGAGATGCATTGGAAAAGCAAAGTACCCAGGGGTACTGGAGTACCCCAAGCACACCTTGCCACGACCACACACTAACAGGACTCCCGCCCGACTGATGATTCGACGCAATCCCCCGCCCCACGTAAATACACGGCAGCGCGAAAAGATCCGTTGTGTAACAAAAAGTAATCGCACATTTATTAATTTATTTTTGAATTTTATTTTATTTTTGATCACCAGTATCAAAATATCAGTTATAAATATCACGTATGAATAGAAAGTATTATAAAATACAAAACCAACATTTTATGATACTGAAAATCTGGCATAAAATTGTCCATATTATAAACTGCAAATATAATGGCAAAGCACAAAAAAGACTACTGCGCTTTCATTGATTTGGAGAAGGCCTATGATAGCGTGTGGAGAGAAGAATTGTGGTCGACACTATCTATGTACGGGGTGGACTGGCGCTTGGTGCGGGCACTGAAATCGCTATACAGTTATTTCAGTGCTTGGATTAGGACAAATGGGGCGTTCACGTACTGGTTTGGCACCTCCAGGGGTGTTAGACAGAGTTGAGTAGCGTCACCATGGCTGTTCAACCTATACATGGATAGTTTTTTGACAGATTTAAAAGGGAGTGAGTGTGAATTGAAAATTAATAGTTGCCTCTCAAATGTCTTCTCTACGCAGATGATCAAGTTTTGCTTGCATCGTCGGTGGAAGAGTTGCAAGACATGAAAACTATGATGAATGGAGCATATAAGATGAAAGGGATGAAAATGAATATAAGCAAGACGAAAATAATGGCTTTTGAAAGAAATGCAGATGAGTCCGAGTGTAAAGTAAAGATAGCAGATGAAAGTGTTGAACAGGTGAATGAGTTTGTTTATTTGGGAAGTGTGTTTACAAGAGATGGTAAGATTGAGAAATCGAACAAAATGTGGTTTAAATTTCAATTTATTACAAATTTTACATAGCAAATGCATGCATAAGAACATATACAGTTCCTATAGAAAAAACTTAAAATATATTCGATTTTAATAAAAAATCGGGCAAAGTTGGCCTGTTTCACGGTAGCTCGTGAACTATGTATATAAAGGTGGGTTTAGACCAAACGAGCGAATGCTCATTCTATGCCTACTCCGTGAAATTCTTTTAGTGTAAACAGAGACAAAGCATTCTTTCGTTGTTCTATCTTGTTTGCGGAGATTATATTTCTAAAAATGCTCTAAGAATGCTCGCTCGATTGATGTAAACGGCGCACGAGCGTGCGAACAGTTGCTTAGAGTGTTCTTTCGTCTTCGGACGTACTCGATCCTCGTAGCGATCTCTTCAAAGCGTTTTTGTGTTCTAGCGACTTGACCTATAAAGGCCTGGTCAGATAGAGAGCGTGGCTGGGTGCGATATTCACGTCGTATGATGAGCGCATGCTCTTTGCGTGCGAATTACTATGACAATTTATGGAAGACGCCAAACAGAGAGCGTGGCAGACATGAATATCACACCCAGCCACTGTCTGACCAGGCCTTAAATATGCCTTCAAAACATCTCTAGAGCATGTACGAGAATTCCAGTTCTTGTTTGTTGTCATTCTTGCTGGTTGATATTCTTTTGGCGTAAATGATGAAAAAGAATTATCGTTTACACCAAAAAAGCAACAAACGACGCTTTGTGCTCTTGTTCTGGCTCTAGCTCTATATTCGTTTGGTTTAAACCCACCTTAATATGTAAGTATTTATAGTGGTTAATCAAAGTTCGATTACAAAAATATTCCAGCGGCTATTTTAAACCGGGTATAATAGTACATTACTGCCGCGGTCTGTAATGACTGTGTTGCTGGCAGCACTGATGATGGCCGAGAGCGCAGTGTAGCGCAGCTCCAGGCCATCACAGCGCGGTCAGCATTGCGGCTCTTGATGGACAAGCTGGAATAAAGGCCGAGACCGAAGGTCGAGGTCTTTATAGCGCGGACAGCAAAGGCTGCAATGATGACCAAGCTTGAAGGCTGAGAGCGTAGCTAAACTAAGCCCAAGGCCATCATAGCGTGGCCAGCAGCACAGTTATTGCAGACCAAGGCTTGTATAGTGCTTTACTCAAAAATGTTTGTAATTTAAATAAAACCAGCTTAGTACCTATAGTAAGCATAAAAAAAATAAAAAAATAGCTGTACATATACAGCCAAATTATGAATAAATACTTTTTGCACCAGACTATTATTGAAACAAAACTCGACAATAATGGATTTTCAAAGGAAATTGCTGGTGGCTAAAACTCACCAGCAATGAATTTCCATACAACTTTGCTGGTGCCTATTAAAGTAGCGCAGAAACGTCGACTTTGCTCAAAGAAGGTTATCAAAATAATGACTACATTACAAGCATTTTTGAGTAAATATTATTATTATATAATTGTAGCTATTTTTCTAAGTATAAAATCGTTTGTTTAAACTAGGTCTAAGTAATGTCTACATTTTTTCACCTTTTCATCAGGCATTGGATAAACTCCAAGGACATCGCAGATTTCTGTTTTTCCGAATCTGCCCAGTTCGCCTTTTAATTTAAGTCCAGTGAATGTCTCTGCCATTTTCCAGAATTTAATGTGGGCAGCACCTAAAACGATTTAAAATGAAAACGACTCTGAAATATTGAAGTACCTACCAGTTTTAAGGTTTAATAAAGATAATAGGTACCTAAATATTGTGAATAGTCAAGCCCCTGCAGTGTGAGAGGGCTGGTTTTGTGGTGACTAGTGATGAACCCGCTTGGCCAGCATCTTCGTTACTAGTGACTAAAGAGGTCTAAACAAAAATCTCATAAATGCTTACAAAATTCGGCAGCCGCGGTCGGCGCGCCGGGTTTGTGTGGTAGAGCTTCTAAGCCCCTACTTGATATGAATAATCATGACCAAAAATAGATTTGTTAGTAAATAACCTGCTGTAGTAAGCTGTCCTTCGCAATACGGTGAAAACATGACGTTGTTGACGTCGTAAGTAAAAGCACTGGTGCGCAGAAGAATCTTATGACGCTTCCAGTTCCAAATAGTTAGGTTGTAATCTGGTTCCTTGCCCACTGATGCTAACAGCTCCCCGTCAGGACTGCAACGGTAAATGACGGACTTCCTATATTTAACTTTTTGTATTATATTAACATCTATAAGACAGCAGTCCGTCCAGCACTATTGTACGGATCCGAATGTAGCACAATAAAGAAAACGCATGAACAAAGGCGAAAGGACGCAGCGAAGACAGTGTGAATCTGTTTGAACAGAAGACAGGCAGAGGCCGTCCGCCATCAACCTGGCGGTCAAATATAAAGAGAGACCTCAAGTACGTAAGATCAATTGCCGGAGCTGGCAACCCAAGAAAGACTGACTACTTAGAGAATCGTTAAGATTGAAAACTCATGGATAAAGGTACAACTTCGCTTTCTGACCCATCTGAAGATCGAGTGAACAGAGACAGTGTGCTGCGGATTGGTTAAAATGCGAAGTTGTACCTTTATCCATGAGTTTTCAGTCTTAACGATTCACTATACTATAGGTATTTTATACATAGGTACAAGCTATTGTGTTAGAATTACCTGAAGTCAAGAATAGAATAGGCATTCGTAGTTCCATCGTGGAGTACTGCGTCTATTTCCATTTGGGGCCACGTGTACATGATTATCAACGGTTCGCGGTCACCTTCCTTGTTTTCTGCTATCACTATGCGGTAGTTAGGGTCTTTTCTGAACGACTACGGATAACAAATTGGTATAAAATCAACAATTGTTGACGTGCGACCAAGGCCCCTAAGAGTAGTTAGATATATGAAGAAAATGGATAGGAATTCCAAGAATGTAGATTGTACGTAGTACAAAATAATGATTGCCTTTGGTGATTTGTTGTTCATTTCTCATAGATACATCGTTGTAGCGGTTAGCGGTAGGTTTATACCGAAACCGAGCATCCATAATAAATACGCTCGGTCACAAACCGTACGGACATTATTATTGTTACGATTATAATAAAATTTTAATGGTTATCAATAATAACCATTAAAATCTGTACCTCAGAGGTATACAATAGTAACTCCACTTTTTTTGAAAATATGTTTCTTGCACCATTAGAATCGTAAGAACCAGTTCTACGTTATGGTATACGACATTAAGTCCTATGACATACACGAAAAAAAAATCCAATCGTGTAGGTACGACATTAAATCCACAAACGTTGAATGGGTATAGGACCTCTAATTTATGCTACAAGGTAAATAGTCTGAAGTCCACAAAATCAGACGGGAATTAACTTTATTGTAATTATGTGTAATATAAAATAATTCTATCTAATAATATTAAAAAATACTGTTGAGTTTGTTACAATATCTTTAAAGCAACTATGTCAAAATTGCGTTCAAAGTTTCACTCCGCGCATTTTTGCCTCCCCTGTAAAATTTTCTTTTTGGCACTTAATGTTGTATACTTCTGAGGTACATAAATGACATCTGAACAAAAAATCTTCATGAGAAATTATTAAACAGCCTTCCTATAAATAAGATACGAAACATCCACCAGTTGCAGTTTATAACTCAAAATAAATAGATCTATACTTTGATAATGAAACCAGAGTCTTTGCAAAACTTGCGGTTTTCTTGTAATGTCCTGAAGACCACTAATAAATGTCTATCTGTATTGAGGATAGATATCTAGTTACATTTGAACTTTCTATTCAAGGTAAAAAATGACCGAAAATGTCTGGTCACATTGAGAAAGTGCCCAATTGGCTCGGTGACGGTCACTTTACAACTCAAGAATGAAAAAGGCCTTATGAGTAAAAAAGAAGTAGGTAGGTACCTAGGTATGTTCGAATATAAGTAGTCAAAAAGTCAACATTTACCGTAAGACTCCCAACAGTACCACCGGTTGTGCTTCGGCGGAACCATGTCTGCTTGGTGTTGACGTCGAGAAAAACAATCATGCTTCCAGCCGACCAGCACACGACTGTATCGTCGCACGCGCATAGATTGAAGAACTTTTGACAGTTGTAACCGTATGAATGTCTTCATTAGTTTAAGGAATTATCAATTAAAAAGAAACCGACATAAATTAATGTTCTTTATGAACACGGTCTTACAGCAACACGTGAAAATGATTAAAGTGCACATTTTCATTATTATGCACGTCGAAATTCTGATGCAGCCAAAACAAATAAATTAAGTTTTCCAAAAAATTGTCCCCCGACTGCATCTGAATTTCAGATACATACATACAACTTATATTTTGACTTTTTAGTTAATACTTTCAATCACTTAGTATTTTTTGAGCAGTCGTGTTTTCTAATTATTTTATAAGTTTTATTTTATCTTCTTGAGTGAACTAAACAACAGACAAAATAATTCGATTGTGACCTTTACTTTTCATACAAACTACGATAACCCAATCACAATACGCGTGTGGTGTAAGTAGGTACTTCGTTAGAATATTATTATAGGAAAAACCAGACGGAAAATCCTTTCAAACGAAAAAAAAAAAACATCAGGTTCGTTACGAAATAACGGAGATATGCGCGAACATTACCTACTTATAAAAAATAAACGATAATATGCAGATGAATTTAGAATGTCCTCTTTTTTTTCCAATTCGGTTAAAAAATAATTATTAAGCACCTGTCATGAAAAGAAATAACTAGACTAGACTACAAGCAGGCTATGGCCTGAATCTACTTCAAACACCAAGTAGGTAAATTATTCGTGAAAATAGTTTGAGTAAGAAACAAACTTGATAAAATTAAAAGGATACTCGAAATCGAACAAATTATTTGGTATCGAAGAGTCTGGACTAGTGACTGCCCCAGAAATGTAGTCGTCGGGGTCGTATTCTGTGAGTATGGATATTAAATCTTCTTCGTCTTCCACCAGCTCTTCGTCCTCTGTCCCTTCCTGCCCTTCCTTCCCTTCCCCTTCTGAAACAAAACACATTTTAGCGATGATCAGTATTATCTTAGCTAATGATACTTTTTACTTATAATATCATTGATCTTAGCCATCCGAAATTCTGAATTATATGGCGGGACCGACTGACAAGAAGAAACGTTTTATGAAGATAACCACAAATTATAATCTGGGCGTTTACCACCCAATTTTTCCAAATATCAATCTTGCTTGCATAAAGTAGGTCATATGACGTACTGCACACCAATGACTAGGCTCTGACAACCAGCTAAATCAGCTGCAATAGCCCAAGTAGCAGAGTCACAGGTCAGAGGTGGACCCAATAAGTTTTAATTTGTTCGCTTCCTCAAACAAAACTCAATACAACTCTACACTGCATTAAAAAAACAACTGCAATAAAAGTGAAAAGCAAATAATAGCCTTAAAATTTAATTAACATTTTCTTAAACCGGTGCTGTGCTACGCTGTAACGAAGAATTGTAGGCACTGACTTCAGAAAATAATTTTATTACAATAATATGTCCATTATTTGATACTTTTCAGTTTTTTTGATTTGTTTGTTTTAAATACTTTTTTATTTTTCCGTTTTGAGGGGACTAAATAATAACACAGCTACCTACCTATATACTAAAAAATATATTCGATACTGTAGGAGGACAGTAAAAAGAAAATAGAATGTGTTCTTTCTTCTTTGTAAACCCAGAGTCTGCTACTGCCCAGCTGAATCCAAATAAAACTTATTTCTCATTGTAAATAGTTTTTGTGCCTCACCCAATATTTCTCCTTCTCCTGGTTCAGCCATTCTTTTTTATTTCAAGTTAAATAACAAACTGTAAGCTAAACTGAATGTTATAAGTAGGTAACTGCCCGGTTACGTAGAAAAGGTCCGCAAGACGATCTACAAGCAGTCGAATAGGAAAAAAAAAACTGAATGTAGATACGATAGGTACTTCAAATCAATGAACATATAACTCTGCTTCAAATCACTATTCAAATAACAATACTTTGTTTTATCAATACTTCTAAAACAAAATTACAATGGTTGCCACGTTACGCATTTTATAAAAAAGGCATAATAATATGACGCTCTTTTTTTAATTTTCCTCAAAGCAGAATTTTAAATATGTTCCAGTCATATAATTTAAAGGCGTTAATAAGGTTTTATAATATAAATAGGATAAAACCTGCACCCTAATGGGGGCTAATTTGAGGCTGAAAACCCACTAGGTGGTGCCACTGTAGAACGAGGTAAAAGAATAATGCTCAAAAATGTATGGACACCGTCCCGACTCTTGTAGCACTTTAAAACCTATGTTAATCGAAGGGCCTTATCCATCTTATTATTTGATTGTATGACAGCGAAACTGAAATGTCCGTCTGAAAAAACTTAAGCATGTAAATACCTACATTAAGACGGCAAAGTCATATATGTACAATACCTACCGTTTGCGCAGGCAAATCGCTGTATGTAACCGGACCGATGTTCGAGGGACCGATAGTTGTGGAGAAGTACCTATATCCAATATTTGAAATTTTCATAAGGACATCTAAATACATATATCCAAAAACGAGATCTGATAGACCTTATGAAAGATAAAAATACCACGGCGACTGGGGTAATAAAAAAAAAACACCAGTTTACGGCGACAACTTTGACGGTGACCAATGATCAAGTCCACAATGCGTGATCTCTCTGAGATTTAGGCATAGGTGTATCGTTGTACCATTTTGCGGTATGTGCCATTAGCGTAGACGGAGAATAAAGTACTCTATTCTCCACTCAGAATAATAACTAAAGCATTATTATTAATTAATATATTATTATTGCTTATTATTAATCTGAGATTCTCCATCTACGGCCATTAGCCATTTCGTTCTTTGGTTGCTTCTCCTCGCTTCGTCGCACTGCGCGTATGTTGGTAGCATTTCTTATATGTCAAAATAAACGTTCCGTTTCGCGTAACAGATGCTATAAAAGCCTCGGTAAAGTCATTGTTGTCCTTGTCACACCCACCCGGAACGTATGTTTATTTATATAGCTATCCTGCTGTCAAGTTATATGCGTCGAGGCTTGGTTTCTGTCATTTTTATCATTTGTCATTGTCATATTCATTTTGGACTATGAACTTTGTTTGAGTTTGGTTTAAGTTAAAATAAATAAAATAAAATCATAATATTAATAATAATGGCACAACCACATCGTAGAGCTGTTTTGAATCTTTATAAAACGGTATGTATGCGTTATGTAAGTTATTTGAAATAGGTACCTACTTACTTAATAATATTTTTTTGCGTTCTGTTTTCTGTGACCCTGCGAATGGTAACGCAAACAAACAATAATAATTATAAATATTAAAGTACTTCATGTTTATATTGTATTGAAGTAATATTTGGTTATTTTCCAGTTATTATTTCTGGGTCGCGATTGGCCTCAAGGCTACGATCTGTTCCGAAAAAGACTTCACAATGTTTTTTTAAAGAACAGTGGAGAAACGAACCCTGAAAAGGTCCAAACCATGGTTAAGCATGGTGACTTCGTTGTTAAGGAAATTGAAGCACTTTATAAATTAAAGAAGTATAGGGCCATGAAAAGAAGGTATTATGACGAAAATTAAGTATGTAGGTAAGTTATTATTGTTTTGGATCCAAAGTTTACAGTAATGTATAAAAATTATGCTTGTTTATCGTTGTTGATGCGAAGCACAATTAGAGTGTTAAATAATATTGTTAGTATTCATGGCCACTAATGCAAATAAAAGTAATAAAAATGTGGATTTAGATAAAGTGATAAGATTGTAAACATTACTTACATTTAAAATTTACGCCTAGGTCTTTAAGTTGCAGCTAATGATTTGTTCATCTAGGTGTTTTGTATTTAAAGGTTAGGTATTGTTGAACATTAGGTAGGTACTTGTTTATGGTTTTTCAGAATTTTAATAAAATATAAGGGTTCAAAATGAAACTGATGTATCTATGTAATTATGTATTATAGACATTTTTATAGTTTACATAATTCATTACTATTATAAACTCTAGTAAAACTTATACCGTGTAATATTAAAATAAAATATCTAATATTTCTAAACAAAATGTTAATAAATCTTTAACACAATATAAGACAATGATTTTTTATTTTAAGTGGCAAGTGATATGATAATTATTTTATCAATTCATTTCAGAAATAGGTAGGTATATACATTATATCTATGATAACAATTTTGTGTCAACAAAATTATAAGTACATATAGGTATGCATATAGTTGGTGCAAGAAATGGGCAATGAAGATACAGATAAACCCTGCATTTTTGTGAATATCTGAACTACAAATGAAAGTTTTTTTTTAACATTGGTTACATTTTTACAATTCTAAAGTTAGCAAAGGAGTTTGTAACAACAGCAATGATTATAATAGCCCAACACATCAACACCTCCTTTTATGATACAAGCCATCCGAAGATATAACATTTTACATTTGAAGTGTGATTAAAATTTCATATTTCACTCATATAAATTGCTATTCAGGTTTTGCATTGAAAGTAGGTATGATTAATTAGTGTTGTAATTAGTTTGTCTTATTAAAGGTTATTCACACTGAAAGAGTTTTTGAAGCAAGACTCTTCTGATTGTCTTTAATAATAAAGATAACTTTAGACACTTCCAGCATTAGTTATCAAAGTTACATGACACAAATAAAAACACACTTTTATTTAAGTTTATTGTTGTTGTCATTTATAATAGAAAACTCTTATTTTATTGCACAGATATATTTAGTACTTATGTCATTATAACTTTGGTCTGGGCTGTATTCATCCACAATTCTGAGATTAACAATTCATTGGAATTATTATTAATTTTAATGGATCAACTATACTTGGTCATTAGACATATCACCTATAGACAATTGTACAACCTACAATAGTCAATGATTGTAGTTGACTGTAGTACATTCAAATAGGTAGATTTAGTTGAATAATTGTGATGACTACAGTGAGACAAAGTTCCTACAGCATGACGGAATACGAATCTTGTATATAAGTAGTTCCGATTTTTTCTTAATATTATTATCTAGCGATTATTCACATATTTCCTGGCATTTGTTCTTAATATTACAAAATGTTAATAATAAGTAGCGTTTGAAATATCTATATTGTCAATTCTACTGAGGCTCGACCGCTTGATTGGCGCGATCAGGGATTATAAAGTAGTTGAGTGGAGTTGCAACAGATTCACAACAGCCATTCTTAACTAAAATTTTCGGTTTATTCAATTTAATGTTCTTGGTACTTAGTATTTTCTTAAATTAAGATTTACTGAAATGAAAATGTTCTTTAGAAGAAACAGCCAGAACATGTTGGTTTCTCCGCTTTCCTAACGCAAGCGACATGTTGGACTTAACCGTAACTGTCAATGAATCTGTTGCATTTTTGCTATAAATAAGTTCTATATTATATTAACATAGTAATTATATTTATTGTTAAATACAGTACTTGAACCACAAGTCTATTCCTACTTGTTTCGTGTTGGTGCACTTCTAAATTTACTTGAAGCCCGACTCCATTACCTACCCCTATAGGTACATAGATATACATAAGTATTAAGTGATCGTGGAATTTAACATGTGATTACATTATATACACAATAACACATAGGTTTGAGATCAACAACAGTCAAGCTTTAGCTAAGTACGTAGGTATAAATAGGTACTCGATTCGCAAAGTTAAGAGATGTTACGATTATTAAATACCTACCTAACAGTAGAATGTTGGTATCTTTAACAGATAGTAATGAAATAGATAACTTGCAACGAGATTTATAAACCATTCTAGATGAACAGACGAAACACTTACTGATGAGACGAACAGCAGTCTAATCACGATTTTATATTATCGTAAAGAACCATTTAAACGATTTGGAACTATTTAACAATATAATTTTAAAGTAGGTAAGTATATGTATTTTATTTGTAGGTAGTCTTATACGTTTGACTAGTTTCGATGATACCACGTATATTGAGTGTCCAATTTCGTATCAATTAAATAAAAAATAAATTATTCTACCTAACCTAAATTATTTAAGTATTTTTTGTATACTTACTTAATGAAAAATAAGACGTTTAACTAAATAAATCATATCGATTAATTGATGGAAACTGCACATCAAAAGATTTTAATTAATTAATGAAAATGTCATGCCTTAAAACAATAATGTTTAGGTACCTATACAATAGGCCTAGTGTTTCTCACAAGAAGAGAATAACAGTTTTCCGACAAAATATAAATATTGGTGTATAATAACAAACGAAATTATCTAAACATAAACAAAACTTAGTCGATGCATTCTCTTCCTCTCAGTAACATAATGTTATTATTATAATATAAGGGTATCAATACTATAACACTTATATGATAGTAAAATAGAATGTAATAAATTTAACAGGATACAACTTATTTACACAGCTTTATGTAATAGGTTTTAAATAAAATATATTTTTGATTACACGTCAAGTAAAAGCCTTTGATAACAAAGCACACTTATTAAACGAAGCTGATTATTTTCTTAGCGAGAATTTAAAAATAAACTTTTATTAGATAGACGCTAAGAACTTGGAAGAAGCAAAGAAATTCTAACAATTATTCCTACACTCCTCACAACAACTTACATATTGCTAAACCAACCTTCTTACAATTTAGCAAGATACGAGTATTAAGTAGTTAGTCGAGACGAGATGAAAGAATAAGACTTTTAATCGGTCGATAGACTTTGCGCCGATGCAGTTGCTATGCAATCAATTCATCTACCTAAATCAACTGTTGTGTTCGTAACTACTTTACCCGTGCGACAATTCAAAACCAATGGCGTCTGAACTGCACAGATGCAAACTTATCGAAGATGAACCATGTAGTATTAGCATAGAATTGGCAAGCAACGCTCAAATTAACATAATTATAAGGTATGATGTTGAAAAACAAACAAAAATACACCTTAAATTAACCTTAATAATGATTAAATATCCATTGGGAACGATTAAAGATAACACTTAAATCACATCGATGAAGCGTTGATGATAAAAGTTCAGGAATAGGTAATTCATTGTTGATCCAACGTAGAATTTGTTTCAATACAACATAATTGCAAATATTCTTAATTAACGTAGGTATAAATAATATAAGTCGCTTATTCTTCACACTCGTACTTCCATTTTTGGAATTTCTGCTTCTCATACTGAAAAACATTATCATATAATTTTACACGTCAACATACAATTACTTATATTCAGCGTAATGAGAAAAAAATAAACCGTTATTTATCTGCGGGGAATTATAAAACGATCGAATAAAAAAAAAACTTAGCGACTGATGATGAGATACTGTTTTAATAACTTGAGCGGTATGAATTTGAGTCAGCGAAAAATTAACGAAACTAACGACGAATATTGATTAATAATACAATCCGGAACGACCTTTCAAAAAGTGGGTTGTGATTAATCCATTTCAGATATTAAAATTCTAGCCGTGCGACTGAATTACTAAGTGAATGATTAGAAATACAGAGAGGGCAACTTCAATATTATAAACAGTTTGTCAAATTCGTAACGTCTAGGTTAGGTTAGGTTAGAACTGCGACCACGCAACGCGCGAAGGCGAGCGTGTCGCGGCAGCGGCCGCCGAGCGTCAGATTTCTTCTTTTGCAAAGGTAAATATTGAAAAAAATGCAGGACGTAACGTTGACACTCAAGCAAATATTAGGTCGCTCACATATTATGAAGCTTCTCATTTTGTATTTTAAGTAACTCAAATTAGTGTTTGTAAGTTGCTGTTCTGTTGATTTCTCGTCACTCGCAGTCAGTCGCTCATTTAGTAATACTATAACGTAAATTAATTATTTTTGTCACTTAAAACTTTAATTTACAGTCACTCGTTTAAATACTACCCTTTATCTGCGTTCTTTGTATAGGTACCTACCTAGGCAAGAAAAATTAAGTACCTATGTACCTACAACTAGGTTAATAAATTAATGACAGACGCACCTCAGTTCAACGTTTAATCCTTCTTCTCTCCATCGTCGGGGTCTTTGAGGGTGTGCCACTGCGCAATGGGGCGTCGCGGGCTTGCCAGCATGTCGGACCAATGGCGAAGCTCGGTGCCTGACGCGTTGTACCCCAGCACTACCTTGCCGATAGGTTCCGACGTTCCGATGCGATCGTAGTCCACCACGGTGACCACTAGGTTTACTTTCTGCAGTGCGAGTCAGATTAATGACATAACGTCCAAAGCATTCTATGATAAGCATGAGAGTTGAGAAAATTAGGCACGACTTTTTTGCGCTAAATGAGACAATGATTTCTAATATTATTTAG
Organism: Amphipyra berbera; assembly: GCA_910594945.2. NCBI lineage: Eukaryota > Metazoa > Arthropoda > Insecta > Lepidoptera > Noctuidae > Amphipyra > Amphipyra berbera. The sequence continues at coordinate 10,396,787 of OU343126.1, read as the reverse complement.
TAGGTACTAATGTCAAATGAAAATAGTTTAGTGGATTATTTCATGATTCAATTCATTTTTGACATTTTCTGAAGTTTTAATGTTTTTCGGTCGATAATTAAAATCGATTAAAACTTAGGGAAATGTACAAACTTGATTAAGCTAAGAAATCATCCGTAAAACTAGTATCACTATAAATCGATATTAAAAAAGTTTTTTTTTAAAGAAATAAAGTGAATAGTAGCCTAACTACTTATGTTATGTTTTGAGGCGCCAGGTGTATTTAAAATATGATTTATCGAAAATATTCACGAATATCTGGTTGACGAACTAGACAGGTATATTATTGTTCAATGCCATACTTATATAATTTTAACAACATTAATTAAGTATTTTTGAAGGTAGAGTTCTGCTGTAACAACTTGCTTGGTATTATATTCTTCGAAATTTCAAAACATTTTGACTTGTATAGGTACCTACTTACTTATGTAGGTAAGTAGGTATATTGACAATGTGGCTTGTCTATTTTATGTAAGAATTAGTAAAATCGTATATTGTGTGTATAAAATTATAATAGTTACGTATGCACAAATCTAAATAAAAGTATATTAATATATCTACCTATATAATTATGTATATTGAATACGAATATTATTTAATATAGTCTTAATGCGATTTAGGATTCTCAATAATTTATATGACATATTCGTTGCATTTATAATTTCGCAGAAAATGCCACAAATGATAATAATTATAAGAATTTTGTGTAAACATTTTAGTTTTTTTTTATGAGTTTGTATGTACTGAAATAATTAAAGTAATTATTGTTTGAGACAATTTTTGCATAAGACAGATGTCTGAGAGCACAGTAAACATATTATCATAATGATACTACTGTAGCAAATGTAACAACAGCACAAATAGTAACAGCAATAAGTCGATACATACCTCACAATAAATAAATTAACGCAACAAGGGAACAAAGCATTCATTTGGATTCAGAACAGGTAAAATATGCGAAAATATAAAAAGATATTAAGAATGCAGAAGAAGAACGAGGAACTGGATTCCTTAAACCATAAGTAATTACAGTTTGAAGTAACCAAATTGCAATGCAGTCACGAGGGGAGATTGCTAACACCACTCAGATTTCAAGGAGGTGGGACCGTGGGATATAATATTAATTAAAGCCAATAAGATTATATTTACACATAAAATGAAAACCTTCAGCTGAAACACGAACACCAAGTTACAAATGAAGGTCAACACTTAAAAGTTAATGAAATATAAACTATTGACTTTGAACAATATAAAAAAGGAAAAGACGGGCATGGAACACAAATGGGAGTGGAGACAGATGACAGAATGACAAATGAAACAGCAGAATTCTATACTAAAGGATACTACACATCATCTAACTAGACAACATCTATAGGAACACAAAACAACAACAAAAGAAAAACATACCAAACAATAAACAAATCAGTAATAGGTACTACAAACAGTTAACTGTATACTACCAACAAATATTTACGTGGTATGATCTTTTTTTTAAGTAAATAATTCCATAAAGTTTAGTGTTATGCCGGTAATTAGAGAAGGCATAGCGTCTTAAATTAGAACAAACAAAAGATCAGATAAAATGATACAACACAAGTATGTTATGTTAAGGAAAGGAATGGGTTGGATGCAAGTGGTGTACATAATTCATATATTCACAACAATTAGTCCACAACATCAAATCGTGCACAGTAAAGACAATTTGAATGAAAAATACATAATGCGACAATATGTTATAATAATAAAGATATATTGTGCTTAGGAAATGTGTTTTCCGTATGTATTTTTCATTAATTGGTTTGTCCAGACTATGCGCTGCGACATCGAATTTTGCATGAATCTCGGCTCGCACCTGTATCTGTTCGAATGGTACTTCAAAAGTAAATGACTCGTTGTAATAGGGATTCAGTGTGCATTTCTTGATGCTCGTTTTCTTCTTCTTGAGACGTTTGCCGTTTTGCATGAGTGCTATCTTTACGTACGGATCTGTGCGCAGGCGCCGCATCGGGAGAAGAATATGAAAAAGATAATTTTTATCGATTAGTTCACAGTTAACACTGGGTTAAGTATTTATGATAGATTAATTATTAGTATTTTGCTAATTAAATGTACAAACGTTGATAGTCTACGGATAGAAAATTTCATTGAATAGTTTTCCCATCTTTAGTTGTAAGAAATTTTCATCCATAATTATATTAATATGTAGGTGCACGCAAATTGGAAAATAGTAGTGTGAATAACGTAAATGTGATGATTTTGTAATTAGTAAAACTAAAGTAAAAGTTAAATTAGTGAAAGAAAGAATGCTTCGATGAATTTGTATCTACTTTACATGAAATGATTTAAGTGAACGGCGTAAGAGTATTAAAGGACATGCTATGTAATACTGCTTTAAATATGTTGAGTGAAACTACCCTAGAGTTTATATACACACCACTATACGATTACAAAAAATAATAAAAAGGTACTTATAAAACGTTTACCCTAAAATCCCTGTGAAATTAGACAACGGTGTTATCAGTGTACTTAGTTTATATGGAAAACAAAAGACTACACAGAATAAATAAAAAATTACCTGATAGACCGCCAACGTCCATTTTCTTCAAGTTCTTCGCTTCCAAAATGACAACTGTCAGTTTTCCGGCCGTCGGTACATAACGCAACGAGAAACAAATGTCTCCCAGCTTGTTGTCCTGCAAAATGCAACAGTTAACATGACTTTTTGTGCTGCAAAGAGTAGAGATTGAACTATCCCCACGTACAGACTTACGAAGTTGATTGAACAACCTATAATAATCGTCACTATAATCTGTTACTTATTTGTACAAAAGATATTTTTCTGTCTTTTACGTAATAAAAAGTATTACGTTATTATGTTTCTCGTTGTAAATGTGTTTTTAAATTTACCATTGTCAATAAACAGAGTTGAACAAAGAGTTTATTTGGATGTGAGTTGTATGGAAGATAATAGAGGAAAAGTTGTGTAAGGAATATAGCGTTCTGAGAACGGGTTAGAAAAGCTATTTATAAAACATACAAATAATATGGGCCATAAATAACGCGGCTTAGGGCGGACCGGGGCACTCAAAACTCGTTACACGAAAAAAAAACAAATAAACATAACAGTAGCTCCGTGTAGTCACCTAGAAGCGTATTTATGGTTGTTGGTTTATCGGCACAGGGTTTCAGTACACGTCGCATTTAAATATTTACGGTTTATGAATATTTATATCTAGATTTTTTATAAAACAACTGAAATACTGCGCCGACCCACGTGCTTAGGACGCAGAGCCCGTAAACAATTGAGATTAATAGCCTCGAACAGAATGAATTTTGCAGCTAATCATACGCACATTAATTGACGAACAATCTCATTGCGTTACATATAACGTTTTAGCACATAGATGTCACTCATCTAATAATATAAATTAAACACGATACATAATAATATAACTTTTTGGAAAATAATTATTCTAGACGAACAAAATAAATATATACATCAACGTTCATATCAAACCTAATATGAAGCAATTGTTTTCCGCTGTAATATAAAATTTTATCAATATTGGTAGTAGGATAGAAGGTGGGGGGGGGGGGGGGGGGGGGTTTATTACGATCTGTTGCCGAAATGAAGCCAATTTTCCATTTTTGTGACACCCAGCTCAGATCATCAAAATGCGAGATTTATGTTGTCTAGATCACCTTTCCTAAACCCTGCTACAATTTTGAGTCCTACTACGTTGCGTCATTGCCTAGCAGCTAACATTTACATTTTACCTTGAACGATGTGCCTAGTCTGTAAGAGAGACTAACCATTTAAGGAACAGATCGCAATTAGCTAATTATACACACATAGGTACAATACACACATACAACGAACAATAATGAACCATTGAAGAAGTAGACAGCAGAAATTTTTAAAAAAGAAGTTATTCGCTTACCTGGTAGATATTTTTTGTAGTTAATACATAAATAAATAACTAACTACATAATACTGGAAATTATGAACATAGTTGAATATAATTCGACATTTCTTCAATGGATCTTTTAGCACTATATATACATACATACATTGATAGGTGCTCTCAAAAACAGCACACTAGACGGTAAACAGATATTTCAATAACGTACTAGTGTGATGACGGTGTTAGGTAGGTATAAGCTGCGCTTTGTGATATATTGATAAAGGTGTAGCTAAAGTATGTTCTCCAAGTAAATGTACGGTAGGTACTTTTAGACAAGAAGATACAACAAAAATTATGGTCTAGTAAATAATATAGAAGAATAACTCCTGGCATATTATAATAGAGCTTCTAAAGAACATAGTTTCGGACGAAACACGTTGTGGCGGTGATAGTTAAAACAAGTAAAACGTATTTAATTGATGCAAGCAACTTTACGGACTATTTCGCGTTCCATTTCTTTATTTTGAATACCTACGTGCAGCATCATAGTTTTATCGCATGCTAGGATGCTGCACATAGATATGTATTTAAAATAAAGAAAGGGAACGTGATACAATCCGTAAAGTTGTTTGCATCAATGGATACGATTCGCGTGTATTTTAGAAAATATTACGCACTTAATTGTTACAATAATAGTAATATGTCCTGCACAACGTGCTTCTCCTTGGTTACACCAATACCACAAACATGCAATAAGTACATATTGGTTCAGTAGGACATTACTAGGAATAGTTCTTCTTTCGTCGGTCAGAAGGTGACCTGCAACATACTTGAATAAATGCGCTATTAATCATTAATTGTATTTCATGATTTTGTATTGATTATCTTAAAATGTTATGTGGATTGTAGACGAGATGTAGTCACTTGGGAAATGTTAAATTATACGCGTAAGAAATTTTTTGTGCGACTGTATGTTACAAATTGTAATTTTAAATAATTTTGACGTCTGAGTAGTGAAGGAACCAATGTACTTATATTGGATTACGAGTGAATTACACCAATAAATAGCCAATTAAACGTGTACTATAATAATAGTTCTGATTTGTCATTTCGATCGAATTCATGTCAATACGACATAAATGTATAAACAGTGATGGGGACACAAAATGGCAAGTCAGACAATATACGAGCACAATAAGATGACGAACATGCAACATTCCCCAGCCGCAATATAAAATAAAATCAAAGTGTCGGATGGATATAAATAAAAAGACGAAATAACAAAAATAATGAGGTATGACGGGTGATCACAGGTAATAGGTGAATAATTTTCAGAATTTGAGATGTGGATCAAATATTATGTTCGAACAATGCTCCTTAACATCCTAGAACAAACAACGTAATGGTCTGAATCTTGGCCCAATTCTCTTTGTATAAATCGAACCTTGCTTATGATTTGGTTAAATAACCAACTGTCGGTTTCTTAAAAACAGCACGCCATTTTGAGTACAATTTTTGTTTAATTTAACAGTAGATAATCTTGATGTGTCTCAAAATAATACTTACGTGAATGATCATTTCGTTTTTGAAGCGGCATGCAAGATTGTTCAGGACACAATCAAACACAGCCAAGCAGAGCAGAGAAAATATGGAGAAAAAGAGAAAAACCAAGTAAATACATTTTTGCTGTCGAAATTAATTTTATCAGAAAAATAAATGACGACTCAATCCATATTGAGGTGCCTTGACTGCCGAGATTTCCTCCTTAAGACATTCGTAAAATAAATAAATAATTTGTTAACATCGTCAAGGTCCCTCTCATTATAAAAAGTGCAGTAAAATTGTAAAAATGTAGACCATTCTTCCAATTAATACTTATAATACAAAATTAATTAGAAAGATAAAAATGTAATAGTACTGATGATAAAATTTGGCTGAATAATTTTAGATGGATGAGAATAAATAGCAAGTTTGATTTATAGCATTGATTGAAAGAATGGCGAAATGTTAATTAAAATAATGCTGTTCTGCCAAAACACAAACCAAATAAGTAAAGAATATTTGTAATTTGATGTAGGTACGAGTAAATAATGTAGGTGGTTATGTGTGTTTTGCCAGTCTAGCCTAAGCTAAGAAAAAAAGATAAAATAGTTTCCTTGGTTGATATCTTTTCGGATACGTATTTCGTTGCTGTTGTAGACTTATTTCTATATGTGCATTCTTTTTTTAGAGGTATAAATTTAATGTTCCTATTACAGTACATAGCAGTCTATTGTTCCTAGTTGTTAATTCTGTGTAAATCAGAATGGATGTTGATGTGACCTGGGTGTGATTGTAAAGATTATTAATTTAACCAATTGTGATTTGTTGCAACATCTGCCTAAGACAATAAGAGAATATTTCCAAGACTTTAATCATAACGTAGAAACGAGTAAAACTAGTGACTTAATTTTTATGGCCCAACGTGCAAAATTATATTATTGTAGAAAATAAATTCACCTTTAATGTAAAGACATGTTGTATGAAATATACAAGGTACAAGTGTCAATAATTTTAAATCTTAATCCAATGTTAATATTGCTAGATAAAATGTTCATACCAACTTTTTAAATGTGAATTTGCTGAAAGTAAAGCCTTATTAAAATTATTTAAAAATGCATAGTAACTCGTTACAGGCACTTTGATTTTCATTTTATAAAGATGAAGATAGTAGCTATGAAGTATTGACTATTTAGAAAAGCGTGTGTGGTCATTAAGATATGTGCCTTCTGACCGACACGTCGTAATTTAAAGACTCATTTACATTTGTACAAGATACTTGGATGTTTCAAGGTGGACGATAATACTTGAGTAATTTTTTGTGTGTGTGTATCCGCACCTGCCCCCCTTCGCCTTCTACGCTCTGCAACTCGCGCCACTCCTCAATAGTTTGTGCCAAGTCTACCTGGCACAGCGGCACCTTCACCTCACCGATCTGGTCGTGTTTCGAGAATCGATCGAAGTCGAAGATTGCAAACACAAGAGTTTTGTTCATAGCGTCAGCGTAGGGCACGTTCTGTATAAACAAGTTGAGAATGAGCAACAAATGTCTTGAAAATGCCTCGACAATTTGTTCTGCATGTAAACTATGTCTTACCTTGAACATAAATGTCTCGTTAAAAACGGGGCTCAAAGTCTTCCGATGAACTTTTGTCTCAAACTTCTTCTTCTTGTCAGGGAGTAAGTAAACTTTAACGTAAGGGTCAGACGTGCCGCCCATGTCCAAGGCGGGGAGTTCCTCAGCTTGTATGACGGTCACAGACAAGCTGTTGCTGTTAAAATCATACTCCAGCTGCAAATAAAACCTTTAATGAAAGCAGGCGCTAAAATTGGAGATCATGTGCAACCACTAATATCACTGCACAATCCCAGTTTATAAAGGATTTAATGATGCAATACATTCTTGTTAATTGACTATAAGCGAAACACTAAAAAACTCCGCAATGGTGTGAAGATTAGGTCGTAAAATGTTTTAATTAACGAGTTGAATGAAAGAGTTAATTATGACACAAATACAAATAAAGTATCAAAGATATAAGAAATGTTGATGGATACAACTGGTTTGATATGACTACTAAAATCTACTTGAATGTTCAAGGTCGTACTACAAAAGTGTTTACAAACCAGTTTATTATTATTATCTTGACGCATCTTTCTTTGCCATGTAGTGCACTCGTTCCAAACATACCTTGTATTGGAGTTTTCCTAGCTTCTGTTCCTCTTTCTTGGAGTCACCGTCGTCTGGTTCCTCGGCATTCTCCGTGAGCTCCTCCATGTCAGGCTGAACCTACATGCACGTCCGGCGGCAAATTTCATATGAAAATCGTATTTCTTAAAAATAGATGATACCTATATTTTTATTTATGATGGAAATTGCCTTTTTTAACATCTACTTATTAAGGCACACACAGATTTTCTAGATTTTGGCTACCTATCGATAGTGTCACTCGTCAATAAACTCTTTGATTGATTGACATCATCGATCATCAAAATCAAGTAATTCTGCTAAATTGCACCTTTAGGCAACAAGATGACATATTTTGATAAGTTTATCTACTTCGACGGTGGAGTATGTATATTTTTTTTCTAATTTTATTTTAACTCATATCAATATGAAATTCAAGTATAACTTAAGTTTTATTTACATGGGTTTGGGAAGTAAAAGTACCAAAACATTACCTTCTCCTTGTAAGCTGAACCAAGAAGCTGGACGGATTTTAGGTCGACACCTTTCATTCCTTTTTTGCCATCCTTGGAGCGTCGCTTGCGGAAACACCGTCTGATGCAGCAGAAGCATACACCGAGTACCACCACTCCCACACCTAGACAAAGGTATAACATTGGTCAATGTTTTTTAAAGCAAACGAAACGTGTAAATGAGAGGTTAAATCTTAATTTTTAGGCATAATTATAATATGCTCGACAATTAAAGGGCTAAGCAATTTTAATCTTTAATTAATTTCTCTGCGAAAATCTGATGTAAAAGAAGGTATACATTAAATTCCCTAACGTGATACTGTAAGAAACTGGGTGTAGGTACTTTGCTAATAGAATAATCCGGTACCCAAACGTGAGTCTTATATCCAATCCATTCGATAAGAAAGATTGGCTTAAAGTTGTTTGCAGAATCAGCGGCCTTCTGTAAACTTAAAGACTTAGACGGTGTTTAATTAACTTACGAAAATGTACATTTCTCTTTAATATCCAGTAGAATGTATACAAGTAAAATTATATTATGATTTGGAAATTTTATTTCAGTTACGGGTAAGTATATGGTACATAACGCGAAGAACGTTAACTACCGGGTACATCTAGTAATAAACGGTAAGATTTCACTATTCAGGAAACTTCATGTTGCAAAATTACTGATCTTACCAAACATTACGATTGTACTTGTAAGTGGACTGGTAATTTCTTTTGAATAGTTTGTCATCAACTTTGTCGTTAGCATAACCATTAGCCTAAATTAGTCTTCAGGCTAAAGACGTGCTTCGCTAAATAGTTCCAACATACATAGTTAGAACATTTTGGGCTCATCCTTGATAATAAGAGAGTATATTTCTAGGAGCTATAACTAACATTTTAAAGTAAGGCCGTGTAATTTAGTGATACTTAGCAGGACCCTATGGTCACAGTGGACATTGACGGGCTTCTAAACTGCATGGGATATTTTAAGCTTATGTCAGAAGTTCTAAGTAAAATCATCACCAAAGCATTCGGAAAAAGAATGGAGCGGGAAAGAGGACGCACTACACTCAGCTTTAGATGATTAAGGACTGAAACATAAAGTAATAACAGTTATTGAACATTTGACAAATGCTTACCGACAAGTATGGCGACGAGCTGCCATGTTTCCATATTCATCTTGCGCGCCAGGTCAGCCGTCTTCTCAACGATGGTTTCCTGGCTCGGCGGCACCGTTGACGTCGTTATCGGCATTGAGGTCCCTACTTCTATGCCTGCTGCAGAACGTAGATTGGTTTGTGAGAACACTGGCATATTATTTTGCTTGTAGGTACATCCATCAAATATGTTATTCTTGTTGTATGGATTGCAGCAAAAAGCAGAATATTACTGCTTGCATGTTTATAATAAGTGGGTCCAGAGCACAAAAATCACTTGTAGGTAATGTTTTCTAATCCTGACGATTAGGTACCTACACAATGATATTTTGATCCACAGCCTCTAAAGTTTACATCGTAGTTTTTATTAAGGCTTTTAAAAGATAAATCTTCTTCATAGAATTTTCCTTTAAAGGAGCCCATCTGTTTATCATCTTAACAAATATTTAGGTTCTTCCCAAAATCAATAGGTACTTCTTAAGCACCAATTTATGCAATAAACTTGCCATAGCACGATGAAAATCGGAACATGAGAACATCATTCGGAAATTGTACCTACCCTGTCCCTTATAATGTGTTAAAGAGGATCTGGTGTAAAATGTGAACGGGGATGATCATAAATATTAATGAATACAGAACTAATAAAAACAGACAATAATAATTGTCTGAAATAGATGCAAGTACCAAATTTGATCTTAAAATACATTCAACAGTAGAAGTTGATCCAGTGCAAGTGTTTGCAGTTGGACGTCCTCTTTTGGCACTATAGATAAACGCGAGAACTACTATAGATACATAGACATTAAATAAAATATGTACGGAAAAAGCTAAATTTAGCCTTGTCTTACTGATGTTTTTCGATGAAGGCGTAGATGTCTCCTCCAGCGTCTCCATGGCCGCCTCGCGCCGCCACCGCAGCAACGTCTCCAGCAGTGGCGACATGATTGGCTGTGAGAATAAAAAGTACATTTCAATAAAATAAAGTTCTTTTAGCCTTTGTAATCGTCTAGTTCTTTCTCCAGTATGGGAATATGTACTAGGGTTGGCTTTTAGAACATAAACGTTTAACAAAAAACCTTTTAAAACTAAAAATAAATAATTGTTCGACTTTAATTTCAATTCGAAGGCTATAAACATTAAACATATAGTTTGACGGTCTACGATCGGTTTAGTTGCGAAACTATGAGTACTTAACCATGCCTGAAGTCTTAAACTAGATCAACTAGAACCAGAAACACTGGCCTACATATCTCTATCTTAAAAGTTATTGATCTTTACATATCGCCGGCACGATTATAACGAATGTGAATTTGAGTACGTCTATCTTGTACCATCTCGGATAGCATTGGAAATAGGGAACTACGAATGTGATTACATTCATATTTTATTAACCGACTACGAAAAGGAGGAGGTTACCATTTCGATACGTGTCTTTTTTTTAATGTATATTTACAATGATTTCACCGAGATTTGTGGACCGATTTGAGTACCTAATTACCTACTTTTTTATTTGGTGCGGATCACTTGAATAGTTCCGGCATGAATTTCATTAAATTACGTTGAATAGTTCTTTTATACAATGTTTTTAGGCTCAGTTGCACCAACTAACTATAACCATAACCGTACTACATTTACGTCATATTTGTATTGATTTGACAGAAATTGTAACGGTTACGTTTATAGTTATTTGGTGCAACTGAGCCTTAGTAGTTTGAAATTGAATTACCTATATAGACGACGTCCTTGATCGTGTATTGTGGTCCACGAATTTGTACCTACACTATTGTAAGTAATTGTGGGTAGTCTATGCCACAGAAAGTATTAAAGAAAAAACAAAATATCTACTTAATAAACTGAGCGCAGTAAAATAATTATCATATTATAAAATTAACAGTTTCAGAAGTCGGTGCCTTCAATTTGGTTCAGCTTGAATTAGCACAGACTTCTGAAAGTATTAATTTGATAATATGGTAATTATTTTACTACATTACGTTTTTTTTATTTAAATCCGTTTAGTTTATGAATAATTTTGGAAATTTTCACCGAAAGCTGAACACAAATTATCTTCACTTAACTTAATCCGACTCAAATTCTGTGGATTACTTATTATTGCCATACTACAAATAATATTTCTTTATATCATGTACTCAGATCAGATACCTACTACAGCCTACACCCAATTAGTTCATGGGTAGCTATTAACCTATAGATTTCAAATATTATAATACTTCTTTCTCCGTTTGCAGCAACAATTTTGAAAGTTTAGAGATCGGTTCTGTTGTTTGTCTTCGTCCCTGATAAACTTCATTTACTCATAAATTACGTGGGTGGTGGTACCTACCACTAACCGCCTACGATTAAGAATTAATTTCATAGTTACTCGAATTTATAATTCTATCAAACTCTTGGGCTCCGAATGTTCTATTTTAACATTAATAATGACATAACTTCGTCTGAAGCTTAGCATTCGAGGGAAGACCGTGATTATAAAAACTGTCAAACTCGGATAACTACGGCAATTTCCGTCTATGTACATCTATAGTTATTTATGACCATCTATGAATGCTTTGGATTATATTGATGCCCAACTATAATCCGGTATTATCCTTTAAGTTAAAATAATGTTTCTAGCGAGGGTGTGTTAAATCAAATACAATACAGAGAACAGAAACAATCTATTACTGAAATCATAATTGCAGTACTCGACGTACAGCTTCGATCGCGCCCTTTGGTAAAGGGCCTCTTACACCACTGACCTTATATTTGATCCCCTATCGACTAAGTTAACACTTTATCTAACAATACTTAATTCGGTAGTCACTTAGCACGGGTTTGGTACATTTCTGTCGAATATTGTATTCGACTGGAACCACCACTCGGTACTGAAGCTAGGATGGCGGAGTTGCGCGCGCATGCGATCGATTGTCGCTGCGCGATGCGATGCCTCTACGTTCAGTTCCTGGCCAAGTCCCGATGTTTACGTCACCAGTTGCGTACATTGACGGCCAAGCTTAAAATGTTAATGGTTCAATGTACGTCGAAGCCGTAACTGTGGTACAATCTATTGAAAATCACGATGAATTTAGCTGTCTCCCATAGAGTTTATTGATACAGAGGAGTTCGGGCTTATACCTTTTACCGAACCAGATATTTTCGTACATTCGTACAATACAATATAATAACTGGTAAAGTAATAAATCAATAAAGTTAAAGATCAATTAAACATCCTTCATCCTAAAAGTTTGTATAGATATCTATCATAAACTATACTACATAGTTAGTTGTCTAGTCAAAATCTAGAAGTTAGAAATAAAGAACGGTAGGTATGTTGCTACAGCTGTTTTAGAGTTCGAAATTATCGATTGTTTACGTAATAAAATAGTTTTATGTAGATGTAGTCGTAGCAACTTTTGGGGTTGTAAAGGTCATTAATATACGAATTCGATTTTGATTAACATCTTAGTTTATTGATAAAATGATTCAAATGGTATCTATATGCTATAACTTACCGAAATGAAATAACATAAGTGATGAATCCCTTTTTCAAGGATTCCTCATTTGACTATTTAAGCCTCTTGATTAAATTTGACTTCAGTGGAGAATTTTGGGCAAGTAAAGACTTTGTTGAACGGGCAAACCTTTATTACATCCCTACAAGTATTTTGTTGAAAGTTTTGATTAGGTTTATTTCAAAAAGGCTCAAGCAAAGAGATGATTTTTAAATGTAAATACGTAGTTTAATCTTACACGAGTGTCGGTGCAATTAGGACACATTTTCTCCGTCTATGAAAGGTCGTTAGGTAGATGTCAACCGTTATAATTTATACGGGGTCTAATATAGAGTTTGAAAATTAGAAGTGTTGCTGTGTTATCATCCCCTAGGATCTGTCGAGACGCCGCGCCGCGCCCACGCAAACGGCTGAACCTTAGGACAATAACGGTTCATTTCACAATTACCTATTATCGACGCTCGGCAGTGAAAACCTCGTAAAACAAATTTTCTTCAAAAGCGTTTTATTTGTTCTTTGATTGATAAACTCGTCATACACGTATTAGTTCGATAAACTTTCAATTCAAATACTTCTAAGCTATCTATGACGTACGATGACAAACTCGTACCTATTAACATTTGATCGGCCATTTTTTTTGCAGGAGACAGTTATTTCTACCACTTTAAAAATATATATTTTACACGTACATGGTTTTTTACTGCCGACCGACGTTATGCTGTTATAGTATCTGATATCTCGATACGAAATAACAACTAACAATATAAAGAAGATATTTTTTAAACTCCTTTTGTAAATGAACTGGTTTTCTCTTTTTATGATTCCAGCTGTCAATAACATAGGTAAGAGCATTATTATTGTGTAAGGGTTGCCTCCTAAACCGGCCCTAAGTCTGGTGCTGAAGCCCTTATTTTATCTTGTTATGTCAACTTAGCCTTATACGAGAACTGAGATGACGCACCCCTGTCGACGGACCTAAATCATCGTTGGATGATACACGATTCATTCAACGCTGATAAGATAAAAGTTGTTAATTTTCCCTTATAAATAATTGAATTAATATTAATATATTAAAAATAATTGAATTAATATTCACAACTTTAAATCAAATGTTCCAAAAGAATTTCGACGCAGCAAAAAAATGAGGTCCTGTCTATTCAAAGAATCTCATTGCTTGCGCATTATGGCCGAGACATCTTGATGACTACAACATACCGTGGTGATCCAAATAATGGGGAGACTAGCGCTCTAAAAAATGCTCTTAATTAAAAATAAATTATCCATGAACCTTGTTATAAAATTCTACATCTTTATATTAGATTCAAGTGTTTATTAGAATATTGTATGATATTATATGTTTAGTATTGAGACTATCAGTCATAATCAGAGATCGGATAATCGGATGCATATTTGTCTAAAGTTCAGGTGTTAGCTAATATGGAATGCACTTTTGTATCGAAAAATCCCGCAATTTCGGGATCGTCAAACTTAGTGTTTTGTAGAATGGAACTATATTTACCTAGAATTGGATGCATATTTATTTATTTACATACCTAAAGTTTTACCTTTTTTATACTAATACAGATATGCACCCCTCGCTTTCTTACACCCTACATACACATATATATGAATCGGGGGTTAAAAATTAACTTTTAAGCAATTACGAGTATATATATATTGATTAGTTATGTAATCCCGTGACACCGGTTTTTTTTTTCTAATAAATTATCTTCAGAAGCCGTTTCCATACTTTTGTAGCGAAAAATTAACTTTAAGTAAATATGCATCCGATTATCCGATCTCTGGTCATATTACATTTCAGCAGTTTGAGTCCAGCATCGTCTCGCAATTAAGCGGTGTCATAAAATAAATATTTCCATGTTATTATGTAGAACTTGTATTATAGTCACCTACCTATTTGGTAGCCATTTTAACCGATTTAAAGGTTGCACAAGGGTCGAGAGGAAGACGTTTAATTAATCACGAATTCATTACCAAAATCTCAAGTAGGTACTGTACCGCAGATTCTAATATATAAATATATATTTATTTCTACGGGAGTTAGGGTACCTTCGATCAATAATAGTACTAGATTAAGGATTAGGAACAAAAATAAGTCGCTCAAGTGGCCACGTTTGCACACACTTATCCATTTATATTTCTTACTTACACTCAAACATAAAGTTTAATTACGATTGCAAATAAGTAGTACATTACTGCCGCGGTCTGTAATGACTGCGTTGCTGGCAGCACTGATGATGGCCGAGAGCGCAGTGTAGCGCAGCTCCAGGCCATCACAGCGCGGTCAGCATTGCAGCTCTTGATGGACAAGCCGGAATAAAGGCCGAGACCGAAGGTCGAGGCCTTTATAGCGCGGACAGCAAGGGCTGCAATGATGACCAAGCTTGAAGGCCGAGAGCGTAGCTAAACTAAGCTCGAGGCCATCATAGCGTGGCCAGCAGCGCAGTCATTGCAGGCCAAGGCTTGTATAGTGCTTTACTCAAACAATGCGAGTAATTTAAATAAAACCAGATTAGTACCTATACCTATAGTAAGAATTTATTTAAAGTAACGATTTGTTTCTTCCCCGGTCCTTAGTTATAGTCTTTAACGTTTGTACTGCCTGTATCTATACAGCCAAATTCTGTATAAAAACTTTTTGCATCAGACTATTTTTGAAACAAAACTCGACAATAATGGATTTTCAAAGCAAATTGCTGGTGGCTAAAACTCACCAGCAATGAAATCCCATACAACATTGCTGGCGCCTATTCAAGTAGCGCGGAAAGGTCGACTTTGCTCAAAGAAGGTTGTCAAAATAATGACCACATTACAAGCATTTTTGAGTAAATATTTATATTTAAGTTCTTCAGTCATCGGGGAAAGTATAAAAGCAATAAAAAATGTCACTAGAAAATAAAAGTCATTTTTATATAAGTACAAAAATATTTATTCTAAAATGAAACTTTAAATCTAATCAATTAGGTTAAAAACATTATGTTGACAATTTCGTGCTTACTCTATTTTGGAACTAGTAGTTCTATACATTTTAAATTCAGAACATCAGAACACAGTCCTCAGAACAAAGTAATAAGTAGTGAAAGACAGAGTTGAAGTTCTTTTTTCAGGCGAATGTTCTATTTGTAATGTGGCAAATATTATTGACCGATATAAAAAAGCAGTAGGATTAAAATAGTACAATAGTTATTTTATTTATTAAGACTGCTATTAATTACGTGCGGGTGGGTTGGCTTATTGTAATCAAATCGTATAATAAAATGGGTGCGTTTACTTATGTAGGTACGCGATTTAGAAGTTATATAAAATATTTGTATTAAATCAAATTATTTTTTCATTTAAATTCAATTGCAAACAAGAGTGTATAATGAACAACCGTGACTGAAGGGGCGTGCGAGGTGGATGCTTTAAATAATGTATCTGGACAATCGTAATACTAATAAATAATAATAAATACTATTATTGATCGAAGTAGGGTACATTAAAATGGGATTTTTATATATTATACTGCATAAAGACACAACTCATGAATATATTTTACTATTCATTTCATTCAATTAACATACTCTTTGATATAATAATTTCAACTGTTCTGTTTCTATGCCTAACGATGGAGAAAATGGTCGGATCTGGTATTTAACAAAGTACGAATAGTCATTTGTCTGGGTGGCTTTTGCGTCTCTGCATTGAAATATTAGATGGCTGAAAGACGTCTAGGATTTTCGATAATGGGTCATGTACAGAGAGTCTGTAAGCGACTTGAGTCATAGTTCTGGCTAAATTATTTGAGTTTTAACTAAACAAAATTTAGGTGTAATTATTCAATTATCTTTTTATTATAAAGAGGATACCACTTTTTCGGATTTGACCTCATACTATTGACAGAAATGAGATCCTAATACCAATGCCGACTATCTATTAGGATCAATAAAAGCTGGGATGAAAAAAATAGGATAACTACGTCTTCATCTAGGCCCGAAGCCAGAGAGATCGTAAATAACAGCGATATACTAAGAAAGTTATACCTATGTAAATATAGTATATAAGTAGATAGAGCAGCTATAAATCTCACTAGGAGCATAATCCCATTGCACTGAGTCGCTGAATATTAATGTGAAAAGTCGAAAACTTCTCAAATAATTTCGAAGGAGATAGTTTGGGCAAAAAAGAACTTTATAGTCTGGGTCATTGAACTAAAAACGCTAATTAAGTATTTAGGCAGCAGCAGAAACAATATAAATATTAATTGTATTTCTTTTAATGATAGTACTTTACCCTATTTACGTATGTTGGGCGGTTCTTAGATTAGTAGGTACTATCGGAACAGTTTTGCCGCTGTCATCACGAAAAATTGAAAAATATGTAGGTAGATTAAATTTTATGTTTTCTAGGTAGCCACTGTGTAAAAAAACTAGTTATTGGAAAAAGCTTGGAATAATTCCAAATGATGTGGACTGGATACGAGTGGCAACGAGCGACCTTGAAGAGGGATGGAGTCGCCCTTTTGTTATAAAGTGCTCTCGTTCGTACTTGTACGGCAGCTTTATATAATGTCTATTATATGTACATTTGTACACTGTTCACACTCGCTTTAGTTTTATTTGTATAATACTGGGTTGTTAATCAAATAAATTGAATTATTTAGGCTCTGTCTTTGTTCCTATTCAGGCGAATTTCGGTCTAGTTTTCACCAACACTACGCGTATAAGTCTTTGGCAAGCGTTAAGAATGACGCATCGAATATACCTAACTACTGAAAATTTGTGCGTGCGAGACGGGGTGTCGTCGTAGACTATGAAGTGAATACCTATAAAAAATTGGGAAAATAACTCAGTAGTTTAGTTTTCGTAATTTTGACATGGAAGAAATCTTGACGGGGCAGTTGAATACCAATAATAATGTTTAATCACTAAGAAAATTGGATATGTCCATATTATTAAAATATTCAGAGGGAATCGTAGGTAGTAGGTACTTTTATCTTACTAGATTGATTGATCTAGGAATTGTAGAAACTGAATTATATAGATATATTAAATACGCAGTTTTCAGTATTGTAAGTATCCAAACAAAGTAAATACGAGTCGGCAATCCTCAAATATTTTGTATTCATAATGTTACATGATTGACGTACAAAATCTCATTTGCCAGTTATTTTATTATTAAACATGATAATACAAACAGTACTGATAAGATGTACTCGTGCCTTTAACAAATTAGAGGGACTACCCACGGGTGGTCTATATAAACATAATAAATACAGAAGGCTGGTATTATGATATATTTATTTAGTTTGTGAGCGAGATAGTATTATTTGCGTTTACCGATAATAGCGTTTACGGACAGCCGTGATAACGAAGCACGTTTTAGTAAAATGCTGAATGAAACATCGATTTACGACGTATTGCAGAAAGTTACTTTGCCTATAAGTCGACAGCAAGCGCTGAAAGTCACAAACGTAAATGCATACATAGAGCACCTAGATTCTAGCCTGCTTAAGTAGTGATAGCCGCCTAGCCCATGCCTAAGAGCTAGGCTGTAACCTATTTCCCTGAATAGCCGCTTAGAACTCGCTCGTTATGACAAGCTGCTGAAACACTTTATGATTTCAGGGTTCCGTTTTTACTATGAAACTGATTGGTAAACATGCCTATAGCCCACCTGACGGGAAGTGGTTACCTATCGTCGCCTATAAATACCTACAACTACACCTTCTACCAAGAGGGTTGCTGGTGCGTTGCTAACCTTAGAGATAAAGCTGGAAAGTCACGTGTGCCTTTAATTTCACCGGCACATACCTTCAAATCAGAACACTGCAATATTTCTTGGCAGCAGAAATTGATATGGTAATAGTACTTCTCCGGGCAAACTCTTTTACAAGGAGTTCTAATACTTAGGTATAAAATATTACCAAGTCAAGTTATAAAAGCTTGATAAACTTTGAAGTTTAATGATGAGAATAGGTGTTCATCTATATGTCACTGCAAATTTTCGCGTATACTAAATATACATGAAAAATATAAATGTACATGTATCTAAACATCTGAGCTAAACCATGTTTAGTCGAATTTAGACAATATTTTCAGTTCCATTGCTTAAAGAATCTTAAATAA
Source organism: Amphipyra berbera (assembly GCA_910594945.2). NCBI lineage: Eukaryota > Metazoa > Arthropoda > Insecta > Lepidoptera > Noctuidae > Amphipyra > Amphipyra berbera. The sequence continues at coordinate 10,377,825 of OU343126.1, read as the reverse complement.
AGATTCGTAAATAATTCAAAGGTGGGGTAATGAGATTACATAATCTATAATTCAAGCTGATAGAGTCTTAAATATTACAAGGATAAGCCAGCCCAGGGCTCGGACACCTTTATATTTGGAGGGAAAGAAAGAGGAATGAAAGCGGATGAGTAATTCTTTATCCCTAAAGTTAGTGGGTAAGCCTGTGAGCCAACATTAATTTCGATAATTCCTTTCAATAGGGAGTTTAATTTAACGGTAGAATGATGCGGGTTTGCTACGCACATTTATCAGGTTTTTAGCTCTTATCACTCTTTGAGTACATAACATCACGCCTGTATTCCCCGAAGGGTAGGGCAGTGGTGTATAGCAACACCCTCATTTCGCCGTCATGTTTAAGTCCCATGTAATAGAGGGCGAGCCTATTGCTATCAACCGGGCACATATCTAAACTCCGGGCTGCTATTGAGGAATTCTACACGATAAAACCCAATAACACTTTGCCCGACCAGGTGATCGAATCCAATACCTCACGATCAGCAGTCCAGCTTGCCACCCCTAGACCAACGAGGCAGTTTTTTGAGTACGAAATTCTTCTCGTGCCGACACGAGCGTCTTGACGACAATATGTCATGCCGTGGTGAAAAGATTAGCCAGACAGCAAGGTTGGTAACGGGCCCAGGGTGCGCAGGACGTAGGTACTTAAGTATCGTCACTCGAGGATGCTCTTTTAATGCTCCAATGTGTCATTAGAATAATCAATCATATAACTGCTTAAACAATTCAGATGAATATAAATTAAATATCTGCTGAGAACGTGTGGACAGTAAATGCAATGCTTTACTTTTTACTTTACTTCGATCTAGAGAACAAATAGAAGAAGCAAACACTTCTGCTACTTTTATTTAGTCTCCCAACATTTAGAGTTCTACCTATGATACTAAAGGTGTAGCACATCTGTTTCAATCACGAGAGTAAAATCGATGTCCATAATAATATGTTCAACACGCTCGCGAGCCCGGTAGAATGATGTACCTACCTAAATACAACATACCTTATTATCCTTGTTTAAAGTTTACCTGTTTGGCAGAAGTTGAGAACTAATTGTATGATGTGTACCCACTTAAATTTTGTATTTATTTAACAAACGAGTGTTACGCGCCGCTCTACTTAAATTTATTAACAGCTAATTTAACAAACAAGAGGCTTTTTGCGACGTGAAATTCTAATAAATGGATACCTAGGTACTTAATAGGTACTTCATAAAACCACATGGTACTTTTGTATTTATATTTATTTAAATAATTTCATAATGTAATTTTACTTTGCAGTGTCCATATGAGGTCAATGTTTGGTATAGTACTATAGGTACAGGGAATCTTGTAAACAATTATTTTTATCACATAAGTGCAATGAACGATTTATTTTGACACCATCCTTTAATTTCGTTGATAATGCTTAAATTGGCTTTTTTTTCAACCATTTTCTTGTTTTATTGTAATGTAGGTATGAAAGTAAAATAAGTAATGATAAATTCACCTTAATTGTAAATATAGTATTCCTCATGAAAAACTGAAATTCAGATCGTTCTAAACGATTTTGATGATGTCACTCACACAAAAAATATTGTACAAAAAAGCGTCCACATCATTATCCTAACTTAAATTATGATAACTGATCAATCAAATCAGTCTAAATATTACAGCTCAGTGCTAGAATAAGACCTCACCCAAGACGATATTACAGACAGGTAAAGTTCTGATTTGAACTCGATTCCAAATTAGGTATGTAATTATATAGTAAATGGCGTCTTGGTATAATGTTAGAACCAATATAATTATGTACCTATGACAATCAACATATTTCTTAGTACTATATAAGTAAAAAAACTATGTGCAGATTGTACAGATCTTTGTGACACAGACAAAAATATCCCTTATCACGAAAAACGTGCAAAATACGGTTAAATATTAGTAAAATTTTATTCCGACCACTTTCCACTTTTCTTCTTGACAACTCATATTATACAGAAAAAAGGTTTTTCAAACGAAACTTGTCGTCGAGTTGGGAAATAGTCGATATGGGATAAAGCCAGAAAAAAAATATGCTTGATATACCTATTCTATATTATTTTAAAAAAACCCACTCGTTTTAACGTCGTATTGATTTATACAATTTCACCATAGACTAACATTATTTTTAGTTACATAAGAACTTTTTCGTTGGAAGTTTAAGGCCGTGTTGTTATAATTGACTCTGTAAGTGCTATAATAAAATTCGCAATTGCCGTAACCGACGGTAGATCGTACGCGTGGTAGTGAATGACGTTGGAATCTACGTCATAGTAACACGACTGACGATAAACGTCAATTATGTTGCTAAACACAGAGACTATATAACGTACAAGCTGTTGCCCTCGTTTTCACTCACATCATAAGAGAACTCGTTCACATTATTCGGATAAATAGTATCCTGTATGTTAATCCAGGACACTGTCTATCTGTGTGCCAATTTTCATCCAAATCCGTCCAGCCGTTTATGCGTGGTTCAAACATCCATCCATCCAGTCATCTTCAGAAGCTTTCCTATTATAATACTTGTAGGATTTTTCAGTTTTCCAAAATCTGTTGACGGGCCGCCATTGAAATACAGAAATTATCGTTTCATGTATGTAGATTTACAATATCAAACTGCACTACATGTACTGAAATCGCTAATAAGATTCCTTTTCTCAGGGAAAGGCAAATTAGGTATGTATTGTAAATTATGACGTTATACTTAACTTCAGCTAAGTATATAAAATTATAATTAACATTGAATTCTTATGTACTGGTGCCATGAAAAAAAATCACGATAGATTATAAATTATTATATTTTCAACGCACTTGCTCGTAAAGTGGCTCTTATTGCACCGCTTTTAGGTTCGTAATGTAGCTTATTACGGACTAGTCCGGTAAAATGTACCACAGATTAATGATATGTCTATGAATTTCACTTAACATTTTTTTTATTGTTGCATAGCGTTTTTACCCCTAAAAATAGTAAAGTTTTTTATTATAAAAATTGAATAAATAAACTGTGTTAATTAAAATATCATAAATAAACATTTCATTTCATTAAATTATTTATTTTTGTCAGCAAATTAACATTAATTAATGTAGGCGACGCATCTTTATTTTTACATAGTATAAAACAAAGTCGCTCCCGCTGTCTGTCTGTCTGTCCCTATGTATGCTTAGATCTTTAAAACTACGCAACGCATTTTGATACGGTTTTTTTAATAGATAGAGTGATTCAAAAGGAAGGTTTATATGCCCCACATTAGTATCTACATTGCACCCGTGCGAAGCTGGGGCGGGTCGCTAGTAAAATTATATTGTTTAATGTGTGACGATGACCGACCGACGCGCCACCCCGTGGCATTGCTGTCACATTTGGTACTGTCATATTTTATGAGGCTTTTTTTTCACTCATATTTTATTTCGCTCGCCTATTTTCTACCATTCATTGCCCCCTGCTGTTTTCCTTATCTCTCTCTTACAATTAATTTGTGTTATAAACACAAAAACAATTAGTTTTTTTTTAATATTAGGCTGTTTGCCCTGTGATATTTCACCTGCGCGCGCATAGCTAACTCAGCCACGAGCAACACAGATTAATTATATATGTTTACAAAGAAATCCACGCGTCATTTTTCACAAATTCTTTTGTATTAAAGTTTGTTATTTTCCTCGCAAGTGTGTTGAAAAACGTCGTATGAAACGCGTCTGCATTGATCATTACACTCTCGGCTCACTTATCCCACTCGCCTGCGGCTCGCGCGCACAATGCCGCCTCGACCGTAATGACCAACTTAGCACAATACTATTTTGTATAGATACCAAATTCTATGTAACTACACTACTAGTCCCTTTTCAGTAGGTAGGCAAAAGTATGACTAGGCGGATATCTTATTTACTAGGTTCATGGAGTAGAAGGGTAAGGGTTCTTCTGTACCCATATAATATTACAATACTGCTGAATCTACAGTGGCAGTTGTCACCAATATCAGCTCATTTCACGTCCTACGATTATAACGAACTCGTGTAAATATTATGAGCACAGGAAACCCGATAAGTTGTAATACGAGACAAATTCTAAAATGGACGAAGAATTTGGAACATGGATTAACTATATATTTTGGTTTTTAACAGTTTTACTGACAAAATATCAGTTTATTTTTGTTTAAAATAAGTACTCATTAAATTATTTCTACTGTCACAGAAGGTAAAAGCGTGATAATCGTGCATTAAACGATTGCTTTTTTCGCTTCAAATAATAAAGAGGCGTTTACCTTTTTTCTAGTCTTTATTAAAAAGACAAACGCGACTTACCGTTTGTTTATCGACCACTAAATACGAAAAACAACAGCACTGTCTTTTTCCATCACGCGGTTGGTTTGGTACACAATGTGGCTTTTCAGCGCAGTACTACAGTAGCGTCGCGGTTTACGCCTGAAACTCGACTGGGTTTTGGAGGCGCTGTCGTCGCGTTCGCTCCCCTGCAGCAAGGTTACAGCGGCTTCAGCAAACGGTTTTTTCAGCGTTCTGCGATGATTTTTCTCACTACCAATGGTTAATATCGTAGAACATGGTACTTTGTGATAACAATAAAAGGATTTCTTTCTACGATCAAAAGTTTAATGAATTTGTTGCGCTTTACCAATAAAAGGTAATTATTTAGTTGTTTTGTTTCATAGATTTTAGCGAGCAATTAGATTTGACGGTTTTATTTGTCAAAAACTACCACAGTGTCAAAATAACGCCAAGTGTTTTGTGTTCTGATGCATGTCGTGATTTAGTAAATTAAAAGATTAAAATATCTGTAACATTTCTTTACATTTCTTTTAGAGTAATTAATATAATATTAGCAGTTGAACACATTCTAGAAGTTTTTAAGAAAAACATATTATAAGATGGCATACTTAATTCCATTTGTGTATGGTTTTATATAATTAAAGAAAGCGTTAGGTGTAAAAGCGCTGAAGCGGATGCGTATTACAAAGTCAACATAGTATTGCTAAACCTCATTGATTTTCAAACAGGTTTTATCATCAAATCTATCTAATTCGAAACCTTAACAAAATATCAATGCAGTTGGTGAAGGTTCAACTCTGAAGGTAAAAAAAGGAAAATAAAACAATTGAAAAACAAATACAATAATTTATTAAACGAAACGCAGCCTGCCATAGCAAGCCTTCATAGTATTGGCAGTAAACCTGGGAGGAACAAATTGTTTCTACCAGATATACCTACTTAGTAAGTAGTGTAATATAAATATTCATCAGGAATCCATTGATATTCAGTCTATTTAGAATTACAGTTGTTTTTTTCCTTTAGCTTTCAATTTATTCATGTATATAAGTAGAGCCTTCACCTACTGAAAAAGAAGGCTTTATGATGCTGAAAACATACGCATTATTAGCGTCATCAATTTACGATGTCAGGGTCTGTAAAGTTTTGGTGTATGAAAGAGGATTTTAATAATAAATAGACAATCTGGGTTATTGCCACAGTGTACTCTGTCTCCCTAAGTTGGTAAAACTAGTCAGGGATCTGTTTATTCTCGTCACCAACGTGTTTTATTTTTCTTGTAAAATAATATCTGGTCGTCTTTCAATCTAAAGGAATAATGTTCTTTATTGTGAAAAAGGTATTACATGTTCCTATGCTTAAAAAAAAGTGAACTTAATTTATTACTATAGATGAGAACATGTTGCAAATTATTACTAAAGACTTCCTGCACTAGGCTAGGCCTGTCCCGCAGGAACTCTTCCGTCAATGAAATGCATATAATACCTTGGTAGATGTGATTGGAATATCAATTATGTGTTATTATTTTGTAATCCTACGGTACTACTACACTACTCGACTGTAACACGTGAGAAACAGCCTTCAACAGACAAAACATTAGAGTTAAAATGTCTAAATCGTAGCTATTTTGAGTTTTAGATGTCGAATTCTGGTCATCTTCAGACCCCACAAATTAAAGAAAGCAGCAACCAACGTACAATTACTGAATTCTAAATTTGAGTTAAGGTGGTTGCAAAGTAGCAGAAGTAGTTTTGCAAAAATTATTGAAGTTATTGATCTCCGAAATAGTTGATAAATCTACCTAACATGTTAAAATCTTGTCGAAATAAAAAATGCGTTTCAAGCAGTTATTCCCTTGTATCATTTAAAGCCAATCGACAGATTGACACGATATTCTTTGCATTTTATTATATTGTATAGTAAGTTAAAAAGCCTGTGTCATGGTTAAATATACTCCAATTCAATGGATGGTTCTCTTGGGAGACCATGAAATGTTATCGCATTTGTTACCCAGTCACGTCAATGGTTCCATAACAATTTAATTTTGTAATATCTATGTTTGTACGAGCACAACCAAGGAATTGCTTTTGTCTTGACCAAGCCAAGGGTTTTTAGTTATCAATCAATTTTACGATTAAAATTGATATCGAAAAGAACATATAGGTCTAAGGAGACTTTTAAATATCTATCTACTGCTGGTATTAGGTATTTGATTTTTCTGTTTTTAATTTTTTTTATTTGCCCTACCAATAACATGAGGTATGATGTGTTGTTTACATACACAGAGAGAGAAGGAGAGTAAAAAACGAACTGTCAAAATTACATTAGATTGACGTTTCTACATAAAGAGTACAGGGGGCCTACCACCAGCTCTTATAACAGTATTATTATAATCTTACTTTGACTTTTCGTACCATGACGTCCTTAAAGTAAGCTTATTATAATCTTGAAACAATATTGTTTTCTTAGCGGTTTTGGTGACGTCACCTCTAAAAGTTCATTCAATTCGTACCACGACGTGACTTTTGACATCTAGCAGTATTGTTTTTACGTCAAATTTAGCAATCTTAAAAAAGTTCCTTGGACTCGACGGAAGTATTATTGTTTTGCTAATTTATATTTAAAAAACCATTTTTGTATCATATAAAGTAAGTATAAAATGTATTTATTTACGTAAACTTGCCGAATGAATTGTGTATCAAGAGATTTTGGTACATGGGTAGTTAATTACATTGACAAATAATAACATAATTATCATGCAATCAAAAACAAAGAATAGTAAGAAATAAGCAACATTAGCTAATGCAATTGAATGCATGTTTAAACTCATTGTGGCATAATTTTGGAGTGACTTATATTCAGCAGTGGACTATGTTAGGCTGATGTAATAAAGGGTTAATAACATCATCGTCAATGGTGATTATAAATTATTTATTTTGTTTATGAGATACTAAGATATATAAATAAAAAAATTGCATATTTTAAATTCGCTTATCTATTGCAGGTTTTACAATAAATGTCGGATTCCCGGGGTTGTAGGTTGTATAGATTGTAACCAAGTAGCTACAGTACGCCCAGTACTACATGAGGAGCGCTACTTCTTTCGCAAGCATTACCATTCCTTGAATGTTCAATTGGTAAGTGTTCATTAAGTGTCCAGTAGAAGTTAGGCAATTACAGTAGGTACTGAAAATCGGTAAAAGTAAAAACACAAATAAGTTTAAACAAAAATATAAAAACTTCTTTATTTACTTACAGAGACACTTCTTATAAGAGAGCATACATACAATTCTTAAATTATACTATAAATATGGCACTTTACAGTCTTTCAGATATTAATCTAAATATTTTCAGATTTGTGATGGTGACATGCAAATAATAAGTGTAGATGCAAGTCATGGTGGTGCAACTCATGATTCTTTTATATGGAATATCCATCCACTAAAAACTCACTTGGAAGATCTTAGCAACACAGAAGAGACTTGGTTTCTTGGTATGTATTACATACTTTTGATCTTTATTAACAAAATATTTTGTATTTAAATTTTGTAACTTTAGCCTATAATAATTAAAATTAACTTTATTATCAATAGGAGATTCCGGATACCATTTGAGAAAGAGCATGATGACACCAATACCCTTACCCACCAGAAGCACACTACACCGACTTACATGTCCATGCAAGGAACATTATAGAGCGCACTATTGGGCTTCTCAAAGCACGTTTTCGTTGCTTACTTGTTCACAGAGTCTTGCACTACTCACCAGAAGTAGCTGGCTCTATTATAAATGCTTGTGTTATATTACACAACATTTGCAATAGGGCTAACATATCTGTGCAACAATTAAACAATGAAGATGTGATTCGAGAAGCCCAATTACAGCCACAAGACAATGCGAGTTAACAGCCACGCAGTGGTAACATCGCTCTGCAGCAGGGTTTGGCTGCTCGTGATTCTCTTGTTCAGCGGCTGTGGGAACGGCGACATTTAAGAACCTGAAACACAAAATATACACTATTTTATTTTTATATAAGATATAATTTTTTAACAGACCTTCTACCATTTTTTTATAATGTTGTTTAATTAAACTTAAATGTTAGTATACTATTTTTTATGTCTTAATAGACCCAATAAAAGAAAAACCAAAAATTTGTTCTATTAATTTAAAATCAATTCTGACATGGTTGGACTTCTGGATAGCACTTTATCGGGGATTTAAAGGAGGTGAACATATTTAATAGTTTTGTACCTTTCAATTCTCGTTGCTGTATTTCCAATTTCTTTTGTGGCTTGAAATTATGGATAGTTACTTTAGTTCAACCTGTCCAGTCTTTATGAGCAAACCACCTTTGCTCATAAAGTGGCATCACCTTACGAGTTCAATGTTTCAGCAATCTCTTTCCACTTTCTTCGTGAGTACTGTTTGGCTTGTAGAGAGCGTTTCCGGCATTCCCAGAGCATCTCTAGCTGCCGCCACGAAACCCGATTGTGGTTAGACTCGCTGACTAGTGTTTAGTTATTAATTTTGTAGCCGAAGACTTCTTCGGCTACAAAATTAATAACTAAACACTAGTCAGCGAGTCTAACCACATATTGTTTTGAAGTTTGAACTATCTTCGTCAAAACATTACAGAAAAATATTTCTTTTTTTATAACTTATTCACTGCGTAACCGTGTTAACCTTACCTTGATTCCATGACGATTGTGTAGCCAGTTAGATCGTATGCACTTAAGATAAAATAGTTCAACCACTTAATTAACACTTAGAAAACAAAAATATCGCTACATCAAGTTTCAAATTTCATTCGCGCTACACAGCTGATAAGAACACATTTTGTTCCGATTCATAATATCATGTCACTACTTAGCTTATTTTTAATTTTTTCAATTGTTTTTCTAATTTTTCAAAGCAACATCTTTTAATATTTGTGTTAATTTCATGGAAATAACTCATATAAATTAGATTATAATGCAAAGTAATCTTTTTTAAATAAAAAAAAATAATATTTTGCTTCAAGACCGTACTACTTCATAGTAGCGATTCGGACCAACGTGTGAAAGGGACAGCGCTATACAGTTCATATAGCGTTGTTTCTTTTCTATTATAGCAGGGAATAGACAAATCTTACAAATTGTTCGTTCTTTCCCAACACTCCAGCAGGAATAAAACAATAGTGTACAATGAAGGTCATGGTACGAATATGAGTAATGTTATTATAAGCTTGAAACAAAACGCTCTGGATATAAGATTGTTTTGTAAAAGATGGTGGTAGGCCTCCTGACAGTAGTCTACCGCCCCTATAGGACTAACACTCACCAAAAATAGGTAGAGTTGGAAAACCGATCGATGGTTTTTGTTAATTAGATTTTGTTTCTTTGTATTTACGAATTTATATAATTTTTATTAAAAAAGTAGCTTATCTTATCAATCGTATTTTTTATGCACATATTTTCAATAGATTTAAATAAGTAAATTGTCGAAATTGAATTAGTTTGATATTGTAGGTTTAGCATAACATAATTATTGCGTACTCTAGTGTGAAATGAGAAAACAATCATAATATGTTGCTTTGCGCATTGGAAGACTCGTGGCCTTACGTAGGAACGTTTTACAGTTTCAGCACTCAGTAGAGCAATGTAGTGTTTCGTTATCCGACTACTAGGTGGCATTGATATACGTAAAACTCCTCGGCGAATGAAGATGGCGGTAGGAGAAAGCTATAGCGCGGAAGAAAACCATAATTTATATTAGTTTACACAACTTTTGGAGTTCGTGTTGAAGTAGTCTGTCGATTAAATGCAAACCTACATGACGGTTGTGTTACAGCTTAAAATCGTGGTCTGGGGACACGGTTCTTTGTTCAATCCCCACGGACTAGTGGGGAGGGCCATAATATTATTATAGTAGAAAAGTCGTTTTCTTAAAAAAAACTTTCAACATAATATCGCTCCTTCGCATGAAAAGTGTACCTATAATCTCGAACATTTTGCAAGATCTAGTTAAGTATACCTACCGTAAGTTTTTGAGATTATACACTTTTCATGCGAAGGAGCGATATACCTAGATAAATATATCGTCACCGGAAAGCCAATACTACTTAAGCGCCATTTTGGCTAAAATGAGTTATGTATTATATCGTTGGATTGGATTTTTTTTCTGCGTCGATTAGTTGGGATTTCGTAAGATAATAGAATAAAATACGAAATCCCAACTAATAGACGCAGAAAAAAAACCAATCCAACGATATAATACATAACTCATTTTAGCCAAAATGGCGCTTAAGTAGTATTGGCTTTCCAGTGACGATATGTTATACAAAAACCTTGTTGGACCCGAAATAAGTACTATTTTATTAATGCTTTGATAGAGACATATTTGAATCAAAATTTTATTGGTGTTGCTATATCCACGGATTTTAAAGTCCCTAATATATTCCATGTAAACACATTCTATCCGAAAGGCTATAACCATTCATTGATGAAGTTTAAATATTATTATCTAGGTATACATATAAAATGCTTTGTCCTGAATGACTGACTGGCGGATCAACGCACAGCCTAAGCCGTTGATCGTAGAGACCTGAAACTTGGAGAGTATGTTCTTTGTATGACGTAGGCATCCGATAAGAAAGGACTTTCCGAAATGCTACCCCTAAGGGGGTGAAAAAGGGGGGCAAAGTTTGTATGGGACAACATGATTCCTTGGTCCAATCTACTTCAAATTTTGCATAATCCTTTTTTAACAGAATTGATGGAAGACGTGTTTCGTATTTTATTGAAATTCATCCCCTAACGGGGTTAAAAAGGGGAAGAAAGTTATTTCTCATAGTTTTCTTTTAGTTTGTCTTATAATTTTAATTTAGTGTGTATTGTTTTTCACATTTTTTTTACATTTATAAATTTGTCTGTGTCCATTTTTAAAAATGAAAGCAGAGTTGGCTAACATCAATGGGAAATTAATAAACCTTAAATTTTGGCAGCGGGTACCTTTTATAACGCAGGCATCCACTAAGGAAGGATTTTTCAATATTTCTCCCCTAAGCGGGTGAAAAAAAATCACACAAGCGAAGCTGTGGGCAAAAGCTAGTGTAAAGAATATAATTGTACATTGGAACTGTTTTCATTTTGCACGTTTGATTGAAATTCATAGAATAGATAGGAAGTATCTACACCATTGACTTTAGTTAGGTACTCACTGTGATGAAGCGGAATAAGCTATTTGCTAAACTAGTGGATAAGCTTTAAAAAAAACATACTATACACAAATCATTTATTATAGGTAATGTTTTAGTCTATACAAATATATCTATACTAATATTATAAAGAGGAAAGATTTGTATTTTTGTATGTAACGAATAAACTTAAAAACTACTGGACCGATTGCAAAAATTCTTTTGCCGTTAGATAGCTACACTATCACTGACTAACATAGGCTACGGGCGGAGCCGTGAGGACACAGCTAGTTATATACATGTATATAACGAACCGTGAGGTCACAGCTAGTTATATATATGTATATAACTATCTTGTTGGTCTAGTGCTGGCAAGCGCGACTGCTGATCGTGAGGTCCAGGGTCCGATCCCCAGGTCGTGCAAAGTGTTATTGGGTTTTTCCGTCTGGAATTTCTCAGGAGCAGCCCGGAGTTTGGATTTGTGCCCGGTTGATAGCAATAGCCTGGCCCCCTATTACATGGGTACTTAAACATAACGGCGAAATGAGGCTGTTACTTAACACCTCTGACCAATCCTTCGGGGAATACAGGTGTGATGTTATGTTATATATGTATACCTATATAATAATAGGTATGTATACGCAGATAATATATAGCATATAAATATATCCAGAAGTAAGTCAAGAAAAACATCTGTTAGTACAAAGTAATCATAGGTTGACCCTGAAATCTGTAGAAGCGAGTGAAATACAAAAAGCGGTTATTAGGGAATATTTTCATAACTATTTACCATAGTAAACAGATTAGTGATTAAAGATGTTAATATTAGCGCACACTAGAGAAATCTGATTGCTGCTGTCTATCCATAGACAGGGTAAAGTCGCCTTTTACAGTACCCAAGGAATCAGAGGGCTTTCTTTGTCGACATTTCTCTTTTTACAATCCAGCGGTAGACCGATAATATAATAAATGTTTAAAGAATGACTGGTCTTTGTAGGTGCAAACGTCGTTGATATTTGCTATCTCACATGTGGAGCACCGTTGAACTAACTGGCCTGGATATAATTAATTGAATCATAGTATTCACGCATATTGGGTATTTCAAATAAAAATATACTAACGTAATAATGTGTAATAAGACTAATAAGTCATCATCATCATCTCCCTGTTCTTATCCCACACTAGGTCGGGTCGGCAGAACATGTAATTCGTAAATCCATGTTGTTAAAGGTTTTTGTTTTATTATTTTATGACCGGCCGTCTGCTTGACATCAACCCTCCTTGGGAATACTCATTGCGCCGTCGCGCGGGTGATCCAATGTGCTTGCTGATATTATGCACTGGGTCCCAAAATGATATGCTTGTCAATCTTATTGCCGACAACTAAGCAGACTATGTTCTTCTTGGTGGAGTATACTTGAAGTTCCTCGACCCATCCACTAATAAGTAAATATCATAACAATCAGACATTTCTTTTACACATTTTTTTTTATTTGGGAAATAAAACGATATTACATTACATAAAACACTTATCAGTAAGGTATATAAAAACAAAATCAATGTAATAACCACAACATTTTCCACATATTAACAAAGAGGTCTGATATGACGAGGACTCAACGGTAAGCTAGTAATTATTCACATTCAAGGAAATATTTTATATCGTTACAAACTAACAAACTAGTCAGTTACCACAAGATATATCTAAGTTGTTCAGTACATTAATAACTTTACTTCGAAAAGCATTTTTATTTAGATTAAATATATCAATATCTATGAAATGTTCAATGTACACCTGCGCGAGACGCCAAAGGGGTGCACGTTTACCTGCGTTTGTCCGGTATGATGCCTGATCAAACAATCGGTAATCGCGCACTCCACGGCGATGAATTGATCTAGGAACAACAAGTTTAATATCATTACTAAGGTCTATACAATTTAGCCTATTATGATAAAGGTCGTGCAGTGTCATTACTTGCAGAAGCATTCGTCTCTTCTCGAGTGAGAGTAAATCATATATTATATTTATTTATTATAAATGGTGGAGGAACATAAAGTTTCGCAGACCGTCACAAACTGATGATGCCCCCGTAAAAACAAGGGCAGAGGAGTCCGTTTGATGTTGCCAATAAGCATCAGGTATATTGTAATCCCCCACCAGTAACAGGTTGGATATGCCATTTTCTCTTACGATATCATTTAAAACTTCAAAGTATAAATTATAAATCGCTACGGGTGACTTATCTGGTATGTAAACTGCGCCAATTAAATAACAGACAGTTAGTTCAGTACTCGGTAATTGGACAAGAACTAATTCCACAAACTTTGACATTGGTGTAGGTGTCGGTACAGAGAAACGATACGGTTTGAGGCACTTCATGACTGCCACCAATACCCCTCCCCCATCTGATTTTTGCGTCAATTTTAGGTCTCTATCACACCTGTAAACAATATATCGTTGGTCTATGAACTCGTCATCATATTGTTACTGTTAAGCCAGGTTTCCGACAAAATGATTATATCATACGAATTGGACATTATATTAAAGAATATTGTTTTCAGCTTTGTACGCATGCCGCGACAGTTTTGATAATAAACTGTTAAGTTATTTATATTGTGATTAGCCATGACTTATGAAACAATTCATAAGCTGCATTAGTTTAAAGCATTGTGTTGCCAACGAACACGTCAATAGCCTTGAGTAGATCAAAAAAAATTGTGTCTTTATGGTATGCTTCTGCAAATATCCGATAAACAATATAAGAAAATATGTTAAAAGAGATGAATGAAAAGTAATCACATAATTTAACGTAGAAGGCAAAATAAATGTAATGGTTTTCAATTCTACATAGAGGAGTTAGTTTTAGTAGTTTTAGTATTAGCCTTAATTTTCTCGATATCTTTGACATCTTTTTATTTTAGACAACCTTGACACATACCTATTCTTCAATAATTTTCGTTTTCTAAAATGTGTATTTTTTATGCATTCTTTACGTAAAGTCAATGTTTCACGATTAAGAGGAAATGCGGTCGGCATTTAGTCCATACAAACGTATTCCTCCTTGGATAATGTCACTAGAGCAAATATTTTTTACTATATGATATACAAGGTTTGTCGGAAAGGGGGTACTAAGCCGAAAGGGTGTTAGAGTACCCATAAAAAAACATTTTTTACAAAAAAATTAAACCGACTTCAAAAAAGAATAAAATAATTACCATATAAAATTAACAGTTTCAGAAGTCGGTGCTGATCCACGCTGAACCAAATTGAAGGCACCGACTTCTGAAACTGTTAATTTTATATGGTAATTATTTTATTCTTTTTTTCAAGTCGGTTTAAATTTTATGTAAAAAATGTTTTTATTTTTTTTCGTTTTAGTGGCCTTAATTAAAACTTAGTTGGACCTACTAAAGACGCTGCTCGTAACATAATCACATCATCATAATATGCGTACTGTTCGTCATTGAGGAGTTCCATTGTCTATCTCCGAAGTTCTTCATCAGATCTTCACCAAATTTAAATGGGACCAACTTCGAAGTATACTCTATCCATTAAAAAAAAATCATCAAAATCGGTTCACAATTAGCGAAATTATCGATGAACATACACAAAAAAAAAACATACAGACGAACATAGTAACCTCCTCCTTTTTGGAAGTCGGTTAAAAAGAGATAACTTTTGTTCTACAACTTTCCCCAAAACTCGATAGTTTAAGAGAAATAGCTTTTCAAAGATTTCGTAAAAAAAATGCTAAAATCTATTTGTCCATAGCTATGATCAGCTGTTTTTACAATTTAGGTCATATTTGGTGTCACGGATTAGATAATTAATTTTCTGAATTCATAACTAAAGCAGGTATGTTTTTTTTTGAAATATTTAAAATAATAATCTTTTTTCATGCAAATAAAAATGATCGAATTTTGACATTTTAACACTTGCTTTAAAATAGTCATCAGTGAAAGTTTAAGTGGCCCGCGGCTTAGTACCCCCTTTCCGACTAACCTTGTATATCTACCACCACTATGTCCCTATGTTTTGTTTTTGTCAATAAATATACCTACATTCTCTTATAAATTATTTATCTATACACAAATATCATTTACCTACATTTAAACCTAATATATACAATATAAAACTAAACTAAAAACATACAAATCTAAAGACAAAACTAACTACCTATATACAAAATTATTAAAATACAAATTATATATTAATGTCAATAAATTAATTATTAAAAGAACTAGAAACGTTTAAACTGTACAAAAATTGACCGGTTTTACCACCGTTTTCAAACATCTGGCAAAAAAATTTGACGAATATAAAAAATTAAACAAAAACATGCAGACATAACCAAAGTCGTTCTTAAATTATTACAGAAAAAAATATTAAAGTTGGTTCAGATTTGAAGGAAACAGGGAAAGACGAAAGTACGATTTCGCTAATATTGCACAGGAGAAATCAGTACGAGATGCAGGTGTCTCTTTCGCGCTCAATTGGGAAGATTTGCGGGAGGGGTGAGACGGAAATAGATCGCAAAAACCTATTCAAATTATTAATATTTTGCAGCCCGCGTTTCCTCTTAAAGGTTTCTTTATCTTTTATACAAAATTTTAATGCCTGATTTATACCAACATTAAATTTATTTCTGTATTTAACAACTTATAATGTATTTGTAATAAAATAAACATTTGAAGTTCATAAAAAAATAGGTATAAGTAAGTATGTAGGTAATATTTAATATCAAGTTATGACATTATGTCGTTGAACAATAAAGAAAAAGTACCGTTATTCTGAATGTCAGACCAAACATAAGATTGGAACATCGCTTACCCTCATTTGTTAGCAAAATGGTACCGATTTATATTCCCTTTGTGATCTCCTTTATGGATAGTTTCATCTATTGAGAATATGAAACACAAGTACAATCCGAATGTTGTCTACTTGTTATGAAGTAGTGGACGAGCTGGACCGTGTCAGGAGGATGACTACGAGAAGATTTTGTTCGGAAATCGTATTATAGACGGATTTTACGGGTCAAACCGCAACGTTTTTTCTTATCTATACTTCTATACTAATATTATAAAGAGGAAAGATTTGTATTTTTGGATTTTTGTATGTAACAAATAAACTTAAAAACTACTGGACCGATTTCAAAAATTCTTTTACCGTTAGAAAGTTACATTATCACTGAGTAACATAGGCTACGGGCGGAGCCGTGAGGACACAGCTAGTCTTTTATAAACTCGGGAACAACTAAGCCTTGTACATATTACAATAGATTATTAAAATATAAGTACCTACCTACTTTTGTATACATCCGTATAATTTGCTTTGCTTTTGCTGCAACTACCTACCTAAGTATTTCGTTTATTCATTAACTATACATACTAAAATATTATTGTTATAATTGAATTATTCTGTGAAGCTATAATATTTTGTTTTCTATGATGACCAAAACCAGTCGACCAGTCGTTACGGATAGTCAGAAGCCCGAAAGTCTGACAACCGGTCTGCCTTAGGATATCGGCATTGCCCAGTTACTGGGTTCCAGAGGTCGGATGGCAGTCGCTCCGTGAAAAATACTGGTATTCAACCGCATCTGGTTTGACAGGAAGCTAATACCAACATAATTGGAAAATGGCTCGGAGAAAGAGACGTCGTAGGTAACCAAAATCATGTAATTCCGCCTCATCTTCGTCCGTTCCCTAAGAGACGAGTTATGAATTGGGATTTTAGGATAACCAGTACATACACTGATAATAATATCATGATGCAAAAACCTTTTTTTTGAATTGCGAAAGTAGGTACTAGGCTGGCTTCGCGTGGAAGCATAGACAAGATAATAAATGAAATGAGAGTGGTAGCGCTCTAGTGATGGGCACTACGCAACAACATTACGCAGAGCGGATCTAGTGTAATAGGCCTTGAAATAGTCGGAATGACGAATGAACCTCACATATAGGGACATTCCGGATGGAAGCACTAAAGTAATAAAGATGAGTTTAAATTTTAAAATACTACGCGTTATTTGAGCCAGAGGGGTATAGGGGTATCCCTTGATATCTCTCTGCCTTAGATTCGTGTGCTCCATCTTAGATCCTGTGTACGCTTACCATCAGGTGAGATAAGGGACAAAGGCGAAAAAGTCAAGAAAAAAAATGTGTTTACTTACAGTTTAACAACGCACGTATTAAAACTTGCTACTCAAATAAAAGCATAAAGATTAATTGTGATCCTAATTCTCTTGTACGGAACCAAAACTTAATTTTGTTTCTTAAACTTGCCTACAGTAAAGCACTGGATTAAATGTTTTGAACTCTTGGAGCTGGTTGTACCAAACTTAATATAGTTTAAGCGGTCGTTAAACAACAGACAAAAGGTGCTTGTTAATCCATAAAAAAATGGTTTTGCATTCATAGAGCAACAATAAAAAAAGATTCAACAATAAAAATAGTCGTTTTTTTGTTGTCATTAAGATAATTGCTCCTTAAATAGCGATTAATTTGGTGCTATCCTCCTAACGGATTTATCAAGGAGGTATAAAATAAACTCTTCACTTATTACTTTAGTACTTAACCTAATTAAAAACTAAAATGTTATTCCTCTCTAGAATTTTAATTTGACTCCGCCTTTGTGATTTTTACGACACGGGTTTTATTAGAATATTACAAAATATTTTATGGTTGCAATAAAAAACTCAAACATGGTTGTTTTTATTTTGAGAGCATTCTATTTAAGGCTGAGCTGGTAAAAAAGTAAAACCGTGGATCTTGAAAACTTCTTGATTACTTCGATCCCTGAGGAATTTCACAAAATCCCGTCTTATCCCTTGCCTAAGACCTAAAAGCCGCTATGCAAAATCGATAACGGGGACCCTTATTCTTTAACTTTTGTACGGCAAGTTGTCGCCAAACTCCTCCAAACTTGAAAAAAATATGGTTTTGACATTCAGTGTGATGTGAAAGAAGTTAAAGAATCAGAATTAATTTTACTTTTGTAAGGACAAAAATGTATGTCGCAAATTGTCGTCTCGTCTTACTAATATTCTGTCATGAAAAAAATATTAGTGAATTATATCAAGGACAACTGAAATCCACTACATACTCTAGTGGGAGCGTGTGCCATTAAACCCATGGAGTGTTAGGTTCATGTTTTTGCAAAAAATAAACAACATAATTGGATTTTACTGATAAAAAGGTCCAGTTATTCAGTTTTGTACGCAGATATTTCACCCAATACGTACTCCAGAATAGGTCTTGGACCAATTATCACTGCGAGTGGACAGAAGCAGCTTCGTATCTGCCTAAACCTTCGAAATTTGTAGCGGATATGATATATCGGGTATCAACTATACTAAATAATCAGTTTTGGTTGAAACACGCCAACAGCATTTGTGCTCCGAAGGTGGGCAGAGCGGTTTACTAACATTTCATGGAAGTTCCATATAATCACAATTCCAAACTCCGGACTCGGACTACTTCTGAGTATTTCCTAACAGCAAATTCCAGTACAGTTAGTTTAAACAGAAAACTAATAGATTGTACCATGAACTAACATTTTACTATTCGATATGGAAGAGAGGCCACAAGAGCCGCAGAATATAATGGAATTCAATCTTCAGTAATGAAATTCTAATCTCCATGTGGCGCCAAGTAATATCTACCTGGCGTACTATATTTTTTGTATTGCAATACGGTACAATAAAACAACGGTATGGTATTAAAAAAAGTGTTTTAAAAAAAGAAAGAATCGACTTTACTCCATGATCCAGAATAAACTACATACCTATGTTTTAGACAACATCGTAAGAATATAGATTTTTCATGATTTCAAGAAATATATATTGGATTCTATGGCAAAGAAATGGGATCAACTTGCGCCCAAGCCTAACCCAATACAGGTTTAATAATTTCAAACGGTGCTTCTCCGAATAATTGTTGTATCTACATATAAAAAAATGTAGTCGTCAATTGACTACCTCCACCTTCGGTTTTTTTCGAAGTCGGTTAAAACCCTAGTTATAATAATAACAGAGCTTTTGTATGACGACACAAAAAGGTACTGACAGAAATCCACTTATTCAGCAACGCTTCACGAAGTGTCCTGAGGCGTAAGCACCTTTGAAAGCTATAAATTTTTATCGTCAGAAACATGGCTGTGGTAAACTGGTAAAAATGTGACCAGCGAAAAATAGTTTGGTTAAAAGCTTTGGAATTCGCCTTCACGCTCATTTTACTTTAAAGGCTCGACGTTTGTAGCGTTGGAAAGATGTAGCAAAATGTAACTAATATAACAAGGGGACATTGTGGAAATTACCAACCCACATGATCTATTTTTAGAAACTATATGTTATACTCGTAAACATAAATAAATATCTTTTATTATTGGTAGGTCAATTAAGTACCAGGTGAGTTGGTTTTAAGCAGCTGTTGATTTAGGTAACGCTGTTTGGTGAGCAACCATGCAATCGGGCCACGTTACGTGTTTATTGCCAAGTTTGCAGATTTATTGATTAATGTATAACTAAATAGGACACAATTAGGCATATCGCTCAACAAAACACTACAAATAACCAACAATCAGAAACCTAGTTTGACCAAGCGGTTTAGTTTAATTTAAAATTTATGCATTCAGTGGAAATTGTTACAATTTGCTATGTAGTAGTGTATAATACGCAATCAGGATCGCTTTAACCGGACCCCGTTTGAATAGGGAGGCAACGAGCGTGATTTTGTGCCACTATGACTGTGTTAGTTAGGAATAAAATTGTATTAAATTTCGCGAAGTAACCACTGAGAAGAATATTACATGAAGCATCGCTTTTGTGGTATGAATCGAATGATTTCCCACACTCGATACAGGGCATCTCTATTATAGTTTTGCGATAGTAAAACTATGCCGGAAATAGAAAACGAGTGGTCATCTGTAATGGAATTTCTAAGTTATTGATGTTCGCATCACGTTATCAATAGTCTCTACGTTGGATTTAATTTACTTTTTAAGGAAAACGACATGGCATCAAGTCAGAAACATCCGTTGTATCAAAGTTGTTCAGTCTACCGTATAGCATGTTCAGTCATGTCATATAGCTTTGTGAAATTTCGCCATAGGCTCCCCGGTTTCCGTTCAAATGCATCCTCGATAGCGAGACTGTTAGCATTCACATCAGCCTTCACGTTGTCGAGTGCCCCTTTGCCCTCCCATGGGGTCTCTCACCTCAACTAGGTCAAGCCATACATTCCTTATGCAGTCCTTTAGTTTGTGCTCGACATGCCTACTTGACGTGTTCACACCTCTTTTTCTTGGAGTGGTTGATTTCTGAATCTTGATAACTATCCTTATGCATTAGCACTTTTTCTACCATAAATTATGACAAAATAACTATGTTTTCCTTTGACTGGCTATGTTAAAGGAACCAAAACTTAAGTTGATCTGAAACATTTTGATAAATTATCCCTAATCTAACATCTTGTATTCTTGGACAATTGTTTCTACATAAATAAATGTAGTTAGGGACTTTGTTCTGCGGGTCGATCCCAATTAAATTACCGTTCCTATCTCGGTAAAACCTATTTCCGACATGTTTACAATCTTCTTTACGTCAGTTACGAAACTCAACTGTGTGACTAACCGAGTTGCGAACTTGCCGGAAGCGAGCGTCATGAACAAAATCTAAGTGAATTTGTCAAACGCGACTATATAATAAGATCTCAACAAAGTTGCTTAGCAATTTACGTAAGTACCTAAGTGCCTACCTATACGTTGATGTTTCTTTGTATTTCCAAACTATTATGTCAACGTAATCGTGTTTGGTTATGACTTGAGCTGATTATCATCATAAATCTTTTAATCAAAATATTGTTATAATAGTTACCATATTGGATTAAAATAAGCACGACTTTATTGATAAACACGATAGGTATAATATTATTACCTGTACTTATAGATAGCTAAATACTTAGTCCCTACGTATGTACTTAGAAAAAACTTATTTGCTCTTTGTTATTAACAAATAAATATCGTACTCAATATTTGAATATTATCGTAATAGATACAATAGATATAGTATTTAACGATTTTCTGAAATCAGTAAATAAGTTTGCGGCATGTAAAAGGGGTACAGATTAGCTGTAGTGGGTAGCTATGCGTATAATGTGCAGGCGAGCTAAATCGCGTCACCCAGCAAAAGATTCACAAACTCGACATCAATTTATAAATAGAGAGTGAATTTTCGCGGAAAGCCGCTATCCGATTACCTTAGGGATGTATTCTAAACGCGTCGATTTCTAGAAATTTTAAGTCATAAGCTGAAAGCTATTTAATGACCTCACCAATGCGATAATTTATACAAAAGTGATGTTTATTTCTTGGATTTTTTCAAATAGAAGTAGAATGTATTGAACACCTTACCAGTGGCAGACTGAACTTTAATTTTTTTTTTCTTCTTCATCTGTTAAACAAAGTAGTTTCTCTGTTTTATGTACTGCTAAGAATTTAAATAAAAAGGGCTTATGTAAATACTCATAATTATGTATTTACATGCGGCCCTTTTCTATCACTACTACACCTGGACCCACCATACACTCGTAGACCCCATACTAAGCAACTTGGGGTGCATTAAAAGAGCCTCCACGAGTGACGATACTTAGAAGTTAGTCCGGCGCAGTCTAGACAGGAAACCTCGCTACCAACCTTGCTGACTGGCTAACCTTTTCACCACGGCAGGAGCTATTCTCGTATAGCTCGTGCCGATACGAGAGAAGAAGAAACAACTACTAAACAATCGAATGTTTATTATTAAAATATTTAAAACATCTAATATGTTTATAACTTGCACTTAACATTAAAATTGTTACTCCGCTCCAAAGTAGGTATTCTATTTTACAGCAACGTTACAATTTTTTACTGATATCAGTACAGTCGTTCAATTTTCTTCCGATCGCTATCTTTCGCAATTTGCGAACGGTGTGGAGCGAAATCGCTTCCCGCGCGATAATCGACAGGCGACAGCGATCCGACATGGAGCGACTCTGATTTATGGCGCAATATTTAAGAAGGGGACGATGCGCCTCGCCGCAGGGTTCAAAACAAATGCTTTGTAATAACCTTTTTAAACGCTGACTTATAGGGAAAATCAGCATGTCAAGAAAATTCCGAGGCATATTTTTTATTTACATTCTGCATAATTTCTATGTTTATCTTGCATTTTACGAGCAAAAGCAGAAAATACTTTGTTTGATATAAAATATTTTTTTAGTCTTGAATTTCATTTTTCCGTCGCGTTATTATTATGTTCGCGGTCGTTATTTAATTTTGTTTCTATTTCCTACTTTCGTCCCCTTCCTTATCTTTTTATTTGTTTATTATGTTCTTACTCTTTCATCTAAAATTGCCTTAATACCCGTCTCAGCATCACTTAAATTATTTAGGCTTGGGAGTGCACAACGAAGCAAAGAAAGCTAAGCAGTGTGGAAATGCATCAGGTTCTACTTATCCTTTATCTGATCATATTTATAATAAATATATTGTATACATATTACAAGAGTTATCTAGGAAAAAGTTCGTATACACTACAACCTTTGTACGATCGTTTTCTTTATCAATCACAACATTATTGAGTCTTTAGTTCTATACAAAGGACATAATATATACTTACCTACCTGTTTTATATTATTAGTTTTTCCGATATTCTGGTGGAGGTTACTCCCTATTTGCTTGATTTAATCCCTTAATAGCTTCTTACTCACTCGAGGAAAGTTGTTTAGTTATTATATCTTATACGAGGATGACATAGGGTTAACGTCGCTATCCTGCGGAGACCGCAGCCGGGCGATGGCCGTCAGGGTGATAAGGGGGTACCGTACGATCTCCTTCGAGGCGGCGAGTCTTTTGGCCGGATCCGTGCCCTGGGATCTGGAGGCGAGAGCCCTCGCGCTGAGATATCGTCAGCGCGAGGAGGCGCCTGAGCTGAGCGAGCTCCGCCAGATCCTGGTGGCCGAGTGGAGGGAACGACTTGCGCAACCCAGCGCGGGGCACGCCGCGATAGCGGTGGTAAGACCCGTGATGGAGGAGTGGCCGGAGAGGCGTCACGGCGCCCTCAGCTTCCAGCTGACGCAGGTACTCTCGGGACACGGCTGTATCGGGAAGTACCTGTGTCGTATAGGCCGGGAGCAGACGCCCGGTTGTCACCACTGCGACTGCCCCGAGGACACGGCGCTGCACACTTTGCAGGCGTGTCCAGCATGGGGGTCGCAGCGCCGCGAGCTAGTCGCGGCGATCGGCGGTGACCTCTCGCTTCCGGCCGTGGTTCTGTCCATGGTCGGGGGCGAGACTGCGTGGGAAGCCATCGTCTCCTTTTGCGAGGGTGTGATGGCGACCAAGGAGGTAGCGGAGATGGAGAGGGAGGCCGCTTCTTCTCTCCCTTCTCGCGCTAGACGCACCGGGCGCCGGAGGGCGCGTGACGATCTCCGGCCACCCTAGTGAGTGGCCTGCGGGCGGCGGGTTGGGGAACCCGTCGCCCGACCATTAACGGGCCCAGGGAGGATGGCGCGTCGTGTCCTGCGCGCGCCTCTCGGAAGGATGTGGGGCAGGGGAGCAACTGCCCCACCACAGGAGAGGTCCACCAGAAGAAGCTGGTGGACCGAGACCTGCCGGGGTCGCGGTGCATGCAACAGCGAATCCCGTGACCCCGGCCTTAGGTCAGAAGGAGGGACACTGTGGTGGTTTTAGCCAGTAAGAGTCTGGCACACCCCCCCGTCTTCCGCAGACGGGGGATAGTCAATGAGAATTTCCCCACGCTAAAAAAAAAAAAAAGGATGACATTTTCCTTCCTGGTAAGCTATTTTTATAAAATCAATCCCACATAGTAGAAGCTTTATTTGAAGCACATATTATATTCATGCATAAACTAATTAGTATCAGTTGACGACACGTTTGGTGCAGTGGCTGAGCGATAGGCTTCTGCGCTACGAGTCATGGGTTCTATTTCCGCATGGAACAAATACTTGTATGGTCTACAGATAGTTATTCCCCGGATCTGGGTGTTTGTGCATTTGAAGATTTGTGTCTGTAAACGCACTTACGATACAGGAGAAATCCTAGATTGGGACAACGGTTTTTTTTAAAGTATGTTGTAGCGAATCTATTCTAGGTAACCTATATTATTATATACCTAATTATGAACTCTCATTTCAGAAGCGAAATCTACATAAATAAAAATACATTTTGTTATTCATAAAGCAAGAACGGGAGATAATTTATAAGTAGAACCCGGGTATTGAACATGCAAAATTGCTTTCTAGTCGGAAATTGATTAGGAAGACGAATTCTGCCAATTCGTACTTGATAAATAAATATTGTAGATATCCTTCAGCGAATTAGAATGAAATTACAGTTGGTGCCTAGAAAATTGAGGGCAAAAAAAACTTCTTTGAATTTCGAAGTCCTTCTCTCCAGACATAGCCAGAGGCCTGTTATACACCCAATAGGCAGAACCGCCATTGTCATTTCAAACTTTTCTTTTATATACGTATACATATATATATACGGACCTATTCATTTCTAATCCTGTCTATTCGTGTGACCCTCATTTCAGCTGAGTGGAGATATTTTTCATCGACGTATATCATCGGCGAGCATTGTGAGACGGACAATACGATAGCTCTTCATAATAATAGTCTCAGACGAAGACTGTTATTATTATACTCGGGTTTAGAACATGACTCAGACATATTGTGACTTTTTGTTAGAAGAGTGGATTTGAGCTGTCATATAAGTTTGCTACATGATAAACTATTTTTAGCGTGTAATAAACCGACTTCTATCTTCTAAACTACTACGTAGATTTTTTAAATTATTTTTGTAAGACCTTTGTTGAACCATGACTCATCTCGGAGCATACTAAAACAAAAATATTGTTTGGTTTACAAGAATTTTCCAGATAAAATAATAACATCACGCCTCTATTCCCCGAAGGGTTGGGTAGAGATGTACAGTATCACCCTCATTTCGCCATTATTAAATATTTCCCATCTAATAGGAAGCGAGCCTATTGCCATCAACCATGCACAAATCCAAACTCCGGGCTGCTATTGAGGATTTCCACACGGAAAACCCGATAACACTCTGCTCGACCTGGGGAACGAACCCAGTACCTCACGATCAGCAGTCACGATACAGAAAATTAAAAATATAAATAGACAGTCTCGAAATAAGTGTAACGGCTTAGAAAGCCTTAGTGAAGCATTTCGACACATGGGAAATGTTTTTAACGTTTTATGACTTCTCTAGTAATCTAACCTTAGTTGATCAGAAAGAGTATTTTATTCCTTATAAAAAGCAGGATCGACTGGCGCCTAAAAAAATATTTGTGAGAACTGCTTTATTCTCGCTGACTGTACATTTACTCAAAATCTCTGAATGCATTTTTCAACTCCTTCAAAGTTATGTGCAGATTCCTAAGAACGTTTTCCTTTAGCTACAACGGTTACGGTAGCTGCCCCATCACTCCACCCTGCATACGTTACGACTTACGACTAATTTCGGATAAATGTTAATGGTAAATAAATGATAAATCATTTTCGGTTAGGCTCGGTTGAAGTAATTAATCTCCCTCGCGATCGCGACTATGAGCACTGGAAACTGCTAGAAATGTCGGGAAATGTGAAAAGTTGAATAAAGCGCAATATCATGGATCTATGTAGCCAGGGTTCAAACCTTCCACTGTATCAGAATTATAATATCTTTAACATTTTGGTACCGGACGTAGATTATTCCTTAAGAATTAACCTTGGCAGTATTAACGTACACTGCAAGGGCAAAATAGACGACCCATAATTGTATCTACTCAGTATTATATGAATAAATAAATTGTTCCAATTTAAATATTCTGTACTCGTATCGTATAACCTATAAAAGTTTTGGAAGATTTTAGTGCAAATCGTTTCCACGAAGAACTTATGAAATATTAACATATTCTTGCTGTCAAGAAACCTTGACGTAATTGTAAGAAAATTATAGAATACCGTTTCACATATTTTATTCTATTCATCTAGGGAGTACCTACCCAATAGCTTAACTATTTCCAATTTATTAGATATTCATTAATCAAGTTTCCGTAACATGTTAAGTTTAATATTATAGCGTTCTAAATTAGAGTGCATGTCGCGTATGAATTGGGAATTGTTTTGGAAATGTAAACATGTTTCATTCGAAAGCCGTACGTTACAGTGTAATGTTAAACACTTTTTAGTTAATTACGACAACCCTAACGGTTGAGTGAGCAATTTCGTGGGCGCAGTAGTCACGTGACGTCATAGCTCCCTGTTTGTTTATCCCGGTTTAATCTCTACGTTACGATGAAATGGTTTCTCTTCGATAACGTTACATATCGACTACTAACCCGATCAAGAGCTTGACAATAGAAATATCCATCTAATAATAGCGTTCCGCTCCGACGCCTTACCTTTGATATCCAGTACTCTATATTATATTAATGACCTATAAACGTAGAACTTTGATATTGAGAACGATTAAAATATTTTAGTACATAATTTTCGAGTTAATTTTGTACAAGAAAACTTGACAATTTACGGGGCCATTGACAAAAAAATTGTGGGCATGAAAACTTGACATTTTGGCTATCATCCTAACGAACGCACCTGAGATTTCCACAAACCCTGGACAAACGCAAAACTCTTCGTCCGGTTTTAATGTTGTCATTTGGACAGCCGGAAGGGTCCACTTTTTGCATTGGGGTTTTTCGTGCAAAATAATGTGACATTAATAAGTCTCACCTCCCTTAAAGGGAGATGTCACGTACGAATTTGGGTCAGCCCTTACATTCATGTCGCTTTGATAAATAATTAGGGTACTATGACAAAAAATTCTGAACAATGAAACCTTTATGCAACTCAGTGATGTCCATCTGTTTGTTACGCGCAGTTACGCATAATGTCCCTTAAGTTTTGTAATAATTTATCATGGAAATGAATTCATTCCTTATCACATCATGGTTTTTTTGTGTTTATCAGTCCTCTTATCGGATCCTAATGTAGAGTGTATTTAGAATTCGTGGTGTGCCATTATGTTTCGCACTTGACCGCTTTTTATTTAAATTGGGAGTACGTACTGGTTACCCGTGC
Organism: Amphipyra berbera; assembly: GCA_910594945.2. NCBI lineage: Eukaryota > Metazoa > Arthropoda > Insecta > Lepidoptera > Noctuidae > Amphipyra > Amphipyra berbera. The sequence goes on along the minus strand of OU343126.1, from coordinate 10,350,177 downwards.
AAAACGTGACCCATTTATAATTCATGTAGATTTAAGACTAACCAACTTACGGTGAAAGCGAGTAAAAAATCATTCCAACTTGCTCTCTTTTTATATTATATTTTAGAATAAAATATGTTCCCTTTTTTGCTAGAGAACGTTACGGAAATTATTAATTACCTATATAAAGCATTGGAGCACATTAAAAAAATAAAAGACCGGATTAAATAATGGTAGCCAAGTAAAATATTATATAAATCTACGAGTAAACTCCGTGAAATAAAACTGAATAACACGCCAATTTCGATAAAATCTACACATTTGAATAATAGACATTACACAAATATATAGGTCTACGAGGTACACAAGCACAATCCAACGCGCAAATAAGTGAGTGTATAAGGTAGAATCGAAATGTTCGCGGGAAAATTTTCCTCCACACATACAGCCCTTATTTGCATTGGAGCGAAAATATTTAATCAGGCGTATAATCTTAGCGTTCCGTACGCTTTTGTGGTACAAACGCGCACCCGTCAAGGCTACATGGCGCTCTGTGTACGGAACACTACACTGTTGTCACGAATTCTTTTCACTATATTGTCAGAGAATATTATTGTTTACACATATTTATTTCAAATAGAAAAAAACACTGCAATTTTGGTGTGTAAAACACAAAGGTACAGGTCAGTTTCAAGCAAATCTCTTCCATCAAAACGGGTGGTTTTCGATGTGAATGTACTAGATATAATATCAAAACAATAATAGTTTTCTACGGGTTTATTTTATTATCTTCCGGAAATTGTGAGAGCAATGCGCGTAGTAGCGGTGAGCGACCTATTAGATATAAGAGCTTCTGACGGTACATATATTTTAATTCCAACCGTATCTCTAGCCGACTTTGACTTTAGAAAATAGCTTTTTAAATAAGTTCTTCAACTTCAAGTATTTGGAGACCGTTCAGGTCTCACCAATAACTGCCCGTTACGTAAAAACGGTCCGCAAGACAATTTACAAGCAGTCGAATAGAAAAAAAAACAAGTATTGACCGCCATAAATTAATCTAGCCCCTCATAGTCCACTGTTGGACCCAGGCTAGGCTTCACTTTAGTTGCAACACAACACCGGTTCTGTCTTTTTAATCACCTTATTACAGCAAAACTACTATAAATCATCACGATTGATATCTAACCTGTAGGTATACCTACATATAACATAAATGTACTTGTAAATAGGGGCTATTTGAGAACCACTAGACTATTTGGAATTCAGTTAAGGACAATATGCCTCTCAAACCATCACAGTCACAGGTGCTGTGTATTAACACTTTCAATGTTATTGTAAATTTCAATATTTAAAATTATAGATAGTTTAAAAATATGTCATAAAATCTCCTATGCCATGTTCATCAAGTAGCACCATGATTCTCAAATAGCCCCGTTTTACGGTAGTTAATAAATTGAAGGGATCCATGTACCCCACAGTTTCAAACACATAATGTAAAACTCAATCAAATCAGCCAACCGACGAATGTATAAAGAGTACCGCACACTGAATTAATCCTACTCTCAACTAGTGCAGGCCGTAAAACCAACAGAGATAACACGTTATAAAGCCTTTGGGTTCGGATTGAACGTTAACAGTTATAGCTCCGATCTGGTTTGTTACATTCCATGTAATCATGTTGAATGCTGGTACTTATGTACTCGTAAATCTAGTTAGAGAGCGCCAGTTTAACAATGTATCTCATGTTTGGGAAAATAAACGAGCTACTGCACATCATTGCTAGTCAGCGTTCGACTTTATGTCAGGTGACACAAAGAACCTCGTAACTCTAAAAAGAAAGTCTGTTGCCACAGCAACATACTTGACAAAGCCCTAACTAGTTATACCCGAGCATTTGTACAGCGGTAAAATTTGACTTGTCCTTTATAAATCATAGCAAAATGACATGATCTTAACCGCGAATAAGACGATATTCTAAAAGTTAAACTGGATTTCAAGCTCAGGATTTAGTTTTGGGGACCTAAGCCGGTGAGGATTTATATCGTACCGCTTTTACCCTGGAAACCATTGATCTATTTTAGATATAACCTATAATCATTATCCCTATCCCTTTGTGGGATAATGCGTAGAGGTATCATCATTATCATGGTAACCTTCTTACGTGCCTATATAAGCTCACAGTTGGGCCGTACTCTATTCTGTTCCATTACAGTTTCGATCCTCCCATCTAGTATTTAGATAAATGTAGTAAAGTAAGTAGCACCTAATGTACGATAGGTAGGGTCCATGTAAACTCGAGTGTGCCTAATATATTCGGTTTCAATCTATCGATTTTACTTCGACGTTGTTAGAAAGCGGGACCTTCGCGATTTTCCACACCATTAGTGATGTGACAAACGGCGGTTTGTACTCACGATGTCGTTTTCGTCCATTACGAGATTTCAAAGATCGAACATTCGTATTCGCTCTTTTAACTTCGATCAGATATCGCACTTATTTTCGGAAACTGGAAACTTCGCCGATAATATCTTCGATAAAATACGGTGATGACTGATTTGTATCAAAGAAATTCTTTAAAAATAGAATATTTTGCGAGTAATTGAAAACTATCTTCGATTTATGTAATTGTTTTTTCAATTTAATGATAAAATGGTTTTAAAAATCAATCCTTTGACTAGAAGTAGAGTGGTTTAATTTTGTTAAATCCGCTTAATTAATGTGTAACATTCCAAATTCTCTTTCATTAGGTGCGTATTTGCTTCCCAGCGTATTTACATTTCCTCTAACTGTTATTACAAGAGGTGGAAATGACAACATTATAATTATTAATCCTTATGTAATTAGGGGAGACCGGGGACTAATAGTTACATTTTTTACTTCTACTTCATTTGCGGAGACACTATTTATATTTAAGAAACCTTGCATTTAAATTAAGAAACATAGTTTAATAACCTACAGGATTTTATTGTAAAAGTGTACTTAAACCGTATAAAACATGGTGAAATTTGATTTTGAAGTGGGACGGAGGAGTATTACAATTAACCCCATACCCCGGATCAATTGTAACAGATTTATTACTCAAAATAAAACGCAGAATAATTAATTAATCAGTCTTCTTTATTTACTATCAAGTAGTTTGAACCTTTATAATCAGTCTTCTTTATAAGGCACTGGAATATTATGAATAATTTTCATAAAATTAACACATAAACATAAAGTTGCGTTTTCTCATTATAAACTAAAAATTTAACACAATTCTTATAGAACTATAATCACTTTGGTGTCCCTATCACAATAGCATTCAAATTAAACAAAAATCTTATGCCTTACATAACATAATCAGCAACATAACTTTGCCTACAAATGTAGCGTGTTACTATTGACACGTGGTACAATTACTGCCAAGGACCAATTTTTAACCGACTTCCAAAAAAAGGAGGTTCTCAATTCGGCTGTATGTTTTTTAAATGTTTGCTACCTAACTACACCCTCATTTATGAACCGATTTGAAAAAATATTTTTTTGTTTCAAAGAGTATTCTTTCTAAACGGTCCCATTTAAATTTGGTGAAGATCTGATGAAGAACTTCGGAGATAGACAATGGATCTCCTTAATGACGAACGGTACGCATAATGTGATGATGTGATTATGTTACGAGCAGCGTCTTTAGTAGGTCCAACGATGTTTTAATTTTAAGACCACTAAAATGAAAAAATAAAAAATCATTTTAACAAAACTAAAACCGAATTCAAAAAAACGAAGAAAAGAATAAAATAATATTATAAAATTAACAGTTTCAGAAGTCGGTGCCTTCAATTTGGTTCAGCGTGGATTAGCACCGACTTCTGAAATTGTTAATTTTATAATATGGTAATTATTTTAATCTTTTCTTCGTTTTTTTTAAGTCGGTTTTATTTTTGTTAAAATGTTTTTTATAATTTATATATTTCTCAGTCAGTTCTCAGTCTCAGTCGTTTTCTCTCGTTTTCTTGACATCTGTGGAAAAAATATTTTTTAGTTTTTCTAGGATTTAACATATAAAACATTGGGGTCAATTGTAACGCGGGTTCAATTGTACCGCAACAATCAACCCCGTCGAAATTTTTACAATTTGTCCTTCGCGGCTATTTTGGGGAAAATATAAAAACACTACGATAAAAACAAGATTAATACACAAATCATCTCGTATGGCATTGTTTAGTTCTTGTAGTAACGAATGGTAATAATATCTGCGTATAGCATGCATTAATTTAGAAATTACAACGCAATTAAATGATGGATAATACTTACAGCGATCGCCCAAAAACTTCACAACGACTTTGTACATATTCACTCCACACTGCCGCCGCGGCTGATCAGCGAGCAGGTCCGGACACGTACTGGCCATCGCCTCTGCGCACTCACACATCCTTACGTTGCGTAGTTACCGAAATATTCTTAAAGTTACTATTGCCCCGCGTTACTATTGTCCCCGGTCTCCCTACTGAATTTTCTTCTGACAGAAATTTGAGGTGTTTTTATTCTCTTTGACACAAATTCAAACATTGAACATGTTTATAGGAACATATTTGCCATGGCAATATATCATATTAGTTCCGCAATTCAGTTTTGCAATATACAGGTAAATTTAATTTTGACATCAAAGAGATCGAACTTGTTTGATTTGGCTCCCTAACGCTCGCAAGACTGATTTACAAACGTTTTTAGTGAAACCATTTGCTGAAATAGTTTAGCCAATTGACTAGGGTAGGTGCATGATTTTTAAGTACCTATATCAACTCTACATATTTGATGGTTGAGATGATTCAAATCTCTAGAAAATTAGTACCTAGGTATAATATTTAATGAATTACTACTATTAACATTTTTTCTCTCTGTTGCTTTCTTATTCGGTTTATTAAGATAAATTCGAAACATTTGCTTCTTCTTGATACCCAATACATATTTTGAAAATATGTGTTGGGTATCTAGATCTGATGTAGGCTGCATGATTGTATTTCATTCAAAGAATCATACTCGTAGCATTACGCAGTGGGGCATGGAACAGAAAATCGAAATCGTGATGCTGCAGATTCGATCCGCGAGTGTATCGAGTTATTCACCACAATTATCGATCCCCGACTGATCCTTCCATACTCCGTGAGCGTATGTAAGTGGGACGCTTCGCCATCCTCAATTTTTCAGCTTTATTAACGTACAACGGATATACCATATCTAATCTTAAGTTCTGTATAGCAGGAAATTTGAGGAATCGTGCCGACGTAGTAGTTGCTTCGTGACATTTTCAGGAAAAATATTAAGTGGTTATTTAATATTATTTATGTTATAAACGTAAATACTGTACTTAAACATTGATTTAGAAAAAATAATTACATCTAGGGAAAAAGTAAAACGTAGTAGGTTTACCTAAAAGCAGTATCATTGCAATGCTTTCAAAAAATGCAATGTTCTATGGAAAAAATAGTTGCGCGCGCGATGTTAGAAAACTATTCCTGTGAGACCGTTTCCCAGTTGCTGAACACGAAGTTTTAGCTCCGCAAGAAATCCTACCACAGGGGTTACTGTGAGCCAACCACAAACAAAGCATGAGCAAACTGAGCGTTACAAAAAACAAACAATCTAGCTTTATATTAGTCTAAACAAATTAATATGAACTTTTGTTTAAAATGAAATAAATCAGGATGTGTTCATTTGAAATAATTCAAGCAATAAGAAGCACAGCAATAGTTTAGATTATCTACACTATTAAAAAAAATATGAACTCCTCATTGCGTCCCAGCTCTATAAAGACGTTGACGTCGTCGTCACAGTTCTCTAAATGTGTTCGTATAATTTTCTCGTAGTATGTGGCATGAAAGCCACCTAAGGGGCTCAAGGGAGCCGCAGCGACCGGGGCCGGAAGGACGTGCCGTTGCGCAGCCCGCTACCGGTGCCGGCCGCCATCGTCACTTCCGCCGCACTGAGGGGAATTATTTTAACGCTAGTAAGAGCTTATTCGAGCTCCCACTCAGCAATTACATTAAGGGCCTTTGATGCAAAGCTTTTTATTGCTACATGTGCGAAAAGTAAGTTCAATAGAGCTTCACTATCATGAATAGAGCTTCAGAGCTGAAATAACGAATGGCGTATTCGAAATCAGTGTATCAGTTGACGTTTACATTGCTCCTCACATTAAATTGTGTAGCGGAATATTCTTTTCATTTTGTTTGATTTTTATATGCGAATGTGCAAAGGTTTTTTATTTGAATTTTTCAGCAAGTATTTCGTTGAAATGAGTCGGAAATACCTATACAATGGCAAATGGGTAATTTTCAACATTTATTATATGTATTACTTTAATTGGACTGATAATAATATGTGGTGACCAATAACTATTATTGACAATGACTATTATTCCATCCCCGAAGACTTCTTCTCTCGTGTTTGCACGAGATATACGAATACGAAATACGAATGTCGTGGTCAAAACACACACATAGTTTTTATACCACCACCACCATGGACTTTAAAAGAGACCTTGATCTCAGAGTTAGTTTCGGCTTTTCTTCTCAGAGCTAGTCAGATAGAAAATGCCGGCGCCATCTAGTATTAAAAAAAAACATTATATTGACTTGTAAAAGTGTCTGTAACAGATTTATTTACAGAAATAAAAATCATTTATCATTTTATAAAAGACTAACTAGTCAGCAAGGTTGGTCCCAAGGCCGACTGCCATACGTGAATGACATACTTAAGTATCGTCAATATTGACAAGCCCAAGGACTATTGGCAATAAAAATAAAGTATAAGATCACGGAAGCATTTTATCTTACACCTTTATGCCCGCTGCAGTCTTTCACTTATAATATACGCCTCATACGCTTACAGTTTTAAGTCCCGTTATGGTTTCATTCGGTTCCAACCTGCAATTTTCTATATGCCATTACCTAAAGAAGCACCTGAAAATACGAATTGCGAAAGCAACACAATCTTACTTTAAACGCCGAGATAATTAATTTACCTTGCCTATACCTAGTACATAATGGTATCGAAAACTTGATTCCTTAGTCGTCTTAAATTTCCTAATGGCAGGACCATGAGGTTCTCCGCCATATACCTATAGTATGTAACTACTACCTATATACAATTTTGCCGGTTCAGATTCCTACCTTATACCTACACCCATATTCTAAGACGTTCCTCCAAAACTTACTCAACTCATACTCGACTCAGGACGGCCTCGAAAACATCTTGAAAATTGTATTCTTAGTCGCAATTTCGAGTGAACTTTGAGGTTCCTCGACGGAGTCATTACATTTTAATTTAATGAGAAATTATATTTTAATTAATAACGCCGCGATAAATACTTGTAAGGATTATCGTAAGCATATTCGATAGTTTCGATACAGTCTTCAAAATTCATTTTTGTTACATACGAACTTTGACACTTCTTTCCTTATGGTAGGTTCCGAGGTACCTTGAGTTTGACAGATGATTCCTTACCTCGACTGAGGAAAAATCTCGAGTCAAGGACGTTTCTGTCAACTATAACTACCGATTGTAGTGAGAAAGGCTGAGTCGAGTCGAGGAAGTTTTGGAGGAACGTCTTAGAATATGGGTGATAATCTTTTGACTCTAGTTCGGAGTTTGAGAATGATTCCTATTTCATGAGCACGAATATTTTCTCACAATAGTTGACTGTTGGTGGGGCTCGTGGCTAATTACCAACCGCGCGAATCATACGATTTGTGAGGTTAAGCTGCGCTTGCCGCGGTCAGTCTGTGGATGGGTGACAGTTCATTACACACAGAGACCCCTCCGTGCCGCGGAGAGCACGTTTAATAGTCGGTCCCGAGTGTTATACAAATACCTATGACAGCCGTTACGGGAAGTCAGAAGCCCGAAAGTTTGACAACTGGTCTAACCTTAGGATATCGGCATTGCCCGCAGTAACTGGGTTGCGGATGTCTGATGGCAGTCGCTCGGTGTAAAATACTGGTATTCAGCCGCATCTGGTTAGACTGGAAGCTGACCCCAACATAAGTAGTTGGGAAAAGGCTAGGCAAAACAATTGACTAGCTTGAGTATTTTGAGTCAAAATCCAACATGACATCAAACTTTAAGGCTTATACTGAGGTATGAGTACTACTTAAAAGCTATTGTTACCCAATCCTGTCTCCCTAGATGCTTGCTTCTTTCGAATGGGACTACCCATTCCCTTCTCATAGTACCTAACTTCAGCAATTGTTAACGCATACAAAAGTCAATGAAACGTATAGAATTCACCTAAGCTATCGATAAGTCTTATAATATAAAGTGTCAATGCCATACATTCCATAAGCTTCAATGCGTTGGCAATCGCTGATAATTATTGTCAAATACTTAGTGCTAATCTTAAAGAAACATACTGAATTTGAATATTTTAAATCCAAGAGACAGTTCCAACTTTTTATTATCTTTGTTTGTACGCCTCGACGTATTCAGATCATTAATTTCTCGCAATTATCACTTCGTTCGTTCATTCGCACGCAACGGAAAAATAACGTTCGTATAAGTAAAGGATTACGTTTAAAGTAAAAATCAGACCTATGTCTACCTGTGCTACACGCCATTATAACAACAAATTAGGAAATCGGTTTTATAACGCTGTTAGCACACCACCGCGGCGAACGGCGCGGCGGTGGCAAGACGGTAGCGAAATCACAGAAATAACCGTCGTTATGTATGAAAATATTACGCGTTATTTTTATCTAGCTCACTGAGATTTCCTATACTTGTCTCTTCTAACCGAAGAATATCGCTCTCATATCGCTGAAACCTGAGGACTCCTTTTACTCTGTTTGTATTGTTTGGATAAAGCACCGCCGGTGAATCGCCGTTTCGCGTACCGAGCGGTCAGCGGTGGTGTGCAAAAGGCGTAAAAGCGTATAAAAGCAAAATGGCTAACAGGAAGAAGACCGATTGTGTACATGACTTGAATTTTGTATGTAATAAAGATTTATGTTGTAATGGATTTATTCTATTTATTTAGGTTAGATTTCGGAAATTAGTTTTGTCGCTAAAATACATTATGGGATCTAATCTGGGAATAAGGAAAATACTAACGTTATCGTGATTCTTTTCCTTAACATAATATGCAATGCTCGGCAAATTGTTCACCACTCTGTCTCTCCTCGTGGGTATATTTAAATCTAATAAGGGGTTATATCAAAATGCTGAACCTTGATGAACATTATCAGTTTTGGTTCAGTTTATGAGACTCATGATTTGGGTTGTGGTAAAATAAATCAAAGTTGTTCTTTCTATTGGTGTCAAAGATCTCGCTGCTATAAAGTTTTAAAAACACGAATCCGCTTGCCCAGCATATTACAGTCGATTTTTGGGGAGATTCTCATTCACAGTAGACTGCGATAAAGTCATGTCGGTTAAAGACTACTAACCACGATTGACATAAATTGTATTTACACTCATTTAAACATTCATGCAATTTAAAGTATCTTTTAACAAGGCTGTGTACGGCGTTAATTAAGCAATTTACTTAAATGTCATAAAACAAAGAAGAAAACAAACATTTTCGGCGACATTTCGAAACGCGAAATTACCATTTAAAGCGAAATAACACATGTATGAAATAATCGTGTCTCACCGCATGAGAACGAGCTAATCCCGCCGCTGACACACTAATTTCTTAAGGAGAAGAAAATGCGGATTTCCTTCCATGAGATATTAGGTTAGTTGCACACGCGAAATAAATACGTAGCCACACACGTATATTTTATCCAGCTAGGAAAAAGTATCACGTAGACGTAACACAACGTCACTCCCTAAACGGCTGACTGTAGTAGCCGTGCAATAAATAAAAAAGGCGATTTAGAAAATCCCGACATGACTCCCCGGATTTATACAGAGTGTTCTGACGCAAACTTTTCCTTGAGGTCATCAAAATTCTCCCTCCGTGCGGACGATTGAATGTTATGGGCCGCGAGACGCTCTCCACTTCTGAGTTATGGCTTGTTGCCCCTGACATGCTTACGGTACTGATTTAATTCAATGATTATGTTGCGCCCGCAACACGAACCCACTAGCTTTTCAGGCCGGCTTTAATAAAAAAGTTACATCGTTATGAATAAAATTCACAGCCAATGTATGTAATATGTAAAACATGGGTAAACTAAATGTTGATCAGATTTTTTATGTAGAATAAGGTAGACTGTAGCTACGAAGGCTTGCTATCACACGGAGTATTTTACCACTGAAATAAAAATTATGATCCTTGCTTTAGGACCTCCGTCTAATATACGTCATAATCTACAAACGCTATCCCAAGATCAAACACGACTTATTTTTACAGTGCAAACAATTTTGTGGTGTTCAATATCAGACACTGCTAACTTATCCTCGGCACGTAAGCAATACATACAAATAATATCGACAAAAGTTTGTCTGTAAATACGATATAAACTTTATTTATGAGATATTTATTATACTTTTGTTGTTTGTGGGGATTCAAATGAGCTGTCTGATGGAATTCGATGACGTCGCCATAACGATTTTTGCGGCCTGTCAATCCACGATAATTAATTCTAGGTGTTTCCGAACTTTTTATTTGTACTGTCATAATTCCATTAATTCGGAATTTAAAATACTTATTCTGGAGCAAACTGGTATTGTCACTACCATTATAATATTAGATTTTTTTTAAATGCCTTTTTCAGGGTGATATAACTCATTAAACATGTGAAGCGATTGCAGCTTATTCGAAAATTAATAACGAAAATAATTGCCTCGTTGGTCTAGTTGTGGCAAGCGTAACTGCTGATCTTGAGGTCCTGGGTTCGATCCCCAGGTCGGGCAAAGTATTATTGGGTTTTTGCGTGTGGAATTCCTCAGTCGCAGCCCAGAGATTTGTGTCCGGTTGATGGCAATAGGCTCGCCCCCTTTTACATGGGACTTAAACATAACGGCGAAATGTGGGTGTCACTAAACACATCTGTCCAACCCTTCGGGGAATACAGGCGTGATGTTATGTTATGTATTGTTTTTTTTATCTGGGTACGTTTATTACAAAACAATTGCTTATAATCACAGCTTTATTTTGATAATATATCATTGGATTGCAATCAACCTATAACATGAAAAAATACTATCTACACGGACGTTAATAACTAGACCAGCGAAAAGTACATCGATTACATAGAAAGTAGAATGTTGCACGTAAACTCTGCAGAACGCGAGGTCATTTATAAACGCGGTTCATATCGCGTGATTTGGTTTGCTAAGCGGAGTGAGACATGAGCGAGTGTCACCCGCGCTAAATGTATGGAACTCTCGTTATACTTGGCGGCGATAAGACCAATTTATATGAGTACGTACCATGAACATTAAGCCGATAGTGTTCGAGACGCTCACACTCGAGCCGTTTACTTCTGATTGTATTAATAGTTGAAGTCTGGTTGTAAATGCGGGTATTGATTTTATTAGGTACCTTTGAAATTTTGTTGATATCTGAGGTAAGCTTAAAAAGCTTTCATGTACGTAGGTATTACTATTTTTGGTTTGATGTTCTTATGATGTCGAACCTTTTATATAATTTTTAACGAGTACAGATATTAGTCTATAAGTTTTTCTATTATCTTATTTATTATAATAAATCCTTTTGCGATATAACTTAGATTGTTTCATTTAGTACTCCGTAAGATAATAATAATATATAAGTAGTGGGAATCAAGCTGTAATTATAGTACATAAATAAAACAAAAGGATAACTTGTAAGGAGGGTCCTTCAGAAGTTAAATTCAAATCTCTGCTGCATACTTATTAACAAGTCGCATTCAGATATGATCAGTTATTCGCCATAGTTGTACAGTTCAAAACTATCTACGTGATCGGTATTCTATCAGATCGAACAATTCACCAAAATGGACAACTGTGGGGGCAATTACCATAAATATTGTGTCAGTTCTAAATTAATAAACGTTTGGTCAATAACTCAGACTAAATTTAACGCAATGCGGTGAATACAGGAGCAATTACATTGTAATCTAGTTGTATCATTTGCAGCCTATGTACTCTTTCGTGCTGACTGTTTTAAATTATAATTAAATAATAGTATACTGTATTCACAACATGCATAATAATGTATTTGTTAGGGTGGTACTAGAATCACACGATCGACGTCGCATTATAGTAGAATAGAATAGAATATACTTTATTGTACAACAAAATTGTAACACAGCTCTTATAAAATGACAAATATTAAAGGGTACCAGGTAACACAAACATTAAAGGTATCTACCAGACAACCTTTGGATGAACATGAAGTCAATGAATAAGATAGGCGGGATAGTCCATGGTGTACTGCTGCAAAAAAATATACTACACACCATACATAGACATAATACTCACATATATATATATATATATATATATAAATATAAATATTGACATATAATTATGTGATAGGGTATAGTACACTAGCGACCAGCCCCGGCTTCGCACGGTTGGAATGTGGATACAAATGTGGCGCATATAAACCTTCCTCTTGAATCACTCTATCTATTAAAAAAAACCACATCAAAATCCGTAGCGTAGTTTTAAAGATCTAAGCATACATAGGGACAGACAGACAGCAGGAGCGACTTTGTTTTATACTATGTAAAGATTCAAATGGTCAGACTATACACATTATTACAAAGTTGGAAAGTCACCATGTCCTGTAAACTCAGCGGCACCCTTTCAAACTGGAAACTCAACAATGCTGCTTGACTGCAGTAATAGTGGTGGTAGTACTTTCCCGGACGAACTTTTCACAAGGAGATAAAGATAAAGGTAAAAGATAGAGATAAAAGAATGATAAAAGATAAAGACAAATGATAAAGATAAAGTTAAAAGATAGAGATAAAAGAATGATAAAAGATAAAGACAAAGGATAAAGATAAAATATAAAAGTTATAGATAAAGATAAAACATAAAGATAAAAATAAAATAAAGATAAAAGATAAAGATAAAGGATAAAGATAAAAGATGAAGATAAAATATAAAGATAAAACTAAAAGACAAAGATAAAAGATACAGATAAAATAAAGACAAAAGATAAGGACAAAAGATAAAGATATTTATTTTGCAAATGTGGATGGTACAAACAAATGTGGTGACATAAAAGAGGATACATGATCAGCCATATTTAACCATAGCGGCCCGTCCCAACTTCGCACGGGTGGACGTTTTCCCGTTTTTGCAATATTTTTCATTTATGCTCCGCTCCTATTGGTCGTGGCGTGATGTTATATAGCCTATAGCCTTCCTCGATAAATGGACTATCCAACACAAAAAGACTTTTTCAATTCCAACCAGTAGTTCCTGAGATTAGCGCGTTCAAACAAACAAACAAACAAACAATCAATCAAACAAACTCTTCAGCTTTATATATTAGTATAGATTAAGATATAAGTGTGCTATGTTGGTCATTACGGTCGAGGCGGTATTGTGCGTGCAAGCCACAGGCGATTGCGATAAGTGAGCCGAGAGTGTAATGATCAATGCACACGCGTTTCATACGACGTTTTTCAACACACTTGCGAGGAAAATAACAGACATTTTTTAATACAAAAGAATTTGTGAAAAGTCGCGCGTGGATTAAACATATATAATTAATCTGTGGTGTCCATGGCCGTGTTAGCTATGCGGGCGCAGGTGAAAGACCACAGGGCAAACAGCCTAATATAAAAAAAAAAACTGATTATTTTTGTCTTTATAACACAAATTAATTGTAAGCGAGGTATATGGAAAACAACAGGATGCAATGAATGGTAGAAAATAGGCGAGCAAAAGAAAATATGCGTGCAAAAAAATATTTCTGAAAAAATATGACAGTACCAAATGTGACAACAATGCCGCGAGGTGGCGCGACGGTCGCCCATCGTCACACATTAAACAATATAATTTTATGCGTCGCCTACATTAATTAATGTTAATTTGCTGACAAAAATAAATAATTTATTGAAATGAAATGTTTATTTATGATATTTTAATTAACAAAGTTTATTGATTCTATTTTTATAATAAAAAAGAATACTATTTTTAGGCGTAAAAACGACTTGCTAAAATTTAAAAAAAATATGTAAAGTGAAATTCGTAGACATATATCATTAATCTGTGGTACATTTTACCGGACTAGTCCGCAATAAGCTACATTACGAACCTAAAAGCGGTCCAATAAGAGCCACTTTATAAGCAAGTGTGTTGAAAAATATATTATCGATCGCAATCGATCATTGGGTATGGTAGGTTTGTACGATCATGCATTGCGACTTATTAGAAACATCACAATCGTTTATTTGCAATCGATCAACAGTCAATCGACCTTATACTTATATCGTGATCATATTTAGTATATCATCTATCATGATTACCTATATTTATTACTAGCTGTGTCCTCACGGCTCCGCCCGTAGCCTATGTTACTCAGTGATAATGTAGCTTTGTAACGGCACAAGAATTTTTGAAATCGGTCCAGTAGTTTTTAAGTTTATTCGTTACATACAAAAATCCAAAAATACAAATCTTTCATCTTTATAATATTAGTATAGATTTGGCTCGCGATAACTCTGGTCGACCAACGATTGACCAAACGTCGATCTAGCGACATTCGATGACAAAATCGCATTCGCCTTGAGTGATCAATCAGTTCGATTTTCTGAAGTACCCCGTGTTGTTAACTTGTTAGAGTGTAAAACTTCCTCACTGCTCGCTGGGAATAGACGGGTGTTGGAAGATTGAACAAAACCCAGCAGGCTTGGTGGTAGGATCTATACGGTCCGCCTGGCTAGCTACCACCCTCACATAAAAGTCAAGCAGTTTACTGTGTTCCGTCGTGTTTATGTGAGAGCCAGAGGGGTATAGGGGAATCCCTCTATAACTCTGTTTCTTGGATTCGTGTGCTCCATTTTAGTGGATTAGGTGATATTAGGGCCAAACGAGAACACGTCAAGAATAAAAAAAAATGTAGCACATTGTATGCACACAATGTAGCACGTGATCAACGCCGACTTATGTATGACGTCGATCAATGGCATGGATCGACCTCGTACCTACTTGTGGGTCTAATAAAATCCTTAGGGCGGTAATAATAATTTGTATAGCTAGAGACCCTTCAGGTCTCGCCAATAATCAGCCGGTTACGTAGAAGCGATCCGCCAGGACCATCAACAAGCAGTCCAATGTAAAAAATGATTTTCTTTTGTACTCGAAAAGTATCTAATACTGCATATTGGTATGTATTGTGATAATGACAAACAATAAACTGAAAACAATGCAATACATATAATAAACAAAAGGCAATTTGGAATTTCCTGTACTGCGCATTTGAGTATAAATATGTAACAATTCCAACGTTATGTCCACCTTAATAATTGAACGTGATTTGCAGTGTAGGAACCTTGATAAAGGCTGTCACACACTATAATAATTTAATTTGTGAGTATCTGCGCATAAAATCTTATAGTACTTATCTGAAGGTAGAACACACGAAAAGATACGATAATATATGAAATCCGATACGTTCAGTTGTATCAGTAAATATAATTTTCACGTATACATATTTTGTATCTGACAGAATCTGTTGATGTCGGTCGTCGGTCAGGACCTTCAAATACTTAATGACAAAATATATGTTATCCTAGGGTTAGACCAGTTTACGCGATGACCTCCAGCCACCCTAGTGTGTGGCCTGCGGGCGGCGGGTTTGGGGACTCGCCGCCGGACCAGTAACAGGCCCGAGAAGGCGGCGCGCCGTGTTCCGTGCGCGCTTCTCAGGAGGACGTGGGGCAAGGCCCCACAGAGGAGAGGTCCGCCATGGGTTGGCGGACCAGGACCTGCCGGTGTTGCGGTGCATGCTTTTGCGAATCCCGCGACCCCGGCCGAACGGTCAGGATAAGGAACACCGTTAGTTTTTAGCCGGTAAGAGTCCGGCAGACCCCCTCGCCTTCCCCGGGCGAGGGACATCCATGAGGATTTTCCAACGAGAAAAAAAAAAGAAAGAGTTAGACCAGTTGTAAGAACGCCTTTCCACGGCTCATGTACGACACGATTTTGTCGTGTCGTGTCGTGAACCGCAGAAATTCTTTTGGGCTTCTGATATATAACGCGATCATATTATAACTATAATAATATGTTTTCGCTAACCTAAAATATATCTATAACTTATAGGTATCTATAGTTTAGCTATAAGTTATTCTACCTAAATCGCAGTTTGTCTCCCACTACAGTCCCACTGCGCTTTGGATAAGCATTTCGAATGCTAAGTCGTAGCCTGAACAACTTTGACAACGTACAGTGCCACTTAATGGCACATACGTTTACAACTATGGTGGCCGTAAGTTCAGGTCGGATTCTATGTGTTACGGCTAATACGGATAGATGGTTGATTTTGGTTTTAACCGGGATAATATACGTATTTTATTTGCAAATGCCGCGAAATGTGTGTGGATGAGCGAGGATGTCCGCGTACGCGCCCGCATGGGGCGGCAGCCGGTCGGCTGCGCTCGGCCGCGCCGCTAACGTACGCAAATATGAACTTTAATCGTTATAGATAATGTTATTTCTCTTTATTGTAGGAACATTAAAGTATTCAAGCATCGTAAAAATGTTTTCAACACACTTGCTCATAAAGTGGCTCTTATTGGACCGCTTCTAGGTTCGTAATGTAGCATATTACGGACTAGTCCTGTAAAATTTACCACAGATTAATAATATGTCTAAGAATTTCACTTTACATTTTTTTGTAATTTTGTCAAATCGTTTTTACGCCTAAAAAAGTAAGTAAACTTTTTTATTATAAAAATAGAATAAGTAAACTGTATTAGTTAAAATATCATAAATAAACATTTCATTTCATTAAATTTTTTTTTTCAGCAAATTAACATTAATTAATGTAGGCGGCGCATAAAATTATATTGTTTAATGTGTGACGATGGGCGACCGTCGCACCACCCCGTGGCATTGTTGTCACATTTGGTACTGTCATATTTTTAAGTTCTTTTTTTTGCACGCAGATTTTCTTTCTCTCGCCTATTTTCTACCATTCATTGCACCCTCCTGTTTTCTTTATTCCTCGCTTACAATTAATTTGTGTTATAAACACAAAAATACTCCGTTTCTTTTTTAAATATTAGGCTGTTTGCCCTGTGATCTTTCACCTGCGCGCGCATAGCTAACTCGGCCACGGACACCACAGATTAATTATATATGTTTACAAAGAAATCCACGCGCCATTTTTCACAAATTCTTTTGTATTAAAGTCTGTTATTTCCTCGCAAGTGTGTTGAAAAACGTTGTATGAATCGCGTATGCATTGATCATTACACTCTCGGCTCACTTTTTGCACTCGCCTGCGGCTCGCGCGCACAATACCGCCTCGAACGTAATGACCAACATAGCACACTTATATTATAATGTACTATTCTTTTGTTTCTAATGATTTAAATTTATTAGAAAGATTAGGCGTTTCATCTGATTTTGGGATATGGTGTCGATGTAATATGAAGCGTAGCTATTGTAAAATATGTAGGTAAGTAATTAGTTATCTATTCGTCCTAAAGAATTACTTAATCCTTTGTATTTATCACAATAGTAAACTCTGATATTCACCACAAAGCAATACAAATACGTACCTACATGAAGACAGACATCAAATAAGCTACATATACGTAGGTACTTTATCCTCTAAAGTACCTATCACACAGTAATTGGAGACTGTTTGTTGTTTATTTAGTTTATAACAGCTCGACAATCTTATCCCGCTATCCAAGCGAGCGGTTTGTCCAAGTAAATTGTTATTTCAATTCTAGTGCAAATATAGTATTATAACTTTGTTCAAGTCATATTCAAGTAAGAACTTAAAATATATAAATATTGAGTGCAATATTGCAAAAAAAGATTTAATTCTATGACTTTAAAAAATAATAAAATATCTTTTTCAACTAGTTACCAAGCACTTAAGTGTAAAAGATGATTGTTTTTTACTCAATTACATGTGGTCTTAACTTAATAAGCAGAGCTTTTCAGAGAAAAGATATTTTTAACATAACATAACATCACGCTTGTATTCCCCGAAGGGTTTAGTAGAGGTGTATAGTAACACCCTCATTTCGCCGTTATGTTTAAGTCCCATGTACCTAATAGGGGGCAAGCCTATTGCCATCAACCGGGCATAAATCCAAACGCCGGGCTGCTACTGAGGAATTCCACACGGAAAAACCATTAACACTTTTCTTTTATTTTTAAACATTAAAATAGTTTAGACCCTTCACTTTTTAAAATTTTCACTTGCACTACAGTCGTAGGTACATTCTATATTTTATAGACAGAGTATGATTTTGTAATAAGCACAGTTACGACTTAGCAGCTTTAAGTGAGCCGTGAATAAACATTTGTTAAGCAAGAGGACTCTTTACACCCTCTTATGTTCACTTAAGTATAAGTCAATTGAAATTTTAATGAAATATTAAGCGAACAAGGTAACAGAGCGTTTGATAAAAAAGTATAATCGCTTACGTAATTTACATACAAGAACAGATATTTTTAACATAACATAACATCACGCCTGTATTCCCCGAAGGATTAGGCAGAGGTGTATAGTAACACCCTCATTACGCCGTTATGGTTTTAAGTCCCATGTAAAAGGGGGCGAGCCTATTGTCATCAATGGGCACAAATCCAAATTCCGGGCTGCTACTCAGGAATTCCACACGGAAAAACCTAATAACACTTTGCCCGACCTGGGGATTGAACTCAGGACCTCAAGATCAGCAGTCCCGCTTGCCACCACTAGACCAACGAGGCAGACGTAATTTAGTTTACCTACACGTAAACGTAAATATATTTTCAAAGATGTTTTCTGATACAATATTTGTTTTATTTATGACAAAAATGACAATGTTCACAGCTTAGAAGAATATATCGTCCCACTAAACGTTGTGTACGATAAGGCCCGGCGAAAATATTAAGACAGTGTGATAAATAACGAAATTTTCAGGTCTAATAAACTGTCAGAAGAAAGTTGGCCGACATAGCAATAATATAGCACAATGTTGGTAGACCTAAAGTATATTGTAATATAATTATGAGTGTAACATGTATATTTTATTGCATGTTTCTTGGCATACCATTCGCTAGAACAACGACCTTAGGTATAGAATTCTGGTTGGTATCAAAGGCGATAGTAACAGTAGAGAACGCTTTGAATTTCTTGTTCCTAGAGGGAAACCTTGTCGCTCATCCTCATCTCTTCTCCTTCGTATGCCTTCCCACACCTCGAGTCGTTATGATGGATCATTTACTGTTCGTGCTTCGCGCCTTTGGAATTCTCTTCCTCACTCCTTACGTGATAGCCCGTCGTTAGATGTTTTTAAGAAAAGAATTAGGGAACATTTCCTGTCTACATGACCTGTATGTATGTATGTATGTATGTAGTATTTTATATATTATATTGTATGTATTACGTTTATGTATTGTGTGCTATACACATATTTGTTTAGTTTATGTAGATGTGTATATTTATTGTGTATTTAATTTATAATTTTATATAACTTGTACACTTAGGTAATTGTTCTCCTCAACATCAAATCTCTCTATCGCTCTAAGGTTTGCTGTTAGAAAACTCATTTGTGAGTTAAGCTCGCCTTTGTACATGAATTTACCAACGGAACTGTATTATATATTATTATTTTGTGTACAATAAAGAATAAGAATAAGAATAGTGATAATGAAGTTTGTTTGACGCCAATAATCTGGTGATTGAGTAAAATCCACACTTATAACAACAGTACAAAAACGTGTTTTCCCTTCCTTACCTTACTGGGGTAGCAGAGGTCAGAAAGCAATGGCTCTGGATATAAGGATTTAACCAGAAACTCGTTATATAAAGGATTAGGGGACTAGTTGTACGCTTGTAAATGCTCATTAGCCCAACAGTCCCACGCTAAGCGGACCCTGGCAACGTGCCAGAATGGCAACAGAATAAGAATTTACTTAAGGACATGATGGAATATAATAACACAGTACTTTAGTCTCAGTTAACTAAATATCTGAATATAAAATATACTTCTTGAATGCAAGTTCACCTTAAATAGAAGCCGAAGAGAAACTTCACGGAGTAGGCAACAAAGTCAGAAGTTACGAGTACTTAATGCACTTTTGAATATAAACACGGAGAAGTAACATTGTATTAAAGTTAGTACAATGCAACCGTCCAACAGTTGAAACTGTGCAACTATTTAAGACTGGAAGCACGTTCTGCATATCAAAAAGTAATATTTACTGTGCAAATTAAGTAGATACCAAGTTTCGATCAAATTATAC
Source organism: Amphipyra berbera (assembly GCA_910594945.2). NCBI lineage: Eukaryota > Metazoa > Arthropoda > Insecta > Lepidoptera > Noctuidae > Amphipyra > Amphipyra berbera. Next base: position 10,329,858 of record OU343126.1, on the reverse strand, counting down.
AGTTTGTAACACGGAAGGTGTTTTTTATGATTGTTAATGAAATGTTAATTGAAATGTTTAAGGTCTTGCTTTAAAACATAAGTATTTTTTTGGAAATGTGAAAGTGTGATTTGGTATTTATATTCCTATTTACGAATTTTTCTGTTGATTAATTACTATCCACTAGAACTAAGATACTTTTATTATCTGGAAATAGTACCTACTACTAAAAAAAAACTGTTTAAAAAAACCGACTTGAAAAACTAAAAAGTATAAAACAACTTAATAAAGATTTAATTTAATAAACCTCTTATGCAAACCTAATACCTTTACCATAATATAAAATTAACAGTTTCAGAAGTCGGTGCCTTCAATTAGGTTCAGCGTGGATTAGAACCGACTTCTGAAACTGTTAATTTTATATTATGGTAAAGGTATTAGGTTTGCATAAAAGGTGTATTAAATTAAATCTTTATTAAGTTATTTTATACTTTTTAGTTTTTGAAGCCGGTTCTTATAAACGTAGTTTTTTTATTTTTTACTTTTTAGTGTCTGTAATAGGTTGTTCTGTAAACTACAGTAGGATTTTTCTGGATTACATCAGGTAGAATAATTACATCGTCTACGTAAACAAAAATGTACATAAAATGAAAACTAGTGGGCTAAACTATGTTAAATTTTTATGGGACAAAATGGCAACTATTCCGCATCAAACTAAAGAAGAATCACGTAAATCGGATCATAAATCTCAGCGTAATCGGTGTACATACATAAAAAAAACCAATCGAATTGAGAACCTCCTCCTTTTTGAAGTCGGTTAAAAATAAAGATCATTATATTAAAACACTAGCTGTATCCTCACGGCTCTGCCCATAGCCTATGTTACTCAGTGATAATGTAGCTTACTAACGGCAAAAGAATTTTTGAAATCGGTCCAGTAGTTTTTAAGTTTATTCGTTACATAAAAAAATACAAATCTTTCCTCTTTATAATACTAGTATAGATTAACCTTGTAATCCTTTTTCTCTCGTGTGAGAATAGTGATGTAAAAATTTGTCATATGGTTGGTAGCGGGGCTGACTGCCTAGAGTGCCAGACGTACTTAAGTAACGTCACTCGTGGAGGCTCTTGTAATGAAATGTCGAAAGAAATGTGACCAAATTCTCTAGACTCGACACCAGTGATACCCAAAGTGGTCTATATCGACCCCCAGGGCTCGACGCTAACCTAAAAGGGGGCGAAAAAATAATTGGGGGGCCATAAAATGTAAATGAGGGTCCACGATAGTGAACCTCATTTAAGCAGGTCGTGACTTTAATTTTGATTTTCCATTAATGGAATAACCCACATGACATACACAGATGATTAGTTGCTTAGTTTTTACCTTCATGTAATAGGTATAGGTAGGTACCATACTAAATATTATTTTGGTTCATTTTAATTTAAATTTCAATAATAAATGTATACATTTTTTTCTTATTCAGCCATGATCATCTCACTGCAGGGCAAAGGCCTCTCTATCCTCCTTCCACTTCTCTCGGTTTAAGGTTTTCTGCGGCCAGTCCTTCCAATAGGTGTCCAGTTCGTCCCGCTATCTCCTTCTGGGCCTGCCGCGACGTCGTCTGACGTTGTGTGGGTTCCGCTCAGTGATGAGTTTTGCCCTCAGCTCGTCCGATATGCGGCAGACGTGACCAGCCCAGTTCCATTTTAAGCTTGCGGCTTTCTGACCAACGTCGGCGATCTGAGTTTTGGAGCGCAGTACACTATTCCTTATACGGTCTGATAACCGGAATCCTAAGATATTGCGCTCCATGGCTCGCTGGCAAACCCCGAGTGCGGACTTCTGATGTTTTGTCAAAGACCAAGTCTGAGCACCGTAGGTGAGGATAGGCAGTATACATACGTCCATGAGCTTTTTTTTTAGTGTGAGAGGGAGGTATAAAAATGTACGTGTTATTTTTTAGCTCTACCCCAGTTCAGTTAGAAATCAGTCAAGAACACATTTGAAGTCCACGAATTTGCAAAAATGCAATATTAGCTAAGCAGGGGGTCTACCCACAACCGAAAAACATGGCAAGTGGTCTATGAGACAAAAAAGTTTGGGGACCTCTGCTCTACACCATGTGAAAAGTTGTGAGATCTCGTGAAGAGCCAAGTTTAATTCTCTAATTAACTCTTTAAACGATTATTAGCTTTGCATTATGAAAGTTTCTATCTTTCGTGAAAGAAGGCGTTCCGATCTGGCCATTACGCAGCACGGATATTTCACCACTACCTATAACCGGACCCTTAGCACTATGATGTGCTAGCTCGACTTGCCCGGAACTTACGTTCCCTCAGATTAATCAATTGTTTAAATGATTGTACCTGGATGACCGAGCTGTGCTCGGTTCTTTTTTGGTAAATCGTGTATTTTGGAAAGAAAAAAAGGAAAAAGAAGGAACTCGAAAAAAAATGAAAAAAATCACCTGGACTCGAGCCGGGACCGCCCGATTTCCCACCTGAGCTATCTTAACATTATAGATAATGGCGAAATTTACCTTCGTATTCTAATGATATTGTAGCAGTTTTTCATTGCCTAAAAACACGGATAAAACGACGTTTTCTAAATATGAAACCTAGCTAGATCCTAGATCGATTTATCACCCCCGAAACCACCTGCATACAAAATTTCAAGAAAATCGTTGTAGCCGTTTCCGAGATTCAGATTATATTGTATTTATATTATATTATATATATATATATATATACAAGAATTGCTCGTTTAAAGGTATTAGATAATAAAATATAATAATTACGCACTTAAAGAATTAATAAATTACTCAGTAAAACCGCAAAAAAGCTGCGGTACTGTACTAGGAAATCAGATCAGTCAGCACAAAGCACGGCATGCTAATGGAAACACTTAATTGACCCTAATTAAACAGAGTTACACGTAAATTAATTACATGTACACCACTTTAATAAAACTGCCATATTAATTCGATAGGTTACAGAATAAAGCGAGGAGACCAACCTTTACTAAGCTGTCAAGTGGATATCGTTTAAATTCGGTTTATTCCTACTGTTAATACGGTGTCATTTTCAGCCTTACCGTAGGGAATGTACGTGTATAACCTGGTTTTTATAACTGTGCACCTGTCAACGTCAAAATATTACCATGCTGCCTTGGAAGTCGTACGTGGCAGGCGTCGCCGTCGGCGGAGAGGTGAGGAAGTAAGAGGACGGGTGAATTTTGACAGCTCCAGGTGCACAGTGCACTTAAAATAAAATAAAACAATATACATTTAGTAAAAGGACAGTACCGATATTTCTGTTTAGGTGGAAGGTATTATTTGTAGGATCTTACAATACAATTTTTTTACTTTATAAACTTATTTGTTATCGGTAACTGGTAACACCGGACAATGTTGACATGGGAGGGTAACCGTCAAGATTAATCAACGTACCCGAAGTTATAAAAACAGTGGTCATTCGACTAAGCAGAGGATTCCATGTCGAACAGCCGAAGAAGTCTGACCTTTTATATCTGGTTTGCTTGTCCTCATTTTCTGATCTTGTGAAGATTATTGTACTGTGATATATTGTAAACTAGCTTTTGTAACTAATCACCAAAGAGTATAGTAATATATAGGGTACTAATCACTAACCTAATTAAAAGTACTCTCAGTGGTGGAGAGTTTATGTTGGTTTAATTTGCTTTATTTATCGTACTCCCAATCCTGACATACTGATAACTGTAATGATTGATAGATTCACCCCTACAAGATTATGTTGTATGTCTTTTATATATGTTAAATAAATATAAATTGTAACAAACGAATTGAAACACTCAGGGAGTTGATTATACACTATTTATTTATGACAATAATTGGACAGAGTTTTGGCTTATACTCTAGTGTACAGACAGAATCACATAAAATGAGCTCCCCAGACTATATAATCATAATTCCCCACCCTAAATCAGGTGACATGACGATGGTAAGCCGGTTGTGACGTCACCACCAATCAACTGCAGGCTCGACGTAATAAGTTCGATGCATCTTCCTTCATCTTCATGTCGTAGCTCGGCTGGCATATGACGAGGCGTTACAAAATACTTATTATACGTGAAGGCGTATAGTGCTACAATTAAATCTAAAATACTACATGCCTATACACATAAATCATCGTTTAGTATAAGCATATTGAATCAAATCCTGAACGATACAATTACTTATTACCAGCCCAGCTTATCTTCTTCATTCCAGCTTCTTACAAGCTGGCTAACTTCCAGTTTTGGGACAACAAGTAATAAGCTCATAAGCAAACGATCATTATCATCTGAGTTTTTTAAACCTAGAGATAATCTATAAAGATGGATTCTCTTAGGTTAACAGAGATCAGATGGATATTTGCAGTATGTTGCTTATCAATGTAAGTACAGATAAATGTCGCCACCGACAACTTTCGCCTACGAGAGCATAAGAACGAAAAAGCACTTATTAAAAAGCTTTCCTTGAATAAACTGTAGGCATCTTGTTAAATCGTTGTACACTGTAATAGGTATATTGGGTAGGCAATAAACTTCCCATAGTGTGAACTCGTAAAGGACATTGTCCAGAATCGCTCTGTGCAACAAAAGTATCGGACATACACGATAATTAATTGTCTATTTTATTATATTAGTTGCAAATACTTTTGTAACACGGACTAGCTGCATGCCAAAATGTGCGTTATAAAGTATTTTACGCGACAAATAACATTAATCGCCGCCATCTTCGCCAAACGTCATGTCGTGTCGAAAAAGATTAGGGATGCCCAATCGATTGTAATTGATCGTTGATTTTTAAATGAACTATCGCATATTTTTTAATCTGAATCACATTTTGAATTTATTTCAAATAAAGTGCAAATAGAAGCTACAATAAAAGCATTCAATCACCATTCCATATTCTACAGATTATAATTATTATTCCCTAAAAGTATAATTTTTAAAAAACCTAATTATAAATATTTTATGAAAGAGGTCATACTCGATATTAAATTGGTAGTTAGAATAATGTTGAAATGAACAAAACCTACTATTTCATCGTGATCATTATTCAGGGTTTTCTAATGATCGTTTAGAAAAGTGTGTAGTTTACTTCTACCTAAACGATTATTCACAATAATTAATATAAAAATAACCCTTCCTTTGGGCTTCGCCGTAGTCGGATAAAAAATACTTATCGTTACTGAATACATTATAAATGTTTTCTTTTAAAAAACAATATTGCAGACTAGATACAGTTGTCATTATGTATTAATATTATTACAAGTATAGAAGAGTGTTATTATAAGTAAAGTAGGACATTGTCATACTTGTCATAGTATTAATATTATCGTATGACAAAAGTTTATGTAATACAGTTTGTAACGTATGGCCCTAGTAAATCTTGGGATTTATCGATAAATCGTATCGTATTTGCCACCCCTATTTTTGACGTCCCTAAATGGTCACTTGTCACTGTAAGTCCATAGATAATACATATTATAGGGAGATGCACTAGATAGTAGTTGCGTTTTATAGTCACGCCACTCAAGTGTGCGCTGTTTCTATTTTTTCATTAATACACACAAACATTTTATCTCATTCCAAAACCTATGCTAAGAATACAAGTACCTATGTTATTTAGATTCTATGCATTTAAATGTTGCACTTACATACACTTAGGCTTTAGAAAAAACTGCATAGGTACCTAATTATCTAGGTAGGTACTAAAAATAGCTAAATGCATTATGATATTGCTTTTCAGTTTCTTAAAAATCAATCGAAGCTATGAAAAACTATACCTATAATATTTGTTGTTATGGTTCGACTATAACCTCAAATTCTGATACATTTTTTAAATATATCTATTCTGCAGCTAGTCCGCTATAAAAATAATATCTTAAAGGAGTTTACTAATGATCGACAATACAAAACATAATTTTCCGATGCTCTAGGTTCCAGGGCGAACAATGTATGGGCGCAGAGCAATGTCCTTTAGTCTTGTCTGTGTTAAGTGTGAGTAAATTATTATTTAGCCAACTAACTACCATCGCGAAACCTATTTGAGCATGGTGGTACTCTTCCTCCCAAGTATCTCCGTAAAAAAGAAGTGCCGTGTTATCCGCGAACGATACAATCTTACCATTGAAAAGGTTAAGCTGGCAGAGGTCATTTTTAAAAGTTAAGAATAGGGTTGGCCCTAAAATACTCCCCTGTGGAATACCGATATTGACTTCACAGTCTTCGCTTAACCATTTATCAACTATGACGCGTTGAACTCTGCCATGCAGGTAACTATGAAATAGTTTAAGCTGTGTACCACGAATACCAAGGCACTCAAGCTTCTTCAGCAAGAGTGACGCAGAGACTGTGTCAAAAGCTTTCGCTAAATCGAGGAATATTGTGAGGACTTTTTTCTTTTCATCTAGCTTAGTCACTATAGTATCAGTCAGTTGGTGTACGGCGTCATTTGTTGATCTTCCACTACGAAATCCATATTGGTTATCTGACAATATTTTTTTTTTACTAAGTAATTTGTTAGTTGCTTATTAATAACTTTTTCAAGAATTTTAGACAACGCTGGCAAAATCGAAATGGGTCGGTAGTTATTGACACAATCTCTGCTGCCACTCTTGTGAATTGGGTGTATAAGAGATTTTTTGAGGTCAGTGGGAAAGACACCAGTAGCCATGCAGGTGTTGCATATAAATGTAATGGGACCCGATAGCACCTTGGCATATCTTTTTATTAAACCACTGGGAACATCATCACATCCCAATGTGAAATTAACTTTAAGGGAAGATATAATGTTATTTATCTCATGTGCGTCAGTGGGCAGAAGTACAAATGAAGAGTGACAAGGTGGAAGTGAGGAAAACTGGATGGAGGTTGCATGTAGCCTGTTGACAGACCTTGCTAAAGACAAGCCTATATTTGAAAAGAACTGGTTAACTTCATTGACAGATTTAATCGGATTTTTTGTATTTATTAGGTCTGTGGATGGGGTGTTTACTTTACTTGTGTTAGTGAAAGTTTTAATTTTTTCCCATAACTTTTTTGTGTGGTATTCACATTTTGCAAGCTCCGCTTTATCGTATGCTTGTTTAACTTTTTTAAATATTTCGTTGCAAAAATTTCTATAGCGGGTATATGTTATTTTTGCATTATTATCATTTGTGTGTTTCTTACATAGGTACCAGATGTAAATTATCCCGGTTACGCATGCAACAAAATAATCCTGGGGTAATCCACGGCTTAATTATACGCTTACGTCTCGGTACCGTGATGTTTTGAGTAGAGCTATTAATTGTGGTGGTAAGTGTGTTCAAGAAGAAAGAGACAGCGTCATTAGCATTGTCCAGCGAATATATATAGTTAAAATCTAATACCTTAATTTTGTCATCGAGAGATTTGTAATCAATACGTTTTATTGATTTTGTAAAGTGGCGCGAATAACTAAGATCCGAGAGACTTATAATGACGCTGTAATGATCTGTTAGTGTTGTATGCGCAACTAAACATCTTACTAATATTTTTTTTTTGAGTATGACGTGGTCAAGGCATGTCTGAGAGTGCGTGGGGATATCATACGCGGGTAACATACCATGGGACGCTAGGAGATTAAGATAATTTACTGCTCGTGTATCTGAGGTGGAAGCCGAAATGTCTATATTTATGTCGCCGGTAATAAACACATTTTTGTAGGGTGAAAGTGTTAATAAAATATTATTTAAAGATTCCAGGGAATTAGAAACATTTTTCACAGCTGGAGAGCGATAAATACCAAGTATAACAGTTTGATTATTAATTTTAATTATTAAACAATTTGCGTCTGCTAAAGAGGGCTCATATATGGTACAGTTGAGGTAAGATTTATAGTAAATAATAACACCTTCGTTTTGTGACCTGTTGTCATCTGTGAATGCCGACTGATAACCACTGATAAGAGGTATATATTGATTATGGAATATCCAACATTCCGTTAAAATTATCACATCCCAGTCAATTCCTGATCGAGTAATAATGGTATGTAGTCCTGTTATATGACGATTTAGGCTTCGTATATTTTGTACAAAAATATGTAATGACGAATTATTGGTATATATTGCCTGGGAGCAGTCATTTAAGTTACAAGTGCTGGAGTCGGCTACAGTTAATTCATCCAAATCATTGTTAATAGATATTTGTGAGTTATGATCGAATTTTAAATCCTGGAATAAGTATTAATTCTATAGATGTCAGGGGTGAATATAAATATAATATGTATAAGTTGATTTTAATACTATAGGTATATCTTTTAATAGCAAGTAATCATGTAACTGTTTTTAGCTGGGGTATTATGTTTGTAAGAATTAGCAGTGTGTCGGCTTGTCTCTTACGGATAATTTCATTTCCTCTACAGCACACTCAGGGAAAATAAAATTTTGTGAGAACACGGACATAAAAACAGATTAAGTTGAATAGAAACAATACTTATTCACTAATTATTTGGGTTATTTATTTCTAAGTGTAAACGCTGTCGTAAACCATCATAAGATTGTAAAGGTATCACCTGATTGGCAATCAATCATAACTGCAGTACTACCAACACTGAGATATAAATCTATATTTATTATTAACTCGTTAGTTATCCAGAACAGTGCGAATTAACATAGATACTGATAATATATGGGCCATATTCTAGAATGTAGAGCCCAACTGAATATTTATTTCATGTCATAAACAAATTGAAAATCACTGACGTAATATTCTTCTGTTTATTACATTAAATATTATGTTCTTTAAATAATAAATCAAGACGTTTTAATATTAAGTTAAAATCGGTAGTTTCTAAGCAAGAAACGCGCCTTTGTTGTAAACTTTGTTTTCTTAAAGTTCCATATGAAAGATGAGCGCTGTGAGTTAAGAGGAAGTTTATATTAAACTTATCTACTTATGTAAGAATGTAAAGATTACGAGTAAAGTATATACCTACATAAACGCTGTACATTTATGTAAAGGTGCTTTACTGTTATATTCATGGAAGATTTTCTGGAAGTGTTAGACAGTAATACCTACCTAAGTACACGATATAAAGAACTTGTTAGTACCTTTTGTATGTACTTCTGTTTGTATGTACTTACCTATGGAATTTGTCAGAAGTGGATCATTATTCCAGTAACAAATCCTAGTTTCTACTGTTTCTGGAGCAGTTGGTTAAATTCTTGAATCTGAACTTAATTTTGTTATTATTTCTCTTACCTTCACAGCCTTTTTAACGTGGGGAAATCTTCGTGGATCCTCTTCACCTGGAGAGGACGAAAGATAATGTTGGACTATTATCGACTAAATCATCCATCAACCATCACGGTGTTTCTTTTCCTACCTTTGGCCAGGGATGTGGCATTCGTCGCCACTCCGGCAGGACGTGGCCCGCCACTTGCTAGCGTCCCCGGTCCCCTTGTGCGGCCTCCAAACGATCGCTGGTCGGGCAATGGACTGCCCCAAGTCCGCCGCCAACTAGCCAATACCTTCCCTATCTAATTTGATTGCTATTGTTAATATCTACATTATCAGTTGTTAAACTAAAAGTTCTAGCTATATTCACCAGTTTATTAGTCGATTAACGTTATTGCATAAAAATAGCAACTGTATTCCTTTTCTCGTTTATAATGAACAACAAACAATAAGAAAATTGCAACGCTCGCAAAGGTTCTAAGCTTAAGCTGCTAGCCTGGCGACCTAATGGTTTTACTATCTACTGAAGCTGGAAACAGAGCGTATTAGTAGGGTTTGTTTATTTTTACTGACATGTCTTTATGTTGCTGCAAATGAAATATCGAAGTGAACGAGGAACTTTAGTCAATTCGATGTCGTTATGTAAATACTACATTTAAAAAACTAGTGATTTTCGGTTTTCGGCTTTTCGTTGTGGTTGGATTTTAAATAATTTTATCCAATAGTATGTGGTTTTACAACATTCATTTGTATGTAATAGGTTCTGTCACCTGTCATGTTGTGTACAAGCAGCGCTGCTTTGGAGCGATCTGAAAATATCGACTTAAAAATACTAGTTTGGGTTTTAAAGAAAATCAGAGCGTTTTACAGGTAGTAATATTGAGTTGTAACTGCCTCATTGGTCTAGTAGTGGCAAGCGCGACTGCTGATCGTGAGGTCCTAGATTCGATCCCCAGATATGATAAAGTGTTATTGGGTTTTTTCGTGTGGAATTCCTCAGTAGCAGCCCGAAGTTTGGATTTGTGCCCGGTTAATAGCAATAAACTCGCCCTCTATTAGGTACAGTCAGCATCAAAAGTCGATGACCACATTCAGATTTTCAAAATCACTGTACACTATATCACCCATAAATCGCTCAATAAGATAGGGCGCCAGTATTGAATGAACATCATTAAAGTTCAAAATTAACTGAACACTACTCAACAAAGGTCACTGAACACCATTTTCTCAAAAATTGCTGATCGTTATAATATCCGAAAACATCATAACATTCAGTTTTACAGAAGTCACTGAACAATATAAAATGCTTGTTTTGGTTAGCTAGTGTAATCACGGCAATGTCCAAAAATAACTTAACATCATAAATAACAAAAGTTACTGAACATTACTTTGTTTCGGATACGTAGCGTGTAAACTTATACTATCAAAAGTAGCTGAACTGCAAACTAAAAAAGTGCACGTTACTAAATAGTTAAAATTTAAATGGATGTAAATTTCGAACTTAACTTTCCAAATTTACTAACTTTTTAAATTTTTAAGCTTTTTTTTTAATGTTTTAGCCTAATCATAACTGTAATTGTAATTGATAAAAAATTAAACCTTGTTTTTCTTTTGATTATGAACGTTTAAATTTGTTGATTTTTAATAAAAACAAATAATAATTATAAACTGTATTGATTTATGGAACCATTTAATTTAATTTTGTTTATAATAAATAAAAGGGTAGTGATTTACATGTGCATGTGTCTACTTAATTTATATACCAAAAACATACCGAAAAAAAATACACACACATATTAAACCCAAAAAACATTTCATTTTGTTCAGGGACTTTAGAGATAAACGATGGTATGCTATTTTTGTCAAAAATATGTTCTGAGACTTTAGAGACGAAGAATGTTATGCTTTTTTTACTATAATTTTGTTTAGCGACTTTTGAACAGTGATGGTCACCTACTTATGGACTTTTATGATAATCATTCATTTCTGGCGCTTGTCATGTTGAGCGATTAATACGGTGTACAGCGATTTTGAAAATCTAAATGTGGTCATCAACTTTTGATGTTGACTGTACATGGGACTTAAACATAACGGCGAATTGAGGGTGTTACTATACAGCTCTGCGCAACCCTTCGGGGAATACAGGCGTGATGTTATGTAATATTATTGAATGTAAGAAAATAAACTTTATACTCAATATTCGTATGTTATCGTAGTAACCCGTAATATTTACTTAAATAATCACATTATAAGAGCTTCCTCTTACAATAAAGTACAACACACGTTTTATCTATTCCATTTAAGTTGCTGCCGCTAAATTGCTGGATACTTAAGTTGCGAAATTGTCACCGTAGATCCGAGCGACAGCAACCACGAGACGTAGTAAGTACGTACCTACAATTAGGTACTAGGTCTCCAGAGATACCCGTGAGCCCTTTTTACAGTTGGCAAAAGTCACTCAATATATTTAGGGCGGTTTCTGCCAGAGTAATTTGTGAAATTCGAGCTCGGGGACTGTTTGCCTAGCCGAACCGTCAGATGTAAGAGAGAATTCTGTGTTATTAACTTTGTGGGTGTCCGAAGAATGTCTTATTAGTGTGAATTGACTTGAAAATGTACTTTATGTTTGTTCCCATTAGGAAGTTCAAGTTCATTACTCGTTTATTGCCTCTGTCGCTATATAAAATATATTAACAGAGTATTAAGTTGCAAGTTCAATGTCTCTTGGAAAAATACACAAACAGACATTTTTATTCTTAATTAGCTGTGTCCTCACGGCTCCACCTACCACCTACCACGTAGCCTATGTTACTCAGTAATAATGTAGCTTTCTAACGGCAAAATAATTTTTGAAATCGGTCCAGTAGTTTTTAAGTTTATTCGTTACATACATAAATACAAATCTTTCCTCTTTATAATATTAGTATAGACTGGCGACCCGTCCCGGCTTCGCACGGGTGGACATGTTTCCCGTTTTAGCAACATTTTTAATTTATACTCCGCTCCTATTGGTCGTAGCGTGATGTTATATAACCTATAACCTTCCTCGATAAATGGACTATCCAACACAAAAAATAATTTTTCAATTCCAACCAGTAGTTCCTGAGATTAGCGCGTTCAAACAAACAAACAAACTATTCAGCTTTATAATATTAGTATAGATAATAAAACACATACCTAAGTATACAATTATGTAGGCCTATGAGTGCTTAGCAGTACCAAAGCAATAGTTTTGTTCCGTATAAAAAAGAAGTGTCGGTAGGCAGTAAGTTTTAATTTATTTGACGCAAAAAATTCAGATTCCAATCTACAAATGAAATATTTTCATCAGCTATTTGGGATTCGTCCGTTATTTGATTGAACACTGTTCCTACCTGATATATTTTTGTGCGCAGTGGATAAAATTATGTCGAGTTGAGTCCATTACAAGCAGGAAGAGTCGAAAACTTCCTCGAAAAACGGAAATGAAAGAAACTGGCGGCGCCGCCCAGCACGTACCTATGTACCTACCTACCCAGTACCATCCCCCTACAGGCTATATACAAACCTTTTACAATATTACGTTTTAAATCAGCCATTTAAACATTGTTTCGCAGTCGACGAGTCGTGAACGATAAAATTATGTAATTAGTTAATTTTATTATCTCCACAACGTATGGGTTGAGTGCTGTAAAAACGTACCCTCGCGTTGGAATAAAAATGTTATTTAATTACATAGAAAACCTCTTCATTTCGGTATATTACTGATTGACAAAGAGCTAGGTTTTTAACCGACTTCCAAAAAAGGAGGAGGTTCTCAATTCGACTGTGTTTGTTTTTTTTTTGTATGTTTGTTACGCGATGTCTTTGCTAATTGTGAACCGATTTTAATGATTATTTTTTTGTTTGAAAGAGTATTCTTTCGAAGTGGTCCCATTTAAATTTGGTGAAGATCTGATGAAGAACTTCGGAGATAGACAATTTGAAGTCGGTTTTGTTTTTGTTAAAAAGTTATTATTCAAATATTTTTTGTCGTTAACATAATGGTGCGTCCAGACCTGACGAACGCGCCGCGAATGCGCCGCTCGCGAGCCGCTCGCGAGTAATTCGAATCACAATTTTCATAATGTTGGTCGGTTAGTAAAATTGCACTTTGTTAAAACGATTCTAGCTCTCCAGTCAATTGTTACCAGTCCACAGTTCAACAACCCCTCGGTCTTGGTCGTCTTTGTTGACTTGCATGTGTTTAGTAGGTATGTTGATAACTGCCTCGTTGGTCTAGTGGTGGCAAGCTGCTGATCGTGACGTCCTGAGTTCGTTCCCAGGTTGGGCAAAGTGTTATTGGGTTTTTCCCGTGTGGAATTTCTCAGTAGCAGCCCGGAGTCCCAACTCCGGGCTATTGATGGCAATAGGCTCGCCCTCTATTACGTAGGACTTTATCATAACGGCGAAATGAGGGTGTTACTATACATTTCTGCCCAACCCTTCGGGGAATACGGGCGTGATATTATGTTATGTATGTTGATAATTGATACGCAACTCAAATGTCATTCATTTTCACTGCTATATCAGCGTCGAAGGAATTATAGGTATTTGACATTAATAATTATATTTATTGTGGTCGGAGGCTCGTGGGTAATTAACAACCGCGCGGATCATAATATTTGCTAGGTTAAGCTGCGCTTGCCGCGGTCAGTCCGTAGATGGGTGACCGTTCGTTACACATCAAGATTCCTCCGTGCTTCGGAGAGCACGTTAAACAGTCGGTCCCGGATGTCATACGAATAAATATGACAGTCGTTACGGGAAGTCAAAAGCCCGAAAAGTCTGACAACCAGGCTAACCTTAAGATATCGGCATTGCCCAGTAACTGGGTTGCGGAGGTCTGATGACAGTCGCTCCATGTAAAATACTGGTATTCAGCTGCATCTGGTAAGACTGGAAGCTGACCCCAACAAGTTAGGAAAAGGCTAGGCAGAAAAATAATATTTATTGTAAAAAAAAGTTACGTAATTTGTTTGCTATGTATTTTTGTCACCTTAACACGAAAATGTGACGCCAAGTATTTAACACAAAAGGTGTTACAGGCAGAATGTGTTAAGAGTCCCAACTCTTAACTAAAAAGGAAGGAACAATAATGAGGGGCGCTCTTGAAAGTCAAAGCCAAACCGAGGTGGTGCGTTCAAATGTCGAAGATAGAGGGGAAAAAACAAGTTTAAAAATCCACATCGAAAGCTTTTCAGAGCGTGACTAATAGGTGAACGTCATGGAACAGAAGACTTGAAAGTAGAAAAAATACGTAGCAGCTGTTTCAATGAAAAATAACGTATCATTAATCATAACGATGAAAGGAAGGAGCGACAAGGCTGCGCGACAAATACCTTCCTGTAGACGCGTCCCCGTGTTTGCACTTACGCGTCTCGCCGGCTACCGCTGTAATGATATCTCGCAGCAGAAACAACGTTTACTACTATTGTTTACGTGAACAATAGCCGAGAAAAACAATACGTGTTCGGATATCGCCGACGATTGAATCAAGATCTTACTTGCTTAACGGTAGTGTTGTATGCTGTCGCTGTATACTTTTTAACATAATTTATAGTATTAACATAACATAACAACACGCCTTTTATTCCCGGAAGGGTGGAAGGGTTCGACAGAGGTGTTTTTAGAACACCCTCGTTTCGCCAGTTATAAGTCCCAAATAATAGGGGGCGAGCCTATTGCCATTAACCGAGCACAAATCTAGACTCCGGGCTGCTACTGAGAAATTCCTAATGGAAAACTCAATAACACTTTGCCCAACCTGGGGATCGAAACCAGGACCTCACGATCAACAGTCGCGCTTGCCACCACTAGACCAACGAGGCAGTCAATAGTATTATTATATTTATTATTTGGTATTAGTCTGGATGTAGCAAATATTACCCGTATTACGGGGTCTGGCAGACCGTGGCCGGTAATAGGGTTGTCAGGTAGGCGGGAGTACGTATGCGTGTAATTTTATTTCTGAAGCTGCGATAATTTTACATACGAGACATGTGTAATATTTGAACATTTACCCTAGTCCCTGAATTGGGATTTATCACCGACTATTTTTATTTCAAAATGGGAATAAATTACCTACACTAAAATCAAAAGTTATTTGGCTAAGCTCGAAATTGACTTCAAAAGGTCATTATATCTGACCCGCTTTGCAAAGAGTGGCGGACATTAACCAAAATTATTTTAAAATAAAGAAAATAATGTGATTGTATATAATTGTTTGTTTAAAAATCGATGGGACAAAAACGAACAGAATGTTTTTTTAGTAGAGTATAGACGTATATACTGCAACAGCTTTTAAGACCAGGTTTCACCCAAGACATCTCGATGAGCTAGTAATTGATTCCGATTAAGTCGGTATGTATAGGAATTGAATGAACAAAAATATTTTTTTTTAATTTATTTAACCTACATCATTTTTTTTTGTTTTTGAAAACGTAAAAATTAATTCGCGAGTAAGGATTCGAACTTGCGGCCTTCTGGTTAAGTACACCAGTTCCCTACATCACTTTAGTAACATTAGTACATCGACGACATACTAAAGTTGTACTACGATACTTTTAATTTTTTCAAGTTTCCCACTACCCACATTAATGCGACTAATATCATAGTAAATCAGAGCCATATATCAATATATTCTGCTATATTTCATTTGTGTCCACCGTGGGTAAGGTTTCCAACCTAAAGTGCCCAATGACCTTGTATCATCACTATTAAATATTGTAGTCATACAGACAATAACGCTTTAGACGTACCTACCTACATACGATGTAGAGCTCATTTAATTAAGGCAGGGTTAGTTTAGTTTATTGGTTTTACGAGAAGATGATACAGAGGTTCTGTTACTTCATCCTAGGAACTCTACGGTGCACTTCCGATTAATTATTTAGGTACTCACTATCTGCTTTAGATTTGTTTTAGGTGATGCGGAATACGCTAAAGCTTCTCTTAGTTATATCTCACGTCCATCAGGACATTTTACATACACAGTAGGTAATGAAAATTTCATGTTAATCACATAAGCCGTTTTTTCGGTGGAAGCGTAAAATAGCTTTAGGGTACCTACTCTTTGTTTTACACGATTAATTCTCGGTTGAAAATGTTTCAAACTTAGAAACATTAGTTACCTAGGTGCAATAGATTCTAATATACATTTTGAGACACCGAACCTAACTTACAGTGGAACTTCAACCATAATTTTCATGTACTGACGCGGTTTCAGGTGAGATGTAGTGACATTGGTTCCTGTTGAACTTTGAACGTAAACACGCGTGTTTGCAGGGTTACTGGAGTACCTACATAGTTTAATTAATATTTTATTTCACAACAGGTCGGTGCAGTTTCAATGACAGTAGTGGACTGAATATTTTAACTGCGTAATTCTAACTGGCAGTAGGAAATTCTAACTGCCTCATTGGTCTAGTAGTGGCAGCGCGACTGCTGATCGTGAGGTCCTGGGTTCGATCCCGAGGTCGGGCAAAGTGTTATTGGGTTTTTCCGTGTAAAATTCCTCAGTAGTAGTCCGGCGTTAGGATTTTTGCCCGGTTGATTGCAATTGGCTCATCCTTATTACATGAGACTTAAACATAACGGCGAAATGAGGGTGTTACTGTACACCTCTGCCCGACCCTTCGGGGAATACAGACGTGATGTTATGTAATAGAAGATAAGGTATTTCTTCGTGTTAATAAATTGCTTCAAGCCTTTTTTGATAGTTCGGCAGAGCATAGGTTCCTGACACAACAATAAATAACAAAGTGTCTACAATCCTACTACAAAGCGGCAATTGGTCAGACGGGTCCTGTAGGACTGGTGTTCAAGACAAGCATAATTATTTTGCTATTTATACTTTTTTGACGCACACTGGTAGTACCTACCTAATCAAAATAACAAAACAAACATTGCTTGCTTTCCGTATTTTAATAATATGTTATAATAAAATAGGCACACGATGTGTGATTAATGGAACCTCTTAACCTTCAGACTGGATTTTTTGGCCAAGGTTAAGTAGTATTTGAGGGTTGGTTTGAACAGGAGCGCGCGCGCGCGTGACAGATGAGTCGTATAATACGGCCTCTTAATATTGACTGACATGCTAGATAAGTCTGCCAGTTAAGGTAAATGGGTCTACAAAGTCATATTTTTAGTTTTTTTTGTAAATCTTATATTATGCACATAACACTAGCAACGAGGTGTTGCTGTTTTTAAAATATGTTATACTATAAGGGTTTATTTAAAGAGTAGAGGTAAAAGTATTCTCCTTGTGCGCTAATAATAACAACGCTAACATTTTAAATTCAAAATTAATATGTATAAAAAACATTTTATACAAAAAATTTAAACCGACTTCAAAAAAGAATAAAATAATTACCATATAAAATTAACAGTTTCAGAAGTCGGTGCTGATCCACGCTGAACCAAATTGAAGGCACCGACTTCTGAAACTGTTAATTTTATATGGTAATTATTTTATTCTTTTTTGAAGTCGGTTTGAATTTTTTGTAAATAATGTTTTTATTTTTTTCATTTTAGTGGCCTTAATTAAAACTTGGTTGGACCTACTAAAGACGCTACTCGTAACATAATCACATCATCACAATATGCGTACTGTTCGTCATTGAGGAGTTCTATTGTCTATCTCCGAAGTTCTTCATCAGATCTTCACCAAATTTAAATGGGAGGAACTTCGAAGTATACCCTATCCATTAAAAAAAAATCATCAATATCGGTTCACAATTGGCGAAAACATCACAATTATCGATGAACACACCAAAAAAAAAAAAAAGATACATACAGACGAACATAGTAACCTCCTCCTTTTTGGAAGTCGATTAAAAAAAGATACATACAGACGAACATAGTAACCTCCTCTTTTTTGGAAGTCGGTTAAAAATGACACGACGGCGCTAATAATAACGGCGTTAATTAAAACATACCTACTGTTTTCACCGATCTGTTTGCCTTGCATAGTGATTATTGCAATTAGGCACATTACCTTTGCTCGAAGAGGTAGTAGAATACTAGCTGATTTGAGGATGATGTAACTACATCTTTTTTTATACCTGCTTTCAATACATGATAATGTTGTCGGTGTATAATCTAAAAAATAGTAGTATTACTTACGATCTGTTTCACAATCATCGGATAAGTCTTTTCTGGTAAATAAATATAGCGGTTCAACAGATTTTCTTTGGAGAAACTTTCAAATCATCATATTTATTTATTTTTCAATTGTGAAACATTCCGTAAGTAATATTAGATACTTATTATTAACATTATACATAAGCAATATTAACTTAGTTAGCTCTTCCTCCTTCCTCGATAAGATAATATAAACCAAGAAATTGAATAGTTTTCTTTCATAAGCAGATTAAAATCGATATTACTTGAGTAACTTTGCAGTCTAAGAAATGAGTAAAGCATTTATATGCTTTCAAGAAAACTTTTACATTTATTTTATAAATGTACCTACTTTTAAACGAATAACGCGTTAGCAAGAGGTCTCTTGAATTTTAAATACTTAAAATAATAATAAATTATGGTACCTACAATTTCTAATAATCAACTGCAAAAAAGAGTTAAGTACACAACAATAGAATATAAGACTGCAATCTTTTTCTGCCTTACCTGATCTATCTACTCAGCCTATGTGCGATCACTGCTGACCACAATTTTCCCAAAAAAAGAGATAATTGGTGGTCGAGACTCGTTACGCCGACGCTAAGCCCGACGTGCGTTTACTTGGAGTGTTTGGTCTGACAGGATAGTGATTATTTCACAATTAGTCGGGCGGCAATCCTATTTTGTTGGTGGCAGACTGCGCTCGGTGCAGTCAGTTGTTTTGTCATAAAGTTACTTTGCGGCCATCGGTATGTTGTTTTGTAGTAAAGTCACATCGCATGCAAGACAGCGGTTTTACAAAGCGCATAATTTCTCTTTAAAATCTTCAAGCAGTTTAGCTTTTTTGGCTCTGTCACATAGAAATAACACACAAAAAGCGAAAGCGTGCGTACGACCGTCTCGAACCGCCACGTTTTCAATGTGATCTCGCTCATCTGCGCCGCAACCGATCCGCGTTCTATGTGTCAGAGGGTCTATTAAGTCATATTGATATTACACGAAGCTTTTAAGTTCGGAACTCATTTTCAATGTCGTCATATTACTAAGAAATTAATTTAGTCTGACAAAGAAAGGCCTCATGCGTTATACAAATGGATGCATTCATCTATTTTAAGAAAAGGTTATATCTGTTGCGCTTCTTTTTAATTTTGACTAACTCCATTCATGCCGAAAACACAACACCTAATTCCAGATTAAAGAGTTAAGTAAAGCAGCAACCAATGTTTTAAAACATTTTAAACGAGCAATTCTTGTATATATGTATATACCTAGTCTTGCCATAAATATTGTCACGAAGAAAAAACATTTCTTTTTATTGCTAATTATATTTATTACTTTTACAGTGTGTTAGTTTAATACATAAATATAAAACAATTTAACATATAAAAAGCTTATTCGAAGTGGTCTCCATTGGCTGCAATACAGTCCTTTAAACGTTGAGGCCAGTTATCAATAGAAACACGCACTCTTTCCATGGGAAAATTCTTCACTGCCAATCGTATGGATTGTTTTAGGGACTCCAAATTATCATGGCGTTTAGAGCAAGCCGTACTCTCTAAAACTGACCATAAATCATAATCCAGCGGATTAAGATCGGGACTAGACGACGGCCAGTCTTCAGCTCTGATGAAGTCCGAAACGTTCACTTTCAACCAAGACTGCGTGGACCGAGCTTTATGACCCGGCGCCGAGTCTTGTTGGAAGGACCATACTTGGTTATTGAACATGGTATTGTTAAGGGGCTTAACTACCTTCTCAAGAATGGTATCTTGATACACTTTTGCCGATGTTTTGATACCTTTTTCCCAAAACTATGGCTCAGTCACTCCTTCATAGCTAACACCCCACCAAACCATCACTGAAGTCGGATAATGCCCACGTTGCACTCTGTCGACTAATTGGGAAGCTTCCTTAGAGCTTTGAGCATAAATACGATAATTTTGTTTGTTAAAATGTTGCTCAATTGTAAAGATTTTCTCATCCGTAAACAAAATTTTTGTGACCTCCCTTTGCGTACCGCTTCAGTAGTTGTTTCGATTTTACCACCCTATTCTTTTTTAAATTATCAGTTAAAAAATGACCAGTGCGCCTCTTATAGGCTGCAAGACCTAAGTCATCTTTTAAAATACGCGACATGGTTCTGGGTGCTACCTTCATCTCCCGAGATAAAATCTTTTGCTTTCGGACAGGATTTCTTCGAATTATTTCCCTTACTGCTTTGACCACCTTTTTCGTACGAACACTACGTGGACGGCCAGATCTTTTTCTGTCACAAACAGAGGAGGTCTCATTGTACCTATTAATAGCCCGGTACACAAACATTTGACTAATACCAATCGTATGAAGAGTTTTAAAAATTGCATTTGGCTCCATACCAACTTTGTGTAATGCAATCACAGCGATTCGGTACTCTTTATCACCCTACTCCATTTTAATATCGCAAAATATTGTACAATGTATTGGCGCCAAAATTAGAAAACTCAATGAACAATCGTATAAAAATGACAGATTCCAAATTCAAATGTAATATCTTTCTTATTTTTAATTATAACAGTATTTATGGCCAGACTAGGTATATAATCTGAATCTCAGAAATGGCTTCAACGATTTTCATGAAATTTAGTATGCAGGGGGTTTCGAGGGCGATAAATCGATTTAGCTAGTAGCTAGGTTTCATTTTTAGAAAACTATTTAAGTACAAAAAAAATCCGATCAAAGCTCGGTCATCTAGGTACTAAAATATAACATCACGTCTGTATTCCCCGAAAGGTTGGGCAGAGGTGTATAGTAACACCCTCATTTCGCCGTTATGATTAAATCCCATGTAATAGGGGGCGAGCTTATTGCCATCAACCGGGCACGAGTCCAAACTCCGGGCTGCTACTAAGGAATTCCACACGAAATAACCCAATAATACTTTGCCCCACCTGGGAATCGAACCCTCACGATCAGCAATTGTTCCTTCTCTATATAAAACGATTGCCGATACCTACTTGCTTTTGCATGCGGCAAATACATAGGTAATTATGTAGAATATTAGTCTATATCAGTCTAATACTTAGTAATAAGTGGTTGTAGTTATGCTGCAAATCACCATGAAAGCTGTCCATTGAGCCGTGGTTTGATAGCAATTCCTAGCGTGCCAGCGTCCCGATTTATTGTGTTACGCCCCCGCGACCGCGTCAGCCGCGCTTGTAAACCGAGAGTTTAATAAACTTCATCACATTTTACAACCAAATTCGTCGGTTCCATATTTACGTTCTTAAATAAATAATGAATCTGATAATCCTACGGAAGTCTCATAATTTCACAGTTTGTGTTTATCAGGAATGTTTACGGTATTCTGCTTAAAGTTATAAGGTCTAGAAGAAATGCTTTCCGTTTGCAAATCTTCGAGATAAAGAGTAAATGGAACACAGTTTTCAAACAAATTACATACATCGGGTGAAAGGACCTAACGGATACACTACTGGATATTTCAGTACCTATTTTTTTTTTTTTTTCTCGTTGGAAAATCCTCATGGATGTCCCTCGCCCGGGGAAGGCGAGGGGGTCTGCCGGACTCTTACCGGCTAAAAACCAACGGTGTTCCTTCTCCTGACCGTACGGCCGGGGTCGCGGGATTCGCAAAAGCAATATTTCAGTACCTAAGGAATTTTTAAGTTGCAGTTTAGAGCAGGCCTGTGTCACTACGGGAATTAGATATGAAAAAATGCCTTCGCGTCACTTCACCTCCGGAGTGATATACTAAAAAAAAACCAAACCGAATGTTAGTGTGAGTGACCGAACCGAAATATAATAAGCGGAATTAAGCGCTTTAGCCTAATACTAAAGCTCATTTTCGCACGCGAAGAGCATATTTTCTAGGTAAGGTGTCTGTCCCCCCCGGTGGGTTCCCGCATTGTCGCTGCGGGAGGGCTTAGTAGCCGTGGCTTCGAGCCCCACGGTGAAGCGAAGAGGAACCCGAGGAGGGGCTGCTCGTCGGGGTTTGGGCGTGGAAGCCCTCGACGTAGCGGCCAAGTAGGTTGCGGTGTGCGGTATTACGGTGCGCCGTTCTCCCTACCTTCCGCGGCCTGACGGGGCCGCCACCGTCAGATGGCGAACGCGGTGGGGCCGCAGGGGGAGAGGAGTGTCGGTGTTTAGTTGGCCGCTCTCCCTATCCTCTGCGGCCGAAAAGTGGTAGGCGGCGGGGCCACTAACCTGACCCGTCGCAGGGGGACCAGGGGTCCAGACACGGGGTAGTCTGGCGCCCATGTACTTGTTTGGTCCCCGGGGTGGTCACGGCGTACCATGTGTTCTGGTGCGCCGGTGATGTGGGGTGCCCCCCGCGCCTCTCAGGAGGTCGTGGGGTGGGGCCCTACAGTGGAGAGGTCCACCAGCAATTGGTGGACCAAGACCTGCCGGGGTTGCGGTGCATGCAATAGCGAATCCCGCGACCCCGGCCTTAGGTCAGAAGGAGGGACACCGTGGTGGTTTTAGCCGGTAAGAGTCCGGCACACCCCCCCGTCTGCCCCAGACGGGGGATAGTCCATGAGGATTTCCCCAAGATAAAAAAAAAAAAAGGTAAGGTGTCTGTACGTAGTTGGTACTATTTATTACTGTGGTCAGTCGAAATTTGTAAGGACTTAGTATCATTATTAGCGAGTTGTTTGTAACCATACAACAAACAAAATTTAGCCTTACTCTTTGGAGAATACAATTGTGTAAAACCACCATCTATACCATCCGTACGGATGTTTCTTATTGGTTTAATTATACGTGTTTCATTCACGTTCATCTACCTTAAGTGGAGCTAATAGGGGTGTTAAAGTTAGGTGTACTCTCACCTCCCGTAGCCACCCATAACAGTAACGTGCTAAGTTTAAATAGCACTGTTATTTAGTAGTAAAGTTACCTTGCATCTGCTAGAAGCACCTCATTACCTAAATTAATCCCTGCAAAATAAACTATTTATAAAAGTTGTTATTTAATGAATAGCCATTATTTGTTTGACGACTCAGTGTTTGTTACTGATAGCCTGGCGGTGACTTCATCGACACACCTAGCGGTCTGCAGACATCTCATCCTACCGCAGCCCCGCGGATCATCTGCCCGCGGCGCGCCATCTGCTCGGCCTACGTGCTACCACCACCTTCGCGAAGCCAGGACAGTACTTAGCGCGCCTACCTCCATAGAACAAAACAATATTAAGTTGAGTTAACTTAAGTTATTAAGTGACGGGCCTATAGACCAACGACCCAATAAATACTGGTTAGTAGTGTTGGGTATTTGTTTTCATAACCTTCGCGTAGTTCACCTAATACGTTACAGTTATAATTTTTTTTATACCTTTTTTTATTTTTTTGAAAAAACGGCAGTGTAAGCAGGAAGCAGAAAATACTATTGTGCTTAAGGCGAATGTGTGTTTTATATTATGGAACGTTGAAAATAATTGTACAACGTTACAACTGATCTCATATACATAGAGACAAAAATAAAAATAAATTTTGTGTGCAGGACGCTGATAACTTTCTAACACAAGCCATGCGAAGCAGATTATATTTTTACTACTTAAATTAATCATTTAAAAAAATACTAAATGGGTTCCGTGACACTTACTGAGTTATCATAAAAATGTTGGCTATTCATTGAACAATAACCCTATATTTATTCAATATTCTTCCATAACATGTAGGCAGGGTTGCCCTAAAATACGTGCAACAGTTTAATGTCGGGAAAGTAGAGACGTTACTTTGGATATGCGGCGTTACCCTATTAGATCGGATACGGACGAACACATCCGCGGCAGCCCGCTACGTGACGTAATTGATAAGATGCAGGAACGTAGCCCGAGATGGCTCTACTCCTCTTCAAGGAGAAGGTACCCTATCAATCCGATGGTCCCCGAAGTGAGACCACACCAAGGCTTATAAGGTTATATCAGGCTGTTTTGTATTTGATAAACATAAATGAAAATTATTTGTACAAGACAGCAGCAGACGGTCAAAAGAACATTCAAAATTCACAGCGGTTGACACCACTCACGAATCAAAAAAGGTCATAACGGTCAAAATTACTTCAGAGTATTTTCAAGGGTGTACAGAATTAGATACAATTAGTGTTTGATCACCACGTTTGAACACCACTCGAAAACGCAACATAGGTAGCCGTCTTCCTGCGATTTTAATAAATATTTTTTTAAAGTTTTCTTAGCCAATGAATTTCGATCAATTCCGTGAAAATGAGCATTTTTTTCTGAATATACAACATTCATCATAAGCCAGAGAAAGGCAATTTTGAATAACGCTCATCTTTCAGTACATATATCATGCACGGAACGTACAAGATGCGAAATATCTCATTCAAGCCGATGTTTAACATATAAATTGCTATCAATTTTTTTTAGATCTATATTTTCGTGGCTGCTCGACGGAGATAAGGCTCGGGGGCGCGCCACCGTGGTTTTATTGCCTAAATGCAGAATGATATCCAACTGGATGATAAAAAAGCGATTATGGAAGTCTTTTTAATACGTATGTACCTACTGCAAAAGTGGATAAAGATTGTGAATTTGATTTTCGTTTCCAGCGGTAAGGAGGAATTTTAGTTCAAATCGTTTCCTGGAGTTTTCGTTTTAGTGATGTCGGTTTATATAACTGCATCGTTTCCCTGTGTGCCAATTATATTTTGTGGTTCAAGGAGACATAGATACCCACCTTAATACGATAATCTTTAAACCCGATCGTCTATGGGAAGGCACATATTCTTGTATAGCAATGGACATGGAGACTTATGTCTCAGCAGAAGGGGTTAGGAACCCCTCGATATCCAGACGCAAAACGTAATTGATTTTACGATTATTATGATAAGCTCAATATTCAAGCTTATTAGAAAAGCCATGTAAAAATCTATTACAAAATAATTTAATCACAGTCACCGACACTAGCACATCCGTTCGATTACTTCTGATCGGATAAAAGTATCAAATTAAAAAAGCCTGCCAATAGCAGCCACGTGGCTGAGTTGATGCTGGCTCGGCAGGATTTCGTTAAGATAACGCTATGATCGCCGCCCGTACAAATTGACTTGATATTATTTCTACGCCTTTCGATATCACGAAATTGAGAATTAAAATGGTGGATCTTAATACCTATATTGAAAAAACATTTTTCAGTTAAAAAAATTCTGTAGACTTTCTCTTAGAACTTTTATTTATTTGTTGCTGGTCGGAATATATCTAGTTCGAAATTAATTAAAATAGAGGTATTAGTTTTGAATTAATTAAAACGAAATTACGTAGAAGAATTAATAGTTGAAGAGACAGTTTGTCGTAGCAATTAAGAGAGCTATGGAAACTTTTATTATTGTCATGTTAATTATTTGTTTGTTTAATTTGAATTACTAAAATTAACTCAGATTCCAATTGAAAGTCTATTTTTTTGGATTAAACGACTGTAACTGTATTGTCATTCAATGATGTGATTATGAAAAGACGTACATGTATCATCAGATGGTGATAGGTTGGATAAGAAGGAGAAGAACATTATCATAATAAGGTGACCTTAACTTCTTCAGTAATCACTAACGGTTACAAGTAGTCCTCATTTGAGCCGCAATTCTATGTACCCAGTGCGGTAATCCTACCCAGATATTACGCTAACCTAGACTATAAATAAGGAGAACATTGTAAAACCTTGGACTGCCTTGTTGGTCGCAAGCGCGACTGCTGAGCATGGGGTTCTGAGTTCGATCCCCAGGTCAGGCAAAGTGTTATTGGGTTTTTCCATTAGGAATTTCTCAGTAGCAGCCCGGAGTCTAGATTTGTGCCCGGTTAATGGCAATAGGCTCGCCCCTTATTACATGGGTCTTAAACTTAGCTGGCGAAACGAGGGTATATTAATTACACCTCTGCCGAACGTGGGAATACAAGGCGTGATGTTATGTGTGTAAAACCTCCAACTCAATAATAAGTCGAAATGTTTCTATAACAAGTAGGTAACAGATAAAATGATGATAGGTATACGCTTTTGATATCCGCATGATAATTTCACCATGCAAACAGCCGAATAAACTTCAGTGATAACGAATTTATTGATTTTAAACAAATGCCTGGTCAGTAAGATAGTACTTGCAATTATCGGCCTTGTGGTCAGTTGAAACACTGTATGGTAACCGAACGCTCACAAACTGAGTCCATAGACCGCCAGTGGTTAATACTAGTTGTGGCTAATTTAGAGCGGTTTGTTAACAATGGCACGGTCAACTGTTCGATTATACTACCCTATATATTACTATACTCTTTGGATTATACCGAAGAATTAAACATTACCGAAAAGCCGTAGGTACTCGTATAATAAATTGAGCTGTGTTATGCAATAATGTGTCAACCCACAAAAATATTAATTCTGTGTTAACTTCATCTAGTTCTTCTGGTAGGTCTACTCAACGCTTGAAAAAATGTCCAGGACTGTAGTAAATTTAAAAGAGCGTCGTCTATCAATAAATGTCTTAATGCAGTTCGCAATTTTTGCGTTAAGTAGAACTACAACAATAACTAGATGGCGTTAACACAGCATTCACATTTTTGTGGGTTGACATATTATTGCATAACACGGCCCAATTTAAGTGCCTAGTTTCATTATAAAACAAGAGGCTACGCAATTTCTCTCAATTTTTGAGTATTAGAAAGGACACAATGACACAAGTGCCGACTGTTTCAAACAAACAAGTTTCAAATAACTTAATTGAATTTCAAGTCGAGTCGAGACTTCTAAATAATCACGTCAGTCTTCTCTCGTTCTTATACAAAATCTTTTTACTGGATTTTACGAAAATGAGACATAAAGAAACAGAAAAGTATTTGATGTATTTACACAAGTAGGTAAACGGCTGGTTGGTAGTTTAATTGCACGTTAAAGCCTTAGGTAGGTCTGTATAGTTAACCTTATGTTTGCACCTCAGTTCACTCGAGTGCTAGCAGCTTGCAATAAAGGCGGGGTCACTCCACATTCGAAACTTACTATATTTGTATTGACATTCCTTGCACCTGTTATCACAAATTAAAAAGTTAATCTAAAAGTTTTAGACTTGCCGTAAAAACTGATATGCAATTCGGGGCGGGGCTATACAATTTATGCGCGTTAAGGTTATCGGATATGAATTTAAATTTGCATGCAAATTCAGGCTTAATGTAGGTGCGAGATTAATTACATGCGCGAATATCATCAAGTTAAAGCGCTTATTGCGTGTCACAGTTCGCGCGCGCGGGTACAAATCAAGTCTGCCGATGAAATATCCTGTTTCGCTCGCTCCGTGTTGTTCGTTCCTACAATATTGAAGAAGCGGTTGAGTCTTGTACGTATTATTGTATTGTACCACAAAGCAGTTCGAACGAATAGGTACGATTTGTTTTATCTATTTCAAATCGATACGGTTGTGAAGTAGCTATTATTGTTGTAATAATATTATAAATTGTAATAGTTACGAGAAATTGCATTTAAAAATAAGTTTGTTTTGTAATGTACAATGAAAACTGTACATCATTAAATAAAAGGGAGATTGTTGCGTTGGTATTTTCACCATTTTCTCAAAAACTGCATGACGGTTATTCGTTGTTAACTGATGTAATATTCTGCACTTGAACTGGATTCTATTTCTGAAAAAAATATTTGAGCTTCTGGAACTTATAGGTACAGTCAAGACAAAACTTAAAGAATAATTCCACAGATATGCTGTGCGTTCTACGATTGAATTGAAAAGCCGAGGCATTGTATCGAGAGACACAACCACACTCTATCAAATGACGCAACATCCCACCTGACTTTCAAACTCTTCCTTTTTAATATTTACAGAGAGATCGTATAAAAATGCACTGCAATGGAGTTCATAAGCCCGGGCATATGGTGCATTTCAACCGGAGCCGAGGTATTTTTGCAATAAAGTTGACATGGCATGCACGGATGAATTTCAATAGATTACGCGTGGTCAGGTAGTTAAAACTAATATGAAGTCTCATATTGAAATAAATTATGCTTGGAAGTTGGGAAAATTCAAAATGATTCAATTAATCTATATAAATAAAAATAAAAATGTGTTGCTAAGCGCAAAACATGAGAACGGCTCGACCACTTCGACATTTTTTTTTATATATTCCTTAAGGCATAAAGAAGGTTCTTATGAAGAGAAAAAACAATAATTGCGTGGAAAATAGTAAAAACAACACTTTTCTTTTCCCACTACAGGCTAATAACTTTTGACAGAACGAAGTCTGTCCGGGCAGCTAGTTGAAAATAAAATAGGATTTAAGATTTACGATGTTTCTGCTTTGTGTGTAACTTTTAGACTTCAACTTGATTCGATCTTTAAATCAGTGAGCTTCCGAAGCAGTTAGCAGAATTATCACACTACTTCATTCATCTATTTTTTCCCGCCGCCCATAGTACAAAACTTAGCTTCTTCGTAAAAACCTATAACGTGATTTAATACAGAGCGACTTCTACTATACCAGCAAAGCTCTTTATATTGTCACAGAATGATGTTATAAAAACTATGTCCAGCATTTTAATATTATACAAGGTTAGTCGGAAAGGTAAAGGATATGGTACTAAGCCGCAGGCCACCTAAAGTATCACTGATGACTATTTTAAAGCAAGTGTTAAAATTTCAAAATTCGATAATTTTTATTAGCATGCAAACAGATTTATATTTTAGTTTAAAAAAATATTATACTTGCTTTAGTTATGAATTCAGATAATTAACTTTCTAATCCGTGACCCCAAATATGACCTAAATTGTAAAAACAGCTGATAACCGCTATGGACAGATAGATTTTAGCATATTTTTTACGAAATCTTTGAAAAGCTACTTCTCTTAAACTATCGAGTTTTGGGGAAAGTTGTAGAACAAAAGTTATCCCTTATTATGGGTACTTTAACACCCTTTCGGCTTAGTACCCCTTTCCGACTAACCTTGTATATAATAAGACATTGCATTAAAAGAGCCTCTACTAGTAACGATACTTTGGTACGCCTGGCGCACCCTGTAAGCTAATTCAGGTATTTTTTGAAGCGGGAAATGTTTATGTGAAAACAGCTCTATTAAAGAAACCTCCTAACTGCCTCGTTGGTATAGTGTTGGCGAGCGCGACTGCTGATCGTGAGCTCCTGGGTTCGATCCCCAGGGCGGGCAAAGTGTTATTGGGTTTTTCCTGTGAAATTCCTCAGTAGCAGCCCGGAGTTTGGATTTGTGCCCGGTTGATGGCAATAGCCGCACCCCCTATTACATGGAACTTAAACATAACGGCGAAATAAGGGTGTTACTATAAACCTCTGCCCAGCTCTTTGGGGAATACAGGTGTGATGTTATCTTTTAAAGAAACCTGTACTGTTCCCGCTTTAAAATAACTACCTGAATTGGCCTACTGGGCAGTCAGCCTCGCTACCACCTTTATGGACTGGCTAATCTTTTAACCACGGCATGAGGTATTGGCAAATAGCTCAGGCCGATACGACACAATAAGAGGCAGAGAAATCAATCGTTCCTTATGAAATAGACAAAAAAAAAGAAATTTCTTAACTAAGATCGCAGGTGAAGCTGTTCGCTTTTATACTTTTAAATATAATCGCTAGAATACGCCGAAGATATAGAGAGGGTTAAAACTTAGAATTGAATCCAAGTTGAGTTGAACAAAGACTAGTCGACAAGCAACGTTCGACGATGTAATTACTGTTTTGTTGCTAACCCGATTAAAACACGATATTAATCAATAGTTTTGACATCGTAAAAGTTATGTTGAAACATGAATGTGTTCACAGGTAAGCTAAAACAAAATTATGTACACTGTAGCGTTTCCAGCGCTAAAATTATATTTAGTTTTAATAGTTTTATATCTCATTATAAGCGAACCGTTCTTATGAGAAATAAAAAAATAACCTAACATAACATCTCGCCTTATATTCCCCAAAGGGTTCGGCAGAAGTGTATTTAGTACACCCTCGTTTCGCCAGCTATGTTCAAGTCCCATGTAATGCCTTGTTGGTCTAGTGGTTGCAATTGCGACTGCTGAGCTTGGGGTCCTGGTTCCAATCACCAGGTTGGGCAAAGCGTTATTGGGTTTTTCCATTAGGAATTTCTCAGTAGCAGCCCGGAGTCTGGATTTGTGCCCAGTTAATGGCAATAGGTTCTTTAAACCTATGTTGATTTTGTTTGGTGTTTTAATTATGGTAAGTCTATCTTTAACTCAGATGGACTAGAAGTAATATCCACTAAAGCACACAACTACATACACTACAAAACGCTACAATAAGGAAACATGCACGATGTTTATAGGAAAACGAATACATAGTTACCTATAAACATGTATATTTACATTTATTTTATGTATTTACCCAAAAGCATAATTAAGAAGGTAATTTTACGGAGGCTTTGCGCCAGTTCATCACCATCATACAGATACGTACGTAAATTTCTTTGACGAAAACGAGCGCACGTGAGTTCCGCCCTGAACTCGGCAGTTGGG
Organism: Amphipyra berbera; assembly: GCA_910594945.2. NCBI lineage: Eukaryota > Metazoa > Arthropoda > Insecta > Lepidoptera > Noctuidae > Amphipyra > Amphipyra berbera. Next base: position 10,299,010 of record OU343126.1, on the reverse strand, counting down.
TCGAAACGTGCGCCCGTTTTCTTCTCTACATATATACTATAACGCAACACCATCCATTACTAATACTTTTTTAGTTACACACACACACACACACGTAAACCCATCAGTGTTCACAACCTGAAGCCAGGAAGCTATCGTACCAGAGCCTTAAAATTATCGTACATGGATCAAAAATGACAAAAATGATCGTACCATCAGGATAATGGCTATCTATATAAATAAAAATGAATCGCCAAATGTGTTGCTAAGCGCAAAACTTGAGAATGGCTCGACCAATTCGGCTATTTTTTAAAATATATTCCTTAAGGCATAAGGAAGGTTCTTATGGAGAGAAAAAACATAAAAATTGCGTGGAAAATAGTAAAAACAACATTTTTCTTTTCCCACTACAGGCCAATAACTTTTGACAGAACGAAGTCTTTTAGAGGATCCCATATTATTTCTGTCATGTCTGGGACACTTTGACCACTATACAGTCGAAGAGTGACGGGAACGTCTAAAAATAATTATCGTACGGTTGGGAACACTGAAACCCACTTATCTTCACAGATAGAATATCATAATACACACGCAGTGTAAGGAAGGCAGTTATTATAATTTTAGTTGTTCGACTCTGTATCGACATCAGTAAGATTACCACGTACAATACATTAATATTGCAAACCGGTTTTGGGTAAAGTTTAGGATATACTGCTCCCAAGTCGTCTAGATCACAAAATATACACCAACAAGATATATATACAGTAAACACGATATACATGTAAGTTATATTCAAGATAAAGTAAATTATGATGTGGATGTTTAAGATTACGATGAATGTATTATAAATTATAAAGCGCCGGTGTAATGTTTCAGAATAAAATATGTAAATCATTATACAAAACCACTATTCTCGTGAATATAGAGAAACTGAGCGGGAAAATGTACGTTCTACTTAGTATTAATTAACGTAAATTGTATATCAAAGACACGCTTAATTTTCAATAGCTTTGTAGTACTAATTTCATTACTAAACTACTAAAGATCTTTTATTAAAGATCCAATCTTTGATTAGAATGAAACTAGGATAGAATTAGGAACTTTTTAATAATGGCTTTGGCGTCCTAAAATTTAATTGCGAAGTCTTTTGTCGTCTGGGCACTTACTAGGTTCGTAGCACGACTCTAACCTATCAAACAGGCTTACATTCGGTTTTCACTTTTAATTGAAAACTCCCATTCAATCGTGGAGCAGTCGTTCCCGGCTATTAAAAGAATGACAGCGATTGAACTCATTCGAAATTATAATTTCAACGATTGATCGAGTACCCTTTGTGTTGAACTTTGAATTATAACAAATCTATGTTAAGTTTAACCTTTGTTCTTAGATTTTATCTTCCGTCCTTGAAGATTTTCCAGATGTACCTACTGACTGATTGTTAATTTATCTCAGGATTTTTTTAGCATGCATTCATTTACTATTGTTGATACTGATATGAATAGGGATACTAAACATGTTCATTAGAGTCGTAAAGTGCAGTTACTCTAGGAACATCTAATTTCAACTAATGTAAATGTTACCTGCATTGTGTACAACACAAACATCACGACTCGTGTTTTCCTGTCGTTATTTGGAATTTAGTCCATACCTATAGTATATGGAAATGTACCAATGAATAATAAAATTATAACATCACATCTTTGATTAATAAACAATACGACTTTGAGTCGAATTTATAATATGAAATACTTTGTTGCTGTAGTGTATCCTCATCCTTTACGTGTCTCAACTACTTACAAAAAGTTGAAAGAGAGTGATTGATTCAAATGGGGTTTCGAAGAAACATCCTACCTTTTCTAAATATAGATGTTTTATTATCTTAAGTTAAAATAAAGACTTCCGTTTGCATAGTTATCTTATCCTAATTCCTTTTGCATAGTTACCTTATTAGTATTTATTAAAACATAATGTGTTTTATCCAAATGTACTTACAAAGTTATAAAATTAACTTAAAATTAAACCAATTACTATATTCGGCGAATGTTTATCCGATCCGCAATCGAATGCTTATTCAGGTTTCGTTTTGAAATTAGGCCGACGTTACCAAGCGAACCCTCAAGAGTTTTGCAAATAAATACCACGGTCCTTGAGTAAACACGACCCGTGATTGCAGGGCGGTATTATTATACCGGAGAGATACGCAGGCTCCTCCAAGCTAGGGATTTGAAACAGTGCATGCGGATATTCTATTTCCTGAGTCTGTCTACATTGTCACTGTGACGTCCATTAATAATGTTACGTGTTAATTTTTTTTTATCCCCTTAGTGGCGTACTCATGCTTTTTAGGTTTTAGTTTTTTACTACCTCTCTCAATGTTTGTTTTACTTACACCCTTTCCCCGGGCGGGAGCATCGCTCGGATTTGCTGCGATGTTTTGTCGCTCTCCGTTGCCTCCTTTGGGTTTTGGCAGGAAGATAATATAAGTGTATATTGGGATATATAATGGAGCGTATTGCTAAGATTCCACTACATATATTTTACTTCCGCTTTGTGGTTTGAAGCGTGTGTAGGCAAGACAGCGAAATCATAGTTAACTTTGGTAATATAGATGAAATAATTTCAGTGAACAATTAGGTATACGTTTGTTTTAATTGCACTTGGTGAGAAATTTATCGAAGCAATTATTTCGTGCTATTTTGTGACGCACTAAAGATCCCATTGAATTTCCACAATTAATGGTGTCGTTACTTGAATGCAGCAATCCGTGAGACAAAACCAGAGGGTCGAAGGCGAGGAAATAATTAGAGAAACTAGTTTGTTCTCTACGGACGATTAATGTTAGTTCACGATCTAGATTTACAACGGAGCGCGCTCGAACTTTGCTCTTGTGTAGGTACTAAGCGTTTTGATTTGTCAAGCAGCTCGATTTATTTTAACTACGAATTGTAGTTGGATGTTTCTTTTAATCCTGCTTAAAAGTTAGAGCGCTTTATGGAAAAGCTTTAAGGTTTTATTAAATGAAACAAAGAATGAAAAAGAACTAATAAAGTAAAGCAAGAAAAGAACTAGTAAAGTAAGAAAATCTGAAAGTTGTCATGTGTTTAGTTCCCGGTCAAAGAAAACAAAAGCTGTTTTCTTTGCAAGTAGCAACGTCACTTGCATCCCCTTTGATGATGTGGCAAAGGCAACCGCACCAACGAGTTGTAGTAATTAGAAGCGTTCCTCTGAATATACTAAGCAATAGAAAGGATTATTCCGATTTATTTTCTGCTCTTTTTCTGTCTACGTAATTTGGTTTTACTGCTATTGGTAATGAGTTTTATGTCTTAGATAAAATAAAGTTGGTATCTAACAGGCAACATGTAATAGTTTTAACAATTTTGTGATGAAACTTTATTTAATTGCTATATCATCAAATATTCACTGACGTAACCTTAAAGGTCATGGAAATCATTTAAAAAATAAATAGCATTTCCATTGAGTATCTTCAGTTTATACTTTATTTAGTGTTATATAGGTACCTACGTTAATTATTCTCAACCTCACAAAGCATTCATGTCACATGACTGCAAAGGACTCATCTAAAGGTGAATTAGTAATGTTATATTGCCTCAGAATAAGCCTCCAGTGAATGTTGACACACGGCGGGAAGTACAGACATGTGTCGATTCAGACGCACTCTTAAAGGTGCGTTTATTTACGTTCCTTTAGAAATAGGTGATGCGTCGCGTTCACGCCTTTCGACGGGAAAAAAGGCTTATTTTTTCACACTTTTCCTGTTTTCCCTTTTTCAAACGGTCTCCGGTGATGATCTGTTCTGTATATATAACTATGTGTTATTCGCGAAGCGGGGATGTATATTACAGACACTACGGGAGATCAAAATAGAGAACGGTTTTCTGCACAAAAGTCTTTACAATTCCGTACAAATGAATGTAGTAAACTCACGTTAATTTATTTATCTGGCAGCGTAATAACAAAATTCTAAGCACTGGATGAAATTTGTGATATCTTTACTTATAATTAATATTCCCGTGTCATGAAAAGCTCTTGCAAAGTGCATGTACCATCAAAATAGCAGGTTTAATACATAGCGGCCCTCAAAAATTCCCCCTCGCATGCACGAAAGCGATTCATGAAGCTTGCTTCGTTTGCCTCAACTCGTCTGCAATCTTGTATCTCCGGAGTTTAAGTGTTTGACCTCCCTTTGCCCAAATGAAGCTCACGAACATGTCTACCAAGATTTTATTTGTTGCCATTTGACTTTTATTCCTTAAATGTTAAGGTCGATATTACATTGTTACGTGGCCCCAGGTAATTTTGCTGGCGGACGCCTTTTGTATTTCTTTTTCCGTTTTTTACTCTACCAGGAGAATTTACCAGCTCCAATCCAAGTCTATGCTTGCCCAAGAGGAAAACTCAAACTGAATATCTACATCGTATGCTCATTTTCTGTCGGATGTGGGACCTAGTTATCTTTCATTTCAACTGAAATATTTTCATATTTAAAACGAAACGTCGACTTTAAATTGGGTTTTAAAATTGGACGTATATTCGACGTGATATCCTTATGAAACTATTAAAAGTTAGTAACTCTTGCGGATCGTCGAACTAAGTGGAATTTTTGAAAAAACTGTCAGCCTTAAATTCGGCACATATTTTTTGTGAAGGATGGTGTAAAAAAAGCTGTTATGATTTTGAACAGCTAGATAAAGTTACATTTAGGACCAACTATTATCAGGAATCACTAAACAAGTTATTTGTATGGTCTCTGATCGTAGATTTAAGAAAAAAAGTAGTGGCTCGTACTTTACCACAAATAAGTGTAAAAATACATGTACCTACTTAATTATTTACAAAAACACTGATGTATTCTTTATCATGGCTCATTAGCTTGTGCGTATTACGCCGCGTTACTGTGTAATATTTAATGAAACGGAGGATTGCCGCCGGCTCCATCTCGTAAGCCTTTGATTATGAACCAATCCGATATTTTATTCCACAAGAGCTTATGTCCAGCGCCAATTACCGATTTTGCTTACAAAGTCGTAGGTCAAAGCTGAATAAACGGCTGATTTTTGCTTTTAACTTTTTCATAAAAAGCCGTTGGGTGAACTGATACCTTTAAAAATATAAAAAGAGTAACAGGCATGTAAAATTCAAGTAGATTTTTATAAACTAAAGGGTGATACTTTTATGATGATAGCCTATCCTCAAAGCCTTTTTCCCAATTATTTTGGTATCAACTTCCAGTCTAAACAGACGGCAGGATACCAGTATTTTACACGGAGCGACTGCCATCATATCTCCGCAACCCAGTAACTGGGCAATGCCGATATCCTAAGGTTAGACCGGTTGACAGACTTTCGGGGTTCTGACTACCCGTTAAGACTGTCATAGGTATTCTTGACACCCGAGACCAACGGTTTAACGTGCTCTCTGAGCACGGAAGGGTGTCATTGTGTAACGATCGGTCACCCATCCACGGACTGACCGCGGCGAGTACTGCTTAACCTCGCCTATCGTATGATCTGCATGGTTGTTAATTAGCAAGTAAATTTTATGATGATAATACATACCTACATTATATTAAAATCATTTATATATGTGTAGAAGTAGTAAATACCTACGTGCTAACTAGGCTAAAGATATTTCCTGAATGCTTACTATGCATTAGAAAATTATTTTTGTAGAATTCTGTTAGAAGCAACCATAATATTTTAACATTCCAAATGTTTTACATACGAACTCTTATAAAATGCGTTACATATGGAAAGTGTTTTTTCAAATGCTTGTAAGACATTTGTCGCGCTTTGTGCCCCTTAAGAATGTCATAAAAATAACTTGTTCGTATAAATAACGTTGATGAAAATATATATCGGTGCTTACGGTGGCCACAAATCAGAGTAAAGTGGGACTTATCAGGCCCGTCTACATAAGTAAGCTTCGGTGACGCGCCGTGAGAGAGCGCTTGCGGTTATGCCGACTCTCTGACGGTAAATCATTTCTTATTTTTGTCGACAACAACCGCAAAATATTACTATATATTATATTTATATATTTGGTTTGTTAATAGGATCTTCTTTAATTATAATCGAAATTCAGCGTAATGTAGAGTTAATAAAATTCATGTCCCGTTTATATACAAGGTTAGTCGGAAAGAGGGTACTAAGCCGAAAGGGTGTTAAAGTATCCATAATAAGGGATAACTTTTGTTCTACAACTTTCCCCAAAACTCGATAGTTTAAGAGAAATAACTTTTCAAAGATTTCGTAAAAAATATACTAAAATCTATCTGTCTATACTTAGGTATGATCAGCTGTTAACTATTTTGGTCATATTTGGGGTCACGAATTAGAAACTAAATTTTCTGAATTCATAACTAAAGCAGGTTTTTTAAAAAAAAAAAAACTAAAGTAAAAATCTTTTTCTATGCAAATAAAAATTATCGAATTTTGAAATTTTGACACCTGCAATAAAACAGTCATCAGTGATACTATACTGGCCTGCAAAAATAAGTATCACACTTTTAAAATTGCAATAACTTTTTAGGTACACAAGATATATTTTCGAAACAAAAAGGACTCAAAAAAGAGTTAAACTTTGTTACTATAGTTTCAAAGAAAGCTGATAAAAATTGCTATAAAACGTTTTTTATTTTAAATCTCTAACTTCTATAGTTTAGAAAAAATTGAAATTTTAAAAGTGTGATACTTATTTTTGCAGGCCAGTGTATTCAAGCTTTCGGGTTAGTACCCCCTTTCCGACTAACCTTGTATATTTTCAAGGGCCGATTTTTCAAATAAACAGTTCGCTAGTAATTATTCCCTAGATAATCCAATTTTTCAACAGTTGGATAGACACTATTCGTTACATATAATGTCTATCCGATGATATATCCAGGCTAGATAACTTGTTTTATTGAGATTATGTTATAATTTACGTAGGTACTTACTGAAATAGGAACGAAAACATCATTGAGCATGTAATTTATAACAAATTCAATTAATTATTGTACAATATTAGACGATTTTGAATTTAATAATGGCCATGTTTACTTTGGCGCACATGGTCTAACACTCGGTTCCATCATACATTTCTTGGCGCAGATATGATGCTTTCTTCCTTGTAGTTTCTTCCTTGCAATGCATGATTCATTTTCAAAGTTTCTGATGACCTGAGCATAACGCCTGTTCTAGACTAGCGTTTAGAGAATAGCAGACAGTTTAGCGTTTTTGGATAAACTGCTTTTGCGTTAGTTTTTTATGTCGAAATTCACAAACAACATTGGTCACTGTTCTTCTTATTTATCGCTTTAAGATCATTCACTATTGGTAACGCCTAAACAATCGTTAAAATCTTAATAAACGGATGAAAGCAAACAATCTGCAGTTTTGAATTTTGACGCTATAGGTTCTCTGAACCACATTTAACCTTCTAAATTCTTATAATCTGTCAACCGAAAATTGACCGTGCATAAACTACAAAAAAGGTAAAAATACCTCAAAAGAAACCTTACCTCCCACACGTCTAATAGGTATATTTGTTAAAAAACTTTACAAAGCGAAGTAAACCCTTGTAAAAATAACTCGTTTCAATACAAGTACATAATATACTATACGAACATAGTACATGGCATTTAGTACGATACTTTCCATAAACGTAGCCGACCCCGCGCTAACGAGCCAGCTATGAATATTCTTGATTTCTTGCATATTCAACAGGATATGAATCACAATACTTTTATATTTTAGAACTTATAATAAAAAAGTAGCGCCAGATTAAAATATTTGGCCATAAAATGGAATACATTTAATTTTATATGTTGTTTAATTAACGTATCTAATTAAAATGTGAATGATTTCAAAGCGATCTGTTTTAAACTACCTATATCAGTAAGTGCCGGGTAAAAAGCAGTTACATAACATAATTAGCCCATAACTGTCCCACTGCTGGGCACGGGCCTCCTTCTCAGAATGAGGAGGGTTTAGGCCTTAGTCCACCACGCTGGCTGGTGCGGGTTGGGAGACTACACACACCATCGAGAACCTTATGGAGCCCTCTCAGGTGTGCAGGTTTCCACACGATGTTTTCATTCACCTTTAACGCAAGTGATAATCAAATTCTGATCCGCACATGAATTCGAAAAGTCAGAGGTACGGGCCGGGAACGAACTCAAACCCTATCACTGCAGTAAATAGCAGTTAGGTATTAATAATAGAGGTTGAATGCTTGCCTTCCATGCACGAGAGTCTGAATTCGATCCCGCCCTGAACTTCTGACTTTTCAAATACCTATGCGGATCAGAATTTGATTATCACTATTGCTAATGACTACGGTAAAGATAGATAGATAAATATACTTTATTGCACACTAACACAGAAGGAATACACATAATTTGACGACACGTTTGGTGCAGTGGCTGAGCGTTCGGCTTCTGCGCTACGGGTCGTGGGTTCGATTCCCGCATGGAACAAATATTTGTATGGCCTACAAATAGTTGTTCCGGGTCTTGTTTGTGCATGTGAAGATTTGTGTCTGTAAACGCACCCACGATACAGGAGAAATCATAGTGTGGGGCAATGTTTTAAAATAATAAATTAGGAACAGTACAAATGGCGTTCTTATCGCTTCAAGCAATTTCTTCCAGACAACCATTGGATGGAATTAATTGTTAAGAAAAATATAAAGGGCAGTTTGCAGCGTACAAATATGTAACCTACTAAAAATCGGGAATCTCCTAAATAAAGTATCATGATAAACCTGCACACCTGAAAGAGCTTCAAAAAGTTCTCGATGGTGTATGTCGTTGCTTGAATCAAACCCTTCTAATTGCGTGAAGTGACTCGCGGCCAGTAGTGAGAACAGTGATGGACTGATTATGTTATGTGCCTAGGATATTCAATTAGATAGATTGTTTTTTCTAACAAAACTGTAGAAAAAGTTACAAACTTTAAACATTATTGTTTATTTCCAAATAAATTTGTGTCATTACCTACTTACTACTTATACTTTTTAGAAATTCTAGGGAAGGAGTATCTAATTGTTAGGGGCTCGTGACTGATTAACAACCGCGCGGATCATACGATTTGCAAGGCTAAGCTGCACTTGCCGCGGTCAGTCCGTGGATGGCTGACCGCTCGTTTCAGGTCGAGACCTTTCCATGCCTCGGAGAGCAAGTTAAACCATCCGTCCCGGGTGTCTTACGAATACCTATGATAGTCGTTACGGGTAGTTAGAAGCCCAGAAGTCTGACCACCGGTCTAACCTTAGGGTATCGGCATTGCCCAATAACTGGGTTGCGGAGGTCTGATGGCAGTCGCTCCGTGTAAAATACTGGTATTCAGCCGTGTCTGGTTAAACTGGAAGGTGACCTTGACATAGTTGGGAAAAGGCTAGGCAGAACGAACTTATTAGAAATTCGAGAGTGAGTTTGTTTGTTTGTTATATCTTCGCGAATAAACTGCTGACCCGATTTTAACTCAAAATCCGAAAAGAACGGCAGTTTTCTAATCCAGAACCAGCGCCACGGGCACAGCTAGTTAGGTACCTGCTCATATTTCAAGGCTAGCGTTAAATGGTACCACCACCGGGGTCTTCGTCGGATCGTCCTCCTTTTACTTGCTGCAACGTTTAGTTTGAACTCCTCATCATAAATGTGAGGCACTTAGACACCGTATGCACTAAGTGGCTTAACTCTAAAGTTTAGATCATACATGTGTTCTGAATAAAAGATTGTGTGTTATATTAGGATAAACAAACCTTTAGTCTGTCACTTGGTTGTTTTAAAGATAATTGACGAGTGTTGTTTTTGCTTGTTTTTACTTATTTCATGTAGATAGTTTGCAAAAAAGTAGACTAGGACAAAAAATCTTTGTGTTATGTTATTAATAAATCAAATTCGTTTTATTTACTTAACCTATACTTAAACACTTATTTTTATAAAGTTTCAGATTCCCGTTAAGAAAATCAGTTTATTTGCAGGGTAGGTCTACCATCTGTTGAAATACATATAAGATGTTTAATTTTCCGAAATTGGTTGAAGTAAAAGCGATAACAACAAATTGCTCCGTATCTGTCTTAACAGCTTGTTGTGGCTGATAAATGGCGACGGCGCATTCACCAAGTATTATTTGATAGAATCGGCCGAATCTATGCTGTCAAATTATGATGTTTTTAATTTAATTTTTTATTTATTGTTATTTAATGTAAAATGTTTTTCTTTTTGTTAATTGTTCTATTTTTTTTTGTATAATGGGAGTACCCGATTGTAAAGACCACACTACCGCATTGGGATATGATCCTGTAATGATAGTTGTGATTGTGTTAAAGTAAATAAATAAATAAAAATACGAATGAAATACTGCGTTTCAATAAAATTTGTCTTATCTTTTCTCTAGTAAGAAATGGCTACAACAAAGCACCTAAATATTGCGAATGAGATAACTTAATTAGGATTATAGGCAAGTCATTATTCGTATCATAACAGATGGGCTAGAATCATCAAGCAAAAGGCGTCAGATAACTACAATAGGAAGCAATTAACTGTCCAGAAGGCGTTAAGAGAAGTATAGAAGGCTTTGGAAGGGACTTTTGTCCAGATCTTAAAAGATCAGATGGTATTCGCTCCGCACAAGATCAGTAACACCAAATAGCTAACAAAAGAGTTCCTTGTATGCTCACACAAAAAAAACTGTCTGTTATTTAATTAAACATAGTAATCAATATATTTTATATCGGTGGGTACTAATAATTAATTCGATGCCAATTAGTTAACATAATTAAATAAAGATTTATATTACGTGTTACTGTTATAATAAAATACCAATCTAGACAAATTAATATGAGAGGTAAAAGCCTTTCTCCGGATGAGATATTAATAGTCTTAATATAAAGCAAACATATCCATGAGTAAGTGGTCTACTTAGTCTAATGACTGCCGAGGGAGGTAGGTAATTACGGCGGGCTGGCTAGTCTATATTCTCGCTGGACAAGATCGTTACGCTTGTAACCCTTCAATGGATAAACAGCAGGTCTATCTCGCACTATTGTGACAAGATATGGCTATGTATAAATTTGTATAAATGTGTAAATTTTGTATAGGACATTCGACAAAATCCTTGACACGTGTCAGCAGTAATGTATTAAAGTGTTTACACCAACAGTTTTCCCACGCTTTAATAGGCCCCATTCATTAAGGGGTCAAGCTATCAATATATGAATCTAGCCGAGGGAGTTTTCCTACCACATAAACACTGGAAACAAAAAAATATCGTTAAGTATATGCTTATTTTAATTAGTACCCGTACTGATTAAGGTTGGTAAACGCGTAGACTAGCCTTTATTCTTGATGGGCTAACGAATATATTGTCTTATTTATATAGCGCGATAGAAACAAGTGTTAAGTGAAAAGTTAAGTTTATCTCATTATGTAAGGTGTCTGGAGATGAATTAAAAATACTTACCTAAATTAATGATAGATTTATAATATTGTAACACTTTAGGGTGGCTTCAAGAGACAACCCTCAACAAGCATGTGCACATAAAATTTTGCGGCGTGTACTTACGGGAGGATAAAGAATAACACCTGTAACCGTACACTATATATTTAATTAAGAATTATAAATAGATCAACAGGGCGTGGTTCGTAGCAATGCGAGGAGTCCAGGGTTTTCTTGAGCAGGTGTGGCACTTAACTGGGCAACTGCAGCGGCGCGAAAGGGCCGATCTGCAGTGTGACCGACCTTTTATAGACCTGGACCCCGCCAGTCAGCCACCACCCGTCACAATATTAAGCAACTTTTAGTGCTTCAGGCTATTGTATCAAAGGCTATCCGTGTCCCAATTTCGTGAAATAATGATAATGTTATAATTATGTTATAAATTCAAATATAATTTCCATATCAATGAAGTTACGATATAACTAGTAGTTAAATTAATTTAAAGGATAGTCGTTATTCGTTTAAATAAATGTTCTTTTTGTGTTGTATATTGAATTATTCGAGGGGCTCGTGGCTCGCGCGGATCATAAGAATTGCGAGGTAAAGCTGCGCTTGCTTGCTACTTGTCCGTGGATGGGTGACCGTTCGTTGCACATTGATACCCCTCTATGCCTCGGAGAGCACGTTAAACTATCGGTCTCGAGTGTCATACGAATACCTATGACAGTCGTTACGTATAGCCAGAAACCCGAAAGTCTGACAACCGGTCTAACCTTGGGATATCGACATTCTGGGCTGTAAGTCTGATGGCAGTCGTTCCGTGTAAAATACTAGTATTCAGCCGCATCTGGTTAGACTGGAAGCTGACCTCAACATAGTTGGGAAAAGGCTAGGAGGAAGAGAGACATTAAATGAATATGTCCAGTTTCATCATCCCCTTGTTTCCAAACCAGTCGAAAACATCGATTAAGATCGAAACTGATATACGATTTCAAGAATTACATAACGGTCAGCCATTGTCAACGGATTCTTTATAAAGAAATCTACCTGTATACATAGATTTTTTGTTTAAATATGGTAACACAAATAAAAATTCTATGCCACGTCGTAACAACTGTCGGCACGGTCGCCTGCCTATTCACTAATCCAATCCCAAACATATACCAAAAACCTAAAATCTGTAAAAATGTTTGAAATAACATTTTATATGTTCAATATTTGGCGGTTGCTTGTTGGCGCAGATTGTTATTTTTTTTTAACTCCATGGAATAACAGCACGCTGCTGTAAATTGCGAGCGATCGTGAGCCCTATAGTGACCAAAAGTCATGATTACAACGCTTTACATTCCCCAACATGAGCCACGATCCACCCACGCCGCCTGCACGAGGTCGTTCTGCCTAGCCTTTTCCCAACTATGTTGGGGTCGGCTTCCAGTCTAACCAAATGCAGCTGAATACCAATATTTTACACGGAGCGAGTGCTATCAGACCTCCGCAACCCAGTTATTGGGTAATGCTGATATCCTAAGGTTAGACCGGTTCAGGCTTCTGACTACTCGTAACGACTGTCATGGGTATTCGTATCAAACCTTTTTTTTATCGTTGGAAAATCCTCTTGTATGTCCCTCGCCCGGGAAAGGCGAGGGTGTCTGCCGGACTCTTACCGACTAAAAATCAACGGTGTTCCTCCTCCTGACCGTTCGGCCGGGGTCGTGGGATTCGCAAATCACCTCCTCGCAAAAGGAGGCGATGGCTTCCCACGCATCCTTGCTCCCGACCATGGACAGAACCACGGCCGGAAGCGAGAGGTCACCGCCGAATTCGTACCACACCTGGGACCCGACGGTTTAATGTGCTCTCCTAGGCACGGCGGGGTCTCTATGTGTTGTAACGCATGGTCACTCATCCACGGACTGACTGCGGAAAGCGCAGCCTAATCTTTCATTTTGTATGATCCGCGCGGTTGTGAATTACCCACGAGTCCCTCACGCAGGCTGCACGAGTGACTGTACGTAAAGTACGTCCACTGCAGCCTAGGCAGTTAGCCTCGCTACCAATCGTTGCTGACTGACTAATCATTACACCGCGGCATGAGCAATTCTCGTAAAGCTCGTGCCAACACGATAGAAAAAGATAACTAAAGGAATTGGTGACCCCAGTGTGGTGTTATTATGAACAGAAGTACATACAGTTCTGCTGCCCAACCATTAGAACAAACCCCCCCGGAAAAAGAGATGGTGGCCTATTATTTTTCAGATCACATGACTTTAATGCATACAGTAAGAGCTAGAATATCATACGTGTAATTAATTTCGTTATAATAACAATGTTGGAGTTTCCGTTCAGCTGCGTAGTCTTGTATTGAAAGAAAAGTTCGAACCTGACAAAGATGCCTCCAAGGGAACGTGTACGTATCGACTAGGCGATCTTGTTGATTAAAAACTTCTTATATTATATTTCAATATCGCAGTGTTTCTTTCAAAGAAAAAAGATGTCTTTATTATTATCTTCACATGAGTACATTTTGTTAAACTTTGCGGTCTATTCGCAAAGCGTAATAATATGAATCCTTTGATGTTCCAGAAGAAGTCTGAAGTTTAATTATCAGTTATTTGTTGTTGATTTTAGGATATCAGACTAAAGTGCCTCTAAAGCAAATAAATATTTTATAAAATATTGCAAAAATGAATAAATAAAATTCCACTTACTTCGACCTTATTCACAATTTTTTTTTTCTTAGTAAAAACATAATTGTAGGTATCTCATATACATTAGGGTCTTTAATTAAGCATTTGTACGATCACATCGCATAGTTGCGCGACCGCTTGTCAAAAAGTCATAAAACAGATGAATAAAAATCACGGAGACTTGGCGGCTAGACAATAACGACTATTTACCATTACACACTAGTAGGAAAAGCTAAAGCTCCTTTTGTGCCCCTTTTTTACTTTGTGCTTAATGTAGTGAACCAATTTAGAATTAAGAGATGGCCCCCATCTCTTCATTCTAAATTTTCACTAACTCAATATTTAGGGGCTAGCTCAATTGGTACCCTAATAGCCAAATACTCAAACGCTTCTCAATTTTAAGATGCCGTTAAGTCTCGTGCTATCATTTTAAGGTGAAGTGACAGTGACAGCATGAAATTAGCATTATGTAGAGCACAATTAAAACAAAAACACGAAATGTTTTAATCGGTTTCCTTTTATTATTTAATTAACCAAAGAGTTTCTAACGTATCGTTTTTCTATTTCGGTTTAATATGCAAATGTGAGCGTAAATTTATTCATGGGTACTTGTTAGCTCCGGTTTTGATTAGTTCCACCCTAAATAAGCCTGTGTGTAAATTATCTCCAGTTACGTATTTACTTAGGCTTGTTAAGCTGTTCTTGAAGCATACAATAAAAATAAAGAATGAAACACAATTATTACACTCTAGACCATTGTTGCCCAGAGTTTTGTTATAATTAACGGATTACTGGCCGTATGGTATAATTTTAACCTTCTTTTAGAATTATTTATGAAAGTTACAATATTTGGGTTAAAAGCATTCCCTAACCGTTAAGCTGATGTCTAATTTAATACTTACCTGGTGTTTCTTATGGTGATCTAATATTAGCAAAGTTATGATATCATTGTTTCGTTTCACATCGTTCTTAACCACTTCTGTTTATGAGGTTCTATGATGGAGAGAGGTGGCTCAAACCTCAAAAGTCAGACAGATATTTTTCTCAAATATGATCCAAGCCAAGATTTGAGGTTTTTGTGATTGAGTCATTTTGCACTTCGTATACCTACATACATTACGTCCTATTTTTATATGATTTACAAAACAGCATATTTGTATTGTATTATCGTTATAGTTTCCAATTTAATATAATTAACACTTTCTTGCATCACGCAAAGTGTTCCTATAAATAAAAACTCAAAATAAGTAATACTTGTATTAATAATATTTAACGAGAAATTTTTTATTCGCATGTCCAAAACGTATATACTTTGAAGCCGAAAGTGTCACAAATCTGTAGGTACACAACGTCTCTCTAGTGACAGGCGCAATCTGTTTTCATATAATTACTTCTGAAAGCCGAGACGGGGGAAATTAATTTCTTTGTTACTTTAACGACATCGATGTGGTTCTATCTACTCTGTGATCTTTAAAAGACCTAGTAATAGGAATTGTTTTCGGTTATTTTGAATACAATAAACTAACATCGTTTTACAGTTTATTTTGTCTAATATATAACTTTAGTAAAATTTAAGGTGAACACGAAAATAGAAACAAAATGTTATAAACGGTCTTAGGTAGATACTTTTATTTTAATTTCCAGTATTCAATGAAACGACAATGGCAAAAAATAAAATAGCTATAGTAAAAGGAACTAAGAATGTCTTACAAAACAAGGTTTCTGTTTTCCGAGTTGTAATTTTGTGTCAGTTTCCCGCAAAACAGAGATTATTATAGCACTCGGCACAATTACAACACTGAGAGGGTAGTAGTACTTTCATGTTTAATTAGAAAATTTAAATGCCCGTAACTTTGAGAAAGAAAAAACGTAGCGGAGTCCCAGCTACGACACTTACAACACTCGAAACAGATTTGGTTACTTATTTATAGTCTTTAAAGGAGTGTTTTTAAGCGATTGTATTGTGTGAACAATCATCGACGTCATTGGTTTCACACTTGCTTACGATTGAAGTAAGTTAGAGCTGCAGAGAGTAATATGGCAGTCGATAGCAATCAACTAATCCAGAAATTAATTAAACCATGGTGAAAGGAACTAGTCTTAACCGTTGAGAAGGAGAGCATACAGTCAGCGTCTTGACTCAATGAAAAGTGGACCCTGAAAAAAGACCTAGAAAAAAGCAAATATTTAAGAAGTACTACATTATTAGTAGACACAGGGACGTGGTTGCTCACTATGGGCATCATAATGAAAGCTCAAGGTCACTCAATGAACTATGACGAGAGCGATCTCTATACGAGATCGAATCAGAAACGAGATGGTCCATAGAAGAAATAAAATTGCCAGGGAACACACAAAGGGACACAGCTCGTAGAGCTTATGGGCGTTGGGGCAGAAAGGTTATTGAGTGGAGACCATGCATCGGAAAACACAGCGTAGGATGGCCGACAGACGACCTGGTGAAGGTAGCTGGGAGTTGTTGGAAGCCTTTGTACAGTAGTTGATTCGATGATGGTGATGATGAGAGTATTAGAACCTACTTATTTTGATTTATGCAAAAATGTTTAAAAGATTAAATAGAATGTGCTATAAATAAGTTAACTACCTCGCTTAATTACATTACGGTAAAGTTGTATCTGAATTAAGTAACCAACTTCACGAGTGACATTATTCTGAAAACTTCGCCATTGTTAACGAATAAACCTGTCCTTTTGGTAGTATTTATTCATAGTTTTACCTCTTAGTCGGAAAGTAAATTAACAAAATAACAAAACAAGAAAAGACGGATATCCTGATTACATTTTTCACAGTGGCACAAAGCCCCTCTCTCACTTTGCGTCACCTTAAACCACTTTAAGCGGTAGCCTGTCTAAAATCATAATGTGGTTATTATTTCACCCGAGCTCGTGGCAGAGGCACTGCTGTCGACAAGGCGGCCATTTTCGCAAAATTATCGCTACTCGGCCGCGCTACGACAGAATCGAGGACGTACCCGCGAACTTGCAGAACGCATTAACGAAAAATATTATTTGGACCAAGAAAATACCCTTTTCTGGCCTTAATATAAATAAACGAGCCAATAGAGTATAATTCTAGAGCATAATATCTATCCCACGCCCAATTATTACACAGTTATAACAATAGAATCTAATTAACCCACGTCAGAACCCATGGCGTTAAAAAGAAATTTATTATGTACTCGTATTTATTTTAATAATAAACACATGGTTTGTAATAAAGTGAACATGATTTTATAACGCTTTGAATAAACAGATAAAACAAAAGCATACCTACTTAGTTTCTACTGATATTGTATCTAATAACTCATATGCGGCTATACGGAGTGCTTATTGTGTGTACCAAATTCAATAACCAATGTATTACATATAAATAAATTCGAATTTAATCTAATTGTGGATAAACAAAGGATACCTTGTCTCTTCTAAATGAAATGACCCGAATTGAGATGGATTGAAGAAAATGTCTCTTCTATGTTAGAGTTTTCATAATTTACATGTTCTTCTAATAGTTCAGTAATTTGATTACATATTCATCGATTTACTTTTGAATCGAGTTGTCGTGGAAACAATTTCTCAGCAAAATCGTCTTTGGCTGAGGGAATATTTGATGTAGAAAGCAACTAAATTTAAGAGAAGCTACTAAGATTTACTGGTATATGACGACAAAAGCACCAGGAGCGATGCGGAGAGGGCGGGTCGTGGTAAGAAATATATCCTGCACTTGCCAAAACCGCGGACGGAATAAAATTTGTCAAAATAATTTCACGTGCTAAAGGAGGGATCGTAATATTAAATATTCTTTATGTAAAATGGAGACCAACTCTATGGCTATTGTAGTAAAAATTTTAAATTAGGTATATCCATGGTACTGTATTTTTTTTCATTTTGTGTAGTCTTGATTTGCAAAGTATTACAAAGTCTGATAGATTGACGGAGCTATTTCACATCCTATCAAGCAATCGTACTATAGTAATAAAGTGCGTGATTTTGTTTATTTTTCGATTTTATAAATAATAATATATTATTATTTCCTTTATTCATTCAATATACATTTTTAAATAATTGTATAAAAAAATATACTAGTCCACTGGCGACATCGAGAACTGGGTCCAAGCTAGCGACGGTCAGGGCCTCAGAGAGAGGAACTTCCAAACAATAAGCGCCGTGTCCAGAAGTACTACTTTCTGTATCAGGCCCTTGATCCAAAAAGTATTATTAGGTAGGTATCCTGGTTTCTGAAATCTAATACTTTAATGGTTCTACGAATTTAAATTACCGCTCCATTATTATTAATTTGTGGAAATTGTTAAAACAATCCGTACGGTTTAGTATCAGATCATATCGTAACGTTATATATTTTAAGCTTTCCATTAAACTAGTTACCTAAATGACATATATAAAAAATATGAAATAATAATATCCACCTTAGTTTCTCAGCACGTTGACTGTTTCTTGAATAACATTGAATATTTTGCTTTCAACTCGCACGCAAGTTGATTTTACTATAAAGATTTGAATATCGATTGAAAAATCTCTGCGAATTTTGATCGAAACAAATAGTCACTGGATTTCCAAAACCAGGACATTAAATAGGAGCCTAATACAACGGATAATAAAATATCTAAGTAGGTACCAAAATATTAGATTTTTAATAAATTTTTGCGGTTCACCGTATTTTTAGAGCTCCTCTTATCGCATCAACAAATGAGACTAGAAAAGTTTTCGGTAAGAATATTTTTAAATTATTCCTTATTTAGCATAAAACTCATTTGCTATATAAATCTTGAAGCTTCATTTTCAGAACCGAGTAGTGATGAAAACAAATTGATATTTTATTCGTAAGTGATGACGTCTGGAGTCTGGCACTACTTATGCTCAGATACTTCTTCATCCTTCACTTCTTCGATGTCTGTGGTTGATATTACTTTAGCTTAGAGTTCGTGCATCACGTAAATTACACATAAAACGGCTTTATAAAAAAAAGTACCTATTAAAAAAAGAAGATACAGAGCGTACCTACTAAACAAATATTTGAAACATCTGTAAGCTAAAAGTTATGTACGATTATTATAATTCCAAACAATTTTGTACTGTCTAGTACATTGTTTTTTTAAATGATATTTTATTATTTATAATATCAATGGAAAACTAAAGTGTAAAAAATATTATTGTACTGTCATCAGAACTTCATGCGTATGCAAAATTTCAGCCTTTTGGATAACAGAAACTGATTCAAATTTGGCTTGCAAGATTTGTAGCAGCCAGACAAAAAAGCAAGCTAAATAAAATCATTCATTGAGCTGTTTGCATGTGTAATGTGACGGTTCTTGGATTTGTGTCGAACGATTTCCGTCTTTCTAACCGCCGCAACGATTAAACAAATCAGGTTTACTGACTCGTACAACTGTCTGAGTCCTTAGCCAAAGATCTCTCTTGCGCTATAAACCTAACACACTTTATAGCCGTACTTAGCTTCAAGCGCTCCTAGCATAACATACGTCTTGGCACCATCCAAACTTCCGACCAAATCGTAAGGGAAATCAGCGATACATACTACATACACAACGAATAAAATTCAGACTGAAAGTAAGAGTAATCCCCGCACAAATTGAATACATGATTGTGTTGGCTATGTTTGCTTACATCTCCACGTATTTTCCTAAACCGTGTCGTTTTCATTGAAATGGTGTACCATGATTGAAATAAAATTCAAATTCTCCGACTGAATCGAGGAGTGAGTGGGTCGTAGCTGGCTTGTAAAGAAAGATTCAATCAAATAAGGATTCGTTCCTGCTATATACTGTCTCATTTAAATGAATGAACAAGCTATAAAAAACATGAGATACAAATGACATTTTGAGAGTCAACCAACGTTCGGTACGATCTCTGAATCCATTTTATATTTGTGCGTCGATAAAAAATACAGCATAAATTTAATAAATAGGCTTAGGCTGATAGCTTAATTACCTAATGACATCATAAAAAGATAAAATATTATAAATTAAAAATAAAAAGTTTTAAAATTTAAACGTTTAAAGTGACAATTAAGTAAGTATAACGTGGTCTATTGAAATGAGGTGCCTATTTCTAGTAAAATATCATATAATTTCAAAATTAATGGTAGCTATCGTATAACTAAAGACGTATAAATCATTGATGTTCTGCGATACGGCTGCTGCGGTGTTCGCCAAGCGTTTCTACATAGATACCATAACTCATTTGCTGCACCAGCTTTGAATATTTTGTTGATAATTTAACAAAAAATATTTATCTAATCCTTAAATATGATTAAATGAGCCACCCTTTCCCTTCCAATGTTAAGGGGATAGACACCAATCTCGTTAAGTCAAGATCGTTACACCAATCCATTTGCAAAAATATGGTGATTATGAATAAAATACCCTAACGACCTCTCAGTAAAGCAGTCTTTGAAGCCCATGGCCTTGGCTCTTGGCCATGGTCCCACTTTAACACTCAGCATTGGTCTTTACGGGCTGATCTTAATGATGAAATAATTGGTAATCGCAGCATGACGTCATCTGTCTCTATCCTCTTAACTAAAATCACGTACGAATCAGTATATCCGTATTATATAAAAGATAAATAAACCTTTGATTTAAGAAATCATTTAATATACACATTTTTAGAAAATAACTGAAGAATAAGTGTTAAAGTTTTCTAAAATTATGTATGCAAAATGAATGGTTCAATCGAAGGTTTGTTTACATCAAATGTCTGGACTATAAATTATCAGATAAAATGACATTCGCAACTAATATTATAGTAGTCGGGAAATCTGCTCGAACAAGATCGATTTATAATAGAAATGCATTGTACCGGGTAATGGTATTGCTAGGATTTACAATCAAAAACCTAAAAGATTATTCGCTACAGAGAATTAATCATTCATCAACCTACCTTTCTCCGAATGAGTATCAGATAAATCATATATTAAATCAGTAGATATAATTGTTTAGTCGCGTCTAGTTAAGCTGACACCTGGAGCTACTATCGTAGGACCAGATGACTATATTGATTAACAGCAACATACAAACAGATACACATACTTCTTCATAATTCTCCTTCAAACGCAAAGTTAGGAAACACTACTTGAAGTCGCTGCACTCCTAATCATCTAATTTAGTCTTCGTCATAATTGCATTAAGTTTTTCATAACGTTTTGTAATTGATATATATATTTATTATAATATCTATATAATTTGTATATATGTAATTTATATTTAACTTTTGATTTCCTGATATATTCAGTCCAAAATTGTCAACTCATCTTTTTCCTGTACCTACGTATTTTGATGCTTTTCTTTTTAACCCTAAGGTTGACTGGTAGAGAATGCCTTATGGCATTAAGTCCGCCTTATGTACCACAATAGTGCATAGAAGTATAAATAAATAAATAAATAAACATACCACATTTCCCTAATTCAACATCAAAACAGAAACGCATTACCGCCACTAAGGCCTCAATTACACTGGATAACGAAATAATTGAACGGAAATTATTCTATTGCATACATTTAGAGACCGAGGCTCAGGACGTCTGTCGCGCCTTTATATACACAACAAGAAACAATGGTGGCTCCGCGAAATTCCCTAGTTTCCTTAACAAGCAGTTGGATGACAGCCAAAACAACGAACGTTATTTAAGGCTGGTTACAGACTCGGTGGATACGCGACTGCGACTACAGTTTGATTTACTTTAATACTCCGACAGGATATTGAAGTTTTCAGACGGATTCATACTCGTTGGTGCTGTTTATTCTCAGTTTTGTTGTTGTATGAACTCTGTTCCGCTTCGTTTGTGTAATAACTGATACGTGAATTATAACTTTCACGTGTTTGTACTGGAAGAATATACCCCTGAGGTATAAGCAGGGAAGGCGTACGTCCACAATTTAGTCTATGAGATAAATGATATTATGCATAACTTTTGTTATTGAGTGAAAATATAACCTAGTATATTTCAGAATTTGTTGAATTCGTAAGCATATTGATTAAGCAAAGGTAGATTTTGTAAATTAAATTAACTATTGTGACAAACGTGTCTACGAAACAAATTATCTATTTCCGAATGAAACTAATCATATTAGTGTTTACTGATGAGAAGTAAATTGATAAAAACTACTTCAGAAATTATCACACCTATACCGAAAAACATGAAAGTATTTTGGAATAATAGTGGTTGGGCAGTAGTTACTGCTGCTTTACCTATAGTTGCCTTTTAGGGCACTCACATAAAAAGAAAAAGAGTGACATATTCTCAGCCAAGGATCACAATTTCCACTCAAAATTTAAAACAAAAATTAAAAGACTGTGAGAACAGTCCTTGTATAAAAAAACCATGTAATAGCGCTATTTGGAATCCCACAAAAAGTTTTAATGTAGCGTAAATAAACGCACATGTACTCCGTGCTTTATTCCAGAGAATTGCAGTTGCGCTGTTGTGAGCCACTCAGTTTAAGAGGGTATGACCATTTAATTTCCTTTAAAAATCTCCCAACAAAGCAAATTTCTTACGTTTATAAATCTATTCAATTTTGTAAGAGAAACGTGAGGCATTTTTAAATAGATGTTTTCTTCTAGTTGTGAGTGATTGACGAATATTTACGAATATACATATTTCTTTCTGCTAGGTAACCTTTATTAATGTAGTGTTTTTCTGACTGCCTGCACTAGTAAAGGCATTTTTATAATAGATGGTCAACAGTGAGAAATAATTATTGGTGTCATGCGCTTTTTAGAGAGCACACAGCCAGTTTTTGTCTCCATTAAATGGCAAGTTTTCAAGTGCCTGAATGTTTACCATCGCCCTTGGGTACCTGGAAAAATACGAAATATATTGTTTGATAGAGTTGTAGATTGTTGAGTGTGTGCATCTTACGCAGAATAAAACACCACCATACAATGCTCTTTTTACCCATGTCATAAAAGGTGACTATCCTTCGCGTTAAAATTACAATTTTGTTGTAGCTATCTAGTGTTGGAGGTATTCTGATTAAACTATGCTGATGATAATAATATTGTAATTATTTATAGGTATCCGTGGGGGGACAGATTTAGTATATCATTCCCCTACGTCGCACGGCAAGCTATTCATAAGAATCGGCGAGCTTGGCGCAAAAATGCCAATAGGCTTGCCACCTATCCAGTGGTGAAGAGTGGGTGTATAGAATTCATAGTCACAGTTACTGTTTACCGCTTCGGGAATTACAGGCGTGAGTATATGTATGGATATATATGTTACAGGTAGACGACGTTAGTCGCTACCCACGCACGTGAAATTTTCACTAAGTAAACTCAAGACACCCACGAAAAGGAACCTTATTCTTTTTGAAGATTATACTTTAAAGTTCAACTAGGTGTAATAATAACTCAGTGTGAACGACTATTCTCAGTACCGGTCACACTGTCATCGCCTTCCGACTGAAAGCTTTAGATGTAGGCAATTTAAAATATTATTAAGAAAATAACACGTGTGTACTGAGAAAGCAGCGTGTATTTCACTGAGGTCCTTAATATGTAGTATCTTATGTATTTTATGTCATCATCATCATCCTCCTCCTGCCCTTATCCCAACTTATTTGGGGTCGGCGCAGTATGTCTTCTTCTTCCATACCTCTTTTAGCCGTCATCTCTGTAGTCACACCCTTTCTAGCCATATCATCTTTCACACTATCCATCCATCGTTTCTTTGGTCTTCCTCTACTCTTATAACCATCCAGACCATTTGTGACATTGTTTCTGTTTATCTATACAAGGTTAGTCGGAAAGGGGGTACTAAGCCGAAAGGGTGTTAAAGTACCCATAATAAGGGATAACTTTTGTTCTACAACTTTCCCCAAAATTCAATAGTTTAAGAGAAATAGCTTTTCAAAGATTTCGTAAAAAATATGCTAAAATATATGTGTCCATAGCTATGATCAGCTGTGTTTGCAATTTAGGTCATATTTGGGGCCATGGATTAGAAACTTAATATTATGAATTCATAACTAAAGCAGGCATGATATTTTTTTGAAAAAACTAAAATAAAAATCATTTTGCATGCAAATAAAAATGATCGAATTTTGAAATTTTAACACTTGCTTTAAAATAGTCACCAGTGATACTTTAAGTGGCCCTCGGCTTAGTACCCCCTTTCCGACTAACCTTGTAGATGTGGCACATTTTATTTCATGTCATTAATTTGATAAATCGCAGTGACAATAGTAAAACATTTAAAATCGTTAACATTTAACATTTCGTGACGGCAGAGATAGTAAATTATGATGAATCTTTTCTGACATTAAGCGGTAGTGGAATGCCGTTGCTGAGAACTACTCAGATGGTACTCATAAGTGGATAAGAAGAGACTTCTCTTTTAAGAACTGAGGGGACCTAAGAAGCTGGTTAGCTCTTATTGTTAGTTATGTATCCGATTCACCTGACGAAAATATTTGAGCGGGATTGGAAGCCGATGCCATGAGCTTAATACGAAATTCTAGGTTATTTTTTGTTAATAAGAAATGTGTTACATTTTTGCATTCTTATCAACTTCATTTTATTTAAACTAATGATATAGTTTAAATAAATGTTTTAAAGTACCTTTATTATTATTCATATGTTCCTAGATTTTAGTGTGAGGTTAATTAACATTATAATAAAATAATTATTCAATAAATTGGGCATTAGGATATCGGCATTGCTCAATAACTGGGTTGCGGAGGCCTGATGGCAGTCGCGCCGTGTAAAACACTCAACCGCATCTGGTTAGACTTCAAGCTGACCCCAACACAATTGGGAAAAGCTAGGGAGAACGAATAAGTTGGGCATTAAATAACTTCTCATACCTACATACATCACGCCTGTATTCCTCGAAGGGTAGGGCAGAGGTGTATAGTAACACCCTCATTTAGCCTTCATGTTTGAGTCCCATGGGGGCGAGCCTATTGCCATTAACCTGGCACAAATCCAAACTCCGGGCGGCTACTGAGGAATTCCACACGGAAAAAACAAATAACACTTTACCCGACCTAGGGACCCACCTACACTAATATTCATAAAGCTATGTATCGCAAAAATCTTGCGGCACGAAAAACTAACTCCGCTCGACATAGCAAGGAATACATAGCGACCTGTTTTTTATTTTGCTTCGACGAATCGATTTTTAATGAGCAACGTTTAAACGTAAATAAGATCCATCTTACTTGTTCACGTCCTTCTCTTGTTTTCATCCCACTCTGACCTGACCAAAATGTAGGGTTATAACAGACTGTATGAATATTTATTTGGGCCTTTCTAAATTATAAGACGGTTTCTGAATGTGGTCTTTGTCGTTGTAAGTTGTGTCTACTACGAGAAATGTAATACCCAAATCCTTATTTAAACTGGAGTCGACTACAGTCAGTCAAAGCTGTATTAAAAGAGCCTCCACGAGTGATGATGCCGGAGTACCCTGAGCAGTCAGCCCCGCTTCCAATCTTGCAGACTGACAAATTATTTCACCACGGCATGAATATATTCCTGTACAGCTCTGGCCGACACCAGAGAAGAAATCAAAGCTGAATATGTTATTATATTATCTTCGGCAGCTATAGCACCAATACTACCCCGACCAACGTCCAATCCTCAAAAAGTGAAGGTAGACGAAGTAATTGGTTGTTATATAATGGAAAACATGAACACAATATGCAACACGAGTCACACATGCACACAATATCTGCACAAGTGAACCACAAGTGGAAGATTGGTTTAAAAAAGCAGGAATATACAACAACAACAGAACAATGAAGAAACTGAAGTTAATAATACCGCCACGGCCATCGCAACAATCACCTCCGCTGACGAACAGCAGTCAAGAAACGGAAGAGGAGGAGGAGGACAGAGATATAGTGGAATACCCTATATCATCAACAACGATTAACACAATACTACTAATAATACTACCCCGACCACCGTCCAATCCTCAAAAAGTGAAGGAAGACGAAGTAATTGGTTGTTATATGATGGACAACTTATTATGAGTTGCTGTTACTTTTACAAGATTCCTCTTCACACAAATCTTGGCGTTCAACATATCAACGTTCATATCACAGTTCCTGGTCCCGATGAATACATGTTTAGGGTGCATTATTAAATAAAACACCTTTTTTTTCGTCTTTATCATTTTCCCTTTCCCTACGTTTCCTAGTATCAATTACAAGCTACAAAAGTGCTTTCCATTAAAAATTAACCCCCCTTCAAAACATAAACACCGCTCTATATGGATAGATAGATACGGTGTGTAGGCTGTGTAAAGCTAGAGTGGGCAATGCTAAAATCATCGACAGGGTATGACAATTCACCTGACATAACATAATATCACGCCTGTATTCTCTGAAGGATTGGGCAGAGGTGTATAATAACACCCTCGTTTCGCCGTTATGTTTGAGTCCCATGTAATAGGGGGCGAGTCTATTGCTATCAACCGGGTACAAATCCAAACACCAGGTGGCTACTGAGGAATTCCACACGGAAAAACCCAATAACACCCCACAGTCCACTTTTGAATAATATCTTTTAGTGTTTGTGCGGATGACTGTGAGGTTTGTTTTTGTAAACGCGACACGGTACCGGATAAATCCTAATGCTAGCAACTTACTTTTAAAATAAATAAAAGCTGCTCCCAAAAATGAGGTTTTGCTTGTTTTGCATTTTACAAACGTTTATCAAATCTCACATAAAATACAAGTTTGTATATGTATAATGTTCGTGTCTACAGGGTGGTGGTTTTGCGTGATCATCCCGGGGGAGAGGCGTCTAAGTTTGACCGCGGTAAATCTCGTTCACATTGGACCCCGACGACTTGTTTAACATTGAGACAGCTATACTCTGAGGGCGAATCGTCATTTATTGCTACTACTTGTTGAGAAATGTGTTAGGTAGATTATGTGAAAAGCTTTTTTATGTCAATATTATTCTAACAACCAAATAGGTTTAAAAAAAAACTATGTTGACAAAACTCCACCAAATTACGATAGATGTCAGGGTAGGTATAAACGTATAAACAAAACTAATCCAAAAATATTTGCTAATTTTTTAAATACTGTTAAAAATTAATTCAAATACCGACGACCTATGTAATCAATTTGTAGATCACACCGGTAATTCAGCACTCATCAAGCTGTTTCCCTTGCAGTCTTCCCGCCAGCAACGCCCTAAGCCGAAGTCCGAGGTCCATTAGGGGTCGCCCTTAGTGCTGTTGTTGCTGGTAGTCATGATGTTAGTAGTAGTAGTTAGTACAAATCGAAGTGCTAGTAGTACAAATCTTTCCTCTTTATAATATTAGTATAGATTAGTACACAACTATATTCACACACACATGCACTGCCCATATACACACACATGTTGGTTTAAGTGAACGGGCATGACCACTGAGACATCCGTAATTAAAGTTCAATAGTATTATTTTTTTTATTTATTTAAGCACGCTATTTATTTATTTGGAACTGGTTTACAACAGTTACGTCACAATGGGTTCAGTTGAAAACCAGCGTCAGGCACTAGTAGTCTGACATTTATGCTGAACTGAACCTATTTGGCGCAGCCGCTAGACACACAGATACTTTATTTTTTGTTTAGTTTTTCTTTTGTTTTGTCTCTTATGAATTTTGTGTCTGTGTGTTTTCGTGCCAAATAAATGTATTTATTTCTTTCTTTCTTTCTTATTTTGTTTACAATAAGTATTTGACTTGCCCCGTTGGTTGGAGACCCTCCAGATCTCGCCAATAACTACCTGGTTACGTAGATCCACAAGACAATCTACAAGCAGCCCAATAGAAAAGAAAACAATCTTCTATCTATATACATATAAAAGGAGAAGCTGACTGACTGACTGATCTATCAACGCACAGCCTAAACGGCTGGGGTTAGAAACTTGAAATTTTGACAGTAGGTTCATTTTGCGACGTAAATATCCACTAAGAAGGGATTTCTCGAAATTCAACCCCTAAGGGGGTGAAATTGGGTTTTTAAGTTTGTATGTAAGTCCGTCATTTTTGAAGTAAGACAGATGAAATTAAATATTAAGGTTTCTGGTTAGGAATAAATGTACACATATTTGGAAATTCAACCTCCAAGGGGGTGAAATAAGTGTTGAAAGTTTGTATGAGAAATCTGGTACTTTTGAAGTAAGAAGCATGGGGAGAAACTGACCGACTGGCTGAATAATCTAGCAACGCACAGCCTAAACCGCTGGGGGTGATAAAAGACGGACGTTTTGGATTTTTAAAATGTCACTTTAAAATGGGCTTAACGAGGATTTCAAACTTCACGCAAGCGAAGCTGCGGGCAAAAGCTAGTTTGTTAATAAAATAGAACAGGAAGGTAAAAATATGCGACTGTTGACAAAGTTAGAGAAAGTAAAATTATATCTCAGTGAGGCTTTAGAAAAACTTCTACACGCAAGTCATTGCTTTAGGCCCTAAAGTTTAGGGTTATTAAGAAAGCGAGAAATAAGCTATAACAGGATGTTTTCATTACCCTAGACATCGAATACTTGCTGCGTGGTCCCAGATACGTTCAGACTAATTCATCATGTCTGTTGGGTACCGTAGATCACCAAGAATTGACATAGAGAAGGTGGACGGGCCAACCGCCATTGTTATTATGCCCGTGGCCAGTAATGATGAACCGACACTTGGGAGCAGAATCCACGATGATGCCGTCAAAACACAAACGTCAGGTGGATTTCATTTGTAAACATAGATTTTATATTAATCGTAAAAGGCTGTCATTAAATGGTTAGCTAAATATTGAGGTTTAAGTCAACAAGAATGTATAATTTATCAGCGATGCATGATCAGCGGAGAAAACTGTGTCGGATTTTCAACAATAAGCTTTTCTGAGTTGTTAAAAAGTAATAACCACACTTCTAACCTAACCTAGTCGAGGTGCTCAGACTATTTAGGTAATAGCTGTTTTTTTTGCTGACCAAACATGTATATACGAATCATTTAATTACTTCTCACCATAAAGTATGAGCATCTCAAGAGAAAAGAGAACGATTTACTCTTCTTCTTTCTCAGCCTTTTATCACCCAATGCTGAGTGTAGGCCTCCTCCTTTGCACGCCATTCTTCTCGGTGTTTAACATACTTCATCCAGTTTTTCCCAACTATTTTACGATTGCTAATGTGTTTAATTAATAATTTATTAATGGAAACTAATTAATTGATCAGTGAAATTAATATTTGACAGCGGAATCAATATTTGGTCAGTGACAAAAATCAGGAGCCGACTCGGTTAGGTTAAGTTGGAAGATCCTTTGCCTGGGACAAGCAGCGCCGCGAACTAGTTGCGGCGGTCGGCAGTGACCTCTCGCTTCCGGCCGTGGTTTTGTCCATGGTCGGGAGCGAGGGTGCGTGGGAAGCCATTGCCTTCTTTTGCAAGGGGATGATGGTGACCAAGGAAGGAGCAGAGAGGTAGAGGGAGCTGTCTGCTCTTCTCCCTTCCCGCGCCAGACGCACAGGACGCCGGAGGACACGCGCGCGCGACGTCCTCCGTCACCCTAATATGTGGCCTGCGGGCGGTGGGTTAGGTGATTCGCCGCCCGAACAGTAACAGGCCCGAGAAGGCGGCGCGCAATGTTCCGTGCGCGCTTCTCAGGAGGATTTGGGGAAAGGCCCCACAGATTAGAGGTCCGCCATGGACTGGCGGACTGGGACCTGCCGGGGTTACGGTGCATGCTTTTGTGAATCCCGCGACCCCGGCCAAACGGTCAAAAGGAGGAACACCGTTGGTTTTTAGCCCGTAAGAGTCCGGCAGACCCCCTTGCCTTCCCCGGGCGAGGGACCTCTAAGAGGATTTTCCAAAGATAAAAAAAAAGTTTGGAAGATCAAAGTGCACTTTGCACTTCATGGCTATTTTTTTTAAACTCATCGAGAAACTATTTTCTTAAATTTCTCTGCTGATCAATTAGTATTTACTGCTGACCAATTATTGTTTTCACCTGTTCAACTTATTTTTACCGCCATTTAAAATTCAATTTAATCGTTGATAAGTTAAATGAAACCTTTTATTGATATGGACCTAAATGTTGGGAGAGTGGCTTCAATTTTAACCAGACGCATATAAATGATGCCGAAGACGAGCCAATTTAGTAATAACATCACACTGCGATCTCAAACCCGACTGCTAATTGTGGAATTTGAAATTGACCATTCAAATTAATGCCGAACACTACGACTGTCTACGTCCACCTCTAGTTATTATTGCGAAAGAGACACGGCTAGTTCAGAGCCTCCAAGATCGTTTAATAATGTATTACGACATAGGCCGATGTTCTTCACTCAGAGATTACCTCTGTCTCTTGATTGATGAATATTGTATTTTCTCGACCAAGATTAGCAAAACGTAGAAAACCGTAATGTCGAGAAAAGATAATAGTACATTTATCTTATAATTAACAACGTTATACAATTTAACTGATTTTTCATTCCATTACCTTAACAATTTCATGAGTTTTGACTCGCTGAAGCTTAAGATACATAATGAAATCATTACAAGATCATTAGTTTCCCGACTTTTAGCTCCTCAGTCCGCTTTTCTGAGTTTTATTTTCATTTGCTTCATCTTTATACGTTTTTAAACTCTCTGTTGTAATATTTCGGTACCCACAGAAAATTACGAACATTTGATATCCAACGTTTTATTCATATTTTCAAGTTCAAACGTCAAAACTTTTTAGTTGGCGTGACATTTAAAATAAACATGAAAAAAATATGAAAACTGTCCACAACTTTCCATCAACTTTAATGAAGACAGAATATTATTATGTTTTTTTTGCGAATATTATGAACAAGCTATCATGTAGTCATTTAGGTAACTGGGACACGCTCGCAAATTTTCCAAACGGGGAAAAAAGTCAAAAGCTGGGCCCTTAACGTACCTATGCAAATACACAGTGGTGTTTCGTAGAAAGTAATCTCTTAGCCCGTCCTCACGTGTTTTATCCAGCAAGCGTGGCTAATTTGCAAGCTGCACCAGTACCCCGGGCTTTCAGCCCGCCTTCCTTCCGCTACTGTTTACGCGCCGCGGACTTAAACGAGGGCACTCCGACTTAATGACGACCACCGCCATTTTGGTAACGACGAGTGACATAATCATTCCCACGTCAAAATAACGTGTCGCCCTTATGAATATACGATTACAGAGAAGAGTTACAAACGCTCAGATAATTGAGAACGCTCCAGTCGTTGTTCTGGTGAAAACATGGGATTATTTACTTTTTCGATTTCGGAGATTTTATTTCACGTAATAAAGAGTTATTTAACAAGATATCTGATTCAAAACTTCTTTGTTTACCATATTTCAATTACGGCAAAACAATTAATACGTCATTGTGATTGGTAAAAGATATTTCTACTCAGATTGATAAAGTATTCTATGTATTTTGATGATTTGATGTATTCATAAATAGCTGAGGAGCGTACCTATACCTTCCTTGATCCAGGATTTGCCAAAGGAAATTGAGTTGTAAGCTGCAAGAAACTTGGATAGGATACGGGAACGATTCCGACATAAGCCGAGCAAGGCATAATGTGATACTGACTTTCAGTTTACATGGAAGATTTATGAAATTAAGAGTTTTTTCGATCTATATTTATCAATCATTAGGAAGAAGTAAATATATTACGTAATGCCTGTATTAAAACAAGCGTGAAAGGAATAGAAGGAAAAAAATCACTAATAGGACATAAGCAAATACATCGCTAACATTAAACGAAACCCGACTTACCGATTTTATTTAATAAACAGAAAAAAAAATATTAACATCACATGTATTAATTGAATCGTGAAAAATAAGCAATAGGTACTCATGTAGAGACTATAAATTAATAATTACTACTTACCTCTTGTTTCATCAAATGTAGGAAGTATAAGCTCTCTTTCGCACGAACGCCTTTTCAACGCGCGTTGAAAAAGCGTCCAACGCGCGCAATAGATAAGCTGCGTTAAAAAAGCGCTATCATGTGACCACATATACGGCTTGCTATTTGTTGTATTAGAAAGCTTTTTAAACGCGCGTTGAAAAAGCTCTCGTGCGAACGAGGGCTTACATAGTATCTAGGTAGGATAGGATCAAATAGTACCTACCTATATAATTAAAATATTTTTGATTAAATTATGATGGGAACTGACGGGACTGAAGTGTTCGGGTCATTAATAAATAAAGAGGAAAATTGAGTTAGCAAAACAGATAAATATAAACTACCCAAATAGTAAGCTTGGACCCTGTTCGCGAAGCCCGTGAGCTACAATTTTTAAATGTTATAATGATAAAACTTTTAAATGTTAATAACAGTCTCGTTGGTCTAGTGGCGGCAAGCGCGACTGCTGATCGTAAAACCCTGGGTTCGTTTCCCAGGTCCGGTAAAGTGTTATTGGGTTTTTCCGTGAGAAATTCCTCAGTAGCAGTTCGGAGTTTGGATTTGTGCCCGGTCAATCGCAATAGGCTCGCCCCCTATTACATAAGACTTAAACATAACGGCGAAATGAGGGTGTTACTATACACCTCTACCCAACCCTTCGGGGAATACAAAAGTGATGTTATTATGTATTTAAAAATATAATTTATATGTATTTTAGGTGAATTAACGGAAGAAACCGGAATATAAAAATACTTCGATATAAACCACATCATTATTTGCGTGTAAATAGTTCAGAAGCAATACCTATAGGGAACTAGGACAAGTACTCTTTAAACAAAAGGCGAAAGTTTTACGATAAAAAGAGTATATTCAAAAGGCACAAGTGTACTTAAACCCAATATAAACGCGCATAGATTCCGAAGATGTATGTTCGCGTGACGGATCTGCGACGTCGAATTTCATGACGCCATTTTACGAGTGCTGAAATAACAGATCAGTTTAAATAATCTAATATCAGGTGGCGCAGCGGGTTCTACACTAGAGTGAATTTTTCAGTGTCATAATTATATAGGTACTTTCTAGGTTAATTTAATTAAACACTGACTTCCTGTGAAGGATAATATCGTGAGGAGTTAAAGGCCTTAAAGCGCCAACACACAGTGAGCAAAGGTGGCGATCAATTCTGGTCCTTCTCTATATGAGAAGAGACCTTTGCCTTGCAGTGGGTCGCTTACAAGCTGGTATTATCTATATATACATATATAGGTATAATCAAAATAACACGTAATGTTTTAGCATACGGCGTGAAAAGCTTGTGAAGCACAAAAAGGCTTTTGATGCAAGTATCGCTTTATCGAATTTATTGTATTTATTTCTGGCACAATATTCGTTAACTGTAACTGACAGTAATGATTCAAAAGGATTGTATACAATATTGTTGTTTACGTGACTAACGATTATATTAATAACGCGTTTCTGGTTAAAATTTAACTATGTGTATTATTTAATTCCAACAAGCGTCCATTATAATTAATGTAAAATACGAGGAAAACGTAAAGCCATTATATACGAGTATTTAAGTTTTCCACGAAATGGAAAACTTTTTTACGTTTCTAAATCAGCTTAAATGTATATATTCTATATAATTCAATAAAACACACTTCAGACTTCAAATATGCACTGTATCAGCATAAAATCATCATCATTCAAATAATAATCGTGAATTCCTATTGGCATACAACTCTACCGACCGAAGTTACGGGTTAGTAAACACAGAAATAATGGCAGCGGCGCTACTAGGTTCCGTTTCTGCATTGAAATAAAATAGTGCATATTGCTGTCGCACGAACGTAACACATATCAATTCTTATTGTATCCGCTATACAGTCGGAAGCACGCACGACGAGGCTTCACAATGGCCTCTACAGTAAATTCTAGTCTTCGCACTTTACCTATCTAACGTACAATGGGCCAAGTTGGCGGTAGTACATTTTGACAACCAAATGCTATGGACGGCTTTCTATACGTTGGCCCTGCCCACTTTTCTCATCTGACAAAGGAAACATTCTGAAATGTGAGAATTGTTACGTGTGATTCCCAGGAAAGAAAAGGCCACCCCTTTCCTACTCGTGGGAATCGCAATAGGTAACTTTTGCATAAATCCTGTTACAAGGTTGCGGGCCTAAAACTGACACGATACGTCGTGTGCAAGCGATTTGAGCCTGATCGGTGGTCGACCGAAGACCGACCGAGGTTGTACTTCAAGACGCCCTATATACTAAAAGTATTTCAAAAATTGATATGCGTGCAGTCTTCTGTTTAAGTGGTGTTAGCCACCGAATATAATTGTACATAGTCGCACATAGTCGTGGCGAGTTAAACGTCTACCGAATAATATTGTGTTGAACATGTTCCGCAATTTCGGCGTTTTACAGCAACAGAATTATAGTTACACGACATTAGGGTAGGACTAACGGTTTAATGTAAAGTGATTAAGTTCGTAAGTGTCTACACGATTACGTTATAAGTTCTAAATTATCTAGTGTCAAACATTACGACTATTACTTCATAGTATCTAGGACATAATATTTTCATTCCTATTTATTCCAATTAACACTCCAAGCTTCTTTATTGTGGTTTTCTCGGCCCAATTAATTCCTTCCTCTATAATATTCCACATTTCTGCAATTACAAGACCCAACACGGTCTACCAATCTTGTCATCTACTGACCCTTACACTAAAGCCTTCCCTAGATTTCTGCTCATCCACCTTCATACAAATGATTACTCGCTACTTAGAACACCCTTAACGACACCCGTGGATATAAATGGAGTGGCCTTTAGGTTTTTTATGCCTCTATTTTCCCACGGTTGGTCTATTCCATATATTCTAAGGTACTTTCCATAATTATGTCGAGTTTCACCCATAATTTATTATGCGGGTCGAATGCTGTGAAGAGTTAGTTTGTCATGTCCCACTTCATTACGAGTACCTTTGAGAAACGCACGCACCCTTTATAAATTATTTACTTATGAGCTAGTGGTGAGCTTCTTTTACTTATTCATTGAGACCTGGTCAAGAACGACTGGTATGTAAATAAAATAGTCCGTAGAGCGGTGGCGTGCTCTAAAATGAAGAGGGTATCGTGTGTCATCTTTCAAAATGGAAGATGATACACGACTTCCTTTGCTCGACAACATCCTTGTGCCGCAAAGGCTGAAAAGCCGCAACGATTTTGTTAAGTGTGCCCTTCCTTTTACTGGCGAACATTCATAGGCGAGATGTAGACTGTGGTTAGATTATACTACCCTATATACCTACTTCTTCCATTTCTCCTTCTGAAAATCTCCCTTGCACATGACTTACCGTGGCTAATCAGGAAATCTTTAAATAGACTTCGGAATCAGATTGGCCGAAGCGAGGAAAACCTGTTCAAGGGGGGATTCATACTCATACATAACTTCAACCTGGAGTGCAAATGTAGTGCTGTTCCGCTAACGGTGGGACATGTCCTGTGTGCCCTGATACATGCACGCTGGGGGAGCTAATTAATGTTACTAATATAATGCAGTAGGTACTCGTAGCTAAGTTCTAGGTCGACACATTTTGGATTGCCGTTGGCCCCCCTAAGAAGCATAAGAATCATATACTCAACTACAAAATAGCTGGTATGTCAACTAATGGCCGATTCCCATAATTTACGGAGCGTTATTGGTTAAAATTGAAACACTTGTGTCTTTACCAATAATGAAGCAGACGTTTTGCTTAGTAGACCGTCACAGGTAAAATTAAGTTATGAGTCTATTTATATGCCCAGTTTGACAATAAAAAATGCTACCATTTGTAAGTAAAACAATTCATTTTTGTTAATAAGAACCGGGCATTGGTCAATCGTTGTCCTGTAACTTGAATTTTCAGCTATCTAAAAAGTATTAATTATTTACTAATGACATGTAAAACTATTTACCATTTTGACACTTATTATTTTTCCTTTGAAGCGTATATACCAACCTAAAATGTCATAGGTGTTCTTTTTCTAATCCTTTTTTATAGGTCGTAGTAGAATAGTTCCTTGACAGAACGAGTACATTCAGCCATAAGACTTTGCCCAGATCGTTAAATTGCAGAGCAGTCTGGACTGCCAAGCTATCCTTAAGATCCAACACATGCCCAAATGATATACACCACTCAGCCACATGAAGCGGAACCGACAGCTTAATGTGCTTTCCATGCCTGGGCACGTAGGAGATCAAGTGTCATAAATTGGTATCGTCCGTTCAATTGTAGCTTAACTGCGCTTAATCCAGCGATCCACACGCATGCAGCTAAGCTCTCGTTGTAAGCGCACTTATAGGAACAACAGACATTTTATTTTCGGTTTAAAGAAATTTATTTCTTATAAAACCTTTACAGTTCATTTACAATAAGAATTACGTAATTACATTTCATAATAAAAAGTTCTATTACCTCTGGCACAATATGCTATGACATTATGATTCATTATAATTTAAATTTAATTTTATAAACATAATAATTTGACTAAATAACAATTTATAACAAATAGGAAATTAATAATTTATAATAAATATCAGCAATTTTATACATTCTAATAATAATATTATTTCTATAATCTAAATATGACCATTTTGTTACTTACATAAATAAAATATTAATTATTATGATATTCATATCGTGCTTACATGTTTTTTTAGTTTAGTTTAAAAAATATTAATGATTTCACAGTCCTTTATATCTGCGGGTAGCTTATTAAACAGCTGTGCGCCCTCGAATGTTATCGTTATTTACATAAGTAGAAATATCACGCAATTTCAAGTTTTTATTGGTTTTGGATAATTTAAAACGCAAACGCAATAGTAACGTAAATTAGCGACACAACTTGCACTAGGAGCACATTATCGTACAAACACAGATATAATTAAATGGGCTTGCCAAGATATAAACGGAAGTTCTTTATTCGGAACAGCAATAATGTAATTTAAAAATGTTTCTTTATGTGTGGCTTGAATCACAAAATTGTATTCACAATATTTTTTAACTTGTAGGTAATTCAAAAACAAATAATTGTATTATTTCCGCTGCCTTTCAGTTAATTTTACTACACCAATACTTAACTTGTAATAAGCAGCCTTTAGATTCGACGCTGCGATGCCATTTACTTAAACTGCAGTAAAAAAATCCTTGCTGAATAATGGAACATTTAAAAGTACCTAGCAAACGCCTATTAACACAGACATTTGAAATTCATAGAGGTAATACTAGAAATCAGAAGTGTCCGAGGTTCCACTAAATAGCTTTACCGGTATTCTAGCTTTGATGCTACTCGCACTGATAGTATTGGCAATAACAGTATTTTCTTCTTCTTCCTGCCCTTATCCCACACTAGGTGGGGTCGGCACAACATGTATTTCGTAAATCCATGTTGTTAGAGGTTTTGGCTTATTGTTTTATGACCGGCCGCCTGCCTGATATCAACCCTCCTTGGGAATACTCGTGGCGCCATCGCGTGGGTGACCCAATGTGCTTGCTGATATTATGCACTGGGTCCCAAATAGAGATTCAATAATAAATAAATTATCGCGGATTTATTATAATTATTTTCCATTAGTACTTACTGACCATATTTACCTACTGCCGAAAATAGGAGAAGTTTAAATATAATATTTTTATCTTTGGTAAGCTGCACAGAAAAAATATGAACTACGATTTTGCTGTGTAAGCTGTCCTCGTTTAAAATTTGTAGCGAACGTTATCCCTATTTACTGCATTCATTAGTGCACAGAGTTTTATGCTAAGAGGATATAAAAACGCTCATTAAATATATTGTCAAAAATGCTTAATTATCATAAATCGCGAGTCCTAATACTGTAATAAATTGTCAAGAGTATTTACGGCACTTACGGAACAAAACTGTGTGGTTTCCGGCAAATTGTTTCCTTCCCACCCGTGGGGTGGCAATAGGCAATTAGAGGATTACCTACATCAAGAGGATACAGCATCCTTCTGCCTGCATAACAAACTGCGATCACCAATCCCTCTGCCAAGTGTGATCATTACGGCAAATCGCTTTTGAGCGTTCTAAGCAACAGTGGACATTTAAAGTGATACCTGTAGCGGGATTGTGGTTGACTTAAAGTGAGCATCTAAAATGTTTTGGCATAAAATTCGTACGAATACAGCGACTGGCAATGGCCCTTTTTTATTACTTTCCTTTTTAATCGAAGTTAAATGACGCAGTCGTTAACGTTTACGATTCTCGACTTTTATTACAATCTAAAAGCCGTGTTAGGAATTCATGTCGTGTGACAATTAATATTTAACAGTTATACAATGTCGGACAGTCATTTAGTTTTGATCTTATTGTTAGTGGTATTGTCCTAGGGAATCGTATTTTTTTATTAACCTATACTGTCCGTCCACACTTCTCGTTGTGTTACTATCCGTACTATCCGACAGTCATCCGAGTCATCAGAGAAGCGTTCCTAGGCTTGAACCAAATGGCGACACCACCCGTTATAAATTCAACAAGAAAAAAAATGTCGAATATAAACCCAAATTCCTTGCGTAACGCGACGACAATTCGTCGACGAATTCTGTTTTTTTTTACCCTAGTTTTCCTACGGTACCTGCGTACGATAATAATCACATATCTAGTCAAATACTTCTAGCGGAGTGGCGACGGGAAAACTATTCACTCTTGTGTAATACCGACCGCCAAGCTCAGTTGAAATCATTGTTCTAACGTTTATTAGCAAAGTTGAACGATCAAATAGGTACATTAGAATGAGGATAAGGACTGTAACACACGCACAACTAGCTCAAATAACTCAAGTGTTTAAACAATGCTAAGTGGTTGCGTCAATGAGTTTTGATTTACGTTTACCATTGATTAATATTCTTGTTTAAAATTTGGTATTGACAGGCGTCGTTTGGTCGAAGAACAGATATTCAGTTTTAATTAAATGCCGCGAACTGTCACTATGCATCTGTAGGTATTTCATAATCTTTACATAGTATAAAACAAAGTCGCTCCCGCTGTCTGTACGCTTAGATCTTTTAAACTACGTAACGGATTATCAGCAATATATAAAGTGATTCAAGAGGAAGGCTTATAATATAAACCTTCCTCTTGAATCATATAAGGCATATAAACTTTATATGCCCCACATTAGTATGTACATTGCACCCGTGCGAAGCCGAGGCGGGTCGCTAGTGTGCTATAAAATATTAATCAAAATGATTTGTAAACTACAACTTAAAAATCTGTTGGTTTTCTCGTCGAAGGGTTCTGTGCCCGTGTGCAGCAGCCCTAAAATTTCATTTTAGCTATTGAACACTTTATAGACTGCACCTTAATTTAAGTAGGCACTTATTTTTATGAAACCTAATGTTATATGACGTGTAAATAAAAAAGAATTGCCTCTAATGCTTACGTGACTAACGTAACAATGTATTTGCTGACATTCTACCTGTCGTCACTGATAAATAAAATGACAATATTTGAGGAAAAACCAAGAAAATGTAGGTTGTATGTCCTACATATCTAGATATTGTTTTCCCTTTTTGCGGTTTCCGCAGCGATGTATTTGCAAAAGATAGAGCCGATAGATAGTTTGCTCAGTGTGCGTTACATTGAACCCGGTATAACATTATTCACGTTTCATAACAGGTGTAGATATATAAATATTCCAACATTTGTGATATTTTTACCGTTCATTATAATCAGAGATCGGATAATCGGATGCATATTTACCTAAAGTTCAGGTGTTGGCTAATATGGAATGCACTTTTAAATCGAAAAAATCTGGCGATTCCGGGATCGTCTAATTTAGTGTTCTGTAGAATAAAATCAAATATTTACCTAGAATTGGATGCATATTTATTTACTAAAGTTGTACCTTTTTTTTAACTAACACAGACATGCACCCCTCACTTTCTTACACCCTACATACACACATATTTGCATCGGGGGTTAAAAATTTACATCAATTAATCATATGCATCCGATTAGTTATGCAATCCCGTGATACGGGATTATTTGTTATGGTAAATTATTTTCAGAAGCAGTTTTCATACTTTCGTAGCGAAAAATTAACTTTAGGTAAATATGTATCAGATTATCCGATCTCTGATTATAATTCAATAATTATTAGCATGAAGCCCTATCTGAATAAATAACAATTACATAAACATAACATAACGTCACGCCTTGTATTCCCTGAAGGGTTCGGCAGAGGTGACCCTCGTTTCGCCAGTTATGTTTAAGTCCTATATAATAGGCGGCGAGCCTATTGCCATCAACTGGGCACAAATCCAGACTCCGAGCTGCTACTGAGAAATTCTTAGTGGAAAAACCCAACAACACTTTGTCCGACCTGGGGACAAAACCCAGGACCCCATGCCCAGCAGACGCGCTTGTGACTACTAGACCAACAAGGCAATAACAATTAATTCTTACATAAAGCTATAAGTACATAAAACTTATGAGTTTTATGTACTTATGTTATGTTAGGTAGGTATGCCTACCTAACATAACTTATTTACATACTACCTATATTTCCAGCTGTGACAAAATACTTTACGTTTATGATTTTTTTTACTTACAAATAAGTATAAAATTCAGTGCATTTCTTTAGATATTCCTTTTCGATCGTACAAAAGGTTAAACGAGGTCTGCGAGCAAAGCCA
The DNA here is from genome assembly GCA_910594945.2 of Amphipyra berbera. NCBI lineage: Eukaryota > Metazoa > Arthropoda > Insecta > Lepidoptera > Noctuidae > Amphipyra > Amphipyra berbera. Next base: position 10,258,274 of record OU343126.1, on the reverse strand, counting down.
CACAAATCTGGCCAGACTGAAATAAAACTAAAAAAAGTAAAGTAAACACAACGAGTTTTTAGTCCGCAATGGAATATTAAATAGCAAAGGTTTATTATACAAATGTTGTGTTGTATAAAAACTTTGTTCCTTTTTTGTTGTTGTCAATAAAAATAAATAGGTACCTGCTCCAGTGCGGTCGGTGTTAGGCATTAAATTGAATGACGGTGCCGCAGTAAAACCTAATTGAGTGTATGTCCATTAGGGTAGGGAATCATCGCGGAGTATTAGACGATTGACAACAACATTTTTACGCTGAAATAGCCCAAATGTTTATTCATGACGTATTTTATGAAATGGTAACAAAATATGCCCCTGGTTTACGGCGTTTCCCTATTAATTAATTTGTGTAACATAATCTCTTATTTTAAATATTGTTATGATCCTTTGGGTCCAGTTTAGTTTGATTTTATACTCATGTTTTTAAAGGCAAAAATGTTTCTAATAACTGAATAATTAATTCAAATAATCGCGCGTTATATTGTCGGAGTGTATTCCGTATCCAGATTGTGTATTAAAATATGGGCCAATAATAATACCTGCAACGGCTGCAACCTATGTAACTATGTGCAATTTCGAATATCAAGTTCCAGCATACCTGCTCACAAATTGAGCCTCTGTATCTCTGTTTATTATTTTATTGTATCATTTCGTCTGATTACCTTCAAAGGAGTAGGCAGATGTTTACTGACTACTTTTATACATTCACTTTTTGCTGAACACGACATTGAAGAACTTTAGTCAAGTTATAATAATTATTAAGTCCCTATATTTTTTTCGTAGGTTTATTAAGTATTTATATGAAAGTTTTACTATATCCAGCTCAAAGCAAATTCCGAATTCACCCAACATAATATTACAATAAAGAACCGATTTCCCATTAAAAATATCTGGACTGTGTAACCTATCCTAGGATTAAGGGCGATAAACAGGTCGTAGTTCAGAATGGCCGAGATAATGTGGTTAATACCACAAAACAGATGCGATGAGAAGTTCCACCCAGATAACAGGCTCAATAACTTATAGGCAGGTACTCGCAGGTAGGTAACTCTGCCTCACAGAAGGAGAGGATCGCCAGGAGGTGGCGGACCGACACCTGCGGGGGTTGCGGTGCATGCATCTGCGATTCCCGCGACCCCGACCAACGGTCAGGAGGAGGAACACCGTGGGTTTTTAGCCGGCAAGAGTCCGGCATAACCCTTTGCCTTCCCTCAACTTTGCCGAACGATTTTCTTGATCGATATTGTCGCTTAGAGATGACTAGGGGATAACCTGTTCGTAACCTACTCGTTTACCAAGATTTATCGAACACTAATACGTATAATTGCTGTTTCGATGTTAATTCTTACTACGATTTGATCGACTTTTAAGGGTCTATCTATCTATCACCAAAAGCTCAAACATTTGCGACTGTACTGATTCGAGATAATTCTACTTCATCTATACTGTAGCGACTGTAAATGCGTAAATACTTTGTTTTAAATTAATTTTCTGACTTTTCTTATTGTGTGGTAATACTATATGAGGCTCGTATCGGCGGACCCAACTTTTCAGATCCATTTATTAATGGGGTAACATTTATACGATTGTTAGAAGGTTATCAATTCCTGTTAAATTTGTTTTAATCAAATTGCCAATTGATATTGGATTTTCTGTGTATAACACCGTCATCCTTGTAATTCCCCAATACGCGTGCAGATGTGCAAGTTGTATCGTAATCCTATTCACTGTTCACCGATAATGGTGTGTATTAGTTCCCTATGTGATAGCGATTGTCAAGCTTAATGTTATTTCACGGCTTCCAATTGATTGATTTTAGGAATGAAATAGTATCTTTATAAGCCCCTTGGTCACTACGTCCTGCAAAGATCTATTGTGACGCCCCTAGCAATATAACAGCACCTTACCAAGCCGTATCGTAATATTGTCTATGGCGTTGGGGGTAGAAGATTTAATCTCATCAGGTGAGATTATATGGCCTCTGAGGTACTGTTCTTCTTGTGTGATATTTATGGACGTCTCATTCTTTTCGTAACAGAATCTGCAAATTGTAATGACACTAACAACAAGCTTCCAATATCAGTTCAGAATTAAAAATTATTCGGACATAAACCAGTGTGTATGTGTGTGTATACATTGACATCCGTCTGACTATTTTTGACCGTTGAATACCTCGAAAACTAGAAAGATTTAAGGACGGATATAAAGGTTGCTATAAAAGGTTTGAAAAGGTTGGAAGGTAGAAAGATTGTAAAAGGTTGTCTAATACTAAGTATGTTTTGTTATTTCGTTCTGCCTAGCATTTTCCCAACTATGTTGGGACCAGCTTCCAGCCTAACCAGATGCGGCTGAATACCACTAGTATTAAACACGAAGCGACTGCCATCAAACCTTCGCAACCCAGTTACAGGGTAGTGCCTATATCTGAAGATTAGACCGGTTGTCAGACTTTTGGGTAGGTATTCGTATGGCACCCGGGACCGACTGTTTAACGTGCTTTCTGATGTATGGAGGGGTCTCGCTGCGTAACGAACGGTCACCTACCCACAGATTTACCGCAGCAAGCGCAGTTTATCTTCGCAAATCGTATGATCCACTAAGTATTTTTGTAATTTATTCTATAAAAACTTACATGACACCAAAAGCCAAAGCGTGTCCCTTCTTTTATAATAAAAATTCTGACATAACTAAGAGTAAAAACCAATGACACTCGGGAGCTTTGTATAAAAGTGCTTTTACCCTTTCAATAGAACAGATGTATCACATCTACCAAGAAAAAGCTGATATTTTAAAAGCTGAAAAGAAATACTAGATGAAAATTAAACATTGCTAGCAAATAACCTCCGAGTATCATAAGAAGCCATTATAGATTTTTACAACCAGCGCGAGATAATGAACGCTGTAATTACTCACTTGTTTTTTATTTCCCGTAGAAGGTGGTAAGTATTTTATCTTTGTTATTTATTTATGTTTAACATCACCATGTTGTAATCTTCTTTATATACAACCCCATAGACGGATGTAAAAATGAAGCTTGGTGAAAATATTTGACAATTAATTACATTGCGGAATCGATTTGTCATTACATCATTATAACATACATAACATCATGCCTGTATTCCCCGAAGGGTTGGGCAGAGGTGTATAGTTACACCCTCATTTCGCCATTATGTTTAAGTCCCACGTAAGTAATACGGGTTGGCCTATTGCAATCAACCGGGCACAAATCCAAACACCGGGCTGCTACTGAGGAATTCCACACGGAATAAACCAATAACACTTTGCCCGACCCGGAGATCGAACCCAGGACCTCACGATTAGCAGTCGCGCTTGCCACCACTAGACCGACGAGATACTGGTTAAACTTTTGAGTTGTAGCATTCATGAATGCGCTAATAACTTCTTACGTATTTTTCTTGTTCTTGCTTCCGCCTAACGTAGTAATTAAGGCAATAATCCCAAATATTAATTGTAGCGGGAGACCATTGATCAAAATACCAGATTTTCCATCAGTGGAACTCATACGGGCTTACTAAGCTACTATGATAAGATGAAATGAACTTCTTATAGAACTCTTACAGTATTTGTGGTGTATCATGGTGCGGGTAACATTAGACGAACTTTACAACCACGACTTAATTTAGGTGAATAATAATAATATTTCATCGTTTTCAATCAAACGTTACAATCATGAGGGAACTTACCCATACTACGTGACCCATTTTTTACAACTTTTTACCACCCTCCCCCCCTCGGTGACCACCCGTAGTATATGCCAATACCTCCCCCCTCCCCCTCTCGTTTTCACGTAGTAATTCATAAATGTGGTGTCAAATATTTTTTTTTGCAAAAAGAAAATTATTTGTCTCAATGTGCGTCAATGTTGCCACCTGTGATTTTAAAAAGCGCTAAACGCTACGCGCACTATTCGAATATAGCTCGAAAAAGCGCGAGACTTTCCTAGAGGATATTGACCAGGATTTTCTTTTCTCGTTGGAAAATCCTCATGGATGTCCCTCGCCCGGGGAAGGCGAGGGGGTCTGCCGGACTCTTAGCGGCTAAAAACCAACGGTGTTCTTTCTCCTGACCGCTCGGCCGGGGTCGCGGGATTCGCAAAAGCATGCACCGCAATCCCGGCAGGTCCCGGTCCGCCAACCCATGGCGGACCTCTCCTCTGTGGAAATAAATGTACCCTGCCAAAATGTTACTGTCTACAAATAAATCAAATACTGACAGTTGTCACCCGCACCATGCTACACCGCAAATAGTGTAGTTGAACTTTTTTATAACACTTAGTTACCCCTTATAACGAAGTGAAGGGTTGGTAGGTTTCCATAGTCGAGACTACACGTGTATTAAATTATCTACGTCCGGTACTCTCAGGTTCCACTTAGAAGTTTTTTTTTAACACACGGAACTACATCTCTGTACGTTTCCTTGAAAATGCAGTCTCAAACTTAATTTATAATGTCTTGAAAAATAACGAAGGAGTTTCTCTTAAACAAAGAGAAAAACAAAGTACGTATCTTGAGTCACATGCTTCTTATAATAATGTTCTTACTCACTAAATTTACATATCTACAGCTTAAGTAAATAAGCAAAAACTCAACGCTTTCGTATCTTGAGCTTTTAATAGAGCTTAAGGATATTTCCATCCGTATATAAGATGTGATTTTCATGCAATTTTTTTGAGGTTAAGAAAATTCATCTCCCTTACAAAGAAGTATATCGTATCGAAGTGTATCGTATATCGTAAGTATATCTTAGAAGTAGAACTACTACACTAAATATTAATTTAAAGATCATAAAATTACCATACAATTTGATATAAAAATAAGTTATAAATGAGATTTATGAAAAATAAGTGCCACATTTTATCTATAATACGAATAATAAAAAGTTTAATGCAACTTTACATTCACCAACTTTGCACCACCACGCAGTATACATATGACAGAAAAATGTGATTACATATTTTTATCCTTTATTCATTAACTATACATATAATCTACATTTTTAAATATTACTAAGTAATAAAAAGAAACATTTAAAAATATAAATATTAGTAGCCCACCGACATCGGGAACGGGGTCCACGCTATCGGTGGTCAGGGCCTCGAGACAGGAACCTCCTAACAATACGCGCCATGTTCAGAAGTATTGCTTTCAGTATCAGGCCTTCGACCCAGTCGCCCAAAGAGAGCCTCATCAGATGTTGGTCGAGGCTCTTGGCTATTAAACCATTGGTTGTTATAAATATCGGTACAAAGTTGCTGAGTCAACATCCCACATGTCGACAACCTCGTGTGCCAAGTCTTGATACTTAATTTCTTTATCTTTCTCGACTTTCACAAGGTTATCGTCATGTGAGACGCTCTGATCGATCTATCACCACTATGTTAGGCTTATTGGCAACAATAGTCCTGTCGGTGATGATAGATCGACCCCAATACAATGTGACATGGTTATTCTCGAGAACTGGGTCGGGCACATACTTGTAGTATGGTACTTCTACGTCCACAAGGTTGTATTTCAGAGCAAGTTGCTGGTGGATAATCCTAGCCACTAGGGTGTGCCTGTAAAAATACATTATTATTAAGATTTCTGTGTTAAGACCAAACGTTTATTAAAAAAATCCCTGTCCAATAGACAATAAAGTAAATTCTATTTAAGGAACAACGAGTCCCCGAGATTACACTCGGCCAATCGAACAAACGGGCACTTTGAAATAGTAAAGTGACAATAAACATTGCTTTGTCCGTAGCCTGCACTGTACAATTGTCTCTTAGTAGTTTTATTTAAATGAACTTTGAAGCTAATTCTCTGTATGCTCTATTATAATTGCGTGGGTGCGACCGGGCAGGGGGAAGCTGCGGTACATTCTGAGACCGCCGCGCGCCGCAACTTGCCCAGGATTGTACTTACATATTTGTGGTATTCTCGCACAACTCCAATAGTAAACACAGTGTATACATTTTGATTGTTGTCGTAATAATTATATGCTTATATATAATATATGAAGTTATATTTTATGCATACAAATAGGTATTTATAGTAAAGCCAATAATTAATGCTTACGAGCTCGCTGTAATATGCATTATTTTATTAGATTTCTTTGTTATACATATATTGAACGCTATAAACAAATTACTATTATTGTTCTATTTTATATTATTTATTGTAAGTATAAACTCCATCATTTACCTAACCTATTTGTATTTTTTTTTAATTTTCTTCCTTAAAAGTGTGCGTATTTTTTAGGCATACCTATTGATCACACGAGGCTTTTATGATTTTGAAGTCCTTACTTTCAGGCATGATAAATGGCAATGGCAATGCAATCCAGTTCCACGAGAAACTACATACAAAAGATATCAAGACTCAAAATATAAGTAAACTGCATTTTACCAGCAAACGAAACAAAGTCGAACGTTGATTTCAGTAGTATCATATTATTTACCGACTTGCTAAATCTTAAAACCTAAATATCTAGCAGCAAGTAGGTACTCAGAAGTACATACCTACTTAAGCTTAAAGATGGGTAAAAAGTAAGGAATATTTTGAAACTTCTCTTTTAAAATTTTTCCTCGTCTCGATACAACGGCGACTCAGACACTTTTTAAGGTGGTTGAAGGGGCAGGACTAACTGCGTAGTTTGATTAAGGGTAAGGCTCGTGTCAGTGGGGGGAGTGAAGGGTGCTCCAGGCTCTCTCTCAGTGAAGCCTTCGCCCCCGGCAGTGATAGCGCACGTGTCGTTCGTCTCACCTCAAGTACTAATGTGATTACATCCTATGATTGTTACAATGGTACGCACTTGACAAGTTGTTGTGCGTTTTCTGTATTGTTTTACGTCTGAGTCTAGACGTGCCATCATTAGACATATATACGAGTTAATTTTTTTGTCTCCAGAATCCAGTTGCATAGGTTTTAAGGGTTCCGTACACCAAAATTAAAAATCGTAACTCTTATATGATCATTTTAATGTTGTCCGTTTGTCTGTCTGTCCGCCAAGACCCATTTTCTCAGAAACGGCTAGAGGTATCGAGTTGAAATTAATACCAAATACTACATAGTCTACAGCCTCATAGTCATTAAATTAAAGTTTCTTACTCAATGCAATAAAAAGATATAGACTTTCGAAATGATTTTTTAACACATAAAACCTATAGGGTACTTCCTGCTGACCTAGAATCTTGAAATTTGGACCGAAGAAAGGTCTCATAGCACAAATAAAGGAAAAAAAACGGAAATCATTAATTTCTAATACTATGTGGAATTATTAAGTTTGTGGCGTAATAATTCCACTTTACGAACAATAAACGGTACGGGCGCGAGTCTCGCGAGTTTCTTTGCGTACCTCCTAGCTTCAACGCTCACGCGTAGCGCCTACCGTAGCGTGGTGCGTAGCGCATTACAAACCGTAGCACGTAGAGGTAACGCGTAGTAGTTTTATGCTAAAAGCCATAATCAAATCAGATAACAGCTATCATAACAGACTTTGTAGCGCGGAAAGAATTTGTAGTCGTGCAATACTATAAATATGAAAAAGAAAACCGACTTCTCGCTAGCAAAACATAAATAGAAAAAACACATATTATTGACGAAATACATCCATTTTCGGACTTGAACTTGAAAAATATTCTGTCCTACGCTACATGTCTCATGGTTATATCCGCTTGGAGACAAGAAAATGTAGATATTCGTTTTAATAATATTACGACAATCCGTCACTAATCTCAATCCGTGTACAACTTCGGAATTTCATTATGGAGCCTTACAATACACTTGTTCCGAAATTCCTCGACAAATTAATTCCCTGATATAAAGAGACAGGAATAATTAATGATAACAAAGTAGGTATAGTGTATTCAATAAACTTTATTGGATCTGATCGTTTGAAATCATATTTATTATTATTATTTGGCCTTCTAAAATTTTATAATAATGATGGATTTCTTCGGATACCTAAAATGTTTTTTTTATAACTACTATTATCTGGTCACTTGAATAATGACAGAATTCTAATATTTCGACGGTCCCTACGTATACTATCGAAACTACCAATTCTCAGTTTTTATTTTATTATGTATAGGTATGTACATCGATTACGCTGAGATTTATGATCCGATTTACGTGATTCTTCTTTAGTTTGATGCGGAATAGTTGCCATTTCGTCCCATAAAAAATTATTATTTTATAACCTTTAAGATAACATAATTTCACACATTTTAAGCAGATAAAATAAAAACTGAGATTTTGTAGTTTCGATAGTATACGTAGGGACCGTCGATTTTGTGGAAAAACTAAAATATAAATTTTAATATCATAGGTACCTACCTACCTATATCCACCCCAAATTCCCAACTTCTAACGTGAGTAGTCACAATTTATCGTAACTTCAATTATTACTCTGAAGTACGTCTTCTATTCCATTACTCTTTCTAACTACTGTCTATAGCACAGGAAAGTGTTCCCAAAGAATTTATAGCCGCCCCTATAATGGAATTATTAACGTCATCATTTACCGAGGTTCTATACAGCAAGCCTGAAGTGTATTTTAAAAGTTCCCCTTAAAATATCCAAAATTCGAGTTAATTTGAAATTCCATTCTGTGCGGGCGGAAGTAACTATTGGTCAGGAGTATCTTTTAATTTAAACAGAGGAAATTTAGTCGCACAGTTTATTCTGGTGCGGTGAAAGCAGGTGCGGACTGGCCCCGAGCTCAGTAATTAACAAAACAAAGGCTTTTCACTACGTTAACAGTACTTGATGTTACTGCCTACATTATTTTAAGAACTCGGATTCTTGCGGTTAACAGTTGATTTGACAATTTACTTCGTTTTTATGTTTAACACTACATTTGTTTTGACCGAGTTGAGGTGTTAAGTTTTTGAATTTTAAGTTCTAATTACGAAATTCCATTAACAAATATGATTGAAGTGAACAGTCAAAACGTAGATTCAATAATGATTGTGCTACATTAGTGGTCGCGTGGCATTATGCCATTAATCTTGTCAAACGAGAATGAAGTGGTCAGACGTAACCCTCATTTCTCAAACCAACGACGACTATTAATTAACGTGAAATTTCCTATCTATGCTAATTAAATTCTACTTGAAAAATGTAATTTGGTTGATGTTTCATTTAAATGACTAACTAATTAACTGGACGGTGTAATAGACACATTTATTTAAACAATAGTTGGAACCGCCACTAGAAAGGCTCGGTGCTTAGCTTTATATATTGTTTTTAATGAAAACAGTGCCTTCGCATAATGTCTCCAGTTTAAACGAGATATTGAAATAATAGTTTCAACATTTAATAGGACGCTGGGGTTGTTTTCAAATTCTTAAGGTTTACAGGTTATTTTTACTCACTACACCTGAGACTAGTTTATTCCGAATCATCGAGAAAATCGATTGATATAACTTATAAAAAAGCAGATAGTTCTAATGAAAATATTTTTGAGGTGTCTGGGCTTTTGTGTATACCTACCAAAGTAGCGTTGTATATTTTCATTTCATTTAATCTTAAACTTGCCACCATATCTCTGGATCTGGAGTCTTGTGACCGTGAGACCCTTATCGATGGAGGGAACGTCCCCTTGTCTTGGAACTGGGTCTTCCCATTGAATTTATAATATTTAACGTTCCTTACAAATAATTTTGTTTTATACGGTGAATTTAGAAGATGTATAATTATATAATATCTTAACTCTAAAGTAGAAACAAAAAAAGTAAAAGTAGAAAGTAAAGTAAATAAAGGTAAATAAAAGTAAAGTCAAGTACGTGTACTCTAAAGTATATAGTAGTATGTAGTATCTCTAGTAGTATTGTTAAAAACACATAAACTGATGATACTTACATGATTTTTATTTGTGTCTTTTAAAGACATTTTTACAAGTAATTATTGTAGATTCTATAGATGGCACCGGCGTTTCCCTTCTAACAAGAAACGCTGAAACAAAATCAGAGGTCTCTTTTAAAGCCCAGAAACCACGGTAGAATTATGTGAGTGTAGCAATGTCGTGCACCGTCTGGAATGGCTTTTTGAGGAAAGAGCCACAGTAGCTGTTACTGGTAATGTTCATTACGTATCTACGTCGTAAATTGAAACTGATGGTTTCAGTAGTACCAACAGACTGTTGAGTGGGCATCCTATGTCTACATAACACAATTTGATCAACATTTAATCCACCGTATTCAACGTGGTGGAACTACGTTTGACTGTAATGTATGTGTTTAACCAGCTGTAACGCTTTGGCACTAATCAAAATTCTGTTAATTTCCTAGTTATTTATACTCTATTTATACATTACACAAATAAGACCCATTTCAACAAGAAACATAACATAACATCACGCCTGTATTCCCCGAAGGGTTCGGCAGACACCTCTTAAACATAACGGCGAAATGAGGGTGTTACTATACACTCCCTCAGTATACCCTTATTTTGCCGTTATGTTTAAGTCCCATGTAATAGGGGGAGAGCCTCTTGCCATCAACCAGGCACAAATCCAAACTCTGGGCTGCACATGGAAAAACCCAATAACACTTTTCCCTACCTGGGGATCGAACTCAGGACCTCACGATCAGCAGTCGCGCTTGCCACCACTAGATCAACGAAGCAGTCAACAAGAAAATGTAAAGAAATAAGCAACATGTTTTCTTCTGTTGAATATAACTTCTAATTTTAAATTTCACGCCTCTTAATAGTTTAGTCTATGACGCTTGCGCTCTCAACTCTGTGACATCGAACAAACAAGTTTAGCTCCGTGTATTTTTTCAATCTAATAAAAGTAACCACTAATTATTAATAAGTGTTTCCTTAATAACCCATCATCTTCCAACAGGCATGCAACACAATATTATGCTTTTATGAACTTTAACAGTTAATCAAGATGAGTTAAAACTCTACTTGAAGAAATGGTTCGAAAGATATTCGTGCCCTGGTGGGCTACTTTTATTGTTGCCACCCGTACTTTATAATAAAGTATTGTACGTTATTTCAGGTAATTGTACTCTATACTTTATGAGAACAATAAAGTACACGAAAATACTTTATTTCGCATGATTTGATTTCTTTGGGATTTTGAAAAGTTAAGTCGTATTTTTTCGTTAAACGAAATGACCGAAACGAAATTCAAATATATATAGACTGTAAAGATGCTGTGCGATTGTTTAGAAGAGATACTAATTTGATACAAACTGCAAAAAGCAATAAAAAATATGTTTTTAAACATAAAGAAAAATAAATTGTACTTTATTTTGATACTGTGTACTTTTTTTTTCTTGCCTATAATAACCAATGTACTTCAACTGCAACAAAAAAGGTGGCAACCCTAGCTACTTTTGTCTAATGTTATATTATTATGACATAGAAAACAGGTTTATTTTAGACGTGTAGTATAAAGGTGACCTAATACTATACAGTATGTAAACGAAATCATGTAATTCCTTCAAACTTCGTGATGATCTGCTGACATAGATTAACAATGAACAGGAGACTTTTGGATTCAATAAAAAAAATACAATTAAACATGTACGTGAGACATTTTAGCGCCCCGAGTTAAATGATCGCGCGGCGAGCGAAACTGCGCCATTCACTCGGGGCGTTAAAATGCCTCTCGTTAAGAACACATTGTTAAATTTTGTAATTTTTTTATTGAGTCAAAAAGTATCCGGTGCTGTGTTAATTTATGTCAGCATTACATCACGAGGTTGGAAGGAATTACATGATTTCGTTTACTCTCTGTAGAGGTCATAGAAGTATGCAGTTTGACAAGTATAATTGCGCTCAAGACTTGCAGAAAATTACCTATTTGAGAGTATATGTTAACGTTGACAATGTTTCCGTGTTTGGGAAAGTCTATGTCCAGTTATGTTTACTAATGCACGGAGGAATCTCGACATATAAAAAGCGTTGACCCATCCAAAGTAGAGAGAGTACGTACCAAGAGCCCTTGAACTATGCTACTTATGTTATGTCCCAATGGATGAAGGACGGACGTTTTTGCGAGATGTCTTTAATACCATTGGCGTTCAAAAAGAACTTAGTAGGTAGTTCTAGTAATTTTAAATAAATGACTTTTGAATTAATATTGCTCGGTGATGTAAATAGCCATACATAGGTTAACTCTTTTGATCAAAATATTTCAAACAAAATTAAGAAACATCGGTCTTGTGTAACTTTCTTAAATAGTCATGTTTTTCTCGGAACGAAAATGCCGATTTGTAATATAAAAAGTTAAATTTATTTTCCACATAATTACCTATGCTATACATTTCTTTTTGAAGAGAAGTTTTCCAAGTTTTTGCGGTCATATTAACTTTAGTAACTACCCACAATATAGGCACGTGATTGAATCTAATGCAGTATTTATAAGGCTTGGTAGTTCAACCATCGTTTTCCGTGGAAAATTCCTGAAACTTCTCTTGTTATCAATTCATAGGAGCCTTTTAAGTTTGAAGCCTCCATTAAGTACGTACACTTTATGAAATGTGACTTCATTTAAAATGCCACGACTTTATGTAACTCGGGAATAAAAAATGTTCTAGCGTGTGTGTCCCACACTTTCATATTATTTTAATGAAGAGACTTGTGTGCCTTTCCATGAATTCAATTTCATTTCCTAGTGGCCTTTCTGCTAGCTAGGGATGAGCAATTAATATTACTGAAGTGGGACTTGTTTGCATAGTTATGTTAGTTATATTACGAAAAGCTTCTTGATTAATATTAGAATAACTTTATGTAGAAGTTGTGTTAGAAGCCATAATTGGGATAATACTAGGAGATTGAAACAAATTTTTTAACGTGTCCTAAAAGATTCGTGGCCAATTAACAACCGCCCGGATTGTACTAAAATGTGCGAGGTTAAGCTGCATTTGCCGCTCTCAGTTCGTGGATGTCTCGGAGTACACGAGAAACCGCTGGTCCCGGGCGTCGTAAAATACCTATGAAAAGTCAATGACAACAATGATATGACAATCGGTCTAACCGTAGGATATCTGCATTGCCTAGTAACTGGGTTGCGGAGGTCTGATGGCAATCGCTCAGTGTAAATAATGTTGCAGTATGAAATAATGGTATTCAGCCGCATCAAGTTAGACTGGAAGTCGACCCTAACATAGTTTGGAAAAATCTAGACAGAAACTGTTCAGAATAACACTTGCAAAAAGAAAACGAGTGGTAAATTGTGTTTCCAATTTCGTTGTTTTCTATGACAATTAAAATGATAAACATAATCAAAATATGTAAAATAATGTTTGCCGAATATCGATTTACGCAATATAACGCAATGATGTATAATAAGTCTATGGTGCTGAACATCATAGTGAGATAACACTAATAATAATGAAGCGAAGAAAAAGTAAGTATAGAATCCTATTATGTTACACACATACTTGCTCTATGCTCATCATAAAAGACGAACACACATCAAATCATGTTTATGTATCCGTGTAGTGTAATCCAGCGAGCCAGAAAAAATATACGTTTGCGACAGGACAGACTGCTGTGACGAGGGACAGCTCCGGCAAGAACTGACAACTCAAATCTATATTTGGCATCTTTACTCTTCTGTGGAACGAAAAATATCCTTTGAATTTGAGTCAAGTTACAGATATGTATATGTAGGTATATTAAATTGAAGGCTTTGTTGTTTTGGACATCACATGTTTTGTAGCAATATAATCAAGGATAAGATTTTAGAAGAAAAAACAATAGATACATAATATTTTCGCAAATCGCATCTATTGTGGTAAACACTTCAGTATCTATATAAATAAAAATGAATCGCCAAATGTGTTGCTAAGCGCAAAACTTGAGAACGGCTCGACCAATTCGGCTATTTTTTTTATATTCCTTAAGGCACAAGCAAGGAAGGTTCTTAAGGAGAGAAAAACAAAAATTGCGTGGAAAATAGTAAAAACAACACTTTTCTTTTCCCATACAAACTGTTCTTACCTGTCAAACATTAAATGTCACAAAATAATAGGTAAGTAGGTAGATAGGGTAGGGTAGGTAGGGTAGGTAGGGTAGGGTGGGTAGGGTAGGGTAGGTAGGGTAGGGTAGGTAGGGTAGGGTAGGTAGGGTAGGGTAGGTAGGGTAGGGTAGGTAGGGTAGGGTAGGTAGGGTAGGGTAGGTAGGGTAGGGTAGGTAGGGTAGGGTAGGTAGGGTAGGGTAGGTAGGGTAGGGTAGGTAGGGTAGGGTAGGTAGGGTAGGGTAGGTAGGGTAGGGTAGGTAGGGTAGGGTAGGTAGGGTAGGGTAGGGTAGGTAGGGTAGGGTAGGTAGGGTAGAGTAGGTAGGGTAGGGTAGGTAGGGTAGGTAGGGTAGGTAGGGTAGGTAGGGTAGGTAGGGTAGGTAGGGTAGGTAGGGTAGGTAGGGTAGGTAGGGTAGGTAGGGTAGGGTAGGTAGGAAGGTAGATAGGTAGGGAGGTAGGCAGGTAGGTAGGTAGGATAAGTAGGTAGGTAGGTGCGCCGTAGATACTCAGTGATACCCGTGCGAAGCCGGGTCGGGTAAAGCTGGTTAAAAATAAAAAAGGGAACGCGATATAATTCGTAGAGTAGGTAATTTACATCAACAATAGACTCGTTTCATTTCACTATTTTGAGAATCAAACCACCATGCAAATATTCTAGACCAATAAAACCTTTTTTAATGAGTTAACATTCAAAACCATAATAATACATATACATTCTCGTTTTATCTGTGAATTGAAGAAATATTAAAATAACATTACACACACTTAAACACTATAGGTATATAGATTACATTATACCTATCTACACCTACTAACATAACTCAGTAATCCTTAGGGCGCTTTCTATTTAGACGTTTCGTGTCGGACCGCTGCGGTGCCGAAGGCGGTGCGTTTGTCGTAATGCGCACGGACGGTCGTTTGTTTTCATACAGAGAACGCGGTGCGGCAACAGTGCGTGTTGTCGAGCGTTCGCGGTACCGAGCGACGCCGCACTGCTGCCGCACCGCGTGCTTTGTATGAAAACAAACAACCGTCCGTACGCAATACGACAAACGCACCTTTTCGGCACCGCAACGGTCCGACACGAAACGTCTAAATTGAATGCGCCCTTAAGTACCTACTCTGCAAATGAAACCGTACCCAGTAATGATTTACATATAAATTCAGTTTGCACGTATTTAAATATTATGACTGAATGTATCGGAGAATATGTTGCAGAATCGTAATTATGTTGATGCATATAACGCTCCTTAATTAGTTTGTCGCGGTTATTGCAATTATACGAGGTAAAATCGCATCGCCAATATTTAATATTAATGCAACGCAGACTTCATCGGCTTATTAATAAAAGAAACGAAAATTTTAATTAGCCAATCAGCAAGCAAACATACCTTGATGTTCTAAATATAAGTAAACAAGACAAAAAATCATCATTTTTTTTATTTGAAATGGGTTTGCTCTTACTTGACTCTAGTCTAGGTCAGAGGAGACAGAGACAAAGTCTACGATGGAGTGAGCTTACCCAGAAGAAGCCTTTTCACTCTAAGTTTGAAGAGATTCAGGTTGAATACGTTCAGGAACACAGACGCAGGTAGTGAGTTTCACTCTTTTGCAGAGCGCATTATGAAGGATGTTTGGAAGCGCTTAGTGCTAATTGGTGGAATGGCAACTAAGTATGGATAGTAACTTGCAATGCGTCTAGATATCCGAAGGTAGAAGGAGGCCGGTGGGATGAGGTTGTGGAGTTCTTGAGCACAATCTCAGCATCATTATCATAGGTTAAGTCTTTTACAGATGATTTAGGCAGCATCTAGAGATGAACACCTCTTTTCGTGACTCTACCCTGATACGGACTCTAGGGTCAATAACATAATACACACTCCCTCTTATTACGAAAGATGGACTAAGAAAAACCTCGGTTTTAAAATAGCTCCATCTCTTTTTGTTATATGACGTTAGCAAGTGATGGGTATATTATAAATCTGGGTTTACCTTAGTCTTGGTTTAAACCACTTTTTGTAATAAGCGCCACTGTGTTTAATTACGTTAAAATACTAAAATTTTAAAGGCCTTTATGACAACGTTTGGGTTTAAAAGAAAGAGAGGAAGCAAGCGTGATTTTTTTTCTCACACTTTAATTAAGTTTCGCAACTCATTCTATTCTTAATTTATTTAGATTTATTTCGTAGTGTAAAATTCGATACGGAGAACACTACAACAGTAGTTGAAGTTCTTAATTGTTCTTTTTAATAAGTTCAAAGCTTATAATGTGAAAATTTGTCAGCAGAATTTGACGGCGACAGGTGCGGTACGAAAGTAACAATGTAATTACGCGAACAAAGGCAAACACGGCACTTCGTATGGTCTTTTGTAAACAAGAAAACAAACTCCCCTATAATATTCGGTTGGGGAAGGAAACGGAGAAGGGAAAATTAGATAAATAAATAAACAGCAAGATCTTAGTTTAATGGCCATTATAATAGATGTAAATGCACTTTTTTCTTTATACATCTCATAATAATACCTACTGATTATACAATTATTTTTAACCGACTTCCATAAAGGAGGAGGTTCTCAATTCGACTGTATGTTTTTTTTTTTGTATGTTTGTTCCGCGATATCTTTGCTAATTGTGAACCAATTTTAATGATTCTTTTTTTTTTTGAAAGAGTATTCTTTCGAAATAGTCCCATTTAAATTTGGTGAAGATCTGATGAAGAACTTCGGAGATAGACACTTTGAAGTCGGTTTTTTTTTTTGTTAAAAAGTTTAATTATTTTGGTAAAGTCATGAAGCTTTGTATCTAATAGTTGACTTAAAATAGTAAATTAATGAGTCCGTCTTCATTAGCTTTAAATAATTATATCGATAAAAAAGTTCTTGAATTAGATATACCTATACCTATAGTTAGTTATTATTTACAAACGTAGAAAATGAATATATTTTACTTGTACTTTATGAACGACCTAAGCAAATTATTATAGCGCTTGGCAAAACCTAACAGTAAACAATACCATACGATTGCTCATCGTCTATCTTGCGTCTAATTGAATAGTGAAAATTTCGACGTCACCGTCTTTCCCTTTATTACTTTCAACGGAACAATCAAAGCGTGATAATTTATTTTTAGGTTTTTTAAAGCGTAAATGTCGAAAACAAGCAAGTTGAAACTCAGAGGGGGGCGGAGAAGTGGGCCCTCCCCCCACTTCTGTGATGTAAAAAGCTTTTGAATTGATTGTCCAGTGTCAGGAAATTGTTGGGTGTCGGCATTGTTTCTGAGGCTCACGAAGGCTATCCAACTTTTCTCATTAGGGCGATCTGTTGCGGCGCACCATCGAAACGCTTACGATATTACAGGGGTGCGTTATGAACAGTAGGTAATTTTATGAAACGACGAGTTTCAATTATTATATTGTTGCGATTCATACTCTTTGACATCAATCGGAAAATAATAATGAAAACGTAATAATAAAAGGATTTCGTGGTATAACGGGAATGTTTTTAGGTTATTAAATGTGAAGCATATTTTAATGTTCATCTGATCATCAGCTTTGAAATGATTGTGCCTTACTTTAATTACATTCTCTAATTATGTTTTGGCTTAATAATGATGGAATGAAATGCTATCGGAAGCACCTAGACGATCCATTTTTCTTAGTCGAGATTGAAGCGGAAAAACAACAAACGACATTTCGTTCCTTCCGTTTAAAATTAAAGTGAAAATCGGGATTTCCAACGCTGGTAAGTATTTATTTTCTCACTTTATTCCGTGTCGCGATAAGTGGAGCAACGTTTCACGCAGTAGTACCCTTTGAAATTAAATAGTTGTTGGTAATCTTCTTCTATGTCAGTTTGGCGATTTTCAGCTTATTGTTACTCCCTGTTTTGCTATTACAAGCACAGTTTATATCTTCAGATCTTGGTGAGTGCTGATTTAATCACTTCCATTACAAACTTACTTAGACTGGTTCTACAGGCTACAAGAACACAGTTAAATACATTATTTCATATCACTAATGTTGTTATACATAACATAATATCACGCCTTGTATTCCCCGAAGGGTTCAGCAGCGGTGTTTAGTACACCCTCGTTTCGCCAGTTATGTTTAAGTCCCATGTAATAGGGGGCGAGCCTATTGCCTTCAACCGGGCACAATTCAAAACTCCGGGCCACTACTGAGGAATTCCACATGGAAAAACGCAATAAACACTTTGCCCGACCTGGGTATCGAACCCAGGACCTCACGATCAGCAGTCGCGCTTGCCAGCACTAGACCAACGAGGCAGTTATACATATAACTATAATATTGGGAAATAGATATCATTATGACATTTTATAAAATTTATTTCTCGCGTTTTTACATTGATATAATTTAAGTATACTCCACCAAGAAGAAGACAACATTGTTGGACCCAGTGCATAATATCAGCAAGCACATTGGGTCAACCGCGCGACGGGCGCAACGAGTATTCCCAAGGAGGGTTGATGTCAGGCAGGCGGCCGGTCATAAAACAATAAGCCAAAACCTCTAACAACATGGATTTATGAAATACATGTTGTGCCGACCCCACCTAGTGTGGGATAAGGGCAGGAAGAAGAAGAAGATTGGGAAATAGATTTCCAACCTGGGTCACCTTTTATGGCACTCACAAGACAATATCTAAAGCTTATTCTAATCCGGAACACTCAGCCTTTAGTAATGGATTAATCAAAAACCTATCACAAACCAAAACAGTTTCCGCAACCTCATTAACTTAAGCTGAACACATTAACATATACCTAAACACCTATCTAAATACATCTACTGATATATATTTACGGTGAATTTACAGTTTAATAGTATTACGATGTGACGCACATAATTGCAAATTCGTGCGGTAATAGATACCTACTTAATCGAATCTTATTCCATTAGGTAAATTTATTCATAACAACCCAGGCGCCCGAAATCTGTCCGCAACAAAAATCTTCCCTTGGAAATTTATATTAACCACCCGAAACAAGTTTTTCTTTTAGCTCTTATTCATACAACAGCAGCTGCTATTAAATATATTCTCATGTCTCATCAAGCATATAAAAGACTTTCCGTCCGTTTGTCGTGATCGTCCGAGAAATGTAGGAGCGCAGATTTCATCTTGGCGATTTTCTTCTAAGAAAGTTGGTAGTATGTAGAAATATGAAGTTGATAAAAGGATTATTCACAGTTCTTGTGTTATTACATAGTGTATGTGGTGACACTTAACGAAATTAAATTTTCTTTTTCCATTCCATTATAACTGCCAATAGATATTTATTTGATAACAGTTTTCTTATCTAACTTAAGCTTGAGGCACAGATATTGACCAAGTACTTACGATGAAAGAATAATAGAGAACAAGCTGGAATATAAGAGTTCATCCCAGCTAATCAACTCATCCTCTCAACAGCATAAATAAAATCGAACATCCACCCATTACTCAACGTATCGATAAACCAATTGACGATCCCGATCGGCAAATATTTTAAGGACAATCTTCCTTATTGCTTAAAAACAGAGTATACGTCACAGGTACAGTAAGTATCTCGGGGTAAACTGCCGCGAGCCGACAGGGAGGGAGAATTCTAAAACATACTCACGTACCTCATTTCCTTAGTAATGGGGTTATATTCCGCGGCACAATTTTCAATTTCCTAACCTTTTTCTACATTACGTACCTTTTCACAATGAATTGTGTTTTGAGATGTAAAAGAAAACGTTTAAGCAGACTAAATTGATGTCTTACTCTTTTTAAATATTAGGTATTTCGTGTTATTTACGCCCCACGTTGTACTGCCAGCAGAATTTTTATTCAGAAACCCAAAATTTACGATAGACAAAACATATTATTTGGCATGTCACATTCGATACAAAGTGCGGCCTTTTCATTTACCGCACTACAATATGCAGTTTCATACTATTTCATCATAATTTCAACCTGTTAACGTCCACAGCTGAACATGCGACAACACGTTTGGTGCAATGGCTGAGCGATTGGCGTCTGCGCTACTGGTCATGGGTTTGATTCCCACACGGAAAAAAAAATTGTATGGCCTACAGATAGTTGTTTCGGGTCTGGACGTTCGTGCGTGTGAAGATCTGTGTCTGTAAACGCACCCACGATACAGGAGAAATCCTAGTGTAGGACAACGTTATTTTTTAAAAGAAAATAAGAAAACGAAACATGATAGATTTGTCGGTCAGGGGGGATTTTAAAATAATCACTACACTTGTCAGACGGATTGGAGATCGCAGTATGGGGTAATTAGCAGATAGGTGGACGCTACTGACCACTGTAGACATAATCCCATATAAGCCTTTTTCATCACCCGAGGGAAACTACACGGTACTCTGTATAACGATGTGTGTATAATAACTACGATTCGCGGTTTCAACGATTCGTTCATTACGGAACAAATATTTGTATGACCTAGAGTTAGTTCTTCCTGGTCTGGGTTTTTGTACATGTGAGATTAATGGCTGTAAACGCACCCAAGAACAGGGGAAATAACATTGTCGGGCAATCTTTAAAAATAAACAAATGATATAAAATATAACAGCTGTCGACAAGTTTTGTCTGAAGCTCAACCTATTGGGAAATTACGGTAGGCAGGTGAAAGAACCTTGGATACCCATTCTCATCGTATTATGTACAAAAAGGTCGAGCCCGACTCCAAAAGGAACTTTTATCTGTTTTCAAATTGCAAGGCCAATTGTATCATATTTTACCGGAACTCATTTTTTCTACGGCTAAAGACAAAGAGATTAGAATAAGATTTGTTAAAGTGATACTAAAGGTACTGAGATGGTAAACTTCTCAGCTGTTAGCAAACCTTTTCATACGCTTTTATTCGGTAAGTTAATTTGCCTTATAATTAAAACAAAACCATTTTTGTATTCAGTGTCAAGTCTGTGTGAGTTCATTATGAGTGCCACGTTTATTGACTTTATGGTTTTAAGGGTTGCAAACACATGACTAGGTACAGAAATACTAGACCTATTTAGTAACAATAATTTAAGGAGTGTACGAGATATCACATTACAAATATTTACCAGAACGCTTCAGCCCTGTTCTTCTTCTTCCTCCGAGGCTATTTCCTAACTATGTTGGAGTCGGCTTCCAGTCCAATCCGACGCGGTTGAATATCAGTATTTTACACGGAGCGACTGCCATTAGACCTCCGCAACCCAATTAATAGGTAATATCGATATCCTAAGGTTGGACCGGTTGTCAGACTTTTGGAATTCTGACTACCCGTAACTACTGTTATAGATATTCGTATAACATCCGGGACCGACGGTTAACTGACTCTTCGGGGCATGGAGTGATCTCGATGTGTAACGAACAGCCACCCATCCACGGACTGACCGTGGCAAGAGCAGCTTAACCTCGCAGATTTTAGGAACCGTCTAGTTGTTACTTAGCCATGAACTCCTTAATGCTTCAACCCTGTTAAGAAGGTATAAATGTTAATCCCAGCAGAAATATGACCTTATTTTTAAAGCTGAATCTATTTGTTAATTGGGAAGCTGGGATGTAACTTCGTCTTCCATAAACAACCCCGACATTATGCATTTGCCACCAACATCCAGGCGAACTTACGTAGCTACAATTATTTCACTATAATTGGCGGACTTGTGCTGCATTTTAAATGAACACAAATGTATGTTTTCTGAAAAAAAGGACTCCCACACGGTAACGCCGATTAGACCGTATGAATAATATGTAGAATAAGCTTTACCTACCATTTCTGTTGTATTTTCAAAGTTATCCACTGTTTCGTTTATATTTATTTAGTAATTTATTGTTACAGCGAAACGAGAAGTAATACATATTTTCTGAAAGAATATGTAATAATTCTTAATTTAGTCGCGATCGTAAAGATACAACGCAATACACTGTACACAAGTCTTAAATCCCCTTGCGAAGAAACTTGTGAGTTCTTCATATAAATGGAAAACGTTACGTCGTCGAATCGCAGAGTCAATCAATCGTGCCACCCGCCTGTGTAGCGGCAAATCGAAAAATCTCCAAAATGTCTTTGATTTAGTCAACACGAATGAATAAGTCGTCGTAAACATATACGATACTTCAATACGGCTATATTAGAGCTTATACAAATCTAATATCTAGCACCTGTAGACGTTATGATTAAAATCTTATGTGCCAAATACACTGGCCTGCAAAAATAAGTATCACACTTTTAAAATTGCAATAACTTTTTAAGTACACAAGATATATTTTCGAAACAAAAAGGACTCAAAAAAGAGTTTAACTTTGTTACTATAGTTTCAAAGAAAGCTGATAAAAATTGCTATAAAACGTTTTTTATTTTAAATCTCTAACTTCTATAGTTTAGAAAAAATTTAAATTTTAAAAGTGTGATACTTATTTTTGCAGGCCAGTATAGTTGTGTTATTAAACAGTATACCCAAAGAAATCTTGACCATTGTAATAATAATATGAAATCATAGTACCCATTTTCTTATTCTTTTGAAGATATAAAGGGAGAATCTTGATGGAATCAACATTTTATTCCGCGCCGTATAAGTAATTTTAAGGAAATGTACCAAGCATCTTGAATTGAATTGGAATTGGAGCAGTGGTGGCCCAGTGGTAACGGTCCCGATTTCCGAGTTGTATGTCGTGGGTTCAAACCCAGCCAGGCGCATTATTTTGTGTAATTTATTTCATCACCACTGCTCTCAAAACGGTGAAGGAAAACATCGTGAGGAAACCGGCATGTCCTAGAACCAAAAATTCGAAGACATGTGACATCTACCAACCCGCACTGGGCCCGCGTGGTGGATTACGGCCCATTCCCTCTCACAGAGAGGAGGCCTGTGTCCCAGCAGTGGGAACATTATAGGCTGATGATGATGATCTTGAATTGCAGTTTCTTCTTCTCCCTGGTTGGCACAAGCTATCCAATAGTTTATGCCGTGGTGAATTGATTAGCCAGTCAGCAAGGTTGATCACTACCCCAGGAGCGGTGTACTTAACTCGTGGAAGCTCTTTTAAAGCACCTTAAATTTATTGTACGTTATCTAGAAATAACACACTTAGCATATCACGAAAACTGAAAACCCATGCTCATTAATCCGGGTCAGTCGTATACAAATGTGATATCAACCCTACGTGCATAATTAAAATTTATTACCGGCTTAACTCTGAAGAAAAATATCATGGAGCGTTCTGATAATGAAGTAGTACAAACATACAATGTTAAATGGCTCATTGTTCAAAGAACTTAACGTGAAGCCTTCAGTCAGCAAGAGGATAAACTAAAGAGCAAAGTACTACAGTCTACACATCAAGAGCCGAGAATTCACGACGAATCTGACACTCGATTAAATAATTCACATTACATATGTACCGCGCGAGGATACGCGACGATATTTTATTTCATCTGATCTCGTTATGTGAATTATGGTCTATTTGGAGGATTTTTTAACGAGTCTATCATTATTTATTTTGCTTTCATTCAGTGAAATTAAAATAATATTTTTTTCCATCATCTTTTCAGATGTAGTTACTGTCATCGGCGATTGGGTATTCAACAGACTTTGCATTTGGGCAAAACACATAACCTCTTTCCTTGTTCTGTATAGCGGATGCTGTATTGACTCCAGGATTGATGTATTTTGCAAGGGAGTCCACTGTTCCATGTTAGTTTTAAATTATATTATATTATTGTAAACGTAATTATTGTCTCTATGTTAATTAATGTAATTGGTGTTGTACCGTTTTAATTAACTATAAATAAATAAATAATTTTGGACTCGATGACACGTTTGAAGAGCAGCATTTTATCACTGTGACACTTAAACCCTTATGCCGCGTTAGTTACACTTACCCTTTATTTTGGTTAGTAATGAAACGCATAAATGTATTGTTACAACCCAAAAACATTGAAACAATGGACATGTCATGTCACTTACAACCACATCATAATTCAGCGTACAATCAACTCATAATTAATGCGAAAGGATAAACTCATACACCCTTGTTTTTACCCCTCGCAACTTTACGAGAAAGGAAAATAAACTGACATTAACATGGAATACTACTTATTCAATAACTGGGCTGGTCAATTTCATTTTATTCAATGGCGGTGGTAATTTCAAAGATATATTATTTTGGGTAAAGCTGGCCGGCCGCGTCCCCAGTGTTAAATAGCCTAAATTATTCGTCGCCATAATGATCGCCAATCAAGAATGGACGGACGTAAAATCGTGCCGCGTTAAGACTCAATTACATTTGGTCCTGCAACGCACACTATTTATTTGCGAATGTATATTTAATAAGTACTTATTTTAAAAGGAAACCGTACTTTAATTTAAATATAGAGCAGTCAGAGAGGTTCTGTTCTAACTTTGCAGATCATTTTGAAAATACCAAAAGGAAACATCATTTTAAAAATTAATATTGGTATAGTAGTCTCTTACACAGTATTAGACATTGTATCATTATTTCATGAAAATATAAACATTTTTAGCGAATAAAGTAATATTACTAAAATAATTATCTCTAAAACACAGGAGCAGTTGCTACTCGACGTCAGACTTTTTAGGCCGCTCAGACAAAGATTCAAAACAAAGCAAGTAATTAATCTACATCAGTAAATAATTAAGATTGACGGAGAGTAGCTCCTAATTCATATTTTCCAAGCGGTTTGATGCAACAGCTAGTAGCCATAACTTTAAGTGTAAATCGTGCTCTTTCAGTTGGCCGCTGCTCACGAGCCTTTTGAATGAGGTTACTTATATTATTTTGTTGCATCTGTGAGGTTGGCGTAAAAGTTTACAGACATAACATTAACTATCATGTGTGTGAGTTTATTTTTTTTATTTCAGCTCATTATGTTACTGTAATTCTGGTATATTTATTTTATTTCTTCTTCTTAGCGTATCGATGCCAATATAGAGTCGGCCCAGAACTTAGCTACGAGTTTAGCGTTACCAGTAGAGTCCATTAGTTCCTGTAACGTGCAGGTATCAGGGCACGCAGGGCATGATGTCAGGTGTCCCATCGTTTGTGGAACAGCACCACATTTACCTACACTCCAAGCTGGAATCGTCTATGAATTTCTATCTGAACTGGTTTTCCTTGCTTCGACCAACCTGGGTCCGGAGTCTATTTATTTTATAGACAGCAGTATTTGTTATTTAAACCTATGTGAGTCTCCGTATTGTCCAGCAGTACGTCTCCTTTGACAGATATGACGATGATGATTGTATAGATTAAACAAATTAAATCAATAACCATACCACACAACGACAATGATAACGAGATACGTCAGTCACTAACGCGACATGCTCAGCGATCTTAGGAATAAAAATGTTACAATCACTTGGTACTAATGACATTTCCTATCCAATATCATTCGTATTTAGAGTAAGGACGCCGCCGATGTCCGTCAGTAGAAATTGAAGAACGAATGAAGAAGTAAAAATAACTTTTAAAAAATAGTCAAAATAAAATTAACAATATCTTAAGTCGGTGTTAAGCTACACTGTAACAAAGAATTGAAACCTAAGTGAAATTAAGTTAACCTTTATAATGTTTTTATTACATTCATCATCAAATCATTTAGTGAGGAAAAAAACATTATGATACAATTTATAAAAATTACATTAGTAAATAATGCAATCAGGCGTTACTTTGTGGAAATCCATGACGTACAAATATACAATAAATATTTAGTGTTAATTCCGCCAAACAGTTGATCAAGCGTGGATACAGTATGCAACACCGCCCTCTCGCCCGCAAATATATGCAAATTCGGTTAATAAAATGCACCAAACAAACAAATCAAACTGATACGACACTTGTTTCGCCCCTCCACGAGGCATCCTCAGGAGATGTTGACTCGTCGACCGTTTGGACGCGAAACAACAGTAATTGTTCAACTACATACATGCATACAATCACGCCTGTTTCCTATCGTGGCAGGCAGAGACTATAGATTTCCACCTGCTACGATCCTGACACACCCTTTTCGCTTTCTCATGCATGCTCGTCGGTTTAGGGTGCTACCAACCTGGCCCCTTTTTTAGAACGTCCGCGATTTGTTCGTGGTACGTTCACCGAGGTCGGCCGCTTCCAACGGTTTCATCCACTGTTGTTCAATTTTTCAATTAACACTAAATATTCTTATCGTATATTTGTATTACATTAGGTCTATAGTTTAATTTTTCAATTAACACTAAATATTCTTATCGTATATTTTTATTACATTAGGTCTATAGTTTAATTTTTCAATTAACACTAAATATTCTTATCGTATATTTGTATTACATTAGGTCTATAGTTTAATTTTTCAATTAACACTAAATATTCTTATCGTATATTTTTATTACATAAGGTCTATAGTTTAATTTTTCAATTAACACTAAATATTCTTATCGTATATTTTTATTACATTAGGTCTATAGTTTAATTTTTCAATTAACACTAAATATTCTTATCGTATATTTTTATTACATAAGGTCTATAGTTTAATTTTTCAATTAACACTAAATATTCTTATCGTATATTTTTATTACATAAGGTCTATAGTTTAATTCACACCTTGAGGTTTAAAATGAACTTCAATGTTTAAACACTATATGTAAGTTAGCTATAATTTTTATGTAAAAATACCGCTTACCGACTTGATCGCTTTAACCCCTAAATTGTTTTAGCGGAAATGTAACAAAACGCAAATCGTTTATCACAACTCGCATTTTACCAGATTTTCACATAGGGGAAGTATCCCTCGAGCGATCCACTATCACCGCTTAAAGAGAAAACAAACATGTTGAGTACTCGAATAAGATTGTTACGCGGTTAATCGATACTGTACTGACACCGCTGTCGATGTTGTTTCGAGCTGTTTTTTACACACTCCAGCAACTTCTCTTTCATATACAGAAAAATTGTAAAACACATGTACCTACCTATTATTATGAATAGAAATGAAAAACAGATTCCTAGACCGGTAATTAACAGCCGGTTTCTGAGTTGAGACTTCTAAGATAAGCAGAATTTAAGTGACATTTGAGCTATAAGCTACGCTCAAATGATACTTAAGGTCTGATTATCTTATAATTCTCAACTCAGAAACCGGCTATAAGTCTATACTCAAAAAACATATAGTGCCCTACGGGTACAATACAATAATGCGCTCAGAACGATGTTGTGGCTGCCCCGTCACTGTAGTGCATCACGCATGTTTGCGGAGGCGCGCATCGATTGCTTCTACGCTACTCTGCGCAAGCGGTGCGCGTCAATGCTGAGCAGAGTACGGGCTAGTCGCAACAGCGTTTTGAGTATGATAGCCAGTAGACTTGACTGTCTGTACATACATAAGTATTGATGCCTCGATTCATGGGTCAGACAGGAGGCGAGTAGACTAAGGTTGTATTACTTACACTAGTTATAAGTTATTCCCCTCCAGTCAGACGATGCGGGAATGCCGCTGGGTCGTTTTAGTGGGTATACCGGGCTTGCCCGGGGAGTCCCACATAACCCCCCCATTCCCCCAAATGGGCGGGTATGCGTAATAGCATTTTTTCCCAGCGCAAAAAAAAAAAAAAAAAAAAAAAAAAAAAGTTATAAGTTATTGTACTACTAGCAAATTGGATCCTAGTTATCTTAAATAAACGTTTATTATTATTATAGTCATGACGTTCTTAGGTTTCTAAAAAAAACTTTACGTGGAGTATAACTCCACAAATACAATTTTTTTCAAAACCTTTTTAAAGAATTATACATATATTTTTCAAAACCAGTATCGATGGGAACCCGGTAACATCACGAGAATAACTGTAATTTTCTTGACCGAATTTCATTGGGAGGACAGACAGCAGCACCCACTTGCGAACTAATAACGTCGCCGCTGTCAGCTACCGAGCTTGGTCAATTGTGGTGACACGACATTATAAGCAAAACCTACATGTAACCGAGAAGTTTTCTGGTTGATGTGGAATATTTACCAATATACTACCTATATAGGGTTATCAGGCCCAAAAATAGAAAAGCCGGGCACAGATTTATATTTAGCCGGACATTTGCCCTGAAAGCCTGACAAATTGGATTATGAAAGAAAAAAAATTCGCACGTGCGCTCTCGTTCGGCATCTGTTGGCGGACGGGGCTGACCTAAAGCCTGAAAAAAGCCGGACAGGCCGGACTTGAATATATTTGGCTGGACACGACAGTAAAAAGCCGGACACCTGGCAACCCTATACCTATTATAAATATAGGTATTAATATACCTATTCAAATGGGGGTGCTAGTATACATCTCTGCCCAACCCTTCGGGCAATACAGGCGTGATGTTATATTATCTATTATACAGGGTTATTGAAAATTCAATAGCACGCTCTTGGGTGGTATTTACTATTATTAAAAGAAACAACTTTTATGCTACAATTTCTGGTAATACCTAGACTAAATCATATTCCCAGACCTACAAACTCGATAAGCTGAGCGTTAGTTTTGTACCAAAAAAAAAGTTTTTTTAGCTATTTCCGAAAGCCATAGAACAAAAATTCTTCAATTTGAATGATAGGAAATACCAGTCAAGAGCTTGCTGCAAAATTTTCAACAACCCTGTATATGTTAATAAAATATTGAGTAAAGCCTTTTTTTATACATAACACAAGTAGTCAAAAAATTCGACGTAAATCGCCTCTAACCCAAACAGTGTAAACTGGCGCACTTTTTAAAGCGTAAAAAGCCCTTTAATTAATACCACAAACCCAATATTATGAGTTGTATGCGTTATTGATAATTATGCAGTGCATTGATATGAATTAGATAACCATATAATATTAATTACATTTTAGCAATTAAGGAGCATTCCAGTTCTTGGTCCAATTAAACATCAATCCTTGATTGTGTTCGTGACCTTATAGTAATATCTAATTATACTGCTCTACTGTTCCTCTTAAATAGACGAGATCACTTTAAAAAAATATTATTAAAAGATAATGCAAATATGGTAACTTTCGTAGTCAGGTTAATGTACGAAGAATCTTTTTTTTTTAAAACATTACTGTTCTATATAGTAAGTAGTCGTCTCAGATTGTTTTTATTCTTGTCTCATTGTTCTATGCTAGTGATAATTAGTTGGATTGCATTACCGTAATAACGTCTGCATTCTTAACTTCGGCATGATGGAACATATATTACAGGTATTATTTTTATTAGGGTTACTAAAATTATTGAAAATTAAATTCTCTTGCAATTTTACTTACCACCCCAATTAACCCTACTTTTTCTTATCGTCCCAAAGCCTTAAGCCTTAGAGGCATCGAAATAACTTATCCTAACACTAAATTCCCCGAACATTACGCACGTAACAAAGAAATCGGAAAAGTAGTTTGCATCTTTAATGCATGGCTGCTGAAAGGAAGGCAAGTGGCCCTTTACATTGTAATAATAAAATACAGTTGTCCCCAATACCGGCCCCCTAACTAATTTTGAGACAAAGGGATCCCAGATAACTTTCCATACTTTATTTCCTTTTTGTTGATGAGAACTTCCCGATCGGTCGAATTGGCCTGTGTTTTATCGTCGTAAGTAAATAAAATTTAGTACACATGGGTCCCGATTCATATTTTATCGATTTGGTGATTTTATTTGTCCATATATATGAACTTGTTTGTAGGTTTCGTCATCTACGCCTTCTTTCTTGCAAAGTAACGGGTGTGTGTAATGTCTTGATTTAAAGAAATGGAAAATATTATGTAGTAAATTAATATTGATTGACCTTATATTTGTAGTGTCCTACTTGGGGGAGTAGTTAATTATGTATGTACAGTGGTACTGCCTTCTGCGAGGTTTGGATTTATAATGACTAATTAAAATGTTGCCTCCCCCATCACTCGCTCCACATTTCTCTTCGAATCAACTAAATACATTAATTCGTAAATCTAACTGATATCTGGAACATAAAAACGAATAAATACATTTTATTTATTATATTGCTTTTATTCATTAACTATACATTATAATTTATATTTTTAAATATTTCTACATAATAAATATTTAAAAAAATAGCGCACTATAGGGAATAGGATCCAGGCTACCGGTGGTCAGGGCCCCAGAGAGAGGAACCTCCTAACAATACGCGCCGTATCCAGAAGTTCTGCTTTCTGTATCAGGTCCTTGATCTATCTATCTATCTTATTATTTTCAGACAATTCGTCTTGTATACACCCTTTACATCACACCTATAGCTATACAGCGCATCGGGCAAGCAGAAGTTGCTAAATAGGCGATGTCCAATTTATAGGAACCAATTTCGCTGAGTTGACTTTTACAAATTACAGAGGAAAACTAACAGCTGGTACACAGGATGTTCTTCTTTCAGGCCCAGATCAGTATGAAAATAAATTATTTAAGTTATATGAGTGTTGCAGTGAAAGGGGAAACAGGGGCGAACACGTCAACCCACGTCAAACAATATAAACGGTCAGATAACAAGTTTGAATAATGTTAACGAATGCGCGGAAAATAAAATATCAGCCTTCATCAATAACGGTAAATAACTTATGTCGATCACAGTTTTAGATTCAGTCGTTAGCGGACACCCTGTATTTATTTTCAATTAAGATATAGGTCTGTTTTGTTAACAGGAGAATTAGTAGCTTATTTATAAAATCTAAGATTTTTTTAAACCTAGTTTTACGTTGAAAGTTGTTGAACTCGTTAAATAATTTAACAATAGACAGAACGTAGGACTGTGACCAGTAAATAAGGTAACCACACCAAAACACCTCATCAATATTAAAACAAAACCTTTATTAAAACGTTATTTAAATAACAAGCATTTAGAATGTTAATCACGGAATATAAATGTGTGCAAATTTGCTTGGCAATAACACAAATGCTGTGCAAATACGAACATTTACCTATTATTCAACGATGATTACGCCTGGCGGGGTGCCAACTGGTGTCTATTCTCACATTTAAGTTTTGCCGTACGAACAGCTCCGTATTACAATATCTGAAATGCAGTTCAGATTAGATTGCTTTCGGTAGTCTAAAAGGGTTACAAGTCAGTCTTGAACGTAATATGTTAGACTTGACACACGGATTTGCTTTATCTAACTGTGTTCCGATTTTAGTTGATTACAAATAATTTATTCTGGTTGTCTCTTCGAAGCTAAACCAACCAAATCGGGGTGCTACAAGTAAGTAAGATGGGTTCTTCTTCGTTTCGTGTGTTTGGTGACTAACCTGGTGTCAGAGTTAATGCCGCCCATGGGCATCTGACTTGGATTCATATGCCGTCGAAAAATATCTCTCAGGCATGCCGGCTTCCTCACAATGTTATCCTTCACCGTTTTTAAGCAAGTGATAATTATACAATACGCACATGAATCCGAAAAGTCAGAGTAGCGTGCCTTGGGTTCTAACAAGATCTATAACTTGGCAGACCGACGGTCACATCACTGGGCTATCACTGCTTAAGTATGATAGGTGAGTATAATAATAATAATACCCCATTGCCAAGCTCTGACATGTCCAACAACCTGTCGAATATTTGACCTGTCGCTCTAATGACCAGTCGAGCTATTGACATGTCGCGCACTTCTTTGTCGAACCATTAATATTTAGCCTCTAATAACAACTAACACCCTCTCTATTGATAGGGAGCATTAATTTACTTGAACCCAATGCAAGAATAAGCACGTATTACACAGAAAACTAATCACGACGTGACCATAGGTCTTTACAATTTTTCTCGCCACATCCCACTATAAATAGTCGGTAATGCATCGAAAATCGATAACTATCCCTTACATCGTGTGTTGTATAATGTATCAATATGTCGTTGCCGGTCTTTCACGGAACCAATTTCTTCACATCTCGAAGTGTAAGTGGTGCCGCACTTTATTCGGATTCTTCCCTGGTAACAGCTGTACGTCTTTGTAACAACGAAAGAGGCTACTATGATCATAAAACTCATTCCAGTTTCACTAATTCTTTTTCCTATTTATGTTAACTTTGTTTTACTGTTGCGAGTTCGGGAATAACAAACCCGTGGTACGCCCCCTTCTAAATGAAGAATTCGAATTTTAAATTTTCTCGAGAAGTCTTGAGAACTGTGCAACTAGAGTTTATCATTACAATGGAACTGCATTGCAACTACACTTCAGCTCTATTGTGGTTTTACTAAGTAAACAAACGTTTAGTCTATTCCGAACGTTACATTTTCTGCAACGTCATATTATTGCTTATTGCGTCTACTTTTCTGTAACTACCAAGAAATAGTACATCCTTTGCATTTATAGAGCGAAAATATAAATGTTATAGTACGTTATAAAATATGTTTACATACATTTGATATGCATTTGTTTTGATGTAGAGCATGATGTTGGACGTGTGTGAATCGGCATAAAAAATGAGAAAGGGCAGGCCTCATTGATTCGGACAGTTTGAGGGAATGCCGTAGGAAAAAATAAACAAAAGGATGTTCACTAAGAAAGCTGAGCTTTGGACAATGAAGGAGACCCCTAAGACAAACTAATAAGATTAAACATATTCTATGGAAAAGTGAAATTAGGAGTTTATAATCGCCTTGATCCCATGATCCAATTACTGTTGAACTAAAACTAGCTCCAATCACACTAGAATTTGTTCCGACGCATTTTGTTCAAATTTTAAGTCAAGACGTTATAAAAGTTGTGAGATACTAATAAAAAACAATTACGGAGGGTAGACCGTTTCGTCTGCCAATAACATCTACCCGCACGTAACAATCGACAGTTCTTCCGTGATCATGGCGCATGCAACTGCGCCGAAATATCGGAGTCTCAAAAATAAACAGGTACATGGTGTAAATCCCGACATAGTTTATTCTACTAACGTCAATAACCATGGAAATTTAAAACAATAAATTGTCTACTACCCTATTCTGGATCTTTACGGGCTTATAATTATAATTATTAGCTTAACGAAGTAATTTTCTTAAAATTAATCATAATTATAAACGAAATCTTTTAACTACCTCGTAATTAATATAACATATGCTATTTTCCAGAATTATAATAATCATCAATCATAAAACCTTGATCTTAGGTTTCCATGGTAACGGTAAGAATATTAATATCAACTGAGCTAACGGTTGGCTTCAAGAAAATAAGTGCTTTACCGGTATTATTCTACAGCAGCTCTAGTATTTTTAAACCTTTCTAATAAACTGAAAGCTGAAAATGACACGTATCCATTTACGTAATATTAAACGTTAAAATTTTTATTTTTGTTAGAGTAACGTTTCCTCACAAGAAAAGTATTCACAACAGTGTATATCACGTAATTAAAAGGAATACTATCAGGCTCTACTAGTTTGACTTATGACATACAAGGTGTAAAAAGACCGTTCACGAAGCCGTCAACCATGCATTCAGTACATCAAACTAAGTAACCCTACGCAAAAATTGTCGCTGGGAAACGACTTATTTTTTTGGGTGAAAAATTTCGTTTTACAAAGCTCAATGTAACGCACTCAAAACACTGTGCTGTTAGATGCAATGAGTAGTAAACGGATAATGGAGGTATTTCAAGTACCTACATTTGCAACCTTCAAAACTAGTATTTAAAAAAAAAGTTGTGAAATAGTTGGAACTTTGACCTCCAATATCTCCGTAACTAGAAGGTTCCCAGGCATAGACCAGAACAAAAAAATTATCGCAATGACGTGGAAAGTAAGTGCATTTCGGCTTCGTTAAGGGTCTATTTACACCGTTTATGGTTGGGTCTGTAACAAGGTCACATAAACTCCATACAAAATGAAATATAAATAAACTGCAATAATAACTTTGTAATATAAATGTCTGATTTGCTTAGCATACATTACGCTTGACCAAAATATCTTATAGACGTACTGACTACGGAACTTCATCCTCGTTGTGCGTGGTCCGGTAAGCACTTAGTTGGTTTTTCAGTTGCTAAAATAGTGCATCATTTACAGAAATTTAAACGTTTTTTTATTCGCTATTATACAGGGTGTAAAGGAAATCATGTAATTCCTTCAAACCTCGTGATGTACTGCTGACATAGATTAACCCTGCAAAGGATACATATAGATTCAATAAAAAAAGGCAAGAACTAAACATGTGTTCTTAACGTGAGGCATTTTAGCGCCCCGAGTTAAATGACCGCGCGGTGGGCGATCTCCGCGCAATTCGCTCGAGGCGCTAATATGTCTCACGTTAAGAACACATCGCACTGCTAGATTAATACTGTATCAACTCAAAATTTGATCAATTTGAGACAG
This sequence comes from Amphipyra berbera, assembly GCA_910594945.2. NCBI lineage: Eukaryota > Metazoa > Arthropoda > Insecta > Lepidoptera > Noctuidae > Amphipyra > Amphipyra berbera. The sequence continues at coordinate 10,223,963 of OU343126.1, read as the reverse complement.
CTTCTTCTTCTTCTTCCTGCCCTTATCCCACACTAGGTGGAGTCGGCACAACATGTATTTCTAATAAATCCATGTTGTTAGACGTTTTGGCTTATTGTTTTATGACCGGCCGCCTGCCTGACATCAACCCTCCTTGGGAATTCCCAATGTGAGACAGCTCTATTTTTTTTAACAAAATACGTTTCCTTGTACTAGGATTTCTCCTGTATCGTGGGTGCGTTTACAAACGCAACTCTTCACACGTAATTCATTTCATTCACTTCATTTGTAATCTATAACAGGAAGTAATTAATCGGTTTTCTGTCATTTCTGAAAAAAGCTTCGTTTTGAGTTGATACACTATGTAACACTTTAGCGTGCGTTTAATAGCAGTGCGACATGTTTAGTGCTTGTTTTTTTTTTTATTGTATCCATATGGTGTATCCTGTGCTGTGTTAATCTATGTCAACAGTACATCACGAGGTTTGAAGGAATTACATAATTTCGTTCACACTCTATATACCTATTTAAGTTAATTAGTTTAGTTGCATGCACAAGAAACCGATCTACGATCTATTTTGTATTGCAAACTCAAAGCCCCTATTGAACGGCAATTTACAAAGGTAGCACAACCAGCTTGTTGCCTAAGTACCAAACTTGAAACGACAAGCACCACCAAATCAAAACTTCGAGGAATAGGCTTGAACTAGGAATAAATTGCCTTACGTACATATGAAAGTGAGAAAATGTACGGTCCCTGATTTGACAAATCCCGTGCTAGTTTCAGCAAGTGATGAAACTGTTTTAAATTCGCTTAGTAAAATACTGGTTTTCAACTTCAGCTTAATTTTCGCTGCTCATAAGCGCGTCGTGCATGGCTGAGCTGCCACCAGTCATGAAATCCTGGTTGGATTTTCTTGCTGGAATAATTTTCAGTTAAAGAAACATCATAACATCACGTCCGTATTCCCATATGGGTTGGGCAGAGGTGTATAGGAACACTCTCATTTCGCCGTTATGTTTAGTCCCATGTAATAGGGGGCGAGCCTATTCCCATCAACCGGGCACTACTCCGAATTCCGGGCTGCTACTGAGGAATTAAATGCAGTTAAGAAATGTAACTGCTTTCTATTAATGACGATAGGCTCATAATATAGGAAGTAAACTCGTTTTCGGCACACTGTTTAAAGTTTCACAGTCAGCATTAAAAGTACGTGATCATTGTTTATACAGGTAGTTACAAAAACGGCTTAACTAAAACTAGCAAACTCTTTCTTTAAACACGTTAGCTCCATATCAACAGCAGTGATAGCCTAATGGTGTGACCGTCGGACTGCCAAGTCATAGGTCTCGAGTTTGAACCCAAAGCACGCACCTCTGACTTTTCGGATTCATGCGCGTATTGTATAATTATCACTTGCTTAAAAACGGTGAAGGAAAACATCGTGAGGAAACCGGCATGTCTGAGCGATATTTCGCGACGGCATGTGAAGCCAAGTCAGAGGCCCATGGGTGGCTTAAACTCTGACACTAGGCTAGTTACTAACCACACGATAAGAAGAAGAAGAAGCTCCATATGATAATATATCTGAAAATTCCAAAATACTTACGTTGCAGTAGCCTCTCTCACCTCTTTGCCTAATCTCTTTTGGATCAAGAGCGTGACGGTATGTATGCATGTCACGCTTAATCTTCTTAATCCCTGTAACTTCGTATCGATTATACCATACCTACATGTAAAACTGGGTTTATGCGTTTTAGAGTATCAGTGTTGTATGTGTCTCATCCTCATCTCATTATACGCTTCCGCGGTGTGATAATAACTTTATATTTTACAACGTTCCACGTCGGGTGAATGGAACTGTCTTGCGCTCTCTCCAGAAACTTTTGAGATGCAATTTAGTCTTCACTACACATACACGCAAAACTTGGCTTTTGTGTACTAATAAACAAGTTTCAGGTTAATATGGTAAATAAAGTGCGGTCCCGATTTGATGAAGCGCTTAACAGATGCGCTGTATAGGATCAAAACTTTTGCGATGTCAAAGAATCTGATGATAAGTTTAAAGCGGTTTTGCTGAGGGAATCATCCCTGTGTCTAGTATTTTAAACCAAATTATATCTCATTGACACATTTGCTTATCCATTCATTCTCTTGTATTCAGCAATTCAGCCTTTCTTATAATAGTTAAAAAAAGTAGAACAATAGACTGCCTTTTTGGTCTAGTGGTCGCAAGCGCGACTGCTGAGCGGGTCCTGGGTTCGATCCCCAGGTCGGACAAAGTCTTATTGGGTTTTTCCATAACGAATTTCTCAGTAGCAGCCCGGAGTCTGGATTTGTGCCTGGTTAATGGCAATAGGGTCGACCCCTATTCAATGGTACTTAAACATAACTGGCGAAACGAGGATGTACTAAAAACACATCTGCCGAACCCTTCGGGGAATACAAGGCGTGATTTTATGTTATGTTTCTGATGTTGTTATTTAGTTTTACCAATTTACATAATAAACATTAACTAATCAGCGTGTTGTTATCCTCAAGATTACACATGACAACACAATATTGAGAACAATGTGAATTCAATTTTGAAGTCAAATTACTCGTTTTTATAAGTGAAGCGGTGGCTCCATGTGAATTACCGTTTAATTGAAAAGCCGGGAACAAAGGGCGGGATCGACAATTTGACAACAAAAAGCGAAGCCCGGCTTCCTTCCACCAAAACAATAACCGATCGATATAGTTCCATGTTAACACATTCAAATAATATGTAGTAAATAAACAAAATTTTGCTGGAGTTAATGCAGAAACATCGAGGAACGATCATCTATCTTACATTGTACTCATCTGAATTAGACGTGAGGCATAAATATTAGATTAGGTTTGTGGATTAGGTATTTTTCGATGCGAGCCCGTACCTAATCCAAAGCGTCGAGGATTAGGTATGGCTCAAAATATTTGTACACAGTCTATACTGTGATATTTAAAATGTGGTACCTACAAGATGATAGGCCTAAGCCTGCGAGAACGTCCACGACTGAGGGCAACGCCTAAAAAAAAGGTCATCCAACCGTCGCTTTAAAAAGCATGTTTTCAAATGCACCCAAGATAGAGAAGAAATCGAAAAAGTGAGGGGAACGTCTAAAAAAAGGTCGTCCAATTATCGCATTAATCAAAAAGAAGCACGGAATTTCGGATTACATATTTTTTAATACTAGGATTACGTGGATTAGGTATCGTTTTTACCTAATCCGTCCCATGTCTAATCTGAATATTTTGTACTATAGTTGAAAGGATACTACCTCATCTGCCAGATAAGTACCTACTCATTACCCGTCGTTCTGACAATTTTTAACCCAGAGTTCAACAAGAGCCTGATGTAGAGTTGTGCTCTGCTTGTGCTACGAAAATTGCATTTAATGCGCCATAAAGAAAAAGAAAACTAGCAACTGGCTCGTTGGTGTAGTGGTGGCAAGCGCGACTGGTTATCGTGCGGTACTGGTTTCGGTCTTTAGGTCGGGCAAAGTATTAGTGGGTTTTTCCGTGTGGAATTCCTTTGTAGCAGTCCGGAGTTTGGATTTGTGCCCAGTTGATGGCAATAGGCTCGGCCCCTATTACATGGGACTTTAACATAACGGCGAAATTAGGGTGTTAATATATACCTCTGTCCAACCCTTCGGGGAATACAAGCGTGATGTTATGTTAAAACTAGTTAATTCTGTTTACAATTTAACTTGCTGCTAAACCAAAATGTCGTAGTCATCACGATTGGTGAACGAATTGGTTATGGCAACATGTTGTTAATTGCGCTCCGGAGAATGGTGCTGTCCATCCCCTTGACAACATGACGACTTTTCAGAAGTGACGGTATACTGCTTTAATATTACCACGCTTAGAAAGCGGATCGGTGATCAGCTGATTACAGTATTTGCTCAGGGGGTGATGCGATCCGGCCTCTTGACTTGATTACTTTGACGCGTTAGAGAACAGTGACTTTCCTATGATGGGAAATTTTATTAAAACAAAGATATTAATTACATGATCAAATGGCGAATTACAACACTATACAATAGGTTACTCTTGTACACTATGTGAAGGATCAGTTTCCTGTTCAGCATCCATGTACAAAAAGTCCATCAAAATAGTTGTTAAACTACGCTATTAATGGACGCTAGAGTGTAGCTAACATCAATCAATATGCACGGCGGCCTTAATAACCTTAACTTAAAGTTATAGATGAGGTTAAAGTTAGTAACAGCACAGCAATACGTGCATAGATAACATCATGGATTAGGTATCATTGATAGACAATTATCGCCCAAATAGGCAGCGTGTGTGGCCCAACAATGATAAAAAACTTTTAACAAAAATAAAACTGACTTCAAATTGTCTATCTCCGAGGTTCTTCATCAGATCTTCACCAAATTTAAATGGGACCACTTCGAAAAAATACTCTTTCAAACAAAAAAGTATCATTAAAATCGGTTCACAATTAGTCAAGATATCGCGGAACAAACGTACAAAAAAAAAGAAAACATACAGTCGAATTGAGAACCTCCTCCTTTTTTGGAAGTCGGTTAAAAAGGCCCCGTCTCAAACCTGTCGTGAAAGGCAACTTATGAGTAATCTCAAAATGGATGAGCGTCAGCTTCCTTCTTTATGTTAATAACAAAACAATGATCACCATCCGACTGCCTCGTTGGTCTAGTGGTGGCAAGCGCGACTTCTGACCGTGAGGTCCTGGGTTCGATCCCAGGTCGGGCAGTGTTATTGGGTTTTTTTGTGTGGAATTCCTCAATAGCAGCTCGGAGTTTAGATCTGTGCCCGGTTGATGGCAATAGGCTCGCCCCTTATTAAATGGGACTTAAACATAACGGCGAAACGAGGGTGTTACTATACACCTCTGCCCAACCCTTAGGGGAATACAGGCGTGATATTATATGGTCACCAGCCGTCTGCCAAGCGTGATAATTTTGACAATATCTCTCTCTGTTTTCTATAGCGGTCATTAGGAGGTCTATGATTACCAATGGATATTTTGGGGCTAATATAATAAATAATCAAAGTATAACATTTATTTTCGGTTGGGTGTTTGCCTGAAAAACAAGTTCATAGGTAGTGGTATGAAATGGGAAATGTGAGCATAATAACCTTAATTAACACGAGTCCCTCATTAACGGTCCCTGTTGAATTCTAGAAAAATCGACGCCAACGGGAAAGTATCACGCTCTCACTGCTTGTTAGATAACATGGATAACACGCTGTTCGCTGACCTGAGAATTTTCCACTTCAAAAAGAAAATAACATCACTTTTGCTTTCAAATTAATTTCTTGTTTTATTTATTAATATTACTGTCACGGCGAAATGTTTTGGCGTGGTTTACCATTTCCGTCTTGTCTTGACAATTATAATTTTGCCTCCTTTACGGACAAATTATAAAGAATTCTCGGTCTTTGATCCAACGTACGACCCTTTAGAGCAGGGGTGGCTAACTTGATTCGACCCAAGATCTACTGTTTACTGAGTAGGCTCTGTGCGATCTGCCTATTTTTCTTTGCCTTGCCATATTCGACTGGATTAAGAGCCGCGATCGGCCGGTCGGGTACTGGTTGGCCACCCCTGCTTTAGAGAATTATAATCCATAATGGAATGGGACGCGATACCATAGGCACTCTATGGCTGCACCCAAGGAACACGGTGAAGAATTGATCCCGGAAGGTCTATTAAGGTATTTTATTAAGTAGATAATTGAATGTCTAGGTATTGTAGTGACTGCCTCGTTGGTCTAGTGGTGGCAAGCGCGACTGCTGATCGTGAGGTCCTGGGTTCGATCCCCATTTGGTTTTTTTGTGTGGAATTCCTCATTCGCAGCTCGGAGTTTGGATTTGTGCCCGGTTGATTGGAACAGGCTCGCCCCCTATCACATGGGACTTAAACATAACGGCGAAATGAGGGTGTTACTATACACCTCTGCTCAACCCTTCGGGAAATACAGGCGTGATATTATGTATTGTAGTACTAACTGATAATTGTAATTGTAATAAGTCTATAATGGGTACGATATGGACTTGAAACTAAAAACTATTGCAAGTGCACGTAACCGGTAGACTACTTCAAAACAATAGCGGGAAGATCTAGGGGTGAACGCCACTTGTTAAATGACACAGGAGAAATATATAAAAGAAAAATGTTGAAGTGATAAGAGTCCAATCGATATAGTTAGGCTGGGGATCGGGAAATCAAATGTTTAATTTCCAGCCTATTGAACCATAATGGTGTATTCCAGAACAACCGTATTATTTCGTCTTACTTGGAAACAAATATATTGAAGTTGAAAATCAAAAGAAAACATTAAAATAAATCTTTCAACCGATAGTTCGACAATAATTGTTGTATAAATAAGACCAAAAAATAAAAAAACTGAAAAAAATCGAGTTTATTTCAGATAAAGTTTTCTTTTGTTATCGTATTGTTATTTTTGTATTGTAACCCTTAGATATTTTGAACAAATATTCAATAATTTCCAACGTTTTACAATATTACGGCCGGCAATAGGAGAATGTTTTTTTGGGGTCAATATATGGCTATAAATGTATTTGACTGTGTCAATATAAAGCGTTTCTATATCACCGAACGCGTGGACGTGCCGAATATGTAAAGGTCAATATAGTTGAAAAAGTAATAGAGACTGCCTGAAAACGTAGGTATATCTACCTATTCAATGAAATAGGTTATGAAACTGATGGCCGGCTGGTGCAATTCTATTTTTTCATACCGGTCAAATGAAAAAAAAAAACTTAAAAATGGAAAACATTTTTATATCGTTATAGACTATGTATCATATGTTACTCTTTATTTATGAAATATGTGACAGTGTCAATAACTTATTCAGTCCTTTTGTGGGGGTTCCCCTATATAATATATGGTTTAACTATCATCGGATGCAGGGTACTCGTATAGGTAAATATTCTCCCAAAATTGGGGACTTAAGGCAACCCTATTTACGAGCGTCCCATTAGGAAGTGACCTAAATCCGTTGCTGTCAACATTTCTCATGTTTCACCGTCTACTTTCACGTATGTAAATTAACTTAGCATCATATTATGTTGACTTACTCGTCACTGGTGGTTTTTATTTATTGGTTGCAATAAGTACACAGCAACCGCTGTTCATCGATGTTTAACTGTGACTTGAATTACACGTTTTGAATAAGAATTTTCCTTTTCATCACAAACGAATACGACTATGTATTCCGTTAATTACGTAAGGTAATTATTTAAATGCTCTATATTTGTTTGTGGTGTGTACATTTAAAATAAAAGAGGTAATTTTGTAAATAAAATTAATACTACCAAATAAACGATGCGTTGCAAGTACCTACTAGCATGATATTTGTCCGATTTTCGTTTTTAAATAAGTACTAGGTTTGTTTGCACTATATGTGTTTATTTTATGAATATAACCTTATCATGTGGTCGTAGGTTAGACATCTACAATATAGATGGAAACTTTGATTGAGTTGTAAAGACTCCCTCTTCTACTTAGCATTTTTTAGGTTTCTTTTAAACAAAGATGAATGAACAAGCGCTCAGCTCGGCGGTACCTTAACCAACAAGTCTCTTTTTTTAAAGTAATCCTTAGAAAATTAGTTTTTCTCAAGGTAATTTTTTTACACAGATAATAAGGAGATATCTAAATATGGAAATCACATATAATAATAATATTTTTATATTTTTAAATCTTCTTCTTTTCGTGTGGTTAGTGACTAACCTGGTGTCAGAGTTTATGCCGCCCATGGGCCTCTGACTTGGTTTCACATGCTGTCGAGAAATATCTCTCAAGCATGCTGGTCGAGTTCGAACCACAAGGCATGCACCTCTGACTTTTCGGATTCATGTGCGTATTGTATAGGTATAATTATCACTTGCTTATTAAAATCGGTGAAGGAAAACATCGTGAGGAAACCGGCATGCCCTAGAGCCAAAAATTCGAAAACATGTGACATCTACTAACCCGCACTGGGCCCGCGTGGTGGATTACGACCCATTCCCTCTCACAGAGAGGAGGCCTATGTCCCAGCAGTGGGAACATTATAGGCCGATGATGATGATGAAGTAAATCCTTGTAAATTAATCTCGGTTTCCTTCAACGAATTTATAATTGCAATACTAGGGAATAATACACTTAATAAGGACAGCATTACCGGCACCTGATTAATCCTTTATAATTCAGATCTGGGATAGCAATTACCTACCAATGATTAGATTCCAATTTAACACTCTACGCACGCTTGGCACTAGGTGACATTGCTACGTTCATCTAGGTTGATATACATTTGCATGTATGTACTTTTACGATGTACTTACACGGATTTTCTGAAAATAAAGTGCATCAAAAGCTTCCTTCTTCTCCGTTAATAAAAACATTAGTAGCTAACCGCTATCACCAATTATTATTTTGCTAAGGTGAATATTGTACTATTTCTTTACAACCGTTCATTATAAAATTCCATAAGGATACCTATGTTCAGCTGTGGACATTTACAAGCTGAAAACAGATAGGATATCTAAATGCTGAACAACCTTGCCGGGACCTTATTTTCTATGAAATTTAATAAACCACGCAATTAACTGCTACACCGCTGCTTTAAAACGACTGCTTCACAATTTATGTTTCCAACTTATGGAGGCGCTGCTTGCAAAAACCAGTTGACAATAATAACATGCCAAATTCAGTACATTAATGTACTAATTTTCCGATTGCGGATTCGGATGGTAATGCAGTCGTGTTATTTGCATGTTACGTTTTGACGTGACACATTGAATAAGACTCCTGATGAAACTGGAAAATGGTACTCCAACATAGGTACTTCGTGGAAAGAAGCAAAAAAGATGATGATTTAGCTTATATTATTTACTTCCTGTAACTATAAGTCGTTAGTAAGTTTTCTCGTCAAACTTACTAAAGAAGTTGTATAGAAAATCTTTGGAAAAAAGAAATATCTGTTACAAAGGTGGAGCGTTGAATACAACTCCAAGCTGAGGTAATAAAGAACGTTGATAGAAACTTCACGGTGAAGTACGATATTGAAGATCAAGTAGTCCAGAATAACTTTAGCTCCTGACTTTTGAATTTTTGAACATGTGACACACAGCATTTTTATACATGTCATTGTGCTAATCGGGACAAAATGGGGGAGCTAATAACACAAAAATCCCCCGAAAATCTACAAACTAGCTGACATTGACTGACAAGCTTCTGACGGACGACCGACTTGTTTCTATGGACATTACCGTCCTTTTTGGGAAAGGCTAAACTCCAGGAGCAGTCTACGTTAGGCTGAATAAATAGAAGATATTTTTACACCGTTATTTATCAAAATAAAAAGGCACGATCCATCAAAGCCAATTAACATTACCGTTATTTCAAAAGTGTTTACTGCAATGTAAATAAACAAGAACGTCTAAGCGACGTTGGCTAGTGGTAAAAAAGAAGTTAAAGTTTTCACATTATTCCTGTGAGGAGCAAGAAGTGTGGAAGTTTGCGGGGGATGTTTAAATTGTCGCTCGGCTACACGAAACTGTTGTCGCACAGCGCCATCTGTGGCCCGCAACCAGAGTAATGCTCCATTGAAAGGTTCACTGATTTGTTTTGTAAAACCTAGCCACCCGTGCCATGTACACTAAGCTAAGTAAGATACTACTGGAGTGACTTGCTCACATAACTTGGTCTGTAATGTACTGAGGAATGAATTGCTTTGACGAGAAATGCCTTTATCGGAACTGACAGGAATGGTATTAGTTTAGTATTGAGGTTACTCTAGACGTCATAATACGATTGATTGACTTTGATGTGGTGAAGTTCAATGTAGTGTAGAGGGCAAGCATACCATTCAGTAAACGGCTTGTATCTAACAGTACAGGTAAAACCTATTCGGTTATGAACTGATATACAACCAACTTTTCTTACCAAACTTATAATTAGAATACTTGTATGCGAGATACGACTAAGATATGCTTACTTTTTTTATTAAAAGACCTAGTTACGACAAAGATTTTTTAATGTATTTTTTTTAAATATGTTTCCTGTATTATATTTTGACTGTATAGCAGCACTAGTGTCTAGATAAAATCTTACTGCCACCACAAATCAAGCATGATGAATAAATCATTATTACGTTATCGCGCTTAGCTAGTTCATTGTAGCCATTCTATTCCAGCTTTCCATAATAGAGCAGTCCATATTATTCAGCAGATACGCTAGAACTACCTACTATGTCTGTGTGTAAACGGATATATTTTTCTAGAATAAAATCACAGTTAATTAATCCTCGAAAGTAAACCTTTTCCTGAAACATTTACCTCTAAAACAGAAACGTTAGAACTGAGTTGGAATCTAATAAAAATAAAACCAAAAATGTTTTCAATGTAAAAGTAACTTATTGGAAATACTCGATGGCCACAGTTGGAACGGTTTGGAGTCAAGTTACCGACGGCGTCTAAAATTTAAACAAAGTTTGTTGCGGTCTCCCAACATGGCTGGCCACTCGAACGGTAAGCTGCAGCCGTGGCAGCTTGCAAATTACACGAACAAATTGATTGGCGAATGTTAGTAACGGGCAATTAATCTGATACTGTGTTATTTGGACTTTGAAAGAAAGAAAGGATATGTACTTATTGGCACACATTTCAATAATCAATGGTAGACGTGGAAATGACAAAAAATTACTGCCAAAAGGGCCATCAGCTCAGCATAATGTCAGGGTGGCGGTAGGTACTAGATACTGTAACCTTACGCTGATTTTCACCTGCAGCCCACGAGTGCCACACGCTCGAAACTAGATAAGTAACAAGTAATTTGAACGAAGGATGTTAACATGTAGATATTATGATAAGTAAATAAAACCGATTTTTCAATCATCAGATAACTATTATCTAAGGAATAAATATGGCGGTTTGAAATATTTTCTATACAGAAGCTGTCAAAATGTCAAACATATTCCCCATATAAAAGTTATCTAACGATTGAAAAATCAGCCCTTAAAATACCGAAAGTTATACGTAATATAGTAGTTAGTTCGTAGTTAGTAGTGAGTTGTTATTGTGTGTACATCGTTCGTTCTGCCTAGCCTTTTCCCATCTATATTGGGGCCAGCTTCCAGTCTTACCAGATGCTGCTGAATACCATTATTTTACACGGAGCGATTACCGTCAGACCTCCGCAACCCAGTTACTGTGCAATGCCGATTTCTGAGTTCAAACCGGTTTTCAGACTTTCGGGCTGCTGACTACCCGTAACGACTGTCATAGGTATTCGTATGACAACCGGGTGTTGTGTGTACAAAAATAATTAATAAATTTCGTGTTGGATAAAACAATAGAGATAGTTGTAACTTGTAACCGTAGAACTTCTTTTGTATCTCCGTTTAGAGTATCCATAATCCAATTCTCATAAACCTCAGAAGCAAATAGCACAGGCACTGCGCGAATCGTGCTGGCTCTAAGATTACACCAAACGTTACATATCTGTTTTGTATAGACAATTACTTATCAAATCGTTAGTTTAAGTTGCAGTGACTGACCTCATTGGCCTGGCCTGCTATACCGCTATAAATCCTAAAGTCATTGAAGCCAGGCTTCGGTCTCCACGTTCGAGAGTTATTAGGAAATTCTCAATTGCGGTTCAGCGTGGAACTGTTGCCGAATTGCCGATAAATGGCAATAAACTCACCTACTGCAACTTTGTTAGCTAATAGCGTTATTGGTGATGTTCGGGGGCTACTTGACGCAAATTTCAAATTCCAATGCATCTAAAATTATTTATTACTTAAGCAAACTAGATCATGTAACGCTTTGAAAATAATACAAATTAATAATAGGTAGTGTTATCACAAGTAAATGATTGCGATTAATAATTTTATTCATAAAAATCAATATTGCAAATTCGCTCGGGAAACGCTTACTCAATCTGTTTGAATTTTATACATAAATTAGATAAAACATTTTCTAACATTCACCGCTATTTAATATTTTTTCGCGTCTAGTTATAGTTCATAATATAATTTGAACAAATCGTACAATTTACTATTCCTTTCTCCTCATCTCTATCAGCTCTTGCCCCCGCTGGGACTTTGTCGTCATATTATGTTAATCTGTCATAACTACTTACTGATCCGAGTAACCGCCATTGGCTTGTTGTTTCTGAATGAACCTCAACGTTTCAATTTGATTATGACGTTGTATAATTTACATTTCTTTTCTTATTTTTCTTCTAATTTCTTATAATAATTAAGCATGTTCCCAAACCCTCTATATATATATCTGCCTAGCCTTTTCCCAACTATGTTGGGATCAGCTTCCAGTCTAACCAGATGCGGCTGAATACCAGTATTTTACACGAAGCTACTGCCATCCGACCTCCGCAACCCAGTTACTGGGCAATGCCCATGGCTTCAATGGCTGAATACTCTAAAAGGTTAGACCGGTTGTCAGACTTTTGGGCTTCTGACTACCCGTAACGACTGCCGTAGGTATTCGTATGATACCCGGGACCGACTGTTTAACTTGCTCTCCGAGGCACGGAGGGGTGTCGATGTGTAATGAACAGTCGCCCATCTACGGACTGACCGTGGCAAGCGCAGCTTAACCTCGCATATCGTATGATCAGCGCGGTTGGTAAAAGCCACGAGCCCCTCTAAGCCTCCTCGGGTAGGGTTTGAGAGCTCGAGAGGAGGCTCCCACACCTAGTCTATCCAATACTAAATTATTCAATATTTTTACAGTACTGTTTTTTCGACCCATAATATTATCTATCTACGCTAAATATAGCAGTAGCTCACATACATCACACTGACACACAAACACTCACTCATACACGTATCACGTTTTAAAAAGAACCTCCAAATGATTGCAACTGCGCTGGACCAGCAAAGTAGATCATAAAAGAAAAATTCTCAATGGTAAATCCATTCCATCTTTTTTATCCTTTCAGCATACTCACGTTTTCAACTGTACTTTTTTTTACAAGTTAATACTTTTATTATTTACTAGCTGTTTCCTCACGACTCCGCCCGCGTAAGAAGTTTTAAATATAGCCTATGTTACTCAGTGATAATGTAGCTTTCTAACGATAAAACAATTTTTGAAATCGGTCCAGTAGTTTTTAAGTTTATTCGTTAAGTAGTCTACATACAAAAATACAAATCTTTCCTCTCTATAATATTAGTATAGATAAAAGCAGATGTGAAAATCGAGTCGTAAATGCAAAATATCCTCCCACATATAATGAATAAGTATTTTTGAATAGATAGCACTTGCCAACTCACAGTCCAGCAAAATATCTAAAAATAATCGAATTGTCCGTGACTCCGTCGTGTTCAGTTATGAAGTTTATTTTCGTATCTACAAAGGTTGTTTTGGTCTAACTTTTACCTATTTTGATCATAACATAACATCACGCCTGTATTCCCCAAAGGATTGGGCAGAGGTGTATAGTGACTCCCTCATTTCGCCGTTATGTTTGTCCCATGTAATAGGGTGCGAGCCTGTTGCCACCAACCGGGCACAAATCCAAACTCCGGGCTGCTACTGAGGAATTACGCACGGAAAAACCCAATAACCGTTGGATCCATCGGGGATCGAACCCAGGACCTCACGATCAGCAGTCATGCTTGCCATCACGACACCAACGAGGCAGTTCATTTGATCAATACTTTCAGATTACAGGTTTTCCATAAAACCTAAAACACAATTATTATGCAAAGGCAAAAAAGGGAAGCAATTCCCCGAGGTCAGCTAAATTATAGGCAGAAAAGCTATGACATTTATTTATTTTAAACGTTATGGTTGTTAACCAGCGGAAATAAATATACAATTAATTTTAATAAGTATGTTCCGTCACTCCAATAAAAATATAGAAATAATAATTATATAAAAAGCTCTTCCAACAAGGATAACATGAACAGTTTAAAGTAATTGAAAAGCATGAAAGCACTTTGATTTTATACAAATTGTAAAACATTTATAAAATATCGTGCTACTGGTTCAGTTAAATTGAAACTGTTATTAACATGAAAGAAGCATAATACTAGAAGAATACCTAGTGCAACATTTAAGTTATTAATTAAACCTTTATTTGACTCATTCACAGGTTTATTAATAATATAGTTGTCTTATTTACCATCGTTATTTAAAATTCGTGCGCTGACAATTAATGAGGCAGACTATACTCATGAGTACCTACTCGTATTATATTATAATTAACAACGTGGCAAAAACTCGATATTATACCGTGATACGGACGGTCAAAAACCGTGCAAATAAAATTGGCGTCGTTAGCGCACCCAAATTAGAGCGAACCCTGCACTCGGATAACATCAAAGAATTTTAATCATACTAAAGAATTGTAATTGTACAGTCTACTCAGCTCGAATACTGAATGAACACTAATGCGCTGCTGTCAAAGATCAGAAAGCGATTTATTAATGGTATCTTCCACACTCCGTAGACTTCGTTAATACTCCGAAGACTAAAATATATCATACAATTTACTTCTATTGACTATGAATATTAATAGTTGGCGTTCACAATGGCTGTGTGGACAATATAAACACTTTACAATCAAGTGTTGAAGTTAACTGGTTCCCAAAATACATATTTTACTGCCTACGTCCGCCATGTGTAAAAATGTGTGACAGCACGACAGCACAAATAAATCGATCATACTGTTTGTGTTGAACGAACAGTGTGTGTAACTTTTTTAAATATTTACTCTAAAATTTTACGAAAGCACGGTGAAATAGGCTTACAAGGATTTGAAAGCCGAACAAAAAGCTTTGTTCAATTTTTATTTTTGCACTAAATATTAATGATATTCTGATAATATTACCAAGAGCCGGGTTTCTGTGTCCATTAAATGGCAATAGGCTCGTATGGTACATAATGCTGTAGTCGGCAAACTGTGGGTGGTACGAAGAACACCTTTGCCGTGAGAATAACGTCCGATGTTTGTCTCCGATAGTCAGTTCCGATAGTCTGATCAAACTATAGGAAGGCCTCCAGCTATGTCTTAAGGGAATACAAGCTATGTATTTAAAAAATGTTACATATTCAAACATGACAATATCATTTAATTTCATGGGATTGACACTAATGATCTCAAAAACTTTAAACAGGCTTTAAATGCTCATAATTCTCAAAGGTTGAAACCTTATTTTGAAAGTTCTCCATTTTTATTAAAATTATTAACTGGCACATTTTTGCATTTTATTATTATCATCATAGCAAGCCGTAAACGTCCATTGCTCGATATGGGCCTTCTAAAAACTGTTACGATGAACAGTCAAAAGGGAATTGGCCATACCCACCACCCTCGGAAGAAGGATTGGTGATCGTAGTTTGTTGTTATATTAACAGAGAAGAGGACGCACTTAACAAAACCCAAGGGAGGAGAGGGGTGGTGGGGGTCTTAGAACAACAATAATTCATGATACAATCATTAATAATTCAACGATTCCTTATTTCAATAACTGTTTGTGCAGTTATTTTTAAATCATATGAACAAAATCTTCATGGATAATATTTATTATTGAAAGCTTCGGATCTTATTTATATTTGATACATTGCAACAACAAATAATGGCTGGGATGCTAGCTGAACAACAGTCTGACCTATTTCTTTAAATTGACATTTATTTATAAGGCAGATCACAGACGATCGATAAATAAACTGTGACCGATTTTTGTCGAGGAAACTGAACTATCTATAAGAGTGCCGTCACAACAAGAGCTAAAAACTATAAATTATGTTATATCCAAAGAAGAGTTATAATGTGCTTTATTTGCAAAAACTCATTCTTGGCTATAAAAAATATTACTTGGTTGTTTCTAACTCTTGGTGTGACGGCTCCCTAAGGCGGTCTTTCAATTCAGTACTACAGCGTACACTAAGCTACAAAAAACTAGATCCTAATAAATCCAGGACCATTTTGCGGCGAACAACTGGAATATTTGAAAGGAAAATCATCGCCGACAGAATCAGACATACAAAAAGTCTGCCAACTGGGGCCTTCCTTAGTCAGACAAAGACAAACAGCGAATGGATCTATAGTTTGGCTTTATTCGCGGATCTGCTTAGAAAGGCAACATTTCAAAGTTGCAAATACATTGTAATATTCTCTACCTATATTTATATTTGAAAACAGAGACAATGAAATCAGCGTCTTCCTTACCTACTAATAAACGCTGATTAAAATTACGCCATGCATAACGTCAGTGTAACTATAATATATCTTTTTCGGTGTATAAGCTTGTTATAACTTTATTTAGCGTTTATTAATAAGGAGATTTATGTATTATACTTTTTACACAAATGTGGATGAGACAATATTACGAGAAGATTATTCATGTAGCCAGAAATTAAGTTTCTGAAATTGTATACTAACCCATTTTTCGACCACGACGGCTAGTTTGCATGTCTCTATTATTAAATTTACCCCTCACGCCACTTGAGCAGAATTTTGATATCTACGTCTCACGCTTTCGCAAAGAAAAGGTAGCCTCTTGCGATTTCGTGGCCACAAAAAGACTTGATATTAAAAGTTTGAGCAAAGGAGAATGGGTTTTTTGGTCTATCTCTCCTCTAGCAATGAGAGATATATCCATAGAAAGGTTTGTTTTAGTAGAATATTTTTTCATTTCGAATTATTAGTATTTACGAAGTTAAAGCTCATTCAAAATCAAATCAAAATCAAAAAATTTTTATTTCACATAAACCAATACAGGTGCTTATGAAACGTCGAATTTAGGTGCACGGTTCCAATTAGTCGTTTCCTATGGAGAAGAGCCGGCAAGAAACTCCATGGTTACTCTTTTAAAAATAATACCTTTAACAATTTCAGTGGATACAGTACAATGATTTATGATAGTGAGAGAACAATGAGGTCCTGACCACAGACCAATGAGTAATATAGTTCTAAAAGACTTGAGTACAAAAACTAACAAACAAAAATAAAATTAAAAAAAAGTAATATGAATAATATTGTAGTAATTTACAAATTTATAGATGCAGGTCCACAAAGTTCTCACATTTACAAAAGTGAAAAGGAAGCTAAACTATATAAAACAATTGACATAGTTAAATGTCATCAAAAAAATTAAATTCAACCATTTAAAAATTATGATAACACTCAAATATTGGTATTTATTACCTTTATTTTTAAACGTTTTGCCATAGGAGCTTTGTCATAATAATTATTTAAGATACCTACCTAAATAACACCCATAGCATGATGCCTGAACTTCCCGAAGAGGTAGGCAGATGTGTCTAATGCACCCACGTTTCGCCAGTCATGTTTAAGTCCCATAACTATTATTTGCAAATAATTTGATAGGAAAAAATAAGAAGGATTTAATTTTCACTTTAAAGATGTTATAACTCCGAAAATACTAACAATAGATATTAGTTATGTTGATACCGAATGATTTACTGGAAAATACCTTCCTAACGACCAACCACTCATTGCTAGAGGAGGAGTGGAGAAGAAATTGTGATAGTATGGATATAAATGATTTTTCCTTTAAAGGTGTTATAACTTCGAAAATACTAACAAATGACTTTAATTGTGTTAGTACCAAATATTTCATATAAAAAGACCTTTCTAGTGACATATCACTCATTGGTAGAGGAAGAGAGGACCAACTTCTAAACATTTCACCCATTCTTCTTTATATACACACCTCTAAACACCACACCAACCACACACACCCACACAAACATCTAAGTAGGTACACATTCTTTAGTAATATTGTTCGCATTAACTCTAAGTAGAAATTAACCTGCCTTGTATTTGCATGAATGAAAGAGACTAGTCTCCACGACACAGGGAATCCTAGTGTGGAGGCTAGTGCCCCGAGTATTTTAGAAGTCTACTTACTTTGAACAATAAAGTTTTTTATTTATTTATTATTTATTTATATATTTTCTATTCTGTTATCGTAGTAAGTATGTTTAATCTGAACCATATTATATTTAAGTGATTTCATCAAATAGGAGCTTATTATGATTTCGTATTCACGCAATCTGTTATAAACTTCTATGTTAGAGATTATAATATCTTCTTTCTGTTTTCAGAGAGGGCTATTTCAAGCTAGTAGGCCGCAGAAACACTGTTGAGCCTTGTTTATTAGACTCATAGAGCATTTTAAAATTTCCTTGTATTTTTGAAAAGCCCCGACTACACTATTTCATCTTTTCCTAAGGGTGTAGTAAAAGGCGATATAGCAAGTAGATGCATGCTTGATGCATTTAAAACAGTAATACTGGTACAATCTGGTTTTCAAAAATATCATAGGATAAAGGAAGGAAGTGATCCCACTATATTCCGCTTTCCGATCCTAATGCGCTAAGATGAAAAAGAATAATCATTATCTTATGAGTTCTGAAAAGTATACTAGTAACCATTTTAAAGTCCTTGTGGTGGGTAATACGAAATATAATAAATTATATAGATTCTGGTGGAAATATTTTTAAACTGTTTTAATTAGCTTCACTTCGTAGGTATATTTCTTTGTTATTTTTTTTCAAATCTTGCGACTGATTTTTCAATTACTTGTGCTTAACCGATTCTCCTGAAACTTCACAAATTCAATTCCCATGACAATACATTATAATAATTTCAACCTTCAAACCTCAAATCTTGATGCTGCAGGGATACTGCAAGATAAAAGCGTTTAACTTAAAAGTTTTGTTAAGGGATAATTTTAAATAACTATCTTTCCTAAAATCGTACGTTAATTCGCCAATTAGGGCGAAGTATTTAAGGTTTTCATCAAGAAAATTCAGTTATAAGTTAGAATTGTCTTGCCCGATTCTAGCAATAGGTCCATCCCATATCACACTGAGACCTGTCAGTGGCTAAATGTGGGTACGAAAGTACTCTGCCTACCCTCCAGGGATTATAGACGGCGGTTATGTAAATAGTCTTTTGGCTTGGAAGATAAATTCTAATTCCATCAACCGGATTACGGCCTAACAGATTTGTTGGTGGTATGTACCAGAAAATGGCGTATACCATAGTCGAGCACTGTTCATATAAAGATTAATAGAGCTCGCGAACGTGACACATGGTGTACGGGAAGTTGCAGTTTATCTAACACATAAAACCGTTTGTCTTGTCTAACTCATCAACGCACAGCATAAATTCCAAGGGAAACAGAAAAGTTTTACCAGTAATTATACACTCGGGTTTACAATCTCTGTATATAAGGTTTAAAAGTATGTAGGGGAAAGTACTGAGGAATACTTTATATACTTTGGTAGAGGAACAAAGTCACCTCGCAGAAACGCCAACTATATTTTTTTGTAATTGTATTTTCGTTTTCGCCAGCAGTAGAAACCCATTCGGCTAGTTTAAATACAGAGATGGACACGCCATTTTTCCTCCGAAGAAAATTAAAAGTGCTTCGTAAAATCTCACTTCAGTTCATTGCGGGACATAATGTAAGTCGGAGTGAATAAACAAGAAATATGCGGTCGCCCGTGTTTTGTTTTAGCGTTTATAAAGCGAGGAGCTTTTATGGTTTATAGCTCAATAATATAGGCCGTAAGAAGCCCCGGACCCTCGTCGGATCTCACTCTGTTCCACAATTGAGTCATCCTAGTGAGTCCCTTCGACTCCTTTAGGAGTACTTGAATAATTCCGCTTTGTAGGTACCTAATAAGACGGAAATGTACTTTGTAGTCGTATCTTTGTTATCTGTGTTGTACAGGTCACAATACTCAAGACGTTTACGTAAGTCGTACATCTCCGGAGAGCGTATCTAACTGAATCTAAAAGAGAAATCCATATTGGTAGATTCTGTAGAGACTACGTATGAAGATTATTTTGTAAGGATTTATTCTCTTAGTTCCTCTAACTTTACTTTGAGAGAAAACTTTGATCCGTAGCTTCAGCTAAGCATAATTATAAGAATACCTATACATATAAATACAATTGAGTGAATGAAAACTGACATTGAACAAAACAAAGACCTTGTTTACAAACTGCTTTATTTCCTATTGTGTGTATGTAGTTGTGAACATTTCGAGTTTAATACAGGCATTATCACGTTTATGAGCTCTAACTGGTTTAACATAGTTAAGATTAGCACCAAAGACGAGTAGTCTACACAACACTACGTTTAGTACAACCTAAACAGTGTTGGTTTAAAGTTGATAAATTGCACTATGTAGAGTAATTACTTTTTGTAAATTATGGTATATATCCCACTTATATTATTATATAAATTATAAACGGTGTAAATAGACCCTTAACGAAGGCGAAAGGCACTTATTCTCCACGTCATTGCGATATTTTTATTGTTAACTTTTTTTTAAAATACTAGTTTTGAAGGTTGCAAATGTACTTGAAATACCTCCATTACCCGTTTATTACTAATCGCATCTATCAGCACAGTGTTTTGAGTGCGTTACATTGAGCTTTACAGTAAAACGAAATTTTTCACCCAAAAAAAAAGTCGGTTCCCAGCGACAATTTTTGCGTAGGGTTACTTAGTTTGATGTACTGAATGCATGGTTGACGGCTTCGTGAAGGGTCTTTTTACACCTTATATAATAATGATGATATAATAATAGGGTGTTCAAAAATTTGCTCTAAGAATTTTGTGGGGTTTTTCGGTAACGGAAATTGAACAACTTTCGTAGAACAACTTTTCGAAATTCGTGAATTCTTTTTATTACTTTCCATACAAATCATAAAATAATTTTATTTGATTTGTATGGAAAGTAATAAATGCTTAAAGCTAATTTCTTAACATCCTGTATATATAATAGTATTCATTGTCTTTATAGTCATGGCCCTCCCCATGACCTCTAGAATTAACTATGAAGGAGAAATTGCCATAATCACCACACTTGGTAAACGAATTGGGAATTGTTTATGGTTATTAGCAAATAGGTGGACGTTGATGTCCATCCTCTTGATTAATCCCTTAGCCTTTACGATACCCACGGGTGGCGGGTGTGGCCTATACTTTGCCGGGAACCATGCGCACTGAAAACTGAACGGGGGACATTGTAGGTTAAAGTTGATAAATTGCTCTATGCAGTGACGGGTACCGCAGCGTATCGTGGTTATATACCAGTATCCCTTTTACTAAGGCAACTTTGAAACTTATGCAGTATCAAAAGCATTTTCAGTCTATGTTTTAAATTGACTTTCAGTTCATTTTAAAAGTTACACAGTATTTTATAAATTAACGAAAGATTCCCGTTAATCTGACTGATAATAATTATATATCACATAACATCACGCTTGTATTCCCCGAAGGGTTGGGCAGAGGTTTATATCCCTCATTTAACAATGTAACACCCTCATTTCGTAATGTTTAACTCTCATGTAATAGGAGGCGAGCCTACTGCCGTCAACCGGGCACAAATACTAACTCCGGACTGCTACTGAAGAATTCCACATGGAGAAACCCAATAAAACTTTGCCCAACCTGGGGATTGAACCCAGGACCTCACGATCAGCAGTCGCGCTTGTCACCACTGGACCAACGAGGCAATTATATAACATCGTTAAAAATCCGGAACTAAGTATATAATATCCAAAGACGGATGCAATCACGTTTTTTATTGTAGGACTCCGTTGTTAAATTTGATGTTTTATGAATAATAAATTGATGGATATATTTTTATAGCTGCTTGTGTATTTCCATAAGCTAATATTAAAAAATCCTCTTTGTTAGTTAACATAATTTGTTTGATGCGTAAAATACCTATGAAAATCGTATTGCCATACTTTTTTGAAGTCATTATATTCAATTAGTTCTTGTCAGAAACAATGAAAATATATAGAGGTGTGGCGATCTAATTTATAGGACATAAAAAAATGCTTAAGTACAGCCGATGCTGAGTTAAGCTCCTCCACTTCTCAGGATTATTATCTTTGCAGCGACGCGATTGAAATGACGATAAAATTCTACTTGGACTTGAAACTGCCATTAAAGAATATTTTATTAAGCGTTAACTGGTACAGTATAATAGAATGTTTAATTGTTTTTTATAAAATAAGGATAACATTTTTTACTTTATAACAGAGAACTTGTGGCTTTTTATTAGGGTTTTATTTCTAAAAGGTCAAAGCGGAACTCTTATGGTGATTTTGGAACGGAACCATTATGACCAATTATGACGAATGCCAAATATTAATTTGAAAGCTACATCTTTGTTGATAATGGTGTTTACAATTTTATTAAATAACAACTGTCCTAGGAATTATTTTACTTGAAAAATATTTATTTGTCTGCCTCCGCAACCGCGACTGCTGAACGTGAGAGGGTATATATGTTCTGTGATCGTGAGGTCCTGAGTTCAATTCCCAGGTCGGGCAAAGTGTTATTGGGTTTTTCCGTGTGGAATTCCTCAGTAGCAGCCCGGAATTTCGATTTGTGCCCGATTGATGGCAATAGGCTCGACCTCTATTACATGGGACTTAACGGCGAAATGAGGGTGTTAATATACACCTCTGCCGACCCCTCGGGGAATACAGGCGTGATGTTATGTTATATTTATTTGTAAGTTTAGTTGACAGTTAATAGTACTACGACGTTTTCGTTTTCACCATAGAAATTGTATATCAAAATACAAACGCAGTAGTAGCGTTTATTACAATCAAGAAATATACAACAAAGCCTCAGGTAGTTTATAGTATAGGTAACACACATTGTCTGTTACGAAATACCTCCAATTTTCAATAACAATAAACAATCTGGCATGGGATATAATCGTCCCGTCCTAAGCACAGTGCGAGTGCGATGCCTCTTCACAAGATACATAACATGTCCCATCTTCTTTCAATGCACGACCACCTGCATTCGACAGGATTTAAATGAGGCAAACGACGGGCCCGTCCAGATCGCTAAATATTGGTCTATTGACACGAAAAGAAGAAGAATATTTACCAATAAAAAACCGGCCAAGTGCGACTCGGTCTCGCGCACAGATGATTCCGTAAAAACTTGTAGGTATGTACATATTTTTTTAGCGATGTACGCAACTACTAATTTTCTGTTTTCGGAATTTTCCCTTTACTTTTGCTATAAGACATTGCTTCTTGCCAAATTTTATGATTCTAGGATAACGGGAAATACCTTAGAGATTTTGATTCCCTTGCGAGTGTCAAAATATGCGGCATAAACGGCTGTATCTTTTGATTGCGATGATTTAGAAGCTTGATTTTTTCACAGATCCAAGGGATTTGATATTAATTTCAACTTAATACCTCCACGCGTTCCTGGCCAACAGGGTCTTGACAGATAGACAGACAGACGGACTACAACCTGATCCTATAAGTGTTTTTTTTTTTCCTTTTGAGGTAAGGAACTCTAAAATTATTTGCTTTTGCTTAAAAGAGGAAACGCGGGCTGCAAAATATTAATAATTTGAATAGGTTTTTGCGATCTAATTCCGTTCCACCCCTTTTGCAAACCTTCCCAACTGAGCGCGAAAGAGACACCTGCATCTCGGACTGATTTCTCCTGTGCAATATTAACGAAACCGTACTTTCGTATTTCCCTGTTTCCTTCTTCAAATCTGGATTGATTTTAATATTTTTTTCTATAATAATTTAAAAAAGAGATTGGTTATGTCTGTATGTTTTTATTTTATTTTTTAAATTCGTCAAATTTGTTTGCTAGATGTTTAAAAACGGCGGTAAAACCGGTCGATTTTTGTAAAAATTTAAACGTTTCTAGTTCTTTTAATAATTAATTTATTCACAAATACAAAACATAGGGACATAGTGGTAGTAGATATATATCATATGGTAAAAAAATATTTGCTCTAGTGACATTATCCAAGGAGGAAACTGAGGAATGCATTTGTATGGACTAAATGCCGACCGCATTTCCTCTTAAATGTTTCCGTCATTGCATGAATACTTACTATTTTTATTCCATTCTAACCTATGTCTAAAATATTGTCCTTTTTATGTTATCCCTCACTAGATAAAATTACTTCATTTATTTAGTTGTGGGACTAAAATTATTATCCTACACTAATTAGGTATTCAACCGTCGTATGTCGGTACTGCATGAGGCAAGTCGGCTTTGTTCAACTAAAACACTAACTACGTGTTTGAATTATTTAAATTCTACAAAAATCCTTCATTTCAGATAGTTTAAAAAATACATGTATTGTTGATGTAATTTTTTTTATTTCAAATAGGCACAGTACACACTCTTAAGAAACATCGAGAATTTAGTTGCATGGTTCCAAACAGTTCTAAATCTTTAATATCTAATACATAGAACAATTCTACCAACATCTAAAGAGGCTCTCGTCAGGCAGCTTGATCAAGGATATATCATTACAGAAAACGGTACTCCTCGACATGGCTCGTATTGTTTGGAGGTTCCCGTCTCGAGCCCTACCACCGGTAGCTTGAACCCTGTTCCCGATGCTGGTGGCTACTATCTTTCATTTTTTTTATGTAAATATCTTTACATGGTATAAAACAAAATCGCTCCCGCTGTCTGTCTGTCCCTATGTATGCTTAGATCTTTAAAATTACGCAACGGATTTTGATGCGGTTTTTTTAAATAGATAGAGTGATTCAAGAGGAAGGTTTATAAGCCTATAAGCCTCACATTTTTTTTTTTTTTACAATTTATTTGTATCATTTTGCTTTATGCTAGAACCTTTGTGAGAGCTGGAGTCTGAACTAGGTTCGGGACCTGTATGACAGATCTCCAGGCTCCCACCCCTTTAAACATAATCATATTTTACACACGGCGTATTAAGACAGATTATACTTAACATTATTAGCAAACAAATTTGGTAACATTAGTGTCTACATTGCACCCGTGCGAAGCTAGGGTGGGTCCCTACTTTTAAATATATTAAACTAAAAAATAAAATACATGTTACACCAAATCTCGCCGATGAGCTTAATAAAGGAGTTTGTAGCTATTTAACGGACACGATCTTTAAATCCGGGATTAAAAAACCTAAGTAAAGCTTTGTCCGATCTAGGAATCTTACCTCGCGGTCAGCAGCCGTGCTTGTGACAAGACGAAAGCGACAGTTTAGTACATAATGTACTAATCTAATTAAATAAATTATAAAATACGTTTGTTGTATCTAACATAGTACAGTATTGGTACAATTTTTAATATACAAATGTGAAACAACAACCATACGAAATACAAACATTTAAACTTTGGCGTTGCATGAATCCATCTTGACCTCGACCATCGCACGTCAGATAAATAAAGGTAAATATACATAACATAACATCACGCCTTGTATTTC
The DNA here is from genome assembly GCA_910594945.2 of Amphipyra berbera. Classification (NCBI taxonomy): domain Eukaryota; kingdom Metazoa; phylum Arthropoda; class Insecta; order Lepidoptera; family Noctuidae; genus Amphipyra; species Amphipyra berbera. Next base: position 10,198,675 of record OU343126.1, on the reverse strand, counting down.
CCGAAGGGTTCGGCAGAGGTGTATTTAGTACACCTTCATTTCGCCAGTTATGTTTAAGTTCCATGTAATAAGGGGCGAGCCTATTGCCATTTGTGCCCGGTTAATGGCAAGGCAATAGGCTCGCCCCATATTACACTGGCGAAATCAGGGTTTAACTATACACCTCTACCCAATCCTTTGAGAAATATAGGCGTGATGTTTATGAAAATTTTATATTATAATAAAATATGAAGTAGGTACATTAATTATTCTCCTGTAATACCTACATAATGTGTTCGTCGCTACCTCTTAATAAAAGCTTTACCTTATCCAAACTTATGCGTAATACGAACATATGAAATAATAATGTATTCCCACCAAAACCTCGGGCCTTTCCATTAAACACCATTTCGTTAAAACAAGAAGCTAATCTTCATCATCCTCTTAATGATTTTCCGGCGCAATGCTGACTACTTAAAGGAAGTAAGTACATAAAATGTTTTTATATAATAATATTTGGACTACATTTGAAAATAGCTTTTACCAACACAATTGTAGAGGACAACCAGTAAAACAATACTTTGTTGAAAGGCACTTGCCGTATTTATTCACATTCAAAATTTACATTAATTACACTAATAACTTTGCACTCATTCTGTTCTAATCGACTATGGTTCAGGGTTCAGTTCTTCATGTTCGTTGCTGGATCGTAGAATGAGTGCCGACGACTACCACTGCAAATGCAGCGGATGCTCCTCCTTAAGTACTGTTCAATCTTCAATATATTTTCTAATATTGTTTGTATAACTAGTGGTCATGTTGTGCTATATATTGTGACGTATTTTATGACCTTGTTTACTTCATAGCTAACTTAGGCTTGCCATCCGCAACAACAATATTACAGTCATTGCGTAGTTCTAGTCTTCAATGTCTAAATGCAAAGAAAAAAATATTGATTTTAGGGTGCTTATTTGAGATTTCTTATTTTTATTAATTGGATACATAGTATATAACTGCCTTAGGGTGAGGAGCTCGTGGCTATGAATACGTATGACAATTGATAAGGGAATCAGAAGGCCGAAAGTCTGACGACCGGTCTAAACTTAGCATTGCTCAGTAACTAGGTTACGGAGGTCTGATGGCAGTCGCTTCGTGTCAAATACTGGTAATATTTAGCCGAATCTAGATAGTTAGTTGCCTCGTTGGTTTAGTGGTGGCAAGCGCGACTGCTGATCGGGAGGCCCCCAGGTCGGGCAAAGTGTTATTGGGTTTTCCGTGTGGAATTCCTCAATAGCAGCCCGGAGTTAGGATTTGTGCCCGGTTGATGGCAACAGGCTCGCCCCCTATTACATGGGAGTTAAACATAACGGCGAAATGAGGGTGTTACTATACACCTCTGCCCAACCATTCGGGAATACAGGCGTAATGTTATGTTATCTTATGTTATGTAGTTAAACTGGAAACCGACTTCAACATAGTTGGGAATAACATTACTCTACATGATGCATTGGTCTAGTGGTCGTAAGCGAAAAAATTTTGTCAGAAAATTTTCAGTAACAGGCCGAAGTTACAAATTGTGCTCGATAAATGGCTCGCCCCCTCTAACAAGGGCTAAACACCGCCAACGGCTAAATGTTAGTGCACGATATCTCTGCATACCCTTCAGGGAACTCGAGCGTGATGTGCTTTTGTTTATGTAGAAGATAACAACAACAAATAAATTGTTTGAGGCATAACAAGCTAATATTAATGAAAATCATTACACGAATATTGCGGTATAATTTAATAAGCCAACATGTCTGCATAAATCACTGGCGTAATGGTTAACAGACCAAAAACGTGAACATCGACCACAATTCGCAAAGGCCCGTCACAAATTACAAACTAATCATAGCCCACCAATTGGGTCGCTCGGAAGAGGTTAATTTTCCCAATCCCGACGCCGCGCTAACGTTGTGCCCGTTACGGCCGCCCCACCAATTAGCTTTTACTGCCCTTGTGGTCCGATAACTACTCTACGAGACTTATCTATCGAACGATCCGGGTATTATGCCCTAGTAAACACTAGTAGGAATTGTATCTAAGCTCACTTTACTTGTCGATAGGGTTCGTATGCTCAAGAGCGTTATGGTGAAGTGTTGCGTGATAATTATGATGGATCGTCTTGTTACTTTGTATTGTTGAACTTTGGGAAATGTGTGTCGACGGCGTTTCATGTGGACTAGGGCATACTTTCCCGACGCTTTGGGTTTCGTAAAAGTCGACTAAAAGGATTTGCTTCAAGAAGGTGGGCTGCAGCGTCCTCCTGTCTGCGATCACCAATCAGTCAGCTTTTTCCCTTTCATCATTAATTTTAGCGTTCTTGGGGATTTTCAGCAGCTGGAGCTCGTGGCTAATTAACAACCGCGCCGACCATACGATTTGCGAGGTTAAACTGCGCTTGCCAAGGTCAGTCCGTGGATGCCATCATCCGTTACACATCGAGACCCCTCCGTGCCTCGGAGAGTATGTTAAACCGTCAGTGCCGAGAGACATACAAATACCTATGAAAATCTGACAACAGGTTTAACTTTAGGATATTGGCATTGCCCAGTAACTGGGTTGCGGAGGTCTGATGTCAGGCGCTCTGTGTAAAATACTGATATCGCCGCATCTGGTTAGACTGGAAGCTGACTCCAATATAGTAGAGAAAAGGTTAGGAGGAAGAAAGAGGGGTGTTCAGCAGTCAATGAATATTCATCTTAAAATGAACGAAAATACCAAACAAAAGCTCAGTATGTTAAAGTACCTAAGCTTCAAAGACTGGTAAGAAGCTAAAATAAAAAAAGATATTTCAGCAATGAAGTGTGTGTCACTTTTTATTACAAACATACCTAACAGGATTTAAAATAACAGTTCATTGTTAGAGAAACTGCAATATCAATTTTTCTGTGAAATATCGGAATATATTCTCGGTGCAATTGAATCACACCGGTCACATACACGACGGCAAGCAACCATTACCTGCTCGAGTCGAAACGATATTTTTAACAACGACACACTCTATAAGTAACTCTGCCAATTCCTTCCCTACACATAAACATCCACTGTCTATTGTTTAACTTTTCTCTCTCAGGACGACACATAAACTCGTCGCAAATCCTACAGAGGGTTTCAGAGCGTCGTCTCAGAAATTTTCCAAGTCAACGAAAGCAAGAAGCGACAATCTCGCCGACCTACGTCTTATTTTTCAGGAGAGCCGACCCGTTACAACGACAGAGATTTACATTTGAAATAGGCTGAGACACTCTTTTATTTCGCTCCTTTTATTTTTTCTGTCTGTTGTATTGCTGCAGCTCCCCGGCCTCTACATCTGGCGTATCTTTCGGCGCGGCTAAATAAAACTTGCTGTCCTTACCTGCATAATTTTATTAACGAAAATAGAATAATTATTCGTAATAGAATTTGCAAATTAAACACGCTCGGATAGCTACTAGTTTGCTCGGGTATCGACTCGGCAAATTACAAGTATGCAATTATGAAAGTTAATTTACTACTTAGTGATCTCAAAGTGAAGCGCGCCGGCCGCTTATTTGATTAAAGTGCTAATTTTCAATTATTCGTTCACGTCTTGGAATTCACAACGGTAATGTACAAGAGTTACTGAAATAAGGTTGAATAAGCTTTAAAAATGAAATAATTTATCAGAACATATTCTGAAAACAAATTGTGTCGGAGGGTGCTATCCATCAAAGATTTTCTTCTAAGAGCTAAGCAGTAGGTGGGTGCGTACACGTCCCTATGTTATACAGCGTTATTGATGGACCCACGCAAGTACCCCTGCTAAAAAATATTAACCCGTTTCTCTCTTTTTATGACTTGCAGTTTATTTTAAAGCATTTTAATGACTAACGCACCGCCGCGTAATATGCTAATCGCAAAACAAAAGTTGAACGCAAAAAATTAATTTAATGAATTCGCATGAATTATTCTAGAACATAAATAAAAAAGGATATTAAATTCAGCTTTAATTTGAGATAGTCATGCGTTAAAGAGTTTTTTATGTCAAGTTAATTTTGTTTAACAATAGGTATCTTGTTAATTCATAATGATGTATTGTCTAAATACATCATTTTGAATTAAGGTCTGGCAAGAAAACCTTTGGGACGCATTGTATCTAGATTAATGACGACCGAATATCCTACATTCTTATACATACATACATGCATACCTAGATTTGTGTATGTCCACTCACTGTTGTCTCCATAGCAAAGGAAATTTATTACGACGTGTTTAAGTGCCATCTGCAGCCAGATATAGTAATAATCTTAGATTCAAACTATGTAATAAATAATACAACAATATACAGAGATTGCCAAACTAGCCTCCTACGAGTATCATTTCCTTGATGACGTACTGATACAATACGTACCTACTCACAGCTAGCTTATGTCATATAACAACTACCTACTTATTAAAACATCATTTGTAAATAAAATTACAAAATTATGTTAAAACCCTTCATACATACCTAACATCACGCCTTGTATTCCCCGAAGGGTTTAGCAGAGGTGTTTTTAGTACACCCTCGTTTCGACAGTCATGTTTAAGTCCCATGTAATAGGTAAGGGGCGAGCCTATTGCGATTAACCGGGCACAAATCCAGACTGCGGGCTACTACTGAGAAATCCCTAATGGAAAAGCCCAATAACACTGCCCGGCCTGAGGATCAAACCCAAGACCTTATGCTCAGCAGTCGCACTTGCGACCACTAGACCAACAAGGCAGTCAGTAAAACCCTTCAAATTGGCATAAATCAGTATAAACAAACGTAAACATAAATAAAAGTCAGAACAGACAATATTATGTAAATCTCACATTTTGCAGAACAGTCCGAATCGGCGCTAACAATTTATGCATCTGTTAATTAAATTATATCACGGAAGACTTTCCCATGAGGATCTTTTAATGTCCCACTCATAAGATCGGAAAGCATAAATTAACGAAGCTATTTGTTATGCTGGGCCACGCGCGTTTAATTATTAAGGCGACGTACATTTCTCCACGAAACTTGGGCATAGGGCTCCAGCCGTAAATACAAATGTGTCAAAGTGATACTAAAGACGGAACTAAAACAAGGTGGCTACTAAATACTCTATTATATCATAAATATCAACAAGTTATTACCCCGAAAAGTACGTAATAACAAATAAACTAGTTACTTAATTACTAAGTAAGGGATTAAATCTTAAATCTGGATATGACGCAATCTAGACGCAAAACAACGACGTCGACGAAAAAATCTCTTCTACGTAAGGATGCATTCATCCTTAGAGAGTCAAGATGAGGCCTACGGGAACACTGCAGCTACATACAAAAGAAAACTTTATAGGTACTTACTTAGTGTTTTATGTCTAAAGCGCGCAGTAGAAGTCACTTTCGTATTACCTCTAAAGAAATTATTCTTTTTATTTTACTTTGTAATTAATCATGTTGGCTACTCTTCCTTCACTTAGTTCTGAGCGCTTTCTCGGCAGCAGCTGAGCAATTTCATTTATTCAACAGTACCTACCCATTCTTTCTTACACTTGCTGAAAGTAACTTGAACTAGATAAATTAGTTCGGGTACTGAGTTGTTTATCTTTGAAATTTGAGTGTTAGTGTCTAATTGGTAATGTTTCATAAGAATATTTACTTTGGCAGAATGAAACATTGTCTGTCGAAAATAATTATGTAGCTGTATTTTTGTTTTATAGTATTTGGAATTTGGACTAAAGGTTCTCGATTACAAGTTTTCATGTCCTCCTCTCTGTTACTCGTACATCTCGACACACGTCTATCTCTCACCGATACTTGCTTTTTCTATTCACTCCGGTAGACGCTGCTATTAGGCTTTAAATACGCATACGGCGAATTTTCCACCCTTTGAAAGTATACAGCGTACTTTCTATACAGTGCAGTGCAGAAAATTATTATAACTATTTTAATTTGCTTTTTTAATATTTTTATGTGTTACTGTAATACTGGAAAGCTATGTCAAATAACGTCAAATAATCATAATGTAAAATACTATTATGGTGAAAATCAAACCAAATCATTACATGCAGTTAACATGCGTTACTACTAACTGGCGCTGGGCGGTAGTATGGGTGTTACTTTTAATTTTACAAAGAAAATAAACGATTTTTGTGCCAAGAGTACAAATTCACACCAATGTCACACTATAAAGTAATCGTACAAAACGTGTCGAAAAAAACTTTACTCTTTCTATCTCTGTCATTGATTATTTACTAATCAAAGCTCTCTGTCTGCCCAGATGTTTAATCTTAAGTTAAATATATTTATTAATCTATAAAACCCGTCGTCACTGTAATCATATATTTACTTATTTAATCTAAAATATCTAAAACCACCATCTAATTTATTAAATTATTCATGAAAAACATATTTACATGTAAGTAAGCAAAGGAACCTAAAAATGAAAATTTAAAGCCTCGGCTACAGAATGGGGTATTGACACGCTTTGACTCAAACGAATTTAAAAGTTTATGAATAATGTTAAATATGTCTGGCACTTGTAGCCAGCCGCATTTTTACGTTTTTTAAGTATAACGATAAACAATATATTTAAATAATAAAAACACTTTTCTTGACAAGTATAACTGAAATAATACATTTCTTACTCCTATACCGCCTGGTATCTACTCAAGTTGAATTACTGTCAAACATGCAATGAACTAGCAATATTACACATGCTCAGTACAAATATAAGGGGATACAGAAAATGTTCCGTGTTTTTCCTTATATTGCAAGCAAGTGTACGGCACTTTATTGTGGCGTCATCAGAGCCTCCCTCGTGACAGCTTACACATGAATTCGGGGATAGACAAAGAGTGTGCACGATGAAAGAGCTTTTCATTCATCCTAGCTTCCAGGCGAAGTTGCGCGACTGCTGTGCACGTTTTGATAACAGTTAACGAGCCCTTGGAAGTACATAAATTGTTATTACGTGAACTTATCTGGGTAATAAATATTATTGTACAGTTTATAACACGAGAGCTTCGCACAACTTTTAATTCTTTGATAAAGTGATAACAGCCGATTTATCACTTACCGAACGGTCAAGCCGAATGCGAAAGCGGTCCCGCTGAGAATATGCGCATCCATTGCATATTTTTAGTTTTGGGAGTTGTTTATGGCAGCTATTTAGAATGAGAAAAAGGGACGCTGGAAAATAGAATAGGTACGTATCGCCGATGGCGTACGTCATGATACAAATATTGAGGTCAGTAAAGCCTTCAGCCTTATTTCGATTTGCGGTCAAAGAGTTCATTAGAGCCGGTCCAATACCTACGCTTGCAGATTAACGTCAACGTGATCTAATTTGGGTAGCTTTATATCTTTGCGTTTTTCCTTCCCTGTTTTTGACATTGCTTCCGTTCACGACACACAGCCGACTGATTCAAGAAATTAGCATAAATCCGCTTTATATAAAATTTGAGCGAACGGCAAATAAATAACTGTTCTGTTTATCAGCTGTTTATCATCTGGCGTAATTGTCTACCGGGGAAACGATTACTATAACTCTCGGGTACCGATAAGAGACTCTACCTGTACCCTATTATAATTATTATCTTTAAACGTACTACATCATTAGTTAATTTACATAAAGACACGTATACTAAGTGTTCTGAAAACTAGGGATTAATAAAGATTAACTTGGTAACACTAACCTCGGGTGTAGTAAAAAATCATTCAAAATAACATAGCGTTGAAATGGGAAACGGGTAAAAAAAAAGAAAGTTTCACAAATTCACTAACATGGAGTGAATGAAGTATTCGCTCAATATTGACACTGCGCCGAAAAAAGCTGTGTGAAATTTAAGAGGCTTATACTCTGCTCGACACTGTCTACCGGTAGCTAAAACTGTCGATAGGTCTTTTATGTTAAGGCTTTTTCATGAATTTGTGAATATAACGATTAATAACAATAATTTCATTGAATAACATAATCAAGGTAGTCAGGAGCATGGGGAACAGCTAATCTGCCCTAATAATATTACATAACTAACTTGTTGGTCTAGTGGTGGCAAGCACGACTGCTGATCATGAGGTCCTGGGTTCGATACCCAGGTCGGGCGAAGTGTTATTGGGTTTTTCCGTGTGGAATTCCTCAGTAGCAGCCCGAAGTTGGATCTGTCCCCGGTTGATGGCAATAGGCTCGCCCCCTTACATGGGACGTAAACATAACGCCGAAATGATGGCGTTACTATACACCTCTACTTAACCCTTCGGAGAATACAAGCGTGATGTTATGTTATTATGTAATATTACATTTCGATCACCAATCCGCAATATATCTATATTTCGTGAATGTTCATTAAAAATAAATGGATATTTCAAACAGAATTCAAATGATAGTGTTTATTACAGGCACCAAAGTAGAAATACATTTGGTAGCCTAATTAATTAATTGAGTCTACGTACCTATGTGTATCTATCGATGTAGATTCAGTGTTATTTGCACTGGGTTGGACTGCGAGTCGTTTAACAAAATGACGGGCCCTTTTTATCTTAGTCGGGCTGCAATTTGTTTCTGGCTCTATTTTCTCGAGACCGCAAACCGACGGTTGCTATTTTGAATATCCCTTTTCTCTAAAATTAAACAGTGTACGTTACTTTGCCGGAGCGGCTCATATTTTAAAACTTGAGAATTGTTTCATTCGTTTTAAACGCAATAAACTTATGAATTTGTGAGTATTTTTTTATTTTCCGTCAGATTTTCATAATTAGGTTCTCTTAAATCCAAATTCATAATGAACTTATGTACCTACTGATTTTTTTAATTATTTAAACCTATGTGAGGTTTTGAAATCTACAATAACATTTGAGTATCTTGCACGTTTAGTAATTTAAAACGAATTTATCAAGATGATTGTATTTCATTCTGATCTATCCAAGAATAGGTTTGTATTTATTTTCTAACCGACTTTCAAAAAAAGGAGGTGGTTCTCAATTCAACTGTATGTTTTTTTGTATGTTTGTTCCGCGATATCTTTGCTAATTGTGAACCGATTTTAATGATTCTTTTTTGTTTGAAAGGGTATTCTTTAAAAGTGGTCCCATTTAAATTTGGTGAAGATCTGTTGAAGAACTTCGGAGATAGATAATTTGAAGTCGGTTTTATTTTTGTTAAAAAAAAAAATATTTGGAAAGATCACTGCTAATTATTAGAAAAACATATCTGACTTACTACCCGTTCACACAGCGGGCATGTTTCAACGGATCCGTCGGTACTGGATGTCTTGTTCACATCTATATCGACGGATCAGTTAAAAAATGGCAGCTACGTCGCATCTGACAGGCAGGATACGATAAAAATATCGGATCCAGTATTTTTTACTGGATTCGGAATATTTTTGTGTATGTGAACACGCTCATACTACAGGCGCACTCATGAAAAAAAAACGGATCCGCTAAAACGAGTCCTGTAAACAGTTTGCAACGCTCTTTAACGTCACTGTAACCATACATTTTTTGATGCATAAGCTTGTCATAACTTTACACAACGATTATTGGTAACAGGGAACTCCCTTACTCATTAGTACCGACCGATATTAATAATCGATCTCAGTCCAAAATGTATGGATGGATGTAGGTTTTTGACATTACTTATAGATATTGAATTTCTTTCAAACACCTACATCAACCCATACAATGATTGGGATCAATTATTCGTAACTATACACCATCTATTCTTAACTTATATAACATCATTTAAAATCACGCTCGCACGAACGCAAGAAGATCGGGTATAACTAGCTAGCTCTTTAAGCTTATAAATATAAGTTCTATGTGTCCTGGGAAATACCTACACTTATCTGTTTACAGAGTGTATCTTCAACAATTCCCTGGTGACGAGCAACTACATACAAACAAGAACTTGCTGAACTTCGGAATCAAGTCTATAAACTTAAGCGCAAAATAGTTCCAATTTAGAGGATATTTCTGACTTTCATTTCGTATAAGTACAACTACATCGTATTTCATGTGATTTAAACTTTTAGAGCCTATTGACAATCGCGAGCTTTAGTGGTAGCTCCAACGGTATAGCGTTTCACACAATATTAAGGTTTCATACAAAATGCGGTCTCTGCGAAATAGCTGTTTGTCGAAACAAAGTTGAAAATTCCATTTTAACTGCCTACTGAATACTTCAATAGAATCAACCAATTCAATAGAATCACCGAGCACTTCCGAATACATTCAAGAAATCCGTCTGTGGCCAATAAATCCTGTAGTTAACAAGCGGTCTGAAGCTCCTTGCGAGTTCATTTGAATCGGGAGGCCGACGGATCCCGAGCTCCCGAGCTCCTGCGAGTTCCCGAGCTCCCGAGCGCACTTCGTTTGTCGCGATATCGCTCATAAGCGCGCTATCTCGCCGCGCCGACGTCCTATTCACCCGAAATAGTACCTCAAGGAGTTTGGTAATGAGTTCCCTTGAAAACTCTTACTAGCTTCCCACTATTTTTAACGACGTCATTTTTGAAAATTGACTCTTTGCGGTGTATGTTCCTTCGGCGAGTGACGTTATTGTACTGGCTGTGTTTAGCTGACGCTGGAATTTTTACGGTAACAACGTTTTACCTTCTTTATAATATACCCATATAAGAATGTACTTATATTCGGTCTAATGTTCTATCTGACGCTTCTTTTATTCTATTTATTCATAGCTTGGAGCTGTATCCACGTGATATAGGCGACGTCGTCAACTCTCCTTGAAACTTTGTCTTTGGTTCTCTTTGTTACATTTTTTGTTTTATTTTATTGCTATATTTTATCTTGTCTTATTGCAACTCAACAAATTAATGTGATAAATATGCGTACGTACACACTGATTGCTGACGATATAAAATGTGTTTATAGTACTGCGTCATATGCAATCTGCAAGTTGGTCTGCTTAATTCGACATCATAGTCCTATAAATGGCATGAAATCTTTTTAACAAGCTTACAAAATCTCGATACTTTAATTAAAAGTTAATAACAAGCCAACATAGCGACCGTCAGCTACGGTCGGCCATTTTACTTCACTTTGCCCGTCCGTACGCTGCTTCGGACTAACTAAGGAAAGGTAAATTTACATTACAAACGAGCGAAATACAAAATCTACGTTCGTATATCATTACAAATGTATTTGTCCTGAGGAACTTGGATATTTAATACGTTTGCTCTTAGTTCAGAATTTAGTTATGGTTTCAGTCATAGATATATAACGAAAACTCTGAAACATCATATATTATGTATTTTATTTGCAAACTAAACCTTAGATTAGATGTTATATTTTGAGATATTGGTATCTCAAAATATAACATCTAATAAACTGTTAAAATTATATTTAAAAAATTATAAGCCGATGCAAATATCATTGGAGCCAGTCAGTATACTCAAAAATATAGATTAATAGACTTTTAAATTCGTTCAAATATATTGAAGCACAAACATCCCGGCCGCAAATGGAAAAAGTTTGAAAAAATCAAAAAAATCGACGTGACCACGAGCTGAGGTTGAATGCCGCCTACTCACATACCTTCCTGTTTTGCTGTTTTACAAATTGATTCCTTAACCCGGTTCGATGGAATGTATTTACATACATATTATTATTTACCCATAAAGCTGTATAAACGTTAGATACGTTACGTCCGCTTTATACCTTGCTCAATTTTATTTAAGAAGATCCCAGGGCATATCATTGGGCTTGAAAGGGGAAGTTTAAATTCCATTGTAGAGGCTACGTCTTACGTAGGTACTAAGGTTATTTTGTAATGAAGACAAATTGGGTGAGTTTGCTTTATTAGATACTGCAGAAAAATACAGAGGTTAAAATAATCACAGACATATCGAGACAAAGGTTAGAAAGGAGCTGACTACTGCTGACTTCTAATAGAGATATATGGAAGAAGACATACTGCGCCGACCCCAAATAAGGTAGGATAAGGACAGGAGGATGATGATACGACGAAGCAGAAAAAGTGATTAGCGTAGTAAAATAATTTGTGCACGCATCTGCCGCTCTCACATCTCTGTCTTACCCGCACTTAAACACCGTCAAACTCGTACCTACTCACACCTCACAATCACTCACTCACACACACACACACGCGCACACACACACACACACACACACACACACAATCTAAACACCACTCAGGCTTAGACACTCGCTTATCCATACACACAGTCACACATTTCAGTATAGCGTTTATTTCTAGTCTGCTTTGTTTTAATTCAACTCGTTTCATAATTACTTTTATTTTATTTTTTGTTTTCTTTTTGTTTGTTTTACGTAAATGTCTGAAAGCACACGAACATATCTGTTAAATGTTAAATGTAAACCCTTTGTATTGGTACCCAAGATACAGGCTTGCCTAGTTTGGGGCCAATGTGAAAACTCTGTAATTTCTTTTATTAATAAATTATTATTATTATAATAATATGGGGACAAACAATAAATTTAAAATTAATCATAAAATATGGCCATGAGCAATTTTTTATCAACATACATACATAAACTCACGCCTTTTTCCCATGGGGGTAGGCAGAAACTATAGAACGCCACATGCTACGACCCTTACATATCCCTTTCGCTTCATCCACATTCATACATCTTGTCTTACACACACGCCGGTTGACAGTACTACGCACCTGACCTTTGTGAAGAACATCACCAATAACATCGATGTATGTCCTTCTAGGACGTCCTCTACCGGCGTTTCCATTGACATCCGCCTTATAAATTCCTTTTGTTAATCGCCGATCCTCATTCTCTCAACATGACCAACCCACCTAAGCATACTCCTTTCAATTTTTATCACTACATCATCTTTTAAACCGCAACTTTGTCTAATCTCATCATTTCTCAATCTATCATACAAAGTTACACCGCACATACTTCGCAAGGAATGCATTTCCACAGCCTTTATTAATTTATTATTTATCAAATAACTGTTTAAATTCAATCTAAGAAAATATTACGTTATTATAAACAAGTAAGATATTCTATGGATATAACAAAAATTTGAAGTCCTCATCAATGTATACCTAAGCAAAGAAATCCAAAAAAAGTTAAGTGTAACGGTTTACAATGTTCATTCTGTAACGATAAATATTAGCAAGAAAGGCATTAATTACTTAACTGAAATATTTAAAGAGGACTGTACAAAGCAAATACTATCTCCGAGATATTACATTGAAGTGAAAATTACTTGAAAAGTACTCAATTATATAAGATAACGAAATACTCGAAAACCGCTAATGCTTCTTGAGTTTCAACTTCTCTAGCAACGTAAACATATCGACCAAACATTCAGCGCGATGGCTAACATTCTATTAAATACCTCATTCTCACGAAGAAATGGTGTGATAACAGTTTACATTGCTTTTACACTTACGTAGCTATGTCGTTCTCAAAATGCAAACTCCTCTCTCAAGCTGCTCTTGTACACATGCAGTAAAAGTCGTTTGCGTTTCTTTCTGTGTCTTGTACAATCAAATTGAAATAAAGCCACAAGAAGTTTTATTTTAAAATATTTTTGAACGAAATCTTGTATTGTATACAACCTACCTCTATTGTGTTTGTTTCTTCGTTTCCTTCCCTTAAAATTCTCGAACCCGACTTTTTTATCTCGCTATTTACCAGTTCCAGAGTATCTCTCAATTAAATAAGTATTTACCAATTTCAGGGTAAGTGGGGATCGAATACCTCGTCGGTCGGCATGGAAACGATACCTATTCAGCATTTTCTTACTGTTCAAATAATTTTTTTTTATAATAGTCAGCGTACAATATAAGAACGAGTAATATTAGTGCGTGCCATTAACCCAAAAACTTGACATTTCATAACAGACTATTATCTCCCCCTTTGTAACTAGACTTCGAAGGAGTATACAGAGTGTGTTTAGCAGGCGTTAATAAGGTGTATAATTTTGATTAAAAAAAATGTCGACTTTCAATAAACTAGTTTTTTCTGATCTGTGTTTAACTGCAGACGGAGTAACAACAGATAGTTAAATTGCATCTCATGAAGGCAACACCCTCAAAAACCGTACCGAAATACAAGACCCTACATCGAGAAGTAGGTACCTAAGTCGGTCCAGTACAATACTGGTTCAGAAAAAGCAGTAAGATATTAAGCATACTCCTAAGTGAATAAAACACCCCGTAGAGCAACTGGAGACCTTTTCAATAAAATAATAAGTCTATAAGCAATTACTATTTATTTCAGACCTGTAAGAAAAACTAAAAACAAACTCATTGCTTTCCAAATATCAAATAAAACCCTGAACAAAAAGCAAGTAAATCATTTTTTGTTCTCACACAATACTTACTGCACAAATAACGTCGAAAACAACATAACAAAGTTAATATAACGGTAATTTCATAAGTTATAAAGCTTATGACTTGCAAAAAATAAGTAGGTATACAGTGCGTAAACTTTTATTTTATTGAAGCGGCGCGCTCACTCGATGCCATGACGGGTAAGTTTAGGCGTTCAGCAGTTTCTTTGTTAAGTCAAAAGATCGGCTTTCTTTGGCACAAAATAATATGAAACATGACATGAATTGAAAAAGTTCACCGAGGAGAAACTCGTGACAACACAGCCGAGTTCTATTGTTAAAAACGACGGTTACTTTTAAAAAAGAAGACGCCCGGTACCCTTTTCACAAAACTACCCGATCAAGTCTTGTAATTACAAGATCTACTTACATATTAGTTTTTCCTTTATTTAAGTATTAGCTCGCTAAAGCTTCTTAAGAAATATTATTAGTGTTCTAGTTCTATTCATTAATTTTGATATGTTCATGAAGAGAAAGCTTTGACATAAACACGTGATGAATTTTGCACCGAACAGGTTACATATAGCGCTCTTCACTCTTTTACGTTTTATCTCTTTTGTTGAATTTCAGAGTGTACTTTCATCATGCAACCGAGATAAATCTATTTTTTTATGCTTTTTTATGTGTATACACAGTGCTAATGTCTGCCTTTGACGTTACCATTTTCGAGGCTATTATACTGCAGTACCGTTAAGTAAATGAAGACGGTAGCCGACGGGCGGCAGGTTCTAGTCGTTAGAAGGACGACGGCGACGCTTTGTCGAACTTGAAATGGAAAAGCATCGACATTAACATTGAAATACCTAAATATTTATAGGATAGGAATTTTAAATGTATTCGGGTACGTAACGGGGCCGTGTATCGCAAGCAGAGATCGCCGGCAACAAATTGCGGTTGGGCGAGATAAAAAAGGTCCGTCCGTCATTTTGCTAAACGACCGGCCGGAGTGCGGCGTGGTCGGGTTGCGGCCAAAAAAACGACGCCGGCGACCCTTGCCGGGAGTTCCACTTCTGTCTTGAAAAAATGATACCACTGTCAATTCTATTTACGATAGTTTCAAGTACTCCGTTGTCCGGAGCACGCTCTTGGGCAAACTGATTCGCAAATCAAGGACGGCCGCCTGCTTCTCTTGTAGACTCAATAATTAATTAAAATTTGTATTTCAGTCAGTTCATTTTAATTCTAAGGTATTTTCTTAGACAAAGTTTCCTAGAATATAGCAAATACGTTAAAGCGTAATACAATAACGAGAGTTTGTATTATAATAATGTTACAAACCTCTTGAAGAAACATATTGGATTCTTAGAACTCCTTAGATGTTTGCATTCTATTCTCGTACCAGTCAATCGCATATGGCTCCGGCACAGAATAGCTTTATAATGCAGTTCGCATTCGAATATCTAAAATACTCATGCTTGTTATTTCTTATGATATTTGTGTACAAGATTTAAAGTTGTTCTATTTATAATCCATCTTTTGACTCTATCGTTTTGTATAAAGAAAGTAAAACTATTTCATCCCTCAAGAATATTCAATACCTACTTTTTGCCGTTATACAAATAAATATACAAGTGACAAAACAAAATGGAAACCATTCCATAAAAACTACAAGATTCCATCAATCGGCAGCGAGTATTCTGACTGTAGATAAAAAGGAAAACCGCCATTCTTAGAAATGGGATCCGAGATGGGTTGCGTCTATAGGCTGCTCTATACACACTCACGTATAGTATCTGCCATTGTCTACACTATATAAACTCCTTGCGGTTTCTTTGTGTAAAAGGTAAACGTTATATATACTCGAGAGTGCTTACTAATTTGAGTACCGCCAATATACATAATAATACATAGGTACGAGTATCGACACATCATCTATGCCTATTAGACTTGTATTATGACTTTGTACCAAAGACTCGGAGAATTTATTTGAGCAAAACAATGTGGCCAATTTTAATACACAATATGGAGCCTAAAACTCTTCACTAAAATTAAAATGAAGGGAAGTAACGGACATAGTTAACATGTAAATGTGGGGCAACTTGGTGGGAATTGAACACATTTTGTTTTCCAAGGTGAAGGGATGTTTATCCCGACCATAATGAGACAATTCCACAGCAAACAATCGCCGACCACACTTAATAGAGGTGTGCAGTTATAAATTATACGAATTTAATCAATAAACTCATGTATATTTATTCTACCAGCCTGTGACTGTCCCACTGCAGGGCATCGTCTCGGAACAGAGAGAGAAAAAGCACCACTCTTGCTCACTGCGTATTGGTGATATCAGTCCATTATGTCCAGGATTCTTCACGATATTTTCCTTCACCATAAGTCAGTGGTATCATAGGACATTGAAAATGTCACTTTGGGATACCCCAGCTTTGAACTCACAACGGTCGGTGAACCTCTAGGTCACCTCGTCTATATCTCTATAAAATAAATAATATATGTTTTTGAAGGTGTCTCGAAATCGATTATTAGCAGTTCCTAATAATTATTAGTACTTACCACAGCAATTTTCGACACTTTTGTGAATCGAGACACAATATTAAACAGTACAATCTTCAAACATACATAAAGGAACCTAAAAGCGAAATAGAGAGCACCTATCATTAATTATTAGACTACAAGGATCATTCAGTAAATAATTCCGTACTCAGAATATATCATTAGTCGAGCATTAGAATCAGTGAATATGTATTCGAAAACCCTCCAATCCAACAGTGAATATGTAGTACGAAATGGGTGCTTTTGACCCGTGACACCTGGCCAATCTGAAATGTGTCGCGGACTTTTTAACAAGGTTTGGATACGACCCGGATTTGGGACGAATTCCGATGTTGAAACGTGCTGTGGCGGTCCCGTTTTGTACAGAGAAATATAATTACCTACACGGACTTCGAGAATTTCTCGCTTTTCTGTTAGCGCAGTACCTAATTATTATGTCGATAAAATGGACATTAATAATGATTGCTAAAGTATTAGCCGTGTGGTTGATAAAGAATATTACAATACATCTCCACCCTTGGATGTTGTAAAAGGAGACTAAGGAATTATATCTACAGGATGCTAATAGCAACATATTACGATCACCAAACCGTGGTGATTACGGCAATTTCTCCTATGGCCGTTCCTAGTGGCAGTCGTTACAAGCATGCCCAGTGGACATTTACTGACTGATACGATAAAATACTTACTGCTACCGGGATTTTTTTCCATAGGTATAGGTACTTACAGTGAAGAATAAAGAGTTAAGACAAAATCGTTACATATAATGTTAAATTACTTACACCGTTGAATAAGCCGCTATTCGACAGAAGGCTGTGAAAGGCTTCTTAGGCGGTAATTTCAGAAGCCTTTTAACAATAATTATCCTTTAATATTTCAGCTATTTGAAGTTAAATATTAATTCTGAGTACATTTACTGATTCCGCCTACGCCGAGGAATACATTATATAAGAACATGAGAACAAATTAAGTCTACTGCAGAAACCTATGGCGGCATACTGTCATAATCACTCCAACCTCTTTCTGCCTTACTTTTTCCCAACTATGTTGGGGTCAGCTTCCAGTCTAACCAAATGCGGCTGAATACCAGTATTTTACACGGAGCGACTGCCATCAGACCGCAACCAAGTCAGACTTTCGGACTTCTGACTTCCGCGTAATATCTTATCTTAGGTATACGTATGAGACCCGGGACCGACTGTTTAACATGCTCTCCGAGTCACAAAGGAGTCTCGATGTGTAACGAACGGTCACCCATCCATGGCCCGACCGCGGCAAGCGCAGCTTAACCTCGCAAATCGTATGATCCACGCGGTTGGTAATTAGCCACGAGCCCCTCATTCCAGCCGATCGGACAGATTATCATTAGTGATCACATCATAACATTTATAAATGTATTATAGGAGATGGAGCGATTCTAAAAAGCAACTATTTTCTATGTAGTCCTCTTTACCTAGCTCGAAATTATATGTTCGAAATCAACTGTTAAGTCATTCTGACCAAAATAAGAAACTTGCAGTACAGTATATCAAGGAACAAAGAGGACTAGGATAACGTCATCGACCTAGGTCGTAATCTGAATAATTAACAGAAGTGCATCGAATTAGACTTGTGCGCCCCATGTCCAACGTCAGCGGGATTCACTGGACAATAACATTAAATCAACATGAACTTATTGCTAGAATACGCAACGGGAACGCGACGACATCGTCCCGACAACGGAAAGGCAATTTACAGCAACAATAAAAGTATCGCTTTTATTGGCGAACACACAATTCGTTCGGACAGCTGTAATTGCGAACTCTCGCACTGTCTATTGGTTCCGTAATTTAGATCCCACAGTTTTAGCATCATGTTCGTGTACTGAGCCGATTTTTATTTTATTTTTGCCTCGTTTTTGTGCACTAACTGACCGTCCCTATAAATAACCGTCTGTACAACTATAAATTCGGCAATTAATTGGACTTTTAACGACTAAAAAGAATTGGTAATAGGTACGATATATCGAAAACTTGAATTTCTATTGCGTTTAATTTGCTACTAACTAGCTATAAAAATTACAATTCAATCTAAAAATCCAGCATTAGATGTATCAGAAAACTGCTTGCTCGCACTAAACACTAGCTTTATATGAACACGTCAATACAGCCTAATTGATCGAGTTACAACTTCATCAATCGCTGAAAAAAATATATCGGAAAGCGCGTGTGAAACTTCGTCGGCCGCTGGCACTAAGCCAGTATTATCCTGAATATTTTTGGTTCGTTAGTTTTACTATATTATTAAGCCTCGCTGAAGGCACCTAAATAAAATAAGTGGGATAAAACTTTAAAGGGTTACATTTTATATGTTTTTAGGAATTTTTGTCATGTGTCTAATACCTTTAAACGAGCAATTCTTGTATATATATTATATATAATCTGAATCTCGGAAACGTCTCCAACGATTTTCATGAAATTTAGTATGCAGGGGGTTTCAGGGGCGATAAATCGATCTAGCTAGGTTTCATATTTAGAAAACGTCGATTTACCAAAAAAAAACGAGCAAAGCTCGGTCATCCAGGTACTAAAAATTAAACAAACAAGAATTTTCGATTTTCTTTAATGTATTTGTGTCTGGGTTTGATACCTCGTCAGATGAGAGTGGCTGAACGGATTTCAAAGTAATTTTCACTATTCTATAGACTTATTATATGCCTGACTTATCTTGGCCGCCCTGAACATAGGGTCTCCGAAATTTTGCGCATGTATACCTACTCAGGAAGGAAACAGTTAAAGTGAAAACTATCCCATCAAAAACATTCACATGAAGGCAGTCCGATATTACGTGTCGAAACACAATTCCTATCATTGATATATTTATTCTATTCAAATCAAATAAATTAATTTGCGAAATATGGGTAATATTACATTAGAAGTTAAAAATAAAAAATATTTAGTATTCTATTCAACCTTACGGTATGCAAGTTTAAAGGTACATTGTAAAAGTCAAGGAAAGAAAAGAAAATAGAATCCTTGATTAGATATACCTAACTGTAATCATTAGGGAGTTTAGCAATTAAACGAATGCTATTTGATGTTGAGTGTCCTTTTTTCAGTGTTTACGCATTTTTTAAAACGTCTATCCTCAGTAACGTTGCGTTGCAACAGTTTTGAGGTTTATGTTTCTACATCAAAGTCTATTAGAATGCATCCTTGTATATTAAGGTGTGGTTAATATCAAGCTATAATAACCTATGAACAGTATAAAATACGTAGGTATATAAAAAAACTTATATCATTAATTAAGATTCCGCGAAAATTTCGGAGTGGCTGACAGCGTTCCGAGTAATACGGCGTTAATTAGTACAACCATCTCTGTAATTTTATCATTGAGGCCAAAAATATTTACCATGTTCAGCTCACTAAAAAAGTAGATATGACGTCAAAAACCCAGCTCCACACAACCCCTCTTCACATTTTGGGTTATTTAAACACCCGCGTCGATCAAGACGACCCAGCGTTGCCTAAAAATATTGAATACCTACCCAAGAAATAGTTTGGTCGTAAGGCCTCTTTTAAGGTTCGGTCGGGCTGGCAATCTAAAATACAGAGAGCAGATTTGAACCCTGAAAACCTCTACTGAATGAGGTAGAGGTTAGGATCATTCTGAACCCAAAACAATAAAAAAGAATAACTTCATCGAACCTTTTACTCTAGACAGACATTTTATTCTAGATCGTGTACCGAATGCTGTACCTTTTTTCAGAATTGTACTTGAGTCGAGAATTATACAAGGTTAGTCGGAAAGGGGGTACTAATCCGCGGGCCACTTAAGGTATCACTGATGACTGTTTTAAAGCAAGTGCTGAAACGATATTCTTTATTTCCTTTTACATTGGTGCTGATTCTGTTTGCACAAACTAAACTTAATTTAGACTATTGCCATCTTTTTTACTCTGATAAAATGAGAAAGAGACCGACAAAAATAAGAGCTGTCAAATTTAGTTGAACTAAAATTTCCATACATATTTAGACGACAGGTCGGAACGTGTCGACTAGACACGGTGAAGTTCAAGGCGTAAGCTAATTTGACATCTCTAACTTAGTTCTTATCCATCACCTTCCTTTTCTCGCGCTGTCTGTTAGTAAAAGATAGCAATTATTCTTTAGTTTTAGTTTAGTTTGTGAATAAGAGAATCGGCGGCAATGACTTTTATTTTAGTTTGTTTAAAAACTCTTTTTCCCTGCCTGAGTTAAGTATTCAGAAAATGGAGCTTCTAACATGGATTAGAAGCTCCATTTTCTATAATATAAGCCCCAAATATGACCTAAAATGTAAACACAGCTGATTGTAGCTGAGGATATCTATCCTCAGCTAAAAGATGCATAAAAAACACGCTAAAATCTATCTAGATTTTAGCGTGTTTTTTATGCATCTTTGTACAGCTATTTCTCTTAAACTGTTGACTTTTGGGGAAGTTGTAGAACAAAAATGATTCATTATTATGAGGACTTTAACACCCTTCCGGATTAGTACTCCCTTTGCGAATAACCTTGTAGATGCGGACTTTGTAAGCGCCTTGACTAATTAATTCACCGTCATCAAAGGCAGCATGGCAATATAGTATGGCAGACCAGTGCTGACATAATATTCTTCCTACAAAAGGAAGCATTCCCTTGAGTCGCCAAGAACAAGCAGAATACCAATAGACTTATTGGGTCAATCACTTGCCATTTGTTTTGAGACTTTTACCTAATACATTTGACAGGCCTTATAAAATTACACACATTGTTTGACGCATTATTGTCACATAATACAAATTAATTGCACAAACTTTATCAAACAAACGCCCGAATTAGTTAACCGTTCTGTAGGCTAATTCAGGTATTTTTTGAAGCGGTAATAGTGTAGGAAGCCTGCTGGTATCTTTAATAGTGCAGTTTACGTTTATAAAAACTGCAAGTTGTACCTATAACAACAAAAAAAACATTTCGACAGTTGTCATAAACGAAAAATGCAAGAAAACTGCAAGTTACCGCTAGCTCACACAGAAACTGTTTGCAGGATCCGTTGTAGCGGTTCCGTTTTTATTTTGGTAATGGCGCCTGTAGTTTTATGAGCGAGTTCACAGAGGTACACGACAGTATTCCGAATCTAGTAAAAATACTGGATCTGTTATTTTTATCGTATCCTGCCTGCCAGATGCGACGCAGCTGCCATTTGTTTAACTGATCCGTCGACACAGATGTGAACAACGGACTACCGTACTAACGGATCCGTTAAAACGGATCCGCTATGTGAAAGGGACGTTACCAGCACCTTTACTTCTTTAAAAAAAACCTGAATTAGCCTACAGTTCAGCCAT
This sequence comes from Amphipyra berbera, assembly GCA_910594945.2. NCBI lineage: Eukaryota > Metazoa > Arthropoda > Insecta > Lepidoptera > Noctuidae > Amphipyra > Amphipyra berbera. The sequence goes on along the minus strand of OU343126.1, from coordinate 10,176,464 downwards.
CTTATCATAGCATTTTTTTATCGATATTTACACATAATATTATGCCGCGCTAATAATCGCAATGGCTTTGACTTACAGCGTATAGATAAAGAGTCAAAATTTATTTCTAAATCAAAGATGGTGGCCATGAATATTTGCTATTATTCATGGGTATTATTTCCATGGGTACTGAAAATGGCGACTACGAAAATGTACTAATTATTCATCACGAGTGTCAATTTCATGGTTTTCGTGGCTCTTGATAAAAAAAGAGTAAAGAGAGAGAGTCTTGTAAAGAGATTTCATGTTCCATTCCACGTCCGAAAATACTTTCATACAAAACACCATGATTCTACACTAGTTGAACTATTGAAGAGACACTTGCAAAACTAACGAATTTTCTACAATGATGTTAATATTGCAGAAGCAGTCAAATTTACTACCCAATCATCCCCAATTGCAATATCAGTCCATTTCTCTTGATTGACAACTGAAGCAAAATGACAAACCCCTACAATGTTTTCTTATTCAATAGTATGGAGGGCTAAAGAGATAAGTATATGGCAGCTGACTACATGATGCATCTTATTTTCAACCGTGTTATGTCTGTGCGAAGTGGCTAAGTCGCTTTCGCTCGGTTTAGCGTGTCGTGTCTAGTGCATGAAAATACCTACTTTGTGCATTCATTGTTTGCATGCACACTTAACTCTTTCAACTCTTTCGCCGTGTGTACATAAATGAAAACACATTTTCTGTAAATTTTACAAGCGTAGTTTTGCATTATTTCTCTCCAACCTTGCTTACTTACCAGATTAATTTATAGCTATTTCGACTGTTCGCTTCCGACGCAGCCATCCCCGCAATTTGATTTCGAGTTTATTTCTTCCTCTAAAAATGTTTGTTTAAGTCAGAACTAGCCTAACAATGTACAGACACTGCAGAGTTAAAATAAAAATATGTAAAATTGTAATCTTGTCAGCGAACAATTTTGTGATTTCTATTCGTAGAAAACTATTGTTTTCTAACAAAGTAAAGATAGTTAATTACGACTATTATTATGTTACAAGTACGAGTAGATGAAGACTAAATTTATAAATTAATAATCATGTAGGACCAACATTTGATAAAAACCGCATTACGGAAGGACGATTTAGCACCACATTGCTTGTTTTCTAATGCTTGTTGCATGTTCAAAAGTAACCAAATCCCTCAATGGGCTTTTACACCATACATAGGGAGATGAAAGAATGATGAAAGATGTAGTCATCATAATGAAATTATCCTATTGTTTTTTACCACTGGAAATAGACCTCTCCCATGTTGCGGCACAGTCGCATGAAGTGCTATTATCTATTTATTTCAGTAATATTTTTCCTCACAAAACTAGAGGACGAATACAATATTGAATAACTTCTTAGGTATTGCGCACTGTAACTCAAAACAAGTTATCAACGTCCACGTTTAGCAACACTCAATAATAAAAGTCTTCAGGTTTTTGAATAGAACCGAGCTGGAAATATTCATTATCCAAAGGAGTAGTGTTCCTAATTGAAGTGCTTTCAAAAGCCATTGAATATAGATTGCAACAAGACGTTTGCATTTGCAAACAAAAGGGAATGGTGAGTAGCATTCATTGAAATATCAAAGCCGATCGTTACTTCTGTTAAAGCACTGAGTTTATTCTATAATGGCAAATTTACATTGGTCGGTTCCTATGTTAATGGCGATTTGGACAGGTTTGAATAAGCTTACCATCATGGTTCTCCTTTCCTCGACCTAGCAACACAATTAGTAGATATATTCTAGGTTAAACTGGTTGAAGACTGACTGAATATATCAGCGAATTCCTCATTCCTCGAAGGACGCCAGGTCGCGCATGCTAGTTTTGTCCTTGAAAACTAGCGGTGTATGATTTAAATGAAGCGAATGATGTGTAATATAATTTACATAGGTGACAGTGGATATCTGTCGTAACTGTGTGGGTTAACAATGTTTTAACGTATTCAGATTCGGAATTAACACATTCGAGGAAACGACGAATATCCACGTGTTCTGTGTAAACGACAACTACCACTGCTTTGATTGGATATGACAAAAGGATATCTACAGAACGGTATATCCAATGTCTTCCTATTTTAGTGAAATGGACCATCATTGAGGGTATTAACTAATGGCATTTCAAGCACAAAAAGATGGGCAACAATACCTGTGTAGTAATAAGAACATGATTACTGCATTTACCTTACCAAGCGTGGTGATGACCTGCCTAACAGTGGACCTTTTCATGATGAAACAGACTAAAACAGTAGATTCAACAAGCCTATGGCCCTCTTTAAGCCTAATATATGAATCCGTGAAGCCTATTTCTATATTTTTGATAACTGTCATCCATTTTGTATACATTACTGTAAATGAGTGTGTCATAAGTTCTTAATATTATAATGAGAAAAAAAAGTATATAAGAATATAGTGTTTTGTTTTTTCTAACGTTATTTCGGCTTTTATAGCATAAAATAGCTTGAAGATTGAGCATTAAATTCTCTCACCACTGTTCACAGAATTTTGTGCCCGGATACATTATAACACGAACATTAACGTTTATAATTAATTTAGTTATTAATTTCGTTATTGCTTTTCGGAGTTGTGCGCAATAATCAAATCAAAATACGCCACAAACTGGCTCGTAACAACTATTCGGAACATGTCACTGACAACATGTTCCGACCAAACACACACTAACGAGTGGTGGCTACAACTTTTTATATCAACTTTGGAAGCTTTTCGAAGTCGTTTTCCCGATTTCAGCCACGTGAATGCGAAGTAATAGTTGCCCTTACTTTTTTATTAACGTTGATAAAATCGTACTACACACTCGAACCTTTTATTAAATAATCAAATTCAACAACGACTTTGAAGGAGTTGTAAATTTTCTTTGAAAACGTTTTTACGTTGATGGTGGAGTGGGACAAAAACTTGGAATGTATTACCCGCTTACCTACCCTCGCAAGTTAGGAAAGTAAATTTTATACTGTTCGTAGGTGGTCGTGCCTTTGTGTAGTAAATGGTTGATAAACTTTTTACATACTTACGTATTGTATGATGGTGTTTTGCATACGTTAAACACTTATTACGTACCGTCATGTGGTTTAATGACCTTCTATAAAATTAGCTAGTGATTAAGTTTAACTTCTGTATATTTTTAGTAGTTCCGCAGTACCTATATAGTGACAAGGTTTTCAGCGCATATTTCATTCATAAAACCTAACCAAAGTAGGCCCTTCAAAATGTATATTGTTTCCTCACATCTCATCTCACGATTTTATATGAGCGAAATAGAGTTATAAAAAATAAAAGCAGAAAATAAGTGCGCTTATGATTCCTCTTCAACTGGCGCTTTCATCTTGCCTTTATACTTCTTCGTCGATTTACAGCCTGTTCTTTTAACCTTGGAAAAATAAAACAATTCAGACAATTGAAAATGATTTATTTCAACTTTAAATGATGCTTTCATGTTTTCACTTTCTTACAAACAATTATTTAAATAACTTATCAACATCAGTTCAAATATGAACGTATTTATTTACAAGTTCTTAACTTTCTAACGATTCAGTATTGGGTTGCTTTGATCACAAGTCATCCCATCCCTAGTAGAGTATTATAAATGTCCAATCACATATTCGTCTAGTAAATCAGACGTACTACTATTTACAAAACATCTACTTAATTACGATATAGTAATGACGTCAACCATTCGGGTCTCGGTTGTGAAGGCTTATATTCCGAAGGGCTTAGAGCCAACGGAGACGCAGCATCTGCTAAAGCCACCGAGGACGATGTCTCTGTTACAGCTATACTCGGTTTCGGTTTCAGAATTGACCGCAACTCGTCATTTTCTGAAGCCCGATTTCGTTGTAGATTCTCCCGAGTCTCTTTCATCCTTGAAAGTTGTTCTCGCAAACTTCTATATTCCTCAAGGAATTTTTCAAGTTGTGAAGCTCGAAAATCAAAGTCCTCTATAGGTGGTCCGGTTCGCGAATAATCTCGAAGTCCGGAAAGATCGAGAAGTGGAGTCGCAGAGGGCACTGTGGGCTGCTCCCTTGAAGGTGAAGCTGGGAGACTCGGATTCCTGCGTATTCTGTTACCACCCGTAGAAAGGTCTAAAAAACTATTTGACCGACGGCCAGACCGCTGGCGGCTTTTTTCGTATGTTCTATCCAGAAAACTGGCAGAGTCTGCACCGGAGCTGTTTCTACGGCTATTAAGGAGAGGACTGCGACTATCGCACTCTTTTTTCCGTGGTATAGTATAAAAGTAGTAAGGATCATGTTTCATTTCGCTTCGTAAGTACGAGGAGGTTCCTAAAGCACTCATTTCGATGAGGTCGGGGTAATTCTTTTCGCTGTCACTCCCAGACAGATCGTTGTCGAGGCGCTCGCGAGGTCGCGTACGTGGACATGTGCGCCCATTGTTGTTAAACCGACTGTTTTCAGATAATATCTCTACGTGGGCACTCATCATTCCCGTGGAATTGGAACTTTGCACTGACTCTGACGTGGCATCGGATCTGAAAAACGAAATGATTGAATGAAAAATAAAACATGGCCCAAAGGCAATAAAAATTGCTAGACATTTCGATTGAATTAAATGAATTTTGATAAAAAATATAGGTATAAAATATGAGAATACATATTTATATTCATTCGTACACTATATTGATTAAATCCATATCTAGCAAGCACGGCCAGAGGGCACGATACAATCTACAGGCAGCAGACTGCTAGACAAAGGGCTCACTAATTGAAATTATCGGCGCATGGAAAGATGATTGGCACGACCACTGCGTCCGTCTCGCCGGAGACATGAACACAGACAATAGAACTGTTTACAATTTACAGAATAAACTTTATTCCTTCCAACGATTGAAGCCAAGACCTCTCTGTCTGAGACATTAAGCTACTAAACCAAGGGGATTAGACAATAATTACTGAACTAACTTTCTCTCGTGCTCTCTAGGTTTGGAGAGATTTTCATCAAGAGCTCGCCCCACGACCCACGTTAATTTGTAGTAGGTTCGCAATCAGTTGCGATTTAGTCACTTGGCTTAGTAAGCCCTTACAGACATAAAAACCCAACATATAAACGTTTAACGACCAAATAGGATCATCAGAAACATTGACGTAACTTTGGATGAGGACTTTTGATAATTTTTACACGTTTTATATTAACCAAGTCTTCTTGTTACATTGGTCTTAACTAACCATAAAACGTGTCTAACTTCTATCAATTTTAACTGTATAGCTAAGTAATACTTATAACACAAATTCAAACATTTCTCATTTACGGATACCTATTTATAGCATGTATACGCTCACAACAGTAAAACTTTACCCCATGCCGAATAAGTCAAATTGTTTCCTATTCGTTGTTATTTTCCTCTATTTAATGACTCTGACAACGGTATAGATAATACGTATACTATATTGGCTACGTTCACAAAACCTTGTAACTATTGAGACTGAACAATGCTGTCAATATTATGTTCAATTTTTGGGATAGTAAAAGGGACCGCTTTCATCGAAAATAGTATAATTTAGGGAGCACATAAAGGTATTCTATTATTATAGACCAACACAAATTACTAATTATGATAAGTTGCTTTAGAAATATTGAATTACCGTAGATTGTAATCGCTGAAGCGTGGTATGTGTAGATCTCGTTCGGGTATGTTGCCCCTTGAGTTAGGCGGCTCGAAGTCAGTCCTGCGCCACCCTGCCTCCATCGGCGGCGTCACAGAGCAATCCCTCTCCTCCCGCACCTCTCCCCTCAAATATCCCTCGAACTCATCCTCTGGATCATGTGATGGCACATTTCTATAATCACCTCTTTTGCGAGCACTGTCGGAAGCTATCACTCGTGGTACTTCAGCATTCGTTTTGAAATTGGCTTCTAATTTATCATAACTATCGTCACGATGATTTGTCGTCACTATCTGTTCGTTCCACCTATCTAATTGTCTTTTCTTTCGAGTCTCGTATACACACAGTCCTATTAAACATGAACTTAACACTACCACTGCTGACACAGCCATGCCTGCCATCAGTGCACGCCCACCAAAACTTTTATTTTCTGGTTTCTTTTCTATAGCTAAACTTAAAATCACTTCTGCTTTACCGGCACGATTTTCTGCATTACACGTGTAAGGCCCAGCGTCTTGCAGGTCTGCCGATTTTATGGTTAAATTACTAGTTTGTCCTTCACTACGCAACATAAAAGCCCTACCAGAATTGACATTATTTAAAGTGGTGTTGGCGAGAAGGCGTCCCGCGCGCACCCATCGCACTCTCGGCGCAGGCACTCCGCTCACTCGACAAACTAACGTCACTTCTTCTCCTTCCAACCCTGTGAATTGACTTGATGATGCGCTTACTTCTGGATGACATGCAAAATCTTCTAGATCTAATCTATCCCATGATTGAGACATTAATCGCGGTGGCAGTGCGCAGTCTGGTACCACAGTAGCTGGAACATTTTTCCTTATCATCCAATCTCGCATCGGTCTCAATGCACAAGTACATTCCCAAGGATTACTCGCCAGCTCTAAACCTTTCAGAGATCGTAGCGGCGCTAAGACCGCCACGTGAAGTACTTGCAGTCTATTTTTACTAAGCTCCAAATATTCCAGAGAGGACTCAAGTCCTGCAAATCCACGTGGCTCTATTTCGGCTATTTTGCAAGCACTGAGTGTAAGTCGCACGAGATGGGGTAACGCTATAAAGGATTCATCTCCAACTTTCGTAATGGGATTACCACCGAGTCGTAGTTCTCTAAGCTCGGGGATTGAGTCAAACGAATGTGAAGGTATTGTTTCGATACGGTTGCGAGACAGATCCAGTTCGACGAGGTTTACGAGGGCTCGGAAAGCGTATTGTCTGATGGTTCGTACGTTGCAGGAGGGGAGATAGAGGCGCTGGAGGTTAAGGAGGCCGGCGGCAGCGAAAGCGTCGTCCCGGACGGCGGACAGGCGGTTTTCAGCCAGATCGAGCAGCTGCGTTGTGGGGTCGAGGCGCGGTGGCACGGAGGTGAGGCCGGCGCGGGCGCACAGCGCCGACTCCTTGCCGCTGCGCCACTTGCACTCGCAGTGGCGCGGGCAGTCGGCTGAGGCGGCCGCCGCCAGCGCCAGCAGCAGCAGCACCCACATGCCCTGCGCCTGCTCACCCAGCGCCACGCCGTTCGTCTTCACCGCCCAGCGTCATCCCCTGAACCAAGTGCGCCCTGTCGAAAAACATTTATTTTTTAATATCTAGTTTGTATGTAACTTAGTAACGCACACACCTAAAATCGGAGCCAACAGAAGTGAAAAAAAATGTTTACTCGTTTTTACTAATTAATGTGCATAGATCATTACAATATGTATTATGTGCGGCGACCATATTCACAGTGATCATGCAACTGATGAATGAGTAGAGGGTCGTGTTCACTCCTGTTGAAACGGCTTATAGGGTTTAACTAGATCGTGGACCTCTATCTAATAATAAATATTTAAGTAGGTACTATTTCAATGTTTGTTTTAGTATTTACTGCTATCCCAAGTAACCCAGTTGAGAGGGCCTGTAATAGTATTATTTATTATGTAATATCGTACCCGTCAACAAAAATATTTTTTATTAGATACCTACTTAGCCACATTTTGCGGCTGGCTATAAAGTTTATGTCGTTACAGCTTGACCGAAAAAAAGAAAAAAATGGGTTCGCTGCGCTTGTAGTTTATAGAGGGTTACTATAGAATTGTAAATAAAGTAAAGACTACAGTTTCCCCTTCGACATTCTATTTGTTATAAACCACATAGTGGGTTCTAAAAGTGCTTCACAACGCCCTATTAACGTTCCAATATGGAGGTTGTAAACGAAAATGAAACCCAGGTGTGCAGGTTGTATATACGATATGATAGCCATAGAGAAGGAATCAGATCGAATGGAGCTCACCACAACTTTGTAGAGCTAAGCTCCTGTGCCAAATATTACTTTACAGCTTTGCGGTTGTTATGCAAATACTGATATCAGTCCGGGCACCTAAATACCGACATTGTTGTTCTACCCCACTGTAATAGTTAAATAGAACTTTCGACTTAGTCTGTGATGTTTACCGAACAACAAAAAGTTTCAGGTAAGAATTATTTTACATTCAATATTATATTACGTACTTATCGGTTTATTTTCAAGAACGAGATTGTTTTTTATTTGTTTTACGACCAAATGTTGAAAAAGTTCGCTTTTGTGTTTATAAATGTGAGTAGGTAGGAACCTGCTCGCAACAACAACAAATAAACATAAGTACTTATGAAGTCAGCAAGGTATGTAATCCATTATAGGTCCATTCAAATAATAATTTTGTATTTGGTATATAATGGATACCTAAGACCTTGTTAAATAGTCGCAGAGTAATAGACCTATATTGCTTTCTCGTATTCAACCATAACTAAAGGCATTATGAAACCCCCTAATATGTCAGAATAATGTGATGTCAAGTAAGGTACCACTTACTTGTACCATTTTTACTACAGTTATAATTATATCTATACTAATATTATAAAGAGGAAAGATTTGTATTTTTGTATGTAACAAATAAACTTATAAACTACTGGGCCGATTTCAAAAAATCTTTTGTCGTTAGAAAGCTACATTATCACTGAGTAACATAGGCTACGGGCGGAGCCGTGAAGACACAGCTAGTGTACTATAATTTAAAATCAACGACAAAGTACATCTAGCCTAATCGTCAATACACTTCGTCCTAGATGGACAGTGAAAATAACAAGCGATGTGTCGTTTACATTTTTACAAGAAGAGTGTTTTGGAATGCTGCTCCCAGGCCGCCATGTTAAGTGATTTTTATTAATACGCGTCTACGAGTAAATATTGCAATTTATAAGTGCTAAGTTGCTGACGGATAGCTATGCACTGTGAAATCTGGTATTCGGTATAAACTTCGAAGAATAAACAGCGTATCTACCCGAGTTGATTTGAGTAAATCAAGAAAATATAAAAAAATACTCTATCTGGACTCCAGCAAAAGGCAGAAAATGCATAGATTACAGATTTCCTTTTTCGATTCTATAATTTCTTTCGTGAAAGATATTATGAAAGGATCAAATGCAAAAAGTCTCCATCTAAAGTACTGACTTGATTTTATCTAAATATTTATTTTAACTAACTAATAATTTCCTGCAAAATAATTATCAAGTAATGGAAGAGCTACATATCTCTTAAAATGACTAGTTAGTAGTTTTCCGCAACTGAGTGAAATCATCTGATTTCCACAGGGGATTGATAAAAATACACTGATTCTATGCCTGAACTCATGATAACAGGAAACCTAATTTCTCACTGTCACTATTGGTACTAAATACGATGTCATGGCACCTACATAAATTGCAGTTTAGATACAATGCATAAAATCAACTGTCCTTCGCAAATCACTCGGTCATTTGCATATGCCTTACTTGAAACCGTGCCACTGCCGTCTGCACAGTGTACATTGCAGCAAGCCTAATTACACCGCAACAAATCTATGGCGCACTGTTCCTCCACTACCCTATGGCACGACGTGTAGACCTAATGGAGGCCACTGCGATCACGCAACATTGGCGTGTTTCGTTTCACTCACATGTACCTTAAGCAATGTATGATTATTCGATTCCACGTGTTATAAGCCCTGCATGCCGGGGGTAATGTAGGACACGAGGTCGTATACATACATACACACACATATACAATAAAAGGGTTCAGTCTGAACATTGTACTCATTTAAATAGCCATCTAGGGACTATTAATAAGCTGCCGCTCACAAAAAACGTTTGTTTTCATTATGTTTATTACGTAGCACCGTTTTTACTCAACTATTATATATTATATAATATTCTCTTGCCTACCAGTTTCCTATTAATACTATAGAGTGCTTGGATAAACGTCCTGGCGATTTATGTACAGTAATGAAAATGCAGGCCAAAGCTAGTCCACATTTTAATCCTTTGATAGTCGTTTACGCCGAACTGAATCTGCCCTCTGACGCAGCACTAGATTTATGGTTAAAATACTACACTAACTGGAAATCAATGCGCAGATAATCCTTAGTAGCGCGCTGACACTGAATAAACGTTAATGTTGAATCACTTGAAGATTCACCTAACAAAAAGTTCGACCTTTAGAGTAAAAGGGGTAGCGTTTTAATACACATCCCCCGTTACCGGTTCATCCCTAAGTCCACAAAACTCCGTGAATAATTTAAAATCAATTGGATTGCTCCAATAATCCGGAACTTTCTCATGAAAAATTTGGTACTTGCGCGTATTTTCACAAAGGGAACCTCGGTAACTAATTCAATAATTGAACACGCAATAACATTGGAAACTTTCAATTCATGAAGCATTGAGCGTACCTTGAGGTAAAGTGTCGCAATCATTTACGAGTAGACCTCCTCGACTTAAAGGCCTCTAAGGAAAATGTAAACGCCTTTTATTACGCCTCTTTTAGTGAAACGTTAAAATTAATTTGCGTTTATGTAGCTAAATGAGTTCGCCTGTGGGAGCCTCCGGGTTACTTCTAGTTATTAAAACATAGAATAGTTTCATTTCTATTTAGTTCTGTATGAATATTACTTTCCTTGGGATTATACATCGACTTCTTTCGTTACTATAACAACGTTTAATTATTATATAAATTCACAAGGCCGAACGCCATTGAAAATACTAGGGACTTATCTTTACGACTTGTTGTAATAAATGTTGGTTATTTTATAGCATAAGGTCTTTCCAAATTGAAACAATAAATCTTTGTTATAAGCTATAATAAATAGTCCGAAGAAAATAATATTGGGGCGATTTTATTTATTTTCGGTAACAAGCAAACCTACGTTTAATATTCTTATAGTATATCTAAGATTTTGAGATGTTTATTTATATAAATGTATCTGCCTACACAGAACGCTTCCATTCCCGATCAGTGCTAGCCAGGCATAACGTAAGAGAAGTCGTTTCATACAAGTCCGTGACCTTATTTTGTGCAATATATGTGCGTACAAACATTTTAGGAAAAAAATATTTGTAGGCTTTTCTGATACAAACCGATAGGCGGATGACGATGGACAAATTTATCTGTTAAGGAACGGAGGAAGAATACTAATACTGGCGTCCTCCCCACTTTCGAAACTGAACGAGTGGTTCGTAAGAAGTGACTAACAGAAACACAGCTTAACAGTCCACTGGCCAAATAAAAAGAGTGCGAATCGAAATACTAACAACGTTTCCTGACAGTAAAAATAACGCAGAAAAAAGAATAATAGAAATTTAATATAAATAAAAAGCAATAATAAAAAAATACAAAACATCATTTTTTCCAATCTGCAAACAGTTAAGTCATACAAATAAAGACGAAACGAAATACCGAACTTCATTTTTCTACTTTTTTTTTAGAAAAGTTACTACATTCTTATTCTAACAAATGTTTTGTTTGACTGTATTCGTACTTGTACTGTTCTTAATAACGTGTACTCCTTCTGTTTTATTTCTTTTAGTGTACAATAAAGTATATCTATCTATTCGGTTATAGTAGCCATTTATTACACTAAAAAAAGATTTCCTACATACCTACTTCTCCTATATTTAGAATATAGCTGCCCGGACAGACTTCGTTCTGTCAAAAGTTATTGGCCTGTAGTGGGAAAAGAAAAGTGTTGTTTTTACTATTTTCCACGCGATTTTTATATTTTTTCTTCATAAGAACCTTCCTTGTGCCTTAAAGAATATATATAAAAAAAGCCGAATTGGTCGAGCCGTTCTCAAGTTTTGCGCTTAGCAACACATTTGGCGATTCATTTTTATTTATATAGATAGATTAAGTAAGAATAACCAGTTTGAACATCATAGTAAATTAATCACGTTAAAACTACGGCCAGACAATGGAACTAGGACGCTGGTAATTAAACCCAATACTTTGCTACTTTATCTTTTCCCTGTGCTAACAGTATATTCTCATTAAAAAGTTTTCTCTATTGATTACAGAATTGATGACCTGAATAGGTATAAAGCATGTATTTTTATGAAGCACCAAAATCCGACTATTGTTATTTATTGTTTCGTACCTTCAGTTAACGAAACAATAAAAACAAAACTGTTAATAAATTCGAACAAAATATTGAGGTACCGACAGAATACCAATACATTAGAAACCAACCAATCAATCAATACCATCTCTTGCTGGGCATAGAAAAGAAAAGCCAGATAATACCCGCAGTCTTTTGAGCAGAGGGATAGTGATATTAAAATATCAAGCTTACAAGATCTTTCATCAGCCACCCATGGTCTGCGTTTTTCCAACTAGATTAAGATCGACTTCCAGTCTAACCAGATACCCTTTGACCGATGCCATCTAGGAGAACTACTTACAGACCAATTACCGATATTATGCAGTTAGATCGGTTGTCAAACCTTTGGGCTTCAGCTGAATTAACGTGCTTTTTTAGGCATGGAGGGGTATCGAATTCTAAAAACGATTACGAAACCGCGGAGCAACTGCGGCAAGCTCATTTTAACTTCGCAAATCGATCGATCCACGGGTTGTACCAACCATATTTGTTATTTCCGCACAAAATAATCTCATGTTCCCCATTATAAGTTAACGGTAGCGACTCCAACTTGTCTTTGTTCGCGCGTAACATTGTAATTTCCATCCTTGTAATTTTCAATTAGTTGTCGTAGTGGAACAAATATGTACATAGTTTACAATCTTGCGTGACAAGCAAAATCGTTATTTTCATAATTACAAAGTCATTAATGTCTTGACGATACTCCGCTCAAGCACAAAACGAGAGAAGCAATCTACCGTGGAACTACCCCACCTTCCTTTAGTATGCTGACACTTACCTATTGCTCTCTATCACATATATGTATATATACATAAGGTTAGTCGGCAAGGGGCACTAACCCGTGGGTAATTAAAATATCACTGATGACTGTAAAACCGATATCTGTTACAATCATTTTTTTTTTAGTTTCATTCTAAAAATTTTTTTTTTTATTTATTTCATAAAATCGATATCAGAAAATATATCGATATTGAGGTACGAATTCTGAAAATTGGTATATGAATCCGCAATCCCAAATTATGACTAAAAAAGGTAAACCCGGTTTTGTTTTAGCGTATTATTTATGAAATCTTTGATCAGCTATCGCTCTAAAACTTTTGGGAAAAGTTCTAGAACAAAAAGTTATTCATTATTATAAGTACTTTAATACCCTTTCGGATACCTAGCCCATTTATTGTATACACATTAACATAAACATACCAACACAACTTCAGTCCATCTGTTTATGTCAGAAATGTATACAAGCGTTCGTGCGGAAAATAACTTATGAAATTCACGAAAGCGTAGTAATTTATCATTGTAATTATTTATTATATCTCAGTGGGTAACAGCTCAGTTTATGTGAAGATCGTTCGATTATGATCCTTAAAACGTTCGCGGTTCTATGTATATATTGTACTCAATGTGTAGACCCCATCGACTCTATAAACCTCGTATGGTACATTAACTACGGGATTTTTTTTTACCCTTTCCTCGCATTTTTTTCTTCTACTTTATTTCGTTATGGGTCCCAACCGTTTCACTACTGTAGGCAACCTGGTTTATAAAAAATATAGTAGTGTGAGCTCGCTGGACACACTTCCAGATAAAAGCCGTGTTATCACCGTAGCCTCACAGTGGCAAAATTTTATAACAAATCAATGACATCGAGAAATATCTAAACCATTTTTATTTTCCATTAAAAGACCGTCTGACACAGGCAATATTCCGCAAGATACAACTGCATAGCAGTTAAAGTAACGTCTTACTTAGCACGCGCCGATTGTGAGACCACTAAAAACACAAGGAGAAACCATAAAAACGCATCTCCCACCGTTAACTCTTATGGTATTGCTCGGATCTCAACGTTGTTTTCCTCTACTTTCACATCAGAATGGGAAATTTCCCAGATCACATATTGGTCCACCTAATCTTCACTTTTAGCGGTACAACATAGAATTTATCGAATCGGATTTTCGAAGCGGGTAATCTTCAAGGGGATCCAGCGGTCAGCAACATTCACATTCCCGTGGCTTTTGTTGAGCATGCGTGTCGAATTTTATCCGCAAATGGCAACATTTGTTTTATAGGATACTATCATGCTGTGAGCGGCCCTTACATTGAACCATAAAACCATGTGGAACTCATGGATTTTATATTTCACTCGCTCACGTTGCGTCTTCACATACGCAGTCTATTTTCAGACATTCGGTGTTTTGCTTGAGCACACCACGTTTGAGATAAAGGTCAAACGGCACATCAAAGGCACTCTTTGTTAGCTTTGCACTTCACATTACAATAAAACTTAAGAATTGCGGCTTAGAAAGAGAACTAACTACATGCTATTTAGGCAAACGAATGTTTTTATAGCGTCAGCAAATCTCCTATTCCAGGGTCTATTCTTATGAATATCCCGGGCTAATCCAACACACAGCAGATACACTCATAAAAAAGGCCATGTGTCACTAGATCCGATCGAAATATACCTACCGGATTATGTTAATCCTGGCCATCAGCTGGTATTGTATGTAAAATTTCATCCCGCTCCCTAGTTACATTATGGTTACGTAGAATCGAATAAAGGTAACTCTTTTAGGTATCTATCCTCAAAATACATACTGTATAGATACGAGTAAAACCTACTAATATTATAGATAAGAGACACGTTTTGTGGGTTTGACGTATAGTGGGATATCCATACAAGTACTTAGTCAGTCAAAGTAAACCTGGCCGTGATTAATGTGGCCACTTACTGGGTCAAAACAATAGAGGTAGTATTGTCGACACGAAACGAAGAACTCCCAGGACGGACAATAGAATTACCAGTGCAACAGGGCTCTACTCTCGCCACGCCGCTCGACTACCTTGCTGACTTAGAAAATATCTATGATTATTGGTATTTCAGGAGAAAACCTGATGCTTAATTGAAGAATTGATCACCTGGTGGTCTACTCATACATCGTCATACTATACAGCATTGGAATTTGGTCATGTTGAGAGAATGAGTGAACGGCGATTAACAAAAGGGATTTATAAGGCGGATGTCAAAGGAAACGCCGGTAGAGGACGTCCTAGAAGGACAAACATCGATGTTATAGGTGATGTTCTTCACAAAGGACAGGTGCGTAGTACTCTCAACCGGCGTGTGACAAGAGGTATGAATGTGAATGAAGCGAAAGGAGTATGTAAGGGTCGTAGCATGTGGCGTTCTATAGTTTCTGCCTACCCCCATGGGAAAAGGCGCGAGTTTATATATGTATGATAATAGCATTGATGTGGCAAAAATCTTAAAAGGTTACTAATGTTTAAGTACAAAGTAACAATGTGTCTCAAACACTTAAAACAAGGTGTAAGTACCTGTCAAACACGCATTATTATGCGACGCTATATCAGACATTTTAACGAAAAGACCTCCATCTTATTATTCTAGGCAGGCACCCCGTAATAATTCTCCCCCAAATGTACCACTTTATATTATTAGTTACACTTCTCTACTTTAGTTGGAAAGTTGCAGCAAAGCTTAAGATTTAGGGGTCTACAACTTGCAAGTGCACGAATCCTCAAAATGATTACCTACCAGCGATATTTCGCAATGACTACTTACTGTAGATGGATTGTTAAATAGATTCCGTATAACCATCCATACAAATTACGTTCATAGAAAAATAATTCTGTTTCATTATTTTATAGAATTTTAAGAATGACATGTTTTTGGCAAACTATAGTTTATTTTTTTCAGTTTAGGTACAGGCTGCATAACATTAGGAATGCCGTCTAGCATCTGCATTTAACTCGCAGGAAATGTGTGCGAACGAGACAAATAAGGATAACAGTAGTGGCTCCGGCATTTCTAATCCCATCAAAAACATAAATGTGAAAATGGGAGCCAAGTTCAATAATAAGAATATGCTTGGTTGTCGACTTCGCCGTCAAAAGCATTGAGATCTAAATGGGTGCAAGGATCTGTAGATAATCCTAAAATTTATTTATAAGATCATGAAGCTCAAAATTGACTTGGCTAGTTTTTATCAGCAAACCAATTTTTTTGAAGAGTAGGATTATAATTATATTGACCTTACAGTATAAAAACAGTAACTTGCGTATTACGTAAAGAAGATAAGTTAATTAGCCAAATATAAGATAACTTGTATGAGAAAACTAGCCAAGTCAAATCTTGAGCTTCATGGTCTTATAAATAAATTTCAGGATTATCTACAGAACTTGGCACCCATTTAGATCTCAATGCTTTTGACGGCGAAGTCGACAACCAAGCATATTCTTATTATTGAACTTGGCTCCCATTTTCACATTTATGTTTTTGATGGAATATCATTACTTTTTGTAAAGAAATTATTATTATTCATCATTCAAAAGTGATCTATAAAAGGTTTACGCTCTGTATAGTTTTCTTTTTTGTATAATTTTCTACATTTTCTTAAACGTTAGAAGTATAGGTACCTATCGAAAGTCGTTCCTTTAACTTTTTTTATAATTATTTGCCTGTTAGGTATATTTTTATTTCCCACTGGAATCAAATAATCTGGTATATAAAACGATAAAAGCGACATTTCATCATTGAATCATGGAACCTATAATCTCCTGCGAAAATAAAAGATTTTGCTATTATAATTTCGCAAGGCGCTAGGTAATAGAAAACGATTGTTAGAAAAATATTTCAAATCGTAAAAATTCACTGTTTTCTGACTTTTTCCTTTGTATACACACAATTACCCTGCTGGACGCCAAATATCAACTTTCTAGGTTACCTGAAAGTGGGTTAGGTTTTTGATCTATATGTCAGTCAGTCAGTGTTAAAAATGCCGATTTTTAGACGTTAATATCTCAATAACCGTTTGAGCTGTATTTATGAAATTTGGGATTATAGTTAATCTCAGGGGTTTTAATAAATAAACCAAATTTCATGTGTTTATGTTGAATAGATTAGGAGTTATTAAGGGCTCAAAAGTGGCTTCAAATGGTTCGTGTAATATAACATACGGCTGCTGCGTCGCCAGTTCCTTTTTCTTTGAACTTGGCTTGACACGCTGCCGCGTGTCTAGATACCATGCTATAAGTAAACGGGTAGTATGTACGCGCTATTCAAAATTTTATGAATACTGGTGAACCAATCGAGTCGTGAATGTGGAACAAAGAGTTACTGTAGCCAGTTTGTATTATTTTTTCGGAACATTGTAGTATTTTCTACAAATATTTTGACTATCCGTTTGACAGCCACTTCTCACACAAACTGTTTACAGGACCCGTTTTAGCGGATCCGTTTTTATTTTGGTTATGACGCCTGTAGTTGTATGTGCAAGTTCACATACACGACAGTATTCCACACCCAGTAAAATGTACTGGATACATTATTTTTATCGTATCCTGCCTGCCAGATGCGACGCAGCTGCCATTTGTTTAACTGATCCGTCGGTACACATGTGAACAACACATCCAGTAACGACGGATCCATTAAAACGGATCCGCTGTGTGAAGGGCTCTGAATCGTTGAACCTAAAACTTTTAGTTAAATAAAATACACGAATTGCTGCTATATTAATATTAAATACTGTCATTTATAAAAATATCATTGTCAATCTTATAGGCGTGGAAATTCTTTAAATTTACTGTAACTTTAACATGTCGACCTACATGCAAATTAGGTATACTATAAGGTGATATAGTAACACTACCTATATTATAGGATGTATGCTACCGTTGTTGGAAACTATTTTGTTAGGCTCTCCAAACTGGGTAAAGGTAGAGATTAAGTAAATATTTTGCCAAACCCGATTAACTATCAGGATAGTAGTTTTATACAGTGATGAAGTTTCATTTTCCTAGTCAACTGCCATGTGATTATTCATGATATAACCTCAAGGAAACTTGTCATTGGACAAAGCAACTCTTAGAATTATCCTATTGACTTTTATGGCACCCATAGAAACATAGGAGGTGGCCTTCTTTTACCGGAGCTACACAGCAAAGAATAATCAACATGGATTTAATGAATATGATATTCTGCTCCGCATAAATAAACTAAGGACTATCTCGTCAAAACTCTGAGTAATATGCTTCGTTCACTAAAACCATGTCTATAGAGTTTATGGAAAAAATATCACATTAAATGTCGATTAAGTTGGTTTGGGGCCGCAAGCGTCGTCGCCGCCCGCAGAATGAAGCGGATGATCGATTACGCTAATTTACCGACTCACCTCAAATACTCACTATTCTTCGCCCGGGAGAAGATCGCTTTATCTGAAACCAAAGTTTTTTTTTTGTTATAACATAAACACATACATCTAGATATAATAAGGGCCATAGCCTTCATTAAGATCATCAGGCCATATTTGCAGTCAAACAACGAATAGACCATCGTCTTTCTACACACGGGTGTACTAAAAGGGGAACTGAGGGAGTTTATCAGCAGTATAGGCGATTATAGCACTGTGCTGCGATCACCAAATCGTTTAATGACAGGCCTATGTTTAACAGTAATAGCAGTGATAAACTAGTGGTGTGACCGTCGAACTGCCAAGTCATAGGTCTCGAGTTCGAACCCAAAGCACGCCCCTCTGACTTCGCGGATTTATGTACGTATTGTATAATTATCGCTTACTTAAAAACGGCGAAGGAAAACATCGTGAGGAAACCGGCATGCCTGAGAGATATTTCTCGACGGCATGTGAAGCCAAGTCAGAGGCCCATGGACGGCATAAACTCTGACACCAGGTTAGTTACTAACCACACGAAAAGAAAAAGATTTAACAGTAGATAACTACGGGTTAATGATGAGGATTATCCAGGTAAAGGCGAAGAACTTTAGCTACAGTAACTAAAAACCATACTGCACATCAGGGTCAGAGTCGGCTACAATCTCCTCAACGAGTTTAAATACAACTATGCATAAGTATAATAACCACAGAACTATAAGGATTTGAATATCACCAAGTGCTTAGGACTAGTGGCACAACTTTTAAATTAATTCTGTTCCACGTACGACCTTCACCAACTTAACGTCAACGCTAAACTTCGTAATTTCTTTGTGTAGGTTTTAAAACGTTTGTGACTATTCTAAAGAGCGCAAAATAAATCTCTACTTAAGAAAAAATGGTAGGCTTTCCTAAAAATGTTACCTAATGACTTCACGAAAATCGAAGGCTTAACATAATGTTATCTAACGACATCTAAATAGATGGCTTAACTTAACTGCCAGTTAGGGGTTCGGAAGGGTCAGCTGTCATTCATATTGATTACCTATGCAATGTGCAGACTTTTGTAATTATACGGTTTTAGGTAGAAGAGTCCTGTGATAGTTGTTAATTTGGAAATCGTAGTGGTACTGTCATCAAAACAACTTTTCTGCATTTTGTTCTTGTTGAATATTTTATTAGAAAATCCATCTACGTAAAACAGATTATAATAATTGAAGAAATGAGAAACTTATAATAATAAATGGGATTCAATAAAGCCATAGAATAAGCTATTTATTGGAATTATTTCCTTAAGCATTAGTAGGAACAACGAAATTATAGAAGTATTGTTCCATATAAGTACTCTCGATAGCTAATACAAGTCGAACTTTGGTTCAAAACATTCAATGAATCGACGAATACTTAGAATATCAGAAAAGTCAAGAAAACAGGATAAGATTTAAGATAAGCTTAAAGACTACGAAACAAATTTCAACTTAAATAGAAAACAAATACTGTGGATTCATGAAAATTGTCTTATGAGTAGTAGAGTATAAACGTCCCTATTCGAATATGAACGACAGTCGCCATGGGCAATCAGAAGCTTCTAAGTCTGACAAACAATCAGACTTGAACAATAACTACTACTTGAGGATATTATAATAATGACGTACAGTACCAGTATTAACGGCAATCTGTTCGCTATCCCTGAAATAATTAAAAAAGGCTAAAATGATAAATACGCCATTAGGTTAGATTCCAGTTGATATAAAGGGGGTTATTTGGTACGCAACTTCCGTGGTATCTCGCGTGCCTTAGGGGCCTTAATTGTACCCGTAAAATGTTTTAGCTAAAATAAACTAGTAACCAGAGAATTAAGAATATCCTAAGCGAGTGGAATGGCTACCCAGCTGGCAAGCAGGCGATGTAGCCTTGTAGCCGTATATCGCAGCATAGCAGTGTAGCGTGGCGTAGCAGTAGAGCACGGCGTAGCAGTGTAGTGTGGTGTAACAGTGAGTTGAGGAATTATTTTATAATTGAAATGTATTTTATTTTGTAATTTGTCGATAAAATCAACTCTCAACTGGAACCTGAAAGTCGTGCAGAGCCGTTGTATGCATGTAACTCAGAATCTTTCTATTGGTATCTGTAGGGTGATCTACGCCTATTCGACGTCTTTCAGCTGATATGACATTGATGATGCAGCTTAACCAAGGTCAAAGTACCTAATTATTTCCAGTCCACAATTAAATATAATTACAGTCATGGTACCTCCAAAGCATAGATATATCCTAAAAAAACACAATTACAAGCCTTTAATAAATACATAGCTACGTACGAAAACATTTTTCTTGATTTACTGAAACAAGTTTTTGTATGGCACACTAATTACTTACTAATCGCTCGAGGGTAACTCATCAATCTCGTCACGCTACGCAGTGGTTATATTTTATATCTATGTTATTTCCGTTATTTCCCTTTATTTTTATACTAGCTTTACCGGTGGTGCCGTCCGTTAAAATAATTCTTGTTAAACGTGGTCTTCCCACAGTCATAGGGGATATTGTCGTAATCACCACGCTTGGTAAAGGGGTCGGTGATGCAGTATGTTGTGATTATCGGGTAGGTCGAAGCTGCTTCCATTATATAAAGTAATATGTACTAATATCGTTCAGGATAGGTTCTACCTTTGTACCAAACCCTTCAGCTTTTTCAGTATGCTAAAATAATACTGGGGCCACACTAACCAGTGAAAATTCTTTTAATATAAAGTATGGCTAGTATATTCATCAAGTACGCACATTCCTTATATGTGGGCTTTCGCGATAACACTAATATAGATTCGCTGAAACCCAATAAGTGTGGTCTAAGGTTCCAAACATACACCCAGACAACCTAATATGTATATTAAAAATTTTGAATCTACAAAATTTTGTTAATAATAAAATATACTTAATCAAGACTTGGCACACGAGGTTGTCGACATGTGGGAAGTTGACTCAGCAGTCATTGTGCCGATAGTCGTGACGGCCAATGGCTTAATAGCCAAGAGCCTCGACCAACATCTGACGAGGCTCGCGTTGGGCAGCTGGGTCAAGGGCCTGATACAGAAAGCGGTACTTCTGGACACGGCACGTATTGTTAGGAAGTTCCTCTCTTTGAAGCCCTGAACACCGGTAGCTTGGACCCTGTTCCCGATGCCGGTGGGCTACTATTTTTTATATTTTTAAATGTTTTTTTTATATTTTTTATAGAAATATTTAAAAATGTATCAAATATGTAAATAGATGAATAAACGAAATATACTTACACCGTGACTTTTTTTTTCAAAAAAAAGTTTATAAATAATCTGCTGGTCCATACATAATAATCAATGTTGCTCAACAAAAAATCTGATTTTACTTTTCACGATTTTGGTATTGGTCCAATAGTAAAAGTTGTACTGAACGGTGAGTAGAGTTCATGGTTAACGGCTGTAAAACAACTAAAAAGTCTCGGTGTATAGTAAGATATCTATGTTATTTCCCTTTTATTTTTATATTTTTATATCCCCGATTGTTCCCGATTTACGAGTAAAGCCGTTTAGGGATTTCCAGTCTTTGCTTACCCATTTCGCTAACAGTCCGCGTTATTTATTTTGGACCGGGGTAGTCTTGGACTTGTATCTTATTTCACCCCCCCCTTTATATCTCTCGTTACGTCCCCTTTTAAGATTTCAAAGGAAATATTTTTATTTTACAACTCATTATTGCTTTATTTAATTTTATGTTTCATTGTAACGGCTGTTTTTAATTTGTTTAAGTGGTAACATTCATGTTAGTGTCGTGTTAAACAAAAGTAAAAAAAATGGAACTGTTATATTTTTCAATTCATTATTGACTTTCAGAATTGAGATATAAAAAGAACAGCACATTCGTAACTACTCCTCTTTCGGGCTTTACCGTGATAGCAGTAACGTTTTTTTCCTAGAATACCCGTGGAGCAGTTTTAAGACTAGTGCTAGAAACGATAAAATAAATACTAGAACCATTTTAGAATAGATAGCAATACAGAGAGGCAATATTCAGTAGCGACTTTCTGGCTATCACACCTTAAAATAGAGTATAAAACTTCCTCACCGCACGCTGGGAATAGACGCGTGTTGTAAGATTCGACAAAACCCAGCACGCTTGGTGGTAGGATCTGTACGGTCCACCTATCTAGCTATCACCCTTACATTAAAGCTCGGCGCCATGCAGTTTACTGTGTTCCGTCGTGTGTATGTGAGAGCCAGATGGCTATAGGAGAATCCCTCTATATCTCTGTTTCTTGGATTCGTGTGCTCCATCTTAGACCCTGTCTGCGCTTACCATCAGCTGAGACTAGGGCCAAACGCGACCAAGACAAAAATAAAAATATCCTATAGAAAACAGTAGGTCTTCTTGCCCTAGAAAAGAGTAGGTATATTGACATCGTTTTGTTTCCGTTCTCGATTACATCTTCTATATAAATGAATCGCTAAATGTGTTGCTAAGCGCAAAACTTGAGAACGGCTCGACCAATTCGGCTATTTTTTTTTATATAATCCTTAAGGCATAAGGAAGGTTCTTATGGAGAGAAAAAACATAAAAATTGCGTGGAAAATAGTAAAAACAACACTTTTCTTTTCCTACTACAGGCCGATAACTTTTGACAGAACGAAGTCTGTCCAGGCAGCTAGTTATTAAATAAAATAAAGTAATGAATACTATATCAATTTTTTTTCTGTATCAACTCAGCCCAACGCTGTCCAAATACCTATATTTTATTAATCTTACATTAATTGAACCATTTAAGTTCCCATAATAGTCACCGCCCATTTTTTGTAATACATGAATGAAAAATTTATAAAAAAGGCTAACCGCTTTGAAACCAGTGAGAGCGAATATAATGTTTCCCAGCGGAACAACCTAATCTGCTTATCTGCTATTTTTTCGCAGTTTTCTTTTATCAAATGCTAAAACATTTAGACTATCTTATATATTACGAAAACAATTTAATTTTAATAAAATATTGTAATAAAGTGGTTGAGGGTAATTACGAACATGGGAATATTCCGAAAATTACGAATTACTACTAAACCAGGCCTTTTTTTGCTCTGGCAACGTAATAATACAAGAATGTGTAATGTAATGTTGCCAGAGCAAAAAATATTACCTGGTTAGTAGTTAATTTTCGGAATATTCCCATGTTCGTAATTACCCTAAAGCACTATACCTATATTTTAGGTATAAATTTATGTTTTAAGACTCTTTCGAAAAGCACAGAGAGAATACAAATACGAATTAACATTATTTTCAATTGAAAAAGTCTAAGGAAGTACTTATTTATTTAATTACAATTGTTAAGTAGCATCGGGATACATTCAAGGATGAAAAACGGAAAAACAGCTTTTTTAATAGTAAATAAAAAATTAACGACGATTTTTACTTATACCTTGAGTGCCTTATTACGTATTGTTATTGTTTGTAACTATAATATACTCGGGGAAATGTAAGATTATTACCGTTGCCTCACAATCTGGGTCGAACCAATTATCGCTATGTACACTAGCGTAAAACAATTTAATATTTAAAAGGAAACAGTTTTAATATGATTCCTACATTCTACAAACCTTGTTAGGTGTTCAAAGCAGTGCGTGCCAACTCGAACACCAAAATTAGTGACAGTTAACACGTTGCGTGATAAGAAAATCAATCTTTCCGACCAAAACATCAGTCACGCGGGACCTTGCCGACTTTTATTTTTACATGCCAATTTCGGGTTCTTCTTTTTAATACCGACATTCGCGTGCTGAATGAGCATGGGTCATTCGACTGTAATTGTAGTGTGCCCTTTGCTGAACACGCGATCGCGTGCCGGCAGCGGCAACTTGCCTGTGGGCGGCAGAACCCGACGCCTTGCTGTCACGACCAGGTCAAGTTTTCATTGCTCGTGCAACACAACTTTTGCAGACAATAAAAAGCTATTTTTCTTTAGACAGATTTGTTCCCGTTTTCCTTTGTGTTTTAGTTTTGAGTTTCACGGTTAGTTGTTTTGTTTCTCCATTGTGTGATAAAACAATAAACGCAATCACTTAAAAACTGCAGATTATATGCTAGCCACGTTATAAATAGAAATAAAAAGATTTTTAGAATTACGCGCTTGTAACTCGTACTTTCCTCGATGAGATTTTAATGTTACCGGTAGAAATTGACAACAATTCTATTTGTCAGGGCACTTATCTCCGCAAGCGCAACCGACTTTAGGCACACTCGTAATATAACCTCGAGCCCGCAGCGCCCACCTGACCCATTGTGAATTCAATTGACTCGATCCAGGTCAAACCACGTAAAAGAATTGTAAGAACAATCTAATTTAAAGTTAACAAGTGAAACCAAATCCAATCAATGATTGCCAAATCAGAAAATGAGAAAATCGAATTCAAATTCCCCTTCCGATAAAGTTTTCCAGTTTCAGCAATCCAAAAATGATTCGACTACTTTCGAATGATCTTTGACTTTACGAAACGTTTCTAGCCTATTCGCAACCAGTGGAGGGCTTTTGTAGAAGCACAAAAACTCCAACTTACCGAATCCTTATTGCAAACTTTTTAATTTAAGAAAAAACAGAAATATTGTCGCCTTCCTTATACTTTCGCTGGAAACCTGTAAGGACCCTTGTTAAAACTTATCTTGGAAGAAAATCGCTTTAAAAGTGGCGTTCACCTAAAATATTAGAATTTTTTAAATCGTTTTTGATGATTTTATTTTTCCAGCTTTTTTAAAAGTTCGACCGTCCGCAGCAAAAGTTTCACACAAAAAAGTTAAAATTTGCATGTAACATGCAAGCAAAATGAAAGTAACACATTTACCCGTCGGAATTTGCACTTATTTTATAATATAACTGGAATGTGCACGCAAACGCCGCGTCAGCAATGCGAAACTTTTTTTTGTAAATGGAATACTAAGTGCAATGATACTTGTTAAGTTTATGACTGCACGCATAGCACACAACATTCCAAATGTGGGTAAAATTGCCTACAGTTTGTACAATAGGGTGAATTGTTGAAGCTCACAACATTTACCTACCTATATATAGATATCTAAACATCCCTTTATGCCACACCAGCGTTTATAACATTGTTGCAATCAAAATGGCATTAGGAGGATATTATGTTAGTAAATACCTACCTATACTTCGTCTGTTAATACTATTATAACTTACACCTACTCTGGGTTTTACAATTTTACTCTTCCGAGTCTAACTAGAGGGAACAATGGTGACCATGGCTTTTTTTGTGTTACATCGATACAGTCATGTCACGTTCACCAAGAAAACGAATGCCATTTTTGTGCGGCTGTCGCGGGACATCTTTGCGCACTTGCGTCAGAACAGTTGGATTTCATAACATCGTCATAATGAAACAGACAGATAGCAATGTCAAAACGTGGCTAAACAACCCCCAATTATCGTTCGTTGGCGGCACACGTTTCAATAAAGGCATGGCACAGAATGGCAACTGCTACTATTACACGATAGTATCAATAGAAATGTCCAAGCAGTTTATCAATTGAGTTCGTGCCGCGATGCAGAATCACGCTCTTGTATCACTTAACATTCGTCGTATGCACAGGAATTTGGTTCAGACGTCTTAATAAAAATTAGGACGTATGTAAGTTGTTACCCATTGCCCCAAGCACCACATTTCTTGTTATTACAACTTAGGTTAAACGATAAGTGGTTTCGTAGTCACAAACTTTTTCTTTCTTTCCCCAAAGTAACATAGAAACACCTTATAGAACCAGAGACAATAATATACACACGTTATAACCTTTTTGTCGTCATTGCAATGTATTCCGCGGTGTATTATGATGAGACATTTGGCTGCTTCTTTTGTAACACGTTGGCAGCACGGGGGAAACACCCATTTGTCAGACTATTGACTTTTAGCACGAATTGCTTTTACACAATATACTTGTTCTCCCGTCAATTCTTTACACAATTTGGTCGTTTTAACTCGTGGTATGCCATTTGTTAAAAAAGAAATTCTGAAATCATTATTCTGATCACATTCTTAGAATAAATTGCTCTTTTTATTTTGTAATTCGAAACGTTAAAAGGCTCCATTCGTATATAAACTTCTTACTCATTGCTTTGATTCATACTTAGAATGGAAATTAAAAGAAATTGAAACGAAACAATATGGCTTTAGGAAAGTGGTAAGGTTACCTTGACGACAGTCACAAAGTGAAAGATAAATGTAAAAAGTATTAGCTATTTGTTCTTTAGGAGAAATATTGGCAGCCGGGCATCATACTACTATGGTTCCATTATTAGGGTACTATTTAGAACATAACATAACGCCTGTATTCCCTGAAGGGTTGGGCAGAGGTGTATAGTAACACCCTCATTGCGCCGTTATATTTAAGACCCATGTAATAGGAGGCGAGTCTATTGCCATCAACCGGGCAGAAATCCAAACTCCGGGCTGCTACTAAGGAATTCCACGTGGAAAAACCCAATAAAACTTTGCCCGACCTGGGGATCGAATCCAGAACCTCAGATCAGCACTCGCGCTTACCACCACTAGACCTAGGAGGCAGTCAATTACTACTATTATAAATATATATATTATGGTACTATTTAGAACAAAATTTATGTAACTTCGAAAGATTTGTTGGTTCAACGGCTTGTTATGCTTGTAAAAACTTCTCGTTGTAATCTCACAGGCTGTTGTAATTTAAAGGTCCGGCTAGTTTATGTAATTGTAGCATAAAGTTGGAACAAATGGAGTGACCCTCGTCAGCCGTAATCCGGTGACAACATTACCGTCTTGTGACATTGTATGTAATTAATCTCAAATATCATCCGTACATTCATACCGTGAAATTTCATCGTAGTGTTAATTCCTCGTGTTTCATGGCTAAGGGGCTTACTGCGGTCAGTTAGATTAATTGTCTGCCCGAGGTAGTTTTGCAAGGTTTTCAATTATCCTATATACATAACCGCGGGAAGAGTCCCATGGATCTCGTTAGGATGGACAAACTGATAATATACTGCGATCACCAATTCTTCTACCAAACGTAAGGAAGTGATGCCATGATCTCCAGAACATGACAATATCTTCTTACGGCTGTTAATTGTTGCGGTCATTTTTTTTAAACCATTGTCCCACACTATGATAGCTCCTGTATCGTGGGTGCATTTACAGACATAAATCTTCATATGCACAAACACCCAGACCCGGAGCAACTATCTGTAGGCTAAACAAATATTTGATCCGTGTGGGAATCGAACCCACGACCCGTAGCGGAGAAGCCAATCGCTCAGCCACTGCACCAAACGTGTTGCCGAATTGATGGCCTATTGATAATAAACTAACACAACTTCTCAACGTTAAAATCTTTTAAGACCACGAACACTGATTCGCCCGGTGAACAAATTCTAACTGAACTGTGTGATTTTAATAAAAATATAATATTAATAAAACGCTAGCTTGCACTTTCACAAACATGGGAAAATATAGAATTAGATTAAAGTGCTGTGTGCGCTTTTAATGCATAAAATAAAAGGTTGAGGATATACAAGGTTAGTCGGAAAGGAGGTACTAAGCCGCGGGTCACCTAAAGTATCACTGATGACTATTTTAAAGCAAGTGTTAAAATTTCAAATTTCGATCATTTTTATTTGCATGCAAAAAGATTTTTATTTTAGTTTTTTTAAAAAAAACTTACCTGCTTTAGTTATGAATTCAGAAAATTAATTTTCTAATCCGTGATCCGTAAATTGTAAAAACAGCTGATCATTGCCATGGACAGATAGATTTTAGCATATTTTTTACGCAATCTTTGAAAAGCTATTTCTCTTAAACTATCGAGTTTTGGGGAAAGTTGTAGAACAAAAGTTATCCTTTAATATGGGTACTTAAACACCCTTTCGGCTTAGTACCCCCTTTCCGAGTAACCTTGTATATGTCAGCTGATATGACACATTAAATATAAATTGTAGATATCTAATAAGTGGATGCGTGCACGCAAATCGTTCATCACGTGACATATTCAATTTAGGCCTATTGACATAGATAAAAGTCTATCTTATGTAAATACAGTCATAAAAGAAGAAACAAAACGTCACGCGACAATATTTGCGTGTGTGCAGTGCAAATCTATTACTACTTTGTGAAAATTGAATTTAGTAGAATAAGGGAAACATCACATTTGCTGTTAGTAATCGAGAGATGCACGCTCTACATTTGGTCGTGAGTATGGACTAAAGAAATTTTCCGAGTAAAATTAAAAATAATAACTAATTTTTTGAAGTTATTTGTAATGAAGCGTCTATAACGAATTATTAGTGGATTAAATCATTTCACTGAATAATAGAGTAATCAAATAGATGCTCAGGTGTATCAAATCTATATTATAATATACCTACTTAACACGAAAAAGACTTAAATAAAAAAGTAATAACTAAAACCCAACTGTAACAAAAAGGTACTAAAAAGATGAAAACAAATAAAAATAACATGCAGTCCGAGGTATATTACATGTAATTCTGTATTACTATCGCATTGTATAACTATCGACTGCTGATTGTGAGGTCCTGGGTTCGATCCCCAGGTCGAGCAGTGTTATTGGATTTTGCCGTGTAGAATTTCTTAGTAGCAGCCCGGAGTTTGGATTAGTGTCCGGTTGATGGCAATAGGCTCGCCCCCTATTAATGGGATTTAAACATAACGGCAAAATGAGGTTGTTACTATATATACACCTCTGCCCAACCCTTCGGGGAATACAGACGTGGTGTTATGTAAGTTGTGTATAGCTATTTTAGCATCTTTTACGTCATAATAAAAAATGACATTAATTGGGAAATGTCCATTGTATATAAATAAATTCTCATGCGACATTACGGCGGGTGACACAGCTGCCATTTTGTATTTCTTGACACTTCATATATCCTTTGTATTTTTCGGGATTAGGACGAATCTATTATAATAATACCTCATTTATTAATATCCATTCTACTGCCGAGACGCTACGAGGGAATAAAGAATTCCACATACATATTTACATACCTAAATAATTATTTTGCAGTAAGATGCCGTTTTTGATCGGATCATAACCCTAGCATATGAACATATAACGAATAGGGGAGCGTGGGGCTTGTTGTAACAAGGGTAAGTAGTAACACGGCTTTTTCTCCGGGAACTAAAACACTATAACTAATTTTTTTTACTTAATTTGGTCTTTATATTGCGCCGCATCATGTCTTCATAGCCAGTGTCCTTTTCAGACGGCGCAGGAAGTTGCTGTATGCACGCGCTTCATTTTGGCTAGGTAACGTAAAATTTACTTTCGTAAAATTATGGCTGTCGTTACTATTATGAACTAATTTAAAACTTTCTGTGCTTTATTCACTTTAAAATTTACCATCGTCGACGGTGTGCGACGGTTTTTACGATTAGTAAATTAATTTAATAGTTATTTTGACAAATATGAAAAAATATACTGTGGGGTTAGTTGTAACAAAATCTTGGGGCTTGTTGTAACATGCTAATTCTAATATTTAATTAAGATGTTATTTTTTGTTCTCTACTAATATGAGAGTATAAGAGAACGTCAGAGAGGGCAACAACAAGTCCAAGGTGTACAAGTTAGCTGCAGTTGAAGTTTTAGAAAACAATTTAATTAGTATACGGAAAGCGAGTCAGAAATGCGGCCTATATCATGTATCTCTTTACATCTATATTAAGAAAAAGAAAAATAATGAAAGTCCAAAAATTGGCTATGTTAAGCCTAGATTAGTACTTACTGCAAATTAATTAAAATAAATAGTTCAAAACTTAAATCTTATTTTTATCTTATTTTATTTTTTCGAAGTATATTTCAGTTTACTGTATAATAAGAATTACAAATTATGTAAAGAGTTTAATTTTATTGCTAAAAAACCAAAATATCATAGTTTCGATTTTTTTTACTGTTACTACCCGCCCCAACAGATGTTACAACTAACCCCAAACACAGGGTAAGTCGTAACATTGCACTTTTATAACAAAAACGTTAGTTGTTAAATAAATACCAATAGTTTTGGTGTTTTTCCTATCCGGTTTAATATAGGAAGAGTTAAAGTATCAGTCAATATTCAATAAGTGGTAATTTTGCCGATAGATGTCAAGATATATTCGTTTTTCTGAAAATTGTTACAACAAGCCCCTCGCTCCCTTACGTACTGCTTATAAGAAAACGTTTTATAAGTAGTTTTTTTTCCTATTAGGAATTACGATCATACCACTAGTAACATGGTCACATCTCGGTCAATTTATAAGCATGACTTTTATAGTTATCTAAGTTGATTTTGTGATTACAAAACTAACAAATTGAGACATATCTAGTTACATGGTAGATATCGATAATGATCATATTGCTAAGGTTGTGAACACATAGGTAAAGGCTATAATCATCTTACTGCGACACATACATAGCTATGCGGTAAAACATAACCCTGCCTTTGCTGTCGCGAAATCCGGTAAAAAGCGAGGTACCGTAATTAAAGCTTCCACAGTTTCACCCTCCAGATGAGATTGAAATTGATATTTATAAGCCAGTCTCTTCGATCAACTGAGCAGCATTTAGTTTGCAGTATCAAGCGAGAAATTTAACATAAAATACTATTAAGATTACCGTCCTGGCTCGTTTTCTGTTCTAATGCATAACTGAACCACAAAATAGATAGGTACAGAAGTCAATCTTCATACAAGTGCGCTCGAGCAACGCACACATAGACACTGCTCACGGACACGATATCTCGGACTGTTTGGGACTAGAGTGCGAGTGAGTGCGAGCGCGAGTGAAATGCGCTTGAGAGAGATAGATATATAGATAGAGCGACCACCGAGCGTAGGTATGAAAAGTGAAGTACATACATGTGATTGACTTCTGTACCTATCTGTTTCGTGACTGAACATCTTTAAAATCAGTATTATTATTTCTATTATAAATCAGAGATCATGATCGTATCTGGCTGTAAGTTTGGTACATTATTTTAATTACTGCGTATTATTTTATTTTTCACCGACTTCCACTTCCCAGTTCAACCGGGCCGTCTTGAAATAGAGAGTGTCCCATCGATATTACAATTTTTTTATACAAAAAACAATTATATATGTGAAAAATAATTAAACTGTTGAAATAAAGTCACATGACTCGGAAAATCCGTAATAAAACGAACTTACGTATCATTTAACCTTTGTAGTTAAAATTTTTGGAGCTTTTGAGCCATTAATAGCGTTCGTGGTTACGGTATGTCTGTCCAAATGAGACATTTGAACGTTTTGGATACCACCAGCGCTATAAACGACATGAAAAACCGAGAAAACTTTATTACTGCGATAAACGTTAAATAATTTGTAACTATAGTTTTATTTCATAGGTACCTAACATTAAAGTTACGTAATGACAGTAACCATTTCCCTCAACCGTATTCCCAGTGGACTAACACGGACCTTATGCGAGATTAGAAGTACCTTAGCATTTTTTTTTACCCCGGAAATCACGTTCACTTTAGGTGATTAAAACCCTGAACATGGACTATTAAATTATTATAAATAAGGCAACGAAAATTTTATTTAAAAAATAATACAGTAAAATGAATAAATCCTCACTTGTCTAAAATTATAAAACTACACACTAATAAAAGTAGCAATTTTTGTTTGTTTGTATATTAGACGTTGCCATAAAGCCTATAGATGCCACAAATCCTTATAGTCACATCTATGCAAATATAGTGTTCTCAAGATTTTCTTTATATAACAATATAATTAAGCAAAAATTTATTAGACCCCATTCATTAGTTTACACGATGTAAGGTTTAATTAAACCCGACAGTTTGCGTCTACGTAACATGTCAAAACTAATTACCAATAGGTACGTAGGTACCACGCCTGAAATTTCGATCGAAACATCTTAAACTTTATATACGTACTTAATTAATATAATGTTATTTTTAGGCTTTACATACCTATCATATTTTACTCTATACGCAGTTTCTAAAACAAAACAGCATAGTAATGACGAGATTGATACATTTATAAAATTATGATACTTTACGTAAAATCGGTTTATATGATTGTATGAAACCTGCATTATCGATTAAATGTTTCTGTAGAACATCACTGCGGTGGAATAGTCTGTCGATTCTAATGAGCTCATCGACGTCATCATATTACTATCATCCCATTAACATCCTCTGCTGAGCACGGGCCTCCTAATGACGGTTCTGTAATTAACAGTCGTGTTGCCATAATCACCACGCTTGGCAGACAGATTGGTGATCGTAGGATGCTGTTATTAGGAAACAGGAGGAGGCTGCTAACTTAGACCTAGTATGGAAAAGCGACACGTGATGCGGGGCGTAAAGAGGGCAAATTATAACCTAAGACGATATATTATACAAGGTTAGTTGAAAAGCGGGTATTAATCCGAAAGGGTGTTAAATGTTAGAACAAAAGTTATTCATTATTATGGGTACATAATAATGAATAACTTTTGTTCTAACCCTTTCCCCAAAAGTCAATAGTTTAAGAGAGATAGGTAGCTGTTCAAAGATTTTATAATAAATACACTAAAATCTATCTATCCTCAGCTCGACGGTCCCTACGTATACTATCGAAACTACAAAATCTCAGTTTTTATTTTATCTGCTTAAAATGTGTGAAATTATGTTACCTTAAAGGTTATAATTTTTTTTTTTTTTATGGGACCAAATGGCAACTATTCCGCATCAAACTAAAGAAGAATCACGTAAATCGGATCATGAATCTTAGCGTAATCGGTGTACATACATAATAAAATAAAAACTGAGATTTTATAGTTTCGATAGTATACGTAGGGACCGTCGAGCTATGATCAGCTGTGATT
Source organism: Amphipyra berbera (assembly GCA_910594945.2). Lineage (NCBI taxonomy): Eukaryota > Metazoa > Arthropoda > Insecta > Lepidoptera > Noctuidae > Amphipyra > Amphipyra berbera. The sequence continues at coordinate 10,143,261 of OU343126.1, read as the reverse complement.
ACATTTTAGGTCACAGATTATTATTATTAGGTAGGATTTGAGGTCACAGATTAGAAACTCCGTTTTCTATATTCATAAGGAAAGCAAGGATGTAGAAAAAAAAAATATAATAAAAATAATTTTGCATGGAAATAAAAATTATCGAATTTTGAAATTTTAACACTGGTTTTAAAACAGTGATACTTTAAGTGACCCGCAGATTAGCGCCCTCTTTCCGACTAACCTTGTATGAGAGCGTTTATGGAGACGCGTTTTCCGACGCGTATTGTTTGTAGTTCTATGTATTAGGTCCTTACCTATGAAATTGGCGTTTTTTTCTCATAAATAGAGAACCTCGTCACTTCTATGATTTAAAATATTAATCAATTGCTTGATATTATATCGAATAATGACCATCATAGACAACTACCAATAGTAAAAAAACCTTATTATTTATAGTTTTCTAAACATAAAAAATAACTTAAAAATGCCTCCTCTTTTTGTTAGCAGAAATGAACACTATTTTTGTTTTAACTTAGCCAAAACTGATTTTTGTCGCATAATCTAAGTGGCATACGTTATCTTAGTTTTTAAACATTAGTGCATAAAAGTTTTAAAACATCAGTGTTCATAGTTGTTAAATAAATTAAGAAAATGTTAGTATGAAAAATGCAACTTCTTTAAAATTCTTCATACAAAACGCTGATTTCATAGGTGGGGACCTAATATTATGTTTGATTTGTAGTTCTATGTATGATAGTACGCGGCGGAAAAGGCGGCTGAGTGCGCGGCAGATTCCGCGTGTACATAGGTAAACCAGGCCTTACACCCATATTCTAAGACATTCCTCCAAAAATTACTCGACTCATACTCGACTCAGAACGGCCTCGAAAACACCTTCAAAATTGTATTCTTAGTCGCAATTTCGAGTGAATTTCGAGGTTCCTCGACGGAGTCATTACGTCATAATATGAATTATCTGCATCGCGCAAATAACGCCGCGATAAAAAAATGTAAGGATTGTCCTAAGCATATTCGATAAAGTCTTCAAGATAATTTTTTATTACATATGAACTTTGACACTTCCTTCCTTAAGGTAGGTTCCGAGGTACCTTGAGTTTGACAGATGATTCCTTACCTCGACTGAGAAAAAATCTCGAGTCGAGGACTTTTATGTCAAGTCGAGTAAGTTTTGGAGGAACGTCTTAGAATATGGGTGTTAGTCACATTTTACGACACCCACGGGTGGAAAAGAGGTGACCTCTTCTTTGCCGGCAACCACACGGGCCCACTGGGTTAGTATTTAATGATCATAACATAACATAATATCACGCCTGTATTCCCCGAAGGGTTGGGCAGAGGTGTATAGTAACACCCTCATTTCGCCGTTATGTTTAAGTACTATGTAATAGGGCAGTGTTCCGCAAACTTTTTGTGTTTAAAGTACACCTACGAAATCGGGGAATTTCAGAGGTACACCATAAATAAAAAATCATATTTTAATCATATAAAGATAGCAAAGAATACATTATTTCCGTCCGCCTTTATAATTTTATAAAAAATAGATTTTTCCCGCGGCACACCAATTAATGACCACGGTACACCAGTGTGCCGCGGCACACTCTTTGCGGAACACTGTAATAGGGGGCGATCCTATTGCCATCAACCGGGCTCAAATCCAAACTCCGAGCTGCTACTGAGGAATTCCTTACGGAAAAACCCAATAACACGATTGCCCGACCTAGGGATCGAACTCAGGACCTCACGATCAGCAGTCACGCTTTCCACCACTAGACCAACGAGACAGTTTAATGAACATACTTTATATTCAAAAATAAAAATCTTAGCTGAAAAAAAAAGACGATAGCCTTAAATTCACCGAACAACAACATAATAGCTATAACACCTTAAATATACAACAACAAAAAGCATCAAGAGAAAAGGAATTGGCACTTGCATACTTCGTGACTTAAACAATGCGTCGTTAACAATTCGTGGTTATTAAAGGACGAAACATAATCACCCGTTGCAGAATAAAATTACCGTTCTGACAATCCTTATTACCATACTTAATAACATTTCAAACGGTTTTCACACCGCAAAGAATACGAAAAAGTCAAAATAAATAATTCTATACGTTTTGAATGCTTGTTTAAAAATATCGCGACTAAAAATTCTGAATTTTTTTAAGGACGCATTGTGAGGTGACGACGATAACACAAAATTTGCATCGGCATTCGTGGAGCTCTGTACATTATATTCATGTGTAGTGCTGTACGTGTATTATTTATGAAGCCTGCATCATAATCTTAGCCAAGTATTTACATAAATACATTCCATTCTTTTTTATAGAATCTAATTCAATATGTAAGGTAGGTATTGAACTACTGAAAATTTAACGACGTGTTAAGCACTTGATTTTTTGACAAAAGTACCCCTTTTTGTAATACCAACCCCCTCCGCTCCGAATGGCAGCCATTTTAATTTTTGGCCTACCTATTACCTAATGTAGCTGTTCGTTAAAATGTAGTACTATCTTTAGATCTAGGAGTACTAAAAGCTTAATTTTTTTATCATCTTCTAGATAACAATCTCTTGTATTTTATTAAAAACTATAAAAAATATAATGATTTTAGTTACTGACTAAAGCAATAAAAATAGCAAATTAAAAAAAACATAACATCATAACATCACGCCTGTATTCCCCGAAGAGTTAGGCAGAGATGTATAGTAATACCCTCATTTCGCCGTTATGTTTAAGTCCCATGTAAAAGGAGGCGCGCCTATTTCCATCAACCGGGCACAAATCCAACTCCGGGCTGCTACTGAGGAATTCCACACGGAAATCCCAATAACACTTTGCTCGACCTGGGGATCAAACCCAGGACCTCACGATCAGCAGTCGCGCTTGCGACCACTAGACCATAAAGGCATTAAAAAAAAATTGATTAAATTGGTACTCTTGCAGTGACACACGTAGGTAAGTAGTCTTCTGTGCCAGAAAGGTCTTCTTCTTTGGCACTGCACGGCTTTGTCAGAGGTCTGCAGATTCTGCCTACCTTATAGGAAATACATTAATGTCCTCGTGATGTACATAATATGTGTCCATCTTCCCTGTCGCGAAAAACAGAGACAACTTAATCGAGTGTCAATCATCGTACTGGACAGGTCCCAATCGATCCTTGTTCACCTGTACTGTATGGCCAACGTGTCAGAAAGGCCACTGTTGTACACGCGTACAGTACACAATCACCGATGTCAAACATACTTCAATGTCTATCGCTCCATTCGTGTCCTTAAAAGTAGTATTCCATCGTTTATAGTGGACTTTTAATGTTGATCAAGGGTGCAGGAAATATAAGAATAAGGGAATTTACAATCTTAATTGAAAACATAAATATTTCCTCGCTAATTTCATTTTCTAACTTCTATACTCATAAAGTGTACATAGAAACTAAAGAGAGTGTGCAATTATTATTTCAGTATCATTGTCCAATATTAAAATCTGAACGTAAAACTCAAAGGCATATCCCATCCCCAAAGTCAGTAAGTAAGCGTAATAAGACTAAAAAGTATACGGAGCGGCTACCCGCAACTAACAAACTACAAAGAGATTTGCTGAAACCCCAAAAGGTTGCTTGTTACTTAATCCAATTTCCACGCAATCTTTTGCTGAAATTCTTTTTAAATTGGTGTCACGCGCTTGATATTATACACTTTATACAATTTAGTAACAAGATCATAATACCTAACCGGTTTCTACTGTGGCTTTGCCACGCTACTGTATTTTTATAACTTATATTTTATACTCTGTGCTCAGACCAAAATTTTTCCATTTTCAAGGAAATTTAAACTTGTTCTTTAGTTAAGATGGGAATATAAAATGAAAATAGTATATCAGGGTGTTAAGCTCGGATTTGGGAAAAATACAAATTGGACTTTAAATCAGCGGTTCGTAACTTTTACATAAAAACGAAATAAAGTGTTTAAAATGATAAGTCAATGCTTTTATATCACCAAGTTATTTAATAATATAAATAAATTACTGGTTGTAGTAGAATGACTAAATAATACCGTTCAATTTAAATAAATTAGATTTTTATACTAAACATTATTATTTCGCGGGTAGGTGCTTGAAATGAGATCCGCTCGAGTACCTTGACATGATTAATTTATTCCCAGCCTCCTTAATAATTTCATCACGAACAGTACCCAGTTTAATTTAAAATAAATAAGGGTTTTTAAAGCGAAAACCTTCACACCTCTTGTATTTAATTCAATGAGTATTCGGAGGAAAACGGTCTCTTGAAAGTGACTTTTTAAGAATTTAGTGGAATCAAAGATACGAAGGAGAGAGGTGCGAGAGGACATCAAAAATATTCAAATCACCAAAGGATTTCTCTCGCAACAATGGCGCTGAATATCAACTATTTACATAACAATCTTTAATAAACATGAACCAATTTTAACGAGAAAAATGTTTCGAATTCTTCACCCGGATTCTTTGGGAATATTTGATTACAACTATGTATTAAAAATAACGAAAAAAAAGTATTGTGAAACTTGGATGTTTCAAATCAAAAAGTTTTCTCTCTTTGTGTTACATCAGAAAATGTTAGATTAAAAGGCTCTCGAAACAACGCGATCACGTTTTTACATGAAACTATTAGGCAGAACAACTGTTACAAATCCGCGAGTATCATATTGATACGTTAGCCGAATCAATACTAAAGTAAGTACGTAACATATACGTATTCGTGTTGTAACAAAAATATTGAAAACGCTAGGTTACCATTCGACACACGCAGAAGTAAATACGTGCTTCGTTTTCCAATATTTTGAAACAATGCGAACCCTTGACAAGAAAGCACAAATCAAACTATGGCATATCCGTTCAACTATTTTAACTGTCGTAAATATAAATTTATCGTGGCACTGTTTTGCTTTGCTATTTTATTGTTGCTTTCAAGTTGTTGTTCAAGTTTAATTGTTGGTGACCACGAACTATGTACTTTTATTGCTGTTTGAGTAATGATACTTTTTTCTTAGCATACCTACGATATACAGGGTGGATAATGGATATCGTGTTTGAAAATCTATCAAAGTTGTTAAATGAAAAGGTCTTCTTCAACAGTTCTACTGACTTTACTGTGTCATGGCTACATGCGGGTTCGACTATTGGAGTTGTTGAAGACTGGATAAAGTCGGGAAAATTGATTGCAAAGGCAGACAACTGCCGGGATTTATCATGTCAGACTAAAGAAGACTGACTGCGCAATTAGGTATGTACAATAAACAATTTGAAACGGCAAATCTAGCCATCTTTACTTTACAATTCATCATAATTTTCTTCTAAAAAATTTAAAGTATAAGCAAGGATTGCAAATGACATTTCTGTGGTGATTTCTTGGAACAGATACATCTGTCATCTATGAATATCAGTAAACATCTGTGTGAATAAAAAGGAATTTTCGGTGGCATCAAATGAACAGTAGGTAATAATTCGGGCAAATAGCTAGACAAAAAAAATTGCTAGGAAAAATGCTATTCATTCACGTTTCAATTCTATCAAATATGCGATCAATAAGCTAGCAAGAATGCAGTTTCACTATTTTTATGCAAAATATTCAAATAGCCCTATTATACTGCAGTTAAACACTGTTCTTAAAAATAATTAGAAGCTGTTTTAACCCCGTCGGTTTTTTATTTATTTATAGAGCTTATTGTACTTCAGCCGTTATTAGTTTTGCAAAGTGCCTGTTAATACATTATAAAAAACATTTTAACAAAAATAAAACCGACTTCAATAAAACGACAAAAATAGGATAAAATAATTACCATACTACAAAAGTAACAGATTCAGAAGTCGGTGCTAATCCACGCTAAACCAAATTGAAGGCACCGACTTCTGAATCTGTTACTTTAATAATATGGTAATTATTTTATTCTTTTTTTTTTTCGTTTTTTGAAGTCGGTTTTATTTTTGTTAAAATGTTTTATATTTTTTTCATTTTAGTGGCCTTAATTAAACCATGGTTGGACCTACTAAAGACACTGCTTGTAACATAATTACATCATCATATTATGTGGAGTAAGGTAACAAACATTAAAAAAACATACAGCTGAATTGAGAACATCCTCCTTTTTTTGGAAGTTGGTTAAAAATAAGGAACTTATCTTTTGTATGAAAAAGAATGGCATATTTTTTTTTCTCTAGGGTACATCACACCTCTTAACCATAACTGTAGGTGGAAAATAAAATACTCTCTCTAAATGCATGTCTGTTGTGACTATACCTAAAAGGAATAAATTCTACTAAAATAAACAAGGAGAACAAGAAAACCAAAAAAGTCGCCGACTGTTTTTTTTTAATCTTTTTACGGGTACTGTAACGAAGCCAAATTAATGCAGATTGACACAGGATACGTTTCTTTATAAATTAATCCGAGCAAAGCCGTGGCGTGGCCTAGTGTTTCACGTTCCTGGTGATTCATTATACACCGTGAAAAAAGTTTCAGAAATTAAAACTTCTTTCTCAGTAAACAATGTCCTTTTTCATTCAAATTTTAACAGCAAATAAAAACATCAGTGAACTAACATTAAATAATTTAAAACTAGCAAATTAAGGTTGTAAAAAGATTAAGTCGCATTTTTCGCAATAAACAGCCACTCATGTGCATTTGAAATTAGAATTACTTTCCTTGCGTGACTAGTGACCAATGAATACTTAGATTCCTGTCGCCTCAGTCACGCACGCGTCACAACCTAATTCCCGCTGTAATTATTACAACAGGCGGTTTTACGAGGAATTCACTCGTGTTACAGTTAATATCTTTATTCCACGTTTTCATGGAATGAATTTTCATGTATAATTGTGAATATTTAAAATCTTAATAACAGTTTTCCTTTTTTTGAACGTTTTTCTGGGCTATTACTAGGATGGATCTACGCATGTGCAACATGTTTTATGTAATCAGTGACGTAACAACATGGCGTCATGGACGTTTAGGAAACACAAAACGTAGAATACCGAATTTGGTTCCATTACAGCACTGCTTACATTGCAAGTTGCATAAATCTCTAACTAGCCTTTAGGCGTCAGTCGTTCGTTCAATAACAAGCGATCAATTTCTCTGATCCGTGAAATAGAGTATACACTGAGTTCTCGTATTTACGCCAAGCGACGGCCGTCTAACCTCCGCGGCACTTAGGGATACTAAAACTTAGTCTAAGTAAACAACCACTTGTAAGTAGCTTTTACAATGTTGTACAACGCAAATATTTAGTTTGCCCATTATAAATGTACTGTACTGATGTGACGTCATTACCAATGCAAAAAAGTAAAACAAAAACCGTGACGCGGAGGACACTAGCTCGACCATGAACAAACCTGATGTCCGCAGTGTATGGTAACAAGCTAATTAAAAAGAAGAAAATATAATGTGTCTAAACCTTGAATAGAAAAAAAAACCGAAACTAAACGAATGTTATTGCAATATAGATACTAATTTAGTTGAAATCTCTGAAGCCTTATTCATACTACGTTAACAACCGCATATTGTATACCTTATTGCCTCTCATAACAGTTCAGACACATGCAAGCGCAACATAACAACCCTACTTCAAGAAAAAAACATAAAAGGCAACGGTTGACGTAATATTATGTTCTGCATCTTCAATACCTGTTCCACAATATCGGAACAGTATGAGAACAGCCGTGATTTCAGTAAATAACATTAAGTTTTATGGTTCACCCACATGCTTGTAGGTGAAGTTTCCAATCTTCTTCCGGTCACGGAAACGTCAACTTTTATATTGTACTACCTACTATTTTTTGGGGAAGGAACCATAAACGGATGGTACCTATTGTAGATGTGTGGTGATTCTTATTTATATTTATTTTAATGGATAAGAAGTAGTCAGGTTGACCGTAAACGTACATTTTGTATTGCCTTCTTCTTTAATTTCTAAAGTACACATTTATTATATTTTTAAACGGTTTTCATTTTACGACAGATGTTTCAACTACTATTGTTTTAATTCTTTTGAAACTTCGTACACAAATTCAATTCCCATGACAATACAACATTAATTTCAACCTACACTACTCAAATCCTGATGCTGCAGGATAAAACCGTTTTAACTAAAAAGTTTTTTAAGGGATTATTTATTATTCCAAACTTCTCAAGTATTTAATTAAACCTACGCAATTGCAACAATTGGTTAAACATTTTCCTTCAATTTTAAATCATCTATAATGCCAGCGCTTCTTTGATTTTCACCCCGACCACGCTTGAAGTGCGCACTCCAGATGAACAAGGCGAATCTGTCAAGTCTGAGATACGAACCGTAAGTAGAACGACGCGACGTAAGTGGCCCAGTTAGAGCTTTTGTCCTATCTAAACAGTTGTTTCTGCCATAGGCAAGCCCGGGGACGTTTGTCTCATATAATACGCCACATACACGGACACGGCAAGTGATTCTTTTAAATTGCTGCAAGCACGTTTGTTGTTGACAAATATTACAATGTGGACAGTTTTGTGTTACGTCCAGTTTTTTTCCGTGGCATAACACCTTCTTGATTGTGATACATTTTGGAATGTCGTTAATACGCTTTTAACTGTTTTAAAAGACATACATGTACAGGTACATATTTCTATTAAAGTATTTATAAAAAACGCGTACGAACTGAGTTGGCATTTAATACCAGTGACGGCACTACGTTTCCTGGCCTTTTATATAAAGGGCAATTTTAAATATATCAACATTCCTTGCGATTGCCCACTAGGCGCGTAGTGAACATCAAAAGAAACGGATGATTGTATAAAGTGTCATAATATAATACGATACAAGTAAGAAATTATGAAACACCACGATTAAAAAAAAGGAGTAGAATAAACTTAAGACAAGTATTATTTTACAATAATGTTTTGCTCCATTGATAATTGATTTCAACATTCCGAAATATTCATTGACTGAAGATTCATTGAAGATATCTTTATCTTATTTTACAATGATTTTTTAACTAAGTTTTGATAACATTTAATTATGTCTATTGCTTTATATACTTTAGCTTCCTTTTCCCTTTTGTAAATGTGAGAACTTTGTGGACCTGCATCTATAAATTTGTAAATTACTATTATTCATATTGTTTTTTTATTATTTTTTGTTAATTTTTTGTACTCAAGTCTTTTAGTACTTCATTACTCATTGGTCTGTGGTCAGGACTTCATTGTTCTCTCACTATCCTAAATCATTGTACTGTATCCACTGAAATTGTTAAAGATATTATTTTTAAAAGAGTAACCATGAAGTTTCTTTCCGGTTCTTCTCCATAGGAAACGACTAATTGGAACCGTGCATCTAAATTCGACTTTTCATAAGCACCTGTATTGGTCGATGTGAAATATTTCTTTTTAATTTGTATTGACTTTTAATTTGATGTGCACTGTACACCTAGTATACGCATATTTACGTTATAAATTCATCAATTAAACTGCATGAAAATTGAAACGCCACGAGCTTTTAATAGACCCTAAACAATAGGTTTTGCCTGTCACGTTGGATCAGAATTACAGCGCGTCATGGATACATCAGTGACAAGCATTCATGTCGATGATAGACACTCGATTATGTAATGCTTGCTCGACAAATCATAAAAACCAGACGTTCATTTTTCAAAACGTAGCTATGAAATACGAACTGAAAATTTCGATTAAAATTAGTTTAGTATTTAAAAAAATTGAAAGTATAATAGCTTTCTACCAAATTATAGGAAGAGAAAAAAAATTCTATACAAAAATTATCTGCACAAACACCCAAAGCGGAACAAATATTTATAAGCCGTACAAATATTTCGATACCTCCCACGCAAAAAGTTGTAACACGTTTTTTTGGTAAAATGAGATTTTAGTACTACAGTTCATTATTATAGAAATACTACACATCCTTGAAATCAATATTTTCATATTTACATTAAATACTAAGATTCTTACCCGGTAATAGTCTTATCATGTTTAAATTCCCGCGCATATGGTAGTGCCAACAGTTGAAATGATTTACGTTGAACTACTGGACCGCGCATCGGCTAATCACGGCACAGTACCGACGTCGTAAGATGTAAACAGTACAAAATATTACTTTAGAGTTTGAAAATCTAAAAAAAACAAGAAACTGTGTGTGTTTTGTACTTTACTGTTTTGTTTTTATTAGATACTAGTACTATGAGTAATGTACGGTCATCAAAGATTTAAAATTAGCTTTAAATAACCAAAATGATTCGAACGTGAAAATAACGGCTAATGAACGTTGACAAAACGGTAAGTTTATTTCTTACTTTAATTTACTATCATGATTTGCATGTTTATCCTAATCGTGTTAGTAAATTGTTTTTAAGTATATAATGATTTTCATCACTATTTTCGTAAGTTAATAATTTGAAATACGTCCGACGCAAAACGTCGAAACATGAAAGTTGCGATTTTATGCGCGGTCGATATTATCGTATTTAAAAAATCTGTACGCAGCATAAAGTCTTATGTCTGACATACGACCTTATTAGTGCTGTATTTGTTGTGCTTTTTAATAGTATAAGGTCGTAACAAATAGATACGACTTCGAGACAACAAGAATAAGGTCGTAAGTTTTTATTTTTGCCTATTTTTTACGAGAATATGAGTTTTTAATTCAATCAAAAGGCCTCACTATCCCCTTTAACCTTCAATCATTTTTATATTCTAAAATTAATCCCACACTATCGTTTGCGGCTGATCAAGACAAAGATGAAGTTAAGAATCTCTCTCCTGAAAAATCACAAATTTGGACATACGACCTAATGCGCGGGAGGTGTCGATTTGTCCCGTACAGAGATCCTGTTATCGTATTGTACAGAAAGCCAATCCAATTTTTAGTTTAATCTTTTTGCCCAATGAATGGCGATAGCAACATCGAAAATTTCAATTGGCGTGAGAGAGAACCACTTTGTTGTCCCTCACGCCAATTGAAAGTTCCGGTGCCAATAGGATTGTCATCGGTGCACTGTAATTGTACCAAATTAACTCTCTGCCTACCCCTCGATGTTCACAAAGGCGTGAACGGTTACCCACAGAAATAGGTTATTTTTTGTAAAAAAATCTGTTTATAAAGCAATTAGGATAAAGTTTCAAACTAACGATCCGTTGATATAATTTTCCCTTTTTATCAAAGCCAAACAACAAAGTTTTTGATCGCTATTGTTATTAGTTCTCGAAGTACTAAGTGGTTGTGATGGCCTGCGTTATTTGTAGCAACAGATGGGGGCAGGCGAGATAAGTACTTGCAAAACATAATGTACAGAAACAGTCTAATGTTAAAAAAACGGCCAAGTGCTTGTCGGACCACGCACGGTATAGGACACCGTATTCAGTACAGATATAATATGTTGTCAGTAAGGTATGGTAAACAATTCAGGTTAAAAACTAAATTAATTATACATTTTAAAATACAAAGTTATTTTTGCAGTTGAATGTCATTTTGTATTAAGATTCTATGAAGTTTTTACAGATCTAACTTCATTACTACACTGCACTACTAGAACTTGATACCCACACGATAAAAATGTTAAAGATGTAATTTTACGTGTAAAATTAGTGTCTGTAAACGTATTTACGATACAAGAGAAACCATGTGAAATTAAAGCATCATTATTAGAAATAACATTTAAATCTTTAATTAGAATAAGTAGGTATAGTTTTCATGCCCATTTTATGTTGATCAAATATCCATATTTTAAAATATTGCATCATAACCTTGATGGATAAAGTTGGCGATCCTAAAACATGGAACTATCCACTAGACATTTTTTTGTAAATAACCACATAAGTACTTATCTATAAAATTCCGGGTATTTTGGAAGAAATAGGTTCGAATGTGATAAAATATATTCGATTACTTATTCATAGAACGCTATAAGCCAGGTAGTTTATATCTCATCATAAAAGCGAATAGCATATGAATTTATCGAGTTACTACATGAATTTTTAAAAGCTTCGGATGTAACTCATATTTATTTCTTTAGAAACCTACTTGTTACATTTTAGTTCAACTTTTTTCACTTTAAAACTGTTTTTGATAAATTTTTTGTTAGATATTGTACTGTAGCTAAAGAGAATAAGGTATAAAATGATTTGCAAACTATTTTATGTTTTTATTTTGTAGTAAAAGAGTGAATTTTCCAAGGGTTGTTTAAAGAGGAGCTCGTTCCACGTCTTTTAACTCAATACTTTTTTTTGCAAACTATGATTTTATCAGAGGCACTGCTCTTCCTTCAAGATTGCTTATTTCTTAGATATTTTTTACATTTAGAGACGACTCCAATAGCTGAACTCTAGACATAATTGCAGAATATCTTGACAACTCGAATAACGATGTTTTTATGCCGCTATAGCCAAAGTGCATTAGATACATTTTAATGTCGTGGCGGATAACTTACCACTCGTCTCAACCTTCACGGTAAAAGTACGTGACGTAAGGCTACGTCACTGCTACGCGACTACTACGCAACTGCTACGCCGCCCTAACCCACTGCTACATCTCTGCTACGCCACGTTAAGCTAGCAGCGGGCGCCAGCTCGTAAGCAAGTGGCAAGAAACGCGCCACATCACAGCCAATTTACTTGTCTTGTAACTTAGATAGAGAATATAACTTGCTAAATGCAATGTTCGGTCTGACCTCGAAGATGACTAGTAATGCAAATGGTGAATTGTTTAAATTCGACTCTTATCAACTTATGTCATTGATCTTATCGGATAAAACATCAAAAGCGATTTTTAGTCGACGGAAAAGAAAAGAATAGAATTACAATGTACGAAAAGGAGGCAAGCAAATATCAATTGTAACATGTAGTCATAACCACTAAGTTATATCTTGCACCTCTGCTTAAAGGACTTCTTACGGTACCTACACACGATACTGGAATCACTGGAAGTTCTCTTCCCTGCTTCGTAACAAACGCTAAGCGAAATATTAAGTTGCACATAGATACATAACATCACGCTTTTTAATTCTGATTGAAGTAAATAGGATTCAACATTTTACTTAAAACAAAGTTTATGTAATACCTTAGTGTTTTCAGAGTACTGAATAATTTACTGAAAGGTTTCCAGCTTAGTGGTTAACAAGATAGTATTACTAAAGGAACTAGCTCTTCGGGGAAATGGCTAAAGGCAGTGACTGACTTGTAATAAGCAAGATAAGGTACTCCACAGCATCAGCACCTATCTATCTTCGAGGGAGGTATTTCGAAGAAAAGTTAGAAAGTCTCCTAAGGAAAATAAAAAGATTAATTTAAAAAATCTTTTATTATTCTGTAATCTGCGTGAATCTTTATTTCCCCAAAAATAAGACCAAATAAAAAATTTTAAATTATTTTTTTAAGAGTACATAACCTTTAAATTCTCGAGTAGTAGGCACAAGAGATGAGATCCGAGCCCGCTCGGCGTGCTCAAAACGTTAATTTTCTTAAAATCCATTAATTTTCGAGATGATGACAATATTAAAATTGAGGGAAGTATCTGTAATTAGATTACAAGGACGGTCGTAAGTGGAGTGACTACTTAATTAAACAGGGAAATCAATTATCTAGTACATCGATAACGTCAAGAACTAGATTGTTACATGGAATTGCTTTTGGAATACCGGTATAGCCGTACAATAGTTGTAATTACAAACAGAAACAGTTTTGAGTTTAGAATCAAAAGTTTGTTTAATATCACCACGATTGGCAGGCCATGGCAATATAATTAATAATATAATTTACTAGCTGTGTCCTCACGGCTCCGCCCGTAGCCTATGTTACTCAGTGATAATGTAGCTTTCTAACGGCAAAAGAATTTTTGAAATCGGTCCAGTAGTTTTTAAGTTTATTCGTAACATACAAAAATCCAAAAAGACAAATCTTTCCTCTTTATAATATTAGTATAGATATGCAAACCGATGATGCTGCCTACCCCTTAGTCACTTCGTTTTTAATTATACGGAAAATTAATTGCCAGGATATTGTCGTCTGGTGAATTACTCCAAAAATTACCCGTGTAAGATCGCCGCCAGGAAAAGATAAGGTTTTGTATACTAACTGCAATTTACACTTGCAGGATGGCACGTATGACACAGTGGTTGAGCGATTCGCACTATGGGCTAAGGGTCGCGGGTTCGATTCCCGCAAACAAATATTGTGGGGTCATTGATAGTTGTTTCAGGTTTAGGTGTTTGTGTATTTGAAGATTTGTGTCCGTAAACGCACCCACAATACAGGAGAAAAATGAGGAGCAACAATTTAAAAAACTTTACGTACCTTTATTCGATAATAATAAAACTTTTTAACAAAAATAAAACCGACTTCAAATTGTTTATCTCCAAACTTCTTCATCAGATCTTCACCAAATTTAAATGGGACCATTTTGAAAGAATACTCTTTCAAACAAAAAAAATATCATTAAAATCGGTTAACAATTAGCAAAGACATTGCGGAACAAACACACAAAAAAAAAACATACATTCGAATTGAGAACTTCCTCCTTTTTTTGGCAGTCGGTTAAAAATAGTTACAATACAGATAGAATGTATTTAAAAAAAATTACGTACCTATACTTGAAAATAGAGCTAAAACTTTTATTCATTTTTCTACAACAGCATTATTTTAGTTAAACAACCCAATGTACGTAACTCGTATATAACACTGAAACGTCCATAACTCACAGAAGAGATCTAAAAGCAAGAAAGGGCCCGATTGTAATCGGTCATCTATTCTTATACCCAGGAAGGCCACCTATTCAAACTGAGTGGTCGAAGCTTACCATGTGATCGAACGATCTACCCTACAACAATTGTGCTACAGTCTTTAGATAACTACAGTTTGAATAGCCAATAGTTTCATTTAGGAGAAATGTTTGATCGAAAAGGATACCTAGGCCGGTCAACAATTAGCCCCTAACGTTAAGGGATTTTTTATGTTTCTTCTAATTTAAGAAGATTCTTTTCTTCCTTTTCCCAAGAAACAAATTTCTTCCTACTTAAGGTTTATAGCAGCCTTTAAAAACCGTAACGATAGCAAATTCTTGATGTGTTGGAGCATTGAATTCCTAGAACACAGGGCTAGAGCAGGGAATTGTTAACCTAGCTTGTATTTGTATTACGTCATAGTTTTTCTTTTTTTCATAGAACAATATGCTTTAAACTATTACGATATCCGTACAAGGAATTGAGTTATGCGAAAAGGAATTTTAATAAAATAAATTGATCCTTTAGATAACTATTTTATATTAACAACTAGCTGTGTCCGCACGGCTCCGCCATGTTACTCAGTGATAATGTAGCTTTCTAATGACAAAAGAATTGTTGAAATCGGTCCAGTAGTTTTTAAGTTTATTCGTTACATACAAAAATCCAAAAATTCAAATCTTTCCTCTTTATAATATTAGTATAGATATAGATAAGCGATAAGTTATTGTTAAACCAACCTCTACTGCAATAACGCTGGATGATTTTAGACACACATACCCGCATCACCTGTGAAATCGTTGTCCTTTACCGATTACGATCCAGTAGGTATATGACTACACTTTATGGAAGTTTATTGAATATTCTTAGATGTATTTGTCATTATTATCTAATGCCGATTACTAAGATTTGCAGCGTCATTAGATTAAAATTAAGACTTGTATATTTAACAATAATGCAGCAAAGACATAGTATAGTAGTATAGTTTGCATAGTAGACCCTTCAATACATTAGTATCTATCACACGTAGAATTATCTTAAGAGTTTATTTAAATGGGTAGTTTAACTACAATAAAGCTACTATTAGTAAGCAAAACCATTCGTTCTGACCATAGGAACGGGGTATTATGAACTAGCTAAAAAACTTGACTAATTGTGGGCGACTAGAATTTTCTGTAAGAATTCGAATTCAGAAGATTGAAATCTTATTTCCACTTCAAGGACCAAAAATAAATCGTTTTTCTATGACATGAGTTATCACATTAGTTTTCGGCTGTCCTATAGGACATTCATTCAGCTAGTTCCAACGCCCATGCCTGGAGTCACGCGTGGGAGACAGAATAAGCTACTTGACATGATAATTACCTATCTTTATAAGATCGTATTGTGTACAGGTAGTAATTATGTCAAGATACTTAAGGGTGGCCGCACATTATAAAAAAAATCTCTCAAAAAATTTCTGGCGCGTACGCAAAGACACTGCCCTCTTATAATATGCGCACGGCCTAAGACCGCTCGTTGTAGAGCGAAAAGCGATATGGGTTGATGTGTGGGTCTCTTCCGGAGAGTGATACTGAATCATCCTAAAGCTCTATTTTGATTGCGGTTAGATGCTATACGTACATAAATCGCTACTGCTTCCCATGCAACTGATTGAAATAAAACCCTTCAGTTGCCGCTTTTAATACCCACGGGACGGACGCTTAGCTCTCCGTACATTTGCGTATATACCTACACCTAAAATATGCGTTTTTTGTTAGTAATCTTATTAATTGAATACATAGAAATATAGATATTACAGCTAACGACCGATCTGTTACTGCCTGTAATCCAAGCAATTACATTATTTTTTCATAAAAGTTTCGAATGATACACGGAAAAAATGAAGCCGTCGTGGGACGCCTGGCAGATGTGAAACATCGAAACTAATATTGTAAAAAAAAAGAACCAACCGAGTAAACCAGAGAGCCGACAAGTTACGAAGGTCTGCCGTCGTGTGTCTGCCATCGCGAGCGTCGCCACGCAACAGCCGCTCTCACACCCGTACCGCCGCATTATATGTTTCACATCAAAAACTCAAGAACAATAGATAGATAAAACACAATAGTCCACTAATATGTTATCAAAATTGTTTAAAAGCAAACAGCGAAATCCAATGCTAAAATTGCCGCTCACACATAAATAAACAACACTCAATACAGTTTTCCAATGTTTGTTAAATATTTAAGCGCTCACTATCACCATTCGAATTGTTTTGCCACAATAGTTGTAGCGAGAGTTGAAGTACATAAATGTAGTGCTAACTTGTCACGCGTGTCCGCCCGGAGTACGCGGCGCCGATAATCCCCTTAGTGGGTAACGAACTGGCCAAGTGCCGGACAGATAACTAGCTATTCCACTTTAGGCTATTTTCGAACTAGTTACGTAGAAATCCTGGACTCGGAACTACTTTGTATTCAATATGCGAGCTATTTTTACCTCACACCGCATTTAATTTTGCAGGTGTTTCAGTGGTCTACCACTTGCAAGTAACAAAGACAGAAAATATTTAAAATGTAGAGTAGTTGAAAACCAAAAAAAAATGTTTCAGTATAAAACTCTCAACGATGTTGCACTTAAAAAGAGACTTTTATTTCAGGCAAACAGTCTGAAAGATGAAAAAGTGAAGAAATATATTTTATGATACTATAAAAGTATGCGGCATGTCTAGCAGTTGTAAATATGGAACAAGAGACAAGACAAGTTTCATATCGCCTACGGCTTACTACATGTTACGTACATATTTCATATCATATTATTTATATTCTCATATAAATTTACAGCCCCTTAAAGGATCTTAATCTTAACTAATTATACAGAAATATTAGTATATATGACTGCCTCGTGTCTAGTGGTCGCAAGCGCGACTGCTGAGCATGCGGTCCTGGGTTTGATCCCCAGGTCGTGCAAAGTGTTATTGGGTTTTTCCATTATGAATTTCTCAGTAGCAGCCCGGTATCTGGATTTGTGCCCGGTTTATGGCAATAGGCTCGCCCCCTATTACTTGGGACTTAAATATATTTGGCGAAACGAGGGTGTACTAAAATCACTTCTGCTGAACCCTTCGGGGAATACATGGCGTGATGTTATGTATCAGTATATTATTATACTAATATTTAAATACCTATTCAGCAGTCTGGTTATACTAGAATCTAATCTCAGAATATTTGGAAAATGGCTAGAATAATAATAAGATGATGACATTATGTTCATTATTATTGTATGGTCTTATTATATAATATTTTTACATACATAACATATCATCACGCCTTACATTCCCCGAAGGGTTCGGCAGAGGTGTTTTTTTTTATAACACCCTCGTTTCGCCTGTTATGTTTAAGTCCCATGTAATAGGGGGCGAGCCTATTGCCATTAACCGGGCACAAATCCAGACTCCAGGCTGCTACTGAGAAATTCCTAATGGAAAAACCCAATAACACTTTGCCTGACCTGGGGATCGAACCCAGGACCCCATGCTCAGCAGATGCACTTGCTACCACTAAACCAAGGCAGTTGAGTAATACTGGTAAAATCAAACAGTATTAAATAAATAAAATCTGAATATCAATCAAGGACATAGAACAATACGGAATAGCCGGGACTCGGAAAAAATATAAAATCCCTCAATTTGCGTGCAAATCGAACAAAACACGTTTTTTATTTATTTTCTTTTTTCTAAAATAATACTTTGTCCCACACTAGGATTTCTCTTGTATCGTGGGTGCGTTTACAGACACAAATCTTCACATACACAAACGCCCAGACCCGGAGTAACTATTTGTATACCATACAAATATTTGATCCGTGCGGGAATTCTAATTCCTTAACCACTGCACCAAACGTGTCGTAAAACACTAAACACATAAGATCAAAAAAATGTAAAAGGTCCCGCAATAACGGCAGAGTTTCACATAGTCAAACACTTCAATAGCGACGAGTACCAAAAGTTTATCTCGTCCCGATTCCGGTTCGTAAATATTAATTCAAGCAATTTGCTAAATTTGTCCCGCCTTAATTAAATAGTA
This sequence comes from Amphipyra berbera, assembly GCA_910594945.2. Taxonomy (NCBI): domain Eukaryota; kingdom Metazoa; phylum Arthropoda; class Insecta; order Lepidoptera; family Noctuidae; genus Amphipyra; species Amphipyra berbera. The sequence continues at coordinate 10,124,463 of OU343126.1, read as the reverse complement.
GTCGCAACGTAATTCGATAAATAAATCGTCCCGATAAATACCGAGCGATATAATTGTAGGGACACGACTCGTCGTACGTAAGTAACGATCGACTATTGTGTCTCTGACGGCAATAAATTTGCGAATGACGAATTCGTTGTAATACCTACCATTGTGTTATTGTCGCACGGAAGATGTATTAATCGGATTTTATTTCTTTTGTTAACTGTTACGCGTTTGTATCTTTTTGGTTTTTACGTAATTTTATAGCAGACAGTGAATGACCTTTAATACCTACCTATCTACCTTCATCAGTGGCGTAGCGTGCCTTGGCGGGGCTCCGTATAAAATTTTGTTTGGGGGCCCTTCGGAAGGGTAAAGATTTCTCACAAAAGAAAAAAAAAAGTTTGCATAAAATTAAAAGAAATATTTATTCATCATAATTATCTATCTGTCACTTTTTCCAAAAAAATTACAAGCAATTCAAATTAAATATACACTCTCCTTGCCCTTTTTTCGGCAAACTGATTTATTAAATCATTTATAGCTGATGATGACTTTAGCTTTTCTAAAGTTTCTGCCTCTATGGACAATAGTGACAGGTCTGACAGTTTTTATTAATTTTTGCTTACGCACGATAGGGGCCCCCGTGGCCCTGGGGCCCCGTATAATTGATACGGCAGATACGGCGGTAGCTACGCCCCTGACCTTCATAGTACAGTTCTTTCTTGCCTATTTCGATCCTATTTGCCATAAGAGCTCATTATTAGCAAGCACGTGTCAAGTTCTCGTTTATACCTACCTGAAGATATACACGGAGAATTATGTTGGAGGTGTACAGATAGACCCCTATGGATAAAATTACGAATAAGTATATAAAAGGAAGACTGAAAGTAGCGCCGGTGACTGAGAAGTTGTGTGGAAACCGGTTGTCATGTTATGAGCATGTGATGCGGAGGAATGAGGAACATGTCGTGAAGAAAGTTTTAAGTGTGAATGTGGATGGTTATAACAGTAGAGGAACATCAAAGCAACGATGGGTGGATAGTGTGAAAGATGATATGGCTAGAAAGGGGGTGACTACTGAGATGACGGCTAGTAGAGATGCATGGAAGAAGAAGACATACTGCGCCGACCCCAAATAATTTGAGATAAGGCCAGGAGGATGATGATGTATACAGATAGATCCCTGGCCATTGCAACCACCTGATATTATACTAAAATAATATACGTTGGCTTCCTGCCTTTCCGGCTCTGCAAAAGACTAGGCATACCTACGACAAAAAATAAATAATCGTAATGATACTAAATGATTCTATTTTTTAAGCGAACGCTAACAATGTATGTGCAAGTAATTTAGTTTAGAAATATCCTGTAACGGTTCATAACGGCTCGATGCTAGTCGATACTCGATATCTGTGATAACGACCCATAACAGCACACACACATCTCTCATATGCACATACAAGTATTTGTTACATTTCAATTAAATCAATTATTACAATTAAGCACGAAATTATCTCATTCGATTATCATGCAAAACACACTGCATCATGTTTATTTAATTTAAGGTCAGTTATAAAACCGTGGGTACTTATATACCTAACTTGAATGCCAGTAAAAATGCATAGTATGTAAAGCCACAGCAGTTCTCCAGGGTCATAAAATGCCCAGTTTTATGATCCCAGTGAACCCCACTCACTGGCATTCAACTGTATTGAGTAGTGAGAAGATGTTTGCTTGTAATTGAAGTCGTTTGAAAAAAGTACTTTATATATAATTCACGGCCGTCCCCAAAACATGGGACGTGCCTCGTTTATCTGGCGTTTGAAACACGCTCTGTTTGATAACAGTTTTACTACCATTTTAAACACTAAATATTTACCACAATACTATTACGAAATTGAATGAGTAGAAGCGAGAGATTAAATTTAAATTAACATTTTACGTTTTTATATTCTCTCGAACAGTTATAACGGATGCGGATGTAGGTACATGTTATTGTTTATTTTTAGAATGTATCGATATGGTAATGTCAACAGTAGTCGTTCGCGATTTATTATTCAAACATAGTATTTTGGAATCGTTAAATTGAGAATATGAAAGCAGAGTGAGTGACTATTCATTACATCATGATATTAAACTATGTGTATATTGTTTTTCCAACCATAATATCTAAAAGCCTCTACAAGTTACAAATCCAAATAAAAAAATCACATTAGACGTTCATACTGATAAGTAATAATTTGTATTAGTTAATTATTGTTCTGACTGACTAAAACAGAGTTGGATACCTATAATAAATTATATTACCAAAATATTATTACGAATGATCGTCCTATCAAATCTTTCTATTCAACTTACTAACGGAGAACGAGAATCGAGCGATGTGGAGATTAAGTCGGAAAGCGAAATCTGGGATTTGTAGGTCGGGATAACTATAGGAAGAAGTATTAAAGAAATTCATCATTTTAAAATGATTAGGATTTCGCATCACTACGTTACAAAACGATGATTGAAAATACGAATAAGCGTTTCACGTCCAAGAGACAAACTTTAATTCCAACAACTTCATAATATTGATATTAATTAACCCAAGTCAGTCTGATTAAATTCAAACCCAGGAAATGGCCGAAATATTATAACAGTAATTTACTAACTGACAGTAATTGCCAAGAAAGATCGAAATTCGAAATAATTTCGTGACCATCCTATTAAATCATTCCGTGCCTGTCCATTCAAAATGAAGACCAGAATATCAAAACATTGAATAATTAGTGAAAATTAAGGAGCCTTAATAAAGGAGTACGAAACACCAGGTAGACAGACTTCTGTCATAATAACAACGGCGTGAGTCGTACGAACTACGAGGTTAAGCTGCGCTTGCCACGGTAAGTCTGTGGACGGGTAACCGTTGGATACACATCGATAGCACGTTAAACCATCGGTCCTGGATGTCATACGAATATCTATGACAGTCGTTACGGGTAGCCAGATGCCTGAAAATGTGACAATTGGTCTAACATTAGAATGTCGGTATTGTCCAGAAACTGGGTTGCGAAGATCTAAAGACATTCGCTCCGTGTAAAATACAGATATTCAGCCGTGTCAACTTAGACTAGAAGCCGACCCCAACTTAGTTGGGAAGAGGCTAGGAGGAAGAAGATAAAGAATACCAGGTAGATAGACAAACGCATTCGCACGAGTGATGATACTTGAGTACGTCCGGCGTATCCTGGGTAGTCAGCCCCGCCACCAACTTTGCTGACTGGCTAATCTTTTCACCACAGCATGACCTAATCTCGTAAAGCTCGTGCCGACACGAGAGATGAAGACTCGTAACATACTGCTGTGATTATTTCGACTTTTATTATGTTTGTTTAATGTAGTTAAATCATCATACCAGCCGGTATAAACTACTGAAAATAATGGGCTATTCTCAAAATCACCATGCTTGAATACATCGGAAGGCTACAGCCACGGGTGGAGAAAAGGCCTATAGTATAATCAGCCCATTACTGTCCTCTTCTCAGAATGAGAGGGATTGAGGCCTTAGTCCACAATGTTAGCCTGGTGCAGGTTGGTGGACTACACAGACCATGAAGAACTTTTTGTAGCCGTCTCATGTATACAGGTTTCCTTTACCGATAATCAAAATCTGATACACACGTGAGTTCGAAAAGTCAGAAATGCGGGCCCGGAACTGAATTCAGACCGTCCTGCATGAAAGGCAAGTGTTCAACCGCTACATAGGCTATCACTGCTAAAGCCTTCGATACCTTACCGGTAACCAAGGCTACCGACCATATTGTACTGCAACATAATAAGTTGGTATCTTACTTCATTAAACTCAAACATTTTATTTTCTTTACTTAATAAAACCCCTATAATTAATGAACAATATGCCTGACATTCGTAAAATCTACCTCCCAAATAAAAATTAGCACAAAGGCCTCACTCTATTCTTGACTTGTTACTAATTAAATATCCCATTGTACTATTCTTTTGGCCACACAATATGAACGGCCCAATGATCCTAAATAGATACTTGCAAGCATATATTATATACACTATATACGACCAAAAGATGCTAAATATGTACCTGCAAGTATAATTAAGTAACCTTCCCCGGCCGAAAATAGGACACCCTTCTCTCGCCATCCTTAGAGGCGACAAAGCAAGCCTGATTTCCTGAGGGTTGAGGGTTTCTGAAGGGGCTGTAATAAAGATTAAGTTACATTTATGTACCTGCGGCAGCATTCACCGTACACTGATGACATCATACTGTGATCACTAGTTTTAACTGCCAACCGTGGTGATTATGACATTATTATCCTGAAATCGTTAATTGAACCAGTCTATGATATAACCCCAAGTGCAGCGATATCATACGTGCTATTGTAGACTAAATAATAATTTGGGAATCAGCAAATCTGGAAAGGTTTTATTTTTTAGGTAAACCTGATAATCTGAAACAAAACTAAAAGCATTTAAAATTACGGCGGGGAATTAAGAAAACACCATTGTATTTTGTATCCAAACGGTATCGAAAAGGAAATTAAATGTAAGGAAATTAAACCTCTTAACAGCCCTCTACAGTTACAAAAAGGTCTATCTTTTACATAGGAAAACTTTTTACTAATTAAATACACTTTTTGTCGTTTTATAAGTACTAATTAATCTACCTAATGCAATACATGTAAGTATATCAAAGGATAATTTATCATCATTTGTTATAACCTATAAAGCATGTGATTTTTTTATATAACTATAAATGACATGAAGATACGTATAAAAACTTAAGTAAGTAGGTAATTAAGTAGTTATATTACAAAATTGAAAATTATTACTTTTAGAGTTCAACCCAAGTTGAGTTAAAATTCAAAAATATTTTTCTAGAACCGTCCAAATTCGTAAAAACATTACAAAAACCTGACTCAAAGAGGGCTTAACATTATAATAATCTAATTCTGAAACCTTATTCTCACCTTAATAGATGTCATACTTTTAGTAGGCCGCCTTAACATCATTCCCGACGTACTTAAGTCAATTTTGTTCACAATCCAATTGCACTTGTAAAAAGAAACTTTCAACACTATCCACACAAGGCTATGACAGTTGTAATTTTTTTTATAAGTTTAATAAAAATAATATCACTCTTTTATGATTTTTTATTAACAACTATAATTGTTTATTTAACGATGTTAACTAAATTTACCGAGCCAGAGAGACACGACAATCCTCGGTCGCTGTGTTCGAAGACTGAATTTCCGCCCGCCCAAAAGGCCCGAGGCGGCGCGAAGTGTACCGAGCCTGCCCGACTCGAACTCGATTCATGAAACCCACTCGATGAAGTGGTAAGTTTTTACGACTACCCGTTGGCGAGCGCGGTCGGGACCAATATAAAAGGATGGTTTGACACCTGTTTCTGATTATCTTCCTGTATTCGCTTTCTTTTCTATTCTTATTTTACTACATATTAATATAATCGGAATTCAAGCCCTCGCATCGGTATGGAATACTTTTCTCGGTAAATTATAATGTTATTTCATCGAGCGAAACAATAGTTTCGTAGGTAATTAGTTTCCTTTCTTAGAATTTTATTACGATACTTTAATTTATCATTCATAAATTGATTTATTTCATTTCATTCAATTTGTCCTCATTAATATTACCATGCTTTATTTTTTGTTTCATCTTTGGGTCTCTGAATACGTTATATTTTCGGATAGAATATCCTCAGCAGGAAAAAAGAATCAACTAAATGACTTTCTCATATACTTCCAAAACTAAAAACTTCTTCCCCAAAAAGCAAGAATGCCTTCCCACGTCAAACTACTTAAAAAACTAATTAACTGTTGAACTCTACTCAAAGAACAGCCTTTACCAAGCCCCGGTATTCAGCATCTAATATCCGTCAGATTTGCAGGAAGGTATGTGTAAAGGTAGAATATTGCATCGAGAAGTGCAATAAAATCGGGATCAACTGTTATGACTCCTCCTGCACAGTGTAACAATGGCATTAAAATGGCCCACGTTTTATATGGAGCTGGGGATTCAGAATCTACTATTGAAATAGAGTAAGTTTCAGTTATTTCTCCGTTAAGGAACATTTTTAGGTTTTCAACAAACAATGCGTCTACTTTTTGCTAAGACATAACATATCATCACGCCTGTATACCCCGAAGGGTTTTGCAGAGGTGTTTAGAAACGCCCTCATTTCGCCGTTATGTTTAAGTTCGATGGAACAGGGGTTGTGCCTATTGCCATCAACCAAGCATAAATCCAAACGCCGGGCTGCTACTGAGAAATTCCAGACGGAAAAACCCAACAACTCTTTTCCCGACCTGGGGATCGAACCCAGGACCTCACGATCAGCAGTTGCGCTTGCCACCACTAGACAAACGTGGCAGTTTTTGCTAAGACGTAAAAATTAAATAAAGGATTATGTCAGGAGGCTGGACGGCAGTATCCGCGTGTTCGTTAATTACAACATACTACAACCACTAATTCGTTTACCAGGAATGGTGAATATCCACGGTGAAGCGAAGAGGAACCCGAGGAGGGGCTGCTCGTCGGGGCTTGGGCCTGGAAGCCCTCGACGTAGCGGCCAAGTAGGTTGCGGTGTCGCCTGGTGTCGCATTGCAACTGAGGAGGGCCGCGATGTCTTATGGGAGGCATTGCGGCTGAAGGGTGGAGGCCGCGGCGGGAGAGGAGTGCCGGTATTACGGTGCGCCGTTCTCCCTACCTTCCGCGGCCTGACGGGGCCGCCACCGTCAGATGGCGGACGCGGTGGGGCCGCAGGGGGAGAGGAGTATCGGTGTTTAGTTGGCCGCTCTCCCTATCCTCTGCGGCCGAAAAGTGGTAGGCGGCGGGGCCAGTAACCTGAGCCGTCGCAGGGGGACCAGGGGTGCCCAGACACGGGGTAGTCTGGCGCGCATGTACTTGTTTGGTCCCCGGGGTGGTCACGGCGTACCATGTGTTCTGGTGCGCCGGTGATGTGGGGTGCCCCCCGCGCCTCTCAGGAGGTCGTGGGGTGGGGCCTACAGTGGAGAGGTCCACCAGCAATTGGTGGACCAAGACCTGCCGGGGTTGCGGTGCATGCAATAGCGAATCCCGCGACCCCGGCCTTAGGTCAGAAGGAGGGACACCGTGGTGGTTTTAGCCGGTAAGAGTCCGGCACACACCCCCCGTCTTCCCCAGACGGGGGATAGTCCATGAGGATTTCCCCACGATAAAAAAAAAAAAAAAAAAAAGGAATGGTGAATATAGCAATATTCTCCCAAGTATATTTAACATAAGCATAGTATAATCAGTCCATTATTGTACCACTGCTGGGAACGGGCCTCTTCTCAGAGTTAGAAGGGTTTAAGTCGTAGTCCACGGGTGCGGTGCAGTACGGTATGGGTTGACGAACTACGCGCACCATCAAGAACTCTTAGAAGCCCTCTCAGGTGTGCAGATTTCCACACGATGTTTTCCTTCAACGTTGACACAAGTGATGATCAAATTCTGATCCGCTCATTAATTCGAAAAATCAGAGGTTCTGGTCGGGCTCGTACTCAGACCCTATTGTGTGGATGGCACGCATTCAACCACTAGACTTTCACACCATTTACCTTAGACGAAGTTTATGTTTATAATGATTTTAAGGAGTGTAAACATTATCTTACCACAAAACCAAATTTTAAACCCTGTTTATTGTAAACAACTGTGAAATACGATTTTGTGGTAAGGAAGTGAATATTTTATTCTACCCTCAGACTAGCCTGAGGACAAATAAAATATATTGTTTATGTATTACAATACAATAAGTCAATGGCGAACGGAATCTCGGCCTCGAATGAAGGACGCTAGAACTTAGTAAGAGCTTGTTCAGCCTCATAAGAATCAGTAAGAAAGTCAACAGTTTCACCATCAAGAATGCACATAAAAGAAAGAGCTTACTCAAACCGGATACCCGTATTAGTACCAAAAATAAAGAATAAGCATTTCCTCCAAATTTTTGGCGTAAGGTTTTTTTACCGCAAATTATCGTCTCACCTAAAGTTCAAATTTCTTTTCAGACAATTTCTTGCTAACTTCCACGGTCGTTCAATCAACGTCTGCTAGATAACTAACTTTTTGTACTTTGTTAGTCAATCATCTTTTAGTCCATCGATCAGACCAGGCTTTATTACTAAACAGGTTTAAGGTAATACTTAATAGATTTCAGGAACTCTATTATTACCTTTAATAAAAAATGAATCCATCTGAATAACGAGAAATTAATTTGAATTAATTAATGTTTTAAAACTCCAAGTTCGATAAGTAAATATAAAACTAAATAAGTAGGTGATGAGTATTGCTGCTCCGACTAGTCCGAGTTCTGCTAGCCCCGAGTAATTTGGTAAATTTGAAAATACGTGATTCGCCCTTTTGATACGATAGACCTCAAATCTCTTTGCAGAAAGTTTAGAACCCGGGCTTTAAATCTTTTGCGGGGATTTTAAGTTAGTTAAACATCAGATATTCCACGGGTCCTCGGTAAAACCGCATTAAAATTTAGGTACTTAATCATTACAATACAAAATTAAAGGAACAATAATAAATTACCAGTGATGTGTTTTATTGTTAATTTACAAAATTATTTGAATTCCCTTACATACTTTAAAATTCATTGATAATAAATATAGATGCCTTTCATTAGAATTTCTATGAATCATACCTGAATAATAGTACATTATGATATAAGTGTGTTATGTTGGTCATTACGGTCGAGGCGGTATTGTGCGAGAGCCGCAGGAGAGTGCGATAAATGAGCCGAGAGTGTAATGATCAATGCACACGCGTTTCATACGACGTTTTTCAACACACTTGCGAGGAAAATAACAGACTAAGTCTTTAATACAAAAGAATTTGTGAAAAATGACACTAGGATTTCTTTGTAAACATATATCATTAATCTGTGGTATATTTTACCGGACTAGTCCACAATAAGCTACATTACTAACCAAAAAGCGGTCCAATAGGAGCCACTTTATGAGCAAGTGTGTTGAAAATTATATTATCTCTGTATCTCAGACCTCAGTAGATCACTAGGCCAGAGGGCGGAGTATTAGACCAGAGTTCGGAGCACTAGGCCTTGGGTTTAATGAAGGAGACAGAGATACAAGATAGACTCTGGGAAGCAGGGATATATAAATTGTTACGCCTAGCAGGAAAATCAATAATCTATCTATATAAATAAAAATGAATCGCCAAATTTGTCGCTAAGCGCAAAACTTGAGAAAGGCTCGACCAATTCGGCTATTTTTTTTTATAAATTCCTAAAGGCATAAGGAAGGTTCTTTTGGAGAGAAAAAACATAAAAATTGCGTGGAAAATAGTAAAAACAACACTTTTCTTTTCTCACCTTTTGACAGAACGCAGTCTGTCCGGGCAGCTAGTAAGTAATAATAATCTATATACATAAAAATGAATCGCCAAATGTGTTGCTAAGCGCAAAACTTGAGAACGGCTCGACCAATTATACTATTTTTTTTAATATATTCCTTAACGCACAAGGAAGGTTCTTATAGAGAGAAAAAACATAAAAATCGCGTAGAAAATGGTAAAAACAACACTTTTCTCCCACTACAGGCCAATAACTTTTGACAGAACGAAGTCTGTCCGGGCAGCTAGTAAGTAATAATAATCAGTAATAAGAATAAAAAAACGGTTCTAAAACCATTCCTAGCTCGTTGAAAGCCAAAATACAATGTAGGTACGTAAGTCACCACAGAGCTGATGTAGCCAGGCCTACAAATAAACAAATTTTCAAATAAACCAGAACAACTAAAGTAGAACATCAATTGTATATGATATAAGACCTAATATTTTATGGCTGTAAATTATGTGTTATCAGTCGATGACAATGACAACCATCGAATGTTATGGTGAAGTTAGTTCACTTAACGGAATTAGTTAGGTCCTGGATGGTGTATCATATTTGAAATAATAAATAAAAATACACTTTTTATAGTAGACTACAAAAAACTCTATTATTAATTTAGCTTAGAATTTTAAGCACTACTTAAAACCAGACTAGAGACATTATCTATTCCAGGAAAGAAAGTTACAAATTATTTTCAACGATATGTAATTTATTGTAATCCGTATTTTTCCAAATTTCTGAACCTTGAGCCAAACTACGATTCCAAGACATTAATTGAATGTTCCAAACAATAACAATTTAATACTTGTTGTGCAATCTAACAAAAAATAATAAATATTTAAGTGAACCCGCTAGGAACAATTAAAACGGAATTAAAACGAAGCGAACGAACAAGTGTATTTATTCATCGCAACAATAACAATAACAACAAGGAATGATTCAGAAAATCGTTACGACTTCAGAATTGGACTGGCTGGTAACTATGTCGGTAAGCGACTTGTGTTTGATTGAACGTAAATCCTCGATTTCCTTGAATTTCTCTCAAGAAACTTCATCTTCAGGGAACGACGAGTGCTGACGAGTATCAATTTATATTTCTAATCTAACACATTTCTGTTGCATTCTGCTCGAATAAATGTTTACGTGTAAAGTGGTCTGCGGTTTTACTAGTGGTATTTCAGGTTGCTAAATGTCCGCATTAAGCCGGACACATTTGGCTTATTATGGTTTAGTCCGACAAAAAATAGCACGTGAAACTTGTCCAGATTTTGGTAGGTCGACATTTTCTGGTGAAATTGTATTGTTTATTTCTTATTGTGAGTTTTTTTCTTATGTCATAACTTCAGTGGAAAGGTAAAAAGACTAAAGCGGTAATAATATACCTACTTTACACTAAAGAGATTCAAAGTATTTTTTTAAGAAAATAACCAGTTGTTTTTCTTGGAGTATACATATTAAATAGATAATTTAACTATCTATTTCATATGTATACTCTATGAAAAATAACTATGTTTATTTTCTTAAAAAAATATTATGAATCTCTCTACTGTAAAGTAGGTATATTGGCGCTTTAGTCTTTTTACCTTTCCACTGACGATAATTATATTCGTCTAGTACTAAATATAGGTCTCCCAATCGCCACTTATATGAACGGTCATAATCGTAAAGCTTGGCATTTGTACTGATGATCGCAATAAAGCAGACAAGAGAATTCCCACCCTCTTGACCATAACACAGTTATGGTGGGTGAGTGACCTATTCTTTACCAGAAATTACACAGTATTATTGAAACAACATCATTTAAGAGCCTATTTCAATTAAATTCGACACAATTTTTTTTTTTTTTTTTAAACGGGTTATTATGGAGTATTTGCTTTCTCCGCCAACTGCAATGCGTTCAAGTATTTCCGTGACGTAGGAGTCATTGTGAGTATACAAGCTGTTAAAAAATTAACTCTAAGAATTTTGTAGGGTTACTCTGTATCGGAAATGGAACAACTTTCGTGGAACAACTTTTCGAAATTCGCTTATTTGTTTTATTACTTTCCACACAAATCAAATAAAATTATTTTTATTAAATACATACAGCAGAATCTTGTAGAGGGCGAGTCTATCATTACAGTTATAGCTAATATCAGTATGTCAGGATTGGGAGCATGGTAAATAAAATAAATTAAACCAACATAGACTCCGCCACTAAGAGTACTTTTAATTAGGTTAGTGAATAGTTACAGAAGCTAGTTCACAATATATCACAATATAATAATTAACACAAGATTAGAAAATGAGGACAAGCAAACCAGATATAAAAGGTCAGACTTCTTCAGCTGTTCGACATGGAATCCTCTGCTTCGTCGAATGACCACTGTTTTTATAACTTCGGGTACGTTGATTAATCTTGACGGTTACTATTTCAACATTGTCCAGTGTTACCAGTTAGCGATAACATTTTTTAATTGGTAATAAAACAAATAAGCAAATTTCGAAAAATTGTTCCACGAAAGTTGTTCCATTTCCGATACCGAGTAACTCCACAAAATTCTTAGAGTTAATTTTGTAACAACCTATATAAGCCGTGTATGTCGCATCAAATAAACATACCGACATACCGAAGATACCGCGCCAAACGCACCATATAAATCTATCTAAATATGTGGTGGGCCTTGAGTCCATGAAATAACGCTATAACTCAATTTATAAAAGAATAAACATTCAATCTAAAAAAGCACGTCTAAATAAAGAACAGTAGTAGGTCGGTAGCCCCGCAAACAGAAAGCAATGCGGTAATAAAGTACCTAAGTAGTAATTGTGAGTACTTGTGCCGCTCACAAACCCTACCGTGTGCGCCGCATCTATTAAACATACCCACAATACCGTCGCGTATTTATCGTATAAATCTATGTAAACGTGACCTTGACCTAATACACTGCGACCGTGATTTAAAAAAAATACTGTATTACTTAGGCCTGTAATCCCCGAAGGCGTATTCAAAGTTGTTCTCCTATTACAGGAGTCTCGTTCTGTCTAGCCTTTTCCCAATTATGTTGGGGTCAGCTTCCAGACTATCAGACTTTTGGGCTTCTGACTTCCCGTAACGACTGTCATACCTATGACACGGAGAGCACGGTCCCGGGTGTCATACGAATACCTATTCGTATGACACCCGGGACCGTGCTCTCCGAGCCACGGAGGGGTCTCGATGTGTAACGAACGGTCACCCATCCACAGACTGACCGCGGAAAGCGTAGCTTAACTTCGCAAATCTTATGATCTGCGCGGTTGGTAATAAGCCACAAGCCCCTCTGTTACAGGAGTCTGGACAGGTACACCCACATTACGCCTCTTGTATTAAATCCCATGTAATAAGTGGCGAGCTTATTGACATTTTTCGGGCACAATTATGGTGCCAGGTTTGTCGCCTTTTACGACTCGCTTGCCTGGCAACGGAGGGGCATTCTTAATCCATTTCACCACGGACGTGAAAAATTTAATTTATTTCTACATTATCTTTATCTACTTTTCATACCTCGCAGGTCATGGAGACGACGAGATGGTAATCTGACTCTGGTTTTAATCCACCACTACCATTTTTACTCTAAACCTGTTTCAAGAAGTATTATATCACTAATTGGATTTCTGCCCAACCCGACGGTAATAATAATCATGATTTTATATTAAAACCCGACATTTTATATTTATTAATTGAGCACTCCTTCCGTTACTTTCTAATTTATTCTTACCTTTATAAAAATACATTTTCCTTTTGCGTGTTTGAGGGTGGGGGAGGCCCTAAATTATTTTACCCGCAGCAACTAGGTAGCTCGTGTATACCTACCTATTACGTTATTGTAGCCATGACAGCGCCCGTCTGCTGAAGTAATGGGTTGGTCCGGTTCGTTAGCCCGATTCTGTCCCCCCTTCTCTGATTTAGCCAGTACCGGCCAACAGAACATCGGACTCCTTTCCCCCTCCAATAAAATAAAAAATATACTTGTTAATTGGAACATTACGAATTGAAATACAACAGACCGCCAGATTTTCGTCTGTTTGTGGTCGAATACAATAATTATTGAATTACCTACCTACTTCAATTATTTCATTTTAAAATCACGCCGATGTTTAATAATATTATTAAGGTCCATATTTCTGCAGAATGAATACATTGGTTATGATTGTGCGAAATACCCAGTGAGATACAAATATGGGAGTTCGGTGTACACTAAATATTAACAGTTAAACTTTTATCCAATATGTGTAATACAATAAAATACTTTATCCAAACATGAAATGTACGAAATTTGAATTCAAATACGAATCGGAAAGTACAAATCGTGTAATCGGCTACTATCGTAGACGTTTGTAGCTCACGTAGCGTAGCGTCTATTAACGTAGAGTTGCTACGGCGTAGCATGTAGCTGTAGATTTTTGTTACTCTCGATCTAGAGTAGAAAGCTAAACATTTTCGAGTATAAATTCTAAAACGACGTCACATATTTATATCAATGAAGTTAATTATAAAGTGAAGATAATAAAATTAAAAATAAATGAAGTAAATGTTATCATTTTATTATTAATGCCCATAAAGATAAAAATGCTGCAGAACCTAACTTAAAGCTATTCCGTTACATAACAAAAAATATAAAGTGAAAGTAAAATTCTTTTATTTATACAGCAGAGGAATTTTTTCAATACAAAGATTAACCTTTTTGAACATCCGTATGAAAGGCGCATAAACTCGCTTAGAGTGTGCATCAAACATTTTATATGGAATTTAAGATGAGCTCATATTCCGCGTTCAAGTTAAAATCAGCCTTTTGATGCATGTAGGAAAAAGGTAGTGGCCCCGATTCTGTTGAGCACCGACTATACTTAACTAAAAATATTGCTATCCTTTACGTGTAGGTAAAACAAGAAAGAGATGGAAGAATATTAGAGCTGTTAAATTAGATTGCATTAAAATTTCCAAACAGATTTAGACGACACTTCAGTATGTACTGCATGAACACAAAGTGATGTTCAACAAATAAACTAGTTTGACAGCTTTAAAATCGTTCCGTCTCTTTTTGTTTTACCTGTTAGTAAAATATAGCAGTATTTTTACACACACGATTTTATTTTTAACCCCCGACAAAAAAGAGGGGCGTTATAAGTTTAACGAGTGTATCTGTGTGTCTGTCTGTGGCATCGTAGCTCCCAAACGAACGGACCGATTTTGATGCGGTTTTTTCTATTTGAAAGCTGATGTAATCGAGATGGTTCTTAGCTATAATTTGTGAAGATCTGTTCAGGCGTTTGAAGATCATCAGCTCATTTCCTACTTGATAAAAGGGTCTTACCAACATTCACAGGTCCGATTGATTAGAAATTTGGTGTACTGTTACGTCGGTGGTATTTCCAAGACATGGCAACCTTAAGCTGATGCTACAGCATCAAGTAGTCTGCAGGATACCCAACCCCTTAGCAACTTATAGCAGATATAGCATGTTTGGGCTCATAAGAATGGTCTCAATGAGTAGATGTTAGATAGATCGTGGTGTCTACTAGTAATTCGAAAAGTTTCAAAAAAAAAAATTAAAAATTATGAAACCCCCGACACAAAAAAGAACATCTAAAAAGTAAAAAATAAAATGTGTTTGTTGGCCATTTAACTTTATTATAAGTACCTAGTAATATTTTGATCCAAGCGTCGTCACGTCGGGGGACTGCTAAGTAAATAAAATAAAAACAGAATACAAAAAAGAAGCTTGGTAATGACAATTTACTTATAGTATGGGAAATGTCTAGGAGGAAGAGAAAGGAAGGGAAGGGTTGAATCGGGACCTGGGGCCGTATAATGACGTGTTAAAACCATCACTGTTCCGGTGAGAGAAAGTGACGCGGCTATGCAGGTCGTAAAGCGCCGTCACATTCTCACAACGGAACAATTATGATGTAAACACGTCATAATACGCCACCTGGTGACAATTATAGCAACGTCCTCCTGCCTGCTAATAACAAACTGTAATCACCATCCGTCTGCCAGACGCAGCGATTATACCAATTTCCCTTTCGAAGGTTCATTTTTGCTGTTATTGAGAGGTCCATATTCTACAAAGGACGTCTACAGACTGGTAGGATAAACTTTTTAAAGAGTCGAAACATGTAAAAAGTTTAACATTTTGAATATTTGTATCCTCGCCTCGTAAGATAAATTTTAATCCAATTAGTCTCGTCATAATCTGACCGATGAAATTCTATTTACGGCGAAACAGTATTTATATTATGTTATATAAAACATTTAAACAAACCAACAAATGAAAATGCAGTTATAACTTTTAGGAAATTAATAAAACATATTTTATACCCTGACTGAACATTTCATACATTACGTAGCATAATCAGCCCATTCCTGTCCCACTGCTGGGCACGGGCCTCTTCATAGAATGAGAAGATTTTAGGTTTTATTCCACCACGCTAGCCTGATTCGGGTTGACGGACTACACAAATTATCGAGATTTTTTGGTCCGCATTTGTCCAGTATTCTCCGGTCTAACCTTAGGGTACTGGCATTGCCCAGTAACTGGGTTGCGGAGGCCTGATGGCAGTCGCTCCATGTAAAATACTGGTATTCAGCCGCATCTGGTTAGACCGGAAGCTGACCCAAAAATAGTTGGGAAAAAGATAGGCAGAACGATTTGTTCAGTCTTCTCACAATATTTTCCTTCACTGTTAATGAAAATGATAATCAAGTTCTGATCCGCACATGAATCCAAAAAGTCAGAGGTGCGTACATAGACCCTCCTAAATGAAAGGCAAGTGTTCAACCTCTCTCTGCACCAAACATTTAATGTCTTAGCTTATATAATAAATCTTTGATTTACATATACGGTGGAATAATAACAGTCATCTTAAAACTACTCATAAAAATGTATTACACACAATACAAATGATACATACACAGTATTACAAAGTGTACAACCACCATCAACAACAATAGATATCATCATCTTGCTCACACCGTGTTCATGATCCAATGTATTATACACTTTGGTATGAATAGCTGATGGAGCTGCCATCATAAAAAATGCATTCTCAGATAAATATTTTCCTTCACTCGTAATTTGAAACTTTCAACAAAGAATTATTATTAAAAAAAGTCCACCTCGTTACAAAAATACAACACAAATTAAAAAAGAAAATAGTCAGTTGTATAATATCTTAAATGAAAATACTTTCCCCTAGGAAATCGGCAACGCCACTGCAACAAGGCACTAGTTAAAAACACTGCGTATACCGACTACAATTATTTTAGTGGGAAAGAAGACAAGTCGAAATAGACAATTTGCTATCGTTAAAATTCCCTTTATGGCGGACGGGGGAATTTGAAAGGGCTCCTCAAAGCCCGGATTTACTACGGAAAATTATATCTAAGTCTCTTGGAATCCGTCCACACGCGAGATGCCGTTTTAATTGTGTTTACCGAGACTTAGTTAGCAAACATTGAGCTACTTAATTCAGGGATATAGGGGAAAGGAAGTCTTTTATTACTTCGCGCTAACAAATTGACAATGTTCGTATTAGAGAACGGATATTAGCAGCTTTGGATGTAGAATTTTATTGTATTTTAAGGAAAATGAAGAAATCGCCAATAATAAGATAGTTAAATAAAGTTAGGAGTTTAATGTTCACATAGAACACTCTGCTGGTATTATGGATAAGGCTATTAACCTCTATCAAACCGGACAATTGCTTAAATCGCGATTATCCGTATGATCTCCGGCTAATAATAGACACACATGCGGAATTACGTCCCGAAGGGGCTACTAGTACGGTATAGATTAGTAACGCCCTCGGGACTCCGTTACCGAAGATATTTATACCCTGTGACAAACTAAACTATATACTTGCAATAAATAAAGGAAAACGGAAACCAAACAAGCAATTTCCTGTCACAGATCTGCTAGCAGAAAGCAAAAAATTCCTTTGAACAGTACTGTACTTACGTCGCTTTATCCCAGTAATCTGTAAATTGTTGTTATGTCTATAGGTAACAGGTAGATAATAAATAAAAAAATAAACACAACTTTCGTCTTTATTATATTAGTGAGTATGAGAGTTAGGTATAAAACTAGAGACATATACCGTAACTTGAGTGTGACATCAAGGCTCAGACGACACGATTAATAATTCAGTCTCTAAAGTAAAGCGTATCCCCCTCTCTTCAAATCCTGCTTAAATAGGTGACACTACGTAAAAGGCCCAGTAGTTCCCCCTTCAACATTCGTGTAGGCATACTAGAAATGTAATATTCGAAGCACGAATCACTTGCAGTCAGAGTGCACCATATATATCCGAGTAACCTAATAAAGGACGACCAGCATATTCGCCACATGACAATATAAACGCACTCAGTCGACGACATTCACTCAAGGGTGCTTTTACACAATTTCCTTGGTATACCTACCCTTTTCGCTCGACACTCCACCTTTTTGCCCCCTTAGCCTTAGCACCTCACTTCACCATTTTATAATCAAAGGGCCAAGTGCCTGTATTTATTGAACGCGACTTTACATAAGTTGTGTTAGTATTTATTGTCAAGTGATTAAAAACCTGAAGCTGGTGAAATTTTATTAGGTAAAAGGTCTAAATTCCTATTACGAATATGTCTTGAGTCCTTAAAATAGGTTCTTTTTTAGATCTCTCCGTACAAAATATGTTTTTTTATCGTGCCCTTGACTACCTATTCTAAAAAAAACACATGAAACATTTTAACAAACATAAATATTTTACTTTCTATATCTAACAACTATTTGTTTTTCTGTAGCAGTCGATTTGTGACTTCATATAATTATTAAAATGAAGATTCTTAGTTTTTTCTATTTGTTACCAAACAATGACTAATAAATAGGCTTGTGCGGCATATTGTTTTACCCCTCGTAATATTTAATTGAGTGCGTCATACATAATTAAAGCTATAAAATTATCTACTGTGGGTACCGCGCTCATCGCGTGACGAAAATTGACGGAAATATAAAAATGAGGTTATGTAAAATAATTTGGAATAGTCAACATAATATTATTGTCTGTTATCGTCCACGAAGTTGGCTCGTTACGAGATCGTGACGTCATCGAAGTAAATGAGTCACATGTAACCGATAAGGTTAACGACAGTTCCGATTTACTACAAGTGAGCAGAGATTTGACAATCGTTTGAAAACGTGCCGCCGCCTGACAAATAGGTATTGAAGCTTTGTGGTTTTGTTGCCAGATTGTTTTACTTTCTCAAAGGCATGATTTTACTCGTGGACACCAAAACTACTTGACATCGAATGGAACGGTAAACGAAATCAACAGCATTTTGGTAAGCAAGTATTTATGTAAAGTTATTTACTATAATTGAATAAGTAGTGCCAAGTATTGAACTTAATATCGCTTTGAAACATCACAATAGTGGTCGAGTGTTCATCATTATCATCATCATCAACCTACATCATTCCACTGCTGGAGATAGGCCTCTCCCAAAGCACGCCACTGAATCCGATCTTCGGCTCTCCTTCTCCAGTCCCTGCCAGCTACCCTACGTATATCGTCGCTCCACCTAGTCGCAGGACGTCCTACACTACGTTTGCCGATTCGCGGTCTCCACTCTAGAACTCGTCTACCCCAACGATTATCGGTTCTGCGGCAAATATGACCAGCCCACTGCCACTTCAGTTTGCTAATCCGCTGAGCTATGTCGGTAACTTTCGTTCAGTTCGTTCGTTCGTTTCGTTTGGTCGAGTGTTAGTCGATGGTTATCAAACAGGCCCACGATGTACAGGACAGTAGTACGAGTACCTTTACAATCTAAGTCTATCCATTTCTCTTTTTCTAAAAAGACAAACATATAACACAGAGATATAGTTTACTTAAAATCATTTACAGAAAATGGCCGCTGGAATTCACAGATGCAGACGGATTTCATTGGTCTCCTCTGAGATCAAAACTTTGTCACGTCTATATAAATCATATTCAGGCAATCTATTGCACTAGGTTTCTGTTTAAATGATAACCTATTTTGTAACAATGTTTTATAACAAGACTTCTACCTAGATTGTTTATTGGTACCGAATAAACCGAGTAAAACGATACCACAGTGACATACCTATCAGAAAGGGATCTTAGATATAATTATAAGTTCTACATATCGTCACCGGAAAGCCAATACTACTTAAGCGCCATTTTTGGCCAAAATGAGTTTTATATATCGTTGGGTTGGATTTAAAAAACCCAATCCAACGATATATGTACCTAACTCATTTTGGCCAAAAATGGCGCTTAAGTAGTATTGGCTTTCCGGTGACGATATATATAATTTATTTGCAACTCCAAACTCAGAGCGTTAACTAAGTATTAACAATCGCTGCTTACTTTACTTAAAAACTCAATAATGTGTACCTACTCGAATAGTATTAATTGATTTCCACTGGCCAGACACTAGTCGTTTCGGCTAAATTAGACGATGCTTGGTTGAGTTCTTCAGCATTACAAAAACTTAGCAATAACTCAAAATCCACCTCAATGCGCTTAAACCTTTCAGTGTCCACAAACCGAATCCCTATTAAATGGACGCGAGGTGGATTGCGGGCATTCAATGTGTTGAAATATAAAAATAAAAACCCAGTTTATGTAGGTACTTACCGCCTCACTAATAATCGCTGTGTAAAGTTATAACACTGGTTAACGTCAGTGTAATGATACTTTTTTATGTATAAGCTTGTCATAACTGTACACGACGATTATTATTGGTAAGGAGGTTAGTGTTTTACAAAAATATGTAATATAAAAAACATACCAAAAAGATTTTTGATTTGAATAGCACGCTCTACTGTAATATACAGAATATCGTAGAGTTGGGTTATATAAATCTTTAATAACATCATCAACATAAACAATATTTAAACCAGGGAAACCATATTATAATTATTTTTGTAATACTGTTTGAAAAACCTCGCTAAAGTAAAAATGGAACAAGTGGGAAAACTATTTATTACGTAACCGAGATCTGAATACAGCTCTAAAAACTTTGATGATCCAGTTTATTTTTTATATTACAAGAGTTCCGTGTATTGTCGACGCATATCATTATTTTTAAGATGTGCGATAATGTTCACCTTTCTCATTTTTTTACATAGGTACCTAATTATTGTTATACATAATTAAATTAACTCTGCATCACCAGCACATCTGCCTGTTTGCTGAAGATACACGACTGAAAAATAAATTAATACAATTAAGTATAATACATTTTTACAACCTGAAGTAATTTGAGATTGTACCTATTACACGTATAGATATACCTACTAAAAATATAATCTACTTTTTTGTGCACTCACCTTCGCCACAATTTCGTGCACAAACAAATTTTCCTGGGTTAATGTATGTCACATTATTGCTGCCACATACAGGATTATATTCTGACGTCGACTGGCAGTCCTGAACACATTTCTTTCGAGTCGGATTCTCTGTACTGGAAGCAAAAAACAATAGGTTGTAGATACATTCTCCAACAACGTAAAATCCAAGTCGTAATATAATGATCATTATTATCCAATAACAAAATCATAACCTACAACTAATAGTGACAAATTAAGAATTAATTATCATGTCAATTTACCTGTCATCAAACACAACTTGACCCGGCAAAGTAGTTGATTGTGGTACGATCACAGGTTTTCCCAAAATGGCCACTGTGTTATTATAATTTTCACCGTTAAAGGAAGCCATTCCTTGATTGTTAGGTATTTGAGGCTGATTTTGAGGTACATTATTATAATTTCCTGGATTAAGAGCTGAGCCTGGAATATTTACTGATCCTCCCGGATTCATACCTGAATTGGGAAACTGAATATTTGATGGATCTCCATTTTGACCCAGTGCAGACTGCGTTGGAAACTGTATGTTACTATTAGGATTATTATTGGATTGATAAGGTTGAAAATTATAAGGTTGTCCTTGCCTTAAATTTTGATTGTTCTGATTAGGAAGACTGTTGTCCGGATAATATTGGTTAGGCTGATTTTGATACGGACTATCAGGAAACTGTATATTCGTATTAGACAAATTGTTTAATTCATCGGGCCTAAAATTAGGGTTCTGTTGATCTGGTCTGAGATTTGGATTGCCATTGCCTTGAAAATTTCCCTGAGAAGGATACTGGCCGCCTTGCTGAGGATACTGGAACTGATCCGGACGATCCTGCCCAAGCATTGGTTGGTTAAAATCTCCGTCTTGATTTGACGGCAGGCCTCCATTTTGATAAGGTCTATTTATATTCCCTGGGTACATCGAGGCATCGTTTGGTCTATTAGGGTACGATGGCCGTTGATAGCCTGGGTATTGGTTCATGCTGTCTCCCTGGTACGGAGAACCGTCCTCGTCAGGAAAGTCTCCTTGAACCGGTCTGTTATGAAAATTGCCTTGATTGGGGTACATTGATCCCTCGTCCGGTCTAATAGGATACCGTGGCCGTTGATAGTTTTGGCTTGGGTTCATGTCATCTCCATACGGATAACCTTGTTGGTTAGGATACCCTCCTTGAATCGGTCTATTCTGATAGTTGTCTTGATTTGGATTTTGATTCTGAAGACCAAATCCTTGCTGAGGCTGTTGCATGTTGTTATTCTAAAAAAAAGAACAATTAATTAATGTGTGTAGGTACACTACAGCATCAAGTTATTAGAACTCTTCATCGTCACCATACAAGCCAGTAAACCTCCAGAGCTGAACATGGGCTTACCAATGCTCACTAAAATAAATGGATATTCTCATTTTTCACCTCCCATGTCGGCACGAGCGTTACGCGAATGTTTCATGTTCAGTGATAAGATTAGCTAGTCAGCAAAGTTACCTAATAGTAGCGGGGCTGACTGACACTTGTGGAGGCTCTTTTAATAGAAATAGAAATATTTATTTACAAAACTGCCTCGTTGGTCTAGTGGTGGCAAGCACGACTGCTGATCGTGAGGTCCTAGGTTCGATCCCCAGGTCGGGCAGTGTTATTGGGTTTTTCCGTGTGGAATTCCTCTGTAGCAGCTCGGAGTTTGGATATGTGCCTGGTTGATGTCAATAGGCTCGCCCCCTATTACATGGGACTTTAAAACATAACGGCGAAATGAGGGTGTTACTGTACATCTCTGCCCAACCTTTCGGGGAATACAGGCGTGATGATGTTATGTTATTTACAAAAAACATGGTTACAAGTTTCATCGTTAATGCACGATAATTCGATTATTATTATTAATTTTTAGTCGACATGATCGCAGTACGATTTTATCAACAGAAACAAAGACACTGTTGCTCTTGACATAATCCGTTACTTAACCTTTTACGACAGTCACAGGTAGAAAAAGACTGTCCTATTCTTTGCCGGGAACCGCATGGTAACAACACTATTCCTTGTAAAGCAATTTGTTCAAATAAAAAATATTTTATTAATTATTTTGTGTTTACGCCAAAGAAATCTTTTTTTTGTTATTTTCAAATGAATCGCATGCCAACGCGTAAAAACTAGAAGTTAGTTAATTAATTAAATACTTTAATAAATAAACTTTACCTGATTTCCAAAAGGAGAAAAGGAATTCATGGGATAATTACTTGTCGGATTTCCGAATCTTCCCGAGCCAAAGTTTGGGAATCCCATGGCGCCGTGATCGGAAAACCTCGGCTGTAGCGAACTTGTTACGATGCCTTGATTACTACTTGTGTTAGGAGCTTGTTGGGCTCCTAGTATTCTTATTTTGAAAAATACTAAAAAAGGAAACATAAGTTTGCATAGATATTACTTAAGGAAATAAAACACAGAGTTAATAAATTATATTTAAATTAAACTGATGAACATAATCTGTTTAAAGTCTTCTTTTTTTAAACAAACGACCAATGCTGACCATGGGCCACTCCAAGCAAAGATGAAAGAGGTATCGCCATAATCACCACGTTAGGCACACGGCTTGATGATCGCAGTATGTTCGTTAGTAGCAAACAGTCACTAAATCGCCTTTTACGAAACTTCCTGGCGAAGAAGAGGTAACATATTCTTTGTCGGGAAGCACACGGCACCAGGACATGATCTAGGGTTTGAGCCGCCCCTAGGCTAAAACAACCTAATATGTACTTACAGCTCCATGTGTTGAACCACCGCCGGTCGGGGTTGCTCTTAACCTTAGTGCTGATACCATTGTGCCGTATAGTTTTTTTTTTTTAAACTTTTCACCCCCCTTGGATTTCTCCTGTATCGTGGGTGCGTTTACAGACACAAATCTTCACATACACAAACAACCAGACCCGGAACAACTATCTGTAGGCCATACAAATATTTGTTCCGTGTGGGAATCGAACCCACGACCCGTAGCGCAGAAGCCAATCACTCAGTCACTGCACCAAACGTGTCGTCAAATTAGTTTTGTTCCGGCTAAAGCTAGGTTTTTATTGTAAGCAATCCTCCTTTTAAAATATTTTTCATCCGCGTCCATTCTCGTTGAGCCCTCAGGCTTTAGCCTACGGTATCAAGTGTACCAGTAATTAAATAACACGTCAAAATTTACTCACTTAATACCAAGTAACATATATATCTTCTCAGAATAAACATTTTTGCAATCAAATTTCACGTCCCGTAATAAATGAATAAAGCACAATTCGAAATTTTCGCGGTAAGGACTTAATAGATATCTAATTCACACTCAGTCCATATGACGACTAGCATCAGACTAACTGATTACTGTATTGAAACATTTAAATCTAGTATTTTATTTAATGGGTATAAAATTATCTAATAATTAGTCGTAAATGTTTCGTATTGATATTAACGATGTGGAAATTCCGCTTAAGTAGGTAGGTATATTAGGTACGACGCTATTTCCAAATGGAGCGGAATTATGATCATTATCATCACTGATCTATCAGTTACCACTGAGTAAGATTTGGGGAAAGTTCCAAATACTCGACTTTTTAAATTTTGACGACACGTTTGGTGCAGTGGCTGAGCGGTCGGCTTCTGCGCTACGGGTCGTGGGTTCGATTCCCGCACGGAAAAAATCTTTGTATGGCCTACAGATAGTTGTTCCGGGTCTGGATGTTTGTGCGTGTGAAGATTTGTGTTTATAAACACACCCACGATACAGGAGAAATCCTAGAGGTCCAGAGAAAATTGGAGGAATGGTGGCAAAGACTGGAGAGTGTTGGCTTGAAAATGAGCAGAAGCAAAACGCAGTATATGTTTTGCGATTTCGGCGGTCTCTCCAGTCCTATGCCTATTACTCTCGCTGGTATATCCTTACCAGTCTGCTCCGACTT
The DNA here is from genome assembly GCA_910594945.2 of Amphipyra berbera. Classification (NCBI taxonomy): domain Eukaryota; kingdom Metazoa; phylum Arthropoda; class Insecta; order Lepidoptera; family Noctuidae; genus Amphipyra; species Amphipyra berbera. Next base: position 10,099,760 of record OU343126.1, on the reverse strand, counting down.
CCGGTACCTTGGGTCACTCGTCCAAGGGGATGAAATTGACCAAGACGTTACGCATCGGATCAACTCAGGTTGGATGAAATGGCGACAGGTCACAGGGACAACTTGTGACCAACGGATGCCCCTCAAGCTGAAGGGCAAAATCTACAAATCCATTATAAGACCTGTCGTGCTATACGGATCAGAGTGTTGGGCCGTAAAGAAGACGGATGAAAGAAGATTACACGTAGCGGAGATGAGAATGTTGAGATGGATGTGTGGAGTGACGCGAATGGATAAAGTAAGAAATAAGTATATTAGAGGAAGTTTGAAAGTGGCACCAGTGACAGAAAAGTTGAAGGGAAAGCGTTTGTCTTGGTATGGGCATGTGCTGAGGAGGGATGAAACACATGTGACTAAGAGAGTGATGAATATGAATGTTGATGGATGGAGGGGGAGAGGGAGACCTAAGAAAAGATGGATGGATTGTGTGAGGGAGGATATGAAAGATAAGGGAGTAAATGATAATGAGACGGCTGACAGGGAAGAGTGGAAGAGAAAAACATATTGCGCCGACCCCAAGTAACTTGGGACCAGGGCAGGAAGATCGATGTTTGTTACCTCATTACTCCGACATTTATAAACGGATTTAGATAAAAAAAAAATTTGAAAGGATATACTTCCAGATTGGTCCCATTTAAATTTGTAGAAGATCTGATGAAAAACTTCGGAGATAGACAATAGAACTCCTCAATGACGAACAGTACGCATAATGTGATGATGGCAGCGTCTTTAGTAGGTCCAACCATATTTTAATTAAGGCCACTAAAACGAAAAAAATAAAAAACATTTTAACAAAAATAAAACCGACTTCAAAAAACGATGAAAAGAATAAAATAATTACCATATTATAAAATTAACAGTTGTAGAAGTCGGTGCTAATCCACGCTGAACCAAATTGAAGGCACCGACTTCTGAAACTGTTAATTTTATAATATGGTAATTATTTTATTCTTTTCATCGTTTTTTTGAAGTCGGTTTTATTTTTAGAATTAGATGTACCTATGTCTACATTATTTCTATTGTGATTTTCAACTAAAAATTTCTTACGCACGTTCAAGTCTTGATAAATTACCAATCTAACTAATAGGTATTTATCGGAATAGATGTACATGAAACTATATTATCCCTTACAATAAAGAGCAGGCAAAATCTGGCGACGTTAATTATAGCAGTGCCCAACAACCGGTAAATGTACCCTAATAATACCATTCATTAAAAAGCTATGTGGCATAAAGGACGAGTGCTTCCTGAGCCCCGAACGTGTCGAAAAATAAAAGAGGTCAACCTAACACTGGAGGCAATTACCATTCTAACGTTTCTTTTATGATGTTTTTCTATTTTTACGCTCAGTAAAGGAGAGGTTTCTGACAGTTTACTACGTTAAATTAATAATTTAATGACAAAAAAGAACAAGACTTCCTCTAAAGGGGGCTTTGGTAAAATTCTAAATATGAAATTAACTGAAGTGCACTACCTGCTTTCATAGCGTAGGTAAATTGTATATGGACAGAAAATATTGCACTTTTGTCCTCAATACATTGGAGGTGGGTGTCGTGGGTGAGTGTCGTGGTGAGGAGAAAGATGAGGTGAACAAGAGATTAGCCTTCGTGGCCAGTAACAGGTCCGAGAAAGAGGCGCGCCGTGTTTCACGCGCGCCTCTCAAAAGGACTTGGGCCAAGGCCCTACAAAAGGAAGGATCCGACAGCTGCCGGGCTGGGTTACGGTGAATGCACTAGCGAACCACTACGATGGTTTTAGTCAATAATGAAAGGCAGGGGTTATGTCGTTTCGCAAAATGGTTAGGATTTCCCAAAAAGGTCAGCGTTCTCCCGGTCGCTTATAACAACTAACCTCAAGCGTCCATCCGTTTGTATAACGCTAGAACGTATCCAGAACAAATTTGTGAGGTTCCTGTACTTAAAGCAGTATGGTGTGTATCCAGGGTATCCACTGCTGTATCCTACTCTATTTGTGCTGGGCATGGTAGGCAGTAGTATAAGCTGGAAGTGAGAAGGGAAGTAGCTCTCGCCACTTACTTATTTAAGATTATGCGTGGAAAAATACATAACCCAGGCGTTCTATGCACAATTGGGTTCTGTGTACCTGATGGACACGTGGGGCGACGGAGGCGGCCGCCGCTGCTGTGGGTGCCGCCCGCTCGCACCAACCTGCTGCAGCACGCGCCGCTAACGCGAGCGCTGCTTACACTCAATATGCTGTCACAACAGATTGACTGCTTCAACTGTACTCTGAGTGAATTCACACGGGCCGCATTTTGTAAAATCACTCTTGATTAATTGTAAATTCATTAATTGTTGTATGCTATTATAACTACACTATTGTATTAGGTAAGCCTGTGATGATAGTTGTACTTGTTTAAATAAATAAATAAAAACGTGATGATAGGCAAAGGCCTTCTGTGACCGTTCAACTCATTTTACTGTAACGGAGGAGCCCCATGTTCGCCAAAAAAGTGTAATATTTACACCTATATTCTAAGACGTTCCTCCAAAACTTACTCGACTCAGAACGGCCTCGAAAACACCTTCAAACTTGTATTCTTAGTCGCAATTTCGAGTGAACTTTGAAGTTCCTCGACGAAGGAATCCTCAGATGAGTCGAGGTAGAGTGGAGTTATTACGTCATAATTGCGAGGATTTTTGTTTATCTGCATCGCGCAAATAACGCCGCTATAAATAGTTGTAAGGATTATTGTAAGCATATTCGATAAATTCTTCATTGCCCAGTTGCTGGGTTGCGGAGGTCTGATGGCAGTCGCTCCGTGTAAAATACTGGTGTTCAGCCGCATCTGGTTAGGCTGGAAGCTGACCCCAAGATAATTGGAAAAATGCTAAGAGGAAGATTCGATAAATTCTTCAAAATTAATTTTTGTTTCATACGACTTTTGACACTTCCTTCCATAGGGTAGGTTCCGAGGTACCTTGAGTTTGACAGATGATTCCTTACCTAGACTGAGGAAAAATTTCGAGTTGAGGACGCTTATGTATGTCAATTACCTATATCTACCGATGGTAGTGAGAAAGGCTGAGTCGAGGTGGAGTCGAGTCGAGTAAGTTTTGGAGGAACGTCTTAGAATATGGGTGTTAGTCTAATGTTTAATTGACTAACTGAATCTGGCCGTACCCGTTTATTAAAAGCTGATTTCATATCAACTCCTTAATTCCCCGTCAATCGCCGCATAGTATTATTATTATAGTATTAGACCGCATAGTATTAGACCGCAACAATTAGGTTATGATAATCCCAATAGCATGAACAGCTCCTGAACATAGGGATCCCCCGAACAAGGAGATAAAGGACCCGACTGATGATAGATTACTTGTTGCCCCGAGACAGGCTAAGGCCCTGCCCAATAAGTAAATAAATGCTGTTATTAGGACATACAAATAAGTTGTTTATGGTGCTATTATGCCTGGAAGTGGAATGTTGAATGAGTGAGTGGCTGAGTTAAAGAGGAAGCTCTGCTCATCCTCTCCACAAAATCCCTTAGTCGCCTTTTCCGCACTTACTGGTAGAATTATTGGTTACACAAAATAGCCTATCTTTTCTCTAGGGCATTTCATGTGGTTAATCTACTACACTAGTCAAAAATTGTCGTTGGATGCAATAAAAAATATTATAGTGTCCCACAAAGCTACACTCTCTAAAAATGTACCAGACACCGCCATCTATGACTTCCATTCCACACAAACTGAAGGCGCGTTACAGTGTGAATCTTGCACTCCGAGCAATAGCTTAACAATCATGATCGTAGACAGAGAACAGTACTTTGCCGATCAATGTAGCGATGGATATCAAGCAAAACAACTACTTACATTATTATCATAATAACTATTTATTAGAATAGTGTGGCCATCTTGACTCTTGTGTGTAAGAATATAAAATAAGGCCTATAAAACTAAGGCCTGAAAATAACGTGTCATTAAAAGAATAATAATACAACATAATAATATTCTATCAAGAAAGCATAAGCTCAAAACCCTCGGCTCTTTGGTTAAAAATAAAATTAATGAATCGGCAGAATATTTAAACCATTGAGATAGAATTATATAAATATATTTATATGTCTATGATACGAACGGTGCACAATATTAATTATCTGTGGTTGTAGAAGAAGCCAGAAAATTCCGTTTCCGACCAAGAAGTGTCAGTCAAGAGTCAATTTATTTGTTTTATACCATTCTATGCGGTGCGTGTATTGCGGTGATCTAGTATTTTATTGTAAAGTGAGTTCTTTTTTCATATTTCACCTACATATTTTTAGTTTTATGTTATTCTCTACCTCTATTCTACGTGACTGATATTGTAATCGGTACATAACTACTGGCTACGCTATATATTTGTTGTATTAATTATTCATTGTTACCGGCAGCTTTATCAGTGATAGTCAAGAAAAATGAGTTGTCCATTCAACGAGGAGCAACTGAATCAGTTGAAAGCTTTCATCGAGTTTTGCAAAGGAGAACCGCAGATAATACATCACCCAAAATTAACTTTCTTCAAAGACTACTTGGCTTCTCTTGGAGTAACAATACCAGCCCCAACATTTGGTGCTAAGAGCTTTACTCCCTGTGGTGATACGTAAGTAATAAGCCAATCGTTAAGTATTCTAGCAAACATATTAATATGTTTAAAACTGCAAATGTTAGGGAGTTCCTAGAACCTTACAGTGTCTCCTATAATCAGTAATATAACAGTAATGAACATTGTAATACCTGCTTGTGGGCCTTCAGAACATGGGGTGTCTAAATTATCTGTTTTCTGATGCAGATTTACTCTTGTAAATGAGAGGAATATTGTCTTAATCAAACAAATAATTCAGATAAATCACAATAACAACAAATGTTCTTCTTAAAAAGATCTTTCCATTGGTATATAATCTTGTTTCTATTGGGGGTGGGGTAGAGTTTAAGTTATATTGATGTTTTTATTTTTTTGCAGTACTGCAAACAATAATGCTGAAGATAATGGTCAAACATCATCTGGCGAAGATTCTTCCACTGAATCTGATGTAGAACTAGATATGGAAGGTAATTTATGATTTGAATTTATATCTTTCTGTTTCTTTTTTTACTTACAATATGTTTTAAGCAGCTTAATTACACTCTGGGTGACTATGCCAGAGTTAATACGTTAACCAGTGTCAACATCGGAAAGATCATTATTTTCATTTTGAAAGCCAACTAATAACCACCTTTACCACATCATAACTCACAACACACCACAGTTGCTAGCAAGGCAACCATTGACCACACAAATGCATGGCATAATTTTGCCAACCTTCTGTGCATGTGTTATAGGAGGGGACATTTTTAAGTTTGCGGAATGGGGGGTTTAGTTTAGTTTACCTGGGCTGTATCCGCACTTAGCCTCTTGATTGGGCCATTGTGCGTGTTCCGTCTTACCTTCCTACTCCAACCAACCTAGGTCGTCCCAGAAGGTTAGCAGCCTTTTCAGGCTGCTACAGGCCTCCGGGAGCGATGCTGGTGATTGAAGAATCCGTGCCCGTTGTTCGGCCACGCTCCTGCATTCCATAAGCACGTGCAGCGGCGTTTCTTCTGTCTCCATGCATACTCTGCACAGGGGACTATCTGTTACACCTATGGTGAATAGGTGCTTGTTTAGAGGGCAGTGTCCTGTTAAGATTCCAATAATCTTCCGGATGTCGCCCCTTTTAAATCTGATGAGGTTGCGGGACAATCTTTTTGATGCTACCGGAATCGCATTTTTAGTTTGCCTGCAGCCCTCGCTGTTTGTCCATTCTAATAAATGGGTTTCTTCTGTTTTTGTGCGCAGCCATGTTTTTATTTGGGCCTGGGGTATGGGCAGTAGCGGCTCCGGTCCGTACGCTATTGTTTTTGACCCCATTTTGGCCAGGTCGTCCGCTGCGTCGTTTCCGAGCGAGTTGCTGTGTCCTTTAATCCATTGCAGAGTCACTTTATTTGTACTTGCGATGGACTGGAGACTGTTGTGACATTCCAGTATAAGGACAGAAGTTATGGTATTGTTTTGTAGGGCCTGAAGTACGGATGCACTGTCTGAGATGATTTTAATTTTTTGGTCTCTGACGTCTCTGGCTGCAACCGCCTGTGCCGCTCTGGTGATGCCAATACATTCCGCTTGGAATATTGTGTTTACTCTGTCTAGGGTGGTTGATATTTTGATATTTAAGTCATTCGAGAAGACGCCTGCCCCGGTACCGTGTAAGGTTTTGGAGCCGTCTGTGTATATCCTAACTTCGCGACTGCCAGAGCTGTCTTTTATTTCTGCGTTGAGTTGGATATTGTATCTTCGATCGAAGACGTGGTGACATGGTGTTCTGTCCATGGGCGCCTCAAGAAGAGGAATTTCTTTCAAGACCCCTTGCAGAACTTTGGAGTGAGCTGTTTCTATGTTTACTTCCCATAAGCCGTTAGCTCTAAGTCTTAGGGCGGCTGCCCTCGCTTCCTCTTGTATGACCAGATCTAATGGTCTCAGGTTGAGGAGGTACTCGATTGCGGCTGATGGGGTGGTTCTCATACATCCAGTAGCAGCTACACTCGCTAGGCGTTGTAGGCTCTGGAGTTTTGTTTTTATCGTGGTCAATTGTGTTCTGGACCACTATACAATTGATCCGTAAGTCATAGAAGGTCTGATGACTGATGTGTATAGCCAAAGTGTTATTTTCGGATTGAGACCCCATTTTTTACCAACAAGTCTCTTACACTGATAAAAAGCTATGCAGGCCTTCTTTGTTTTTTCCTCTATATGATTTGCCCAGTTCAACTTGCTGTCAAGTATAACGCCCAGGTATTTCACTTGTGTTGATAGGGAGAGTTTGGTGTTAAATAATTTTGGTAGTTGGAGTTCTGGTAACTTCCTTTTGTTGGTGAAAAGGATAAGTTCTGTCTTCTTCGGGTTTACTGACAGTCGTTGCTCGTCACACCATTTTTCCACAATCTGAAGGGCCGACCGCATGACCTTACATAGGACGTTCTCGGCGTTTCCATTTATCAGTATTGCTAAGTCGTCTGCATAACCAATAGTAGTGTAACCTCTATCATTTAGCCTTCTTATGAGGCTGTCCACTACTATGTTCCATAGAAGTGGTGATAAGACTCCCCCCTGAGGGCACCCTCTAACTACCTTTGCCCTCGTGGTAGTATTCACCACTATTTGAACCGCCCTTTTACTAACCAATTCAGTGATCCAGCTACGAATAACTGGTTCCACTTTGAATTTTTGTAGGGCGTGGTTGATGCTGTTGTGCATAGTTTTATCAAAAGCCCCTTCTATGTCAATGAATGCGGCAAGTGTTGAGGATTTGTTTGTGATAGCCATTTCTATTTTTTGCACCAACTTGTGTAGTGCCGACTCTGTTGATCTGCCTTTCCTATAAGCATGTTGTTGGGGATGTAGCGGATTGTTCTCTAAAACTCCGTCCCTTAGGTGTCTATCTACCAGTCTTTCCAACGTTTTCAGAAGGAATGATGTTAGACTGATGGGCCTGAAGGATTTAGCGTGTGTGTAGTCTTCTTTACCTGGTTTCGGTAAGAAAATTACTTTCGCCTCTCTCCATGCCTTGGGTATGTATTTAAAGGCTATGCAGGCCCTGTAGATCGGTAGTAGATACTTAGTAGCCAGACCGGGTTGCCATTGTAGTAGTGCTGGGAATATCCCATCCAGCCCTGCGGATTTAAATGGTTTGAAGCTTTTCAGGGCCCATTCTATTTTGTCCGCAGTTACTAAATTACTTGCAACTTCCCAGTCTAGGCTTGTTGGTGTGCAGTGGAGCTCGTCAAACCACTCGAGGTCTGATGTGATATGACAACCGGGAAAGTGTGTTTCCAGCAGTACTGCACTGGTTTCATTATCTGTGTTAGTGTAAGTGCCGTCTTCCTTCTTAAGTGAGCCCAAGAGTTTTGAGGTCACCTTTAGCCAGGATTTTCTTTATTCTTGCGGCTTGGTTGGTCGAGTTGATGTTACTACAGAAATTGCGCCAGGCGGAATGGGGGGTAAGGAGTGGAAATAAAAATCCAAATTTATTTTTCCTTTTCAATATATTCACCTGCTACTCTAATACATTTTTCGGATCTTTTAAGTAACTTATGTATACCCTCAAAAAAAAATGATGTCTTTGTCTAAAAAAATTCGCCGAAACTGCTTCCTTCACTTCTTCATCACTTAAAAAACTTTTTCCCACAAAGTTCTTTTTTTAAGTTTGGCAATAGATAATAATCACTGGGGGCCAGGTCAGGACTATAGGGTGGGTGTGGCAAAATTTCGAAGCCCACCTTCTGCAGGGCGGCCATCGCAACACGGCACTTGTGAACAGGCGCGTTGTCGTGCAGAAGAAGGATACCTTTGGTCAATTTTCCCCTTCTTTTCTCCTTTTTTTTTTCCTTCAATTGTTCTAGGATTGAAGCGTAGTAATTTCTGGTTATGGAGACACATTTATCTTTACAATCAATCAATAGGATTCCTTCTGAGTCCCAAAAGACTGTCGCCATGATTTTCCCAGCTGAAAGTGCCACCTTAAACTTCTTGGGTGATGGTGTGCCTTTTTTGTGCCACTGCATAGAGTCCTATTTAGACTAAGGTTCATAATGGTGAACCCAAGTTTCATCACCAGTAACAATTCGAGCCAACACTCCATCTTTGTCTTCCATACAGAGGTCCAAAAATGCACGACAACACTCCACGCGCTGTTGCTTTTGAGGCGGCGTGAGCATTCTAGGCACCCATCTTGCGCTGACTTTAGTCATGCCAAGATGGTCGTGAAGAATTTTGAAAATGGTTGTATCTGATACTCCAACTATTTCTGCAAGCTGTTTCTTCTTTAGGCGGGCATCTTCTAATATTAATTTTTCGACTTTTTGAATAATTTCCGAAGTGGTCACTTCGATCGGCCTTCCTGGCCGTGGGTCGTCTTCAAGTGCCTCTCTACCTTATTTAAAAAGGGTATGCCTCTTGTAAACCATAGTTTTACTTGAACAAGAGTCCCCGTAAATGGATGACATCTCTTCCAGTATAGTCTGAACTGATTTTCCTTGCTTGGTAAGGAACTCTATAACGGCACGGAACTCGATTTTCTCCATATTTCACAATTTCTGCCCGATTGACTTTTTTGGTTGACGATAACTCAAAGACTACTGTTCTAATTACAATAAAACCCGGTATTTGTACTAATAATGAGTTGCTCAATTAGCACCTAATTCAGCGACATCCCCACTTATTACCTACCTACCAATTCCGCGAACTTAAAAACGCACCCTCGTATTATAAGGTAGGCTCTAATAATCAAGTAAGGGTTCCTGTCAATTGTTTGATGTCAGATTTCACCATGATTCTTATGGCCCTTACTGTCTGGGAGCTTTTGTTTGTTATGCAAGTTTGAAATTGAATTCTGAGCAATGAATGTGCAATGCAAAACATCTGATCCAATTTGTAACATTACACCATTTAGGCTGAGTTGCACAAACCATAACAATAACCATACCAAAATTTCTGTCTAATCAGTACAATTTTGACATAAATATGGCAAGTTAAAAATTATAGTGAGTTGGTGCAACTGAACCTTAATGTTACAATGCTCATTGTAAGTACAGAGTATTAAACAAAGCCAAAGTTAACTTTGTAATTTCACTTTATTGGTGATAGTCAATTGTAACAATGATCCACTTATCAGCGTTATGTTATGAGGACAAGATAAAATATTTATAAAAATAAATAATATGTAATGTACCCATAATTACAATGCCCTTAGGTGATAACACTTACTGTCTGTATCTGTACTTATATTATTTTGAGAAATGGTTTTATGATTGATAAATTGTTTAAGAACACAAACGTTTTTAAAATAAAGGTTTTGAGAATAACTAGGCTAACTACATAACATAATAAAGAAGATTAAGCAAAATGGCAAACCCTGATAGACATCTGTAAAAATATTTAGGATAAATCCATTTTGTCTTTGCATTCCAAAATGAAATTTCATGTATCATGGTCATGGACCCTGTTCAGCACAGCTGTTCTCAAATCACTTCTCGAAATATATCCTCAGCTTTAGTTTTCAATAGAAATTGTGTTAATTTTATTTCATTTTTATTTCACAATGTTTTTTTTCATATTTATAAAATATTTACAGGTTGTTTTTTATTATTTTGTGCCCAGGTGTCATAGAACCAGATGTGGTGGATGATTCTCAGATAATGGGTGATGCATCAAAAGAAGTGACTGATGAGGAACGAGACCAGTCTGATGAGAAGAGATCTGAGGCAATGAGGGCTTTCTCCGAGAATCAGTATGATGAAGCCATCAAACTGTACAATGAAGCTATACAGCTCAATCCGCAGAGTGCTTTACTTTTTGCTAAACGAGGACAGGTAAGTCTTATTGGCATTTTCTCTATTTAAATATGTAAATAAATGTACTCTGACATTAATATCTGATACTATATTACAAAATGTTTTTAATTATTAACTATTTTGAATCTTGTTTTATATTATGTTTTTCACAGATTTATCTTAAGATGAACAAACCAAATGCTTGCATCAAAGACTGTACACAGGCTCTTGAACTCAATTGCGACAGTGCCGCTGGATATAAATTCCGTGGACGTGCATACAGGTATTATTTTAATTTTATTACAACTATTGCACAATAATCCTGAAAATAGCTCGGATGATTGCGAAAATCTGTCTTCGGTTCCAAATATCCGGACCCTTTCAATCGTCCAAGAATTATCGTAAAGATCCGACTTTTCCGATTATGCTAAGACACATACATACTTGTGAGCAGATTCAATTCGTTGTATACAGTAACGCACGCGCCGCAGTCGCAAAAATGCGGTATTAAAATAACTTCTCTTTTGTGTTAAAATAACAACACTAATGGATTTCTGTTGGTAAACAAAAATGATTGGGTTATTTGGATGCATTGTCGGAAAATTTAAACTTAATTATCAAAGAAAAACGCATGGTTCCATATTAATCTACAAATATCACTAACATACATATTAATTAACTGGTCTTTCAGGTTTAATCATTAACATACAATGAATTACCTACTTATTGAGTTTGTACTGAAAGTTTAATATTAATTTAGACAGCAGAAAAACTGCTAATCATGGACTCACTTTGTTGTGTGAACCTTAATTTAAATTGAGATCACAATATATTTGTAATTGAATAAACCATAAAAAACTTATTGGCATTAATTGAACAGGTTGTTGGGCCAATTTGAAGAGGCGTCTCATGATCTCTGTGAATCTCTTAAAATTGACTATGATGATCAAACCAATGAATGGCTGAGCGAGGTCAAACCCAATGCTGAGAAACTGCGCCAACATAAGCTTAGTGCTCAACGCAAAAAGGAAGAAAGAGAGGTAATAATAATATATTCCAAATTAAGTATCAAGATTTGGCACACGAGGTTGTCGACATGTGGGAGGTTGACTCAGCAGTCATTGTGCCGATAGTCGTTACGGCCAATGGCTTAACAGCCAAGAGCCTCGACCAACACCTGATGAGGCTCTCGTTGGGCAGCTGGGTCAAGGGCCTGATACAGAAAGCGGTACTTCTGGACACGGCACGTATTGTCAGGAAGTTCCTCTCTCTGAGGCCCTGACCACCGGTAGCTTGGACCCTGTTCCCGATGCCGGTGGGCTACTATTTTTTATATTTTTAAATGTTTTTATTATAATTTTTATAGAAATATTTAAAAATGTAATTAGTATGTAAGTTAATGAATAAAGGACATAATATATATTCCAATATAAATAATATGTCGAAGTGTGATTGTGTGCACTCTCACATACTACTATTACTCTGATCAATCTCTCTTTGTTTCACATGAAATTACCTTTTTCTTGGATCTTGGAATCCGACTTCTGCACAGTGATGGGCCGAATAAGGGTTTCACCGAATACGAATATTCGGCCGAATGTTCGGTTAAAAATTTACCGAACCGAACATTCGGCCGAATATTCGGCAGGATATTGCACGCTTTATCATGCATTGCATAAATTCTAGTCTATACATGTCAAACGCATTAAATCACGCGACCCTTCCACCCGCTGACGCTGCTACCCCCGGACTGTTATAGCGTCGTCTAGTTAGCGACAAAACATTGGGACGTGCATTTGTTTTTGTGTACAAAAAACTTAACATTCTAACTCTTCCTTCTATATACATACTGGAAATCTGTAAGTTCGCTCACACACACGAAGACTTTTACACTAAACGAGAAGACATACTAACTAAATACACACTCCGACACAAAACACGATTAAACCTACCGACATCCCGTTTAAAGATGCACTCATCTAGTCCACTAGTTATGTCGATAAAAATGTATAATAAACTACCCGAGGTACTCAGAAATGAAAAAGAAATGCTATTTTTATAAATAAATTTAAAAAAAAATTACTAAATAAATGTTATTATAGTATAAATGAATACTTAATCGACAAATCTATAGAACTGACATAATAATATAAATGAATAATAAAAAATTAGATTAATTCAATAATAAATAAAATGTTACCTCAAATTTTACTTAGATTAAGTTAGTTTGCATGTATAAATAAGTCCTCTTCATTCAAATTTTCTTTTGCTGTGCCCGACAGGGTCCATGATTGTTACAACAAATGTTTACTTACCACCTAAGTAATACATTGTAAAATGCAATAAATGATTGAGTATTGAGTACAAAATCGTTAAAACTCAGTAAATGGCCAAAAAAACAATGAAATCAGTGGAAGGAAGCAGTCGAACATTTGGACATTTTTCTGTGAAACTGACTATAAATGTTAAGACACACTTGAGATGGATACAATTATGTAATTATACTACTTCATACAAGCATAGAGGCAACTTTTTAACGCAAGATTATTCGATAGAATGTTCGGCATTTTTGCCGAATAATCGGCCGAATACGAATGTTCGGTAAACCTGCCGAATACCGAACATAAAACGAATATTCGGCCCATCCCTACTTCTGCACTGCTGTTCTGTACAATACAAAGACATATTGACATCAGTAAATATTTATTAAAAGAAGAACCTACTAATTTAAAGTAAACCAGATATGATAGAATGGATGAGAAATCTTACTACTGTGTTTCAGCACCGCGAAAAGTTGCACAGAGCTTATTTGGCAAATGAAGCGCGGGTCAAAGCGGCGCGTGCGCAAGCCGAGGCGAAACAGGGGACTCCTCCTACGTTCCCGGGCGGGGCTGGCGGCTTCCCCGCCGGCGGCGGCGGTTTCCCCTCCGGGCTTAACCCACAGGATTTCAGCAACCTGCTGTTTGACCAGGAAATCATGTCTGCATTCCAGGTAATTCGGTATTTTAATCTTTACCACAACTAAAAACAGTGATACGCAACATTGACAAAGCTAACCAACACCCTGCAAAAAAATTGACCAAGCTTTAGAGCGTTGTATATAAAAAAAGTAAAGGAAACAACTCCGTCTACCATTTTACCATAGAAAAAAATCCTTGAAGTTTTAATTACCACACTGTAACACTTTTTTAAACTTTAGGATCCCGATGTCGCTGCAGCATTCCAGGATGTATCGTCTAACCCAGCAAACTTCGTGAAGTATCAAAATAATCCTAAAATCGCGGCAGTTATAGAAAAACTGCAAGCCAAACTTGGAAAAGGAGGAGCTGGTGGATTTCCAGGTGTGTACTTATTTGCGTGTTTTGTATTTTATAATAATACTAGTTGTGCCCGCGACTTCGTCTGCGTAAAAGTCGGATGGATTTTTTTTTATGCGGAACCCTAATATTTTTTTCTTTTTCTAAAATAAAAGTAGCCAAGTTACTTATATTAACATCGGCTATCTGCCAGTGAAAGTCCCGTCAAAATCGGTCCAGCCGTTTCCAAGATTAGCCGGAACAAACAGACAGAGACAACTATAACTAAAAAAATATTTTTTAGTTATAGTTGTCGTATATACTTTCCTAAGCATTTAGTAAAAAGCTGTTATTTTGACATTACAAACAGACACTTCAATTTTATTTATTTGTATAAATTATTAAAATAATAGCTGATATAGATTAGTCGGAAAGGGGGTACTAAGCCGAAAGGGTGTTAAAGTATCCATAATAAGGGATAACTTTTGTTCTACAACTTTCCCCAAAACTTGATAGTTTAAGGCTCGATTTTACCAATGTCGGATAGCGTTTATCCAAGGAATAAGACAGACGTGTTGACAGAATTTCTATACGAAAGCTGTCAAAACGTCAAATTTATACCTCGATTAAAGTTATTCGACGTTGGTAAAATCGAGCCTAAGAGAAATAGCTTTTCAAAGATTTCGTAAAAAATATGCTAAAATCTATCTGTCCATAGCTATGATCAGCTGTTTTTACAATTTAGGTCATATTTGGGGTCACGGATTAGAAAATTGATTTTCTGAATTCATAACTAAAGCGGTAGGATTTAAAAAAAAAACTAAAACAAATTCATTTTGCATGCAAATAAAAATTGTCGAATTTTGAAATTTTAACACTTGCTTTAAAATAGTCATCAGTGATACTTTAGGTGGCTTGCGGCCTAGTACCCCCTTTCCGACTAACCTTGTATTTTCTAGTATATTTCTGATGAGTTTAATGAGCTCAAACTTCACTTCATTCATTTGGCACATAAGAATTGTGTGCCTCTCGCAATCCCCTTTAATCATAGGCTCTCCCATAAAGGGAGGTGGTCTCTTGGTCATATCTCTTATCATATCATCAAGATTATGCTATTAAAAATAATCTCATAACCTTTTCGTAGGTTTCGGCGGCGCAGCACCTGAGGCGGGAGGACCAAAGGCTCCTACGGATGATGACGTTGGTCTTGATTAAATCGCACCGTACCTTATGCAATATTTGGTATCAAATTAGTAATCAAAGTTGCAAAATCACTAAGGTATATAAAATACTATATAACACACATATAATATGGAGTGGGTATTATATCTATGTGTAAACACTCACAAACACCCATATGTGTATATTTCAAACATTAATTAAGATATTAAAATTGTATCTCATTAAAATGTCCGTTTGTGCAACGAATTTTCACAATTTGGACTTGTAAAATTTTCTATAAGAAAATTTATTGTGTATACCAACTTGAAACCGGTTATTATAATATTCTGAAATATTTATTTTCACATGATCAAAATGCTTCATAGAACATATTTTCTGTACACAACTGTTTACATAACAAACGGGAATAATTAAACTACACATAATAGGTAAGCACATACTATTTATGTTTATCACATTGGAATGACACACATTGATGTTTCTGAGGATTGGTGCCTATTACTGAAGTGGTTAAATCCATTGCCAAGTTTTTAATGCATTTATTGTAACTAGGTATCCGGAGTTATCTAGTTTATCTTTTGCCATATTAATTGTGTATTTTTCAGTCGAAATTTTATTCAGACTAAGTTAAATTAAAATAGCACTGCGTTTTTTGTTGTAATAAATCATAGGAAATTGTGTAGCTACACCTGTGTTCTATTTACATGTTAAACACGATTGTAAAATATTATTTTATTTTTAATAAAATGTTTATTCTGTATTCGAGATAAAGGTTTCTGCTCAATTTCACTCTCAAAATTGTTATATAAACGTAATATAAAATTGTAACTACTTGATAGACTGCATAGACTTCTCTAGATGTAGAGGTTTGATAAAAGTACAGAGGAAAACCATTTTTTCGCACTACGTTTGAAGTTTTGTCTGATTTAAGACAGTTAATTTTATATTTTAATGTTTAATAAAAGTACGTAATGGACCTTGTATTTTATCTCAATACATTTTCCCTAATAAAGTATTTAGAACACGTTTATGTGCAAATGTTCAGAAACATTACAGGGAACACAGTGGAGAATCACTAAAATAGTCCCCAGCGGGACGAAGGCCTCGTGGCTAATAACCGCGCAGATCGATCGATCTGCGAGGTTAGCTGTGCTAGTCGCAGTCAGTCCGTGGATGAGGTTTGTGAGGGGACCATTCTTAATAAGTACATCAAGACTAATCCCTCCGTATCTTTGAGAGCATATTAAACCTTGGGTTGCGGTTGTCATACGAATACCCAGGGCCCGATTTATCCTATAAACAAAATAGGTAGACGCCCGAGGGCACGGAAAAATATTTTGAAAAGTTAGCATAAACAGCTTTAGCAGGACCAGTACTTATTTAATCTTGGAAGCGCAGGCCACACCGCGAGCTGGCGGGTGGGCGGGCGAGCTGAATTTTTCATACTTCGGTTCACATCGTTCAGAGTCGCTGAAGTAGCTAGGTTCGGTGAAACGTTGCTCGCTCGCCCGCCCGCCAGCTCGCGGTGTGGCGTGCGTTTTAAATGCAACCTCATAGTAGATTCGGTTAAGCAGAGAGGAGTGAAATACAATGGAGTCAATGGGTAACAAACAGGCCAGTAAGGAATCTGGGGAGGTACTACAATAAATAAAACTAAATCTTTACTACCTTAATACTTTTATTAAATCTAAACATCATTAACTCTGCCCCAACCCAGCCTTATCTTCTTCTCATGTAGTTTCAACCATGATGGCATGCTCTTAGGCAATGGTTGAGCATTGGGGAACTTAAGTGGTGGTGGTGGCGCCTTAAACGGATCCTCACTTCTTAACTTACGCAATAAATATTCTTTATTAATCTGTTTTGGATCTCTGTACTTATCCATGTACAGGTTAAATGGTTTTCTTCGGGGGAACCATTCTTGTGGCCTAATGTAGGGTTTAGGGAAGTCATACTCATAAACTGAAAAAGCAAAAGTTATATAAGGATTACTCAATAATTGTATGTAGACTGAAAAGACAATACAATGAACTTATGACTATAATGTGAAAATAATGACCTGGTTCCTTAGTTTGCAGCACTTGATGGAAGAAATCCCTGACAGTACTATCCCAGTTAGTTTGATAAAATGCAAGTCCGGCAGGAGTAATGTTATCCTGGTACTTCTTATACCATTCTCTGGTCACAAATGTCCTGTCTTCTAGAGGTGATGATGAAGTCACTGTAAAGAATATACAATGATTAAGGGCTTTCAGACAACCATACACACCAGCGCCAGCAAACTGCAGCAGTTCCCAGACGCCAGTACGTCCAACATTAGCAAAATGCATCTTGTCTGTAAGAGCACTTAACAGGTTTAACTTGAATAATGTCTTGAAAAATAAGTATTTAAATGAACATACACAAAAAAAAAAAAAAAAACATTCATACAGACGAACATAGTAACCTCCTCCTTTTTGGAAGTCCGTTAATAATTATTACCTTTTGTCACATCATACGATACTTTTCCATCTTGCTTATAAAGCACAAAAGCATATCTGTGATATCCGGTTCCCTTCAATGGTATAGGATGCAAATACTCCACAATGGTATCCCCTTTCTCAATACAGTTCCCAGGAATGTTGGAGACTAGCCAGTGTACATACTCTTTATCATTTTCTATTAAATGGCCATCTAAACTTGTAAGAGCTAGTGTCCATAATGTATTGTCATCTGATTCATAGTTAACTATGGGATATTGAAGTGCTTCAGCTGGTTTCACTACATTACCAGTGTAAACTGGAAGGTATGAACCATTTTTCAAATCATACAAAACTTCTAGATTTAAATATGGTATAAAGAAGCCTTCTCCATATAAGTGTTCAAATATGCTGTAGTGATCGGCTATTTGTTTCTTGTGCTGTGGGCCTAAGGTGCCAAGCCATTCTGTTTTTGCTTCATTTAAATCAATTTCTAACTTATAGTTGCGTGCAAGCTGTTCTATGCTCTTATCAGCTTTTATTTTTTTAAGATGCTCCAACCGTGTGATACGATAGTCCTCTGTTGATTTTCTGGAATATCAGATTAATTGCTAGTAGTAGATAATTCATTTATTACAGAAATACCATAAAGAAATTACATAATAAGAATACAATACAGGTACAAAAAATAGAATTAATATTTGATCAAATCATCACTGAAATGGATTTTGGATAAGTTGAACTGTTCAGTCAAGACTAAACAAGGCCCTGAACACCTTTTTTAAGTATGGAGTGTGACGTTAGTTAGTTTTAATAATTAGTGTCCAAACTTTTGCAGTACGACTCTAAATGTTTATGAATCAAATAATATTAAGTAAAACACTACATCATTAAATATACTCACTTGGTTCGTGGAAAACCGATATCAATTCTGGTCGTATACAACTCATCTTTATAATTCAGTTCATCCAATCGTTCCTTTATCGTGCGACAAAATATAGGAGCTTTGCCTCTTATCCTATGTGCGCATCTTATCTGCTGTAATTGTACATTGGCTGTCCAGACTCCACGAAATGTATTTAACATTTTTCTAAACCAAATTAATCATAAAGTTAAATACAGTACAACAGGTACCTATTCAATCTCATTGAGGTTATATTTTTGACAGTGACAGTTTTTTTTTAGTGTTGTCCGGTTTCAATACTGAAAAAAAGGAAATTATACCTACTACGAAATACATAATGATAAAAAAAATATCAGACAACTGAGTCCATAGCATTAGTAACAAAAACTTGCAACCTATGTTAGTAGGATAAAAATAAATAATTAATAAATGCAAAAACAGTGTCGATTCATTAAATTCACACCTCTCTCACGCAAATCAGTGAATCAAACGAGGACGTCTGAATCCAATCTATCTGTTATCAACTCTGCGATTTTCTTACGCATGATCGCACAGAAATCCTCTACATGCCTGAAGCGAGGCAGCCGCAACAGAGCCCTGAAGAAGTTATTATACTGAACTCTAAGGGCATTGTATGTCGTAGATATATATCACTAATCTGTGATTGTAGGCCTTTTAGTTAAACCTGATCCATAGACCAATGTCTAAAAACTTTGACAGTAGGTACGCTTGAAATAGGTACCTAGAAAAGTACAGAGTTTTAAGTCTACCATACAACGAGCGAAACTTACTTGTGGTATTTTCCTATTTTCGAAAACCCCGAATCTACGGATCTTAGATTCTCAAATCTTAATTTTTCTTTTGGGTGTTACTATTTGAACAATCCTATAGAATCAAAAGTTCTATGTCTATCAAAATACAATGACTTCAAGTTCTCAAATAACATTGACTTTTTTTACCCGAGTGCCAAGGAAGGGTTATGTTTTTTTTATTTTATACCCACCAAAGTTTGGAGGGGGGCACATTTTTGTGATGGAACTATACGGGATACCAATTTTACTACGGACCCTAAAATGAAAAAGAGTTTATTTATTTATTTAGGTAGGTAATCATCGAACCTAACGGGATCATCATACATACCGTAAACGTCTACCGCTGAACATGGGCCAAAGAATCGGTCAATTAAAAGGGAAAATGCCGTAATCACCTAGACTAGACAGAAGGATTGGTTTGGTAATAGCTGTATGTTGAAAACCACTTTGTTAATAAATATATAATAATCATACCATAAATAGTGGTATTTTTATGCATATTGGCAATATTTTAAGTTTTATCGATTTGTAGAAGTCCTACCTAAACTTATGTATTATTACATTAATTACTTAGCAAAAAATAATATAGGTACGTCCGTTTTAATACTGTAGGACAATGACTGCAATGCGATTTTTAGAATAATCAATATGCATAGTACCTAGCAACTTTGTCAATTTCAGGAAGAAGGTTACACACTACAGACTTCCTTACAATATTTCCTCTTAGCATAATTTCGGTTTTGCCACAGCCTGTTAAAATATCTACGAGACTATCAACGCTAGAAATATTCGTAAAAAATAATGCAAAGGACAAATAAACATACCTATGTACTTATTTTATTGTCGATACCAAAAAACGATGAGAGGGCAATGAACGATCTTCCTTCTCTTTCTTACTTGATAAAAAAAGAAAGAGCCATGATCTAATTTGAATTCCCAGTTTCCCACAACTCTGCTCTCTTTTTCCCTTACCAAGCATCAGGAATATCATAGATCTAATAATATTATGTATTACCTATGACAAAATAGAAAGTTGTTAGATCTAAGAAAATAGTACCGCTACTGATCATCATCATGTCAGGTGCTCACCTAGATACATAGTCCATTATTACAGGTTACACAGATGGACATACCTACAATAAAATTATGTTTCAGTTTTGTCTGTGTCAGTGCCTGAAGTATAGAAGCATGGCTTTTCCAACTAATCAACATACATTAATTAATTTATTTATAACTAGCGACCCGCCCCGGCTTCGCACAGGTGCAATGTAGACACTAATGTGGGGCATTTAAACCTTCCTCTTGAATCACTCTATCTATTTAAAAAAACCGCATTAATATCCGTTGCGTAGTTTTAAAGATCTAAGCATACATAGGGACAGACAGACAGCGGGAGCGACTTTGTTTTCTAATATGTAAAGAAAAAGATAAATACTGTGGCTTTGTACATTTGTAACGGACAGTGTGTATGCAATGTTACACCGGTCTACAGTACTGGCTATAAGTTGTCTTCCCTCTCTCTCTTATCTCATTTGCTGCCATCATTGACTGCCTAAATTTTGCATAGCTTGGCAAATAACATGATTTATTATTCCTACGTTACATTTAGATTTCATGTAAATCGAAATACAGAACTACTGAACACCAAAATTTAAAAAAATACAATCTTGTGTTTGTACTTACCTACGCCATTTTCTTTCTTTGTCTAAACCAAATAATAGAAAAAGGATACCAACATAAAAGAACAACTCAAAATAATTACACAAGAGCACTTCCCTCACCATCCAAAGCAACCCAACCAATAGGATTGAGGAAGAACAAGTCAACGATATTATTATCGTGCATTTAATTTTGTGTGCGTAATATTTTTGACGAGCGGCGAGCTGCTATGCGTTTGAACGAAGCATCAATGAACGATCCGTCGTGGACGAGTGAGTTATCAAGTAACTGGCTGGTTGTGAAATTGTGACTAGCCCGATACTGAGCTTTTGTAAACGAAAATCGTAAAATCAATACTAATTTTGTTTCATTAAATATTCGGTTGTGTTCAAGGCAATCAGTGTTGATATTATTTTGCATTTAAAAAACCTTTGCCTGCTCATAATGCGGAATAAATAGTAATGGCAGTGTTACAGTGTACTATCTCAATATATTAGGAGCCATTTACACATGGCGAGAAGTCACGTAGACTTTTACTGCGAGTAAAATGTTTCACGTACGTGAGATATTGTGAGATAAAAATATTAGACTAATAAGTGTGTATTTATCTCGTTAGCGAAAATGGATAGTAAGAATATACAGAAAAATGCCATGCATAAAAGTGCAGAATTCACTTTCACTCCACCACCCGAAGCACCTGTATTTGAACCTACGCCCGAAGAATTCTTGGATCCACTTGGATACATAGCAAAAATTCGCCCAGTTGCAGAGAAAACGGGCATCTGCAAAATAAAGCCTCCGTCGCGCTGGCAGCCACCTTTTTCATTAGACGTGGACAAATTAAAATTTGTTCCTAGGATACAGAAAGTGAACGAGTTGGAAGCCATAACGCGTCTAAAACTTTTGTTTCTCGAAAAGATATTAAAATTTTGGGAACTTCAAGGATCGCCTTTAAAAATTCCCATGATTGAAAACAAAACATTAGATTTGTATTGTCTCAAATTTTGGGTTGATGAAGAAGGTGGCTTTGAAGGCTGCAATAGTCCCAAAAAATGGCGTAAGATTGCTAATTCCATGGGTTACAGCCAACACACAAGTACTATGAATTTTCTAAAAAGTAATTATGAAAAAATTTTGCTTCCCTATGAAATATTTGAAAAAAGTAAAGCTGATATATTAAAAACTGTTAAGAAGACTGAGCCCAAAATTGAAATAAAAGATGATGAAGGAGGAAAGCCACTAATTACAGAAATACCAATAGAAAGAATAACAAAGATCAAAGTAGATTATGATTTTAAAGAACAGAAACCTCACACAAGTATTAAGAAAACAAAGACAGGATCTGATATCAAACTTGATTTTGATAGCTCTAAGAACAAAGTTGAGAGTGAAGAGATGAAACGTAACAGAGAATTAAGAAGGTTAGCTTGTTATGGACCTGGACCAAAAATGCCTGGACTGAATGATGAGGAATTTGATATTACAAAATCAAGGAAGAGGCCCCGCTATGATCTCGATCCATTAGCAATTTATCAGTGTGCGATTTGCCAAAAAGACCACAGAGATGATTTGCTTTTAATTTGCAATGGGTGTTCTGATACCTATCATACATTTTGTTTAAGACCTCCACTGAATTCGGTCCCAGATGGAGACTGGCGTTGCCCTTGCTGCATCGCTGAAGAGGTTCATAAACCTGCTGAGGCATTTGGATTTGCTCAGGCAGAAAGAGAATACACATTACAACAATTTGGAGAAATGGCTGATAAATTTAAATCTGACTATTTTGCCATGTCTGGGCATTTAGTGCCAACAACAGTGGCTGAAAAAGAATTTTGGAGAATTATTTCATCAGTAGAAGAAGATGTAACTGTAGAATATGGTGCTGATCTCCACTCCATGGATCATGGATCTGGTTTTCCTACCAAATCTTCACTAAATCTTTATCCTGGAGATCAAGAGTATGTAGATTCAGGATGGAATCTAAATAATCTGCCAGTTCTGGATGGTTCTGTTCTAAGATTTATTAATGCCGACATATCTGGGATGACCGTGCCTTGGATGTATGTTGGAATGTGCTTTTCAGCATTTTGCTGGCATAATGAAGATCATTGGAGCTATTCAATTAATTATTTACATTGGGGTGAGGCCAAAACTTGGTATGGAGTACCAGGTAGCGGGGCTGAATTGTTGGAAACAGCAATGAAGGCAGCAGCACCTGATCTTTTTAAATCACAACCTGATTTATTACATCAACTTGTAACAATAATGAATCCAAATATATTAATGGCAGCTGGTGTACCGATTTATAGGACAGACCAGCATGCCGGAGAGTTTGTGGTCACTTTCCCCAGAGCATATCATGCAGGTTTCAACCAAGGATATAATTTTGCTGAAGCTGTTAATTTTGCGCCACCTGACTGGCTAAAGATTGGGCGTGAGTGTATAATACATTATAAAAATCTTAAAAGGTTCTGTGTTTTCTCTCATGATGAATTAATATGCAAAATGGCATTAGAAGGAGATCGGTTGGATTTGGAGACTGCACTAGAAACACAAAAGGAATTAGTCAGAGCTACAGAAGAAGAAGGTACTTTGAGAGCTTTAATTGCAAAGAAAGGCCTTAAGAGTGTACGTAGGACTGCATTCGAGCTACTTGGTGATGATGAACGACTATGTGAAGTATGTAAAACGACATGCTTCTTGTCTTCAGTCTCATGTAGTGATTGTAAACACATGGTTTGCTTGCAGCATTCAGATAACTTGTGTCATTGCCCTCTAGAGAAGAAGACGCTGAACTATCGTTATGATATGGATGAACTTCATATCATGCTGCAAACAATAGATTTTAGAGTCAACAGTTTTGACAAGTGGATGACTGAAACCAAGAACATATTACTTCCAACTGCTCCTGATATTGGGAGACTTCAAAAGTTAAAAGTTTTGATAGATGAAGCAGAGGAACTTAAAATACCAAAGTGTGCATTGCTAGCACAGTTAAAGGAGGAGTATACAAAAGCAACAGAAAACGTTGAACCAATTGTAATAGAATTAGATGATGATTAGACTGGTTTAGTACAAATATAAGATTCTCTTATTATAAAATACCTTCTTATTTCTTGCAATTACAAATAATATGGTGTATTGATTAGGTGTACGATACCTACTTACAATCTACATTTTTGTTCTCATCACAATAAGGCAGCTGTATGTATTGTACTGCACTAGTTTGTTTT
This sequence comes from Amphipyra berbera, assembly GCA_910594945.2. Classification (NCBI taxonomy): domain Eukaryota; kingdom Metazoa; phylum Arthropoda; class Insecta; order Lepidoptera; family Noctuidae; genus Amphipyra; species Amphipyra berbera. Next base: position 10,075,830 of record OU343126.1, on the reverse strand, counting down.
GTTTAATTTCAAAATTGGTTTATTTTTATCAGTAACTAAAAAACTGAAGTATTTCAACATTATATGTTGACAAATTAATGAATATTTATAATATAATGCATTGGAAATAAGTAGCCTACTAAGTAAATAAACATTCTTCTGATATAAAAATACTTCTATGAATATTATGTATATTTGAGACCTATGATTAGGGTATTTCTACTATGTAAATATCAATGCTTTTCCATTTCTTGTAATATTTGAAGTAGGTATGTCGTATTATTGTAGTGTTTTCCCACCGTATCATAATAAATATGATTCTGAAATATTTTTAGTTTAAATTTGTTATTATTTGCTTGTTATTGATAATTAAGATTAACAATTCATGATTAGTTTGTAGAGGTGAGACAAACATTTGGGAATTAACTTGTTGTTACTCAGTAATACATGTATTCAAATATTTATGCACCATAGTGTACTATTTAAGTAAATATTCTATGTATGTCAACACAAAAACTTAAACATACATAATGTACCTACAATGGCAAAAATATTGATTTCCAAGAACCTATAACTTAGGTGGGAGAAGAATAGGAAGATATTCAGAGTATATAAGAAGTATTTATTTGAAACTAGTTCTCGATCTATGATATTAAATAGATCAAGTAGGTAATTGTTAATAATCTGAACTAAATAGGTAAATGAGACAGATAAAACATTTGTGAGCAAGTAAGTCATACTGTTTCAAATTTAACTGAAACAATAATTGCAAGTCCCCTAATTACTTAGGTGTATGTTGATCTCGATATACAATCAGCATTATAAATATGTAATCACAAATAAGCTTTATTAATTAGCCTTATGTTCTTGCAATAGGGTTCAAATTGTTATATATTTATGATGTTGAGAGTACTGTACTGAAACATGTTATTTTAGCGCTACACACATTTTAAAATACTAATAAAGTGTATGTATTTATTTGTAAGTGTGTGTGTATATCAGTTAAATGAATAAGTAAAAATTTAGAGTAAAAATGTTGCAGTAATTAGGTGTGTACGCACTATGTGCAACAGTTAAATACTCTAAGCATAGGGTATTTATTTTGCTTATTTGTCTTAAATTTCCTGCACTTTATTTTGTGCAGGGTCACAGATAAGTTTCTTCCATGTTTATCTACGATTGCACTTATTAAGGTAAGGGCTGTTAGATTAAACTCTCTTCTAAAATATTCGTGTTGTATAAGTACGCCCTACAATTATTACCACATCAGTGGGTAGTTTATTAGACAGCTATTGATTAAAACTGTGGATTATTGTAAGAATTGTATAAGTAAATGCGGTTAATTATAATTAAAATGATAGTGTTAATTGTATAACAGGCTATGAAATGTGAATAATAACGTGTTTCTAAAGAAAAAATCTTAGCCAACATTGATATTTATTGCTGTTAAGTAATAAGATTCACCATCAACTACAGCATAACAACTAAACATGACTTACCCATGATCTTAGTGGGTGAAAACCAAAAAGTAAAGAAATAGCACCCTTTTGCGTGTTAAGCTACAATTCAGTTTAATGCTTAAGTTAATATTGACTGTTCTACAATCACTTCTTGTTACAAAGATACCTAAGTATTATATATAAAGAGGGGTTACTAAACTAAGTTATTGTAGACCAATAATATGCTTCAGCCCCAAACGGGATCAGGATGGGGGTCAGGTTTATTTTTGTTTTATTCTAAGTTTACTTATAGCGCATCATTAAATTATGTGTTTTAGAACCATGGCGTTACTAGGGATGATTAATTATAATAGAGAATTTAAGCTAAACAATTGTATACACGCTAAATATCTTGACACACACATAATATATGTTATGTGTAAATATCTTAATACATACATAATGATCCCTAGTAATGCCGTATATAGGCTAACACAATTATTATTAGATGTACGCCATTTTTTGACTGACTGCTTTTATTCATTAGTTCTATAGGTTTTTTAAGTAAGCAGTTAGGTACCTAACAGTTAAATGTGACTAGTAAATTATTTTTGAGTTGTGTGATTTATACTGTGATCCAAAAATTTTATTTTGCTTCTGACGGATATGAAAAATAAGTGAGTATTAATTTCAATAGTGTAACAATTAATTAAATTCTTATATTATTACGTAATTATGCTTCTTTTATTTAACCTTTTACACATCATTTATCTTATAAAAATATTTAATTACCTATTTTAAATCAAATAATAAGTAAATAAAAGAACGAATCGTGCATAAGTATTATTTATTAAAATCGTGTAAAACTTAACATTATATAAATAAGCATAAATATATTTGGTGTTATAGCCGTGATTACATCACTGTAAAATATCTATAAGAACTTACTATGCTTACAATCTTATTATGCCCATGAAGAGTTATTCTTTTTATAAAAATGGACTCATTGACACTAGGTTGAAATTATAATTTCTTAATAAATTAACTCAATATTGGAGATTATTTTTATGAAAGATTTTATATTTATTACAAAATAAATAATATAGGTATAGTTGCCAGTATTAGCTTCACAATATTATCTATTTGTATACGCATTACTTACATCCCGATTAAAACGAGATTGACTTAAAATTCAACCTCTAATTTTTTGTAGATTATTTGCTAAGTCATTTAAAAAAATAAAAAGATTTATTTTCTCTAAGGAACTGCGGATAAAAATTCTGTTACGAAATTAAATGTATGCATGAACGAATTATTTCATCATAATGTTAAAATGTAAACATCAAAGGTAACTGCATTTTGTATTATTATCTTTACGCTTACCTATTTTGTCGTCATGGCCATAAAACCAAAAATCATCTTAGGTAAATATGTGTTATCTAAAGACGGTACATACCTAGTTAATAGGAATATGTAGCCTTTTTCATTTGGCTATAGTACAAATAGAAGAAAATGTATAAAGTAGAAATATAATAATACTAAGCTTGTATGGAAACTCTCAATGAGATTCTTAAACATATTTTTCAATAATATCACGCATTACATATATATAATTTAAAAGTACTTAAGTACTGTATGTTATTATCACAACCTTAAGTTACTTAGATACAAATAACAGTTATGGTCAGACATACGATCGATATTTCATCAATTAATTATTGGGCGCATCAGTAGAAGGGTGCGCAAACTGCAAATCATATTTTATTAGATTCTGAACAAGTTGAAGAAAAGTGGGATTGCGTCGCGCGTATCCATAAGGCCCGGTATCCACCAAAGCGGAGAAGAGACGAGAGGAGATGTGTTTGAATAAACCAATCCGGTTTCGTTATTTCCACATCTCTTCTCCGCTTAGCTTGGGTGGAAATGGATCAAGCGGAGAGGAGATGTCTTATTTTTCAATAGAATTTTGTGCGGCGAGCGAGCAAGCGGCGCGGCAGAGCGGAGAAGTGTCTAGTCCGGCGGCCGTCTTCCTTTCGTAAACAGAACTTGACTGGGTTCGATCTCTCACAGCTCACATCTCTGCTACACAAAGCTCACATCTCCTCTCCGCTTTGGTGGAAATAACCTGCCAGCTTCGCAGCACATCTCTCCTCTCCGCTTTGGTGGATACCGGGCCTAACAGTCGCCCCTTGCGCTCAACCACACTACACATGCGCGAAATCGGTTCATGCGCAACGCATGCACAATAAAATTCAAAATAAGAATTTGACCACTTGAAATATTATCGTAGATAGTGCGCGTAGAGTGTGCGCACTTCCTTTTAATTAATCAAACTATTTATCAGACAGTAGATTAGTGATTAATTAACCTGATACCGATTTAGTTATCGGTACATACAAAGGCAGCTGCTGAGCATGTCTTTGGTTAGAGCACTTCAAACATCTATTCGACTCGTCGGACGCGTATGTCCAGCAGTGGACTGCAATATCCTGATTAAATTAATTGATTTCACGTGATTTGGAATGATGTACGGTAAAAGGCAAGCTCGCCTCTTATTACATAAGACATATTACTATTATTAGCGAACCGTGGGAGTTTAACACCAGTACACCTTTGGTACATCATACATAACTATGTGGTGTGCATATTCTATTGCCCTCTTACAAATATGACAAATCACACAATACTTTATAATATTTATCAGTACGTTTGTTTTAAAGATGTACTCAGTCATCTATTGTTCTTTTAATAAACAGTCGACCGTGCACTACTAACAATATAGTATAAGCAAAAATTTCTAATCATTAACAGTTTTGTAAAAGAGTAAAAAACGACGATACGCATCGAATTGACAACCTCCTCCTTTTCGAAGTCAGTTAAAATGTATCGTATGTCCGAGCCTTATAAAATATAGCGTTATAATATATAAATACTGAATGGAAGACATTGTTCGTAAAAAGGACGGATACATTTTTGAGTATTCATTAGTATTAAGTATTTTAAGTACAATTTGCATTTACAGATTATTCAGTTGCATTTGCATTAATAAAACATTAAAAGTACCCACGTAAAATAGTTACACGATTACTCAAAAGCAGTCTTTTGGAAAGTAGATAAGCGATTTGTAGTCTTATGAGCTAAGTACAACCAGTCAACTCTAAGAATAAGATAAGAAATGGCAGCGCCACTATTCGCTCCTGAAATCAGTGTGAAAGCGAGAGGCAAATAATAAAACCCGCTAAATCTCATCCTGTTGCTCGAGTAAACAAACTGTAAACAAAATCTTCCTCAATCAACTATTCAAGTTAGATAAGCAAGCTTTATAGAGTATTCAACATTTTCAGGATAGATATAGAAATAGTCTACCCTCGTTCATAAGTAAAAAAGTAAATCTAGGTATAATGTTTGTCATAAACAATTAACACAATTAATATCGACTTTATGACAAATTGATCCCACAAATAATTTGTTCGGATTATATAAAATGTTAAGCACTTATACTGGGTGTAAAAATAGCCTTAACGAAGCCGAAGTCTATGCAGACTGCACACAAAACTAAGTAACATACAGCAAAAATAATTGCTGGGAAACAACTTTTATTTTTTGGTATTAAAACACAGCTTTCAATTGTAGCGCGCAATGGAAGCTCGCGCGCGGCAGACTGTGCCTACATTCCAAAAATTCTCATAATGTTTGTATAGAAGAATGTTTAGTAATAATATTTAAACTTAGTTTTCGTGAAAAACTTACAAAAACATTGTGAGTTTGACCTTCAATATCTCCATAATCATTCGGTTCCCAGGTATGGTCCAATACCAAAAAATGTTAGTAATGATGGGAAGAATACGTGGCTCTCGTCTTATACCCGATATAAGTACCTACGTGTAGAAAATACAGTTTTCTTAGTTAAGTATGGAGCTGGGAACACTGAGTTATAAACATGTTACGTATAACATTTTATGACACTATAAACATTTCGATAACTTTTACATTTTGTTTAAGTTTTTTTACATGTTATATTATAGCTCGCCTCAGTGTGGGAGCAACATTAGAAAACGCATCTATTATCAAATTTCTTAATGAATAATGATGGGCGCAGCCAAAGAGACTCAAATCCATCCCGAAATAAAAAATACCTATCAAGATTATCTAGACTACCTATAAGTTATCATAATGTGACGTATTTCTATAGAATTTAGATTATTCATTCGTAATTTAGGCTATCAAGGTGTACGACGTGCCACAGAAATAACCAGAAACCTCTGACACCCCAATTAGAAAATATTAACTTAAAAGCACAATACAATACCAAGAAATTAACTACGATTAACTTAATTAATCTTATCAGAATAATAATTTAACAAGGCACTTTTTTTTAATAAAAAAGGGACTTCCTTTATATTTGGGTTATGAAAACAAAAACTTAAAATTAGCTTATTTTTAATTTTATTATTAACTTTACCATATTTTTCAAAGAAACTAGTATTGTTTCATGCTTCGCTGATTGCATTTAAAATTCAGTCTAATGCCATCACATAAGTCTTAAATTTTCTCTATCTCGATTGACTAAATGATTTGTAAAAAGCATTTAAAAAAATATCTTCTTAAATATTGCTGCAAATTAATTGAGTAAGTAGTCGACTCGAAGCAAATTATTTTCAGGTTTCTAGTTCTTTATATTTGTTACACCTTATACAAGGTTAGTCGGAAAGGGGGTACTAAGCCGCGGGCCACTTAATGTATCACTGATGGTTGTTTTAAAGAAAGAGTTAAAATATTAAAATTCGATTAATTGTTTTTTTATGATAAATTATTTTTATTTTAGTTTTTTCAAAAATTCTTCATTCCTGCTTTAGTTATGAATACAGAAAATGGAGTTTCTAATCCGTGACCCCAAATATGACGTAAAATGTAAACACGTCTGATCATAGCTAAGGATAGATAGAATTTAGCGTATTTTTTATGAAATCTTTGAACAGCTATTTCTCTTGAACTATTGACTTTTGGGGAAAGTTGTAGAACAAAACTTATCCATTATTATGGGTACTTTAACACCCTTTCGGCTTAGTACCCCCTTTCCGACTAACCTTGTATATTTTAGTACGTCTAATGATTTTATTAGGAAAATCCTAAGTGGGTGAATTCGGAAAAGCCACACAATGACAGTTAATCTACTATGACAAAAATTCTTGGCTACGCCCATGAGATTAACACAGTTATAAGAGTATTTTCAAACAGTAAAATCTATTTAACTTGTGACTTAATATAAAAAAATATTTTAAAATACGAATGTATAATACTTTTGAACAATCGCTAAGTACTAGTTCAAGGGGTGATCTAGCTTGTTACCGTGACGGTGTCCCTCATTTCTCTGCCTTTGGTTTCAATGGGTAGTGCGAGGCAGGCCCCGGCTGCTAACACAGCAACTAGAGAATATACGCTAGTTGCTATTACTATAGAATTCTTCAACAGCACCTGGAACGAGTTACGGATTTGTTAAATATTTACAGTCATCTAATATTATTCGATTCAGTGCGGGAGTCTTTCTTGAAACAGCCTGGGTGAGGATAGTTTATATTTGACTAGCGACCTGCCCCGGCTTCGCACGGGTGCAATGTAGATACTAATGTGGGGCATATAAACCTTCCTCTTGAATCACTCTATGTAATGCTGAAAATTGCATTAAAATCCGTTGCGTAGTTTAAAAGATCTAAGCGTACAGACAGAGCGATTTTGTTTTATACTATGTAAAGAAGATAAAGGTGTACCCAGAGCCTGGACCGACTAACGTCTGTGTCTTACCACGGTATGAACTATAGATATGAAAACATCCTATGCACCGCTTTACCTCCGGAGTAAAAGATCGAACTAAAAGCGTAGAAAAGATAGTAAGGGTCCGAACCGAAATGTTATAAAAGCGTGAACGCACAGCGGATTCTGAGCGTTCTCGCCTAACGCTAAAGCTCAATTTCGTATACGCGGAATACATTTTTTTGGTAGTTATATGACGCATTATTTCGGGGGTGAGGTTGCTGTACGTAAGTAGTACTATTTGTTATTATGTTCGTTATTATTGACTTACTATAGGAACATAAGTATTTACACAGTTTAAAAAAAAATCGTAAGTAATCAGTTGCAATCATCCACTTTATGTTCCGCGTGGAACCAGTTCATAGGAATCTTTCTTAGCTAGGAAGAAAATTAATTACCTGTGCTACATATGGTGTGATCATAGCGCCAAGTCTCGCGACGGCACTGCAAGCACCCACCGCGGTCGCTCTCAGTGCTGTTGGGTACACCTATAAATAAAAGACATTTTTCTTTACATTGCTCCACATTAGGATTCCTCCTATATCGTGGGTTTACAGACATATCTCACATGCACAAACGCCCAGACTTGGAATAACTATCAGTAAGCCATACAAATATTTGTATTGCGAGGGAATCGATGCTGTGACCCTTAGCGCAGAAGTCATCACTTAATAATTTATAACCGGAAAAGCCTTTTTGTGTATTTCTTGTCAATGCCAAGAAATACCTACTTATTGGTCAAAAGTCGTATTGTAGTTATTTTTGTACTTTTTTTTTTTCTCTCTCTTTAGCATATAAGCGTTTTGGTGTTTACTGTAAGCTTGTATTGTTGTAAATAAATAAATAAATAAAACCAATAAGTGGCTAATTCAATGCCCTTATTTGTATCCTGAATTAAGTAGTCCCGATAGTTGCTAAGTAGTATTGGCTTTCCGGTGACGATATAGTACAGTAATGATACTTCATAAAACATTTGTTTACCTCTGGCGTATATACGTAGGCAGCTTGAAACAGGCCGGCTATAATTCCTCTTGCAAGGAATAAAACACAGGTCAGGAATGTACGACTGAAATCATAAAATCAATGTTTATATATTGAAAATTACGTATAATTTTACAAAAGAATACTAAATAACAAATATACTTACTTTCCATTGTAAATAAGAACGCAAACACACATCGCAAATATAACAAACTGCGTTGCCATTGTCTTTTTGCGACCAAACTTCTCGATGATGAATATTGTAGCGAATATACCTGAACAGAAAATATATTTATTCAAATTTATCTTACAACTTTAATATTTTGGACCAGAATACAGATTCAAGTTCGGAATTGGGACCACCCAGTACTTATCTCTACCTAACACTGGACAGTTTTGGTGCGACTAAAAAATGTCCAGTTTGAAACAACTGTATTTAAAGACTATGAGAGGGTTATCGGCCGGGGGAAAGAATTAAACAGAAGAATATTGAGCAAACCAAATGGGCCCTATCAATACATACATTAGTACATAAACTAACGCCTTTTTCCTTTGGGGGTAGGCAGAACGCCACATGCCCTATCAATGACCATTGAAAATATACAGCTCGGAACTCAGAAAAGCCATGCGGTGGAGCTTTGGTCTGAAATTATAGCTGTCTATAAATCTAAGTGTGTAAGCGTTACCACTGCAAACCAAATCATTTTACCAGTTTTAGGAAGTTTAATAGTACAAGATTTCTTTCTTATAATTATGTGTACATATATCTTACCTGGAAATTCAGCGAGTGTAGTCCACAGTAGATCCATGTAATCAGTAGTCTGCAAAGGTCTGCAGTCAGCGGCGCACGGCTCCTCCAGTCCGCTGGGATCTGTCTCGAACAGCTCCGTCGTCATCAGCACAAGCCCATAGTAACAAAATGCACAGGACATCCTGCACACATATTTTGTCATTCGTTAAATCCGTGGGTTTCCGTAAGAGAGTCGTAAGAGGCGACGAACTTGGGACTTAATACATTTAACTTTACATGGGACTTAAATGTAAGAGGTGGCTACTACAAGAGGCGAAACGACAGACTCTTGTAATAAGAGTACACCCCTGCTTACTCCTTCGGTTGCGACGTAGTACATATATATATATATAAGGGGCCGGTAAACGATCAACATTTTACGGCAAAACGTGGCCGGCAATGTTACGGCAATATCAGGGCAACATTGACAACTACCCAGCAATATTATTTCAATATAGTATATAGCTGTGTCCTCACGGCTCCGCCCGCGTATGAAGTTTTATTCCAGTAATAAATATAGCCTATGTTACTCAGTGATAATGTAGCTTTCTAACGACAAAAGAATTTTTGTAATCGGTCCAGTAGTTTTTAAGTTTATTCGTTACATACAAAAATACAAATTTTTCCTCTTTATAATATTAGTATAGATTGCTAGCAATAGATTGACCATGTAAATAGTTGCTGGGCATTGCCGGCTACATATTGCCGTAAAATCTTTACCAGCCCCTTTACATATATGCTGGCAATCTGTATGGTATAGGTACTTTAAAAAAATCTAGAAGTAGCTGTTACCTAGAGAGTAGTTAGAGAGTGAAACAGTCGAATGTAGAAACAAAGAAGAAGGATCAAACAGTTGATTACAGAACTTGTTAACGACTACCCTCCTCCTAGCCACAGTGCTCACCCCAGAATCTTGGAATAGTCCAAGTATGTTGTAGTCCACTTCCAGGGGGGACTGCATATACAGTGGTTTCCAAGGCAAAACCTAACTATTGTGACGCAACTTTACCTTGCGATCTATGCGGTAACTATAAATAGAGTACAGTCGGGGAACGAAAATGGTATACACCTTAAGGTCTATTTTTGCTTGCACAGTGCAAGAAACAACCTATTTTACCGACTACGTATTGCCAACATTATAGAAATGAAAATGTAAGTATTTTTTGACAGGATATTACAAATTATAATGGTTACATGATGACAACCACTAGTATGTAATGTCAACTTATTTAATCATCGAATTGATTATTGTACTGGTTTTTACAACAAAATTCGTTAAATCAATTCAAAGACATTATATGGCACTACTACGTCATATGAAGGCAAAAGGCGATTTTGATCTTTGCTACCAAATAATTAAACATAATTTTCCATGCATTGGTCTGTTCCGTTCAATAGTTTGAAAAGGTAACACGTGCCAGCGATGTGGAAATGGAATGAATTTGAAATCTGACGAATCTATTTATTCCCCTACTGTACAAATCACTTGTTTATCTTGTAGCCCGAAGATCCTACCTATATTATCAAAAACAAAACCATATAATAAAAAATAAATTGTAATTGAAATCTAAATACGTACCATATAAACCACAGCAGTAAGCTGGTGTTCCTCAAATGTGGTATGAGAAGATGCTTCAACCTGCCTCGCTGACCGATGCCCACTGAGTCGTCGCACACTAAGCGACCCAGCAGCATAGGTCTACCGTTGTCTTTAGCTACCTGAGATATTTTTCGAAGTCAGTTACACAATTACATACAGTAAGCTGATCACCGTACCCGTAACCCTTTACGGGTACGGTGATCAGCTTACTGGAGCTTCAGCTACTGTCATTATGCTGGTTTCAAAGACAAGCATAACCCCCTGGTTATGCTTGTCTTTAAAACCAGGATAATTTTGCATTTATGTCATGGAACGTTTTGTTCAGGATTATGTAAAATATTACTCAGGTGCATTTTGTCGAGGTTGCCAGACTAGTTTGGTCCGCGACATTGCCTCGTGAACAGCTCATGATAAAGGGCTCCAGTTGAGCCCGAAACTAATCTAGCAACCTAGATAAAAATGCACGTGAATAAAGACGTACGTAATCTTAAACATAATTATATTAATTATCACTCACGAAAGTTATTCTATAATAAAAATGGACGTTTTTGTCATCAGGCTGGCTACTCAGGAGCCTGTGTGAGTATCGATGATATTATGTGATCTGTAGGGCGACCCTAGTTCAAATTGTGACCCGTAATCAAGCATGGTGATTCTATTACCAACGCTAGTTTCTTTCTGGCGTAGGGTTAAGCACTGATGAATAGGCTTCGGTGCAGTAAAGACAGTTGTTGTAAAAGTATAACTATTTAGCTTAGAAGAACTGTTACTACATACCTGTTCTAATGTAGCTAAGGCTTTATCAGGTTCACCACTCGCAACATGGAATCTTGCCGATTCAGGTAGCCACTGAAAATAATAATTTGAAGTTGAATTGTACTCAGATTAGATTGTTTCATTAACCTGCTGTGTAACATGCACTGTTGATCCAGGATTGGGCAAAAATCTGAGTAGGTTTCCAGTAATAAGTGAAAAAGTTTAATTTTAATTTAGATTGTATGTATGACAATGTGATAAGAAAGAAGCGTGCGTCACAGATTATCAAATTAGGACCTGGGTTGGCGAACATCTTTCCTTTCTGCATTTATCTTTTGTTTTTATGTGTTTAATGTAAAACTTACAAACTAGTACGTAATTTGTGGTATAACTTCAAATTAAGCTAACAAAAATATTTTAAATATAATATACTTACAGGGCATATAAGAGCAAACAGCAGTAGTGGTATAGTAGATAATGCAAGGAGCCAGTGTACGCCCAACGTTGGCATCACCACTAGTGCCAAAGCCACTTCTAAACATGCGCCCAGCGCCCAGAAACACTAAAAATATTCCCATGGGACATTAACACAAAAAATTAACAGCTGTTTGTGAATTCAAACAAGGCAGATAAGGGGCCATTCAAGTATTACGTAAGCACGAAAAGGGGGTGGGGGTTTCTTTGCTTAGCTTATTTTTGATGACATGGGGGATGGGGGTGTCTAGGTGATGATTACGTCAGCAATTTTTATTTATTTACTTATTTTTCTAGACTTAAAAACTGCTGCTCATGAATAACAATAAAGAAACCTGATCAGTTAAAAAAAATAATATACCAATGTTTACGTAAGCATAGCATGCTTACTTTTGCTGACAAGGGGGAGTGGTGGGTAAAAAATTACTAAAATTCTGCTTACATAATATATGTATGGCCCCTAACACACTAGGCACTCTGGGCTTATAATGCAGCTGGGTTATGGCCATCAAATTGGCTAGTAGGTATATCAGTCTGCTTAATGCATTCTCCATATACAACCATTCTGTGTACTTACATCCAGAAGAACAACACATTTAGCCCTCTGTTTTGTCGGCAAAAATTCTGCATATAAAGTGACACTGAAATTAAATAAGAACAACTTAATCAATGAGTATTCAAAAATAACGAAATGTTTACATAGACAAGCATCATAATTGCTTTACTTACGATTGTGGTACGCATCCTATAGCAAATCCGACAAGACCTCTTAGGAATAATAACCATAGAAAGTTTGGTGCTATAGAACTCAATAAACCATAGTAGAACAATAATACTCCACACATGCTAAGGGCCTGTGAACAACAAATAGGAGAATGTGAGAAAACTAAAACAGCAACAAACTGAAATATACAATTGTAATCTATGCATTATACAGGGTGTAAACGAAATCATGTAATTCATTCATACCTCATGATGTACTGCTGACATACATTAACCCTGTACGGGATAATATTAGATTCAACAAAAAAAAAATTACAAGAAGTAAAAGTGTGTTCTTAACATAAGGCATTTTAGCGCCCATAGCGAATTGCGTGGTTATCGCTCGCCGCGCGGTCATTTATCTCGGGGCGCTAGAATGCCTCACGTTACTGTCTACTTGTAATTTTTTTTTATTGATTCCAAATGTACCCGTGCTGGGTTAATCTATGTCAGCAGTACATCACGAGGTTTGAAGGAATTACATGATTTCGTTTACACCGTGTATAATTACTTGTCCTGACTGACCGATTCATCAATGCAGAGCCTAAACCACTGAAGTTGGACACATGAAATTTGGACAGTAGGTTCCTATTGTGACATAGACATCCATTGAGAAATGATTTTTGGAAATTCTATCCCTATGGGGTAAAATAGGGGATGGAAGTTTGTATGAAAATTCACGCGGGCGAAGTCGCGGGCTAAGTGCTATTAGTAATGTAATTACAACATTTGAATTTGTACATTCAAGCTTCTTGGTTGCATTATAAAAATTAATGCAGAAATAGTTTTTCATAGAAAACTTAAAAAAGAACAAGTTTATAGACAATATTCTCATTTTAATGGTTAATAACAATAACATCCCATTTGAGATTCATGGACTTGTTCTATCTTCCAACAAAATTACTAGGCTTTTAAATACAGCGGACCTGGGGTAGAGCGAGAGGAGCGGTCGATCTAGGCGCCAGGTGGCAAGAGGCACCAAAAGTTAATTTTTGAAAAAGTTGGTATTTTTTATTTATTAAACATAAACTGAAATAAAATTTATGTGATGTGAAAGCGTTGACTAAAGGGCGTCGAAAGACAATCTCGCTCTACCCTCATCAAGGTCTAGGGCCACCGCTGTTTAAATAGCTAGGCATAAAATACCAGTCATCAGCAATCAAACAACTCAGCCTATAAGTCTTCTCTGAATATTTGTTAGATTATGATGGCACAACTGGTTGCTGTACTACGGGTTGCATGTATGATTCCTGAATGGAACAAATATTTGAACAGCCTGCAGATAGTTGTTCCAGGTTTGGGTGTTTGGTGTGTCTGTAAATGTACAACACAAGAGAAATCCCAGAGTACTGTTAATTAATTTTAATCATGTACATGTTTCGTCAAGCAGATAAAGCATGGGCTGTTAAAAAAAATGCTCTGGGTTTGACAAATTGTTTGTACTTATTGTAAAAGGGATTACTGAATGAAACTACTTACTGTTTTCCTTCCATATCGGTCACTTATATTTCCCCAAAATGTAGAACTCAACATCATTCCCATGAACACTATTGTGGTGGTCAGTGCTTGCTGATATCTATAATCAAATAAAATTGGTCAGTGATATGTACTTGCTTTCATCATGCATATTTTCCAAATGTGTTATGGAAATTTCCTGGCCTCCTGCTACAGTTCTTTCGCTGTTTCAATGAATCTTCATAATGGCTATTTGCTTATTAATAAGTAAACAACTACTGTAGGTCCTTCATTAATGGTTTACAGTAAACATCACAGTTACTCTAATTGTAAAATCTTTACATAGTATAAAATAAAGTCGCTCCTGCTGTCTGTCCCTATGTATGCTTAAGTCTTTAAAACTACACAATGGATTTTGATGCAGTTTTTTTTAATAGATAGAGTGATTCAAGAGGAAGCTTTATATGCCCCACATTAGTATCTACATTGCACCCGTGCGAAGCCGGGGCGGTTCGCTAGTTAGGTATAACATAAATGTGTAAAACTTTTTCATTATGTATTTTAATTCCTACTTTTCAAGTCTGACTCACACTGTACAAGATCATTAACATATTAGGAATAAATAAACAAACTTCTAAGTAGTCTTAGCTAAACTTAGTAACAATAGTACTAACTTGCTGATATTCCATTCACAGTGCAATGCAGGTGACAAAATGCTCAATATAGTCATCTCCATAGAATCTGCCATCCAGCACAGTCCAGTGAAAAGTGATAGCTTGACTTGAAACCAGCCAAAACCAAGAGCATTAACTGCTTGGGTGACAGTGAAAGTGTCTGAAATAGTCAGTGTTTATTAGTAGCTGTTAGCAGAGTTAATTACTGCTTAACATAAATAATAAGATCTGTTGATTACATTTTTTTTAGGTGACACATGCACGATTGATGTCAGATTTCTAAACAGTAAACATGAATGCTTGGTTATGATGTTAGGAATTTACATCAATGCAATATTCAAATGCTTCTAGGAACAGAGTAGGCTTTATGGTATATTAAGAAGGTGACCGGAATCTTTTAAGCAGTTTCTTATAAGAAAATGAAAGTTATCATACCGTCAGGTACTACCGACACTGATGCCATTTCTATCTCTTGAGGTGGAGGCATCGGTGGCCCCGGAGACCCAGGCCTAATATGGCTGTCATCCAAGTCATGGTACCCTTTCGAACGACCCATCACGGCAGGTTCTAAAAACAATAATAATTCACTTCTGACGTGGATATAAACTTGCGATCACCGAGTAACGGGAACAGTAGCGGTTTTTATTAATTCAAACACTTAACTGTTTAAGTTCTGCCGCGCAAAATTACTCCAGTTACAGGAAAGTTGCAAGAAGCGCACAAAATAATTACTTTCTCATACATTCAAGCTCTACATTAATAAAAAGTAAACAACAAAATTAAGCAGTCGTGTTGTTTTGATTTCACTTGCGAAGTTTTGAAAATGACAATGACAAATAAGAACGACATTGATTGACTTGACGTTAATTGGTTAGTGTTGCTATTGCGGTATTAATTATTTACTGTTATTATCAACTTTGACTCTTGGGGTTTTTGCTCGGAAAATTAAATAAATAATGGACTGGTAAACTGGTGACACTGGTAATAAGTTCACATGATTCATATTTAAAGTCATTTTAGAGTATTTTATTTCGTATGATGAGACGACTTACTCAGTAGGTGTGTATTGTGTAACAATAAATCGTAGGTACCTATATTTTTGGTTCACACTGGCGTATTGTAATGGGTAGCCAACTGGACTAGCGATGACCACGTTTCGGCTACCTTATTACCACTTGATCAATCTGACCTGTCCAAATTGAACTGACTTTCTTTTGTACTCTATAATTATTGTCTCACAAAGATTTAAGTTGTAAAGATTACAACAGCTAATCCAATATTAATATTTATAGATATTGTACTGTGAACAGTAATATACTAGGTACGTAATGGTGACGTGCGGACATTTCTTAGGGTTATCTTTTATGGTTCGACGTTATAAAAAACCGACGAAGTGAAATTTGGTTTATTTACTAGAACCCCTTACATTAACAAGAAAGCCAAATTTAATATATAAAGCTCAAACGGTTATTGAGATATTAACGTCCGAAAATCGGCATTTTTAACACTGACTGACATATAGATCAAAAACCTAACCCACTTCCAGATGACCTAGAAAGTTGAAATTTGGTGTTCAGCTGGGTAATTGTGTGTGTACAAAGGAAAAAGTCAGAAAACAGTGAATTTTAACTATTTGAATTTTTTTTCAGGTAATCGATTTTTATTACTTAGCGCCTTTCGAAATTATAATAGCAACAAACTTTTTCTTTCGCAGGAGAATATGTTCCATGATTCCATGATGAAAGGTCGCTTTTATCGTTTGTGTACCAGATTATTTGATTCAAGTAGGAAATAAAAATATAACTAACAGGCAAATGATAACAAAAGTTAAATGGAGGACTTTCCATATACCTACTCCTAACGTTTAAGAAATTGTAAAAAATTAACACAAAATAGAAAACTACAACGTAAACGTTTTACAGATCACTTTTGAATGATGAATAATAATAATTTCTTTACAAAAAGTAATGATATCCCATCAAAAACATAAATGTGAAAATGGGAGCCAAGTTCAATAATAAGAATATGCGTAGTTGTCGACTTCGCCAACAAAAGAATTGAGATCTAAATGAGTGCCAAGTTCTGTAGATAATCCTGAAATTTATTTATTCAAGATTTGACTTGGCTAGTTTTCACATACAAGTTATCTTATATTTGGCTAATTAACTTGTCTTCTTGATGTTATACGCAAGTTACTGTTTTTATGTCTAAGGACAACATAATTATCTTACTCTTCTAAGAATTTGGTTTGCTGGATAAAACTAGCCAAGTCAAACTTGAATAAATAAATTTCAGGATTATCTACAGAACGTGGCACCCATTTAGATCTCAATTCTTTTGTTGGCGAAGTCGACAACTACGCATATTCTTATGATTGAACTTGGCTCCCATTTTCACATTTATGTTTTTGATGGGATAGCACTTAATGGACACACCCATTGTTATTACCTAAATACAAAAAGTACCTACTTAGGCACCTTCATGACCTAACCTGACCTTAAAGGCCTATCAAACTATACCCCACACGACGACGTGCGCGATTTTTTTCCTATCCCTCGGTTTCATGTACGGAGTACCACCCTTAAATATTTATATTTTCGTAATTTCATGTAATGCATGTTGTCCCAATAGTCTCCAAGTAAAATGGCTGTGCTGTGACATACGGATGGACGAAAATGAGTCATTTATATGGGTTCTTTTTTGCCATTTGGCAATGCAACCCTAAAAATTACACAAATTCGTTTTGGTCTAACAAATGCTGTTTTTATATTATAACTAGCTGCCCGGACAGACTTCGTGCTGTCAAAAGTTATTGGCCTGTAGTGGAAAAAGAAAAATGTTGTTTTTACTATTTTCCGCGCATTTTAGTTTTTTCTCTCCATAAGAACCTTCCTTATGCCTTAAGGAGTATATAAAAAAGAAAATAGCCGAATTGGTCGAGCCGTTCTCAAGTTTTGCGCTTAGCAACACATTTGGCGATTCATTTTTATATAAATAGATTTTCGTGAGACATTCATATTTATGATTTTTTACGGTTTACCTACATGCATTTTTCGGTATGAGTTCGACTCATGGCCCCACCATGTGTTCAGCTCATGATTCCGTTTGGGTCCGAAACTAGTGTAGCAAACCCGAAAAATGCACTTGAGTAAACCATAAATAATCATAAAAGTTGTTTTGTTTTTAGATTGAGTTGTTACTACGACGTAGCTGACGAGATTACTACGTAGCATCGTAGCAGGTATCAGATTCGCTATGCTATGATGGACTTATTAGTGAAGTCATGAACTTTGTTTTGCATCGGTTTATTATAATAAGAAATACATGTAAAGGTCATTTCACTTCCAACCAACTACTACCTAACCTAAGTATTTTTTTTAACTATAATATGTTTTATCCTGACCATCTCATAGAGTTTAAGAAAATACTCATTTCTTTGGGTAGCAACGAGGCTTACTTACTGTAATAATTTCCTAATGAACAAATGAGCAGGGAAATTAATTTGTTTTATTTTACGGCTCTACTCCGATTAAAGTACGATTTTAATACCAAATTGCACGAAAAGTTTAGGTTTAGCTTAAATCTATGTGTAAAAAATCTTTAAACTCTTGAAAGAGAAAGAAGGAAATAAATAAAGATCAATTTATTCGTTAAAATATAGGTATAGTACAATAGGTGTAAAGTTTCTTATATTCTACCACTTCTGGTGTACAAATATTTCCATTTCTAATATTTATTTTTAGCTAATAGCACAAGAAGTCTTTGTTCTGATTCACATTTGGTTGATTATTCAATCTCCCCAAGAAATTCCGTAGTATTAAAATAAAGGACGCCTGTGGGCGTGCTGGGAAAAGGTTAAAGGTGAAACGCGTAGGTATAACCTAGTTTTTCTTTTCTCTTTATTTCATTTAGTAGACAAATATTATAATCATTTTGTTCTGCAGATAGACGGTATATTTTAACAGTCCATTTGTTATTATTATTATTATTTGGACTTCTCATAAGTCCTGACAATGTAATTTTAACGTTACAGCTAGATACTCGAATCAATAGTTGTATGTTATACATGTTGAAGGCTTTCGTAGTTAATAGTAGTTTCTAAAACTTTATCCTGTTAATGGCTGCTAGAGTATCAGTTTTCTTAGTTACCAAGGTGTATTATTTTATCGAACCATAGTGTTGCTTCAAATGATTATTCATTTACGTATAGTAAGATACTTGTGCTTCGAGATTTTTCTGTTGGGTTGTTGTGTATTTTTTCTAGAAACACGAGTTTATCTTTTTGGTCAGCAGCCTATCTTTGTCCCACATTGTGGCGTCTGCGTCCAAAATAGTAGGTTTCTATAATGCAACTCGAAATTTTATACTGAGTAACTGACATCGGAGTGCTTCATAAAGTTCTCGATGATGTGTATAGTTCGCCAAACCGCACCAGGCCAGCGTGGTGGACTAAAGCCTAAACCCTTCTCTTTCTGAGAAGAGGCCCGTGCCAAGTAGTGGGATAGTAATGGCCTGATTATGATGATGATGATGAACAGACTAACATCCTACCTTCACAACAATCGCAACATAGTCACTGCGAGATACTGATATCTTAAGGTTAGACCGCTTGTCTGATTTTGAGAAGTCTGTTTGCTCGTTACGATTGTCAGAGTTATCCGTATCACAATCGGTACATACCCTTCAGCACTCACCGAGACACGGGGTGATCTCAATGTGAAAATAATTTTCACCTATCCCGGGCCTGACTGTGGATTGATCGATCTGCGCTGTAGCAATTTAACCAAGAGCTCCTTTATTAAGTTACTAGCGGTAGTAGCGGCATTATTGCGGCACTCAATAGCAGGCGTTAGATCACTTTTTCACCCATGGATTATACACACAGCGAATGCCGTCTGTTATCTACCCATCTAAGAGGACTCCCTTTTTAGATTGGCTCCCAGCCAAATAAACTGGTGAATCACTTATCCACTTATTATAACGATTTCTATGGAACCCAAAAGAGGATTGTGTATTATTAACTTGGATCACGCTTTGTCTTCTCGCACGAGTTGTAAGAGGCGACTAAAGGATTTTGGCAAGAGAATGGACAGTCAGTACCCCTTCCCAGTTAAAAACAATATACGGCAATCACCAATCTGCCATGCGTGGTGAAGGAGGCCTTGTTTGGATATTTTCAGGCTGAATGAATATGCTCTCGGTTTGCCTGGAACCGTAAATCGAACCTTGATAATCAAAATACTAATGTTCATCCATTGCATATGACCCAAAACATATTTATAGAGTTTGTAATATTCCTCTATATTTTTTATTCTCTTCTATATCCTCACCGCCGTATTTGTGAACTATATTTTGACGTATACCTAGAACTTTGGGCAGTCAGCCTTGCGATTGCGGCCAGCCTTGCAGACTAGCTAATCTTTTCACCACGGCGGAGCTATACTCATATAGTTCATGCTGACACGAGAGGAGAAGATACCAGCTATGCCATATATGTATGTGTTCAATTTTATATTCACTATCATCATTATGTTGCCATTATTTTTGTCAGTTTTTTCCCAAGTAGTTAGAAGCGATCTTTAGTGTAACTAGATACCTTTGGTAGAACACCTTGATTTTTATCCATGGGAGAGTATAGTGGCTTTGTAAATCTCCTTTTTATTATCTTGAAAGAAGACGTCCTAAGTATTTAAATATTGTACCGCCCTCTTGTCCTGGTTGAAACTTTTCAAAAGAGGTAATTCTGAATTCTACGTAATTGAATCATCATCATGTATTGTGATTTTACGTCTTAATAGACGATTTAAGCAGCGTCTTAAGAAGAATAACACTTCTTTTGATGAGGTGTCTATTTAAATGAGTTCCTGGATACTGATGCTGCTGCACGTCCATCTCATTTGTCCGTCCGTCCTTCCAAAGGTAGCTTAAAGTAGGGAAGGGATACTTCCTTAAGGTGCTTGCATAAGGAAGCAGGTTCCTGGTACAGACAAGTTGGTACTGATCGGTGCGGGTCAAACAGCCCCCGTTTTAGAAACAAGTTAAATTTTAATACTACTGTGTATACTTCGACGGTCCTTACGAATAATCCCGTAACTACAAATGACAAATTTTCCAGGAGAGCGCTTCAAAGTTTCAAACACGTGTACATCATGTTCTATTTAACGTAATGTCATGAAATTTGGTATAAAGGTGAAATATGTGATTTGTTTTATAAAAAATAAAAAGATAGGTCATAAAAGTCACTTTTAGTGTATTATTCGTCACTTGCTTATTTATACATCGGAATCATCCGTATTGCAAATACCTTAAGAGGAAATGCGGGCTGCAAAATATTAATAATTTGAATAGGTTTTTGCGATCTACTTCCGTCCCAACCCTCCCGCAAACCTTGGGAAGGTTTGAGCGCGAAAGAGACACCTGTATCTGGGACTGATTTCTCCTGTGCAATATTAGTGAAATCGTACTTTCGTATTTCCCTGTTTCCTTCTTCAAATCTGGACTGATTTTGATATTTTATTCTGTAATAATTTAAGAAAGACTTTGGTTATGTCTGTATGGTTCTTTTATTTTTTATATTCGTCAAATTTGCTTGCCAGATGTTTGAACACTGTGGTAAAACCGGTCGATTTTTGTAAAATTTAAACGTTTCTAGCCCTTTTAATGATTAATTTATTGACAAAAACAAAAAATAGAGACATGTGGTAGTAGACATTATATCATACGGTAAAAAATATTTGCTCTAGTGACATTATCCAAGGAGGAAACTGAGGAATACGTTTGTATGGACTAAATGCCGACCGCATTTCCTCTTAAGTGGTACTTACTAACTTTTATGTTATACATCGGAATCTTCCCCATTGCAAGTGGTACTTATATACTTTTAATTGCCATTTATGAAATTGTACGTATATGTATACCATGTACCTACCACATAAATATTGCTCACAACATTAGTGTAAGTGATTGAAGCACTCACAAAACTGAGCAACTTCCCCACAAGAGCATGGATCTGGAAATGTCAAAACAATCTGGTTGTCTCATATAAAACGGCGCAGCAGTGTAGGTAGTTAGTATGAAAAAGTATAAAAAGTAAAACCCAAAGTTAAATTACTGGACTACTACTACTGTGGTTATAAGTTGGAAATTTTAGTCAATTTTGTAGTTATGGGAAATTTCGTGTGTGGATTTAAAGTTCAATTTGCCAAGTTAGACTTATTTTTGTTAAACTAAACGATAGTCTAGGGTAGCCCGAAGGTCACGAAAACAAAACACGCAAATCACGTGTCTACCACATGGGGGATTGTACGTAGGGACCGTCGACTTATTCTGCACCGACAAGTCGGGACCGGAAAACCTGTTTCTACATACATGCAAGCATCCTTAGTCATTACACGTGGTCATTTATTTGTAAGGTGGCTTTTGTGTAGATGAGACTATATTTTACGACATTCAAGAGAAGAGAAGAGAGAAAGAGATGCGAGGAGAGTTTTTGTTATTGAGGAAGAAGGATCCAGCAAGGTAGATATTGAAATAAAATGCAGTAAAAGATGCTCGTACATTTTACGTAATTATTTTAATTTTTTTTCTCGTTTATATTGATACAATTTCATAGCTCGCTAGGGTCCGGATTTGTATCCATAGGTATATTTTCAGTTACAAGTAGGCAATAATTAAAAAAATACCTATCTATTAAAATACGGTAATGTCTTTATAAAATACAAATACACAGATAGCTATGTATGTATCTACAGATAGATAATATTCTGAGCAATACTTTACAAAACGGCATCTAAATACCTGCTTGGACAAGTTACTATACAAAATTAATTTTATCTACACCATAACTTTTAAGGCTTCAACTATTGTAGGAGTTTGCAGATCGTAAAAGTAATAGCAGAGATTAAACAGAAATGTCTTCTGTAGAGAACCCTAACTGTAATTTACAACTTTATTTTAATTTTAATGTTTAACATCAACTAGTAATACTTTACAGGTCAAATTACATAACATTACAACTAATTTAAAGGATTGTGTAGTTTTAACATAGGAAACGAATTTGACGTTACTATAAACAGATATGTACATTCGAAATATACTTTACTTATCAAATCTTAAATGGTGATTTCTCAATGAAGACAAAGTTAGAATGTTAAAAAATGCGGGTACAAAACTGGTTGATTTAAGGATAGGAGCGAATTTTCTTTTCACAATAGCAATTAGAAAAGGGGGTTAACAAATATTATATTTTTTTAGTTTTTTTATCGGTCTCATAGACCAATTGCATATTAAAAAACTTTAGATAAGAAGCAGTAAAGCTAAAATATCACGTAATCCTCTGCTTCCCGAGAGAATCTTAACCTTACAGATAAATAGATATATATTATACTATGTGTACGTTTTTGCTTTGCAAAAAGTTTGTGGTATTGTCTGCATAGACCGTTAATAAGTTTAACTTAAAATAATGAGTTAGCACCCGAGAGAAAATACAATGTTTACCAGATAGGCCAATAATATATGTTAAATCAATGCTATGAACAAAACTACGAAAAATTAATTTTAGTACCTAATTCTTATCAAATAATAGAAATATACTTAGCATTTTGAATTACTTAGTATTTCCGAAAAATTCGTTACAATATGTTTTTGCCTGCAATCGAAGAAGCAGTAAGATTTTCTCCTGCAGATGATTAATAAAAACTAAAAATACTTTTCAATGTTCTTAATCTTAAGTTTTTTTTGATGTATTGACTTCTATCTAAATAATTATAAGTCTTAGACGATCAGTACCTACCCATATTTACAAATTGCACTCATTGTGCGACATAGTAGCTGCCAATTGAAGGAGCAACTTTTATAATTACATTAACATGCATTATTCAGTCAACGACTCATTTGTTATATGGAGATTATAGTCACATTTTGTACCATCATTTACACCCATACACCGCAACACTCTTAACATAACTACGACTAGTTCTGTACCGAAAGTAAGTGTTCATAGAGATAGAAAAGGATCTTCTAAACTTTTTTTTGTATTATAATCATTGACACAAAATTACTTATTATTCGAAGTGGACGACAAAATTTTATGAAATGGATACCTACATTATACGCGTGACAAATGTTATAGTATTTTTTTGTTGTTTTGTTTGCCCCTAACGTGATGGTTCCACGATGTCGCCGCTGCGTAACTATTTAGTCTACATATTACTCAGTCTCATATTTGTTGGCGATAATCAGAAGTTTCTGTTTAAGTGGCAATGCGGTGTTTTAGGCCTCGAAGTTCCACAACTAGATCGGAGTCGTCTGCAACAAAACGTTTTTCGATTCTTCGTCCTTTCGCTGGATCCTGTAGACAAGGTAACATAATGTTAATTTAGGAGTCTATGTTTATTAATAAGTTCGAACAATTTTCAGCTGAGTCGCTTAAAGCGATGTATACGGTGGTAGCAGTTGTGCTGGTACCCCCCGGCGCCGAATGACCCGGCCTCTGGGCCCACTGTGTCACCCGCCACCCCCGGCCCGGTCATGCTATTTTTAGACTTCCGAGCTTCCACAGTCTTAATGCGTTTCTAAACAATGAAATATATATTTTTTGACGTGGAGTCAATTTTTTAATGAAGTCAAGGCTAATATTTTTGTATATTGAATATTTGAAACCCATATTTCTGTAAAAAAAGAATGCATAGATATTCAATTCACAGTTTACTTACTTGTAAGTTTGTCTTTGCGGATTTGTTCGCGAAGTATTGCACAATGGTATCGTAGAAGGCATTGCTTCTTTTGATTTGATTATTCTGGTATCCGTAAGTGAATGGATTTTGCGCAGGTCGGGGCATCACAACTTCCTTGTCACCAGCCTTCGGTGTTATAGTGGATATTTCCGGGGCTGCGGTAGTGATGCTTCTTTTGTTTCCATTCCAGTTGATGAATCCATCATCCGCCGCGTAGTCGTCTTCCTCGATCCTGGGTACAGTCTTAGGTACATGATACAGAGGCTTCCCCGCTAAAGCTTTCAATTCACGCACATCTTCGTCCTCGACGTCGCGTTCCTCGTAATCAACAGGCGGGAAGGCTGCGCGGGCATTCTCGCGCCGTCTCTGTGCGTCTTGTGCCATTTGTGTAAGAATCAAATTGTCGAGGAAGGCTGCACTGACGTCATCGACGTCGTTGGATTGCCAGCGGGGCGTGGTGTCACTCTCGAACCAAGTTTCTTGTCCGACAGGTAGCGCTGCTAGTCTCTCTTCCTGTCTTTTAGGCGCTTCATTTTCTAAGAAGTGGCCATATGGGTCGTAAAAGTAAGGGTATGGCACTTGACTATGCATTTCGGGGACACTGATCGCTGGGGCATCGTAAAAGTATTGTACTTTCGGGGCGTAGTAGTATTCGTCGTCTGGGTACTCCCTAGACGTTTGTGGGTACATAGGCCATCCCTGCATAGGGTAAGCCTTTGCTTGAGCTACTAAGTAGCCAAGTAAGACTGACAATATCCTAAAATAAAATTTAAATGGTTAGTATCGAAAAAAAAAAGTTGCTTTATGAAAAGTTATTATTACTTTGAAAAAACCTTTGGTTAAAACTAGCAAAACATTAACTTAAAAATTTACATAGGTATTGTGATTCAACAATTCAAGTTATTTTCGGGTTTTGAATTCATATTATAAAATATTAGGCTCACCTTAAGCTCGACAGCCGCATGTTGCACATTATTCACAGTTCGATGTTACTCTAGGCGCTATCGAGACACGACTACAAGTAGGAGGGGAGGGCCTGCCAGCTTTATAAGCACCTCGCCCACGCGTGCCGCCCACACGTTCTCAATGAAACAGCGCCCCGCGTGCACCCCCTGTGCACCCCCCGTGCACCCCCCGACCCCATGCCAGCTCGGCGACCCGACCCCCTCCCATCTACCCGCGGCATTCTGCTATCGATCGCGCCCACAGATTATTCATCTTGCTAAACTATGACACTGTTTTTACTCCCAGAAAACCGTTGACAATTGACGAGCGATTATTTCGTAATGTTCATAATGGCCTAGTTTACATATTCTATATCAATTAAAACACTTGCCTGTGTCAGCGGGTAAAGTATTCCTGGCATTTGCCTACCGGAGGGACCCACGACGGTTACCTACACATAGATATTGCCTGGCGCGTGTAGCTACAGACATATTATATTGAAGCTCCGGTTTAAATCTAGAATAGGATATCTAAGGACGAGCACAGAGTGTGTAGGATAACATAAAGTACTTCAGACCCTACTCGATTCACTTTGTTTTACAAGTTAGTGCTTTGAAACAGAATTCGTAACTGGTCTCAAGGAATGTTAGGAAACTAAGACCAACAGAGTTAAATAGGAGTACCTAACATAATATATCTATGGTATCTACATAGCATAGTTTTCAGTTATCATCTCGTTCAAATTAATAATTTCTTTGAAATATTTAAGAGTTGTTATAATATAAATACTCACAGCTGTAGTATTTTTTCTTAACTTGTATATCTGAATATCTACCATCAATAAGATTTATTTATTACAGTCTCATTTAGTCGTTCTTATCGTTCCTAAAGTGACTTCATTGCGTTCAAGTAGTATGAGGCAAAGGGTAATTAACCCGAACAGCCTTCAGTATTGGTGTAAGTATTCTCCGGTACAAAACTCGCGTAGGTTGTAGTGAGCTGTCTGCGTCATGAGGGAGAAGCTTCACGTATTCAGTTACGAGTTGCGACGACATTGTCTGCGACTGGAGGAGCAGTTTATATGCATTAATTTATGATTTTAAAGTGAATGTCATGATTGGACATTCTCAAGGCTACGTCGATGGTTGACTCAGGGCAACACATCGGAGCTAGGAAAAAGAGCGTGATAAAGATGACTATCAAGATGTGAAACAAATCTTGAAAGTTGAGTTATTTTTAAGACGTGTTTCCCGACTTTTTGAACGAAAAGAACTAGACTGGTCTGATTTTGGATATTCTATCATAACATCACGCCTAATACAGACGTGATGTTCTGCCCAACCCAAAGGGTTGGGCAGAGATGTCTAGTAACATCCTCATTTCGTCGTTATCTTTAGGTAAGTCCAATGTAATAGGAGGTGAGCCTATTGCTATCAACCGGGCACAAATCCAAACTCCGAGCTGCTACTAAGGAATTCCGCACGGAAAAACCCAATAACACTTTGCCCGATCTGGGGATCGAATCCAGGACCTCACGATTAGCAGTCGCGCTTGCAAACATTAGACCAACGAGGCAGTTCTGGATTATATATCTAATATACTATCATAGGGTATGCGCAAACGCAATGACTATAATTTCTGTCAGAGTTTAACACTACTTATGGAAAATAAAAAATCATCCGTGATTTTGTATTTAAGCTTTTGAGCCTTAGTTTTACTATTAATTTACTATAGTTTTAAACAAACAGGTTTAAGTTATGTAGTAATAAAAGCAGGTGGCTAATTTATATTTCATACCTCTTAGTATCTCGATTTGGTCTCGTGTTATCTTTGTATATGTATACAGAATCAATAAGGCTTATATTGTTTTATATTCAATTTTTAGACCCACAATCTAACGATAGAAAACTATAGCAAAATACATTCAGCAGTTCTTGAAAAAAGCTGAAACATAGGTATATAACTTATGTAGTTCTGTTTCGGAACGTAGGCAGCACGTAGGCGTCCAGCAAAGTTCGTTAACAAAAATCTTTTGACGTAAATGAAAACTGAATGAGAAAATAATCAAGTGAATTAATTTTGAATTATATTCACCTGTTATTTATAATTTAATCTCCTTCAACAGTTTGACATAGGGTCAAAGACCAGAACAACCCTGTTCTGACTAAAATGATATTAGAAATAAAAATTAACACCAGAGGTATTACAACGACAAATCACATTACGTATAAAATGATTTGATATCAGAGTTCCTTTAAGTAATGAAAACATTAGACACTTAGCTATAAATAAATGTTCGTATTTTTGGGAGGACATTATTTGTGGAGTGAATAAAGCCTATAATAGTTGACCGTAGAGTCACAAGAGGAAACGGATCACGTTTACTTAAACCTTTTGTTCAAATAATGAACAAATGTCTCCTGCTTTTTC
Organism: Amphipyra berbera; assembly: GCA_910594945.2. Lineage (NCBI taxonomy): Eukaryota > Metazoa > Arthropoda > Insecta > Lepidoptera > Noctuidae > Amphipyra > Amphipyra berbera. The sequence continues at coordinate 10,048,000 of OU343126.1, read as the reverse complement.
CTCTCTAAGCGTATTAGTGAAAATTCGAGAAAACGAGTTATTTTAAGCATCAAATGCAGCGAAAGTAGAAAATTTGCGTACGACTTTCTAAATGTTGTTCTTCGACCATCGTCGTGAGGGAGATGCTGCACTTAAAAGTTACAGGTGTACGTAGGTACATTGTCTGCTACTGTTGACCACACATAGGGTTACCACACGACAGGAATTTTACTAACATGTCCGGAATTTCGGTCCTCTGTCAGAGAAAATAGTAATAAGGATATCTTGGAAATTGAAAGAGAAAAACATACATACATCGATGTTATTGGTGAGGTTCTTCACAAAGGTCAGATGCGTAGTACTCTCAACCGGCGTGCGTGTATGACAAGATGTATGAATGTGGTTGAAGCGAAAGGGGTATGTAAAGGTCGTAGCATGTGGCGTTCTATAGTTTCTACCTACCCCCATGGGAACAGGGCGTGAGTTTATTTATGTATGTATGAAAGTACTCCAAAGAAATATATTTTTTGTTTTTTGATAATCTCGCTTCCTTCTCCATATCACATACAATATTCGGAGAAAATTGACTGAAAAGTCAGTGACATGATCAGGAAAACTCATGATTGGTCTGGTAACCCTAACCACACATTGATATATGAAATTATGGCGAATGATTGGTCGTAGAAAAATTCTGGCATCAGCTTCGAATGATGATAGAAAAGGAGCCGTTGTGTTTGAATTAAAATATGTATACCTTGAAAATCAGTTCGACATCTAAGTATGACACACTTAGTGCCTAAAAAGTACTAATGAGCCCTGGCCCTTGGTCAGCATCGTCGCTGTTTATATCTTTTTCCTAAACTTCCGTATGTCCGCTACATGTTGTGTTATAGCAGTGATAACCTACTGGTGTGACCGTCGACGGCCAAGTCATAGGTGTCGAGTTCGACCCCAAGGCATGCACCTCTGACTTTTCGGATTAATGAGCGTATTGTATAATAACGGTGAAAGAAAATATCGGGAAGAAACCGGCATGCCTGAGAGATATTTCTCGATGGCATGTGAAGCTAAGTCAGAGGCCCATGGGTGGCATAAACTCTGACACCACGATAGTCACTAATCGCACGAAAAGAAGATGTCGTGTTGATCTAAAGGAGTAGGTACATGGTTGTGTGAAACTCGTGTGGAAAAATTACGATAGCGTAGAAGTACCTAGTAAAAGATTTTATGACCAGATTCCTTTCTAGCTGATTTAACTTCTGCACGTGTAATACATAACTTCCCTTTCAGTAAATGCGAGCAAAAGCTACTTTTTTTGTATATAATTTGATTCTTATAAGATTGACGAATAAATAATGTAGTATATCTTGCAATATCACTGTGTATACGTTTTGGAGAAGATTATATTATATGCAGTTAACAAGAACCATAATATAATACAAAGTTAATAAATTAAGAGAATATTCATATATCTGCAGAAATAAAAAGAGATTTATGAATGAAAGCAAGTGCTATAAATAACTTCGTTTTATCGAACTTTCCCCGTCATTTTCAGATCTATGTGTATTTATATCCCGGCTATTATTAGTCGAATATGGCGCATTTCCCACGCATGCTCTAAATAGCTTTTACGTGTTTGTTACTTTAGGTGACATGAAAGATCATGGGTTGGACGCTATACTTCGAAACTATATCAGTACCTATGTGTATGTACCTACCTACCGTTCATATGGATTCATATCTACTATTTGGTTTCGTAACCATTATAGATCGCTGAAAGTTCCCGCGGGGGGTACTCCTCGGCTCCATGGGGTAGGTCGGTAGAGGGGGTCGTATCGGGTGAAATTCGGTGCATTCGAAGTGCATCGTCAGGTTTGGTAGCGGAAGTCGTCACAAACAAGAGGTCGATGGCCGCCTGGCGCCTTACAGTCGTAGTACTAACAGATATGTTGCAAAATTCTACCTTTAGTAAATCCGTGCTTATGACGTGCGAAGCCTGTGAAGAACCTCAGTTTCAAAGAACCACTGAGTTGCGAAGGTTTTTGAAACTTTACATAAAACACATTTACCGGGCTTCTTCACGTTTGGAAACTGCATGGTTTAATTTTTCCAAGTTTTGTAAGCATGTGTTTTAATTTTATTTTATTTCTCAGACGACTTCTTTGGGCACGTGAAGGTATTTTTGTTTACGTAAGGTTTTAATAGCACGAATATTTTCATATTGCAGATTTACCGAATCGCATAAACAATGCATACAAGTATAATTTACAATGATATTCATGAATTTTACTTCATAGTATTTTCAAGATGAACAGTTAATAGAGCTATGAATATTTTTACATACCACTTAACGTAGGTTCTTTGAGAGACCTTGATTAGGTTTTCCATCACTTTATGCATATGTTTTCTGATATCTAATCTCTATCGTAAGTAATACTAGGTATACATAATTGCGCGAGTTTGCGTCACGCAAATAGTAATAAGGTTCTTTTTATCTTGAGCCGGATTATAGCTTTTTCGAGGGTAGAGTACATTTATTAAGCTGAAATATACTTTGTTAGGTAAAAATCAGATCTCGTAGTTTCGTCTGTCTATATGCCTGTCTGCCCGTATATCTCAGCCTCATGGATATGACATCTCACTAGCCTTTTCCCGTCTATGTTGAGGTCAGCTTCCAGTCTAACCAGATGCGGCTGAATACCAGTATTTGACACGGTGCGACTGCTATCAGACCTCCGCAGCCCAGTTACTGGGCATTGTCGGTATCCTAAGATTAGACCGGTTTTCAGATTTTTGGGCTTCTGACTACCCGTATCGACTGCATAGATATTCCTAAGACATCTGGGACCGACGGTTTAACGTGCTCTCCGAGACACGTTGGGGTCTCTCGATGTGTAACGAACGATCACCCATCCGCGGACTGACCGTGGCAAACGCAGTTTAACCTCGCTAATTGTATGATCGGCGCGATTATTAATTAGCCACGAGCCCCTCTCATGGATATGAAATCATCTAATAATAAAAAAAACACAAACAATAAAATAATGACGGTGAAATTACAGGCACATCAGATTATCCATCTTTGTCTCATAGGTTGGTACTACATCAGCAATCCTCTTGATGCTGTAGGTGTATTATATACCAAAGCGGCGGTAACCACTTTACATCAGGGGGCCGTCCTCTAAAATGCCAAAATTCATTAAAAAAAGTGCTTTTACAATACGTGTGGCCAAAAAGCGCACAATTACTATAACACGAACGATCGCAATATCCTGTAAGTGTGGGGCATAACAGAATAAGTACTTAAATAAGGTAGTTAGTTCTAAAATAAGAATCGTATCTACACAAGCTCGCTGAACCAGTAAATCATTCGAGGTTAACGGAAAAGTCCGGCGGAAAAACAACCACTAGTGGCATCGCGGAGTAGCAAACACTGTTTGTTTACTATCGCCAGTGACATGAAATACGATACGTTCAAAGTCTAATAAATGCACTATGTAGTGACATGTTACCCTAGTCCAGTGTTCCGCAAACTTTTTGTGTTCAAGGTACCCCTACGAAATCGGGGAATTTCAGAGATACACCATAAATAAAAAATCATATTTTAATCATATTAAGATAGCAAAGATTACATTATTTCCGTCCGCCTTTACAATTTTATAAGAAACTAGCGGACCCAACAGACGTCGTCCTGCCCGGAGAATTTGGTGACATACCGACAGCAGCGCCACCTACCGGGTCCAATTGTGAATTTAATCTATCCAGGGCGCCACCCAAACGCATACAAATAAATTCATTCAAATCGATCCAGCCTACACTATTCCCTAGTCTATTAAACGTGACGTAACAATAATAGGAAGTTTTATAATTGTAGTAACTATGATCAATTTCGTGGCTTGAGGGGATTTGCGAGGCTAAGCTGCGCTTGCCGTGGTCGTCCGTGGATGGGTGACCGTTCGTTACACATCGGGACCCCTCTGTGCCTCGGAGAACGCGTTAAACTGTCGGTCCTGGGTGTCATAATTATTAATATCTATGACAGTCGGTACGGGAAGTCAGAAGCCCGAAAGTGTGACAACTGGTCTAACCTTAGGATATCGGCATTATCTAGTAATTGGGTTGCGGAGGTCTGATGGCAGTCGCTCCGTGTAAAATACTGGTATTCAGCCGCATCTGGTTAGACTGAAAGCTGACCCCAACATAGTTGGGAAAAGCTTAGCAGAATATAGTAATTATGATCACACATAAAATAACATCACGCCTGTATTCCTTGAAGGGTTGGGCAGAGGTGTATAGTAACACCCTCATTTCGCCGTTATGTTTAAGTCCCATACCTATAATAGGGGGCGAGCATATTGCCATTAACCGGGCACGAATCCAGACTCCGGGCTGCTACTGAGAAATTCCTAATGGAAAACCCAATAACACTGCTCGACCTGGGGATCCAACCCAGGACCTCACAGTCAGCAGTCGCGTTTGCCACCACTAGACCAACGAGGCATTTAATTATGATCAATTTCAAATATTCATCATCGCTGCATCAGTTTTTAAACTCCCACTGCTAAACACGCGACTGTTTGACCGCTACCATGAAATTGCTTCGTCATTTTTTTTGTAGCTGTGGGTCTCCCTGCACCGCGTGTAGCCGTTTAGTTTTCCGCAATGAAACTTATTGTTACATTCTATCTACCTCTCAAATTCACATCAAATCAACCTGATTGAATAACAGACATCTAAAAATACAAACTGTTTAAAATTATTGTTCCACACAATTATTGTTGTATTGTGTTGTTGTGTTCTAAACACAATATATTTTCTAAGAATATGTGTTTTAATCTAATCAAAAGCTAATCTTTTTACACAAATGCTTCTGTCGTAAGTGGGTACTGACCTGGAAGTGCTCCGGTAGGTTCCAGGTATCCTACGGGTCAGCAAACTGTGTCAGGTCGGTAAACTGGGTCATAGCCTCACAGGTCCAGCTTTGAGCTCAAGCCTGAGCGCCATTGTATAGAATGCATTGAATATGCGCTTTGATTCTCTAGGCTTTGTTAGGTGTCTCTATAGGTGTTATAATTAAGTACACTAGGGGAATGATAAGGTTCGTTAGTTTTTCTGAACTTTCTTTCTTTCTTTCAGTTTTCAAATTCAATCCTTTCCCACTTCGCGGGTACATGTAACCTTTTCAAACTGTTGAACGGAAAGGACCAATGCATGGAAAATCATGTTTAATTATTGGGTAGCAAAGATCAAAATTGCCTTTTGCCTCCATTATGACGTATTAGTGCCATGTAATGTCTTTGATTTGGTCTAAGGAGTTTTGTTGTAAAAACCATGACATCAATCAAATCGATGATTAAATAGATTGGCATTACTTGTCTGTCACCATATCACCATATTATCTTGTTAAAAAATACTAGTATTTTCTTTTCTATAGTGTTGGCAATACGTAGTCGGTAAAATAGTTCATTCCTTGCACTGTGCAAGCAAAAATAGACCTTAAGGTGTATAACATTTTCGTTCCGCGACTGTACAAAGGAGGTTGAACAGATAGTTCTGAATAACAAACATTTTCTTTCTCTTGACCGACAGTACGATATTTTTGGAGTGCTGTATTAATCTTATCTTTGAGGTGACTGCCTTTACCAGTGGACTGATTAAATTAAACTGTGAAAAATGGTTCACCTCTAGATTAAAGAAAATTGGAAGTTAATTGTTACCTAATGACTGTAGTTTCGTTAAACATATCCGGTCATTTGTAATTTTCTGGAAAAACCCTATGTTAAGAAATAATTTAATTTGGCATAATTATATAAGCAGTAATAGCCTAGTGTTGTGACCGTCGGACTGCCAAGTCATAGGTCTCGAGTTCGAACCCAAGGCACGCACCTCTGACTTTTCGAATTCGTGTGCGTATTGTATAATTATCACTTGCTTAAAAACGGTGAAGGAAAACATCGCGAGGAAACTGGCATGCCTGAGAGATATTTCTTGGCATGTGAAGCCAAGTCAGAGGCCCATGGGCGGCATAAATTCTGACACTAGGCTATTCACTAACCACACGAAAAGAAGAAGTTTGGCGTTATTAGAAAATATCCGTGCTACTAGTGATACATCATTTATGTGCAAACGTACATTTTGCAGAAGCTATTAGACAGGTTTATGGTTGCCTATGAATTTCACAGACTAGGTTCATACAAAACATTTGACTTCACCGTATAGTCAGTTATAGGGAAGCCAAACACACAAGACATGATTCATTGAACGTGGGAGACTTTACAGCAACGCCCTCAACTTTGCAGGCGTTTTACTTGGAAAAATTACTTTATTGGCAGTGTTAGCGCGGTGTACCTATCTACTACATACAGTCGTTCAATTAGAGATTGACACTAACTTTTTTTTTTTTTTTCGTTGGAAAATCCTCATGGATGTCCCTCGCCCGGTGAAGGCGAGGGGGTCTGCCGGACTCTTACCGGCTAAAAACCAACGGTGCTCCTTCTCCTGACCGTTCGGCCAGGGTCGCGGGATTCGCAAAGCATGCACCGCAACCCCGGCAGGTCCCGGTCCGCCAACCCTCGGCGGACCTCTCCTCCTGAGAAGCGCGCACGGAACACAGCGCGCCGCCTTCTCGGGCCTGTTACTGGTCGGGCGGCGGGTCCCCCAACCCACCGCCCGCAGGCCACACACTAGGGTGGCTGGAGATCGTCGCGTTCGCGCGCCCTCCGGCGCCCGGTGCGTCTGGCGCGGGAAGGGAGGAGAGCACACCGCTCCCTCTCCCTCTCCGCTTCCTCCTTAGTCGCCATCACCCCCTCGCAAAAGGAGGCGATGGCTTCCCACGCACTCTCGCTTCCGACCATGGACACAACCACGGCCGGAAGCGAGAGGTCACCTCCGACCACCGCTACTAGTTCGCGGCGCTGCGATCCCCAAGCTGGACACGCCTGCAGCGTGTGCAGTGCCGTGTCCTCGGGGCAGTCGCAGTGGTGACATCCGGGCGTCTGCTCCCGGCCTATACGACACAGGTACTTCCCGAAACAACCGTGTCCCGAGAGTACCTGCGTCAGCCGGAAGCTGAGGGCGCCATGCCGCCTCTCCAGCCACTCCTCCATGACGGGTCTTACCGCCGCTATTGTGGCGTGCCCTGCGCTGGGTTGCGCAAGTCGTTCCCCCCACTTACTCACTAGGATCTGGCGGAGCTCGCTCCGCTCAGGCGTCTCGTGAGATATCGTCAGCGCGAGGGCTCTTGCTTCCAGATCCCAGGGTACGGATCCGGCTAAGAGGCTCGCCGCCTCGAAGGAGATCGTACGGTATCCCCTTATCACCCTGACGGCCATCGCCCGTTGCGGTCTCCGCAGGATAGCGGCGTTACGGGCCGTCAGGGTGTCCGCCCAAATTGGTGACCCGTAAAGGGCCATGGACCGTACGATCCCCGCGTAGAGCCTCCGGCAGGAGGTGTTGGGTCCTCCTAGATTGGGCAGCAGCCGTGAAAGAGCAGCCGCGGCGCCCATCAGTTTCGGCATAAGCTGCCGAAAATGGGGCCCAAAGTTCCACCGGCTATCGAGGACGAGTCCTAAATACTTCATCGTCGACTCGATACCGATGCGAACCCCTCCTACCACGATGTGGGATCCCGAGGGTGGTCCCCTCCAGGGCCCGTGAAAATACAGGGCCTCGGACTTCTGCGGGGCCACCTCGAGACCCAGCTGCCGGATCCTCGCAACGACTTGCGCAACCCCAGCTGTGGCCAGTATGGCCGCCTGTCGGTGCGTTTCTCCCCGCGCTGTCACCAACGTGTCATCAGCGTAACAAGTCACGCTGACTCCGGGGAGGAACGAACCGCGCAGCACCCAGTCGTACCCGATGTTCCACAGGAACGGCCCCAGGACCGAACCCTGTGGGACACCGCACGACATCTCTCGCCGACCCCATCCTTCCTGACCCGGGTAGATGACGGCCCTCTCTGTGAGATAGGCTCCTACAATGCGGCGGAGGTAGGTCGGCACCCGATGGTATTCGAGTGCCGCCCTAATGCAACTCCAGGGCAAGGTATTAAAGGCGTTGGCGATGTCGAGAGACACGGCCAAGACGACCTCGCCCTGGGCAACTGCTTCTTCCGCCTGAGCCCTCACGCGCATGATTGCGTCCACGGTGGAGCGCCCTCGGCGGAAACCAAACTGGTTCTCCGCCAGATCCGGCCCCACCCCAGTCATGTGCGTGACGAGGCGGTCTGCAATTATTCTCTCAAAGAGCTTGCCCACCTCGTCCAGCAACACGATGGGGCGGTATGCAGACGGTGAGTCTGCGGGGCGCCCCTCCTTCCTGAGCAGGACCAGCTTGCCGGTTTTCCACCGGAGAGGAAACTGGCCCCGCTCGCAACATGCGCTACAGAGCCTCACCAGTCGGGGCCCGAGAGCCCTGAGAGCAAGGACCCACGCACGGCCTGGTATACCGTCGGGGCCCGGGGCGGTGTTGGCCTCCGCACCGCCGCTCCCAGCTCCACCCGGGTCACTTCGGGCACGTCGTCGTCGTCGTCTTCGTCCGCGTCAGGTGCCATGTAAGGCGGAACCATGGGCGGTGGCGTATGCTCTGTCCTAGAAGGGAACAGAGCGCTCACCACTCCCTCCAGAAGCTGAGGTCTAAGACTCTGAGTCAGTGGGGGGGCCCACGGACGAAGCTTGCCCCGTACCATAAGGTATGGGCGCCCCCACGGGTCACGGTCCAGATTCGCAACCAGTTCCTCGCGGGCCGTTACTTTGGCCCGCGAGATAGCAGTCTGGAGGGCGGTCTTCGCCTCTCTGTACCCCTCGTACAGCTCCGCCTCCGCGGCTGCCACATCCGGAGTGCGGCTACGCCTCCTGCGGAGCCTGGCGTACTGGCGGCGCGCTTCCACGCATGCGCTGCGAAGGACATCTATGTCCCGCGACCACCAGTACACCTGACGCTTGGCAGGCACGGCCTGGACCCGAGGCATCGCCACATCGCAAACATGCGACATTGCCTCCCGGAGCCACTCTGCCTCCTCGTCAATATCAACAGGCCTGACCGGTGCTGTCACCCAGGCCTGTAAGATTGCGGCCTCCAGGAGAGCCTCCTTGTCCAGCCGCTTTAGCGCCCAACGTGGACCGATCCCACCCGGGATCGTTCTGGCTGGAGCGTCAGGGCTCTGGGTGGAGACGTCGAATCGGATATATCGGTGGTCCGACAGCGTCTCCACCTCCTCCATGACGCGCCATCCCTGGACACGGCGCGCTAGAGCGGGGGTAGCGAAAGTAATATCCACTATAGATCCGCCCCGCTGTCGCACGCACGTGTGAACCGAACCCCGGTTGAGGACCTGTAGGCCCAACTCCAGGGCCCACTCCTCCAGTACCCTGCCCCGCGCATTCGTGGCCGGGGAACCCCACGCCGTAGATTTGGCGTTGAAGTCCCCGAAGACGAGCACGGGGCGAGGATGACTGCGTCTGACGACAGCGCCCAGACCCGTTAGGAATGCCTCAAAGTCAGCGAGAGACCGGTTGGGGGAGAAATATACTCCCACAACCACCCAGTCTTCTAGGAGGGCCGCCACATATCCCCGTCCACGAGTGACATTCTCGATGGACGGAGAGCCAGGGGCGGCCCTCGAGACTATCAGGGCCACTAAACCGTCCATGTCCCCCGCCCAGTCATCTCTAGTGGGGACAAAATACGGCTCAGCTACCACAGCCACGTTGATCGACCACTGCGCCATGCTCTGGAGCAGAAGATCCTGAGCCGTAGGTAAAGGCCTATTTCAAAAATATCAACTTTTGGGAAAACGTGTTAAAAGATTCAGGGAACCCAATGTTTTCACAGTATAATTACAGTATTTGCTTTAATATTGTCTTTTTTCTCTTTCTATGAAAGCCAAGTGGTAGAATAGTTGATATTGAAACCATCTAACACAGAAACTCAAAAACTCAATATTTCGAGTTGTGCCCTTACATTACTAAGGGTGCGATTTTTTAAAGACAGCTCGGGACATTGTTTGGCAATTTTAAAGACAGCTCGGGATATCACACCCCCACATTGGCCTGAGTGGCTCGTGGCTAATTACCAAACGCACGGATCATACGATTTGCGAGGTTAAGCTGCGCTTGCCGCGGTCAGTCTGTGGATAGGTGACCGTTCGTTACACATCGAGGCCCCTCCATGCCTCGGAGAGCACGTTAAACGTTAGTCCCGGGTGTCATACGAATACCTATGACAGTCGTCACGGGAAGTCAGAAGCCTGAAATTCTGGCAACCGATCTAACCTTAGGATATCAGCATTGCCCAGTAACTGGGTTGCGGAGGTCTGATGGCAGTCGCTTCGTGTAAAATACTTGTATTCAGCCGCATCTAGTTAGACTGGAAGCTGATCCCAACATAGTTTGGAAAAGGCTATGCTGAATATTTAGTCCCGCATTGGAACACTGTATGGTATGGCTTAGACTGTGATGATAACAGGTTCTTCGGGCTGGAAATCTTACAGTGCTTGAATTGATTTACGGATAGTACACAAAGAATAGGATTGTCAGTTCAAAAATTTACGATTTCCGTAGCTAGAAAATGTTATTATTAAATACGGAATGAAAGGCTCGTCCCCATTAATTTGATAATATTTTTAAACGTTGGCCCTTTCGCGTATTTTGAAGAGAATAAGACACGTGCGTGGGCGCTGAAAAACAAACCCTGAATTATATAAATTAATTACTTTCTATGTTAACAATTTCTCTACAATGCCTAGAGGTATTTAGTTGGTTAATTATTAAATATTATTGTAACTTTTTTGTTGAATCCACTTTGTATGACGCCTACGCTTGTCTGACTTTGTAGATACCAGTTATTGCAAGCCAGTCTGCCTGGGGCTCCGTCCCTCCACTAGACAGTATTGATTAAAAATTCTTGTATGATTACAGGATAATATTCTCTGGGCATTTAATATCCGTGTGGTGATTTTTACAATGGTTAGTTTGAAGAGATTACTATGTAGTTAAAAGCTTCGTGGCTAGTAACGGCTCAATATAGAGAGGTTTGGAAAGCAAAAGGGGAGGATTTTGCTCAGAAATGGGACATTCCATACACAAAAAAAAACTTTATCTTAAGAAACTATAAGAATTTTTTTGACTTTAAAGCGGACCAAATATAAGTGATGTACAACAAGGGCCACTTACTTGTAGTTTAGACTGGCCTTAAATGATTAGTCCTGGCGTGCGCGTTCTTTTGAATGATTAGGTACAGCTTAATAAGTCAACAGTATTCTGTCCAGAAAATAATTTAAATTTTAACGTAGGTTATTACAACTAGTGTTTTTTAGGATTAGGTTACTTTAGGTCAGAGTTGCAAACACTTATTAGGACTAGGGGCCACAAGGGCAGATTATCAGCTTAAAGCGGGCCACCACAATTAAAAACATTGCATTATTGTCATACAAACGCATAAAAGAATTTAATTCGGTGGCGAGCCGCATCTATGTTGACGAAGGGCCGCATACGGCCTGCGGGCCGCGGTCTGTGCATCACTCCTTTAGGTGGTAAAAGATCTGAAAATACTACACTACGTTCATTATTTTTAATATTGATTTTGTATTAGACATTCTATATTTATATCGTCTTTATTGGAGACCCTCCCACGTAATTCCTCGATGAAAGGACATTCTAGACATTAAAATAAATTTTACGCAATTAGAAATTGGGGTTCATTATTTAACTAATGTCACTTGAATGAATCGAGATAAGTAGTTCTATAGTTATATTTCTCCTTGTCGGTATGCCAGTAACAGGGCATTTAGTGGGCGTACCTACCTATAGGTATTAGGTAAACTGAAGCCTGAACCTTCTGAAGTACCTATTTGAAACTCGTACCGTTCACTGAACTAACAAAACTTTGTAGAGGTGAAATTTGAAGGGGGTTACGCTAATCAGATTTCTCTGGAAGAATTTTGTAATGTTTTCGAACTACTTCTAAATTGCCGAAAATTATTGAAACTTCCTTGTTGGTCTAGTGGTGGAAAGCGCGACTGCTGATCGTAAGGTCCTGGGTTAGATCCCCAGGTCGGGCAAACTGTTATTGGGTTTGTGGAATTCATCAGTAGCAGCCCGGAGTTAATTCTGTGCCCGGTTGATGGCAATAGGCCCGCCTCAAATTACATGGGACTTAAACATAACGGCGAAATGAGGGTGTTACTATACACCTCTGCCCAACCCGTTAGGGATACAGGCGTGATGTTATGTTATTAAGACTTCAAAGTAAGGATGGGTGAACAGGACGATAAAATCTAAAGCAATAGTCTGGACGCCTTTACATTGCCGGAGTGACGAGTAGAAAATTGGTGTCATGACTCTTGGCATCATGTCAAGATTACGTGCAGCAGCATACTCCATTGCACTATATTTGCATGCAAGGTAAGTAACATTATAAGCATATTTTGAGGCATGCAAGGAGCAGTGTTATCCACCCAAAGTTAATTATTTAACCTCGTAAATTGGTAGATTCTCGCGTCAGCCATGTTTCTACGGGTTCTGTATATGCAGTATAGTTTAATAGTGCTGAAATGTGGGAGAGTGGGCGTTTGCACTTCCCGGTTATAGCATACTGTGAAAATTTTCATCCAGACTTTTCAATTTTGTCTGTAGGGTTGGCAAAGCATCAGCAATACTCTTGGGTTTGTAGGCGGCGGTAACCTCTTATCATCTAGCCAAGGGCCTAAAGTAGGGTTATTTTAATGGGTCACATTTGATATATGTAAGACTATTGTCTGTGTGTCAAAGTAAATCGTAAAATTGACTTTTTTATCATTATTAAAATAAATATATATTTAGTAACTGAAAAATGTTGTCCAACTTTGCCTTCTAACTTTGAAAAAATTACATGGCTGCCGTTGCAAGTGAGTATTTTGAAGAAGTGTCAAATGTGACCTATTAAAATGGCCCTACTTTAGTTACCAATCTGTTATATAAAAAAAACCCTCTTTACCGCTCAGTCTGGCGCTCAGAAGGAGGCCAATGATCAGCAGTGCATGGTCGTTTACGGGCTAGATACGATCAAACATGCACACTGCACAGTAGGTACTAATCACATCGCAAAAATCTTAGATGGTTTTAAGGGGGTTATTTATTGGCGGTCTAAACCTCTGGCTGGGCAGCCAGCCGGTGAGCCGGAGGTGAGACCACCAATGGATCACCTCTAAAACCGCGGTTTTGGAATACCGCGGTATGCACGGTTGGCTCTTCATGCATGCTTGAAAAGCCAACAGTTTATATCGTTAGCTCGCCGGCTCGCCAACGGATCACCCCCTTTAGACATACTTTTGCGCATTACCTATGAAATCGTAGAATGCGTAAGCGCTGAATCGATGCAAAAAGGTGAAAGAGTACGCATGTTCATACAAATTGCCTGTTTTCATGAGTAATATATGAATCTATGATGTTGAGTGTGTTCAATCACTTATACTCCACCAACTTATACTCGGTCCTATAAACAAAAACGAATCGTTTTGCTTACCAATGGTAGCATTTTTATAACCAAACTGGGCACATAAATAGACTTGTAAGCTAATTTTACCTATGATACCTACTTCCGTATAGGAGGGTCTACTATGCAAAGCTATGAGGTCTTTGCTTTATTATTGGTAAAGATACAAATCTCAATTATAACCAATAACTATCCGTAAATTATAGGAATCGGCCGTTAGTAGAAAGTATTTCTTCTTTTTTAATAGCTATAATGCCGCCCATAAGAAAATATTCTGTGTGAATTATTATTATTTTTCGTATCGGAAGTAATTCCAGGAAAAATGTTTTATAAAAGACATGAAATCGAGTTGCGCAGGTAGATAGTATCTATCTCTTTCCTACTTAGAGCTTTACACGTAAAGCGGTCCTTTTCTTCGCTTAGGGGGTAGCTGCTGCTATTTTTAGAAATGGCTGGTACATACCTACCTACTAAAATATCATTTATTCATTATTATATCACTGTCGACGGGGCTTAAAATAGAAATTGGTAAAACAAAAAATTGAAAATATCTAAACATTTCTCTACAAAGAACAATCGACGTTATTATGCTATTGCTAACTACGTGGTGTTTCTTGGAAGTTAAACACCGCTGGCAGTTAAAAGAAAACCAATTAAGTAATATTCAACTAAGCAATCTAACTAAGTAAAGGAATTGTTACATTATTCATTGCATTGGCTACTTAATATACGTATATCATGCATATCGTTCTTACATCATCAGGTTAGCCTTTCCTAAACTATGTTTGGATTGACTTCCAGTCGAACAGAGTTCTACACGGAGCTTCTGCTACCTGACCTCCTTAACCCAATTAAGGGGGATATGGATAACTTAAGGTTAGATCACACGTCATAGTTTTCTGGCCTCTGACTGCTAACGTCATCACGATAGAGGTAGTATTTGGTTTAATATATGAATGGTACAATCACGTAAAAGCGTAGTAGTGATGGCGCACGGCCCACAAACAAAATGATTCGCACAAACTAGTGTTGGCCGTCTGCCTGAAAACAATATGAAATGCCAGATTCTGTTAGCACAGACAATGGAAAATATTGTAAAGTAATAGTAACAATATTTTTGATTTTAGAATATTGTGCCGCTCATATTTGGGCGAGTGTGTGATGAGTTGACGCTTGTCACAAGGTTATTATACTAATTATAGTTAATAAACTACTGAAAATTTCAAGCGTAATATACGTGTAAGGCTGGTATTACAGTAACTAAGTAACATTTTAACACAAAATTCTACTAAAGTAGACGTAATTCCAAAATATCATATTTCTCTTACGTTCTTGAAGTACAAACAACGCTTAAGAACTAATCATGGTAGATTACATCTCATTGTACGAAAATTACTATATCATACAAAATACGCAAAAGCAGAAATATAAGTAATCTATGATTAGCAGTTTCAAATTTATTATACGTAGTATAAATTGCCGCCTGCTCCCCTTGTCGCAGTCCCTGCAGTATGACCTTTAGTGGTTTTGCATTGGAAAGGGGGATGCTCCAGCCCACGCACTTTGGCGTTAAGTTTTACGACACCCACGCCATAATTGTTGCACTATTCATGGGTAGCAATAGTATATTTATGGATCTATACATTTCAAGGATAGTGTTCAAAATTTTTAGAATAATATAATAGTTAATGATACTTAAACTGAGCCATTTTTAGAAATAGATCAATGTCGTTTGAAATCTGCTTTTTAATTAGAAGTATATACGGATATAACACTTAATTCAATTCAATTCGTTTTTTTGTTTAAAAAATGGTAGATAATACGTTGACAATAATAACAATAGTAAACCATATCGTCACCGGAAAGCCAATACTACTTAAGCGCCATTTTGGCTAAAATTAGTTATGTATTATATCGTTGGATTGGATTTTATTTCTGCGTCTATTAGTTGGGATTCTTAAGATAATAGAATAAAAGACGAAATCCCAACTAATCGACGCAGAAAAAAATTCCAACCCAACGATATGATTCATAACTCATTTTAGCCAAAATGGCGCTTAAGTAGTATTGGCTTTCCGGTGACGATATGCTTTGTTAATACATATTGACATGCAAAATTTACTGTTTTTTAATAATTTATTTATTTCATCTAATTTGCAGTAACAATACACTATGTCATCTTTTCCGATGTAAATATAATACAGCTGTGTATGTCGGTGCCGAAAGCAACACAGTCAAGATCCTTGACAGGGTAACCAGAGTTACAGCGATTGCCAAACTAGGTCATAAATCGATAAGGTTGCACTACATAATGATAGGTAGCTATTCAGCCTATAGCTTATCTACATGCAGCCGGGCCTTTCCTTGATCCACTTTCAAACTAGCACGGGATAATAGTAACTACGTATAGCCTATGTTTTTCTCATCCAAGTTTAACATTGCCTTATGATTACATCAGTAAGTTTACATCAGTACGAGTTTCCAATTAGTTTGGGTCGTTAGTAATACTGGTAACATACATTACCTTGTGAATATGTGCAGATGTGAAATGAAAATGTTTTGCAACACATCCTACTCGACTCCTACTGGTCTACTGAGAAGGTATTGGTTTGATTATTTGGTGTTGCTAGATATACATTACGTGCCATATCAGTGAATTGGCCATCTGTATTATAAGCAATTTATGACCTACATAAAAAATACCATATTATTAACATTCTTGCTACCAATAAACCACTTCAAAGGTCAAACATTATTATGTAGATACACTATAATCAATACAACACACGTATGGGTATTAATCAAGCTATGGCGGTTCTGGGCTTCAATCCATTCATGAATGTAAGTGCTTACGTCAGCAGCACCCTCCCTAGGAGGCGCGGTTCCCCCTCGGCACTAGCGCACAAAAGGGAGGGAGGTTGTGACGTCAAACTTTCATGCAACAAGTGCTGATAGAAAGGTACCTAGGTATAGGACTCGGCTATTTTTAGACTACCGAAAAAGGCTCAGCCACCTTTGTTAGTAGGTTTGGTGTGTTATGATTACATACCACTGAGATGCTGACTGATGTAGTTACTTATGTGATGTAGCCTTGTGCTCTCATGTTTTGAATGAATGTTAACAAAGATTTTTGTAAGAGATATTTATTTCAGGATAAAGAACCTAATTTTATAAATAATTGGGTATCCTTTAGTAATTGGGTTGCAGAGGTCAGATGGCAGTCGCTCCTTCTAAAATACTGGAAGGTCGACTGGAAGTCGTTCCCAATATTGTTGGGAATAAGCTAATAGGCTGTTAACCTACATACTACATTGTCACCGACACCTAAGAACCATTTTTTATTAAGTGACTTAATTTCGATGTGAAAAACTGCCGTGTACATAGTACCTACCTGGTGTACAAAAACACTTCTGCCAGAATAATTTACAGACCAGAATAGTTATATTTTTTTTATCTCTTAACTCCTCCGGCTAGGAGGGTGATGATCAGATAATAACGATACACTAATGATTATCATTATCTTAGCCTTTTCACGTCCCAGCTTTTAACCAACAACTGGCCTTCGCAACCCAACTAGGGATTAACCTACACCGGGGAAATAAAGATAAAATATGCTAAACTTTATCATTCAGTGAAATGAAATCAATTTATAAGTAAACTATTTAGATAGCTTGGTTGTAGCCTAAAGAACGGAATTCTAGTAATAGTCTTTAAAGACTATCGATTGAGCTATTTCAGTCTACAAGAGAGCCTAAAATATAAGTTCTATAAAGTGCAATTTAAAAATAGAATTCCATTCGATCGTTAGACGTAGACGCAAAATTGTCATTCCGTGGAGACACGAAACCTCCACCCTTCCTTGTTAGCCAGCCACCCCTTGCGATATCGAACTGGCTTGTTAAAGTTAACCTCTAATAAAACATAATGAGTAAAAAAAAACAAACCATCTGTTGTGATATCATATTAAACACTTTTTGGTCTTGTTTTCGAAATTCAAATATTTAAAATCTAATATCGTTAATAATTTTTTTAGCAAAAAATATCTCGTAAAAATAGGAATAATGACGCCATCTATAGTTAAAGTAGAAGTTAGTGTTGAAGGCTGGCTTCCTTGAAACTTGATAGCAGGTGTTGCGCCAAGAGCTTTTCATAGAGTAAAGTTAAACTAAATTGTAATAAAATATTATGGATTAAACAATGACACAAAAAATCAAACACACGGCTGTCACATATCTTTTTAATCAACTTTTTGATTAAGTTTTGAATTAGAGTTCTTGTATTCGGAAAATTTTGATAGGAGTAGTAGTAAGTAACGCCATCTGTAATGAAATAAGGAGTTAACTCCGAAAGCTCGCAACTTGATGCGAGAACCGGTGTGTAGCGCTAGGAGCATTTCGTAGCAACTTTTTTATATAATTTGTCTCATTCTTGTTTAATATGTAAGTAAAAGACAACAACATTTATAATTTGATTTAGCCGATGCGTTAGAGAATCGGCACCATTATGTATAAAAAACGTTATTTATGTTATAGTTTTGAAATTCAAAATTAGAACGTAGCAAAAATCTTGTTGAAGTAGGTATAACGCCATCTATATTAAAAGCAGATGCTTATTGTGAAAGCTCGCTTTCTCCTTCGGGACGAGGTGATGACCTTAACGGTAGAAGCTTTTCGTAACGGCCAGTAGATGGTTTCCTATGAATGTTCTAGAGCTTTTTCGCATTTCGTATCAAATAAGGTTGTAAATGAGTGTAACCATTAGGAGACCAGACAAAACATGCATTTGATGTAGAATAATGTTGTTTAAAACATACGCAAATAAATAACATGCAAAACTAAATTTGTAGATACAGATTAGTTTAAAATGCCTTGATTTATGTCAACAGAAGTGTTACCGATGTCATTGCGAGATAGTAAAGTTATTTGCCATAATAATGATTGGGATCTATCGATAGCAAAAGTGAAATATGAATATACCTATCTAATAGGTAAAGGTATGTCACCATTTACTGGCATCATAGTACCAACCCACGCTTTCTGAAGTACACTTTTACTAATTGAATTTGCTGATTCTATATCCACATTAATAATGTTATCACTTTCTTATATAAAATATTAACGTAAATATTGATAGTGGTTACTTTTAATGTCACGCAGTCGCGTAGCACGCGTTTCTGTTATATTAGAAGTGTATGTATACTCGTTAGATTTCATAATAAAATTGTCGTATGCTACAGGTAAAAAAAACTACTCCTTGGATGTCATCATGTGTGAAAAAGCATTGAAATTCTTCATATCACGTCATTCTTAGCAATCGTCATTCTTCTTGTATATTGTACAACAAATATTTTTTTCCTGAGTTCTGTAGCGTAGCAAATTTACTAACAGCTTCCATATCTTTTTAAAGAAAAATATAACTTTTTAGAGACCCTTAACAGTATGTTACGTATAGTAAACACGGCAATTAAATAAACAGTGTAGCAATTAAGCAAGCATTGTGTCAACTTGACACGGAACTAACTGTTACATGTACAGCTGTTAGAGACGCATGCGCACGCTCCTCGTAGCCACATATAATAGATTTCAACGCACATAATCGTTTGTGCCATCCGTGAAAAATACTATTCTTAAAAATGTTGTATTTAACTATCTAGCAGATAGGTTTTAAATAAAATATTTGGTAACAAAGATACCATTAATTTAAGGTCGTAATACCCATAAGAGAGGACTTTATGTTATTCCCATAAATTGTTAGATATTTTAATGAAGGTAAGTTTATTTATGTGAGACATTAAGATAATTTTAAAGTATGTTTTTAGCAGATTTGGACCTAATGCGGTTGATCAAAACAAATAAATGATATTTTAGAAGATTCAAAACAAGTTTCAGTACATACTTTATACCTACATTCGTTCATATCTGCCAACCTATTATACAGAACGTTTTTCTTGGAATGGTAAAGTGACTCGTATCGAACAATAAATAGTAGAATCCTTCGACGTCCATTATCTCGGCATCATCATCACGCAGCTACAGTGGAGAGCTTTCAAAGCTGCGGGGGAGGTTCGATGCGACGGAGGGAGGGGCGCGGGCCGGCATGGAAGCCTCCGCCTGCCAGTGCCGCGCCGACTGCGACGCCGCCCGCATGCCGCATCCAACGCGTCGTTCACTTGTCAAACATAACAAAAACATAACTGAAAAGTGCTTTCAAATTGTGTTGCGTGTTATCGGGTGACTATCGTGTAAGGAGTCTTGTTCAGTGCACATCGGGACATACGTGTTAGACTACCGTAGATAGTGTTTTGTCACGTGTTTACGAATGAATGTGACGGCGTAGGCGCAGCCGCGGCGGGTCGCACTCTCCGTGAGATATTCGTGCGCGCGCAGGTCGTCGCGGCCATGCTGCATACCTGACGAGAGCGAGTGCGCGAGTCTGCGCGAACGGGACACAGCGAGCGCTCCCGGCGCGCGTCAACTTTCGCTGACGAAGAACAACCCTGCGATGTTTTTGTCTGTGTCATGACGAGGATGGGGCGATGGCACGTGGCGCTGGTCGCGCTGGCGGCGCTCCTCGGCGCGGGCGTCAGCGCCGCCGCAGAGCAGATGCAGTCCCGCGCCGTCGACACCGGCGTCGACCTTCGAGTTCCCGAAGACCAGCCCGTCGGAACCATCGTTGGCAGGATCCCCACGAAACCTGGTTTCACTTACCGTTTTAATGAACCTCCCAAGGAATTCGTCCTCGACCCGGTGTCCGGTGAGATCAGGACTAACTTAGTTCTAGATAGAGAAGCCGTGGACCGCTATGCTTTCGTTGTTTTATCGAGCCAACCGACTTATCCGATAGAAGTGCGATTACGGGTGACAGATGTGAATGACAATTATCCAGAATTCCCTGAACCGAGTATAGCGGTTGCGTTTTCCGAGAGTGCCGCGGCCGGGACAAAGTTATTGCTCGATGCCGCCACCGATATGGATTTAGGAGAAAACGGTATCACAAATGATTATAGAATAGTTGATGGTGATACTGAGGGGAAGTTTCGGTTGAATGTCACCGTAAATCCGAGCGGTCAAACGTCTTATTTACACTTAGAGACAACGGGAAAGTTAGATAGAGAAACCATCGACTTTTACATCCTGAACATATCAGCACGTGATGGAGGTAATCCACCTAAATACGGGTATCTACAAGTGAACGTATCTATTTTAGACGTTAACGATAATCCTCCAATATTCGATCAAAGTGACTTTTCAGTGTCTCTAAATGAGAGTGTACCACCGGGAACTACAGTTCTAAAGGTAACAGCCACGGATAGTGATTTGGGTGATAATAGTAAAATAACTTATGAAGTGACCGATACCGAGAGACAATTTGCAGTGGATCCCGAGTCTGGAGTGATAACAACCACGAAGAAGCTGAATTGCCCTAAGTATTGTAGTAACACTACTTGCAATATGACTTGCGTTCTAACCGTTATCGCGAAAGATCATGGGGTGCCCCGACAAGATGCACGGACCTACGTCACTGTTAATCTTATAGACGCCAATGATCACGATCCTGTCATTACGTTCACGTATGTTCCACCGACAGCTAACTTTGCCACTGTAGACGAAAATGCTAAAAATGGTTCTCTTGTAGCTGCTATTACAGTGACTGACTTAGATGCGGGTTTGAATGGTATTACGAGCATTAGTATAGTTGCGGGTAATGAGCTTAACCATTTTCGCTTGGAAAATTCGTCTAGTGTGTATATAGTACATGTAAATGGTGTCTTAGATAGGGAAGAAATTAGCAAATATAATTTGACTGTTGTTGCTACTGACAGGGGATCTCCTCCACGTACTGCTACCTCATTTTTAGTTATTCATGTCAATGATGTAAATGACCACGAACCTGTGTTTGAGAAATCAGAGTATTCGGCGGTTCTGACTGAACTTGCTCCATCCGGGTCTTATGTGGCCAGTATAACTGCTACCGATGAAGATACAGGAGTAAATGCTGAAATATTCTACGATTTTTATGATGGAAATCAACAGCAATGGTTTTCTATCGATCACTTAACAGGATTAGTTACAACAAAATCAATGTTAGACAGAGAGATCCAAGGAACTGTGGAATTGAACGTTTCAGCAAGAGACGGAGGTCCCAATCCTAAATGGGCATACACTAGACTAAAAATAACCATTTTAGATGAAAACGATGAAGCACCTTGCTTTTCACAACCTCAAATCAATGCTACTTTGCATGAAAACATAAAACCTACAAAAGAAATACTAATTCTTACTGCGTCCGATTACGATCAGGGTACTAATGGCTCAGTGTCATATTATTTGCCATCAAGTATAGAAAGAAAATACCCTAATACTTTTATTTTAGATCCTATTACAGGACAACTTAGTACAGTAATCGAATTAGACAGGGAAAAAATACCTTTATATGAAATTCAAGTCCTTGCGAAGGATCAAGGATTTCCTCCACAGTCATCAACAGCTACAATATTACTCAAAGTTCTAGATGTTAACGATAACGACCCAATGTTTTATCCTCAAAGATATATCGAAAGTATTAACGAAGACTTGCAGATCGGAACAAATGTTTTACAAGTCAAAGCACTGGACCTGGATGAAGGTGAAAATGCCAGAATCATGTATAGACTTGAGAGTGGTGGTGATGGTTATTTCGATATAGAGCCATGGACTGGAAATATTGTGTTGCAAAAAGATTTTCGTAAAGCTCCAGAGACAGTGTATACTCTGAAGATATCCTGCAAAGATAAAGGAAACAGACGAGCATTTGAAGACGCTATAGTTGAAATAGTAAAAACATCGCAGCGAAAGAATCTTCAATTTGATGGTTACAACGGTTATACTTTCAAAATTCTCGAAGACGAAGGTACTTCAAAGGCAGAAATTGGACGCTACGTGGGTAAAGTAAATGCCAGAATATCAAGTGACACGATATCTTACTACATTTTAGAAGGTGATCCAAAACATATCTTCAAAATGGATGAAAAATCCGGTGCGATTACAACTGATTCTAATGTAGACCGTGAAGATAAGATGACTTATCACTTGAAAATTATGGCGAAGACCGGAGTGGCATTTGGATTCACTACAGTTAATATTTCTGTACTAGATGTCAATGATAACTACCCCATATTCATTGAGGATAAAGATGAAATTCATATTCCAGAAAACATGGCAGTAGGACAAGAGGTTTATTTTGCCAGAGCCACCGACCGTGATTCGGGTTCTAACCGAACGATATTTTATACGCTAAGTTACAATCCTGAAAATAACTTTCGAATATCTGAAACGACAGGAGTTATTTATTTGAATAAGCCGATATCCAGTGAACCAGGCTCTGTTATGTTCATTGAGGTAACAGCCACTGACAATGGGAGTCCGGCTCTGGCGGCAAAGCACTCCATTTCAGTTGTTATTGATGACGTCAACGACCACACTCCTGTGTTCGATCATACGTCTTATGAAACATCTCTGCTTGAATCTACATTAGTGAACACAAGATTTTTTGCTATTTCTGCATCGGATGCTGATCTGGGTCCTAGTGGTAGAATTTCTTACTATATTGCAGAAGGAAACACTGATGGCAAGTTTGGAGTATTCCCAGATGGATATCTGTATGTGAAAAGTCTACTGGACAGGGAAGAACGCGATTACTACTCATTAACGATAATCGCAACTGACCACGGTAAACCAGCAAGATCATCTCAAGTGCCAGTCGTTATTCACGTTCTGGATGAAAATGATAATAGCCCACAATTTACTAACACCACGTTCATATTCAAAATAAAGGAAAATGAGCCTCCTGATACTTTTGTTGGAAAATTAACGGCTACAGACAGGGATATTGGCCGCAATGCCGAGTTAACGTTTTCTTTGCCTATAGCGCAAAATGATTTCCGAATAGATTCAAGAAATGGCTTCATAAAAACTTTGAAGTCATTTGACAGGGAAAGCTTGGCATATAATACTGGTCAAAACTACATTACATTAACTGTGACTGTCAGTGATAACGGTAAAGTTAAATTGTCTGATTCCGTAAGAGTTACGATTTACATAACAGATGTCAATGACAACGCGCCCGTCTTTACGAGAACTCCCTATAAGGTGGAGGTATCTGAAGGTGCCGCTGTGGGAGCTTCTATTATGCGAGTGTACTCGACAGATGCTGACGAAGGTCTTAACGGTGACATATACTACAAACTGATTGGAGGTGACGATTTAGGAAAGTTCTCTTTAGATGAAGCTACTGGACAATTACTCATAAACAAACCTTTAGATCGGGAAACAACTGATCATTACCGGCTTACCATAATAGCTCATGATTCCGGTCAGACTATCAGACTGTCTGCGACAACAACAATCACAGTTGATGTGCTAGATGAGAATGATAACGCACCAGTATTCACTCAGACACAAATGAAAGTGTCGGTGCTAGAAACGGAACCCGTAAATAAAAAGATAATACGATTCCATGCAACTGATGCTGACTTGGGTATCAATCGGGAGCTGCAGTTCTCTATCACGTCTGGTAATAGAAAAGAAGCCTTTTTTATTGACAGCTACTCGGGCGAGTTGTTTTTACACAAGCAATTAGATTACGAAGATTTAACTTCGTACGTTTTAAACATCACTGCCACGGATAACGGAAATCCGAGCTTGTCTTCCAGCATATTATTTACTGTAAATGTAATCGACGCAAATGACAACGCTCCGATCTTTACCAATACGGCTATTGTGCGTCAAATAAGAGAGGGTATTCCGAAGCACACTCCAATAGTGACAGTCACCGCAGAGGACCCAGATTCTGGCTTAAACGGCAAAGTTTATTATTCGATCACGCACCAAGACCCTAATGACAGCAAGCGGCACTTTGCCATAAATAACATCACTGGGGTCATACATACTTTATTACCTATTGATAGAGAAAGTATTGACACGTTCAGAATAACTGTCGTCGCTTATGATAGAGCCGAGCCACCATCGGCGCGGCTATCTGCTGAGAAATTAGTTACTGTAATCGTAGAAGATATTAACGACAACGCTCCAGTTTTCGTATCTATGAATGCAGCCGTGATCAACACAGAAAGACTAGGAAGAAGTGCGAGCCGTGGAATATTTATTATGAACGTATTAGCCCGTGATTTAGATTCAGGAACAAATGGATTGGTCACTTACAAGCTTATCCATAGTGACAACGATCTATTCGATCTGCACAGAAGTAACGGTGCATTAACTTTACGTTATCCTCCAGCGACACCGGAAGCTCGGTGGAATTTGGTCATAAAAGCTACGGACGAGGCGGTGTTGAGTGAGCAGAAAAGTACTGAGACCTATCTTACGGTCATTATGGGGGGTACAGACTTGCAGGGTGTCACGTGGACAAACGTAGGGTCGGTATCCGTGGCTGAAAACGAACCCGCGGGTACGGCTGTGTTAAACTTGACTAATAACTATAAATCAGGCTTAGAATATTACATAGTGAATGTGACCGGTGAAGGTAGACAAGTGGACAGGTTGTTTGATATAGATTCTTCTTTGGGAATACTATCGACGGCTGTTTCTCTCGATCGAGAGGCTGGCGTGGACCGCTACGAAGTGGAGATATGCGCAGTTTCTTCAGGAACGCCGCTAAAAACAACAACAACTAAGGTAAGTTGAAAATAATATAATTAATTGGACAGATTGTATGGTTGCATCGAGTGATTTTTAGCGTTGTTGTACAGTTAACAATTCAAAGCGAACAATCCAATTAACTTGGCACAATCGCTGGTAGAGACAAAACATCGGCACCGTACTGTTGTTAAAACAAAAGTAAATAAAAAATGAATGCTCGTTAGCGTATGTCGGCCGGCGCAGTCTAATCGGGGGCTCTAAATTACGATAAGTCGCGTCTCGCAAACGATATCAGAACACTCGTTCTGAAACCTTTCAAAGATTAACTGTACGTGAAACATGAGTTTTGTTTGTTACACGTATCATTTCATTAGTATGATCCGCATTGTAGAATTATCTATTGATTTAAAACGCGAAGCTGTTTCATTTTTCAAACAACGTATATTTATATAGTTATTTTAATACATTGGTGTTATGTGCATTATCTTCAAAAGTTCATTGCACATAATCCAACTCAATAATAACCTTCGATCCGAAAAAGCCATTTTGAGTCACAATTTTTAAGCGCAATTTTGTTATTTGCGAGAGAAATAAAAAGTACCTAAACTCGTCGTGTGCTCGTAAAAGATCTCGTCACATTACGATTACGATATTCTACCTCACCTTTTGATGTATAAAATGTTGAACCTGTGACATGCGGGTGTGGCAAGTTTACACCGTCCGCCATACTGTGCAATTCAACTGTTTTACTTAAAAAGTATAAATATTTCTTTGTATTTTAAAAATAACAGCTAACAATAAGTAAATAATACAATTACTCTATAAACTTAGAGCCTTATAAAATCATTACACTTCCAGTAAAGAAATTAATGCATGCTAATTGCTGTACCTTCATAAAATAAAGCATAAAAACTTCGTAACAGATAAAAGTTAGCATTAAAATAATTTAGTCTGCATTATAAAATACGCAAGTGTCGGTTTTAGTACAAAAGCCGCTTATAAAAAAATGAAGTGTGACTAGATTGAATGCTTTTGAATAACATGGTTAGGAGATACTTCAGCAGATATTATCAGGCGGCGAACGTAATGGCTTTGTCATAAAGTTGTTTCTTACGACTCCAATAAAACAGTGACTTCAGGGTGATTCAATATAAAAATCCTGTATGGCATCGTAAATGTCACAGCGTACGAATTATTCTACATAGGAAGATTTTTTTTAAATAATCACGTCATTTTCACCATCAGCTAACACATAAAATTTGCAGAGTTATTTTACATCGGCAAAGCCGTTATCTTTAACGGGTCGGGCGTCCGAAATGTTCCATACTTACAGTAAAAAGTTCAAGAATCGGAGAAATAATAAAAGTGTATTAAAACTGGAGTCTTGCTTATTTGAATATACGAATCGAATAATATCTTACTTAATCGACGGCAATCGATTGGTCGTCGAGTGAGAAGTGTCACATTTACTACTCAATATATTGTCATAAAACAGTACTTTTAAGTTTTTCAACAACATTTTATTTTATAATGCGGAATCTCGTTATTTTAGCTTGCTGATTACATACAATTAGGGATCGCAGCCTTTATTGGACAATATTTTGTATTATTTATCGATAAAAGAACGCCGAATGGAAAATTATTAAGATTTGATATTCTGGTGCAAACCACAGTAGAATCTCCCCTAGATTTGGTGTTACTCTGGATTACGTCATCCATATCATTTGTTAAAGTCGTATCCACGTTAAGTAACTCATTCTAAGCATTTAACTCCTTATTTTCACATTGATTTGATTAACATGAAGAAAAAGTTACGAACTTTATTACTTACCGTGAATAAGTTTAAAGGATTTCGTCCATGTCAATGCAAAAGTATCAAGTTAGAAGTGTCAAGTTTAAGAAAACGACCCTAATTATTTTTATGATCGTAATCAGAAAAGTGGTCAGGTCCGGTCAGGTGCGACCGACGCACATTGTACGATCATGTCTACACAACTGTTACGGGTCAGTTGACAACAGATTTGAATTAATTAAGTTATATCGCGTAACGATGTGAACCACAATTACTGGCAAATAGGAACTCTTTTGTTTTAGACAAGCTGCCTGGTCGCAGTGTTTTGTAGAAAAAGATACCATCAGATGGATCACTCATGCGTTACCGATCTCAAATGATAGGATCCACGTTCTTGCCAAAAGTAGCCTTGTATGTGGCTTAAACAGCACTATATGTGCAGGTTATTGATGTGAATCATCTTTTTGGTATCTCTTGCGTTATTATCTTCTCCGTGAATCAAGTTACCTAGAACATACAAGACATTTAAGTAATAAAACTACACATTCGTAGCTTTAAAATTCGTAGAATGCATTTAGTGTCGGATATTTTTTTGTGTCTGTACGTAGTTAAGCCCGTCTCAATTATCATTGCACTTTTAATCGCGGAGGCCATAAAATCATTGGGGGGTATGATTGTGTGAAAAGGAGCGATTTCAGGTAAGAAGGGGAGGGGGGTGACTATCAACCGACACCGAAAGCACATTAGGGCGCCGGGCTGCATTCCCGGGACTGATTTATGCAACTTGCACCCGGCGGCGCGGGCATCGACACCCGGCTTAATGAACGTACAGCGTTACGTTATACTGTGAAATGGCTTTCATTATTTCACGCCAATACTAATAGTCTTGTGTCTACGCGGTGCGTTTAACCCCTATTCGCGTAATGGTTTCTTTATTCTTCTTCTTTTAACCAGTAAAGATAATAAATATTGGAGATAATATGAATGCTAAATGTGAAACAGATAGTAAAGTTAAACATTGGCATAGTTAATTGTGTATATGTGCAAGAATTTATGTAAATAAGTGTTACTATTGTATCTAAATGAATAGAATAAAAGTTTCAATATTGGATGGATTAGAAAATGTAGAAGAAAAACACTCTGATGATACGTAACAGTTGTTCGTGCAATAATACATACAACGTAGCTAACCGTCTACGTTCTACGAACACCGTAGCAACACATTTCTTCCTCTTGTGATCATACACGTGTGACGTCACACGACTGATGCGGGGCTCTTCGCTAATTCCCACATCAGAACGGAAATGACATTCTTCGGAAAAGACTGACAAAAATCAATGACTTCGATCGACAGAGAGCGTTGCTTGGAATTGTCGATTAACCGTCGTCGGCTGTTTTTAACTTATTAGCGTTTCGGTTTTTTATCAATGAATTTATTGGTGGCCGGCCAAACGTGCCGATTGGATGAAAACTTTAAATGTTAAATCAACGTTTATTTTAACCTGTTACCCCGCCTAAATGCGTTCCGAGGTGCAATTGATAACGAGTTTGGGTGGCACGTCACCTAAAAGCGTTATCATTGGAAAAAAACACTTACCTTGCTTCTTCAAAGGTAAATAAACAAAACTTTTTGTGTAATATATCTTTAAAACACATTAAGTGATTTCCATTCTTTAATTTTAATTTACATACCAACATGACTGTTGATTGAGGTTTTGGTAATGTCCAGTAGCAAAATTTAATTGCTAACTGCAACCTCTTCAAAATTATTCTTCTCCTTTCGTGTCGAGACGAGCTATTGGAGACTAGCGCATACCGTGATAAAAAGATTACCCAGGCAACTAGGTTGGTAGCGGAGCTGACTGCCAAGGGTGCACCGGACGGACTTATTGTAGCGTCACTCGTGGAGGCTCTTCTAAAAAGCTTAGGTGGTGTGGTCATATTGGCAAACGGAGATCAACAAACGAATTTATAAGACGAATGTCAGTGGAAAAGGTAGAGGATGCCCTAGAACAGTATTCCGCAAAGTGTGTGCCGCGGCACACTGGTGTACCGAGGTCATTAATTGGTGTGCCGCGAGAAAAATCTATTTCTTATAAAATTATAAAGGCGGAAATAATGTATTCTTTGCTATCTTTATATGATTAAAATATGTTTTTTTTTATTTATGGTGTACCTCTGAAATTCCTCGATTTCGTAGGGGTACCTTGAACACTAAAAGTTTGCGGAACACTGGACTTAGGACATACATCGATCTTATTGGTGAACTTCTTCAAAATTACAGGTGCGCAGTACTTATAACTGGCGCGCGTGTGTTACAAGATGTATGATCGTGGACGATGCGAAAGGAGTAATTATAAGGGTTGTAGCTTGTGGCTATCTGTAGATTCTGCCTACCCCCATGAGAATAAGGCGTGAGTTTATTTATGTATGTATTTTAGACTCATACCATAACTAGCTCATTACTGTCCCACTGCTGGGCACGGACCTCTTCTCAGAATGATGTTTTGGCCTTAATCCACCACGCTGGCCTGGTGCGGGTCGGTAGACTACACACATCATCGAGAACTTTATGGAGCCCTCTCAGGTGTGCAGGTTACCTCACGATGTCTCCTTCACCGTTAACGCAAGTGATAATCAAATTCTGATCGGCACATGAACTCGAAATGTCATAGGTACGAGCCGGGATCGAACTCGGAACTTTCTGCATGGAAGGCAAGCGTTCAACCGCTAGGCAACTGCTTAGACTAAAATGTCGTATGTTATATACGTCGTATCGCATGTTAAACTAAAAATGGATAAAGATTTATGAGTTAATCTTTACTTAAAATACATTCCCGTTTAACTAGCCTGAAGCCGTCAAGGCGCGCTCAGATTTTCAAACGCTAATAAGTTTACAGTGACAATAATCAACCAATTATAAAGCTCGTGTCACACGACTGCATTTGCCATTATATTGGTATAATCGGATAGATAACCGGTGACTGACAAGTTGCCGAAAGACGTCAGTCGTGACTTGAATCGCAGTATCCTAAGTGAAATCCTACGCTGTACCATTTGAGTAAGTTGCGTAAATCAGCGAAATCGTGCGAGGTTTAAGTTTAGTTCAGTATCAAATTACTTACACAGCCCTAGTTGTTTAATTCTGCAAATTTTAACAAAAAAGGAAATATTCGATATACGCGTGATTGTAGGGAATATTAAAAATGATGAATAGTGTATTAAAGAACTGGATTTTGCAAAAACTAGATAGTTTGTATTTTATTTAAATACAAAAGTTTATTGGTTCATAATGAGAACAGAATAACACTCCTTTTAGTTTGCGTTGGAAAAACAAGCTTTTGTGTTCTTGTTCCTTAGACACCAGCCCATCAACAAGCAAATAAAATTTAACATTCCTAGGCAATCTCAAAAAGAGAATTTTATCATCAAACTTAGTAATGATTAAGAAGTTCGACAGGTAGAACAATAAAATACAAGATTTATAGACGTGCGCCGACAGTAATGATAACTTTATCGTAACGGTTTCCTGTTACCACCGACACCTCTGTCAGTGCTAATTTTTTGTTTATACTAATTGAAATATCATAATATTATAGCTATGTAAAGAAAACGCACATCATTTTAACATTCTGATTTTAAAACAACCCACTAAATAGAAAATAAATTAAATAAATCCCCAATATGATATAAAAGGTTGTGAACCGACAAATTGAATCATCATTTTTATATTTACAAGCCTTTTTGGTTTGTATTGATTGCTTTCGATAGCTTGTTTATAAGTGATTTGAAATATTCTATATTTTAATATTGCTTAAAAAACTCTAAACCCGAATTTGCGTCTAGAGTCTAGACATTCTTAGATCATTGATTTATTGTTAACTATATAAAATACAGTCATTGATACTTTCAAGGATAACAAGAATTCAAGGGAATTAATGTATTGTTTTCTATTTTTTGTCATGTCAAATTATTGATCGATCGTGTACAATTCAATAAGATAAAATAGCATCTAGACATTAAAAATGATTTGGATTAAGTAGGTACTAAGCACTTTGTACACACACGAGTATATAAAATTATCTTACCTTATTTTCTGGACAGTTTCAAAAATTAACAAGTCATTTCTTAGCTTCTGCAAGACATTTCTTAGCTCAAGCAGCGTATTTCTCAAGACGTTTGTTTATTTATAAAACATAGAGCAGTAAATTATAAAGCTATCAGGTGTGGTTCACATGTTAGGTAAGTTTTTCATGGCGATAGAAATAGAAAAACGGTTTGCGTCACCGATGCAGACGGGGCCGAGGTAAGAGAGATCGCTCTTGCTCTGATACCTGGTAAGAAGTTTGTATCTAATAGTTATAGTTACCTAGCAAGATGTATGTATCTGATAGTTATGAGACCTAGATTACTAGCGTATTTATCAAAACGAGCCCCTTACCATAAAAGGATTAAGTAAATTACAGTTTGTGTAATAACTCGGAACGAAGTTTAATTAATGGACACTAATAGTAATAATTAAATATAATGATCTTATGAGTTGTTTGCATAAGGTATTGGATTGGTATTTCTCTTTTTATTTTTATTTAATGAGAGTTTAGTAACTTTGTGAATAAGTTTCGGCGTAGTTTTAATATTTCAATTATTTATTTAAGAATTTCAGCTATTTCATCTTAAATAAAAAACTTATCGTATCAGCTTTGCTCAATTCCATTTTTTTAGTGTTGAAGTTATATACTTAATAGTTTATAGTTTATTAAGTGAGTCGGTATGGAAACATTCTTAACTATTGACATTTTCAAGTAATTTTTTTGTGGTCATAACTCAAGTATTATAATTTTCGGAGAAATAAATAACATTTTTGTTTAACAAGTCGTACTTGATACGGACTTAGAAAAAACTATTTCGCATACTAGCTCCCAGGTTCTAAAGTTATGTAACCAGGTACACATACATCTACATATTATGCTTTATTAATCGTAACGACATTAAACTTTGATAAATTGCTTGACATGTGAAAAAATCAAATATTTCATTCTCAAAGTGTTTAATTTGTCAAATTGTATTGTCCAATACTTGTTTTGAAATTAATCTGTAATGAGATTGATATTAAAGGCAACAATAATAATTTCGCCGATTACTAAAATAAATTATGAAGACATTTGCTGATTGAATCTACAATTTCGGTTAAAAGTATGGTTTTTCAGTTGTGAACTCAGTATCAAATGTATCATAGACGATTTAAATAGTGTAAGACAGGAGGGGTAAAGCCGGAATTTTTCGGGCAAATAATCTATGCTCTTTCACTTATTAGGAGAAATAGTTGCGCATTTACCGTATTTAAAAAAAATGACTGATAAAATTATTATGCTCAGTCAAAATACAGAGACGAAACGAAATATTTAAGTTTGAGGATTCAAGATTGCCGTTTATTGAATTAACAAGTCACCATTCTTCTATTTTATTTGATTTCCTATTTATTGGAATGGATGCATTGTGCTCTATCTCTATTGGGATCTATTTTTGCAACAATTTTTCAATATCTGTCCATAATCACAATATAGATTGTTTCTTGACAGTCCCTCGGCTGAGTCCGCTTTCTTATCGCTGTTGACTATAACGACCACTGAAGCATGACCTGCCCCGCCCGCCCCAACATTCTTTCACAGAGACCTGCACGGGGACACTGATCGGGCTGTCATAGGCCTTACTTAATTGGACAGTTTATGTGTGTGCATTCATGTGAAGTTGAACCGGTTCCTAGTGGTTCTGTTGCTTTCTACGTCATACATCGGTGTTTATGTAGGGATACTTATGAGATCGCTGTGTGTATGTAGTTCACAAGTTTGTGCTGGTATGAAGTTTATTATGATTTGTGTATCATTGGCGGAGGCGTGATGGGAGTTTAGCTGAAGCGAGCATGTCGCTGTCGTCTTTATTATGTTCATATCTTCTCTGCAAGATATGTAGAGCAATGCAATATTATACAACATAGTCGTAGCTTTTCCATCCGAGAACACATCTGCTCGTTTCTACGGAAGACCTGTCATATTTATCTAACATCTAATTATATTAAAATGCATTATCAAACTTGTTAAATAAGCAACTCTAAAATGTCGTTAAACAAACTTCAGAATATAAAGCTGTCCAAAGAAATAAAACCACTAAAATAACCCTTACTGAGTAATTTATGTGTATTGATTATTCAAATTAGCTAACCGAATGCATGGAATTTTAATCTGAATGTTCAAAAAAATTATAGTGTGTTTATGTACAACGTATACGTACAATGCACAGGCGTATCGATTTAATGTATAACGAGATTTAAGATTCGAAAGATTTATTGTAGAATTATAGTTGCCTTCCTGCCTGCAGGTGTATTGTGTAGTACTCAACTTAATTTTTAAATCATATGGGTAGTGCTTACAGTGCCTATAAAATTTTTACTGCAACGCAGTAGTTGTAAAAGCTCCTTATACAACGAGAGAGTCACAAATCACAATATCATAGCATAATTATGTTTTCAATATTCTTTTAAGCTTTCTTTTACGGTAAAACATTCGTTGCCAGCCTCTTTGTACGCATTTGACAGAAAAGATCTCGTTTCACCTTTATACAATTTGGAAGCTCAATAGCTTTTAAATCGACATAATACCGCCACCTGTAACTAAAGGCCACAAACCTTACGCCTCCACGACGTTTCATTGCAAAATTGATTTCCTGATGGTATCTAACCTCCCGAGGGAACGTTGGATAAATAAATACTTTACGATAATCTTCGGAGATCAGAGACAGGCCAGAATTACAGCAAGGCCGGGATATTACTGCATTTTAATTCTGTTCCCGACACACCTCCGTCGCATTACATTTTGATATGATTTAGTGCGTTATTGTATGTGCGATGTTCAACCCTCGGATCGCATAAGTCAAATAAATTTTGGAAAGGTTGAAATGAGCGTAGCTGGCTGATCTCGATATCTCTCGCATGTATTACCTACTAAATTACAATTAGGGCCGCGGTTTTGACATATCGCGTTATATTTAAGTGGGCTCTTTGGTTGTTATTCTTTTGCTTTGTAAACGTGTTTTGGCATGTTTTATGCTTAATATCGTTTTTTAGTAGAGCTGATTATGACTCTTTATTGATTGTTGTCGTATTATTGTTAACATTGTACTGTGTTCTCGATATTTGTTGAACGGTTTCATATAGAATTACTGCTGCTACTAGGGGCTTAAATAAAGGTATTTTATAGGTAACATAGAGACTAAAATTAGCTTCTAGAAAAATACACGATTAAGAAACCTGAATGAATCGTCTAATTAAAACCTCGGGTATGAATATAGACACTAATCCTTTTAAAAGCCTTGGGACATAAGATAAAATGTATGCAATATGGAAGACGCACTGATTCTCGCCATCCGCGGCAGAATCTCGTTTAGTACATCGATAAAAGTTGTAAAATGCAAATGGGGCTAGTGAAATGTTAAGAATCTTACGCCCACGCCTTTAGCACCGTTACTTTATTCACATATACATATATTTTCACACATTACGTTAACTTTTCGTATTCACCAATAAATATAGATAATGGTACTTTTTATGTAAAGAGTTTACATATATTTCACACTTCCCATGGTATCGTATCAATTTATCGGACAAACCGTTTAGTTCGTCGGTAAATGTAATCTAAGATACAGCTTTTGGTTTAAATATCAGCTATTTATAGTCGTTTGTGCTGACATACAAATCTCTCATCTTCTGAGCTGTATAATTATACCGGGTGTCCAAAAACACGGGGTCATGGAGGGAAAGTACTTTCAATATTAGAAATTGCAAATTTCAAGTTTCTGATCTTTGAATGCAGAAGTTCATAATCCTAAATAAAAACGAGTTTTCTTTAATTAAAATTGCTATTTTGTATATTTCAAGTACTTTCCCTCCATGAAGTTACGTGTTTTGGGACACCCGGTATAATATGTAAGTTAGTGTTGACGCAACGACGAAAATTTACGATGTTTTTAAGTAATACATAACATCATGCCTGTATTCTCCGAAGGGTAGGGCAGAGGTGTATAGTAACACCCTCATTTCACCGTTATGTTTAGGTAATTAGGTAAAAGTCCCATGTAATAGGGAGCGAGCCTATTGCCATCAACCGAGCACAAATCCAAACTCCGGGCTGCTACTGAGGAATTCCACACGGAAAAACCCAATAACACTTTGCTAAACCTGGGGATCGAACCCAGGTCCTCACGATCAGCAGTCGCGCTTGCCACCACTAGACCAACAAGGCAGTTTCTAAGTAATGTGATTACATAATGTATTATCTGGTGTTCCGCACTTGCTGTTTACATTCACAATCATCTGTCTCTGTAGAACATATTCTAGTAATTATTTACAATTACTTATGTTTATTCTTGTCTAACTCTCAATCTCTCGGCGGCTTGACATCCAAAGACATTCCAGCTTTTAACGACTTTCCCCTAACAGCTTTTAAACTATCCTTATCGCTCACCTACTGACATTAAAGTGTACTACTGATCCCCTTAACAGCATG
Organism: Amphipyra berbera; assembly: GCA_910594945.2. Taxonomy (NCBI): domain Eukaryota; kingdom Metazoa; phylum Arthropoda; class Insecta; order Lepidoptera; family Noctuidae; genus Amphipyra; species Amphipyra berbera. The sequence continues at coordinate 10,012,565 of OU343126.1, read as the reverse complement.
ATGATATTAAATTGTAAGTATGTGTTAATCAAAATTCAAGGAAAAGGTATTAGGGGAAGAATGTTATGTTGAATACCACATTTTTTGAGGATACTACTTATTTACTACTTAGGTACTTAAAGTCCTATACAGGTAGGTATCTAGATTGTTTCATAGTATATTATTGCAGATTTGAGAGAGACAAACACATAAGAAAGTTGGTTGTATGCTTTTAATTGTAGTGTGCATTTGAATTACATATAAAAGTGTCTTATTCTGCTAATCATGTGCAAGCTTCCTTAAAGACCGGGTAAAAATGCGTGTGGTTCTTAGGACTAGAAAAACGTTAGGTATATACATCGCTTAAAGCTTACATACCTAATGGTTTATGCATTCTTAATCAACACCTTTGAAGTTCTGTAGTAGGTAATTAAGTACTGTCATCTACGGCTATACAAGGTTAGTCGGAAAGGGGGTACTAAGCCGAAAGGGTGTTAAAGTATCCATAATAAGGGATAACTTTTGTTCTACAACTTTCCCCAAAACTCGATAGTTTAAGAGAAATAGCTTTTCAAAGATTTCGCAAAAAATATGCTAAATCTATCTGTCCATAGCTATGATCAGCTGTTTTTACAATTTAGGTCATATTTGGGGTCACGGATTAGAAAATTAACTTTCTGAGTTCATAACTAAAGCAGGTATGGTTTTTAAAAAAAAAACTAAAATTAAAATCTTTTTGCATGAAAATAAAAATTATCGAATTTTGAAATTTTAACACTTGCTTTAAAATAGTCATCAGTGATACATTAAGTGGCCCGCGGCTTAGTACCCCCTTCCCGACTAACCTTGTATAAATTAATTAATTAATTATATTGAATTCATGAATTTAAGTATGAAGGTACTTTTTTGTATATCTTGCAGTTTTAGTTACTACGTACTAGTTAACATTTATTAAACCGTTCATATATGTTATACAAAATAAATTATCTTGAATCTATAAAAATATATCTAAATAATAATAATAATTCTACGTAGCAATTTGAATGTGATGGGAGAGCCGAGTGTAGAGTCCATATATCTAGAAGGGCAAGACAATAGACTATAGCAGTGACTACATTTCATCCGATAATTGTAGAGGGCGCGTGAGTCGATCGTCGATGCGCAAGCGCCCCGAACGGCAGCTAAACGCCATTTTGTTATTAGGGATGCGATTCATCGATAATGTTCCCTATTATTTATTATATCGACACGTTATTGATAGTTTAAGAGCTATTAAATATATATTATTAACATTCCTTTTACTAATAAGGCACACACGAAAATCTAAACGGTTACATTTATCTCTTAATTGTCAAATGAGGTAGATTTATCTGCTATACCACAGATAATAATTTATGCAATCTAGACAAGTAGGTATGTCTTTTGTCAGAGCCGAGTTTATTTATGAATGCCTACTCAAATTCCTAACCTAGAATCATGCGACAAATATTGGCGTCTGGCAAAATTAAGACATGACAGCTTATTGTAGAATACGTAAATATCTATTGAGACAAATTCAAATAGAGTTAAGAGATTTTTTAAAGACAGTGAATAATAGAGTAATTAAAAAAATATTAAAACTGCAGTTAAAATAAAATGAGATCAATGACATCTTATAGTTAAAAATTAAAAAATACTGCGTGCACTGACACATCACTATTCTGAGGAAACGGGCCGTTAAAAATATTTAATTTGGTTGGCGCGTAACCCGTAATTACCTGTTACATAGTTATTCACGATCCACAGCCTGTGAGTAAATCCACTGCTCAAGTGGTTTGGAAATGTTTACAGAAATGTACCACCGCTTGTTGGTTTGTTTGTGAATTACGGCCACTTGGTCATTTAAATTAATTACCAGCAACTGCAATACTGAGCATCATCTGTTTTACATCCATACGTCATATCTGTACGCCGCGGAACAAGGAAAATAACCATATAGATATTTCATAAGTTTATTTGCAAGTCTTATTAATTCAATCATAGGTGCAAGTTTTTTACATTTTATCATAAACCGATTGAATCGACTCTAATTGATACAATATATCTGATACATTCGATTTTATAAAAAAGTTTTGCATGTAACTACTCCGTATTTCATTAGTATTGATGGCTTACTAAAACCAATTAGAAATTCTGAAACCTGTTTGCAGGTTCTATAACAAGTGTGAGAACTTGAGTTATTCTTCACCATACAACATGAGCCCTCCTCTTTCCTTTAGTAATAAGCCTATTCAATAAAATAATTCAGTTAAGCGATGGGGTTCGAGTTTTTGTTCAATTTGTGCTTGAATTCTGGCGAAGATGAAAAGAACTTAATTATTAAAGAATGACCTTGTGGAGTTGTAGAGGTCGATGACACTAACGTTTATAGAAAAATCGTTTAGTGCAATAATTGGGTTTGATTTCAGAATACTGTGATCACAATAAGTTTTTCCTGTATAGATAAAAACATTCAAAGGAGTCAGGTTGTTCTAATTCACTCTTGGTTTTATTAGGTTGTTATTTTTTGTATCAAAACGCTCTGAAATAGTTTTCTGAAAAGTTTCATGGTTTATGAATTTTCGCTTCTCAATTGGATAATAGATTATAACATTAGAAAAAATAAAGAAGATAAGATTTTTAATACTTGCAAGAACTGTCAGAGATTTTGGACATTATAAAAGTTGAAAGCTTTTTTTTTGTTAAGCTCCCTACTTGTGTAGACCGTTACGTGAGTCAGGTAGTTTCTTGGAATAATTGTATTTTATTAAACAGTTTTGTGTTCGCAGGTACGTGTTACTTTGGATTTGTGCCAAATTGAGTTGACATAAAGAATCCAAATTTCTAAACGTGCCAATTTAAAATTCAAAGCACATTTTTGTTATACATTGACAGCAAAAATTTCAAAAAGTATCACTTTTATTTATTTTATAATATGCCGCCGTAGATATCGAAAAAAATTATAAAATCTGTTATATTATTCTCTTATCAATAAGATACCTGTTATCTTTATCTTATAGTGGCAGTGAAACAAGCCCTGAATCTAATAAATATCAATGATGTTTGTACATAAACCAAGCAAACAGGTTTGATACTCCAGCCGCGAGGATATCAATTTTAAAACGCTCGTAAATATATAAATATTCTGCAAAAAAATCATTATACGTGTCTATATTATATGCGAGAAAAATAGAGACTATGAATTGAGCCTGCAATAATGACTTCAGGTCTAAAATAAATCAGTGAAGACGTTTACGATATAGCTTCATTTAAACTATAAATAATTACGAGTTCAAGTGCCTCAGCAGACGTTAATTCAAAACAATTTATATATTAGAATGTCACTAAATTATATCGCTATTAAACAATATCATTAGAATTTTCCGGCGATTGTATTTGTAATTAAAGTATTAGATATACAAAAGTATTTGTTCTAAGAAGATGAGATGCAGACGTGTACAAATAATAATACATTAAGTTTTATTTCTAGTACCTGCTAAAAGGAAGTGGAATATTCTCATTGTTTGCCGAAATGCTTTGTTGAAAGTTGAATCGTTATTCATTCATTGAAGAATTGCACAGTGTCAAAAGTATCGTACAAATCATATACAGTCAGAATTCTATTATGTATGCGTCTTACTCAGCTGTAAGAAATGCAGGTATAGTTTGTAGTGGTGAACAATGTTTGGTCCAACAGTGGGGCCAACTCGGCGTGGCATCCGCCGCTCATCCTTACGTAGCTCGCGGCTATAAAGGTGCGCCATAAAACGGGTCTCATTTTATGACCATTTGACGAAGTTATATACGTTTTTGAAGCCATTTCTTAGTCGGGCCGACCATTGTGGCTGCGTGACCACTTCGCAGCGTCTCCGTGCCATTCTTATTATTCTAAAGTCTTATGCTATTGCGAAGGAATGGATTTTTAGCTCAAATTTCTTTGATATTTACGGATATTATTTAGAGATCTAATACCATTGTCAGATAATCAGTTTAGGTTAATTCGTTTACGAATCGTGCTGACAGAGAGTAAGGGCCCGGGCTATCGCGGAGGAAATCTGCAATCTCGACAATGCTGTATCAATATTCATGCTTACGGTCGCGACCCCTACTATTTGCATAACTGCGCAATGCATTCTCTCGGCTGCAACTGTTCTATTGTTTTATGATCTAAATGACCACGCGATATAGGGCCAGTCACGATAATCATGTATGTTAATATGTATAGATGCATGTTTATGGTTTGCACTATATTGTAATAATCTAATTTTGCTCTAGAATGTAAATCTGAAATATAGTATTCATATTTTTATAAGGTATAACACAAATAAAAACGTAACACTAAATGTGCACTGTTTATATCCGATATATTCACATAACAATTGTATTCTCCATTTGGTTAATTCAATCTGTAACAGTCAATTAAAAGAACAAAATATTGATTGTCTTGGTATTGACAATTACATCAATTAGTAATTGTGCACGGTCCATTCGATTTGTGCATGGTAGGAATCTGATGATGGAAGCTGGGTATGAAACAATTTTAATAGAAGAACCGGTTCAGTGCGAACATACGCCACTAGTTTTCTAGTAGAACTTTCTTGAATTACTAACTCTCTAGGAATAAATATAATATTATATGAGCAATGAGTTGAGCTTAACAGTCATTTGAAAACAAGTCCGTATTAATTTTAATTATGACCGATAAATTTTATTTATTCTAAAGTTTTCTCTGGCTGCTAGAATGAACCAGTCTTAGTACGGAAGAAGTAACATAAGAAGAGGTCTATACCTACTTGGTATTGATTAGATGTAAGCTGATTAAATGAATATCGAAGTCCGATGAGTAAGGTGACTAGTGATGCACTAATTAGCAAATGACCACCACCTTAATTGCGTAATACACTCGCAATCACAATAGATTTCATTTTGATAATACAACAATATCCATTACGTGGTACATAGTCATGAAGAAGATGAATACATACATATGGAAATTATTCACCTGTTGAAATCAAAGCTATTGCGATTACGAATGTACTAGGGATTTTTTTAAGCTTATTTCCCCTGTGTCGTCACGTGGGTGCGTTTACAGACACAAATCTCACATGTACAAACACCCAGACCCGGGAAAAATTATCTGTAGGCCATACAAATACTTGTTCCGTGCGGGAATCTAACCCACAACCCGCGGCGCAGAAGCCAAGCACTCAGCCACTGCGCCAACCGTGTCGTCGAAGGGTGCGTGATATTCCTTCAAGAGAGTCATGACTAAATCATGAATCTGTTCTGAGGTACGCATGAGATATTTTGGGTGCATGCGTACCGTCTACGTTTGAGGGTCTGAGTTTCTTCATTGTAACAGCTGGTTTCGACTAAATGATTTTGTCGATGTATTAAAGAATGTATCTACTTAACTACCCAAACACTCAATCAAATACTTTTTTGCACATTATAATTAAATAGCGATGTCGACTATACGTTTGCACAGACAAAGTTCGATGCTTTTACGACTAAACACGAATTGTTTATAAATTTTATGAATGTACCTACCTACTATGTCATTGCGTTAACACTGTTTACCTCCAACAAAATCATGAATGAAAGTGACCATTCTTCTTAATTTCCATTTCTTCCAGGCTATTGTTTGAGCCCAAATGTGTCAGAAAGATCTGTTTGTCCAAGTATTTTATGATACGGATTTAATTTTATGACCATGAATGTACCTTTGATAAATAACTAACACTTCCTTTCTTCGTTTCAGGTTAGCATTGCAATACAAGTAACTGCTCTTTGTTTCGACTTTACGTAAGTACATAGGTATTAGTCTAGCTTTATTCGAAAAGTGTGTATGTATACTTATATTTTTTTACTAGCTGCCCGGACAGACTTCGTTCTGTCAAAAGTTATTGGCCTGTAGTGGGAAAAGAAAAGTGTTGCTTTTTCTATTTTCCACGCATTTTTTATGTTTTTTCTCTCCATAAGAACCTTCCTTGGGCCTAAAGGAATATATTTTAAAAAAAATAGCCGAATTGGTCGAGCCGTTCTAAGTTTTGCGCTTAGCAATACATTTGGCGATTCATTTTTATTTTTATAGATAAAATATTGCTGTACCAGTGCATGTGAAAAAATATTTATATAACCATTCAGGCCAGCTCATACCTACGTGTGTTTAGATCAATAAAAATGACAAGTGGAAGCGAAACTAGAGATAACTTCCAGTAAGCCTTTTAAGAGCGGCCTCTTGGTAATAAATAATGTTTAATGACCACTAAAATAAAATAAATTGGAAAATACGACGCTTCAGACTACAAATAAAAGAACGTTTCCCTTTACAAATCCTAAACGCATATATTAAACATGATAGAGATATTAAAGTTATAAACAAATCTTATAAGTGCGCGTGTGACCCTTAAATGAAACGTCACGCAGTTCGTTTAAACGCAAAGGCGACGGTTAAGGCGGCGACGTATAATGTAACATGTTACAAAGCGAGCATTCGGAAAGTCAGTACAACGAGCACAGAGTTCGGAACGAGCATATTACGCGGATTTTAGCAGGCAGCGTAACGTTATATAAACTTGCTACGAATGTTACATTATGATCGAATGCTCAATCAGTCGCCACCTTTAGGAAAGGCTAATTATTAATTACTTTGTTTATTGAATTAATCAGTTATTCATAATCACATACAATAAAAGTAAATTTTACAGTAAATTTCACAGTAAATAACTCAGCAGTCGGCTAATTGGGTCTATCTAAAAACATTAAGATGGCGATAGACAAAAATAGTGGCTTTGATCAGCCGTAGATTTAGTTGGAACTTGGACACGCAATATTTAGGTAGACGTAGAGGCTGTTTGCTTTGTGTCTTTGCCTGCCTAAGAATAGACTGTAGTGTTATATTGTTACCTGACTTGGGTTTTTAATGTAAAGGTAAATTATGTAAACTTGCAGCTGCTCGTGCATGGTCAGTAGTCACCTTTATTATATTTTAGTCGTGTATGAGAAGTATTTAATTGTGTTTTATATTGCTTATTAAAGTGACAAACGAGTTGTTGGTCTGGGATATGAGGTGTAGGCAGAGCATACGAGAAGACCTTTTTAAGTTTTATATTTAGATAATTTCAATATGATTTGGCATACGCCGTGTTTTCTTTTTGGATTTAGATGGCAATCGTGAAGCGCATTATTGAAAGTACCTTTTGACCTCCGACACTTTGAGAAAAAAATGTAATTTTACTATGTAGATAATATTAGTAAAACACAGCTAAAGCTCACTTAGCTCACTCGCCGTCTTATGCAGATAAGTCACGAGAATTTCCGCAGTGACTTCATAAACATTACTCAATTCACTTCGAAACAGTGAAAAACGATCTAATGTTAGACCGTTTTAGACAAGAAGTACTTATGGGGACAGAGACAAGCATCAGAGGCGTAACTGCACGATAACCTTCCGACCCGACTCAACAGCTTGTAATGAAAATGTAAGCCTTATTATATGGACACAGGTATCTGTGAGCCGTAACTGTATTATTGAATAATTATGTTATCTTTGTTATCTAACTCGCACAATGACCCGCACTCTTTGACAATGACGGACCGCTGGGAAATTGAAGCTTGAACAATACGTCGCTGGTAGACGGTTAAGTTAGGAATTTGGCAGCTTAGCAAAAAAACTATAGGGAACGTATAGAGAAAAAGGAACGTAGAACACTCTAAACATCTCTAACGCAAAGAAGATTTTTATATAAAGACGTAACAAGATGTAGAATTTGACCGTCCCTGATCCACCGTGCTCACCCGCCGCAGCTGCGGTGCCGGTCGTCCTTTCTGACTCCGCAGTCACACCGTTAATTCAGCCCTCATCAAGCTGTCTCCCTCCCAGTCCTCTCGCAAGCAACGCCCTAAGCCAAGGTTCGAGTCCCCCCTAGGGAACGCCCTTAGTGGTGTTGTTGCTATCTAGTCATGATGTTAGTATAGTAGACGTGGTAATAGTAGTTACCTTAGGTTAAGTATTTTACTCTCGTAGGGATTGGTTGGAGACCCTTCAGGTCTCACCAATAACTGCCCGGTTACGTAGAAACGGTCCGCAAGACCATCTACAAGCAGTCGAATAGGAAAAAAAAGAGTTTGACCGTGTTTGAAAGAGCTTTTTAGCATCACATAACATCAGCCCTATATTACCCGATGGTTGGGCAGAGGTGTATAGTAACACCCTCATTTCGCCGTTATGTTTAAGTCCCTTGTAATTGGGGGCGAGCCTATTCCCAACAACCGGACACGAATCCAAACTCCGGGCTGCTACTGAGGAATTCCACACGGAAAAAAACCAATAACACTTCGCCCGATCTAGAAATCGAACCCAGGACCTCACGATGAGCAGTCGCGCTTGCCACCACTAGATCAATGAGGCAGCTTTTTAAAGTTAAGCATTTTTTAGTATCTGTCTGAAATGAATATTTATTATGAAATAACGACATTGTTTATATTTAGATATGGTAATATAATATAAGCTGATACGTTTTGCCTACTAGGCTTTTCAAATTAGATTTCAATGCGCATAAAGTCACTTCAGTGTTATTTGCAAGTAGTTATTTATTTGTACAACTTATTTGTAAATTCGATTCGACAATTGCTGGGATTATTATGAAAGTCCGTATCATACATTCTTCCTACAACATAAATACATTTTTTTACTTTGATTAAGCAATTTATATTCAGTGTGTAATGTTCTATTGCCGAAAATGGAAATTTACACTTATTTTTGGAGAAAAAGAACTTAGCGAGAATTTTGAGATTGCATACGACAGTGACTACCAAATATATACAAAACACATTCGCATTTTATGAGCAGTAACCCGTTATATTTCTCCAGAAAAAAGGTTGAAATTAGAAAAAGTTCAGAATTCTTTAATTGAATACGAGCTGTTGCTGATTCAGGTAGATTCCTCCAATTCCGCGGAAGGTTTATGTCCACAGGGGTCAACGGTACCCTCGCCCGTCAAGGAATTAAAAAAACTTGTCTAGAAACACTAGTACGATCAGTTTCCAGAACACACCAGCCATTTTTAATTAGTGCCCGTGTACACGCACTGATCGCGGTGTAGTATTAAAACGATACAATAAATTAATACTTGACGGATCCATCAAGTTACGCGTTTACAAGTTATTGTGAAGTTATTACTATGCAGTCATGCGGGAGGTATGTTGGTAGATAGTGAATGTGAAAATTGATGAAGACAATCAATATTTATGACATGGTCAGAGCCGGTTATATTTGACTTTATCTGCCTGTCCTATTTTGAAAAGAAATTACACATATTAAATTTAAATACTAGTAACTTACGCGACTTTGCCCACGGGCGTATGGTTAAACCTTCCATACTGACTAACAAACGGTGTATTAATAAAATCTGAAAGTTAGAACGTAAAAACTTTAAAAAGTCTTAGAAGTGTTTACATTAATAAAAATACTATGTTCTAAAAAGTGATTTACAAGTGTGTCAAACTCACATTATCATAATGGCTGTCCCACACGGTGCAAATACAAATATTTTGTCTGCTAGTATCAGCGCATAAAACTTATAGTACCTATCTGAAACTATCTATCTATGGCCTAAACTCTTCTGAACAAATATGAAGCTGATATATTCTGTTAATAAAATTTGTATATACAAATTTTATGAACAGAATATATCTAATCTATATATATATAATCTGCATATGCAGATTAACTGATATTTCTTATTGATATTTCTTTTACGTATATTTTGTATCTGACAGAATCTGTTGATATCGGTCACCATCTTCAGATACTTAACGATAATAGTACATTACTGCCGCGGTCTGTAATGACTGCGTTGCCGGCAGCACTGATGATGGCCGAAAGCGCAGTGTAGCGCAGCTCCAGGCCATCACAGCGCAGTCAGCATTGCAGCTCTTGATGGACAAGCTGATATAAAGGCCGAGACCGAAGGTCGAGGCCTTTATAGCGCGGACAGCAAGGGCTGCAATGATGACCAAGCATGAAGGCCGAGAGCGTAGCTAACTAACCTAAGCTCGAGCCCATCTTAGCGTGGCCAGCAGCGCAGTCATTGCGGACCAAGGCTTGTATAGTGCTTTACTCAAACAACGCGAGTAATTTAAATAAAACCAGCTTAGTATAGTAAGAATTTATTTAAAGTAACAATTTGTTTTTTTCCCGGGTTTTAGCTTTTTTTTAATGAGTCTTTAATGATTGTGCTGCCTGTACCTATACAGAAACAAAACAAAACTCGACAATAATTAATTTTCAAAGGAAAATGCTGGTGGCTATTCAAGTAGCGCGGAAACGTCGACTTTGCTCAAAGAAGGTTGTCAAAATAATGACCACATTACAAGCATTTTTGAGTAAAACATTATTATCTGCACGGTGCGTATTGGTCCTTTGATTTCTATTATGAAAGACAGTATCGTAAGATATCCGTTTAGATATCTTATAGTAACTGCACTGTTTGTGACAGCCTTTATACGTAATTCATACCACACTTATCTTATTATAATAATCATTTAAATAACGTATATAGAAATGTACAATTATTTTCTACTTAATATGAGGAGAACACATCTCTACTCTTACATTCTATCTAGATGGTAACAGTGTGTAAATATTTCTTAGCTATCAAACATATTACTTTTAAGCATGTACATTAATTTGTCGTATAATCATTATGACTGTATAACTAAAAAAAGAAAACTAAACACCATCTAACTACTACCAAGAAATGAGTATAAATAGGGTGTTCACAAAAAGATACGCCCTTTTAAAGTATACCAGATGCGAAATACACGCGCTTACTGTTGCCAAGATATTTTTAAGTATAGTATTTTATAATAAGACAAAGGATGGTCATGCATAAGTATTGAGAGGACGTAATAGCATTGTCGTTATAAATCACATGGAGATATTGATCGTAAATAAAGTTGCGATTTATGACAAAACAGAGATATCTCGCGGCGTTAGTGGCTCTTGTAAGGTAGTACGTATACATGCAGATAGCCTTTGCTCCTCCGCCTGATGGAAATGTCAGCTTTCAAGTAAATAAACGCATAATAATGTTTCCAACTTACGTACAGACGTAACTGTTGATGTAATTATTTTCATATCAATGTAAAGTGAGATACTTGAGATTTTCAATTTAAAGGCTTTCACTCATCACAATTATAACAGTGTTAAGGCATAAGTACCTAATATTTGTGATTAAAGTGTTTAAGACCTCCATGACATGTTTGCAGCTGTTATAATGTCTATAATTAAACATTGATATTACACCGTTGAAATAACAGCTAACACTAACTCACACTTGACACAATTGCAACGTCGCGGCGAGTAACAAGTCAATAAATAAAATAGTATGGAGTATTCGCATTTAAATCACACCCTGTGTATGGAGATGAGGATGTTTAATACACCCTTTAATTGATATGTTGCGTGCTGAGTTATAGTATCTGATCTGAAGCCAGGCGTGTTCCTCCGGCAATTCTATTGGGCAATTTATTTATATTGATTCCCATACCAATCCCTATCTGCTTGTAGATAGCTCATGACTACTTTATATATTGCCACTAAAAGTTGGACTGATATTTTAAATTAAACGCTAAGTTAATTATCTATCGTGATACCAAGATACGGGACGCTATTCATTTGTTTCTTTAAATAAACCGGTCTTGTGAACTGTGGTGGTGAATTTGATATTTTGGTCATTGCAATCAAGAGGTTTGAGCGGTTCCAGTATTTCTTCATCACTATGGAAGCTACCAACTACTAGCACCTAGCTACTATCTATTATACACGTGTTATGGCCAATCAACAGAAACAAAATTATTTTAAAACTGTTAGAAAAACCTGTTTCGGTTAACTGAGAAAAAGGTTGAGAAAGATAGACGACCACAAGGTGACTAAAACATATACGCTAGTGTACGTGGACCGTTTTTCGAATTTTATGACGGAATTCTAAAAACGAGAAAAGAATTTAGGAAGTAAATTAATCTCAACTGATGGAGTCTATTAGTATAAGTCAAAGATTATGTTTGAATAGATTAAAATCAAAACTATCGTGTAATTTGTCTTCTCTGTTATTATATGGGCATTTGTGTGAGATAGTGTGTAATACATAGGCCTTAACCTTTTGGACGTCATTGTCACATATACGTGACAAACGAAAGTTTACCCTGTACGCCAGCGTCACAAATATGTGACAAAAACGATGGAATTACAGTTACCTTGACGTGGGGGGTACGCCGATGCATTTATGCTCTGGCGTCCAAAAGGTTAACTAGCGAAATGGTGTTTAGATACATTATGGTAGGTACTAAAAAAGGCGTGTCCTTTTATTTTGGTCGTTTTTCTATACTTTTGCTAGGGTGATTTTACTTGCAATGTTCTTTTAATTTAATTTTATTCTGTTATCTATGTAGTACTAAGCCTATTCAGTATTGCGGAGTTAATTTATATTTTAGGTAAAATCTCATGCTTGTGTAAACCCAATCGTTCTCACTGAGCTAGAGTTTGACCTCACGACCACGCGGT